>BSDF01000003.1:38770812-40020812 GCA_027925045.1 Hypotaenidia okinawae
TAATGGACATTGGGTTTTACAGTTGAACCAAGACCAAACAGATGTTAATTTTGGAAATACACACTGGAGATTGAGTTCATGTGGTATGGTTTTTGCTTTTTTTTGTTGTGGATTTTTTGTTGTTGTGTTTGGGTTTTTGGTTGGGTGGGGTTTTTTTTTGAGTGGAGGCAGGAATGCCTTGATTTAAAAATTAATCTCAGAAGTTATGGTACTAATTGACTGTTATTCACAACCTGTCAGAAATCTTGTTTGCAGATTGTCTGAATTATTTGAGTAGTTTAGCACACCTCTAACAAAGACAAATTTAAATAGCCTATCTTGAACATCTGCTACACAAAGTGGAAGAATTTTAAACTCTTTTTTTCTAATTGTCTTTGCAAGCAGTAGTTTAAGGAACTTCATTGATGAACCACTTGAAACTAAATAAGCCTTTCATATTATAAAGTTTCTGCTTTAATCCAATCTAATAGAAAATGTGAATGACCGTAAAGTTCCAATAAAATACATGATTGTAAAAAAGGGAGCACCATAAGGACCAGAGAGAGGAAAAAACGACAGTGCAAGCTCTCTTACATAAATACTTGTGCATATCTGAATTACCTTACTAGATTATTTTCCTTAAAGGTCTCAAATTTCTGTATCATGCAGTCATTGTAGAAATCTGCAAAGTTGCTTGCAGCCAGGGAAACCTCACACACTGTTTTTCTTGTATGGTTCTGTTTTTGTTTTTTTTTCCCTTGCACATACACTCTGAGCAGAGATCTGTGTATTTAGAGGCTGTTTTCCTGCAGCTATCCCACTGGGAAAGGAGAAGGGCCCTCTGTGCCCTTCCGCTGTCCTATTCATTTTGTAGTTGAGTGCCAAACTCTTCTTTTTGGAATATTTATAACCTTTTTAACCATACTTGTCCCTGAAGAAAGGTCAGAACGATGTGAAAATCTTAAGCTTGATGTAACTAGGATGGGTATGGGGTGTTCTCTTTGCTAAATAATTGTTAATTCCAGATACTTTAAAAGTAGTAAATAGGTGGTGTTTTTGTAGCTCTCCAGGTTGCATTACTAGCAGTTTCTGCAGGTAAAAGCATTTTGGTATAGTAATTAAAGCCTGTAAGGCAAGGTATTTAAAAAAAAAAAAGTCTCAAAGTTTTTCTCAGCAATATCCTTGCTGAATGCCAGTTTAGATAGTCATGTATGGTTGATTAATTTTTAATTTTTTAAAAAAATGGCTTTTGTTTCAATGCAGCTGTAATACAGCCTGCTCCCAGTTTCCAAATGGCTATACAATTGTGCTTCTGATTGTTAAAAATTACTCTTTTCTAGATGGACCTGTATTGTGGATGATGGTGGCTAAAACTCTCTGCGTGTTCTTTGATTAATATATTGGTTTCTACCACTAATATGTCAGAAGATACAGTAATATATTCAAAGGGAAGGTGTTCTCCTATGTTTGTAGTTATAGGGTATTATTAATGTGGAATGTTCATGGGAGTATCAACATGTTTGACCTTGGTGCTATTGGTTTTCAGATTTTTGAGAGGTTGGAGAAATTAAGTACCTGAACAGAATCCCTGTTTATTATCATCCTTTCAGTAGCTTGTAAGGCATGTTTCTGGTGCTTATTACCTTGGGCTTTAGGCTTTCACATGCTCTTGAGTTTTATGGCAGAAAAGTGCTTTTACTAATCCTGACAACAAGTTGCTTGTAAAACAGGAAAACACCTAGGCAATGGGTGTTTCAGTGTTCTGGACACACTGGTGTGTAACATATACTTGCGTGGCTGTTCCATTTCCTATGTAATGAATGCTGCCTTGTTCATGTTCTGAAGTTTTCCTCCATTCTTACTGGTTTCTTTTATTCATACTGTTTGTTACCAATGAGGGCAGTCCTTTCAAAGAAGCAAGGTTAATGCGCTCTGTTGCAGGGATTAGGGAAGCAAGGTGTTAACAATTAATTTGCTTCTTCCTACTCATAACCCCTCTGGCTGTACCCCCAGTACTTTATGTACCCCTAGCACCTGTTGAAAGTATGCTCTTGGGGAAGACTTTGAGGAACTGTTTTGCAAGTACATGTTTTCTATTTAATAAAACTCTTAAGCTTTAAGTGAAAATAAAAATATAAATAGTCACACTGTGTAAAACTTTGGACATACCAGTTTAATCCATTAATTACACTGAAATTTATTTTTATTTATGCCACTTTCACATTAAAGATGATGTTATTGTAAGAATTACTTGCCTGCAATAACAGGGCTTTTGAGATCTCCTGAAAAAAACCATGTTCCCTTAATGTACCTAAGTGCCAGTCCAACAAATCTCCCAGATCTTTGTGCTTTCTTTTATTTCAGAGGCAATCCATGTACCTGTCGTTCTCACTTCAGCTAGATCAATCAGCTTATGCCTCTGTGGGACCAATGTCTTTTGTACTACCTCTACTGTAATTGTCAAAAACATTAATAAGGTCAGCAGCTGTGACTTGAAACTAGGTCCTGAAGGCGTTTTTGGACTGGTCTGAGAAGTCAAAATTCTAGGGCATAAATATCAATGGAGACTGCAAATGGATCTATAAAAACACCAAGCTTTAGGTAGAGATCAGACTAGTGATGCTTTAGGGAATGAATAGCAGGTGGAGGACAGGGAAGAAGGCTTTGTAATCACTTGAGTTCTGTCTTGGTTGTGTTCTGTTCGTTTTGACGAACTGCTGACCCTTCACAAGCATCTCTACAATCTGTTAATAAAATGAGATGCTTTTTCCCCACTAAAACAAAGATGATGATGGTAGTGCCTGGGATTTATTCAAACTCAGACTTAACAAGAACATCTTGGTCTTTCCTAAATTGCAGGCAAAACAGTATTGCTCAGTTCCACCAGCACATACCTTGACTTGTGTGGGGAGGGTTTCCTGGGTCTTTATTAGCCCATAACATAGCACAACAGGAGCAAATCTGTCTAGAGGTGCTTAGATTTTGGTGTCTGTACTATCTATGTATATTTCCAGAGCTCTGCTTTGAACTCACTGTCACATCTGTTCCTATGGACTGAGAGCCTCTTGGCAGTGTGAGGTGTGGTCACAGCATAAGCCAAAGCTTTTAATAGGTATTAATTGAGAGATTTGCTTAGATGTGTACTACTTATCTGCATTGTAGATTTACCTCCAGTCTCATTTTTCTGTAGTCGTCTTCATTGCTACCTCAAACTGGCCTAGCTAGTCCGTGTTGTTATTGATTACTTCCCTTTCAAATTAGGGCTGTGTTAGCTTACTTTTTATAAATCTAAGTACATTTCTTTGTGATCAGGTCATTGCAACTGGCAGCTTGTTTACAGTAAATTCTGAATTTATAGCTTGCTTTCTTAAAATTGCTGGGAAGGTAGGAAATTAACGTGTCAGATGCCTTCATGCTGGAATGAAAACATTCCCTTTTTCAAAATAGATTCAGAAGTTTGTTTTCAAAATTGTTTGCGTGTATTAACTGTGTAAAATTAGAAAAGTTCCCAGTTTCATTGGTTTTTGTTACCGTTTCTGCATTGAAAATCCAAATAAATTAATCCTCAGTTACTCACAATTGAATGGTTGAAGTGTAAAAATTTTACTGTGTGTAGTTTCCTGCTGGTCTCCTATCAACACTGTCATGCTGTGAAAGTTACTGAAACCCGAGTAGTCCTCACAGTTAGCTGCTAACTAGACCTAGATGAAGACAACCACACCACCAGAGAGAGATCCGATTGCTGCTCTACACAAGTCTCTGTGGTTTTGGTCACAATAAAATCCTGGATAACTATGTTTGTAATGAAGGAAGATGTGTAAGATGGTTAATTATGCAAAAAACTAGGCCAACAGTATCTTAAATTTGGCACTCGGTATTGTGGGTTTTAACCTGAAGTTAAAAGCCCAAGTCACAGCTAAAATGTATGTCACCCCATAGGCTTCTTGAATGTGATTTTGTTCATCCTCATGAAACTTCTGAGTTCCTTGTTTTTCAAAATTAATGTCTTTAAAATGTAACTGTTTATATAGGAATTAGAATGATTCTAATAGTAGTCGAGGTTCAGCCTGAGGGAGAAACAGTGGACTTTTTGGGTTTTGTTTATCCTCCTGACATGTTGCAGAGGAAAAGGTGAAATCTGTCAGGGTGTATAATGGGAGGAGTATTTAATAAGATGCAAAGAAAGAGTTGTCCTTTATCAGTAAATGTTTTGGTAGATGAGAATGGAGGAAACCCCTGAACAGTGATCACTGGGAGAGTGATCCATAGGAGCATGGAAACATCTCTACCTATACTTAAACTCTTGACCTGATGAAACTATGCAGGTGGATTACACATGAGAAAATACTTTTACACATGTGAAAATACATATAAAATCATGTGCTTTTGTACAGCATCGATAGCTTTCCTTTTAATCTAGTATTCATTCACTTTGTTTTGAACTATGCTGACTTTTATATTGTGCCAGTTTGTGTGCTGACTAATGCATCAGAAACTTTTCTGAACAAGTTTATTCTTATCTTGAGAAACAGCAGCAACTACTGTATTTTAATTAGGAGCTTGCAAACTTGTCCCCAATAGATGCAGTTCCATGTTTACTTGAAACTTGTGTTAAGTGGAAGCTGTTGCTGAAATGGGGGAAGTGTCATGTCCTCTTCTTGCTGGGTTGTGTTGGCACTTGTGCTTGGAACGGTGAATCATACCAGGAAATTTATCTGGCTGAAAATGAATCTGTTTTCATTTTCCTAGCTAACTTTCAGATGGATCATTTCCCTGACCTGACTCACTGTGTGGCTGCACAAACAGTAGTGCTGGCACACACGGGAATGTGTGAGCGGCACTGTGGAAAGGCAGGACAGCTCCCTCTTAGTGGCAGCCCCCACCTTTGCAAGAGTAAATTGGTTATAGAACTACTCTTAAAACTTAGGTTGTCACTGCAACTGGACTGCAGAACAGCTAGTTTGTATTTCAAGATGTTTTTATTGAAGTGCATGTTTAGAAAATGGCCACTGATTTACTCTCTTGCTAGTCCTAACTGTGATTGAATTAAAAACAATGCTGCCAGGAGGTTAGCTAGCTCCTACTCCTGTATGCTTTTAGTTTTTAAACAAATAGTATTTTTTAACAGAATGGTAACTTGGCTAGTGTCTGAAACATTAAGTGTTTTCTTAATACAGATGATACAGTAGTTTTGTAATCCTCTTGGGTTTAGAGTTTGAAGCTGTTTAAAAGAGCATTTTAACAAAAAACCTACCCAAAGCCTGTGGTAGACAGATATCCTTCAGAGGGTAGTGAGTTTTTTGCTTCTGGGTATTACTCAAGATTTAAATTATACTTATGGTTGTCAGAGTTCAGAATATACATGCTGTGGTAGTGGACAATCAGTGAAACTTCAGATAATGTTATTTTTTTAGGCTTCTTGAGTTTTCCATAGAGTTTCTGCTGTAGACTTTCCATAGAGTTTCTAGCTACATTTTCTAGAATCCCTGTTCAGTAGATGTTGGCTGAAATTCAATCTTTGCATCCTACTCCTGGGTTTGTTTGGTTATACACCAAGATTTGGAGAAGGATCAAGCTCTTCATGATTTCAACTTGCACAATGAATATTTGAAACGAATTTTTATTGCAAACATTTGTATTTGGGATCCCTTTGGATGGTTTTCAATCACAGCCGAGATCTTACACATTTCATTTGCACCATGTGCATAGGATTTTACGTGGAACCACTGTTGGCACAAAGAGGCTTATGTAGAGCTGATAAACTTTTCCCTCACTTGATTCACCCATCCTTGCTCAAACAGAGACAAGGAATCGCTGTTATGTGCAGCAGTGTGGGCAACCATGCTGATGTAGAGCAGATAGATAAATTTCATGGTGAGTGAGTGTGTTACTCTCCATGCATGTTCAAGCACATTTTAGTTTCCCATTTGCCACAACCATAAGGTAGCTTTCTTTTTTCTACCAAAATTAATGAAAACCCCACACAAACCCCCAAACCAAAAAAACAACCCTGTAGTCATTAATGGATAATGCCACAAATGCTGAGTGTATTGCTAGTGAGTGTTTAAATAGTATATTATTTGCCTATTTACAGCAGATTATCTTTGATAATAAAAGCTTGATGCACTCAAACAAGGTCACATTTAAAAAAAATTGAATATTAAAAGGTCTTTTGGTGCTTGTGAGGAGCATACTTCAGTAGTCTAATACAGATTTTATATTCTTATGTAAGTTTATGTTGGTTTCTTGTAATGAATTTTCTTGTAAAAGAGATAATAAGTTGCTACTCCAGAGCTGGGTAACGCGAGGAAGGACAAAAAGCTCTTTTTATTGAGAGGAAACATGAGTGCAGAAAGCACTGTCTGGTCATGCATAGTGTGCCTGAGCTTTCCTTACAAAAGGAAAATATCTCTATAATAAAGTGGGTTTTGCTGGATAGAAAGTTGCAGGTCTTCATATTCAGTGAAATCATTGTCACCAGTAAATTGCCTCACCATAGGCGTTGGTATTTTTGTAGTAAATATAATCATGTGTTAGACCTTTAGCTTGTTAATAGCCTTTCCTTTCTTGCAATTCACTTTATTCATTAAAAGCCATCCATGCTTGGTAGGCTGTTGATGTCAGTATATTTGTAGCTGTGGTATAGGTGCATAGTTTATAAAAAGGGTGTCTTATCGCTATCTCTGTCTTTGCAGATAAACAAGGATAAAAATGCACCAAATACTTTGTTGTCCCTGGAGTTCCCTGAAAATCCCTTTGTATTTCTTCTCTTAGAGTGTGTGTATTTTTACATTTTAATACAGAAAGCAAGAAATTAATCCATTCATTAACATTTTAGTCTTTCCTCGGAACAGATAAATATTAACAATTACTCTCTATCAAGAAATTTGATCATCGTGATTTAACCAATGTTTGAAGAACTCATTAAATGCTATTTGGAACGTACCACATGGGAAGAAAATGGTGTTTAAAAATACATCATCTTAAATACAAATGCTTTTAGTGTACATAAAGTCTTACAGTGGCTTAAAAATCTGAAAGATAGGACTCAACAAAGCATGTACAGATGGTGGGTTCCCTGAGTCCTCATTGTGAGAAGAGGGGTGGAACTTTTTTAAAGTTTTAACTGCATTGATGTGCCTTTTTAACTGTGGAATGGTAGCAGTGAGCAGCTGTGGAGCCTCGAATACGCACCAGGTACTGAGAGCAGGAAAGATCAGGAGAACTTTCTCAGAGTCTGTTGTAAGGATAGTCTCCAATGAAATAGCCTTTTATGCTCATGCCGTGCTGAAGAGTGCTTTAATTTCCGAAAGAGAAACATGCAGCGATGGCTTCAGCTGCTACTGGAGTTAGAGATTCTGTTCCTTGTGTGAAATGGTAAAAATGAAAGACTTTACAGATGCTTTACAGATATTTTCCTTTTGGTTCGTACTGTAACTGCTATTGGTTAATGACAGACCTTTACGCCGGGAATAGTTTTGCTACACCTTTTCCTTGGCCACAGTTGTTCTCTGGTCTTGTTCAAAAGAGTCACTGGTAAGTGGTACTATTTTTACATGGTTCTAAGCAGCTGGTGGGCCTGTCAAGGGTAGAGAGCGATTGATGAAATGGGAAGGGTACAGAGAATGGAGACACATAAAATATGGGTTGGATAAGCTGGGAATGTGAGCAACTTTGGTGTAGAAGCTCACCAGATACAGTAGCATCAAAGAAGAATAAAAAAAAAGAGAAAGTTTAGTGTGAGGGTAGGGTTTCAGAAAAAAATACTGAAAACCTACATTGGTGAGACTGGTGATTTTTAATTACTTAAGAAATCATGAGAAGTTTTGGTAACAAGGAAATATATCGTGGTAATTGCAGTAACTTCTGAGACACTGTGACATGTCCTTCAGCGATTAGAAGATGAAATTAAATGAAAAGCGTTATCTTTTGTTTGTTTTGTTTACAATGCTATTATGTAATTATAAGGAAAGAAACCCCTAGACAAACATAATTAAGCCCAGGAAACTCCCAGCTGAAATACCACATTGGAAAATAAAAGAATACAAGACGGGAATAAATTTCTGTACTTGGTAGGAAGGTGCCTGTCATCTGGGGATTTCAGTAAGGAGCTAGTGTTACAAATTGGCAAGGCAACATTTACCAACTAAGGAAGATATGGTCATAAAAATCCATGTTTTAAAGACCAGGGTGTGAAACTTCAACTTGGATATTTCTTTCCATCTCAACATATGGATAGGAAAGCTGGAAATCCAAGAAAGGTACAGACATCTAAATGCCTTTGAAAGCAAATGCCTTAGAAAAATACTATGTATTAAATGGAATGAATTTATAACAGATGCCAAGATTCATTAGACAGCTCAAAAACCCCTTGGCTCTAAAGTTATCCAGAAAAGAAGATGGAATTATCATCTGGAACATATGTTAAGAATGAAGCCAGAGCATCTGTCATGGAAAGCATGCCACTGGGCAGCTGGAGGAACACGCAAAAAACACCAATGTCTCAATGTTCAATGTCTCTCCATTGAACAATGCCTAAGGTAAAAAAAAAAAGAATAAAACCTGAGGGACATTGAACCTGATGCACAAGGAGTGGTTCAGAGTAGACAAAAGTACTTATTAAGCACAGTACTTAATTTTTGTGTATTTTCATTTATTTTAGAATTTGTACATAATTTCTTCAGCCATGAAAAAAGAAAGAAGATTGTGTAATTAAATAAATCTTCAGATGCATTCCCACTGATTGGCTTAATAATAGAGCATTCAGGATTACTTCGATACAAATCCAGAATTATTTATCCAGGTAACCTACAATTAATGGCAGTACAATGAATTTCCTTTCCTCTGACAGTACTTGCTCTTGTCTTTTTCTGCTTTTTGTCCCTTTGCAGGAGTTCTGGAGTTTCTGAACTAGCAGCTGGCTCCCCTATACTGTTTTAGCATTAACTTGCCCTAGTATTAACCAAACATTGCAAAGTGTTGTGTTAGAAACACCTTGGCAGAATCTAAATTTCATAAAAGACTTCTAGTTGAAATGTAAGCTTTCAAATCTGTTGTCTGTCTCTTTATCTTGTGTTATGCAAAACATTTTATTAAAATATAACAATCTGAACCAAATTTGTCTCAAGTAAGTATTTGGTAATATCTTAGCCTTGGTAAATAGTATTGGATTGTGTTCTTTTTTCCCCTTATGATTTTCTGGGGGGTGGCGGGTGGGTTGGTGGAAAGTCTTCACTCAGTAATGTGGAGGCAAGTGTGTGTGAGAAGCTTTGCTTTTTTTTTTTTTCTTTTCTTTTTTTTTAATTTTTTATTGCTTGGGTTTTTTCCCCTTCATTGAATCATCTCACTGACGCTCAAACTAACACGTGGGAACATATTTCCCGTGAGCAGTTTGAACAACCTGTTCACCTTCTAGATGCATTTTATGAGTCTAAGGAGTGAATCAAGACTGTTAGTTCCACTTAGCAGGGTAGCAACTTTAGGCAAAGTGAAAAGCTCCTCAAGCATTTCAAAGCTATATTGATAGTCTCAGCTTTTCTGTTTCTTCCTCTTACAGTATGATGAATGTTATAGAGGTTATTTCTTAATGTATCCTAAAGGTGAGAAAAGCTTGCAAATGCAATTCAGCAGCACTTAAAGGCTCAACATTCAGGAAATGTGATTTTTTTTTTTTTTTTTTTTACTTTTAAAATATTTACAGATATTTTTATCCCCTCTGCACATTTTGTGTTGATGGAACTCAGTTTAGATGCCATACCTCCTATGCATGGAAGGTAAGGCAACTGGCTATTATCTGTCCTTCAAAGCCTATATGGTGTGGCCACAATTTTTTACTTAGCAAGATTCTGGTTCTAGTTTATTGTGTAATTAGATCCAGTTAGGACTGTAGGTAGAAATCTGTTTAACAAAATTTTATCAGGAGTAGTCGTCTATTCTGCCAAATTGAGAGCAACTTTTGGTGATGTTATAAGAAAAAGTAAACCCACCACACCCCTGAATATCTTTTCTTCTTTCTTTTCCATGACCGTTTGTTTTCTGTGCTTGGTATCTGAAATTTCTTTGTATTCAGCTTGTAGTAAAGCACTTTCAGTGCTGAAGGCAGGCGTAGAAGTTATGGCTCTGGAAATAAAAGAAGTGAAAAGACATTGTGTAGTATACTATTTCAAGTTATGTGTTGACTAGTGTTTTGAAATACAGTTGTCCTGTGCTCACTGCTGAAGATTTTTGCTGAACAGTATGTAACAAAAAAAATATTCAAGTGCTAAAAATACATTATTACCACATGCTTTGACCTGTGGTCAGTGAGTTGGCAGGAGCAGCCTTGTATTGTTTGTTCAAGGTTTGTTTGAAGAGAACAATTATAGGATGATCATTAAAAATATTTTTCATGAGCTAAGGATTAGAAACACACCTTGAAGAAAGGGTTTTTAAAAATTCAGTTGGATTGCATTAAACAAAGTAGGACCACAAATAAAAAACCTGAATTCTAGTTATTGAGGAAGTGGTTGTTCATGGAAACTGTGTGTTTTTCTGTGCATTTTCCTTGCAGTGATTTGAAGCAATATACTACGTAATCTTAATTTAACAGAATTGTGATCTCTAAGAGAGAGGCAGTCCATCCATATCAAGGGTCTCCAGTTGGATGAAGTGAGACCCTCAGTGGGTATTTGCCAAAAACTGAAGGAGGATTTCATCCTCTCGTTTTGGTGCAGAGTCAAAATCAAACGAGACAGATAGGGTTGTAGTTTTGACAGAGGTTACCAGGTTGATGGTCTTGAATGAGTGGTTCTCTGGTATAGAAACCTGGTTTGCACGGATGGAGTGTGTAGTTCCCAGAGCACAGCTCTGCTGAGTTTGTGCCAGGCTTTTGACTAAATTAGTTCTGTAATAAAATTGGAATGTTTCAGTCTCTGTTTCTCCGCTGTGTAGGGTAAGCAAGCCTGTGTTATTTTGTCCTTGTCCCTGACTCAACTTTATTCCTTTCATAGCTGGTTTGAGATGTTTTGGGAATTACCCATGAAGGAAGACTGGCATTTCCTTCCACTTTCCTTTTTGGGTACACTGCTGAATTTAGTCGCTCTCTCCTCCCAGAAACTGTTACCTGTAGCTAAGGTTAACATGAATACTAATATTGGGCAGCAACAAGCAAAGAGGAAAAGCTGGCTTTTTTTACAGGCTGGGGAACTAGAGCATTGGGTTGGAATATGAGAGGAGATCTATGGATAAATTACCTTTTTATTGTAATTCAGTTTAGGATTCTGGTTAAAGTTCACAGAGAGCTTGCTGCTTCCCGTCGCTGCTTCTGTTCCTGAGTGGAGATACGTGACTTGAACTCTTCCTCTGTGAATGAGTCCACTTGGTCTAAAGGTTGAGGTGGAATGAAAGGTGCTCCATATTTTCCCCAGTAAAATTGAGTGTAATAAAGACTGTAACTCATGTCCAATTAAAACCAAAATAGAAATTCCTCCCACCCCCAACCCAATTTTCTTAAAATTCAGGTAATCTTTAATTTTATGTTTGAAGATGCTATGAGTGTTGTCATCAAGGTTGTATTTGCAATGATGAAAGAGTGCTTCCCATGTGTAAATACATTATTGAACAAATGGACAGTTGCAGCTCAGTTGCAGTCTTATTAATAAGAGACTGGAAAATTATATGACTTCCTCATTACCCTTACTAAGCGAGGTGGACTTAATGTTACAAATTACTGACCACAGTAACTAGTTAGCTTAAATACTGGCTTGTGTTTTCGACAAGGCTGCCAACTTAGATTATGAATTGATACTTTTTTGTAGGACTTAAAAAATGTAGTGCTGGAAGAAATTTTGACTGTTAGTTGTCTCCCCCATTTTGATGCTGAATCAAAACCAAAAAAGAGTTCCTTCCACGATATTTGTCCGGGGTGTTCTTGAAAGCTCCAGTGACCTGCCAACACAAAGTTGTTCTGCAACTTAGGAAACTTTATTTTGACCAACTTTCTAACAATATGTAATCTAAATTTCCCTGCTGATCAGTTTTTGTACTGCCATCTGTAGATGTGAAGCACAATTAATCACAGTCCTCCTTATGAGACTCGCATATTTTAAGATTATTATATTCCACCTCCCTCTTATTCCCTGCCATATTCCCTGTTCTAGGCTAAGCCTAGATGGTTATTTTAACTGTGCTTGAAAATAGTTTTTTTCTTATAAAGAAAAAAATGTTATAGTCTTGTTCTCTTAGGACTTTTCTCAATTTGGCTTTTCTTTTTCTGCTCAATTTGGTACTACTCAAAATTTATAAATGGTGATATTTCAGAGCTTTTATATTTTCTTGATAGAAAGGAATAAATTCTTGGTTTAGTTTTTTCCATTGATTGACATACAGAATCTTTGTTAATATGTAAAACGATGATATTTGTCTCTCATGATATTTGTCTCTTCCATAATGTCATTGCATTGTTTATGCTTCCCAGATTTTTTTCAGAGACAATCAAATTTCCAAACCTGGACTGCTTATCTGAACAGTTCTCACTGCCTCAGTGTCTCCATACATAACTGATTTGTGACCAGATTATCTTTCTTTCTTTTCTGCCTTTTAGAATACTTACCTTGCTTTTAATTGATCTGTAGCTGATTTGCTAAAAACATTGTTTTTTCTTGTTTATTGAGGTATACTTAACTGTTTTGTGGTGATTTTACTTTCTGTTGATGTTATAGAGAAATAGCTTTTTTTTTATTTCACCTGAATAAATGATCTCTTCAGTTTGTCTGTGACACTCAACTCGTTGATCAGTAAAGGCAGAATTCAGAGAAATAAGAAACAGACAATTATTCTTCCATCATTTATAATGTTGAGGGGAAAAAATTCTGAGGCAAGATTAGTTTAGATTGGTTTTAATGAGTGGTGACATCAGAGTGATCCGGATGATTTTGTTTGTTCTGGGAGACTGGATGAAAAATACTCAAATGCTCTTCTGTTTCAGTTTGGGATGTTTTAGTAATGTGCAGTCTTTTCTAAAAAGATGACCATTTTTTAAAAAAAAGACAAAATATTGTATTTTTGAGATGCTTTGCTCTCTGGAAACAAAAAGGTTTATTTTTGCTTATATAAAGCACATTGATTTCACCTGAGGAATATAAACATAGTGATATTCTGAATTGTCGGAGGTGGTGAAGATACCTTGAGCAATGTTGTACAAAATCTTTGACTAGTGATCACCACAGAGCTGTTGTTTTGATGAAAGATTAGATGGTCTGTACTTGTGACCCTTGCTATCAGGTATTTTTCATACTTTCATACCTCGTGTGCAACTTAACGAAATCTCTTTGAAAGTGAGTCTGTGCTTAGGTGGGTTGTTATTTCAGTGCATTTAGTTCTGTTTGAGAGGTTTCCTTTCAAGTTTGTGCTAGTGCCAATTTTAAAGAGAAAAATGGCAATTTAGTTTCCAGGTTGATTTTGGGTTTTTTTTGTATGTGTGAGGGGAGGTGTGGGTTGGTTTTTTTTTTTTTTTTTTGGTTGGTTTTTGGTTTTTTCCTTCCTTGCACCCCCTATTTATTTGTAAAAAATGGCTCTGTGGTGTGATGCTTGATAGGCTTGGGAGTGGACTTGATGCTCTAGGAGAGTCTTTCTGGTGCTATGATCTCCAACAGCTTGCAGATGTGGTTATATAGGAAGTAAGTTTCTGATGTGCTTCCCTCCTTCCCTTTATCTTGCCTCTTAACAAAACAGAGTAGGGAGCACCCAGTCTGTCCATGTTGCTAAATGTTAGTGTCACACAAGTTTCCTGAGTGTATCCTGAACGTTTAGCAGATACACCTCCCTCTGGATGGAGTCTTCTCACTGACGTCTCTGTCAGACACCTTGTATTTTTGAGCTCAAGGAAGGTAATTCCTAGGAGAGCAGTCACGTGTGACTCTCTCCTGTAGCACAGTAGTTCACCTTGCTCCATTTAGCACTCAGCCACAGACCCACCGTAGTACCTGAGGCCACTGTAGGAGATACAAATCTTACAACCCAGAATGAATCCTTCTGGGAGGGAGAATTCCTCCAGGTTCTGCCCTAGTAAGAGGTGGGGGTTTCCTGCAGTGGGTAGGCATTTCTCCAAGCAGACCGCTACATCAGTGGGACTTTGAACAGCAGACACAAGCTTAATGTGGAGGTGTTTTCGTTGTATTTTCTGCTATTTTCTTTTTTTTTTTTTTTAAAGCTTTTCCTGTTAAGCAGTAATTTTTTCTGTTAAGTTCACAGCTTCAGCTTTTGGGTAGCTACAGAAATGTTTGGCATTCTAGCCCCCAGCTGGGTGGGCCTGTCCCATTAACACTCTTTGTCCTTTCCTGACCTTCCATCCAGTGACAAGAGAACCTCCAAAATCTGCAGACAGGCTGGTCAGGGTTTAACTCCCTGGTCACAGCTGCCTTAATACCTGAATATCTTGGAATATGTAGGTAACAATAAACACTGCTTCTGATAGATGTTTATTCTGATTTCCCTTCTCTCTCCCCCGACTCCCAGCCCTCAGCTTTCCCTGATCTCCATCATCTAGGACTTCTGATAGGATATGTTAGTAAGCACTTATTTTTTATGGCTTATATTATTTTGGAAGTGGGAAGTACTGTGTATTGCTAGTTACACTTTTTTTTTGGTATACTTTTCCTCAGAAGTCACTGTATATTTCCATGAAGAATTCTACTTACATCCTTTCCAGTGCAAAGGAATTCCAGCTATTCCAGCCAGACAGCTTTAGGAGGGACTCAAATGCCTCTATGCAAATACAACATGGGTAATAAACTAGAGAATTAGGAGACATACATGCACATGTCTGCAAGGCTGTGATCTTACTGGCATCACAGAGACTTGGTGGGATGGTTCCTATGACTGGAGTGCTGGAAAGAAGGACACAGGCTTTTTAGGAAGGACAGGCAGGGGATATGAGGAGGGGCCCTCTGTGTCAATAACAAGCTGGAGTGCATGGAGCTCTGCCTGGGGATGGATGATGAGCCAGCTGAGAACTTAGGGGTCAGATTTAAAGGGAGTGCAGGGACAGGAGACGTTTTAGTGGAGGTCTGCTACAGACCACCTGACTAGGAAGACTGAACAGATGAGGCCTTCTACATAGACCAGCCTCATATTCACAAGCCCTGGTCCTCATGGAGGACTTCAACCACTCTGATACCTGTTGGAAGTGCAATACAGCATGGCATAAACAATCCAGGAGGTTCCTGCAATGTGTTGATAACTTCCTTGTCACAACAAGGAGAGACAACAAAGAGAGGTGCCGTGCTGAAGTATGTGAAGCTCAAGGGCAGCCTTGGCTGCAGTGACTGAAATGGTAGAGTTCAAGATCCCTAGGACAGTGAGGAGGGGGTACAGCAAGCTTGCTACCCTGGAATTCAGGAGAGCAGACTTTGGCATTCTTCAGGGACCTGATTGTTAGAGTGTGGTGGGACAATGAGGGGCCCACCCAAGAAAACTGTTTAGTATTCAAGGATCACCTTCTCCAAGCTCAGAAGCAATGTGTACCAAGAGGAAGTCAGCAAAAAAACACCTGCATGGATGAACAGGGAGCTTCTGGACAAACTCAAATGCAAAAAGGAAGCCTACAGAGGGTGGAAGCAAGGGCAGGCAGTCTGGAAGAATGCAGAGAAATTGTCCAGGTAGAATGGGTTGGGGCAATCCCAAGCACAACTATAGGCTGGGTGGAGAATGGATTGAGAGTAGCCCTGAGGAGAAGGGTTTTGGGGGTGCTGGTGGACAAGAAGCTCAACATGAGCTGGCAATGTGTGCTTGCAGCCCAGGAAGCCAGCTGTATCCTGGACTGCACAAAAACCAGCATGAGCAGCAGGTCGAGGGAGGTGATTCTGCCCCTCTGCTCTGATGAGACCCCACCTGGAGTACTGTGTCTAGTTCTGGCTAACTGGTCTAGTGGAGAGTGTCCCTGTCCATGACAGGGGGGTTTGGAACTAGATAGTCTTTAAGGTCCCTTCCAACCCAAAGAATTCTATGATTTGGTGTACTCTGTCCTCTTCTGCTACAGTTTTTGTTGTAGCATGGCATTTCACACTCCTTTTGTAGTTTTAGACTCACATTCCCTACTTATTAAGCAAATTGGGTGTTTTAATGTAGTGCTACAAGTGCTCATTAAAGCTATTTTTTCCAACAGCTGATCATTATTTCTCCTTTTTTGATTTTTTTTTTAAATTTCCTTTTTCTAAAATTTGAGAAAGCTAGCCAGCAGAGATTTTTATTTCATTCGTTCCATATAAAATAGTTGATTCCTTTTCCATTCTTTGTTCTTGCGGCTCTTAAATGGTTATAAATCTGTTTTCAGCTGCTGCAAATAGACTAAAAAGGTTTGTTTTATTCTTACCTGCGGATGTAGTTGGATGCTTTGTGGTGCCAGACATAATAAGGGCTCCATAAGCAGTGAAATAATGCTTTTCCAAATGGGTCAAATGTTTTGGGAGTGTGAATCAGCTTCTGAAACCTACTTCTGGACTTCAGGGTCCTTCCTCCTAGAAGCATGAAACAAGGGAACAGGAGGAACAGGGCTGCTAACTTTGGTCATACTGTATTTTTAAATTTTCATAAACTTAGTCCAGAATCAAATTGTTTTTATTAGTGTTATGAGTGTCCAGTGACTCATTTGGCATTGTTTTCAGCAGTCTAGATGACGGTATGAATTCTTCTTATTAATGTGTGGTTTGACTGTACATCGCATAAATAACTTCTGCATTAAAAAAACAAACCCAAACCTGAATATAGCTTGACTAGGCTGTCCTTGCAGTTTAACATTGTAGAGTTTTGCTGTGGTATATAACTGCACCAGTACATAAAACATTGCTGAAGTAGTGTAGGATGGTGATGCTAGAGCAACTTTGAATGCAATTTAACTTTGCGGTAGCAAAATTTTCTTTTTCTGCTTCTAGAACTCCCTTTGGTAGGTATGATTTCTTCAAAAAATGTGCCTGTGGGCAGAGCTGCATTTTGTCATTCCCTCCTATAAAGCAGTGTTGGCTGAATGGGACATGAGGGGCATGTTTGTGAATTAGTAGTACGCTTGCACAAATGATGAATTGGAAAATAGGTTCCACTTGGAAATGTTCACTTGTTTTATCATATCCCAGACATCCTTCGTGGTTTGGCACAAATGTTTGGAATAGGAATATGGTCCTTGTCCAGAGAAATATTTTCGTAGTTATGCTGTAGTACCTTGTTGTCATTAGATTTGGAAGATTTAGTTGAAACCTGACAGAAGTGTGGTGACAAACACAGGGGGTAACATTTCCACCGATGCCTGGGGTGGGGAGGAAGGACCTGAATAAAGACCTGTGAATAAAATAATTTTAGTTCACATCAGAACTGCAAATTGTTACTTGGACAGCACTAAAGGAATGTAAGGGAAACGGAATATATTTATTAAATATTTAATATAACTGTAATAATAACATTTTGCAGTGAATAAATTTAAGAAGTTCATTGTCAGGCTTCAGGCATTGAAATGAGGTTTCTGAGACCAGACAGGAATTATGTTGAAATACCTGAAAGCTCCTGTAGCAGTTTGTAGTATTGTTGTATGTGAAACTGTGAGCGTATCTTAATTTTTCACATGGGCAGTGAAACATTGCGGAGATAAAAAATAGGAAGGCCTGTAGTAGTGAAATTGAACTCTGCAATATTACGATATCATGCGGTTGAATGCTTATGTTCTGCGGGAGGTTTTGCCTGGACAGGTCTTTGATGTCTCTGGTGAGCCCTGTTGAGACGAGTTTGAATCGCTCCCAGTGCATTGCTCTGATCTGTTACAGCCGTGCTACTTAGAGTGGGAACTTCTCCTTAAAATTATAGATTGCAAGCTAACATGGCACTTCATTTTAAATATGCATACTTTAAGAGCGGTTTTAGGGTGCGACATAATAATAGAAGACTAAACAAAGGCCTTGAACCTCACAAATGAGCAGAGACTTTGCTGTCAGTGAATGATACTGGCTTCCTTGGGTCCTGACAGATGCCGCCCGCCTGTGGCTGGTGCAGCTGTTGGGTAGATGAGCCCTCTAGATCCCTGCACCTTGGCAGAGTTTTGCTTGAACTCAGGCTTGGTGCCCTGTGCTGGTGGCTGATCAGAGAACTTTTTAAGTACGTGTGATCTATCAGGCCATACTATTGTTCTTACCAGGCTTCTGCTGTTGTTCTTCTACCTGAAGTAGTGAAATCTTTGTTCAGTAATGCATTTTTTGTTCTCTCTCTAGTAACCAGGATGTTGAAACACGAATACCAGAGTTTTACATCCCTAAGTGTAGGGCTACCTGTTTTTCAGAAGATACTGGTCTCTTCATGGTTGTATTAACATTTGTAGAGCCGGTGATGTCTCTAAATATTGAGGTGCCTAAATAAGGAGTTAGGGACTGCCTTCAAACAATAAAGGATTGTGCTTATGTAGCTCACAAAATTACAAAGTTATATGAGTATTTATATGCATAATTTCTTTAATGTTAAAAATGGAAGAGTTTTTTAAGCCTGCTTTTCACATAATTGCAAACTCATGGAATACAGACAAAGCTATAAAACATTTTTAAAAATATGAACATGACGTTTTATTGCTTCCTTGTATCTGCAAAGGAATCTGGATCTGTTTTCCAGAAATACTGTTACTGTTACCCACCTCGAGAGCTGGTGATAAAAATCTTGATGTGAAACACACTTCCAGGCAGAAGAGTGCAGGTGCAAAATAGAAAAGCAAGCATTTTTTTTTTTCTTCAAGTAGCATCAATTGTTTTCTCTGCAATATGTAGGAACACCAGAATATTTTTAGATGGAAAAGATTAAAAAATTATCCATTGCGTTTGTGATAGCTTATATGTTTGGGTTAGTTATTTATCGTTTGCAATATCCATAATGCTATCTTAAGCATCCTAATTAGGTTTCAGCTTTTCATAGGGAGGCTGGAAGGCTCTCGTGCAGTTGTGGTGCTGTGGCAGGGTGCGTGCAGCACAGCTGCTTTCTGATGTCAGTCGCTATTTCAATGCAACGAAAGTGGGAGAGGAAGAGCATTAAAAAGACAGTTTTTAAGAAAAAAAAGTGTCGTCAGTAAGCAAATTATTTTTGTCTGTGTTGTTTTGATTAGGATATGAAATAACAAGTAAAGTCTGATTGCTACAAAAGAAATTACATCTGGAGAGTTTAACTGGGGCAGTTTCAGAAACTTTTTGGTGAAATGTGTCATTTTGCCCCTGCGCTCCGGAGAACTCCGGGTTGGTTGTCTTGAGCAGAACCCCTGGTGATACCCATATTCACCTGGCCTTCAAGCAGAGCCGGATCCTCTCTTCTCAGTGCTCTGTATTCCTTAGGAGTTACAGGGCTGGGTTCAGGGACACTGGAAGAAAGGTGGCTTTCCTGGGGGGAAGGGGATTAGATGGGTGTGTAAGGTGCTCATCGGTGTCTGTTAAACGGGATCCATGCTCCAAGGGGTATCTCCTCCCTTTGTGGGCATCCTTTTTGCTATCCTGGTAATGGCATGGTATCTCGTGGGGGGTTTCTTGGGTCTTTTGATTATGCTTTTACCCATCTTTGCATTCAAGGATCTTGCTTTCCAGAGTGAGATGGAAAATGTTTCTTGAAAAGGTTTCTTATGACAGATGGGTACGTTCCTTTCTGATGCATCCACACTGGTACATGGGTCTTGTGGGGAGAGCAAGAAAAGTCTCTCTCCTGGCATTTGTATTGAAGGAAGTTGGGTTTGTTTGTTTGTTTGTTTGCTTTTAAAAATAAAAGCAGAGAACATGTGAAGACTTTGGAGGGGTTTAATATAATATAAAAATATATTCTCTATCTTAATAGAAAATATATTTTTAACATGTGCTCATCAGAAATATAAAAATGGCCAATCAAAGGTACTAACATGTAAAACGTCTTTGGCCACTAAAAAGTTGAGCAGCATTTACTAATTTTTTTTAATGTGATCACTGATGCAGAAATGCAAGGATTGTTGCTAGAGAACACCAAACAAAATTTTGTGCTACCATTTAAAACACGTGGTTTGCATACCAGCTTTGGTTTGCTTGTTTATACACTTAAGCTGTCTGAATCACAGTTGGTTTTTCTTTGGGTTTTTCTTGTATCTCTTTGTGTCTATCTACCTTGAAAGTAGGGAACTAGGTGATCATGGTAGATGTAAAAATTTGCTTAAAAAAAATATGTATAGATATTCCCAGGATACAAAGTTTCAGTTTAAGAATAGGTTTGTTAAAAGAAAATATATATTTTTTTTTTTAAACCCAAAACTTCAAAGCACTTTAAGGACATAAAGCATACCCATAAAAGGGTTTCTTTTGGAGGCAGGTATGATTTCTATCAGGGTGAGGTGTCATCAGCTCTTTTACAACGTAACTAAGGAGATGTGAATCAACGCCTGTCTATTGAGGACACAGAAGCAACTGTCCTCTCTTTATACCTGTGCTGAAGTCTTTGGAGAATGGTTATTAGAAAAATAATATTAACTCAGTTTTATATTTCAAGTAGAAACATGTGTAAGTGCAGGACTTTCATCCCAGTCTTTTTTTTTTTTTAGATTGGAAAGACTATTTTTTTTCCTAGGCACAACACATCGGATGAATACTTACAAAAATTAGTAGTCTGCCTGTGCTGAAGCACTGCATGCAGATGGTCCAGATAGTTTGGCTTTTGGTGTTGAAGAGAGTTACCCCAAAATCATTATGGGTTCTAAGTGTCTTCAGCCACTGTGTGGAGCAGGCTCGGGGGGGCCTGCAGAGCCCCCAGGGCTGCAGTGGAGGGGGCTCCCTGCAGACCTGTGCCCCACCTGCAGCTGTGGCAGGTTTAAAGCTTGTTCCTGTGTTTATGCCAGCATTTAGTCTCTTCTTCCCAGGATCTTCTGTCATCTGATAATCTATCATCTTCTACTGGGGGCTTTCCACCTGACCAACCTGTTGCGCATCTCTCCCTCCCTCTGTCGTGGGTGTCCACTCTCACAGATTTTGTGGGAATGTATCGGAGACGCCTGCTTTTTGTCACACTTAGATGATCACAGAATCATAGAATGGTTTGTGTTGGAAGAGACCTCAAAGATCATCTAGTTCCAAACCCCCTGCCGTGGGCAGGCACACCTATACTAGACCAGGTTGCCCAGAGCGCCCATCTAACCCGACCAGGGATGGGGCTTCCACAACCTCTCTGGGCAACCTGTTCCAGTGCCTCATCACCATTATTGTAAAGAATTTCTTCCTAACATCTAACCTAAAGCTATGATACCATGTTTTACAAGAAATAGGGGAAAGAGGGCTGTTATTTGAGCACCTAATTTCCTTGGTCTCCGTTGTTGGCCGGGTTTTCTGGCAAACTGTGTTTCCTGTAATTCACCTCATTTGCCTTTTTTGCTCATCCATCCACTGTCTTATGAAAAATGTAATTCTACTGCAAAAGCTAGCTCGAATTGAAAATTGGAGCATATGTTGGCTGAACTTTAGTTTCCCTGAGACACCACAACAACATTTCTAAATTTAATATTTTCTAGATTTCTTCCAGACAAAGATAAAACTTGCATTTTGATTTGGTTTCCATGCACAAGACAAGTTGCAAAGCAACTTAGAATTATAATGCAGAATTGAATGAGTTATGGGGTGGGCAATAGGAATGGTTTGCTGGTTTTAGAGAGCTTGTCTAGACAGTACTTTTTTTCTTTTTCATTTTTAATAATTTTTTTTTTGGTATTTTATTTATAGCACAGCAGTACTCATGAATTTTTCTTCCTTTGCTGTAAATATTTTGAATATTTAAAGTAAATTTTGTAGTCTCTTACTGTTCCTGTATGCCCAATGCAATATAAATTATATTTGGTTATGATTAAATTTTTCTGTAATTGGCCCATTATATTTTCTATACACAACTATACAGTAGCAAATTTAGTTAGAAATACTGCATAGTGATGCCTTATTCTTTAAGTAAGAATATAGAAACCTCTAGAGAAAAACAGAGAAGATAGAATTAAGTTTCAGCATCCACATCAATAATTTATTTATTCCGGCATACAGATAATCTTGTGGAAATTTAAAACTAAATAAGCACAAAGCTATACAAAGGCAGTTGAATGAATGCTTTCACATAGCTGGATCGAAGTATTTGAAAATATGTAAACCCTAATGACCTTTCAAATGATTTTTCCTTTTGGAAAACTTTTTTTGTGCTTTCTTCTTTGTCTTTCTCATTTTTAATTCAGCTATGATATTTCATACAGAGTTAGGATTTGTTAAATGTGGTTTTTTTTTTTCTCCTCCATAATTTAAAAAATATGCTTATTGTAAAATTTGGCTTAACTTTTGATAGCTTAGGTTTATAACACTTGCAGACAATCCCAGGTATAATGTAGCTATCTTCAGACTTGTTAAAAAATGTATTCCATTTTAGTGTTTCCATATGTATGCTCATGCGAGTATGTGCATTGTTAAAATTATGTTCGTGTAATAAAGGGTAGCTCAGACTGTATGAAGTGAAGGGAACCTTCCCCTGAGCTTGGAGGAGAGATTAATCAAGAACTGGATTACTTGTTTTGCTTTTTATGGTGATGTGTCATATCATGCTACCTTAAGAAAAAGTTGGTCAAAACATTATTGTTTCACCCTACTTTATTGGAAGTCTTGGTTGTTCAGTAAACCTTTAGCTGTTAATTCTGTGCAAGGTTAATAGCTTTATGGGGTCGTTGCTCAAGAAACTCTAAATGCAAGCCTTTAACAGTGGTTTAATGTCTGTATTTTCATGTTTAATGATTTTGTGATGAAGTGCTAATTTTCTAAGAGCTCTGTACTGATGTGCCTAATACTTTTTAAGAATTGAGGAAGTATATATTGTAAAATTGGTTTGGATTAATTTTAGTTGATATCAAGACTGAAATTTCAGGCAATTTTGTTGTAAAAATACTTTAGAATGGGTGTGCATGCCTATATTAAAAGAACTTTGTTAGTATTTCTTCCATAGGTAAAACTTGGATAATTTTTAGGCTTAAAAAGTTGTTGGAATAACTTCTGCGGTTCTTGTGTAGCTGCCACAACGAAATAAATTGGATTTGTGAATGACATCTACCAAGACTGTTTGTTATGGTTCTGTGTGAGATAGACTTGACCCCACCACTGGGATGGTTGTTTAGCACCTGTAGTCAGGTGCGTTATGTATCAGTGTAGTTAGGTGTGTTATGTATGTATCGGTGTCGTGCCCTTGTGACTTTTTCCCCTTGCTTGGTTCCAAAACATGGAATGAATTCGTTCTCATCATGCCTGTGTTAATCCTGAACCTAAATCTTGCTGTTTTTTGTGAACTGAGGTGGCACCTGAAAGCTGAGCTCTTCTGTATTGCTTCAGTGTATTCGGCTCAGCTGAGAGTCCTAACCTAATCTGCTCCCAGTCTTTTGTGTAAATGAAACCTACTATGTGATTTTTATTGGTACTCGTTCACTTCAGGTCATTCCACGTCCAGTTGAGGTAACTGGTGTTTCAGCATTGCTGATGTATCAGTTCTTTGCTATATAAAACGACGACTGTGTCTGTAGAATTTTGTAGTTGAAAAAGTAATATTAATTTAAAATAAATGGTCTTTTTCGTTATTAACTACATATGCAATAAAAAGGAACATCTGCCTTCCAAATGTTATTCAACGATTGTAATTAAAAGGTTAAATAAAAGCTGAGGCAAGCTTTGAATTTTGAAGCATTTGCAACAGCTAGTAAGCTGACTTAGTGCAGACATTTTTGTCAAAGTTGAAAAAGTTAGAGCTAATTAATTTCTTGGGAGACATATGATGAAATTGTAGGTGTGATAACATATTTGAGTAACATATGGTCGTTATGGGGCACCTTTCTAATGACTGAGCACCAAGTTAAATATAGACTTCCCAGTTTTTCACTACTTCTATTAGTGGTTCTTTGTTACTACAATTTAAACTCCTCTTATTTTCCGTTGTGCATGAAATAGGATTCTTTATGTGTTTGTAAGAAATTAAAAAAATTTACTACCATAATGCTGTGCCTTGGTGAAATATACTGAGGCAGACAAGTCATCTCCCTTTGTCAGAGCCTTCTGATTTTGGTGACATTAGTTGAGATTATGTACATTCTGACCTGTATTTTGTAAAATGTGAAGCTTGCTGCCAAGTGTTTAGGTGGGTGTCCTCAAAAGCAGGAGTGAAAACATTTTTGAAGGATTGGTAGAAAATGCATGTTGCTCCCCCTATATGTTATATGTTGAAACTTACTTTAATAAGCTATTGTAATTTATTATGTCATTAAAGGAAGAACAATTCCTTATTCGGTATACAAAGCATAATAAAATGTATCATATTTCATGAGAGGTGCTTATGGTGTTCATTAGGAGGCTCTGTGTAAAGATTGTGTTAGAATAAATAAATGTTTTATTTTGTAATACAGGTAGTCAGAAGCTGTACCTAGTTTTAAATTTCATTTATCTATTATTATAATTCATAGCACATTTCAGACTTATTTTATGATCAACAAGAGTATTGAGCATCCCAATATGTGATTTGGTGATAGTCACACAAATGAGGAAGGAAATAAAAATGTCTCAGATGAAAATGAGGAACTAAAAGGAACCTAAACAGTGTTTTTTAAGGGAGGGGGTTTGGAAAAAGTAAAGGATGCATGAGCAAACTGCTAATTGTGGTGGGAGAATGTAAAGGGTGTGTGTTGATGGGGGCTTAGTGTGTGGGAATTGTGCTCTGAGTTGAATAGGAGGTTTTTTGCAAGTCATGCTTTTGTCTGTATTTCAGCATCAAATGAAATGGAAGATGGTGGGGGTTTTATTGCTATAAAAATGACAATTAATTTTGGTTCTAAAGGAACTCTATTGCTCATCAGTTTTGCATTGCTGGAGGTGATGCTGGATTACCACAGAATCTGAATTCATAGTAGCTGCAGCTTTGCTTTTGAAGCCTTGTCATACAGCCTGTAGCTGTGGCTACAGAATGAAGAAACGATTTTAACTATTACAAGAAGCATGGTAATGATTATTGCCTGCATCTTGCTATCCTTTACTTATAGGAGAGTGAAAAATCTCTGCTGATACTTAGAGAGAGAATCACATATTGCTTGGAAGAAGCAAGTGGAGAATTGTGTCTTGGTAGTTCTGGTATTTGTGGACAAGAAAACAGCCAGAGGAAGATAAGGCTGGGAGTGCCATTTTCATACAGCCAAAACATCTAGCACTACGTAGAGTGTTGTTTGGACTGTCTTTCTTACCTTGCTTTCTTTTTTTTTTTTTAAATTCTTTTAGGTATTTTTGGTAAAAAGGGATGTTTAATGTTTCTTGCTTTTTTATATAACATGCTCAAATGATATTTTCTGGCAAGCTCTTTGACTAGAGAAGAGAACAAAATCATAGTTTCTACCAGTCAAATTATGTTTTGCTTTCGTTTGGTTATGCCTGGCACTTGTGACATGTACTAAGAATTACTCATGAAAATATTTTTAATGGGTATAGTAAATTTCAAATAGTTATGTTTCTCACAGCCTACCTCCCCTCAAAACTGTCCAGCTGGTCAAACTATTTACTCAAATATTTATTTCTGCATGTCACTGAAGCATTAAGAGCGTGATCACAGATGGAAGTAAGTAGAAGCAGTTTAATGTCTAGAAGTTTTACTTGGTTAAATACCTGATGATTTGGCTTTTTTGTTAAATTAGATATATTTCTGGAATCTTTAATTGTAATTGATAATTTTGTCTAAATGAAATTAACTTTGTGAATAAATTACTCTTTCGGAGTAATCAAAGTGGTTGACTACCTGTTGGCTTAAGGTCTTTATGTTCAATCTTAACAAGCCTGATATGCTGTATACATGAGACATTTGTATGCTTTTATTTTAGCCTGTTTGCCTACAAATAGGTGTGTTCAATTCTGGAGTATTCGCATCTGAAATCATCAATAGTAAAATTGCTACACATAAATCGCACTGCCAGATGTGCTGAGGTGGGGACTCCAGCTATTCACACATTTAGTTAGTTATTGTTAAAAACTGCTGAAGTCCTGAAGGGACTAGTGATCAGGGAGGAGGTTGTCCATTTAAAAATCTAATTAAAAAAAAAAAGCAAAAAAAAAGCATCTTGTGGCACATGATGAACTCTCACATCTAAGCATTTTTGGATGCTTTCATAGCCATCTGTAGAGGGAGGTTCATTGATTATGCATCAGCTAGATGAAAGAGATCATTCTGATACATTTCTTTCTTCACCAAATACCATTTTTCTGCAGAATACTATGGTATGTTGATCAAATGATAAAACCAATTTTTTTAAGAGGTGGCAATAAAATCAGAGTGTATAGAGAACACAGGTATAGGCAACAATAAAAAGTTTCTCTTAGTGGTTTCTGATAGTCAGAAAGTCATAGGAGGGAGGAAAATGTTGATGAATCACATTTATAATGAGTCACCAGCAGACACCACTCCCATTTCCACACCCCCCCCCCCATCCCTCTATTGGTATGTTTTCTTGCAGCTTCTCTTCTGAGTTGAAACGTTGTAAAAGCAATTTTGACAAAACATTGTTTTCTGCTTAAAACTTGGAGTATTTGCTTTGGCATTGTTTAGTCTTCATAAGTTAGGAAAACAATGAGGAGGGGGAAAAAAGAGGTATACAAAGTCGGCTCTTAAGAGAAGCAAATTTACCATCTGCATTTGTTTAGGAAGATAAAGTACAGTGTGTTAAGAACTACATCAGACCAGTTAGCTTCTGTAATATACGGAGCGAACAGTAGTTTAGGAAAAGAGATGTGAAAGAAAGATCCTCATAGTTTTCTATGTGAGACTGACATAATTTAGAATAAATTCCTGTTCTGTTGCTGATCACTTTGTTAGAGGTGTTAGATCACAAAATAAACTTCATTTGCCTGATATGAGCCCCATAATGGTTGTGGGTTTTTTTTAAAAGGAATTCACAATAGCAGAAAGCAAGATTTCTGTATTCATTTGTTTGTTTTCTCTTTAAAACAGTTTTTCAGCTTTTGGTATTGAAATAATTCCAAACATTCAAATGTTAAAATGTCATATGCCAAATGTGATATTTCTCATTGAGAAACAGATCTGTATTTATAATTTTTCTGTGGATTGGGGTTCTTCTTGGGGCTGGAGGTGGAATGTGATAGCTGCTTGCAAATTTTTATTTTAAATAAAAATGATAGGAATTTTCATATTCCAGCTCTTTACTACTTGTTGGAAAAAATATGAATGCAATTAGAGACAATAAATAAAAGAAACTGTCCATTTCCTTTGTAGGTTTACCTCAGCAGTTCAATTCCTTGAAAGATATACTCATGTATTTTAGGCTATATCAGCTGGAACAATTTCTGTTGTTTTACAGTTCTCTGTTACTTGATACTCTGAGTGAATACCATTATTGCAGTTGTCACTGAGTTTGGGTGGGTTTTTTGTGTGGGTGGTTTTTTTTTGGGGAGGGGGGTGGTGTGGTGTGTGTGGTTTTTTAGTTTGGGGTTTTTCTATTATTCTGGGGAGATCTCTACATACATAAATGAAGAAAAAGCATGCTGTGCCAACTTTTGAAATTAAAATGAACTGAAATGTACATAAATGATCACATGACATGGAAAATTCCTTGGCAAATATATACACCTAAAATTAAGACTACATTTGATACTCATGCAAAGTTGGCTTTCTAATAAGTAATGGTGTGTAAGGGCTCTTGAATCCTGGAGAGTTTCAGCGGGCAGTGTGGAACAGTCGGGGCCAAGTCCTAAATGAAGAGTAAAGGACATAGTGAGTAGCTTCTTGCTCAGTGACAGGAGCAGAGTTCCTGCGCTAATATGTATGTACCTGAAATCAAACCTGTATAGTCAGCTCTAGTTCTGGCAATTTTAAAAACTTTTTTATTACTTTTTGAATAGTAACTGAACTAGTCAGCCTTTTAAAGGAGTTTGCTTTGCATGTGATTTCCTATTTAAAAGCCAACTGAAAAGTAATTACATCACGTGGAGTTATATCATCTCTCAGTTTGGGTTAGAACAGACATTTGCACTTGAAATACGTAATTGGTAGCTGCAACAAGCTCTTATCTCTAATGAGAACTAGCTACTAGAGGGGAATGAAACACTACTTCCAGCAGTTTTCACAGCTGTACGCTGCCAGAAGAATGTAACAGCTCCGGACCCCTAAGTTCAGATCTGTCAGAAATGTACTTTCTGACCTTGTCACTCACCCCTCTTTCCCCCTTTTACTTAATCCCACGTTCCTTTTCCTTCTGTATTCATATCCTTCTCTTTTGGTTGCCCTGCTGCTGTTCATTTACAGCTTCCAGATCTGGCCCTCTTCTTTCTCTTTGTCTTCTCAGACTGTCGCGAGTCCCAGTTCTTGCTCCGTGCAGCCAGCTCATTCCTATGCCTATTTTGAATTTCTCTCAACTCCTAAACTTTCTACCCACCCACGTGCCTGCTGTGGCCATCTCACACTTTTAATCTCTTGTTGCCCCATTGCTCCATTCAGCATTCTGCAATGAATTTTTCCCAACCTGAATTATTCCGTGAGGACTGCTTCCCTCATCTCTATGCTACCTGGACATCATTAAAGGTAATATTTGGAGTGCAAGAAAGAGTCTCTCTGCTCTCATTCCTTTGCCTGGCACTGTTGCAGAAAATTGATTGTCAGTAGGAGCAATTGTAGGAAACGACCTGGTCAGCCCGTGCATCAGGGGAGAGAAAATGGTCTGCGTAACAAGCCTTTGGAGGATTGGGCTGCCAGACTCAATGACTCTTATCTTAGCAGCTGTGAGGCGATAGATATATTTATTTTTTTTTTAAATATTCATCACATTTGGGGTGGCTCTTCCTACAGACTTCTCTGACATCAGGTGAATCCCCTGCCAAGCTGCAAGTTCCAAGTGAAATTTCAAAGCCTAGTTACTAGAGCTTTTTGACAGAAGATTTACTACAATGTTTTATACAATACTATGACAGTGTAGCTTCTCCTAATTCCCTGAGAAAGAACTGGCTTGAGTCAACTTGTTTCGACTTGTACTCAGCTTCAGCTAAATCCCTTGTAAGACTACCTCTAGGTAACATGGGGATTGGCTTGGGCTGCTGAGGTTACTCCTGTTCAAGCGGGTGGTGACAACCACGCTTTTATCTGCTCTTTCATGATTAGAATAAGGTGATGTTTCCCCTTAGCATGCTTGGATTTTCTTCCAAAAATTGATGGTTGTTGCATTGCAATGGAGGAAGGTAGAGAGGTTGAACAATCTTCATGTATTCTCTGAAAAGCTCAAGGTAATTTAAAGAAAATGGTTTGTATTATGATGAAAGAAATGCTTCAAAATGCACATACAAGGCTTACAATTTAAGTGTGTATAAACTAAATATGAATTTTCCATTTATTTGACAAAAATAAAATAGGTAAATCAATACAGAGCTCAAAGAGCTTTTAAAATGTAAATGTGTTCAATAGGATGCATAAAGCATATACATACATGTAATTATGTATTTGTTTTTCCCCACTGAAATGAAATTGCCTGAGTTTTGATAAATCAGTCTTGAAATTGTTTACCAGATGTAGTTTTGGAACATTTTATTTCTGATGTTAATTGTGCAAAGAAATTGGGTAGTGATTACTTCTTGGTCGCCTAAGAAGTCCAGTTTTGTTGATCTATCAAAGTAATATGTGTAAGGTACAACAGTTAGTATAGGTAATTGCAAGGGAGGAGCATGTCCAGCATCTTGTCTAGCTCCCTTGAAGTCTGCAATCCACCCGACCAGAGAATCATGTTTACAGTAGATAGCACTTGAGATTTTTCTTTACACAAGTCTGTAAAAGCAGAGGTTGTACTCTTGGTATCTGGTGACTGGCAAGACTCTGCAGGTATGTGGTGGCAGAATTGTACTTCCTTTTTCTCAGCTGGATCTGTTAATATAAGAAGTCTGTAAGAGTGAAAAGTTCTTTAAAATAAAATCAGGCTAATGGGTTTGGAAGGAGATGGTTTGAAACGATTGTGGGTACTTGATGAATGTGCTGGGTAAGGAAATAGCATTTAGCATGGTTAGTTAAGCAATTCACTCCCAGTGGAACTGTATTTCTGTTCAAAAGTTGGTTTTGTTGCCTGAGCTCCCAAAGCTGCTTTGTGTGGGTTTTTTTTTTTAAACACAGTAAATTTTTTTTGTGTCCCACTATTCTTACTTTTCCACTTCAAGTACTTGTTTAGATGTAAAATATGCCTAAAAAGTCTCTTTTGCAATCTGAAATTTTTAACGTCTGTTTAAATTCACATGTGGAAGAACTTTTTCACAGTGAGGGTGACAGAGCACTGGGGCAGGCTGCCCAGGGGGTTGTGGAGTCTCCATCTCTGGAGATATTCAAGACCCATCTGGATGCCTACCTGTGTGACCTGTCCTAAAGGAACCTGCTTTGGCAGAGGGGTTGGACCCAATGATCTCTTGAGGTCCCTTCCAGTCCCTACGATTCTGTGATTTTGTGAAATGCTCTGTTCTCTTCCCTTTCTGTTACTCCCTGATCCTGGACTCCTTTGAAGTCAAGATTATCAGCGTCCTGCTTTCCAGGGAACAGCCCCTGATTGTTCTCAAATACCGATGCTCCTTCTTGGGAAGATGAAGTCAAGAACAGTGAAAGTAGAACAAGATCTAAATACCTAGAATGGGGATTATATTACTAATTAGATCTGTGCTCATAGTTGTTTATAAAGATGATGATATTTGTACTGGAACTCTATGGATAGAGAATTAATCATCAACAAAATGAAACTGCAGAGGTTTTTTTTTGATGCTAAGTGTAACAGTGTTTTTTCTATATACCACCAGCCCACCCCCCCATACGTATTTTTTTTTGCAAGGATTTTCTTATATTGGTCAGATACTGAAATCCGTATCATCTGTAGATCATACTTTCTCCTGTCTACCAGAATATTATGTATCTCCACTGATGACCTTGCTTTGCATTGTGAAAACTGACCATTTACCCTGCCTTTTTGCTGTCTGCTTTCCTTTTTGTCCTGTGGAAGTTTGGGGTTCTTTAAGTATTTTGTTCAGTGTTGTTTGGAAACCTACACTTTCTATATAAATTGCCTTTTTTTTTCCTGATCTAAATGCTTATTAATTCTTTAAGAAGAACTCTCGGATTTCTGAGGTGTAATTGCTTTTTACAGAGACTGTTTTGACAGTTTTTCCATACTTGTTTATCTGCCCACTAATTCTGTTCTTGAGGATTAGTTTATACTAATTCGCTCAATTCAGATGTCAAGATTTTTGTTTGCAGTTTTCTGGGTCTCTTTTGGAACTCAAATTGGAATTTCTTTTAGCCATTTTAGAATTGGAAGAGTGCAGAGGAAATCAGAATTGCTCAGGAAAATCTGCCAAGGTAGCTCTTCTTGAATTATCAACACATGTAAACAAATGCAGAGGCACACCATCCTTTCACAAAGGCCAAAAGTTTCAAAGGATAGTCAAGACACCAAAGAGCATTTGTTTGGAAGGAATCAGAATTGTAGGGGTTGGAAGGGTCCTCAAGAGATCATTGGGTCCAACCCCCTGCCAAAGCAGGTTCCTTTAGGACAGATCGCACAAGTAGGCATCCAGACAGGTCTTGAACATCTCCAGAGAAGGAGACTCCACCACCTCCCTGGGCAGCCTGTCCCAGGGCTCTGTCACCCTCACTGTGTAAAAGTTTTTCCGCATGTTGGTGCGGAACTTCCTGTGCTCCAACTTGCAGCCATTGCCCCTTGTCCTGTCTCCACAGACCACTGAAAAGGGGCTGGACATTTCCCCCTGTGTCCCACACTTAAGGTATTTATAAATACTAATAATATCCCCTCTTAGTCTTCTTTTCTCAAGGCTGAACAGCCCCAGTTCACTCAGCCTTTAAAAAAGAGCTGTTGCCTTTTACATTTCTTAACTCATTGTCTTTTAGTAGAAAGAGACTTGATTAGGTTTAGACGTTAAATAAGTTTATAGCCATGCTTTTCTGGCACAGCTGCTTGGGTGAAAATTCTCAAAAATGTGATTAAACTTTAAAATCTATAGTAATTAAAATACTTTTAGAGTCAGAGTTGTCTGAGGAGGACACAATGAATATACAACTGTGGGCTGTAAAAAGGTCAGGAGTGACCAGAAAGGAGCAGTGATGACCGGTAATGGGCAGTTGTGGAATTTTCTTGTCAAGGTGTGTAAGACATTCTCACCTGGCCTCAAAACCTTGCAGTGGTCCAAGGTGCTGAAACAAGTCTTGGGACAATCTTTTTTGTTTCTCTTGGTGCTATTCCTTTCCTCCCTCTTTTTTTCTTGTCACACATGAAGTTTTTACTAAAAGATAGGGAATGTGATTATAGTCATAGAATGCATTAGGTTGGAAGGCACCTTTAAAGGCCATCTAGTCCAACCCCCTGCAGTAATCAGGGGCACCTCTAATTAGATCTGATTGCTCAGAGTTTCGTCAAAGAAGTGGACTTTACAGTGGAAGAAAATGAAGAACTTTGTCTTTTAATGTTCCAGAAAATTGTTCTACAAAGTCTGTAGGCTTGAATGAGTACTGGGGCTTGTTTTAGAGGTAGTTCTTAAAATTCTTGAAAGTACAGTAGCTCTGCACTTACGTGAAGTGTGTAAAAGGAGATTGAAGTATAAGAACAGAGCTTGAACTAGAATTACAGGATGACGCATACTGTAGAACTGAGGAAGAAAAAAAGGAGTTTGAGAAAATGTATTTTCTTACTGCCTAAAAGAGTGAATCCAGATGAAGTTGCCTAGATAAGGTGGCTTACTTATATAATTTACATTCCACATAGTAAACTGTTACTCTGCTGTTCTCAATATATATGTATTTATCACAGTAGGTATCCCAAAATAAGTAAAAATCTGGTGGTTTTGTTTTGTGGGGTTCTTTTCTTTTGGTTTGGTTTTGGGTTGGTTTTTTTTTTTGTATTTTAAAGTAAAATGTACTGTAACTCTGTGACTTTGACAGACCTGTGTGGCCCCTCTCTATCTCAGACATCAGCTGATATTTTGCTGGTCAGCAGGCTTTGGAAATAGCTGTGTGTTCCAACTGCTGCTGCATAGTGCTGAGCACAGCGATTTTTGTCTGTTAGTGGATGTGGAGGCTGTGCCCATGGATTGAGAGTGCTGTAGGTGATGTCAGTATGTAAAACTGTTTCCCCTGTGACCACTGTAGAGCTGCATGGGTAACAGGAGAGAAAACAAAAGGAGAGAAATCAAAATGAGCAGTTAATTGTATCAGGGTATATTCCTTAATAGGTTTCACTTAATATATGGCTACTCCTGATGCCAGCCAGCAATCAAGTGGCTGTTAAGATGAATTAGTAGAGCAACCGTGGTCTAATGCAGAGGCTGCAAAACTTTGAGACTTCGCTGCTCTGAAAGACATGGGAAGTTCACCTGCAGGCAAGAGCACTGGGGAACTGGAGTGATTTAGGCGAGAGGATTTCCCTGATGCCTTGAAAAGTATCACTGAATCATCCCTAAGACCTCAACAGCTTGTGAGCATGGAAGAGTGAACAGAGGCAGGAGATGTGTCATACCAAAGCTAGAGGCTTCAGAGAGCTCAATGTGTATACCGTGTTTTGTAGACATCTGTGGATGTCTACTGGGGATCTGACTTAAAAATTGGGAGGAATATTTAGGAATACTTTCAGTGAGTTTTTGTAAGTTTTGTGTGGGAATGTATCTGTCCAATGCCCTTTCTGGCCAGAAATTATGGTGAACTCTTTGAGATACGAGGAAAATTAAGGTCATGTAATGAATGTGATAGATTGAAAAAAAACCCCACAGTATATGCTTTATTAAATTCTTCCCTTAAAAAGATAGAGCTCTGTAACCTAGTTCTCATTTCAATATTTTTAATGCTGCTTTAAATATACATCTATATATTTATAAATACCACACAGAATTTTGTTTTATCAGTTACGTAAGTGTTACTCCGTACCGGTTCTCCCTCTTGCTCACAGTAACATTCAGAATGAATGAATTACTGTAGGTAAAATCAAGTAAAAAAGCAGCCTCCCCCTCAAGATCATATGCCAAAAATATATTGCTGAAAGTTCTTTTCTTAATGTAGCTATACAAGGAAGAGTTTGCAAGTTCAAAAACGTATTAGCAGCCTTTCTCAGTGGGAGATTTAGCCTTGGTTTCAGCAAAGCTGTTCCCTTAATTCTTTAGCTTGGGGGTTTATCTGACAAGTTAATAAACAACTTTGCACTTTTTCATTAATTTTTGAAGTGTAATGTCTAAGATCGAAATCCTCTTCTAAAAATCAGATACATTACAGTTTTCCTTCATCTCATCTCTTGGAATGTTGTGTGTTAAATACCAGTAACGCAGGTTTTCCATAAGCATTCATGAAAAGAGTGAAGTAGTATCTTCCTGTAATTTAGTTGTCTTCAGTCTTCATCATCCTGGTAGGTAAGGAGCCCTTTCCTTTTGGGGCTAATGAAAGAATTCAGAGTGTTTAGACTGCAATTTCCCATGAAAAGAACTGAAGCTTGAATCTCCAATTACAGGAAAGGTGGCAAAACTGGGACTGTAAATGATATGTTTTATTAGATTAGAAAATTGTCTCAGCTCATACTTTTAGCTAAATATTTACAGAAAGATTGGCATGCATTGTAGAGCCTATAAAACAAAGCAAGATTTCACTGTTTACATAAAAAACAGTAGTAAGAAAGTAAGTTATCGTTTTGTGCAGCTAGCAGGTAATTGTGTCTCTGCCTCTGAAAGTAGAAATGATGTGGAAGACTGGAAAGGAAGTTACTGCATCCTCATAGCTACTGATGATGGATCATGTAATCCATTGCTGCCTTAAAAGATCAAATGGCATGTTTGAGCCCTTCTTGGCCTGCCGCGCTGTTTCTCGTGAATCGCAACATAAACCAGAAGTTCTGAGTAATGATACAGGGCTTGATGGGGTGGGGACTCGAAGGAAAGCTGGAGATTCGGACACTGTAGAGCCAGTATGCCAGGGTTAGGCTGCATGTGCCAAGATGGGTGCGTTTGGTAGTTCATTATTAGTTTTTGGTAATCTTGTTAATTGAATGTTGGATGTGTGCGTTTCATTTGTAAGGTACTGGTAGCGTGGCCTTCGTCCCTACCTGTCTGCTAGGGGGTTGAGCTCCGTCGGTGATGCAAGGAATGGGTTGGGACTCAGACACGGGCAGGAGCAAAGCCTGTGGAATGTATTTATTTCTGCTTTAAGTAAAATGCAGTGGCCGTCGGTACATGGACCGCTCTTTGCCCAGTGGGAATGCTTCCTTAAAGGAAAGGACTGCGTTGTTGGCTGCGCTTCTCAGTCTCTTAAGCTCACAAAAGTAGTCCAGACAGTTTGCTGACCTCAGATAGACCTTTAAGTCTCTGACTTGTCAGACAAGAGGGGCCGCACTCTTCATTGGCATTCAGATCACAGGCAGGCTCTGGGCTCAGCGCAGAGCCAAGTACTGCTTTAGGATTTAGACAAAGCCACTCTGGCAAAACATCCCAGTTGTCAGGGTAGCTGGCTGTTTCCTAAAGAACTGTTACATAATGGAGAGACTGAGGAAAGCTTTAGGATGCAAATTATTTTTAAAGTAAAAATTAAAAAAGCCTCACAAAACCACCCCAAAAAAATGAGAGAGAGAAGTATGTGGTGGTAATTTATGAAAAGAAACATTCCCTCCCCCCAATGATCTCATTCATTGTTTCCTCCTGTTTAACTTCTCAGGGTCATAAATGTAGTTTGCTGTTTAAAACTCTAGTGATGTCACTCCAAAGGTATTTTGTGGAACAGGGGAAGGGAATTATCTGAAAGTATTTGGGAATCAACACTTGGAGATTTATTAGCTTTACTAGAGGTCAGCTATTTGCATTTCTTCTTCTTTGTGCTTAGTGTAATGTAAACTGGGAATTCGGCTATAGAGTTAATGTTTACATTTGAAACATCCCGTGGAACAGAATCGAACGTTGTGTTTATTGCTACAGCTGCCTCCACGGGTGAAATCGTGATCTAAAGTCTCACTGGTCCTCGGCCAGATTTACAACCTGCCCCCATGCACCCATCCCCTTGCACAATGCGAGGGTTTGACGCTTCCTGGTACTGTTCCTCCCCTGTGGTACCAGAGTGACATCATCCCGGGCACCGCTCCGAGAGCCACTTGCGGCCCCTGCCCGCTCTGGGAACAGGATATAAGAGGAGCAACTGCCGGGCGCTGTGTCGGGGCTGGGATGGGAAAGTGAGCAGCACCACAAAGGCAGTTTAAGAGCTGCTGTGCCGCGGCTGGAGTGGCTGGGGACTCTGATGTCCATCACAATGCCCTAGCTTGGCCCTGCATGCTTGGGCGTAAGCAAACTTCAGCTAGTCGGCCTCAGTTTGTAAATGCATGATGGCATTTCAGTTATATGTCCCTGATTAACAAACCGCTCTTGCAAGTGTACTTATTTTAAATATTTGTACGAGTACTGTTGTCTCATCCCCTTTAAATGCCATTCCAACTGCAGTTGCTTATTTGTTAAACAACAAACTGGCAGAGTACATTTGCCCAATCTGCCGAAGGAGGATTTCAGAGAGCATGTATGTCTTCTGTAACCATATGATCTTGTTTGTTTGGCTTTTTTTTTCTCTCCAGGAAACAAGGAAGAAAGGACTATGGAGGCAGATAGAGAACACAACTTGGAGCACAAGTTTCTGTTGGGAGTGTGTACTCATTCCAGGAGCTTGGTCTTTAAGGAAAGATGGCATTCTTCTACCAAAACCCTGTTGTTAGGTGTTTGAGGCACCCGTACACTTAATATGCCACCAACTTTCTCACCTAAAAACCCAGGACACTAAATTATGCTTTTGAGCAGGTCTGTAAGTAGTACTTTTCTCACTGCAGCAAATCATTAAAAGGAGTAAAAGACAATGAAAGATCAGTTTGGGAAGTTGGAATCATTGATAATAGAGTTGTAACACTGTCAGTAATCATGCCCCAAACATGTTGGGAGTAGTCATGACCCGAATCTCTTACAGCTCTGAGGCCTTGCTGAAGTAGCCTGACACTGCTGTGTTCCAGTGCTGTGTTCTTCTAGTTGTATTTCATTTGGTTTGTTGATAGAGCAGATCTACTTGGTGGGCACGGTAGCTATTTAGTCCCATACAGTTTGTTAGCTGTATGGGCACCTACAGCTGTAGGTGGTGAATATTGTGTAGGCTCTAGTGCTCTGGAAAGCTTGATTTGGAGGCTGCATGGTCCATGCCAGCTTGTTTCTGACAGACTTTTCAATTGCTCCTCCTAACTTTTTTCACTGCTACTCATTTATGAAACTGAGGTGGTGTCTAACTGCTCCCATCAGCTGCATCTCTTACTGTGCTCTGGCACCCAGTCTGTTAGCTGCAAATTCTTTATGGCTTTGGATCTCCTCTCATAGCAGGCCCAAGTCTTTAATTTTGTTGCAGCAGTCAAGGACAACTTGCATGGTGTCCTTGTCAAAAAAGGGAGACTTTCTGAAAGGGTGTTTTTCCTTTCCTTACTAACTAAATTAAACTTTCACCTCGTTTAAACCTTTGGCTAAAGTTTAGTCACCAAAGGTTAGAGGCTATAACCATCACATTGTTACTTTGGAGAATATTGAGGTATTAGATTGCTCATGCTTTCTTCAGCATGTTAATAAATAACATAATTTCTCTGGCATTGCAAGTTAGCTCTCTGTAGTGGGAAAGCTTCAAAATAAAACAAGAAGTGTGTGTGAGACTTGTGTAGGTGGGATGCTTTGGCCTGTGCTAATCAGTTACCTTTTAATTGCTGATGGATGCTAGTTAACTAAGTAGTGCTTGGACTCCTAAAAGGAAGGACTGATAATTTCCTTCTCACTTCATCCTGCTTGCTTACCTGTGCTTTTGGAAGGAGCAGCTGGTTCATCCTAAAGATCTCCCATCTTTCTGTGTGTCCTTAATTCCAGCTGGAAACCAAATCCCACACAGCCTCTCACTCAGTCTCCCTTGGTGTGGTGGGGAAAAGATTCAGAAAGGTAAAGGCAAGAAAACTTGTGGGTTGAGATAAAAACAGTTTAACAGGTAAAGCAAAAGCCACACACAGAAGCAAAGCAAGACAAGGAATTCATTCCCCACTCCCCATGGGCAGGCAGGAGTTCAGCCATCCCCAGGAAAGCAGGGCTCCATCACACGTAATGGGTACTTGGGAAGACAAACACTCTGAATGTCCCTCCTTCTTCTTACCCCAGCTTTATATGCTGAGCATGACATCATATGGTATGAAATATCCCTTTGGTCAGTTGGAGTCAGCTGTCCCAGCTGAGTACCCTCCTGACTCCTTGTGCACCCCCAGCCCACTGGCTGGTGGGGCGGTGTGAGGAGCAGCAAAGGCCTTGGCTCTGTGCAAGCGCTGCTCAGCAGCAATGAAAACATCCCTGTGTTACCAGCACAAACCCACAACACAGCCCTGTACTAGCTGTTCTGTAGAAAATTAACTCTGTCCTTGTCAAAACAGCACATTGAGGAAACAGCAGTCAGATCCCACCTACTCAGGTATAGCGTGCTTCTAATCACTACACAGGGTTTTGCAGGAAGAATACGATCTTAAAACAATAGTCCGATATGAGGCTTTCTAGGAGTGTTAGCTAAGAAGGTTAGCTTGACATAAAAATGTCTGTCCTTTTTATTTGACCGGCTCTGTTTTTTGGAAGATTATCACCTTTTGTCAGAACATGCATGCAAAAAAATGAAGAATCTGGGTGCAGCATTGATGGAAAAGGGCTTTTTAAGAGAAGAGCATAATGAAATACAGTAAATCAGAGGTGACTAATGCTCTAAAGCTCAAAATGGTCTCATGTTAGAATTATGTTTCTTTCTGTCTTCTCTGGAACCCATGGATTTTTTTTTTTAAATTTCACCGATTCACGCAAGACTCACAATTTCAAAGCATTTCTTTGGAACATTTTCCTATTGATTTCATTGGAATACTTAAATATATGCCTTGTAATAAAGTGAGTGTAAACATACGCATAGATTTTTTTGAGATGCTGCAGGTTTGAAAAGCTTGAATACTTTTCTCAAATAACGTGTACTTCTTTGCAAATGCTGATAGTGACCTCTCTTATGTACTCTTCCTTTTCTCCCTCTCATAGCTTTCACTTGGAACACAGACACAGCACATGCTTGTGTGTGTAAATGGGGTACCAGGCTCTAGACTCCTCCTTATGTTGGAATTCAGCGCAGTATTTCTCCTAATTAGTTGCCTTTGAATCTCACAAAGGCTCTTAAATAAACAAACAGAAAGCGGATGTGTCTATGTGTAACTTTTATGTGTGGTGATGATATGAATGAATAGTAAACACCTTTATAGGCATATATTCTGCTCGGCATATAGCTGACTTACTTGACAATAAAGCGCTGAACCGTATTTTTATGTCTGCTTGGAGCTGTTTAAGCATTTCACAGCTGTTGGTTCCCCCCTTCATGTGGTGACAGAAATTCTGTAACAAATTACTAACTCTTAGTCTGCTTTACTGCAAGGCCAAGAGGGTTAGCTTAAACCATTAGGTATCGCTTCATGTGTGGAGACAGAGCGATTGTGACACACTTAGATTAACTTAACTAATGCCTGACTCTCTCTAGAAGGGGATGGGGAGAAGGGGCTTCTAACTGCGACCTTTGCTTATGTGTTCCAGCTACACTTTTTGGCATCACAGCAGTACTTGTCTAAGGGAGCAGTGTTGGTACAGGGAATAAAAAAAACAAACGACCCCAAACCTTGCACCAAAAAGGAAAGTCTGGCTCCTTGATTTACCTCAGCGCAGGTCAAACGAATGGTAGTGTTGTGCTACGTAGTGTCGGTGTTTTTTTCAGTGGCTGGGTGCTGCTGTATTGTAAAATTTGATTTGGGAATTGTAGTGTAAGAGCTGGAAATAGAAATCACAAAGATGACCCTAATGCAAGGCAGTTCGCTAACTTACAGCTCTTGCTGTACTCAAAGTATCTCTGAATTTGGTGTTTCTTGGTTTTTGAATATACAAACTGTAGTAATCTTCTCTCTTTTTTTGACAACTTGGCAGCTTTTTCTGTTTATCATGAAAGCAACGGCAAAGAGAAAGAAATGTCCTTGCTTTTGTAAGGATTGCTTGTACATTTGAGGCTGCTGGCATCACTGTATACACCTTTGCCTTAAGAGCTAACAGGGAAAATGATAAGCAGCTATTCTCAAAGTATGGTGTCGCTTTGGAAGAAGCCCAGAAATTAGCTTTGCCTGGCATTTGCTGGACATAGAACACTCCCTGCTATTCTGTGGGAGGTCCTGTAGTAGTGCCACTTTTTATTAATTTTTTTGGCGATTCTTTAGGTCTTATAGAGAATAATTGCTACGAATACAGTGTGTGTATTGCATGGCTGGCCCAACAAAACCGAAGCTTTCCTATAACTTCTTGGTGGGAGGAAAATAGTGGACACTGTTTTGAATTTGCAGAGCTCTCTAAATCACCTGGTGTGGGCATCCACGAGATCAGAACTCTTCTTTATGGATGGAAAAAGGGACCTCATGTACATTTTGATGTTGGTAGAGGATGTCAGATTAATTTGTCAACAGCAGGCTGTCTCCCAGTCCAGGGAAGGTGCTGTATTATAGATTTTCCTGCCTGTTTCACCCCAGGTGAAAGAGTTTCTTTCGTTCTGTAGCCTGTCCTTCTTCTAGCACTGTATATGTATCATCTTTAGCCCTTCCTCCCAGCTGTGTTCTTGCTCCCTGGGCAATCCCAGTCATTGCTTGTTAAGCATTTCATATGGGGGGGTGGAGGGGAAAATCTCTCAGCAGGTGCTGAATATGGAATTACTCAGTTCAGCAGTTAAAATCTGGCAAATCAGAAGGTAGGAGAATCGGATTTTTCCTATCTATAGGTGGCACTGACAAGCTTATGAAATTAGCACGTTAGGTTTTGATTTTGGAGAAGAAGCCATTGGACTTGTTTGTTGTTTGTGTCGAACTCACCTGTAGAAACGCATGGCTCTGGCAGAGCATGTGGAACTACTGGCAGCCGCGAGCTGTGTAGATGCCACTAAAGGCTGAGTGAGAGGCAGGACTAGAAAGACACTTGAGCACATCATTTTTTTTTAAGAATAAAAAATAACGTAGCGGTGCTTTGTATGTACTTTGTATTCATAAAGCAGAAGGAAGCGTGTGCAAGTTCTGACCAAATAATCCTTTGAAAGATTTCCTTGGGGTGTATTAAGAGTGGCTGTCTACAAGCAAGGCTTTTTGCCTCCCATTGTCTGGTGAAATCAGAAGTAAAGTTCTTGTTGCTATTAAAAATAAATCTTGTTAGTTACTGGAGACATCTCTATAGAAGGGAAATCCTGAATATTGAAAGGTTACTATTTTTATGGCGCTAATTGGCAGTCGACCTTGCTTTCCTATTCACGATGAGTGTTAGATGAGCGACCTGACATTTGTAGGACTGTTAAGTTACTGGAGGCAAACATCATCTTTTAAGTGGTGGCAGTGTAGTGGTAAGTATGAACTTCAGGCAGAGCGTACTGAATCAGAGGGATGGTAATCCTTAACCGGGAGGCTTCAACCTTAGCTTCACTCGAGTTTTCAGATTGCAACCAACACAATACTGAACAGGTACAGTGGAAAAAAAACCCAACCCACAACACACAAACACCCCAAAGTGTAGGAAAACAGCTAATTATAGTAATTGCAGCTGGTTTCAAAGTACTTCTAACAGTTTGTGCATAATGCTTACTTGAAAGCATCAAATGGGCGCTAGTTGTGAAATAGAACACCTGTTTGTTGTTGAGCATGTGTTTATGCAGATGATTTTTGTTGTCAAAGCACCTTGATGTAGAGTAGTCCTGTTTACATTTACATTCTCCCCAAAGGATTAACAGTGTTCTCTCAATAAATTTGCAGTCTATTCTCCTCTCAAAGGCTGCTGTTTGGAGGGTGGTGTGAACGAGGCAACAAGTGCTTGCTAATCACTTGAATATACATAATTAGCGACAGTCTGGTGCACTGGAGTCTTTGTACAACCATAACAATACTGATTGGCAGCCGCGGATAACAATAGTCGTGGCAAGGTGCTATTTGTTGAATATTTGAAGGTGTTTTTCTTTTATATTTGCAGTGGGCATTTTGAGTTAATTACGCCATTATTCTGGAACACTTTTACTATGTTGTGTTAATGTCAGAGTTAAAGATCGGTCATGCGGCCTGTTGTACACAAAGGAGTAAGACCTTGGGTAAAGCCTTTGCCTCTCTTGAGACTAAGCTGGATTCTTCTATTCTTCCTTCATAATTTGATGAGACTATGCTGGATTTGGGTTTTTTCCTCCCTTCTATTTTTATGCAACCAAAACTGAAACTGGAAGGCATACCTAAGAATTTGGGATATGAATGTGTGTGATGATATTCTTCTTGTGCAGTGATCAGTTTTATGACTGGATCTATCTGACAGGTTCAGTCCTTTAGAAAACAAATGTAAAATCACTGATGATAAAATTTATAGATAACAGAGACTGTAATGTGATAAATAACCCTGAGAAAATGATCTGGATTTCTTTTCATGTTTTTTTCATACTCAAACAAAATGTGCTTTAATATGCCAAAATGCTTAAAATCAGTTTGACTTAAGGGAAAATCCTAGAGCAAGTAGACTATTTAAGAACGTCTAGAAAATAATGAGTCACTGTGGGTTTGGCAAATTTGAATTGCATCAAACTAATCAAATTTCCTTTTATTGACAAGGTAGCAGCCTATGTCTAGTAAAGAAGCTTTGGATATCATATCTTGGATTCTGACATCTTTGAATACCATTTTCACAAAGAAACGAGGCATGCATTAGATGAAACAACTGTGACATTTTATTTCTAAGAGCAAAACCATTAGAAATCTGTGCCAAGTAATTATTAAAGGTTCAGCATGAAAATGGAAGTAAATATGGACTAGAATTTTGTTAGGCTGTGTTCTGACTCTCCTGCCTAGGCAGTACTTTCATTGATGAGATGAATAATGGGAAAAAACAATAATTTTTAATGTTTGAGGTGTCTCCAAGATGGAATGTGACTGCAAGTGTACGGAAGGATGGAATTAGAGTTTAGAACGGTGTTGGTAACATGGATGGAGAATGGGTGGCCAGGTAAGTAGCTCATAGAAAAAAAGTCCAGTAGGTACTGTAAATCACAAGCTGGATATTAATTATATCTCACTGTTGTGAAGGTGGCAAACACAGACATGCCTAAACAATAATATAGCTGGTATGATGCACCATTCTGCTCTTAAAGGTCTTAGCTGGACAGCTGTGTCCATTCCGGATGCTGCAGTTTAAGATTATAAAGCCTGTAACCAGAGACCAGCCATGAGAGCAATCCCTGATTCAGGGAGTGTGATCTAGGTTGAATGAATTGCAATTACTGAGGCTAAGTAAGAGAAGAGATAATATGATCTGTTCTTCATGTGTACAGTGGAGAGGAGAAGAAATTATGGTTTTAAATTGTTTCAAGGCAGTTGGCTTGCCATCTGGGAAAACCCTTTTCAAGTACTCATAAGAGAAAGCCTGCTGAGTTGTACCAGTGGCCCATCTAGCCCAGTATTGTGCCTGCAGCAGAGGCAGAGGAGATGCTGTTTAGGGACAGCTTGCAAGTTTGGCCATTTTCTTGCCTTGTGTTCCCCTTTGCACTTCCCCAGTGTCCGGAACTGTCGCACTAGAAAAGTTAGATGATATATCTCTCTCTGATCTTTTTAGTATCCATTTATAGACCTGTTTCATCAAGTGCCCTAACTATTGTGTTGTGTTACGTGGTGATCAACAGTTCACCTATTGTTGTCTTCGTGATTTTGTAAACCTCAACCTTCTTTTCGCTGAAGAGTCCCTCTCTTTTCACCCTGTCTTAGAAAAGGTGATTGCCTCATCCCCTAAATCACTTTGGTTGCCCTTCTCTGTATTTTCTCGTAATTCCACTACATTCTTCCTGAGATGTAGAGATGAGACTGCACAGGGTAATGCAGATGTGGGCACAGCAGTGTTTTCTATATCAGCAAAATGATGTCCTTTCTCAGGGGGCTTTCTGATATGCCCAAAAATTTGTCAGGTTTTTTTGGCTGCTGCTGTACATGAACTTATGATTTCATAGAGCTGGCAGTGATGAATTCAGGACTAAACTAAACTATAATTTTTGGTTCTAAGGTAAACATTGTGAAGCATAGTTTAGATTTTTTTTTTTCTAGAAACATTACCTCACTTTTGTGTACATGATGTTTGTCCCCTTTTCCCGCTCAATTTTGTGAGATCCTTCTGTTTTTCTGTGCCATAGACATGGCATTTGGCCGCCCACTGCAGTGTAATGTCATCCATAAGCTTTGAGATTTCATGGATCATGCCACTGCTCAGGTCATTGATGAAGATGTCATATAAAAATGATCCCAGCATGGATCCTAGGGGGACTTCTTGACTGTCAGTCTGACTATGAAAAGTAAGCATTGATCCTTATATTTTGTTTCCTTCTCTTTACCAAGTTTTCAGACTGTGTAAGAACCCTTCCCCAATGCTTTTGCAACTTAATTCCTTTAACTGTGTTTGAGGAGGAACCTTCACAAACACATTATGGCTACTGGATATCCTTTGCCCCTCATGTTTATTGCCCCCTTGTAGGTCTCCATCAGGTTAGTGAGGCAAGCTTTCCCTCACAGCAGCTGTGATGGCTCTTTCCCAACAGATCCATGCCTTCTCATGTGCTGTGTGATCTTAATTACTATAGACTCTAGTGACTCACTAGAAGCAGGATTCAGACTCTCAGATAGTTTCTGGGATCTTTTCTAGAGTCTCTTTGAAGTTGAATGCACCAGTCTGCTGGCTGAGTGTCCATTTGTACTGATGGGTTGTACTCCTTGGCCGTCATCTCTGTCCTTTCACGTTTCAGTTTTTTAGCACTCCTGACTGACTGTTGTCCAGTCTTGATGTCTTACATCTAATAATTCCTACATATTTGCATTAAATCATCTAGCTTTCACTTGTCTACTGCATGGCGTGGTCTGAGTTTGGGTATCTTTCCAGTGTGTTTAGTGGTAAAGACCAGGGCAAATAATTTATATCACTTATCTACAGGGGCTTCATTAAACTTGAGTTTCCTTTCTGTGCTTTCATTAAAGAGCAGTCCCACTGATTTCTTGTCTGGCTTCTTGTTTTTTCACTTGCAAGAAGCTTTTCAAATTCATTTCTAGTTCTCTTAATTTTATGTTTACTTTGCCCTAATACGTTTTATGGTCTTTCCTTTTCCTCCTTATTTGGGCAAACTTTTAATTCTTAATATTGTCATTTGCCTTACAATCACATTTTAAACTTTTCCATTAAGACACTCATGCAGATTTGGGGGGAGGGAGAGGATATGAGAAATACTTTATTTTCTTTTTGAATTATGCCACACAGTTTTCGTGGTCTTTACAGTATTTTTGTTAGTCTTCTGTCTGTATATAAGATCTTTTGGGCTTTTCTTTAAAACTTATTTTCTTATTCTTACATATATTTTTGTCTTCCTATTGAATATTTGCATATCAGGTTTACTTGAGCAGCTTTCTTCCACTCCAGTACTAAACCTACTCATGAGGCATTTATGCTCAATCCTGGGAGGTGAAGAAATCTTTCACTAGAAGAGCATTTTTATTTCAGAGAATGTTACTAGGAGGTAAAAGTAATAACAGTACTTTCCATCCTGTTTGCACATCCAAGGGTGATCTTTGGACTGTTTTGGAAGAGTCTGCAAGAGGTTACTGAAAAAACCCAGCTAACTTGTCCAGGATATAGGACATTACTTCTCTTGGTATTCGGGACTCCCTGATTCTGCTGGAAAATGCTAGGGTTCCATGAACTGAAAAATTTTGAAACCAACGGAGTTAAAATCTTCAGGTTCTTTAATGCTTGTAATTCTTAAGAGTTTCTAGTCAAGTTTTGCAGAAAATGGTTTCCTTGCAGCCTCTCAAGCTGCATAGTCAGAATAAAGGGAAGTAAATTAGTATAGGGAGATGGAAATCACAAGTTCCATTCCAATTTCTCTTTTAATAATTAATATTAAAATTAATATTTACATCCTGGAGAGTTAGTAGAGAAGAAAAATGATGTTTTCAGTGTTGAAGAGAATGACTGTAGAACATGGGATGCTGAGAATCTGTGTGGCTGTTGAGGGATTTAGGACAGCCTTGCCATGAGAAAGAACTTTAATGGTGAAATGTAAAGAGCTCTTTAATGTAGCAGTGTAAGGAGTAGTGAAGCTCTAGAACCAAATATTGAATACAGATATCACAAAAGTCCCATACAGATTTGTACATGAGCTATTCAGATTAGCAATAAAAGATGATGAGGTTACTGGAACATCCCTCGTATGAGGAAAGGTTGAGAGAGCTGGGGCTGTTTAGCCTGGGGAAGAGAAGACTGAGGGTGAATCTGATCAATGCTTATCAACATCTAAAGGGTGGGCGTTTATAGAGAGGGGCCAGACTCTTTTAGCAGTGGTGCCCAGTGCTCAGGATGAGGGGCAATGGGTACGAACTGGAACACAGGAAGTTCCATCTCAACATGAGGAAAAACTTCTTCACTTTGGGTGTCGCAGAACACTGGAACACACTGCCCAGAAAGGTTGTGAAGTCTCCTTCTTCAGAGACATTTAAAACCCACCTGGACATGATCCTGTGCAACCTGCACCAGGTGACCCTACTTTAGCGGTGGGGGGTGGACTAGATCATCTCCAGAGGTCCCTTCCAACCCCTGCCGTTCTGTGAAGTGTGAACTGTGGAGAGTTTGTCCAAGACAGGTTAAAGTGTCATCATTCACATGAAACAGTAAAAATCCAGTTGCTCTTTGCTGAGGCCCCCACTGGCATGCTGTTTGAGAAGCGCTGTATCAATGTTAAATGAGAATCATCGTAGTTCGTAGTGTTGTCTCATTGTCTGTCTTGGCTGGGTATTGCTGTTGCCACCAGTTTGGCACTTTTGTCCTCAGTATCATGGGCAGTTGAAGTGCTCGTACTAAATGCAGTGTCCACATACTTCCTTTAGTATGTGTTTTTGTTTTCTCACTGTACTAAGTTAAGCCTGTTAGTCCTTTACACTTTTCTCTGTGAAGGTGCTGATTCACAGTAATAATTTCTTAATATTGTTTTGGCATGTTAAGTAAATGGAGTTGTTTAAAGACTCCAGAAAGGCACTTTCTCTAGCATGCGGAGAGTTGCTGGCCTAAGAACAAAAACGATGTGTTTGTGGTAGCACAAATACAGACTTAGAGAGCAAGCTATAAGTATTGTGTAAGTCACTGTTAATTTTCCTCCTTAGGCGTGGGGAGGGGTGTTGCTATCTCCGAGCTTTTGCCTCAGGTGCAGATAGGCATGGGGGGATGCAGCTGGGCGACACGACCATCCTTTCACAAACAGAGGCCACAACAAGAAGCTGTATTCTGCCTGCTTTAGTGCTTGTACAATCAACAATAGATACACATAGGGCCCTCCCACTTCTCAGTCACATAACCGGATCCTTTAAACAGATGCCCAGTGTGTCAGGGAGAGAGAAGTTTTGAAAACAGTACCCAGAGGATGTTTTCTGTTTGTACCTAATCAGATCTAACGGTATGCTGCTGAGGAAGGAGGAGGCTCAGATAGACCCTGCCTGGAACATATTCCCCTTGCCACCTTCTGATGAATTTAGCAAGACTTGCCAGCTGATGGGGTCAGTTATCTGATCGTGCAGGAAATGGTCCTATTCCTGTCCTACTCCACCCCCTCACCTCCCCCCTCTTATCTCCCCTCCACTTTTTTTTTTTCTCTACTGAGCTAGAGACCCACACAACTGAGCTATCAGACAAGGAAGACCACTGGACTGCAGGACTGGAAGGGGGAAGAGGATGCAGGGTTTTTTCTCAGCTGGATCGGCTGAGGTGTAACGAAAAATTACACCTGGAATTCTCTGAGGGGTTTTGTTGGAACTGGAGGCATCTGAAAGCAGGCTTATTTCAGGAGAATGAGAAACTTGGTAGAGGACTAGTGTATTTCTATAGCATACTTACCATTGATCCCTTGTTGCGCCACCTTAATATTCTGCTGCATATGGAGATAAAAAGTACATTAGAGAAGGCCCAGACCTCATCTCAGATTGTCTGAGGAAGGCTTGCTGTCTGCAGCCAATAATCATGTTACTAAATTTCAGTCATTCCCTATCAAACTGTGATCTGTTGCTACAAGATCAAGCTGTCACTGAAAACTCAAGTCTTGGTATAAAAATTAACTGAATTAAATTGTAGACATCCAGAAGAAAAGCTTTTGTTTAAACTGTTTCAGCTGCGCTGCTGATGCTTGCTGTTCTTATGTGTGCTTTTGGTAAACAAAAATATGGTAGAATCTTGGAGGAGATGAAAAATTTGTGTTGCTTCTCTCTGATGGGGAACTCAAATTCCCCAGGGAACGTCAGCATGGAAAAATGCATCAGCAGCGTAACAGGCACTCATCTGCAGCACGACCCCCGGAAGACAAAGCAGCGTTTTACCTCTCGGGATTAACAAACATGTGTCAGCTTTAGTACTGTTGTTTGGTAGTCAGGTGATAGACTGTCCATATGTCCTCATACCTCATTCTGGCACAAGATTATTTTTTTTCCCTCCCCTTTTTGGAATTTGAAATAAAAGCATAGCTTTATTCTGTTGTCATTTGTTCCAGTTTTTAGGTCACAGATAGGAAAATTTAAAAGATGTTTTTAGAAGTTCTGTACCTGAATTTATTTTTCTCACTGTTAAGTCTTTATTGGAAAAGCTTCTTTCTTTGTTTGGTTACCTTTAGTGGGAATATGTAAAAAGGATTCTAGACCATAGATGATTTTCATCAAAAGAAGGTTAAGTATATAAATGGTTATGCTATAAATGCTCTAAATAGGAAGGTGAATGAATGTTTGAGTTCTTCAGGCACCGACACCACTCAAATCCCTTCCCATAGTACAGCACGGTCTTTTTGGCAGTGCTATGCTCCCAAATTGTACTGAGAGAAAGGAGAGAAGGGAAGGGTGGTGTTTTTTTTTCAGACAGTTGCAACCTAGATGTAAGTTCAGAAGAGTCCTCATCTCTTTCAAGTCTTTGTCTCTGGGATTTTGACCAGTGATGTGAGGATTTCTTGATGTAAGGAAGATAATTGTTTAGTAGTTAATGTTTTGCAGCGGGGAGCAGTGGAAGACAATATGTGGCTTTGAAGTATAATGAAATTAAAAGGTTTAATTAAAAATAACTTGGAGAATTTTCTGTCTTGTAGTACTTTATCACTGGTATTTCAGTACTCCGAGGAAATAATTTGCAGTTCATTTTAAGCAAATTAGAAAATGTGTTACATCAGTATTATGCAAACAACATTATTAAGAGCTGACTGAAGCATAAAGTACGAATTTCCCTTCACTCTTATGTGGGTTTATATATTCATTGTAGATCAAGTCCTCTTATTTCAGTTATTTAGATTTAACCTAATTTATTATTTTGAAAGGGAGTTGCAACCATGACTCTTAAGGAATTCTGTGATTCATTAAAATGAAAACAAAAGACACAACTACCTCTAATAAATGTCTTGATTAAAATGGACGTTTCTGAACCTTCTACAGACAATACCCGCTCAGATGTGACAGCATTTGTGACATCACCAGTACAGACATTCACAAGGATTTTGAAGTCAGTGTTGTAAGTCAGTTTCCATTTTGTTTTTATTAATTAGAAAATTGTGCTGTTTACTTTCTAGAGGAAAAAAGGTCCACTGGAACCGTATCAGATTTGTAATTCAATAGTGTGCAGGTATATTTTTTCAAAAATTACAGTTCCTTATTGGTCCCTATTATTTTGGTGTCACAAATGTTAAATATTTGGTGCCAGTTAATTGTATTAATCAGAATTTTAGAAAGGCCAGGTGTAGGAGGAGATTATCAGTATGTATGATTGTAAAACAATTGTAGAGGTTGCTGAGATCTATCTGAAGTCATCCTGTAAGTTTTTTTTATGCCTTTTGCATCAAAAATGATTTAGGAGGCTAAGTCATTAAAAGCTTTTCAGTAATTCAGATTAGGAAAAAATGTATGGTCATAGCAGAGAAACCACAAAATGCGTCTCTGTTAGCGGAAATCCGGTAACAAACCTTATCCTGAGGTTGGCTAGATAAATTTATATGTTTTCCCCAGGTCATTCATCCTTCAGTTCCACCTTGTGGCTAGAATTTTGGGGTTCAGAATTTATAGCTGTGGTAAAAGTTTCTAAAGTGACTGAAACTATGGCAACATTTTTGTGCTACTAAAATGGCAAGGTCCAGATTTTGACATTTCTGCACATCAGTCAAGCTCTCTTTTAAATCAGAGGACTCAGAAGAACTTGAAGGAAAAGACTTTTTAACACCTCACTTGCCTGAATATTTATTGCAATAGTAATAATAAAACCACACAAGGTAAAATACTGTAAAATATGTATATTAAGATTGAACCATGTTATGATTCTTATTTGGGCGTTATGAGCAGCTTTATTAATTTTAAGGCTGTGAAATGTTTTAGAAATATGTAGAATCCTGATGTTAAAACCCAAGAAGTTTTGTTAGTTTATATTGCTTTAATTATAGTCTGCAAATTTAAGAAAATATCAAATTGTTCTCACCGTTTTGGCACTGTTTCTAGTATGTATTACTAACTCAAAATTAGTAGATCCATTTGTATTGGGATCTGCATATTGCCATGTTTTTTTAATACAATGAAACTGTAAGAACTACTTCAGAAATACATATCAATGTATTGTATTTCTGTCTTTTTTTTTTTTCCAAATTGAGAATTTGAAGAGATTTTTCAGTTATTTGCCAGAGTACAGAGATTTGTACATATTCCTTATAGCTTACATATTTTTAACCTATAATTTCTGTGTAGACGTGTAAAGAAAATGTTGTCAGAATGTATTCTGATACATATATCAGAATATTCCTTGCTTGTGCAGGATGTGACATTTTATTAGGGAAATTCTTGGTTTAATATTGCATCAGAACTACTGTGGCATCACTGCTTAGATATGCAGTCGATCTCAGATATTCGAATTGCTTGAACCTGATTTTCTACCTTAACTGGAAAACAAGAATTAGTCACATGGTAGACCAGCAGTCTGATTAATCAATAGTTAACCCTGCATAAACGCATACTGATACTCCTTCTCCCTTCCCTCTTTCATGCCCCCAGACAGTTATTCCCCTGTCTCTCCTTTGTGCTGTACAGTGAGCTGAAATAGTTTTGATCTGGTCAAAGCCTGTTTTCATGGAGTGTGTCTGTAGTTAGGTCATCTTGTAAATGTGCCTTGGCTGCGTGGATGCTGGTGCTGAGGCAGTGGAGAGGGACATGGGATGCACAGCATGCTCTTTTGCAAGTGTTCCTCTTCTTCCCAACTGCTTCCGTGCTGGTAGTAGATTCTATTTAAGGTGAGCCAAAGTAGCCAAAGGCTAGGACTTTAATTCATTATCAGTACTCCCTGGCTGGTACCAGATTGGTGCTCACACAAAAATGCATAGCAATTAAAAGAAGAATCTGCTCTGCCTATGTTGAATGTTTGCTACAATTCCCTGAATGCAAGATTTTAATTTTTTTAAGAAAAAGTGCTCACACAAGTTTGGAGATGCCTCACAATGTTCAAGGAGAGGCTGGCTTTTTGTAGTAGGTGTTGGGTGCTGAATTGGCATTAGAGTGGCTGGCAATTGCCATGGTGCCAAATGCTAGATACGTGGCGATGTTACAGAATCCAGCTAGAACTGTAGGTGCTGAATGTTTGAAAATCTGTATCTGAACTCTTCTGAAAATGTGTTCCTGTGAGACGACTGGTATTCTACTGTTGGCCATTTGTGTCGTTAAATCCTTTTGTTGCAGTCTGTCCTTTGAAACAGAAGCCTAATCCAGTCTTTCTCTCCTCACTCTGATTCCCCTCTAACTCTGTTTTCCCCCTGTGTTTTGTCTCTGAAGCCCTTCTGTTCTCTTGTAGTTGTTTTTTTTAAATATAGTTGGCAAAACTGTAATTTATTTGTTTATCATGGAATAATAATATTTTCAGTGTTCCCAAAATTGTGTAAGTTTACAAATGGTAATATGTTTCTTTCTTCTCAGTGCTGCATACTTAAGCAAAGGTTACATTAATTGCTCTTTAGTGGTTGATTTAAAACTAAACACAGTGTATGAGTATTTCAGGTTATTCCTGTAACTGTTTATTAATTCAAGTAATTCTTTACTGTATTTCATCTGGTGTTTCTCAGCTCACTGGCATAGCTTTGCCACTCTGAAATTCCTTGCATTTTTAATAAACTTGGATAGTTTTACAGTCCTGCAGTACATGCAGTGGTGATCCCAGATGATTGTTGTATATATTAACTGAAAATGTTGCTAACAGAGAACCGTAGAGCATCACAATTTGAAATTTGGCTGTGTAATCCTATTTTGCTCTCTTCCTTTTACCCGGTTTCCTATTTCTGTTCTGTTCCACTACACAGTTTTTTTTTTCTTCCACACAACTACTGTTTCCTTAATCTTATTAGAAGCTTTTTAAAAGTTGAAATAAATTGTGTTAGTTAGTCTTTATCCATTCTATTTTCCTGACAGTCTTGAAGAAATCCTGTATTTATGATGGGCATGATTTTTCTACTCAAACGCAGAGCTGCCTTGTTTAGGTTATGTTAGTTTGTATTAATTAAGTGATGATTAAAACCAGAATTATAACCCATTTTCTTTCACCATCCAGCCAACTGACTTGAAACTTTCAAGGGTTGGATTTTTTAAAAAATTGGTTTTTACCTTTCTTGGTTCGTCCTGGGCATGTGGGGTGTAATTCTCTGTATCTAATCCTTCAACTCAACTGCCATTGTTGAAGGGAAGCCAGTTTTTGCCAGTAGTCTTCACCTCCCTTACAATTTCTTAGTAGTTGTGGATATGTTCTGCCTGGTTCTGGGACTCCCTTAGCTCTCTTCTCCAATACCTCCTTTATGATCCAGAGACAGTGAAAGTGTTGGTTACCTGACGCAGATTTCTCTTGTCTATGGAGGTGAAGTCCAATTAACAAAGAACCATTCTGGATCTTTGCAAATACCAATATCCTCACTCACAGACTTCATTTTATATCTGGTTGATTTTTCACCATATCTTCATCTTTTATTTTGCTTGAATTTTTATTGCCTCTGCTTGCAAGTTCACTACATCTTATTTTCTGTAAGCAGTACTTCTAAGATTTATTAAATTTGTCCTTTGACTATGGTATTTCCTTTGCCTAAAGAAGACTACATTTTCTCCACTCTGCTCAACTGGTACCTTAGCTTCTCTGGTTCCAGAATGATTTGGTGGCATGAACAAGGTGAAAAGCTGGAATTACATGGTAAAGAGCAAGCAGAACCTGAAGGTTGGATGGTGTATTTTCCAAATTTTGAAGGTCCTTACGGATGAAGCATTTGGTTTCCTAAAAAAAACACTGGAAAATCCAATCCAGGAAGAAAATGGGAGTGGAGGTGAGGGCATGGGTTGGAAGCCTTTGTCTCCCTCCCCTGCCCTATGCTGAAGTTCGGGTTCACCTTTAAGATTAGGGAGTGATTTCTTTCCCAAGTACAATGGAGCTGAAATATTTTGTAGTTACTGTGAAATGATTCTTGAATTAATTCCTCTACATTGTGTGGATGAAAAGGAAAAAATACCTCTCGCTCACGCATTTTAGAGCCAACAGTATCAAGGAGTATTAGTGTCAATAAATTATGTCTCTGAACTTCATTATGTGTGATATTTAGCCAGTTTGAGAGAAATTAAAAAAATCCTTGAAGTGGACACTCTTTAAATTTGGGGGCATGGGATTTTCTGCAATTAACTAGATTGCTATGCTAGGCCAATATATTAAGCTGAGGCAGTTTTGCTGCTAATTACACACAACTTCTCTGGAGTATCGGATATTCAGATCCATTTTATGAATATGGTAGAGAGAATAACAACTGTAAAACAAAGCACTGTGCATGTAAGTGACTGTTAGCGTGTATTTCAGAAGGGATAAATGCTCACCATATGGTACAATTACTGTGTCCAAGTTTTCAAATTAGCTTCTCTCATCCTCCTTATTACTGTCTTTAAAAAGAGAGGAAAAAAACCCAACATGATTTATCTACTCTGCAGCAGAACTCTTGACGCAAAACAGCAGCCCAGTTCTGTCCAGTTTTTTTTTCCTAGCATAATAGAGGCTGTCGGACTTTTTTATACTAATTACTGTGTGAGCCTCAGATGAACCCCCTTCAATTCACAGGGCTTTGTTAAGGGAGGAGCTGTCAATGTGTCTGCCCGTTTGCAGCTGTGCTGTGGCTTTAGCTTGCTTAACATTATGCTGCTTTTTAGACTTGACAGAAGGGATTTTTTTCTTTTTTTTTTTCCTTTTTTTTCTCTTTTTTTTTTTTTTTTTTTTTTTTTTTATTAAGGCAAAGCAGCCTTGTAGCGAAATGGTTTAAGCAGCTGCATTGTGGGGAAGCACAAAGAAGTTATTATTGTGTCTGTTTAGGGGGGTCGGATGGAGGGGGAGATATTCGGCTGCTGTTGATGCCGATTGTTGACTTGCCATCTGCCAGATAGGGAGAAGAAAAAAATGACAGCTCCAGCAGGGTGTTCAAGAGGTTGTTTGGAGAGACGCATAAACATGTGCAGATGTCGAACTGAATAATGGCAAGAACTTGAGACGGTTTATGATGCTGCTGTTGTGTGTGCACATACAGAATGAATGTATGTGGAGATTTGGTTAGGAGGAGGGTACATATTAATTATCATTGTCCCCCACCGCCTCCTTTACTTCTGTTAATTAGTTCAGGACTTTAATATCTGCCCTCCCTCCGTTGTTTATTCCTAAAAAGAGCCTTTTCTTGTCAGGAAGGAAACTTTTGATTTCCCCATGTGGTGGGTTTAAAAAACCCCACAACCCAACAACTTGATAAATTTGGTACTTTTGGAAGTAGAGAGAGTAATGCAGTTATTTCAGTCTCAGACGTTTGGTGGACAGGTGCTATACAAGTTCTTATATAGCTTTGTCTGTCTACCTCAAGATTGATATGTTGCATACCCCTACTATTGCATCCCGAGCTTTTCTTGTGCAGAAAGTGCCAATTGGTGATTGTCTAGTATTATACAGTAGACAAGTAAATGCTAGGGGTTAGAGTGAGATTAGCAACTCATTTTCTCTTTCACTTGATCTGATTTTCAATTCTTTCTCCAAAGGCAAGGAGCTGGTCAGGCATAATTTATATTTTTCTGTTTGACAGTTGCACATAAAATAACTTTTGATTGCTCTACAGGAGTATGGTTTCTTTTTTCTGCTAAAATACTTTCTTACTTTTTGTTTGGTCATTTCTGCTGATTACCAGTTTCCAGGATAATGTGAAAGAAACATGACAAAGGATACAAGCATGGGGAAAATTAGGTTAGCCCAAAAAGGCTAAATGAAACAATTGTCTTCTCCAGGTGATCTCTTACTCTAAAGATAAAAAAGGAAACTTGAAAATAATGAATTTTCTTCTTAAATATTGTGTGCAAAGTCAATGTTCTGGTATCTGTATTAAACTGAAAAATGGAAGATGAAACAATAGTTATTAAGGTTGTGGGCATGCCTTACAGTTGTCAGTATCTAAGTTTTTTAGTCAGACACAGCATGACATTATCTGAATGAACCTTTCCACCCTTTCCCACCAACCCCTCATCAAAAGTGTAGGAACCTTGCTGCTTCTGTCTTCTGTCTTAGTTTTCATAAGCATTGGGTCTGTAGGTCATCGATAACAATAACTACTGATGGGAACATTCGATGTCACCGTTTAACATCACTGTGGCCGAGTGGGAGAAGTCAGTTTTGGATTATATCAATTTAATTTTAACTGAACATTCAGGTCTGGCTGTCTTCTACCCAAATGGTGATTTCTGCATCTGAGCCTAGACAGAGGTCAGCAGCACTGCAAATGGAGAACTGCTTTTTGCCTGCTAGTTGGGTTGTTGGTTCTTCTCCTCAGGATGTTCTCTGCGTCTTGGCTTTGGTGTGATGAAGGTACCCTGGGTAGTGCTGCGTTGGTGCTCATCGTAAAGCACTTCATGCCACCGAAGAGTTCTGCTGATGTATACCGCAATAATGGAACTGTTCTTTCAACTCAGGCAGTTTGAGGAATGCCTTTGCTTATCTCTGATTGATTGTTCGCAAATGATAAAGCAAAAAGGTTGACTTTAGTGGTGTGCTTGAGGAATACGCGTAGGTGGATGATGGTGATAGCTTCTCGGCACCAGGCAAGGTCTGGGGCTAGGAGCACGCCTAGTGACAAGGAGAAAGTTCAGAGGAGCTACTTCAAAATTAATGCAATAATGTGCCAGTTCTAGAAGTGAGACAGTTTGCTTTGTGAAAACATGCTAGCAAGTATACCGGTTTTAAGAGGAGAAAGTCACATAATTTTTGACAACACATTAATCTGTCAAAGAAACCCAGCTGAATGATAATGCTATTGTCAAACTTATCATACTCTTTTGCAAACAATGGAAAGTTTCAGACTTCTTGTGTAAACTAGAGTTGGCTGTTTTACAGAAAGTTGTAAGTATAGAATACTAAGAAGATGTTTAATTCACATTAGCTACCTGTAAAATGCATTCAGAGTTTAGTAATCTGATTTAGTATATAGATTTGTGCACGAATTTAAACTGTTGCTGCTGTAGTTGACTATCTTATTCAGTGTAATTTACAGATGAATATTTGTGTGCCTGTCCAGCTCTTAAGATCTGAAAAGTGTCCTTTGGTTTACTAGCACTTGATAAAAATAGAAGATAGAAAAGTCGTTTTTTTCCGTTATACAAAGCACTGCTTGATGCTGATAGTCCTATAAAAAATATTATAAATATTTAAAACTACTGAGAAGGTGAAGGGTTTTAGCTATTAAAAAATATGTGAGGCAATATTTTTTTGCATTTACAACTGCATCTCCATGCTATTAAAAACTACAAAATTGCTTTGAGAAGTAGCTAAATAATGTAGCATTTAGAGCTTTGATCCTATTAAGCCTTATGCAAGAGTAAATTAAAAAAAAAAAAAAAAAAAAGTGAGCAGAATCCCTAAATGTTTCTGGGCTATAGATCTTGGTTTTCTGTTCCTGAATAGCAGGCATTTTTAGAAAATATTGATCTTCTTTGTTGTTCAGAGATGCTGATGCAATACCAGGACTCTGTTATTCCAGACATCATGTGTTAATATCAACTTCTATTTAATTTATTTATTGTTCTAATTCTTATCCTTCAAGAATGAAGGGGAAGTGAGAGTGATGTTGAAACTGGCAAGTTTTTCTTCCTGTTGGCTCAAAATGGACACGGTAAAGGTCAATTCTCAATTTGTCAGGATGTCAGCTAACTCAGTATTTCTGGTACGATTTCTTTTCTAAAGGACAACATTTTGTGCATATGGAACTTGGGTGTGTGCTGTGAGCATTCATCTTCCATGAGGTGCCCAAACACATCAGTAATTTTGTGTGGATATTGTAGATGCCCAGTTTGAGAACTACACTAGCAGCATGGCTCTCTGTTAGTGAACATTTTCGTCTAGATCTTTAGGCATTTTACAGAAAAGATTATTAATACAACAGGAAGAGGTTGAATAATCATCAGGAGCTGAAGCGCTGTTGCGTTTATACAAGATAGGACTCACTCCAGTAATCAGAATGAAAAGATCCAGTGGGTTTGAACCCTAGCAAGCTTCTGGCTGGGACAGGGTGGTAGGTTGCATTCAGAGCCTTGCTGGGAAGGAATACCCTACAGTAAGATCTGGGAAGAACTTCCCATTGAGAAGCCCAGTCCTCCCTGTAGCTCTAGCTGCAGAGGTGCGTGCTGAGACTGTGCACAGTCACTCTGTGGCTTCGCCTTGCCTGGTGACTCCACCTCTCCAGTTGGAATGACTCTGTTGTATTTGCAGGAAGGAGTCCTTGTCTTTGATCACTACCTACTACTGCTTCAAGAAAAATAGATCCTATTGTTCGCTGGCTCTTCAGTGCGTCTCAGCGGGCAGGGAGGAGAGGGTTGTCCCTGCTTTCCTCTCCTGTTGCTCAGCAGAGGAACTTGTAGAGCTCGCTCCCGAGGATGCTTGTTGCCTTCTGCAAAAGCGGAACATCTGTGTGTTTTACACTGGTTTCTGGCCACACAGCTGTGAAGAGCTGAACATAAATTGACCAGTCTTTCTGTCTGACATTGTGATGTCATGGATGGTGAAGGGCACTTGAACTTTCTCACCTTAATTTCTCAATTTGCAGGAAACTCGCTGGAAGCTCAGCTGTGGCATAAGCCGATGCCCACACTTGGGACGAAATGTTTCCTATTTCCCAGTTGTGACTGGAAAAGTTATTTTCTTTAATATAAGTACAGATGTGCTCAAAATGTCATTTAGCGTTACTGGGAACTGTGGGAAAACAGTTAGTATAAATAAATAATCACTGTCTCACAGTAGAAGAGACAGAATCAAAAAGCGTGAGTTCCAAATTCTGCTTTTCTTTGAACTGCAGGCACATACTTGAGAGGGGGTAAATAGTAAAAATAGCTTCTAAAACACTAAGACACATTAGGAACTATCACACTTTAATTTTTGTTGTTACACAGTAAGATTTTGTCAAATTTTGGCATAATGGGCAATTGCACATTTATCAAGTCCTGAGGCCAGGTACACGTTTTAGGGTTTTTAACATTTATTTTTTACAGTAGCTTTGAAACTGTATTGCAAATTTCTTACCATGAAATCAGAAGTAAGTAAATATTTAACAGAAGGGCTTTGCATTTACTGGTGTCTACTGACTTAATCAAATAGTCTGCTGATGCTTCTAATCGTGTGTTAGGTAACACTGCCCTCAGAGGGCCAAGGTAAGTAAATTCAATCGCAAAACCACTGGCATTACTTCTGATATTTTACCTGACCTGACATTAATTAAAGTTGTTTCTTTGAAAGAAAAAAATTGTTTATGGTCAAGTTCTTTTATTTACTTTTATATACTTTTGTTTTGTGCTCTGAGATAAATTACACTCCCCTACCCCCGCCCCTATTAATGTTAGTGAAGGGGAACTGGAGTTTGATTTAACAAAATAGTGCTGTAAAGAAGAAAGAAAAAGGAAGAAAAAGAAGGGAGAAAAATATTTATGTATTATTTCTATTAAATCCATTTTGAGTAAATTGATGATACAGACAAGAGACAGATTTTTGGTGCTGTCTGCTTGGAGGGGGTTTGGAGTTTGATTTACCCCCCCCCCCCTTTTTTTTTTTTTTTTCCTTTCCCTTAAATCTCACTTATGCCTGTGTGGCAGCTGTTGCTTCTTTTAAGGAAGCAAGTTTTTGAACTCAGGTTTCTGTTGCTTATCAGCACTGTATATTAAAGACATTTCCTTCACGCCTCTAAAGCCATTTACATATTGAAAAATGTAGATGTTTTGCAAAATTATTTTTTTAAAAATACAGTTAAAATAATAATAATTTTGAAGTACTGAATAATTTTTCATGAGTTGCTATATTTCCATATGCTTAACAATTGCAGCCAGTGAGGCTAACCATAGCAGCCATCAAATCTGAGGTGAAGTGCAGGTTTGAAGAGAGGGTTTGAGTTGTGAGGCGAAGTAAAAACAAATTATGAGCTCTGAGCGATACATTTGTCTAACGTGGATTTGTTGACTACTCGTATGGTTTCTTAGAAAGCTCCTCTCTCTGAAGCTCCTCAGCAATATCAAAACTACAAACATTGCATCACTAGAATAAACATAATTCCAGAGATGTCCCGAAGGCAGGGCTCTTCTTACTTGCTGTCAAAGGCAAAAAAGAAAAATCATTAAGGTTGCAGTACAGATGTGAACGTAGAGCCAGCCTGGAGAGTCATGTTCTAAACAAACCTTCATTAAGCATTCTTTGTTACTGTTGTTAGCCAGTGTATTATTAAATACAACATTAATTAAAGAGTTGCATGTTACAAGGGCGCTTTTTGCATGAAGATCAGATTGCATTTTTGTATACTTCAGGAATGTGCTGCTGTAGTGTTTTATCTTTTGGGTGTATTCTCTCAGTAGTTATTAAAAAAGCAGACCCCCAACAACCTAAAACTGATTCTAAATTTGTATTTTTTTGGGTGCATGTGGGTGTTTATGGTCTGTATTTATCTGAAAGAGACATATTCTAGTGCCCCTTTTCTCAAATAGCTTTTAAAACTTTGACTAGAATTTAAATGGTGTAGGAATTACTTGTCTGTCTTTGCTGCAGTGGTTGAAATCAGAGACCTCTTCTTACTGTCTAATAAACAGATACTAAAAGAACATGTTTTTCAACTTAGAAGGGTGTAAATTTAAGCAAAATAATAATTTAGCTTGCATTAACTCAGCAGGAAGCAGGGTACAAACTGATTCATTCTCTGTGGCAGATCCACTGTTTTGTCAAGTACCACAGCTCAGTTGCATTAAATTGTCAGGATATCGTGTGGTTTGGTTAGCTTGCCTGGACCTCTCCTTTCTTGTGGAATTTCCTGTCATTTGAATTTGGGCATGTAAATTTCCTGTTGTTTGCTTGTGTTGAGGTACACTCCAGATATCTTTAAAGTACTTGAATATTGATCCTACTGTACCATATACTTTTTTTTTTTTTCCAATGAAGGACTGGTAAATTAGGAGACATGTAGAAGCGTGGTTTTTTTTTTTTAAATACTCTGCTGTGTTTTAGTTAGGTTTTTTGGGTTTTTTTGTATGGAGGATTTGTCTTGCAAAGCAGTTCAGTAAGCTCCTGTCTGCTAAGAGGTATGGACTAAAATGTTTTTCTATCTTTAAGCAGATTATGTAGGAGAAATGCAGTTAAAAGAGAGCACCTAGAGTACATCTTGAGAGCCATTAAACCACTTGAGCAGCTAAGTGAACTGTTCACTGATACCACTGTTTACTTTAGTCTTCAAAAGTGTTCACCCATTTGTTAATTAAATTACAAAATAAATAAAAGGCACATGATAAATATTCATGTATAGGCCTTGAAGAGGGATTGGAATATTGGTCATTTCAAGACAAAACTTGCTGGGGAGGGTTTGTGTGTGTGTGTTTGTACAGATGTCTTGGAAAAGTAGTTTGACCGTGATTCATGTCAGGGAACCATTTAGGAGAAACATTCTTCAAAGAAATACGTCTATAAAATAAATATATGGGACCTTATGAAGCTGTAGTGTTTTGTAATTGCTTTTAAATTACGTGTCCTGCGTTTGCAGAGCGAAGACAGGGGTACAGCTGTGCTCGTGGATAAACTGGTACTTATATGTCATTCAATATTTATGTCTTCTTGTGATTAGCTTTTGTCCAAAGTTGCTAGCTCTCTTCAGAGGAGCTCGGAAGTGCTAGTCATACTTTTATAATGGTTTTTCTCCAGGCAGAGCATCAGCTGCATTACTCAGTAGATGATCAAAAATCTGTTCAGTTTTCTGACTCTTGAGTACCTAGTAGAAGCCAAACTCAGTCTAAAATCTTGTCCTAGGATGAGAAGAGGGACAAAGTGATCAGGGAAATGTGCACTGGGTGTCTGAGGGCACCTGCTAAGAACGGTACAGGTTTCCTGTACTGGTTCAGTTCTGGAGACTGCACGTAAGCGAAGGCTTCTGTTCTTTCCTGAAGTGAGTAATGAGTCTGCTTCCCCTACCAGCTCTGATGCTTAGAGCAGAGTCTGCTTAGCTCCCTGCCCAGTTCGCTCCTTACAGAAATGAGGACTCTGAAGTCAGAACCTTGGGTACTTGACCCGTTTTAGGCATGCTGGTATTGTCTCCATGCTGTCCTTGAACTCTTCTGCCTTAGTTCTAGGTGTCTGCCTTCCAGTTAACACACCTTCTAGACAGGACTAAGATCTAGATTTTTAAACCTGGTAACAGCCACTTTCTCTTTTTTTATAAGATATAATCTGTTAGAATTGTACAGAGGATTCTCTTTACTGTCTGTTTAAGAAAGCGTCTAGGATGTTAATATTTTTAAAACTTATGTATGGTGATCTGAAGCATAAGGTTTTGTTTTTGCTTCAACTTTTGAGTCCATGCAGATGTCAGTAAATTTGTTGCAGAGCTTATTTTAAACATTCTTAAAATATGAGTCATGCCTTTACTTAGGCCTGCGTTCATTTAGGTTTCAGGTATTCAGCAAACTTAATTGAAGAAATGTCTTTACCTTTTCAGGTAATGATTCACTGTTACTGGTATTAAAGTAATGCATTTGTGCATGCTGCACTTGTATTTACAAATATCCCATACCTGTTTGTTCCGTTTGTTTTTATTGTTTGCTTTTATGTTAGCTGGCTCTTGAGAACTGAGAAATCAGTTCAGACTGGCAGTGTCAGTAGGGATGTTCCCAGCTGAACTAGCACAAGAGATCTGAGATAGAAAGCTCCGAGTCAATACAAATGTAACTAGTGCTATATCTGTGCTATTAATTTTGTGGTCAAATTAAGTAACACTTTGATTTTTTTCAAATTTCTTTGTACTTAGATGAAAATGTCTAGATAACTGAATTGAGCAGGTAAGCAGCTATCTAGAAGCAGGACCAAATAGGAAGAGTTTAGCTACTGAGGTCCAGGAAACCTAAATCAGGAGAAGTAGTCTGGTGTTCATTTTGCCCGCTTTCCCTGTCTCCACCTCCTTGTCCCTACCCTGCTTCTCTGCTTAAGTGTATGTTGAAAATCAGAAATACTAACGGCTGCCATGGACATCATCAAAATCCTTACAAGTTGTGATCAAGTTCAGCAAGGCCGTATTAACAATTCCCATGTTGAATGTCAGTGACAGTTAGTTGATTGCTCTGATGGGTAGGTGAAGATGTGCTGAATGAATTTTTAGATTAGCCTTTATATGGAGTAATCTCTGTGTCAGATGGGTGGAAACTTCTTTCTGAACTTTGAATTGTCTAAAAGCTACGTAGCTACGGTATAACAGGACGCCGAGGTGATGAATGGCACTAGAGGGTTGCGCTTAGCCCAGAACCAGTGTAGCCCCTGGTCTGGTCAGCTCTGAGCATTTTGCAAGGGGTGAGAAGTCCTAGGCTTTCTAGGTTGGAAATTCTGCCTTGATACATCTTTTTTTCCTTAAAATGTTTTCTTGTGTAATGATGAAATGGTGGCTTATTTAGAAGTCTCGCTGAATACATTTACGTACTTTATTTGCTTTGCAGAATTGGTAGAAATCAAAGATGGGCAAAGTTGGGCAGGTGTGAACTCACCTGTACTTAAATGAGTAATTGCACTTAAAAAATGAAACTTGCTGAGATTTTGCTGTGGCGTTGCAAAGTATAATGGTATGAAAGAGATTATTTTTCCCCCTTAAGTAGCAAATACATGGCATTAATTAAGCTATCATGTCTGCTGACCTGTTCTGTATTTTTCTGGTCCTGATAACCTCATGGCTAGCAGAATCTTCTCCTCTGACTTGGGGTAAGGGGAAAGTGGAGGTGGTGAGTTTATTGGTAAACTTACCTCTTACAAGCTAATTGGCATCTACTTTTTCTTTTTTCTTCTTTTTTCTTTCAGATATATTTGTTAGTATAGTTCATGTAGGTTCTCCCATTACCCCAAATCTTCTTGTATTTGTATAATGTATGTTTTGAGGAAATTAGTAATTTTTGCTTTGGCTCAGCAGGATGAATGTTCTGCCTTGTAGTAGTCCAGTTTTCATTGTGTTGTGAAAGGTCAAGCCATAGTGCTTATTCTTGCCCACAGCAAATTTTGAACTGTTTATAGGTGTAAAAATACAGGATTTTGAAGGAGTATAGTGTGATAAAATTTAGAATTATAGAATATTACTATACAGTGCTCATAGCTTCTTATTTCAAAAGCATCATTGTGTAGTCCAGGCTTAACACTGCAATTTCATTTTCTCTTCTTTTGGACAGAGTTAAGGTTTCTTCTGTAAATTGAAAATGTCTTAGAAGATTTTGGTATAATTAATGTTAGACACTGATAATATGTCATGTTCTTTAATATCAAAGTTGGTTTTTTTTTCTATAGTACTAATGAACTTTTTTTTTCTCCTTTAGGAGAATATATAAAAAACTGGCGGCCAAGATATTTCCTGCTAAAGACAGATGGCTCTTTCATAGGCTATAAGGAAAAGCCCCAGGATGTGGATCTGCCATATCCACTCAACAACTTTTCAGTGGCAAGTATGTATTTCCAGTATTTGTTATTCTCTCAGCATATTGACAAAATATCTGTTTGATATTGCTTCATGTATAGTTCAGAATCAAACTCTGTAAGTTTGATGCCATGTGTCAGACTAGCACGCCACTAAGCTTATGTCCAGCTCTACAAGATACCTTTACAAAAGTCAAGATTTTACCATGGCTTGTTTTTTGAATAATTTTAGAAGTCATTAGTTCCCATTTTTGTGTGTGTCTGAAGTGTCTGTAACTAGCAAGAAATTTGACAAGTGATGGTTGTAAGAAGAAGATTCCTGGAAAGCTTACCTTTATTCAGATTATTGACCTTTTTTCTCTTTTTCAGTAGTATCTCTGAATTCACTTGAAAACTCAAATTAATTAGAAAATTATCTAGACTGTCAAATGACACAAAATCATGCTGAATTATTTTTCCCTTGGATAATCAGGTAATCAGCTCTCCAGCCTGGTTAATCAGTAATTTCAAGCAATCAGACAATTTGCATATATTAGCAAAGCTACAAAGTGTGTATCTGTTGGAGAAAGTGAAGGCATTTTGATTTCTTGTTTCCCAAGGATGTTTCTAAAAGACAAATCTGTAGGTTTCTTTGATCTTGCAAAGTGAGATTGGTAAAATAGTGTTTCTGGACAAAAATGAAATTACTTGAGGTGCAAAAAATCTCCCCAAGTGTGTGTTGTGCATGTCATAGCTAGAAACTTTCGAAGCAACTCTAGAAAATTTACTGGATTTATTTCAAAATTGTATTAGTGTACAGCAAATCAATAAATGGTGGTGTTTAGCTTTATAAAGGAGTATTGGAGGCACAAGAGTGTGTGCACATAGGGAAAGGGTTCCCTTCGCCTGCATTGCTGAAGATGGAACAAATGCTACTGAGACTGAATGTACCAATTTTCTTGATAAAATTGTTCTTGAGCTTGACTCAGCCTTTGTAGATCAAGCAATTTGGGTATTTTATTTGGTAAGAAAATAATCTCGTACTCCAAAGCTCACAACTAGAGGAGGAAAACTGCATGTTCTGATTGTACTAGAAGTCTTACAAATGACACTGAGCGTGCAAGCCTTCTAATATTAGAAGCTCATTTTGCCTTGTTGTTACTCAGCATAAAAAGCAGTGATGTCTTTAAGTTTTTTGTATAAGAGTAAGAATTGACTAGAACATAGGCTGTTACTCCATAGTTGTTGCTCCTGAGCTACTCATTCATAGCAGTTAGTGGTTTACTAGATACTTTCTTTCCAATGCGCAGCAGAAACAACATTTGTAGCATTACAGTAGGGTTTTTCGTTGTGCTTTACCATGTTCCTCATTGCATATTTGGTCTTCCTTTGCTGCAACAACTAAAAGGATGAGCCAAATGGTAGTTCTGCTAAGCAAAGAAATGCATAATTAGCAATTAATTCTAGTGTGGTGATAATGTCAGGCTTGCTTTGTTTTGTTTTGATACTGAGAGGTCATCTTATGTAATTCTGATATTAGAATGCTGCCCCTGAACTTTGCCTTGATGGAAGTTGGAAGGTTTCATATTGTTTTCTGAAATGACACCATCACTGCCACTGTTCAAATCCTCCCCCCTCCCTGCAAAATAAACCCCAAACCCAACCGACCCCCCGCCCCCAACCTTTCTGTAACTAGCAAGCCTCATAGATCTGATTCTTAGGCAATGCAAGCTAAAAGAACAGGCATGCAATATTCACTGAAGAAATACAGTTTCCGAGTTTTTCTGTTTTCTGGCACGAAAAGGAGTAATTTAATCAGAAGTGATTGCTGATGAGTGCAAGAATAGGAAGATTTTTCACTTATAAAAAGAATCCCATAAAATTAAGTGAAGTACCTATGTGGAATTCACAGGATGAAAAGCCAAACATCATCTAGAGTCAGAATGTTTGGATAAGATTCTAGTTTTCAGCTTGGTTTTAATTAAATGGATGAGGTTTGATCTTGAGTAAGAAGACACATGGAAAAATTTAAAATAGAAAGCAGTATAGTATTATACTCTAAATTGCAAAAGACTGTAAGTTTTTTTTATGTGTTTGAAGATGAGATCATCAGTAGGGCAAACAAACAAGCAAACTGACCATGTGAATGAATCAGACCTCACTGGCAGTACCTGGTAAATGTCAAGAACTGGTCTCATGGCCTGTGATCCAAGAGTTCCTGGGCTGCTGCAGTACGTTTGGGGCCACAAGCAGCGCAACATATTTTTCCTGTAATAGTGAAGTACGTTTTTCATAAATTACTAGCCAGGCAGATGGAGTGTGAGATCACTGTTAATACCATCTTGATTAGGTTGGCAGGGACTTAAAGATATGTCTTTACAGTCCTATCTTCATGTAATCTTTGTAGCTATCTGTAAAGTGAGAGTGTGGTCTCAGTCTACTTTTTGCTCTCCAAATGATAGACATCTTTGGCTCTTGCTTACAGCTTGTTATTTAAGCAGAAAAGGCCAAGGCTGTGGTATTATTTTCGTAGCGCTGTTGGAGTTGAACACTGGAAAGTTTGTGCAGCTCTGCTTTGTGTGATACTTGTTCTATAGTTTAAAACTTCTAGATTCAGTACTGTCAAAGTAGTTACTCCCATCACATAGACATTTTCCCACCAGTGTCTGCTGCTTTCCATTCCTGTGACACCAGGCTTACTTTTGCAAAAGGCTCTCTCCCAGGCATAGCATTGTTTTCCCTGGAGCGGCAGCCTGATCTCTTCCAAGATAAAAGTTCAAGTCTCACACCTGAGCATTACTCTTTCCCTGGTCTTTTGTTCTCTGCACACTCTGTCAGGAATGACAGGAAGGCCGGAGAGAATGATGTTTCTTTACATACTGCTAACAGTGCTTCCAGTGCTAAATTTGAGTTTGTTAATAAAGCTTACCTCACCAGGTGGTGTTGTGTTAGAGGATGAAGTGTTCAGAAGCCATCCCTTTTCCTTGGGGTGATCAGGGAGGAAGTCAGGGACAAGGCATGGGGAAGGGAAGTGTCGGTATGAACAGGTACATGTTTTATGTAGAGAGGGAGAGCCTGAGCAGTATGCACATGCTTCAGCCCATTGCTGGCTGCCCAAAATGCAGGGGAACCACGTGGGCCTGAGAAGGAGTGGGTGATCTCTCTTCCTGGAGCTTAAGTACATCCCTGAAGATGGGATAGAGTTGACTGAAGAGTATGATGAAGCCGGGCTGTGTGGAACTGAGCCCTTGCAGGGGATGTGGGACTGACCCCTTGGTGTCCTGGGCAGGGGCTTTGCCTCCCCATGGCTGCAGGTCTCCTGCCCTTGGGCATGTGTGGAAGTCAGCGATGAACCCCATGCCGCCAGAGCTGCTGCAAGGTTGCAGAGGTGAACAAATTGGCCAGATCTGGTAACGGTGAACAGTGTGTGGAAATCACTCCGGTTTCTCACCTGTGGAGCCAGTCTATTTCATACCAGAGTCATTTTCTTTAATGTGGGAGTTCAGAATGCTGCATATTTGAAATATGTTTTAAGTTACTTAATGCTCATCCCCAGACATCTAGACTCACAAAAAACCTCTTCTGTGGTATCTAACCATACGCTTAGAGATAAATGAGGGTGGTGTAATTATTCTAATGGGAAATTAATTGTGGAAACTTAAAACTGGTTGAGATTGTTTTTCAGAGGTAAATTCAGAAGTGTGAGCTTACCTGGTCTGGCTGCTTCAGAATCAGTTTAGCTCATTTCAGGTAGAGACAAGCAGTCGCAAGTAATCGAGCTATTGTAGCTTGAAGACAGACTCTTGATTGAGTGAGTGGGTGTGCATTCGTAGCCCACTTCAACTGCAAAATAAAATATGTTAATGTAAATTACTTTTGCTAAGGCATTTATGCAGTCAGAACCAGTTTAAAAATAATTTAGATTCAATTGGTATAACTTCTCTGTACAGGCAGAGGCCTGAAAAAAACCCCAAATTCACCACGTTCTGGCTTTTCAAACTCTATTATGATTTTTTTTGGAACAAAACTTGGAACCCTGGGTGACAGGACAGCCTCGCTCAGTGCCACCCTCAAAAACCACTGTTCTTCACTGGTCTAGCATTGCTGAAGTGAAATCGACACTGCTTTGTGTAAACCACCTTGGTGTTTGATGGTCATTGTTATTGGAGCAGAGTGGGGAAGAAGAGGCAGTTTGTGGCTTTACTGATAAAAACTTCCCACATATGCAATGAGTATGTAGGTAATCACGTAGCACGTTTGGGATGAGGCATCTCTAAGAATTGGCTCTTTGCCTTCGTTTTGATCTTTACATAGGGAATAATTGGGAAGAGCTGTATCCCTTCACAGTAGCCTTTGAGCTCTGGCCAAAAATGATGTCACCTGGAATTTCTATCATATTTTGAAAGATAGTACTTTCTAAGCACTGTGTGATACAACTGTGCTTTTCCTTGTCTTTGAAAAGAAAAGGCAAACTCCAGTTATTGTGAGAAAGCAACATTTTATAACATGTTTTCCTTTATTTTTGTTTTCTCTGCAGAAATGATTATCAGTGAACCTTGGCTAGTCTAAATGGGGAAGCTGTGCTACTTTTTCCTAGTCTCAGTCTTTCAGTGAGCCAGAGACAAGGCTTTATTATTTTGGTGATTTAAAAATCTTTGAATAAGGGAAATGGAAAGGTTTCAGATGAATGATGTTAGGGGTATAAAGAAGTCTAAAGATATAGGTAGAAAAATATATATGTATGTTTTAAGTGAGATTAAATTATGCATCAAAATACTTTGGCATTAGTCATGATCTTATGTGCAACTCCACAATTAACTTTTCAATGAGACTTAAGTTTAAAGTCCCCAGGTTTTTTTAATTGTCAGAACACTAGATGACATGGATGCAGAAATAAGCAAGTAAATGTAGATACCTGTAATTACCAAATAGATTTCATTCCAAAATAATAATGATGCAATGGCATAAATAATGTTCATTCAACAGTGGAAATACTTGTGGGGAGAAGAAGCAATGTATATGCAATGTACTGCATATAAAATACATCTATGGAAATTTGAATTCAAATCTAATGTGTATAACCAGTGTTACTGTCTGTGTTGGAGGGGGAAATGTTTAGCTTTCTGGAAAGGACCAGTAATTTGCTTTAGGAGGGTTTTGTTACTTTTTGAATGATTTCTGGGTGCTGTAGTTGGTCATTTGACTCAAAATCTGATTCAGTTGTTGGCTTGGGTCATAAATGAAAATGAGTTCCTTGGTCTCAACCTTCCATTTTATTGGACTGTGCTTTCAAAGACACCAGTATAGCATACTGTGATTTCCAGTTATCTCTAAATAGGGCTGGGTATGACCATGACCAGTCAAAGTTGAAGTTTATAGCCAGGTCTGAGAGCGTTTTATGCTGGTATGATACATTCAGTTGCATAAAGAAAATTGGTGTGTTTGCCTGAAAGACAGAGAAGGATTTATAATTTCACTGTCTTCTGTGAAAACAAAGGAGTCCCTTGACAAAACCCAACAATAAGATGGAGAAATTTCCTGTTTTCATTCTCCTTCTTTGTGTGAAGGGGCAACTAGCAAACTAGTTGTAGTGGCCAAAAGACATGGATGCTACTTTTGTACTTTTTTGAGTGTTGGAAATAAAAGACTTTCCAGCATGATGAAGTGTATCAAAGGTGATCTTTTTCAGCTTCTAGGAATATATATTTTTTGTGTTTATTATGCAGTCATATATGTTGTTGTATCATTAAAGTACATATAAGTACTTGTTGTAAGCCCAAGCCTCACTGAAGTGGGATTTCTACCCATACAGAAAAAAAGTCAATGCCTGCTCCAAAATACTAAAATTCCAAATATAAAACAAGGGACAGCAGATGGATGCAAACAGATGGGGGGAGTATGAGAAAACAATGAGACAGTAATAGCCTGTAGTACAGGCAGTGGTCTCAGCACATCAACAACTAATCCATTGTCAAGGTTAGATTTTTACTCTAGTCTCCCTTCTTTTCTCTCTCAGTCCCTCTCTCCCTCCTCCTGTATTTTACAAAATGGTATAGGAGAGTTTTAAGGAGGGTTTAAAAGAGGATCAGTATGGCAAATGGTCAGAAATTAGAAATGCTTTTGAGAAATGCTGCTGAAATTCTAACAGTAGAAGGATGAGAAGAATGGGTGTCATTTTGATACTGAATAGTGATACCAGGGATGAGGGTAGGCTGTGGGGACAGACCATGTTGAAAAGCTACCCTATATTTGATGTGACAGAGCTGAGTAAGAAATGAGGAACAGAAAGAGAAGAGTGATATGATCAATGGAACAACAGACAAAAATTATCTTTTCAGCGGTTTTGGGGTATGACATGTTTAGGGGAAAATTGTGTTTGTTGAGACCAAAGAAGGGATATTAAATCATTCAGATAAACCTATATGTAACCAAACCTATTTTTAGGGTCACACTCCCCATAGATAAAATGTAGTGAGAAAGGACAGAGCGTTTTAGAAAGCCTCAGAAAAGGAGGCTTCCCTTAGGGAGTAGCCAAACAAGTGGGAGAGGGTCAAGCTAAGGGTGTGTGTGTTGGTGCGTGTGTGCACATACATGGATATGTAAAAGCCATGGCTTTTCATATGGATATGAACAAAAGCATGTGTACCTGTCTCAGCATTATGAAAATGGTGTCTTAGTTCTGCTGTCTACTTGTCTAACAAAAAGGTCATTGGAGAGAAGTGTGGATTTGGAGCTCAGGGTAGCTATAGTGGAAAAAAGTATTTGTAAACAGCATGTTCATTAAATTTTGACAGGAGAAAGAAAAAAAATGGCAGTACCATCTAAATAGACAAAGGTTGAGACAAAAGTGTTTCTCTTGTGAAGGAAAGACCAAGAGAGGAGGGAAAAAAATCAAGGTTAACTTGTAATGCAAATAGATAATACACAGGGAGCTGTGTATAAATAGCACTATATATGCATATAAACTATTCAGTTTGCATTGTATGATAATCCCAGGAATTCGTCTTTTGTGCTTAAAACTCAGTCTGTATTAGAAATAATTTCTCAAATCTGCAACCTTCTGTTCATTTTTTACTGCAGTTTTTTATGGCTGTTTGTACGTTTAGTATTCTTGTCTAGCCATATCAACAAATTCTGCTGAAGTTGAAAGCTTCCGTATATGAAATAATAAAGTGGTATCGGTGCTCTTTCTGGTTTTTATGCTGAACGAATGCATTTAGGAAAAGAACACTGGTAATTATATGGTTAAAGTTATAGAATGCAAACTTTAAACTTTTTAATAAAATCTGAACAGATGATCTGTGCTTTTTTTTTCTTCTTTTTTTTTTTTTTTTTTTTGGAACTGGCAGGTTTCAGGCCCTCTAATTGGCTTCCCAGCTTTGCAGAGTAATTACAGCTTCAAGCAAACTTTGTCATCTGTGGTTCAGAATGGTGTAAAGTAAACAGAACGTTTTGAAATACAGTTTGTAGTTAGAGTTGCTCAGGAGAGTTTAACTAGCGTAACTACTTAATTTAGATAGTAACAATTATTTGGAAAAGGTAGTCTAATATTTTAGAATTGTCAGATTGTTTGTGGATATGGAGACAAAAGTTAACCTCTGACTTTTTTTTTCTTAAAAAAAATATAAATCCGATACTCCAATACTCGAGAAACATCCATGGCATGTCTTTATACTGATTTTATGTCATTTTTTCCATTTTCTGTGTAGACCCAAAAGTGGCCAAACGAGTGCTACAGACTTGCTGGAACGGAGTTGTCAAATTCTGTTACTGATTCTGTATGTTGCTGCTTTGAACAAGTGTTCTCCCCCCAGGTTTTTTATCCCCTCCAATATTAAAGGGGAAGATTCTCATACCCATTCTCATACCTGATGTTTCATCCCAGCAAGGCAGAAAGCTTTAGGATAAAAATACGTAATTCCAAGTCGTAGATGGCTAGCATACAAGAACACAAAGTTGAGTCTGTCTGTTTACTGGCTTACTCATCTTTTTGAATGATAATTTAGACTTCCAACTGTTTTGAGTTGAGATTCAGCCCTTTAATTACATGTGTTTATGTATAGTAGCAAACTTGAAGACATTATGGTAGAGTGTTCTCTACTCTTGGTAATGACCCAACTATCACTCGAGCATTCAGAGCCAGCTCTCAGTAGCCAGTTTCACTCATTCTTCTGTGCTTTTGTAGTTTCCAAACTATTCTCTCTCTCTAAAACTACTGTGTTTTTTCCAGTAATTAGCAGAAAAATATTTTGGTAATTAGCAGTAACTGTGTATTAGAGTACTTATTCATCTTAATAGATTTTTTTTCCCTCTAGCTGTAGGTGAAAGACATTCACAAGTTTTTATTCATGCTGCAATCATGACAGGAATGTTGTTAATCCCATACATTAGTATACAGCAGCACATGAAGCATGTGGGTGTACTAAATATCAGCAGACTTCAGTTTCTTTTTTCTACTTGAGAGGGATGGGTAGCACATCACTTCTAGAAATACATTGGTCCTTTGCTTCTTTCTGAAACTCTTCACTTCAGAAGGGACGGATAGAAAGATACTCAATTTTGACCTTCGTCAAGGAAATTAAATCTTTAGCCACCTGCAACAGAATAAAAAAAAAAGCTCATTAAATTTTGCTAGATTTTATTTACTGATAGCATCCTTCAGTGATAGTGAAATGGCATTTTTGGGTTGTTTTTTTTTCAATGTTTTCAGTGCCAGTTTCAATTACTAAGGTATTTTTTATTGCCTTTAATTGATTTAGTTAATCATCTGTAATGAAAATGCCTTGTTAATTACAGAGCTTAGTATCTCCATCCATATGTTTTGTTCTTGCTAATAATGTACATCATCACTTTAAGGACCGTCTGAAAAATTAATACAGATAGTACCAATAATACACTGATATATTAGATATGAATTTATATAATGTACCTAGTAATATATAAAAAATATATTAATGATACTGTATGTAGATAAAGGCTGTATTTTAGTCAGCATTTGGATATACACAAGCTTAATTTTCGTAGTTCCAAGTTTTTCCTGCTTGAGTTGGCAAACTTAAATTAATGCCATTTTAATGTATGCATTTTTCTTTGTATTTCCGATTAGCAAATGAATGGTGATTTTTAAAATCTTCGGCTCCATTACAGGCACTGGAGGGGATGTGCTTTTTAATTGGTGCAGGCTTTTCTGCAGGTTTGACTTTGTATCTTTTTGCCTTCAGATTGTCCTAGTGCAGTCGCCTCACTTTCCTGTCCTGGCAGCTTCCTTTGCCTTCCTTCTCCTAAAACAGCTTCTCTGGTTTATCTATACTCTAGCAATTCACCCAAGCTTTCCTTTCTCACACAGATTCCAGTCTTTTTCTCTGTCCCATTTCCACTCTTATCCCTTTATTCCCTAGTCTTTGTTCCCGACATCTCTTCTGTAAATAACTTGCTGGATGCCATCTTTTCTGTATTGGATTTTGCATCAACGAGGTAGTTTCTTTCTCTTATTGTCTGAGGAATAGGATGAGGCATTATGACTATAGGAGAAAGCTTTCCATTTAGCAGGCAGGAGGTAACTGTAACCTCTGGATTGTACTCAATGCATAGATTTTAAATGATTTTATGCTTTAGTAATAGTTAATTGTAATTTTTTACCCACCTCCCACTACACTGTTATCCCTCCCACATGTAGTGTGGCCAGATGCATTACGTTTTCACAGGAATACTAAAAGGATATCAAAGGTCTTGGCTTGCCAAGTTTTAAGTCTCTTCTCCAAGAAGTAGTATTTTCCAGCAGTGAGCAGCTTTAGGCAGACACCCAGCGAAGAACATTTCAGCCTACATGATTGAAGTGTGATAGGATTAAGGATGAGCGGATGGTTTCGTCAGGAGTAAGATGAGATAATCTTAGAGCAGACAAGGCTTCTAGTCTCTTCTGTTATGAAGGTAACCTGACACATTCCTGAGAGCTACAGATGAGGGAATTAAGAAAACAAATAGCCTGTTAAACCTAGCTTCACTGTCATCGTGATCATAACTTGGACTTCAACCATGTCCTTGAAGATGGGGTGTTTTTTGATCTCATGATTAATACTTGCACCAAGATACAAGCCTGGTTAAGTTTCCTAAGCAGCTCTACTTCATCATGCTCCCTGAATTCCTGTCATCTGCTTCTGTTCCTCTTCCAGCTGTTGTTTTAAATTCCCTCTTCCTGTGTCCATGCTGCTGTAGCTCTTTTCTCTAAATGTTGAGGATGGAACTCATCCCATCCAAGACCTAGCTGAGTTAAAAAACACAGTGAGGCTAGATTAGTATTTCTCTTTAGAGTCTCCGTGGTATATGTACATTTGTTAAGGGCAATGTCATCTCCTTGACCAGTCATCAGTCTTGCTTACATAATAAGTGAACGGTGAATCTATTTGTTTGTGCATCAAGGAATACACATCTGTGTAGTGCAATATTTACTGTATCCCTCTTTTGGTTTTTATATGTGTGTCCCTCAAGGTTCTGAGCTGTTCTCCTAAGCTGCAGGAAAAAATCCCATCGACAGACACATCCACTTCCACTCTTCTTTGCTTTTTCAAATTAAAAAAACCCCTGCAGTATGCATGAAAGTTCTTAAATCAAGGTGTCTTTTCAAAGACCGCCCTAATATCTGTTCTTTCATGCCTGTATTAAGTATGTCTGCTGATATTTGGTGGGGCTTTATATCATGGAGACAGAGGGCATTTCTTAGGTAACTGTGTCCCAAATTGTTTAGGTGTTCGGTCATCCGAATCAATGCCTTGAACTAAGGCTTTAAGAGCGTTATGAGCTAGTAATATTAAAAAGAATTGCTTTCAAGTATTTCCAATATACAGCTGCATTTCAGGTCAGCTATGAGTATGTGTCTTACGTGATTAACACTGGCAACAAGGCATGAGAGAGAAAGCAAAAGCAGGGTAGGGGGCTCTTTAGATATGTTGGGTGCTTAGAAATTTGCTGGACCTGAGGCAGTTCCTTGGAGAATATTTAAAACTGGGTCCTGTGGAGTTGTGGGTGATAATTGAAGTTTCAGAACCCTGAATTTGTGAAGAAAAAAATAGGTCAAGCTAATATAACATATTTCTGTGAAAGAATAGCATGCCTTGTGAAGTGGTACATGTCCTATAACATGGCTTTTGTACAGCATTGACATTAACTGGAATAAGTAAAATGTGATTCACCAAGAAGTGCAAGGTTTTATGCTAAAGAATAGTCAACTATTTCAGTAAAAGTGTGGGTCAACTGGTAGGCAGTAGCTCTACCAAAAGAAAGTTATAGTGATTTGTAAGTGAACAGGAATTCTGTTGCCATATTGATTATTCATTGATTTGGACTGGCAAATGGTAGTGAGTTCCATCATCGCTCCTTTCCTTGGGACCATGGCAGGTTTCATGGCCTATCAGCTGATGATTGGATGTCAAAATGAGCCTTCCCCACCTGCCTCTGAGCAGGAAACAGTCAAGCTTTCTGAAGTGAAGCACAAGGAAAAGGTCTGAAGAAGCTGCCACCAAGATTTGGCAGACATTCATTACTCAGGACTTCAGCTGGCAAAGGGGAGGAAGAAATTAAGAAGAGCTTCAAGAACAACAGGAAATTTTTTTTTCCCCTATCTTAAGAGACTCTAGCTTTTGTGTGTGTGTATCCTTGGTGGGGGTTGGACTAGATGACCTTTAAAAATCCCTTCCAACCCAATACATTCTATGATTCTATTTTTGAGCCTGATAAATAATTTTAGATCACACATTTGGTCCAGACCAGCTTTGAATGAGTGATAGCATTCCAGGTCATGAGATGTGATGTTTATACCTATTTCATGGTAGCTACAGGAAAATGACATTTTGACAGAGTAACCTTAACTTCATGAAAATCTTTAAATATATCTGCATGAAGAGAGAGTTCTGGTAGTTCAGTGGTTTGTAGATGTAATGTTTAGTGCAGTATGCTACATCGTTTAGCATAATATTCACTGCCATTGAACCATTGCCTGAATTACCAGTGCTGTGGTATTGTGACAAAGGAGTAATAGATGATAATAGATGGTCTACTGTATGTCTAGAATTGTGTGACAAGGAAGATCCTGGATGTGAAAGCACAACCTGTGAGGATGGAATGGTTGAACTGATTTAGGCAGGAGAAGGCTGAAGAGAGAAAAAGTAGTGTTGAAATATCAAGAAGGGTTAGCTCCTGAAAAGATCAGGTAAATTAGTCAATAGGGCAAGAAACGATATGCCTGAATTACAGGAAGAGTTGCATTAAATGCTAGAAAAAAAAATCTTCCAGCTATAACAATAATTAATTTGCTTCAAGGTAGATAGAATAGTTTGTTACAGAGGTTTTGAAATTACTACTTGTGGTTTAGCCAAAACCAGGACACTGCTTTTCAGAGACTGTAGAAAGAGTTTAGAGAAACACCTATGAGAAATAGCATAGCTAGACCCAATTCTGCCCTGGGGCACGAAAAGATCTAGATGGTTTCCCGGTGCGGCCCCACTGGGTATGTGTGTGGTTTTTCTTTATGTAATAATCAGACCACTTTCAGCATCTGAATTTTCTCAGGGTATTTTGCAATAAATCTAATCCTGAGGTGACAGTACCGTGGGTAATTGTGGCACGGTTACCACTGAAGGGAAATGTCATATTCCTCCTGCCAGGTACAGATGGAAAAATGTGCCTGTGGCTACTGCTGTTACCTTGGCATACTAGAGCAATGCAGGATCTAATACTTTTCTTATCCTTGTAATACAGTCCTAGCTTGCAAATGGACATCACAGTCTTTATATGGGCAACAATACAAGTTCCATCAATTCCACTGACCGTTTTCTTCATCTTATGATTATTACCTGCTACCCTTTGTTCAAGTTGGTTATATTGCTGTTCTGTATTTCCTTATACATGCTGGATAGGTATACATAAGCTATATGTATTTTATCTGAGTAATTTATTTGCTTTTTACGTGTTCACTGGTGATGTATAAAAGAGGCAATGTCATGTATTTCTCTAGAATGTCAACTAATGAAAACAGAGCGACCAAAGCCAAACACATTCATTATCAGATGTCTTCAGTGGACCACTGTCATAGAGAGGACATTCCACGTAGACACGCCAGAGGAACGGTGAGGGTTTTATTTTTGTTTTGCTTTCCATATTCTGTATGCAGAAGCTTTGTTACAGTCTCTGCTGGGACTGCACAGTAATCAGTACTTTGAACTGTGACACCCTGAGCACATCTGAACATTTTTTGGAAGAATTTCTAAGTCAGTTTCTGTAAAATGTTGTTTCAGCTCGTAGCTAGTATAAGAGTTGTTGGCGAGTAGATGGGATGAATGTGTTCAAATAAGTCAAAACTATGTCATGATATAAAATTGTAGAATCATTTAGGTTGGAAAACACTTTTAAGATCATCAGGTTCAACTGTTAACTGAGAACTGCCAAGTCTACCACTAAACCATGTCCCTAAGCACCACAGTGACTCAAACACTTCCCTGGGCAGCCTGTTCCAGTGATTGACAGCCCTTTTGGAGAAGGGTTTCCTAATATCCAGTCTAAACCTCCCTTGGCACAACTTGAGGCCATTTCCTCTTGTCCCATAATTTGTTACTTGGGAGAAGAGACCAACACCCACTTTGCTACAACCTCCTTTCAGGTAGCTGTCAAGAGGTATACGGTCTCCTGTCAGCCTCCTTTTGTCCAGGGTAAACAGCCCCAATTCCCTCAGATGCTTCTCATAAGACTAACTCTCTAGACCACACACCAGCTTCATTGCACTTTGGATGTGCTCCAGCACCATATTGTCTTTCTTGCACTGAGGGAACCAAAATTGACACAGTATTCAAACTGCAGGCTCACCGTGCTGAGTACAGAGGGGATGATCACTTCCCTAGTTCTGCTGGCCACATCATTTCTGGTACAGACGAGGATGCTTTTGGCCTTCTTGGCCACCTGGGCACACTGCTGGCTCGTGTTCAGCTGGCGATCAACTAGGTCCTTTTCAGCCAGGCAGCTTTCCAGACCCTCTCAAGCCTGTAGTGTTACATGGGGTTGTTGTAGCTCAAGTGCAGCACCCGGCACTGACCCTTGTTGAACGTCATACAAATGGCCGCAGGTCATAAATTCAGCCTGTCCAGATCCCCCTGTCCTTCCTGTCCTTCAGCAGATCAGTACTTTTGCCCAACCTGGTGTCATCTGCAAACTTAGTGAAGTAATCCCATTGTCCAGATGATTGATAGAGATATTAAGCAGAAATGTCCCCAGTAGTGAGCCCCGGGGAACACCACTTGTGACTGGTCACCAGCTGGATGGCCATCCATCCAATTACTTGCCCAGCAGAGCATGCCCATCCAAACCACGAGCAACCAGTCTCCTGGAAAATGCTGTGTTAAAGGCTTTACTAAAGTCTGGGTAAATAACATCCACAGCCTTTCCTTCATCCACTAAGCAGGTCATCTTGTCATACAAGGAGCTCAGGATAGCCAAGCAGGACCTGCCTTTCATGAACCCATGCTGACTGGGCCTGATCACCTGGTTGCCCTTATGTGCCACGTGATGGCACTCTACATGATCTGCTCCATGCTGGCACCAAGGTCAGGCTGACAGGCCTGTAGTTCCCTGGATCCTCCTTCTGGCCCTTCTTGTAGATGGGCATCACATCGGCTAATCTCCAGTCAACTGAGACCTGCCTGATTAGCCAGGGATGGCAATAAATGGTGAAAAGTGGCCTGGTGAGAACTTTCACCAGCTCCCTCAGTACCCTTGGGTGGATCCCATCCAGCCTCATAGACTTGTGTGTGTCTAAGTGGTGTAGCAGGTTGCTAACCATTTCCCTTTGCATTATGGGGATTTTGTAGGGTCATTCTGCTCCCTGTCCCTGTCTTCCAGCTCTGGGAGCTGGGTACCTGGAGAACATCTGGTGTTACCTGCTAAAGGCTAAGTCAAAGAAAGCACTAAGTACCTCATCTGTTGTCACTATGTTTACCCCACCCCCATCCAATACAGGATGGACATTCTCCTTAGCCCTCCTTTTGTTGCTAATGTATTTATAGAAACATTTTCATTGTCTTTCACTAATCCCACTAGACTCCTCCTGTATTCCTTACTGGTGGAGTGAAAAGCAGCAGGTACTGCACTTGGTGTGGGACTATGGCGTGCTGGTGGGCTGGCTGATCTATCTGTGCTGGTTAACCAGCATGCAGAATAGCTGTGGGCTCAGCTGCCCCTGCTTGTCCTTCCAAGGAAACCCTCATTGGGCCTGTCCCTCCAGGCCACTGAGTTTTATGATGCTTGTAGGAATTTGATTATCTTTGAGGGCCTCTTCTCAGAGGAATTCGAAATTAGTCAACAAGTTGAGTTTTAAGGGGAGACAGACAAAGAGTTGAACACACAGCATGGTTTAATAAATCTTACTTGTTTTATGTAAAAATGTCTCACAGGGAGGGAGAATACCAAAAAGTCTCTTAAAACACCGAATTATTATCAGATAGTATTGGCTAGGAGATGACATTCCATGCTCTGACCTGTGTTACATCTGGAGTAAGTGTTTTCAAGTTTTCACTATTAAAATATTTACAAAATCAGACACTGATAATTTTTGATATTAACTATGCAGTGATCCTTTGTGCTGCTGGTCGACTTTACCATCTTTAACAGTGCAGAATTTGGAAAGAAATTGAAGTGATCAATTTACATGAGTCTTCTGCTGCATAACATGGGAATTGAACTTGGATGCAAGGCAGCATGTAAAAAGGGGTATAAAGCTTTTATTTGGATGTGTTTTATGAGTTTTTAATACGGATGTTGGCTTGTTTGTGATAGGGAAGAATGGACAGAAGCAATCCAGGCTGTAGCAGACAGACTTCAAAGACAAGAAGAGGAGAGAATGAACTGTAGTCCAACTTCACAGATAGACAATATAGGAGAAGAGGAGATGGATGCTTCAACAACCCATCATAAAAGAAAGGTAATGACATTAAAAAATAACTGACAAGGCTAATACACAAATAACTTTTGTAGAACAGTCTAGTTGGGGAAAACAAGATACGGGGAGTAGTAGTATTTCAATAAAGCTGAACTGTTCTACTTTTATTTATTTGTTATGCTATCTGATATAGCACTTCTGAAAAATGAAGTTCAACCATTCATGTTAACATGTTAACATTCTGCTTATTGTTTGAATATTATATTTGCCTTTTCCTTTTTGTTTGTTTACTCTTTTAGAAGTATGGTAATAAAATATTTTCTTTAGACAAGTAGATTTGCCCCCATTCTCATGCAAATAATACCCAGTACAAATTAGATAATTTGCATGAGAAAGGCTAGCAGGATTTGGCTTTTAATGACCTTGTTTTTTGCTCTCTGGGAAAATAGCTCAGCTTTAGTTTTCAATGAAGAAAGAGAAAACAATGGTTTATTTTCCTTTTGCAGTCCTTAACAGCTTTTGATGTAAGTAGGAATGTGTACATTGTTTGCCATAACATACTCATATCTCCAGAGTCAACAGGATAAACACGCAATTAACACCGTGTTTTAAAGATTCAGTGACATACGAAAAAAATAGCTTATTATTTTATGTTTCTATTTTGTCCAGTGATTCTGTAAGTGTGGGCTACTCTTTGAAGAACAGATCATTTAAACAGATGTCTCTCATTTATTATATAGGATTGACACGACTCAAGAAATGCGTTGAAATTGCACGAGAAATATTAACCTGATTTTGTAGGATTGGCTTCATTCTTTCTAGCTAGAAGCCAAACTTGTAGGGAAACTAAGTGGAAGTCTGCTGACAGAGCAAAATAGTCTTATAGCTAATGCAAGTGAATGCCTTTGAGTGCTGAACAATGAAAAGAAATAGTGAATGTGTGCCTTTACTCATAGAGCATGTTTTGTTCCTAGGCACTAGATGAAACACGAATCAAAAATCAGTGGCTGAAAACTATATAGCAAAGGTGTCACAATTCTACCACATCCTAACTTTTGAGAACTTGAATTATCAGTGCAGACATGGTTCTTTCATGTTGTTTCATTGTATGCAATTTTCTAACCTTTTTTTTTTTGCTATATAAAAAAGGTAAAAACTAATTATATAGAGCTGTAAGAATACCGTCATCGTACATTGTCAGGTTGACATTGAACTTTTAGCCTCACGGCATAGATGTTTAATGATTCTGCTCCAGGATAAAATATGATAAGTGACAGCAAGACAGAGGCAGCATTCAAGATGTGTCAGTCTTTCTGGGAGACGATGTGATTGCGTGGAAGGGATTTGGGTTTGCTCTATTAAAGATTTGAACACTGTTCCAAGCCTGTGTATCCTCGTAGTGGGGTATGAACCCGCTGCATAACAACAAGCATTTTCAAGGTGTCAGAATCAATGCTATTTAATATAAGCAGTTTATCTGGAATGTATGCTTTCCTTGTTCACAGTGCAGTGCATTTTCCCATACAACAAAAGTGGTTGTGGGAAGGGGAGGAGGAGGAGGAAGACCAGTTTTGTTTCTATCTGGCTGCTTACGCTTTAAGAAGTGCTGAAATAAGATGCTGGGGACTGTACAGCAGAATATTTAGCAGCTTTGACAACAAGCCAAAAATAAACTCTACAAAACAAAGGTGAAATGAAAAATGGTGATATTCAACACCTAACAATAGAGCAGAACAGAGGTTTTGTAGCCAGTGAAGAGCATACTGATGACAGCAAAGGAATATATATTTTTTTTCTTGCCAAAACTCAAAATCCCATTGCAGATTTCTGACTGTTGGAAGACTTTAATGAAAGATTCTCAGAAGTTTTTGAATCAAAATATTAAATGACCATAATGACAGGGAATTGCCACTCCCTTGGTGTTTACTGAAATTGGGCAAAATACATTTTTTTTGTTTTGTTTTGTTTTGCAGAAATGTTTCTGAAAACCTTTGGTTTCAGCTTTAGTAGTTGTCAACATAATCAGAATCATTACAGTTATAATGAGATAATGTATTTTTATTGGGACTTTTTTAGTATTGGATTTCTTTTAATTGCAGGGATTTTTAGTACAGTGTGTCCTACAAGCTTGTTTTGTCACCTGATTTTACATCTAAACCCAGTGAATTTTGCTTGTACGTGCACCAGATGGTGTACATATGAGTAGAAGAGCATAATCAGATCAAGAAACAAGACAGAGGGGAGTGGGCCTGTTTTCCTCTGAAAAGGTAGCAAAAGGTTTATGAGGAAAACAGTCTTCAGGATGTGGAACTTGATTTGAACAGACATGACAGCAACATCCCTGGCCAGATTGGTTGGAAAAACCCAAACCAGGGGCTTTTTTTGTTTGTTTGGGGTTTTTTGTTTGGTTTTTTTTTTTTTTTTGGTTTTGTTCAGGTTTTTTTTTTTTAATGGTGTCAATATGCCACTAAAATTTTACATTTATAGTACTAGAAATTGTTAGCAAACTGCTTTTGTTTCTTGCTGTACTATTCCTTCTAAGAGTTTCTTCCGTATGAAGTCAGATGAAAACTCCAACAGGCATGAGTTTTGTGGGAATTAAAAAAAATTATTTCTTGGTAGGAATTTTCAACACCTGTAGTAGGGTGTATTTTGAACAGATCATCCATGGAGGGGGGAGTATTACCTCCTCCATGGGAGGCTTTACAGAAGGATGAACATCATATGGCTCTTAGTTAGTGCAGTTCCCTGTAAATTCCCTGCTTTTCCTTTCTTTACAACTTAATTTTTCACATGAGAATAAGTAAAGAATTGATTTTTCAGAGGAAACCAAAAAGTAATGCAATTAGGAAAAAGATTCAATCCTCAGCGTTTGGTAAAATCATCAAAGAGAAAGAATCCAATGTTATGGGAGCCTCCCAGTTTGCTTACCAACATCCCTCAGGTTTAAGAAGTATTTCTGTTTTTCCCCCAGTTTTCAGTACACCCTCAGCTATGGCATCTGTGTTTTTATCTCCCAAGGTCTTGTGTTCTTTGGCAGACTTTTTGAGTTACCCAGCACTGCGTATCATCTCTAAGCCTTCTGCTGAGCTTCTAAAGAATGAGAGCATCAGGAGACTTTATTCTTAGATCTAGCACTGCCACCATAACCTGCTGTTAAGCCACAGCTCAAAATCTTCCAAAGCTATTACCTTCCTCTTATAAATATACATAATTTTTTTAAACTCGTTTTCTCTGAGCTTGCAGCTACATTCATGACTACTTTGATGAACATTATGTAAGCAAATTCTGGGCGAATGAGTCTTTCAATTTGACTGGCTTGCTGCCCTTAGTATCATACCCATGTCTGTGATCAGGCGAGCCAAGATCCTCCTCCTGTGTGCGGGCAAAGGGCTGCTTTTCTGAGCTGATTTTATTCTGACTCTGATGGTCCCTTTCTAAATCCAGCCTCTCAAAGAAGATCAGAAATATGGGAAAAAGTTCCCCCTTTGAGGTTGCTTGTGATCCTATACCTTTTTCACTAGTAGAAGTGGTAAGTTGTTATGGTCACTAACTCGGTGTTCTTTATCAATAAAGCTGTTGGCCACTCTTTCTCAGGGAGCGTGATAGCTTATGACAGGCATTCTGCCCTGAATTACTCATCTTCTGTCTGAATTGTGTTCTGAATGTATTTTTGATTTTTCATGTGTTTTAGTCAATTTTCACCACTTTAGCACGAAGGCAGTTGGTTTTCCTTGATGGTTATCACAGGACTTTTGAAGTAGATAATCTGACTTTCCAAAGTAGTGGCTGTGATATTGAAGAAATCTTACCATTAGTCCATTAAGTACTAGTAGCCACATCCTATTTGGATCACAACCGTATGTACTACATTGTGCATCATTTGTTGTAACACATTATACTAGTTTTTGAAAAAGTCTACCATTTAAGGATTTGTCTGTGGTTATAAACTTTACACTCACTTGTGTGAGTTTACTTTAGGTAAAAAGTATACTGAGCCTTTGAAATATCTGTTACTCATATTTCTTACTGGGATAAATTTGCTTTTGATTTTCTTGATGTGTGTTAGTTTTGGCAGCAGAACAAGATCTTTCAGTGCATAATGTTTGAGTATGTTTATGTGCGTGCAAAGAATGGAGTTCACCAAGGTTAGTTTGCTCAGAAGCCACCAATCAACCATTAAACGGGAAAAAAAGTTTTAATTCCTGCTGATACAGCTAGAAAATCGATATATGGAAATAATCTCTTCAATAAAGCTTTGAAATATCCAGCTTCCAGGTTTTACCTTAAGTAGTTTGTTGGAGACCTTCTACAGCTTTTAAGTTGCTGGTTGAACACTTAAAACCTAAGGAGCTACAGCATTTAATGTGGTTGATGGAACTTGAATTCTACCCCTTATGTGTGAGCAGATTTCAAACTGACTCTGAGTGAGCAATTGCATAAATTATTTTCACAGTTTGTCGACAGCAACTTCAGATCCACAGCGATAGTATCATGCACTTGAGCTCAAAGGAATAAATGATTTCAGAAGGAAATTTTGCCCTTTATTCTTTCTCACAAGAGAGGATGCCACTATTTGTGGTTACACACCAGGGGGTATGCCCAGTAGCTCTACACTTGAGATGTGTGTGAGATATGTAGGCACTGTTAGAGGTGTTTCTGGTAGGGATAAGGAAAGTACTAACTCCGTTGTGGAAGGCACAAATATTAGTATTCAAGAAAACTGCCTGAGACTGCAACTAACGATAGAAAGAGACACTAGGAAGATGAAAGATAAGCTGTGATCTTATCCTCACACACAGCAGGATTAAATATATTTAATTTAGCAAAACTTGAGATTTGGAGTATGACTACTCTTTACTAATGTTTTGAGGTGTATTATTCACAAAGGAAGGAAGATTATTGATACTGCAGGACAGTACTATAACAATTTTAACAAGAATAGGTGAGTTGTTTGTCTTTCAGAGCTTTTATCTGCTTTCCTCAAGGTTTCTGAATGCCCTAGCAGTCTTGTGTCCTCTAGTGGTACTAGTAACACAGCATGCTGAGTGATGTGCTGTGGAAGCCAATGACTGGCCCGAAGTTGGCCAGGGGGATCCTGCTGTCAATCCAAGGTGGCCCTGTCCAGTTGCTGCTTTCTCAGTATTGTGCTGGGTTTTCCTGCATCCTCATCTTTGCCTCTACGGCCTAGATCATAGGGTTGATGCTCCTGAACTCTCTGTGAAATGAACTTGTCTGAAAGTGGCTCACCTGCTTTAGGATCTGAGATCATCTGGTCATATTCTTGCTTGTGCATGACACTCTGGTTGAGCTGATAAACCTACTGGAATTAAATTGTCTGCTGCTGGAGCCAGCTCTTGGATGCACCGTGTTTAACCTGTGAAACCTACGGTGATACTAGATGCCTTAACAGTAATTATAAAAGGAGTCATATGAAAGATGAAAACTCTTGCCACCTCTTCCTTTTCAGAGCCAGATTAATATGAAACCCCATGTAATCTGTATTCAAATTTCTAAAAGTCCACCTCTAATGCAGACTGTTGTAGAGGCTTATTGCTGTAATATTGCAGCGAGGGTCATGTACATTTCAAAAAAGCCATCAGTGAAGTGGTTGATTTATGCAAAACCTATTGATATACCATGTTCTTGTGTCCCTGGTAGTAGACGAATTGAAGAGCTTTCTTACATGTGGAGGATTCCCAAAATGCTGGTATAGCCTAAGACTGTTCTGTGTGTGCTCTGTAAAAAAAAATAAAAGGGTTTCTGTATAGCATACTGTGCTCTATTTGGCTTTAGAGAACTCTAATAATAGTAATATCAAACAATCTATTTTAATGTTTTAAGGATACAGTTAACTATTTGAACTTAATGTAGAAGTGTATGGATTTTTTTGTAGACTGTTCTTATTTTGGTAATTTGGTTCTATGCAGACATACTTGTGTGAATATTGGAAATGGATAACATAAGTCTTGTTCATCCTTGTTCTTTGCTCCTTATAGACAATGAATGATTTTGACTATTTAAAACTACTGGGCAAAGGCACGTTTGGTAAAGTTATCCTGGTCCGAGAGAAGGCTAGTGGGAAATACTATGCTATGAAGATCTTGAAAAAAGAAGTCATTATTGCAAAGGTAAGGAAGGCTATAGTGTTAGTTTTGAGTCATTTTTAAAAATGGAATAAGCAATATCTCCTATTTGATTTTTGATGGTAGCTGAGTTTGATAGAAATAGTGTGTATCTTGAGAAAACAAGCTTACAAAAAAAGCAGTTTGCATGCCTGTTTCCTGCATTTTTTAATCTAGAGTGTGCTAAAGCGCTGAGAGAGGTCACTGGGGCAATTAAAGTTTAAAACAATAACACATGTACTGCAGGGTATATTACATACCTTGGGTTTTTTTTCCCTAAGGCAATTGCAGGTTAATTCAGATAAATGCAAGTAATTTAATGGACCTGTGCTCTTTTCCCCCTATGTTAGATAAGACGACCATGCAATGGGGCTAACTATTTCACTTCTTTGGGTTTTTGAGGAACTGAAGAGACTCTGAAGCTGATGCCCAAAGAAGTGGCTGAAGCTGGCATTGTCCAATCACTCAAACTTGATTAGTCTCTTTTTGCTTTGTCATAAATTTACTAAGATTAAACTTGAAGATCATCTACGCTAAGCTTTGTTTCTAGCAAGTCTAAAGTTTTGAATCCCACTTGCACAGAACAAGTTAAAAGCAAGAAACCTATGTGCTCGTACTACCACGAGACTCAATGAAAAACAATCCCAATTATTAAGTAAGGAGTTTTTTGAGAAATGTGAATCTGATTGAGAAATTTGAATGCTTATGGCAAACAATACCAGCATTTGTAAAAAATGAATGGGGATCAGAACTACTGTGACTTTTGTAGATTTTATTGTAAAATATATTTCAGATTTTTCTAACTTTCCTAATGACCTATGAAAACAGGTCTTAGGAGTTTTGCAGTCTATGTTCATTTGTCTATCTGTCACTCACTTTCTAATAACTTCTGAATGTGTTGATCAGTTTCAATTACATTTCATAGAGGAGAAGAAACCCCCAAACCAATTATATTTCTTGAGTTTCATTAAAGCCAGCCCTGGTGCAGGGGGAGAGACTTAAATTTGTCTTTAGCAGAGAAGACATTGACCTGTGAGTTCTGTGTGCCATTAGCAGCTGCCTCACACACGCTGGCAAGCTTGTCAGCATGTATGTGATTTGGATGAACAGCAACAGAGAATGCCCTTTCCTTCTTCATAATCAGGAGATACAGAAAGAAAAGAGGGTATTGCTGCTGTGTTGTCCCTTTTCTACATGAGAAGTAGCATCTCGGTGGCCTTCCTTGTAAGACTGTAAGTGGCAGCAATCTCTGTGGGTTGCCCTGTGGGTCTCAGAGTCTATCTGGATGCTTCATGCTGTGGGCCAGTCTTCAGCCTGACACCTTTTCTTGGTGCTCTGCTCACCTGTGACACCAAGGTGGTCCTTGGGTCAGTCTGCAACTGCTGCAACCTTCCGTTTGGCTGCTGCTTGTGTATACCCTTCCAGCCTTCAGAACATTTCAGCTTCTTTCTTTGTATCAATACAATATAAACCACATTTTTGAATTTTAGGGTTTTCCCTTTTACTTCGCTGGCTGTTACAATATCATTGAATTTTTAGAAAGGTTAAAATTGAATCTTGGGTAACTTTGTCTTCTTCTATAGAGGAAGTCTTTTTCTTCACAGAAGAATGTACAAAGCCAGAGAAATTTTGAAGAGATCAGAGTTGCACCTGTTCATTGATCTGTTTACCTTAAAAAAGAAAGCTAGCTCATTGATAGGCTGGGCAGAACCTGGCACTCCCTGAAGCAGACCAGGGTCTATATTTCTGCCTGCTTGGAGGCTAATGAGCAGATTAAGCATGTGAGGAAAGGTGCCTTTCATCTTGTGATGAAAATGGGAGCACCTCAGTCTCTTTAAATTGGACTTCCTTAGAACTGGAATTTTGTTTTGAAGGGAGTCATCTTAAGTTTTCCATAGTATGGTTGTATATTGATAAAGAAGTGATGAAAGAATAAAAAAATGGACTATGCTTAGATCTTCACAGATGAAATCATAATGTTTTGTTTCCTATAGTCACCAAATACCATTTTTCCATTCCTCCTCAAACTAAAAACAGAAGACTTGAGCCTGAATGTAGCTATCTAGCCCAGGCAGTGTGTAAATATGGGAGTTTATCGACAACATTTAACTCTGAAGATCAGTTCTAAAGATATGGACACTAGGTCAATTAGATCTGTAGTCCTAACTCAGCCTATAATATGGTATAATACACACTAAAGAAGGTTATACCTCTGATGGTACAATATGAAGCAGAAAAGTGGTGTGTTGACAGCTGTATCTAGAAGGCTGCATAGCATCTGCCCAGTTCAGACCAGATCTCTTGATCCTAAATTTTCATGACAGATTGTTAGTGCACTTACCAGAGAATTGCTACCAGTATTACAAACCTCTGAGGCAATGCCAGAAAAGCTGGCCATTGCCAGCTTTTTATGCCCCATATCTGGTAAACCACTGAGAATTGAAAATAAATAAAGCAACCTTCAGGCTTGCTTTTCTTCTTGAAATGTTGGGTTTTGGGTTTGGTTTTTTTTTTGTTTTTTCCCCTGTATGTGCTTGTACTGTATACACTGAGTGTTGCACTGCCGTTCAACTAAATGGCATCATAATTTATTACCGCTAACTGTTGTTGTTTAACTTCCTATTTTGACAACTTTTAAAGTCTAATTTAAAACTCCTGACATCTGTGTTTACTTTCTAGTTTAATAATACCTTATCTTCACAGTATAGTCTGATAAGCATGTGCAGTACAATAATGTTATATGGGTATTATTTGTAGCAATGATAAAGTATACTCTGAGTAAATACGTTCTGCAGGATTATGGTTGGAGTTCGAGTTGCAGTAAGTTAGTAAGTTAGTCTTCAATTCTGTACAATAGATTATTCAGTGGTAGCTTAGTGCCACAGAAAATAGGTAAAGCACCCCAGTGGCTCTCAAGCTTTTTGGGTTGCAGCCTGGGGAGAGGGATTCACAGCATGTATTCATGCAAAATTGCATAAAATGCCCAGGTGTTCATAATGTGAACCTCTTAAATCACTGTTTTTTTCCCTAGTCCTTAGCAGCTCCTCGCCATTGTAGTGTAGGGTGAGTCCTCTTCTCGCCATCCTCTCCCCCTACTCTGTTCCTGTCAGTTACTTGCGGCCTTCCAGTATGGGAAGAGGCCTACAGGAAAGATGGAGAGGGGCTGTTTACAAGGACAGGTAGCGAAAGGACAAGAGGTAATGAGTTTATACTGAAAGTGGGTAGATGTAGATTAGAAATTAGAAGAAATTCTTGATTGTGAGGGTGGCCCAGAGAAGCTGTGGCTACCCCCTCCCTGGCAGTGTTTGAGGCCAGGTTGAATGGGGCTTTGGGCCACCTGGGCTAGTGGAGGGTGTCCCTGCTCATGGCAGGGGGTTGGGACTAGATGATCTTTGAGGTCCCTTCCAACCCAAACCAATCTGTGATACTATAATACTACTATGAGTGTATGTTTCCTGCAAATGGCTTCAGTTTTTCCTGTAGACATGCTGTTCAGATGATTCATATCAGAACTGATAACAACTGTATTTTTAAACTATCAAATCCTGTGTTATAATTTCTTCCTTCTCTGCTTTGGATATAAGGACAGGACTATTTTAAAGCAATAAAACAGAATAAAATAAAATAAATAAAGCAAGAAAGTAAAAGAAAATTTAAAAAATATTATATTTTATTTTGCCAAACTTAAATTTGCTTTAAAATATATTTTTTTCAGAAAACGTAGACTATTTTTCTTGTTTCTTTCAGGTCTTATCATTTTCCTCATAATTTATCAAATAACAATTTTAGATACTAATTCAGACCTACTTTTTTGACTATTTCTCAGGATGAAGTGGCTCATACACTTACAGAAAGCAGAGTTTTGAAAAACACCAGACACCCTTTTTTAACAGTAAGTATCAGGAATTAGCTTTAAGTATATTAGCAGGTAATTTTCAACATGGTGGGTGTTCCATTATGAACATAATTTACAAACAAATTTTGACGTCTTTCTTAAGATAATTTGTAAACAAGCAGTAGCTATCTGGTGCTTTTGATATCCTTTATCAGACTATGTATTTAAGAGTTCAGAAATAAAGTTTCTAATAATTTTGTAAAGCTTAACTGCACTGAAAACAAATTTAATTGTAGAGTAACTCGTGCAGTTTTTCTATATTAACATTTTAAAAATAAAAGTTATTTATATCACATAGTGCCAAGTAAGTAATTTTTACCGAGAAAGCTCAGTTAAGTATTCAATAAAATGATGAAAATAGTTATTTGTTCAACATAAGTAGCCCATGGAGCAATAAAACCCAGCCCCCACTACGTCAATATCTTTGTCTTCATATGGTTAATATTTATAAAAGGAAAACATTGAAAGATGAAAATTTTGAGATTCATAACAAATTATGATTAATAGTTCTAATTTTCCAACTGACCTTCTTCCATGTAAGTAATTCTGATTCCTTTGGGAATATATTAGAAAAGTATTTTCATTGATTTCAAAAGATGATTAGCGTGTGGTATTTCAAGATAGTGAAATTATTTTGCTTTTTTTGTTAAAATATCAAAGTATAACATGAAAGCTTTCCTATTTAGAAAATCATAAACAAACTTTTTAGAATCCAGAGGACTGCATTTACATTGCTTGGCTAAAATGTTCTTGCAAATTCAGTCAAGAGAAATGAGATCTCCAAAAGTTTCTTAGAGTGTAGAAGTAAGAAGGAACATGTGTAATTACAATCAAATCATGCAACAATGTCCATGCTGCTGCATCTTTCTATCTTTCAGATATTATTAACCAGATATTTTAAGAAGACATGCAGTATTTAAGTCACATGAATCTCCTTATGATTTTGTTAAATGTAGTTGTACTGCATTTCATTTCTTTTAGGCTAGGCCTGTTTCTGAGAATTTTCTTTGGCATGTTTTTTTTTCCAAGCAAAATCAATTTAGCATTGAAAAGTAAAAATTTTAATTAAGATAATACCATTTGTTTTAATTTTAAAATGATACTCAAATAAATATATTAATTTGCCACTCTTTTTTTTACATTGCTTATTAACTGAAACTAGAGAGCCCTTCTTTTGGAAATGAAAGCAGGCTGGAGGTTAAGATCACTTTAAAAATTTTATTTGGGAGAAATTAAAGCATGGTAATCTCTGTTTTCATGGACGTTGTGGAAGTGGAATTCATAAAGTATGATGAGTGAGATTAGCTGATGTACCATCCATAGCACTAAGAAATGCAGTAGAAAATTGTGTATTTTAGGAGCTATTTAGTATTGTATTGTAATAAGCAAGGTGTTTTCATATCAACTGCCATGTAATAGAGATGAGGGGAAAACATGAAGGTTTTTGTGTTGTCATCTCAAACTCCAGATAGGAAGTCACAGTTTTAATTACTCTGAAAGTTCTCACCAAGTCAAAATTGTCTGCTTAAGAGAATAAAATTAAATTTTGTTACAGCTTAAGTGCAAGGAATTGGGTTAATACAAGATGATAATTGGTTTGGTTTTGCTGTTTTCTTTACAAGTCCTTGAAATATTCCTTCCAAACAAAGGATCGTTTGTGTTTTGTGATGGAGTATGTTAACGGAGGCGAGGTAAGTTTGAAAAAGATATTCTGCGCTTGTAATAGTAATGCTATCCCCGGCTTACACTTTAAAGGATATGTTTTTTTCTTGTCTTTTTTGCTTTCTAGTATCTTTGGAGTTTGGGGTTTTTTTGATTTTTAAAATTGTTTTATTTTTTAAAGAAGTAGATATATAACTATGTTATAACTATGCTGTCAAAAGTTGGTTTTATTCTTGAAAAATTAGATGGTTGTATCTTGAAAAATAATTTCATTGCAGAGAAATAATTACAAGGAGTCTGTTTATTGTATTTTCTTTGAGCATATTATAGCATGCTTTGGCATGAAATAGTCATAATTTACTGCAAACAAGCAAAAATAATGTTGACTCATCTAGCTTCTGTCCTGATGTGAAATATGTGTTCTCTTGTTTGCTATAGCTGTGGCAAATACATATGAGAAAAAAGTGAAATGTTCGTATTGTTCATTACTTTCTTCCCCTTCACTTGCTTGAAGGGGAAATTCCAAAGTGCTGAACTTCTTACAATGTCATTAGCCTTTAAGCCCTTACTGTCCTCCAGCTGTTTTCTGAAGAATGGAACATCAAAACCTGTGCCAGTTAAATGGAATTAAAGAGAATTGCAATCTACAAAAAGGGCTTTTATCTATCTTTTAGGTGCTGTTTACTATTTATACTGGTATCTCATTACAATGTGAACTAAGGTGTTTTCCTTACTTTGCCTACTGTATGCCACATTATACATTAAAGGGATAAATGTTTCCTCTAGCTTTTTTTTTTACTTTTTGTCATCAACATTTTTTCTTCATTCAGGAATTGTTGCGGCATGTTTTGCATTATCCTTTTCCCCATGTTTTGTTACAATTAAACCGTCTTCATCCGTAATCCTAATGCCTGAGCACCCTCAGAGTGCTTGCCTGTCTTACATTCATTGCTCTGGCAATTTCTGGGCCTGGTCCGAGGCCCATTTACATCCTAACTTGTCCATGGCCATCCTTTCCCAGCTGCGCCTAAGCGTGGTGTTAAAGGGCTCTCACATGGGAGGAAGGCTTGTTTAACTCAGTTTGTATAAATCCAGTTCTGGACATCACAGGTGTTGAACCATTTTGGTATTTGAACTAGTCACAGGAATCTCCATCAGAGGTGATAGGATAACAGCCTTCTCTTGGTCACTCAGCTGGTTTGTTTGACATTCAATTTAGATTGCAAACGTTAAGTCAGTGCTAGCTACAGTGAGTTTTAAAAATCATGCCTAATAAACTAGCTAACTCTTCCTAGTTTTCTCTGTGTAAGACCCTCTTTCATTTCTGTATCTTTGGGTTGTAACCTTTGAAAGTACGCTTTTAACATTGGCCTATAATTTAGATACCTTTCTGGCCTATCTGAAGGCAGAACAGAGGCCAAAGAGAATGTTTTCAACTAATTTAAGGCTGAGAATACTGTGACACTGTGTTTTGATCAGGCTTGTGGCTTGCATTACTCTGCATTTGCTGGCACCTTTGTGGCAACTGATACAAACCTCTTCCGTCATGGGTTTCTTGGTGGCAGCCTGCTTTGGCTTATTGGGGTTTGGATGATTGCAATGTACTTTGCAAACAATGTGTCGCTTTTTTCCAGGTATGATGCTCTTGTTTGTCAGTGTTGCTTGTGTTCTTTGCTGATGGGTCCCTAATTCAGTGAATTTTTTTGTCACAGTGGGAAATAATGGCCTTTCAGACTAGGCAGTTCTCTTTGAAGAAACTCCTTATTTGCTTATATCCTTCTCTTTGACTAGAGATCTGGATTAGTAAATTGGATGCGCTGTCCTTTTAATAGGAAAATCTCGAGTTCTTGTGAATTTCAGACTTTAATCACTGTTGCTAAGAAATACAGAGGACTTCATATTTGTAAAAATAGCCTTGTTACTAACTCACAACTACTGAAGGTAAATCACACAAAGTTTAGCCAGAATTTTAGCCGTTTGTAAGCATATCTCCTATATAGTACATAGACTTTTTTTGCTTGCTGCTTTCCTCTACTGTTCTGTCTGTGTTCCAAAGAAGTTTCATTTCCTTACAATGCCATCTCACTGTTGAAGGTGTTGAAAACTCATCTTTTAATTATATCCTTCCCTTGGGAAATTGACTGTAGCAGTACCCTGTTGCTTTTGGTTCTCTTCAGAGCTGTACTACCTTCAGTGTGGTTCTCTTTAAAATTCCTTTAGATCAAAGATTTCTTTTTAGTTCAACACTTGTGCCTGAGTCAACTGTTTGGGAATTTTCACGGTTATGTCTTTCAGGAGCACATTGCCTAAACAGTTCTTTGAATGAAGGAGTTTCTGAAATTTGTAGCTGTATTCTTGACTCTCACCCAGGTGAAAGCAAGAAAGTGCCACAATTTAGGCTTCTGCCCTATTACAGGAGTGAAAAGTGTCGTTCCTTTTCCTGTGATTAGGAGAGAAAAACAGTCAAGAAAAGGGGCACTGACTTTCATTCTAGAGGAGGAGAAATGGTATTAAAATGATTCTAAGCATTAATCTTCTTATACCTGTTAAAAGTCTAGACCAGTGTTGAATTTAATATCTCACTGGGAGCGTAGCAGTTTATGCCTTACTTTGTCTACGTAACTTCAAATTACTTGGGCTTAGTTAATAAGGGAACACGTTATAAGCAAAATGTAACTATATCAGTTTTACAATGTACAAAGTATTACTGCATCAAGTTCTCTTGACATGAAAAAAAAAGCATATTCTGTAGCTAAGTGTATTAAAGCAAAACATTATTTTTTTTCAAGCAAATTATTCAGATGGAAATATTGTGCATGTTATACTGACAGCTTTTACAGTTAATTTGCTGCTCCTGAGGCCACAGTCTTGAAATCTTTGTTGTGGTCTGAAAGCTTAATTTTGTCTTGTTTTAGTGTACCTGTTGGACTCTCTGGGTGAAATGTTTAGCCATGAACATTGATCATAAAATAAGTTTCAGTATTGGGCTAGAAGGATACTTCTAACGTTGTGATTACTTCCCAATACCTTTGTTATACTGAAGGAATTATATTAAAGTAGCATTAAGACATTGAAATTTGATTTCAGAAAAAAAAAATGCATCAGGCTTAGTGGAGATGGCAAAATCCCATAATCAAGACTTGAAAGTGTCATATTTTATGAGTGTGGTAAAAAAAGTACATGCAGTATCGCATGACAAACCATGTTCTTCACTTTGGTTCAAAATAGAAGATATTCATGTCAGTATTTTTAAATAAGAAAGACTGTCAGTACTTATAGATGAAAACAGGCCTACTCTAAAGAACAGGAAGCCCCTTCATTTTTGTACATTTTATGCTGTCTTTCTCCTACACATGTTGAAAAAATGTGTAAGGCTGTATTGATGGTTTCCCTGCTAGTACTGAATTGCCTACTCTTCCCTTTGTGACCCATATAATTTTGAGTCCTGAGTGCCTGCAGTAGGCTAGTAGTACATTACATACATTACTGTGTTCTCCCAGCTTCTGGGCCATACAGATTGGTGTAAAGTGTAGTATAAAAAATGCTATTCTAAGAATGGCTTTCTTGTTAGGGAATGTATGTTTCCCATTTTTTATTTCCAGTATTTTGCTTTAAAGGCTGAAAAGCTTTCAAAATTATATCTATTACACACATTCCTCTGCAGAATACACTGATTCAGCTGACTAATAAGTTGATCAACTTCCTTGCTTTGTTCTTTCAGGATAATTCCAAATGCTGTACTTTATAACAAACTTAATTGGCGATTATCTATATAATAAAATTAAGCTCTAAAATTTGTTCAGATTGTTTCTCCATACCAGAATTCTGAATCTGTGTTATGCTTGGTTTCCCCCTCCAGCTCTTACTTCTATTGCTTAGATAAGAGTGAACTAAATGGTTGGTTGTAATTAAACAAGTGCCTACTGTCTAGGGAAAAAAAAAAGAAAAGGATTTGTGACCTACCTAATGGAAAATAACAATATTGTTGTAAGCTTGTTGATTTTATCTCTGTTGTGTCCTGCTTTGTTTTCCTGAACTCCAAGCAAATGAGGGAATGTTCCTTAGCCTAAAATTACAATAGTCTAAGACAAGTGTGTTGTGATTCTTTTAGGTATAGAGTGCGCCTAGAAGTGGTATAAAGTCTGAAACAATAAATAATTTAAAATTTCGAGGCTGCTACTGCAAATGCTTTGCAAATCAGTCAAATCAACAGTCAAATATAAAATGTGTTTAACTGCAGAGCTGAGCAAACCCGATATACAACAGCGAGAGCCAGTCATACAACATTCAACATGCTAAATTAGGTCGCTGGCGTGTTTAGGAGTTTAACATATTGATTGATATAAAGCTGTGTCTTTTATATATTTGGCATGCTTTGATCAGCAGTTGAACATACTTTTATGTTTGATCTTTGGTTTTATTTGTTAAAATTTTCCCATTAAATATTTTTATTAGGAAAAAGATCCCATGGCAGCATTGCTCTTCAGTTTTTAAATAAAGACAATGTGTAGCTCCAGTCCTTGCTGTAACTGTAGCACCCTCTTGTATGCCATCAAAAATGTTATGTGCAAAATGGCTTGCTTTGTGCCAAAGCTATTTCTATTGCAGTTCCAATGGCTTTATAGCACTTATTTAATAACTGTAAATCAATAAATAGTGCAAATGTTGGAAGCTTTTTTCATAACCTTCCATCAGATTTATTCTTTTCCTTCTCTGACTTAATAAATCCAATCGTCGTGTTCTGACAGTTGTAAATAGAGCCTGGTGGCATAATTATTCCAAAATAATAAACTAACTAAAAAACTAGCTGAAAATAATACTGTAATCTCACTGCATTAGATTTTTCTATTGTAAAGTTTCCTTTACTGGCTTTTGCATATATCTGAGTATGAGTTAACTTTTAACACACATTTTTATATCTAAATGTACATTCTTCATTCAAAACCATTATGTATGTTTTAATGAGTGCTGTAATAGCATGAAGAATACGTATGAAGAGTGACTGCAGTGTTATATGTAACGTTCAAATAACTGACTTGGGAACTCAGTCTGGCAAACAGAACGGTTGCTAGCTGTTTCTAGCTGGTCATTTTACTTCAAAGTTAGTATTGTGAATGAGTGTCAAGAAACATACACTACAGAAAATAAATTTTTGTTAACTTGTCAGGTTATCAACTCCCAGATTCCAATCGGGACACTTTTTCCACAGAAACTAATGCATCTGTTGCTGACAAGTATGCTGAGGTTTTAGAATTTTCTAAGAGTTTGCTGCTCAGCTGCTGGGTTAGTCTCTTTGATACAGAAAATTGCAATAGTCCTTTTGCATAGATATGAACATAGGGCTGACTGGAGGCTTTATGATAAATTTTTGGAATGTGCCTGCTATTTGTACACGTTAAAAAGGGACCTGAAAGTTGGACTTTATTTTGAATTACATCGAGTCCGTCAGAAACTAACAGCACTTTTAAAAACGAGTGACGTTAGCTCATTCTTTATGAAAGCAACTACAAACCAGACATAAATGCATAAATTACATAAATTTTGCATTTTGCTTTATTTGGATGAAGTTCTACTTAGTGGTGTTTTGTTTCCTCTTTAGATCTTGCAAAAAACGCCTGGAAAAGGCCCCACAAATTGAGAAATACATGTGCACTCTTTTCCCAACTTTATATGAGGTGTGAGGCGCATCCCGAAGGCAGATGCAGTCGCTCTGTCTGTATGGCTTTTCTGTTTGCCTTAGCAGTTAGGCAGTCCTCAGTATGGGCTGCAGGTTACTGCAGGGAGGGCTGAAGTCACCACCAGGGATCCCGCCTTATACAGGGGAACAGCATCAGGAGCAGTTGAAACACCTCCTGTGCATGCGGGTACACCGATTTAATGCAGGATGTCTCGAGAATGCAGAAAGAAGTTGAAAGGGGCGTGCAGGTACGATGAAGGAAACCTGAAATGCTCTCATCAAATCATACTGTGGCCTCTGGTTTCTGTGGAGACTCTGCTTATATGCAAGTACACGCTGCCAAAGGGCTCGCTTTAGCAGGAAGCTTGTTCAGGCTCAGAAGAAAGAAATAAAACATTTTTTGAAGCACAGCTGTCAGGAGATAAGTTGACTTCTGTTTGTTTGTAGGAGTGACCTTTTTAATTACATTTTGAAAAGTCCCCACACTGCAAATAGGTGAAGGAATTCTTACACTGTCCTGTGCTGTGTAGATTTCCTGCAGGTGTAAAGTAGGATGACAGTAGGTATTAAGAGATTAAGCACTTTTTTTTTTTTTAAATTATCATTATTGGTTCCTTTTTGTTTGGGGTTTTTAATTTTTATGATCCTCCCCTGACGTATTGGAATGATCCTCTGCTTGATATTTTTAACAGTGAAAATTAAGAAAACTTGCACTGCTGTTATAGATTTCCCTGTCTGTATTTAATTTATAAATGATGATGTTTTCTCTCTTGAGGTAAAACTGAAAACATTCTAACTTGAAGGAGTAAGGCAGGTGACCCATTAACTCTAAAGCAGTATACAAACACAGACTATTCTTTCTTTAAGGATTTTCCCAAGCTTTCTTAACACAGTAAATAAAATGAGCCATTTTAGAGGGCATTTGACTTGAATAGCCAAACTGTGTTTTCTTTTTAGTTGTTGTTCCAGGTTCTGAGTGTGCTCTTTTATCCAAAAAGATGCCAATAACCTTGCAGAACTTCACCTCATCCTTTTTCATTGCAGCTGAAGTTACTGGGAATACATAATGATTCATTTTTTTTTCACTGAAAGACCTCAGTTGAAAAAGTGTCTGCGAAGTGCTGCTACTTATAAAGTATTAAAGAAGAGACAAAACCCCTGAAGAAATGTCTTCATTGTAGTGAAGAAATACACTAAAAACATAGATTCGTTTTTGAAAGCCCTGAGCAGTTGTTGGTTTGCTCTTTCTGGCAATACTGCAAGCAGTAGGAATGTGCTGGTTTTGTGAAATGTCAGTTCGCCTGTTCAGTCGAAGCCTACTGAAGAACTAGACTTTTTTCAGTTCAAAGAAAAGTTACTAAATTACTGAAAAACTTAAGGTGGAACCAGAATCTGGGTATTTTAATGATACTTCTCAGTAGCTCAAAAATAACATTTGAGGAAGCGGTGGAGGGAGAAGTATAGAGTGATGCTGCTACATCTTTTTTTTTTTTCCCTTTTTTTTTTCTTTTTCCTCTGGTAACTGAAGGTTAAATGAGTAGCAAGCAGAATGCCTTAAACAAGATTGGTATATTGATTAAAACGCTGATTTAACAGCTCGCTTTCTCCCTTTGGAAACCTGGAAAAGATAAGCCAGCTGCTGTCTAAGAGTGCTGAGTGTCCACTGAGAGTACACTATCTATCATCACAATATGGTGATGAGAGGTGTTTTATGTTTGTGTTAATTTCCCCCACTAAATCAGTAATTATTACAATCCTGTCCCTGCTGTTTACCCTGCAGCTGTTTTTCCATTTGTCGAGAGAGCGGGTGTTCTCAGAGGACCGCACACGCTTCTATGGTGCAGAAATTGTCTCTGCCCTGGACTATCTGCATTCGGGGAAGATTGTGTACCGTGATCTCAAGGTAAAAAAAGAAAAAAAAAAAGTAATCAAATTTTTGTTTTTGCAGAGACTATTGGGACAAACACAAAGTAATTATAAAGTCACACTATTCAGAGTTAATGGGGAAAAAAAAATTGTGTTTAAAGTTCTGTGTGTGCTGAAGGAAACCGTTTGATACAGTAATCTATAGGTGGATGCAGTACTTGAATTGAACTTGATTTAAAACACAACACTTGAAGGAGATCTAAACTTCTGAGCTTCCCCCGCCCCTCCCTTACTTCTCACTTGGATTGCAGCTCAAATCCCAAATATAATGCTCAGTGCCCTCTAACAAGGGAAATGGGGAATCGGGACAATGTGACTGCATTCTCTTTAGCCCATCAGAGAGTTACGTTCTTGTATGATTTGAAAACATTTAAAATAATTCAGAACACTTCAACAGGAAAAGAATTTCAGCCTTAACCTGGAAATTAGGTTGTCTTCTGTATCCTGGGAAAGATTCATAGTACTTGAATGTAGTTTATCTTATATTTGCTTACATACAGAGTTCTGTATCCTCTGTGGCCTGGAGCTCCTTTTTATGTTACGTGGCAGGAACTCTGTGATGCGGTATGGCCATAACCTCCGATTTCAAAAGGAGCATTTTCTCACTCATGTGGGAGGAACCTCTAAATTCCATGAGAAAACTGTTGTGTTTCTGTGAAAAGCCTCTTTAATTTTTCTGTGGGAAATGGTGCTTTTCTGTTAGACCTGGGCAGCATTGGAGTTTGTTCACAGACTCCTTTGTAAGGGAACTGAGGAGAAAGGAGGCAAAGGGAGGCAGACAGAAAACAAAATACTGGATTACCTGCTTGTAGAAAAATTTGTTGTAATAACATGGCATGCTATGGAAACACATGGGATTGTCTGCTCAAGGAATGATAGGTCATGGTTTTTGATTTAAATTTCAAATAAAAAAAAAAAAAGATAAATTTTACTTCATAAATCTTTCATTGCTGGTGTCATCTGCTTTGGATCTTTTTTATATGACACCGTTACATGCCTTAATCATATATAACTTTGAATAGTATTTCAGGCTTTCTGCAGACTTGGGAAGACAGGGCTATCAGTGTTTTTGGTTGCTATTTTCCCTACACACCTTACAATAAGAAAAAACACATCTGTTGAGAAAAGTTGTTCAGAAGTTTTACTTGGTTTTAGCTATATCTGTATTTAAATTGCTAATAAAAAGCTTTTGCAAGAGTGGTGTTAGCCATGTTTTTGAGATAGTCCACAGTCAATATTGCAGTAGTTTTTATTCATGTTCTTTAAATACCTCTTAACAGGCTATATTCTGTTTTCACATTTCACACATAAAACTATTGAAGAACAGTGTCCTTTGCAAGTATACGAAGAGGAATTTAGCTTGTGGTTTTGTTTCTATCAGTAGCTTCTCTACCTCTATTTTTGTCTTTTATAGAAAAGGTTGTGGAAATTGCAATTATTTTAAGGATTTATTTTAAAAACATGGATATATACTAGCTATTTCATGACAGTGTAGTAAGTAAAATGCATCTTGGTAAACTGCGGTGATGTAACCACAAAGGAAACCTATGAAATCTTAACCAAATGAGGACCACGTTTGTAAACTTGAATTAGTTGGTTATATCTTAAGAATATTTAAAAAAACATATTTTACTTACTTTCTATGGAAGATGCACCAAACTTGTAAAACTTCAGAATGGAAGACCATGCTTTGATTGATCTGGGATTTACTGTTGTAAACTCTGTTATAGTATTAAATAATTCTTTAAGTTGTATAATTGTTAAATGCTGTACTATAATAGATGCTGTAATTATTTTTTTTAATTACAGACAAATTACATTCTATTGCAAGCAATAACTCTGTGCCTTTTTAAACAAAAAACCAGTAATGCATTAGCCTGTCCTCTTAAATACTAAGGGACGATTTTTTTCCCCAACACACAGTTAGAAAATCTAATGTTGGATAAAGATGGACACATAAAAATTACAGATTTTGGACTTTGCAAAGAAGGAATCACAGATGCAGCAACTATGAAAACATTCTGTGGTACTCCAGAATACCTGGCGCCTGAGGTATGATTTAGAATATACTCTTGTAATACAGTATAAAATGTTTATTTTTCATTTAATTTTAGGCTATGGTGTTTGTATGCCAAAACTTCTTCATTGTAGAAGGAACTAACAGTCTGCCTGATTAATACTACTACGCAGTTACTCAGAATTGCATGTGCCGCTTGTTGGTGATTGTATGTATACTGATGCTGTGCTGCTTAGTATTTAAAAAGGCCTCTAACATACATTTTCCTTCTCATGTTTGCCTTCCTCTGTTAAAGTTTTTATCTTCCGATGGTTTCTTCAAAAATAATCTTCCATCTGTCTGTCACTTGGAACATATGATACTGCTTAACTGAGCTGTATAACTAGTGTTTATATAGCCTCAGTGGAGGCGAGGGGGAATAGAAAGGTATTGAATTCACTGGATTTTATTTGAACTTCCCAGTTGCACAGAGAGGAAGATGAAATTTTAGATTTTTTTCTACAAACAGTTGACTGTATCAACCTCAGAACAGAGGTGGCCACCAAAACCTTGCCATTTCCTAGTATGTATGCAGAAGTGGCATCCCACATTATGCCACCCCATCTTTACCATTACCTAGCATTTGGAGTGCCAAACAATCTCACTTACTGAAGAATGATAAAAAGATGGACATGAGGACGTTGTTTTGATTCCCTTCCTAGCCCTGGTTTGGCCACTGGAGAATTTGCTGTGGAAACTCAAGTCACCCAAATGATCTTGCTCTGGTATTAGTGCTGGCAGCTCTGCCACTTATGCCTACTTAAAAATAAGCAAGGGAACTACTCTCAAAATTGGGTTTTTGTCCTGTCTGACTTCAGTCAACAGTATGGACCGTGGTTCTCAGAAATGTCTTTCTGCCTCCCTGTTGGTTGCCAGATGCAGCTCCAGTACTGATGTGAAAGACAGCATTTTTTTTTTTACCTAATGGCAAGGATTCTGTGGATGCTGAGCTAGCCCATATTTCCATTCTTGTCAGCATTCAAGATTGCTGCACACACTGGGACAACTTTTTAGTCAACCTTTCTTTTAAGAAGGCTCCTTCAAGGGATCGCCCACCTTTTGCAGGGGCACAACACCAGAAAGCCTCCGTTCCATCTTCGAAGAAGAGTGTGGTTTAAAGGGAGGAGGTGAGGAGGCAGGGATTCAGTGTAGCTCTTATCTTCAGGAGTATTGAATCTTGTATAGCAGCAACAAGCAAGTTTAGATTGCTTTTTATTTTTTAATCTGAACCTTTATAATTACGGGATGTCAAAGGAACTGGTATACATCACCTGAATACTACTGGGTGGAGATGACCATTCTGGGATGGTCAGGTTTCTGGATTTTGATAATCTTTCTAAATCTCTTCAAGCAAATTTGAAGTCGCCTTCAGTTTGCACTCAGGGAGAAAATTTGAAATTGCTGATAATTGATTATAAGCTAATGTGTTATGTAGAGTTAACAAACTTGCTTTTGATCATAGGAAGATCTTTTGATACAGTCTTTTTCTCCATCTCTAAAGGAAACCTTCTTTGAATCTTTTACGGCTACTTAGAAAAGACCTTTGTGATCATCAAGTCCAACCGTACCTGTCCTCTACTAAACCATATCCCTAAGCACCTCATCTACCCATCTTTTAAATGCATCCAGGGATGGTGACTCAACCCCTCCTTGGGTAGCCTGTTCCTGTGCCTGATAACCCTTGCGGTGATGAATTTTTTTCTAATGTCTAATCTGAACCTGCCCTGGCACAGCTTGAAGCCATTCCCCCTTGTCCTATCACCTGTCACTTGGGTGAAGAGACCAACACCCATCTCTCTACAATCTCCTTTCAGGTAATTGAAAGCAGTGACAAAATCTCCCCTCAGCTTCCTCTTCTCCAGGCTGAACAACCCCAGTTCCCTCAGTTGCTCCTTGAAAGGTTTGCTCTCCAGCCCCTTCACCAGCCTGGTTGCCCTTCTCCAGGACCTTGATGTCTTTCTTGTAGTGAGGGGCACAAAACTGAACACAGTATTTGAGGTGTGGCCTCACCAATGCCAAGTACAGGGGCACAATCACTTCCCTGGACCTGCTGGCCAGACTGTTTTTGAGAAGAAAAGTGAAGTTGCAGATCCACCTGTTTGGCTTAGGACGGTGGCCGCTTTTCTTGCATTACACACCCAGAATCTGTTCCTGGGTGAGAAGAGCACAAGGGATGATGCTCTCATCACTGACATAAACTACAGGTGTCATTGCCAGCTCTTACACCCTCATTGTGTTCTTGTCACCAGTCTTGTAAACAGTCTCCAAGAGTGCAAATGTCCCATGTAGTTGCTTTAATCTCTAACTGTGGGTTTTAGACACTTAACCACAAGCTACTTGACCCAATTTACATTTCTGTTTTCTAGCAGTCCCACTCCTTCACCTCCCATTATGAGAGTTTTTGGAGACCCATTTTGTACAAGTCTGTCTTGAAGGAAATTGACTCTTCCCATTCCTTTCCACCTCAGATACAAAGTGTTTAAGGCAAGCGGACTAGACAAGTTAAGGATAGGGCTTAAGAAGGTTCAGCACCTTTATCCACACATTCTTAAGGGTGAAGTTAGCTGTATATAGGCACTGCTACAAAAAATGAACTTATCCTTTGTAGTCTCTGCTGCTACAGTGGTGTTTGCCAGTGCATTGGCTGGACAGCTGCTCACCTGAGACAGTTGTATCTGTTTTATATACCTGGCAGAGATGACTGATAAAGGGACTGTCAAGAGACTGGGTTCCACGGTCTGCCACACGCATGTGTCAGAGAATGAATGCTCAAAAATCACTGCTTGTTACAGTTCAGGGACAGAAATCCTTACCAGAATACTGCCTTTTAACAAATTGCAGGTCATGAGAACCTAATGTTGCAGTTGGACTTTAATTCTGTTACCATGGTGAATTCCTGCTTGTTTGTCCCAAGACAAATGGCAGCATATGCTTATGTTTCTCCTGGTCGTGGTGCAAAGGCATTTTCTCCTGGTCAGTGCAAAGGCAGTTACCTTTTCACCTTTCTCTAGGAACAAGACATTGTCCAGTTATGTGGAGACATCCATTCAGCATCTGTCCTTTGAATGATACCCTCACATCTCCCCCTCTTTCGTCTAGGTCAGTTGTGATGGGTGGTGCATCCTTTCTGCCGGCCTTTTGGTTCAGTTTCCCGTGAGGGAACCACAGCAGTGCACTGATACAGACTCCCATGGGAATGGATGTTTTCAGTGTTTGCAGGCATGATAGCTGTGCAGTGTTTTAAATGGGCATTTTAATGCCAACAGAAGTTGCAGTGTGAAAGAATGGTATGGAAGAGCTCCTTCAGCTGTGGGGGAAAGCATGAAGGTGCTTGTTTTCACAGAACTTGATGAAAGTAGCCAACATCATGGGTAAACTGAGCCAGGCCAACTGAGAGATTAACTAGGGTGAGGGTGTAAAAATACCAGCCAGTGTGTTATGCTACAAAGAAATTGAAGTTGCATGGGTATTAGAGCCGAAGTCATTATCTTTTCTTCCTTTTATTTTGATGGGGTAGAGAAAACAATTTGAGTAAAATAAGAAGGAGGATATCAAGGGAGGTTAAGAAGAATTCATGAAATGAATGTAATAATCTCATAGGTAGGTTGATGGGCCAGAAAACAGAGTTTAGAGATAAGGTTTTTCTTATGAGGAGAAACGTGGTTGTGGGCAGGGAAAAGAATTTGGACTAAAGACAATTACGTTATTTTGTTCATTTTCTCTCAATAGAAACTAAAAGAATGTTCTACAGAGAGACACAAAGGGCAGGAGACATCGATCAGCAACTTAAAGAGGAGCTTGCTGGAGAGTTTTTTGCTTAGCGTTATAGAGGAACTGAAGGATGGAATAATATTTGTTGTAGCTTATGCAGCTTCCTTTTATGTCCTTTTACTTTAAATTTCATTTGAATTTGAAGATATTTGAGGCATCAAAATGATGTGCTTTTTGAAATTCCATGCAACCTATTATATAAATAATAGGTGTGTGCCATTATATTCCACTTCTTAGAACTCCTGCATAGAAAAATTAAAGAGGAGAAAGAGGAATTTGTGGAAAACGGCACAACTTAAGGGAAAACAGCTATTAAGATGTTGATAGATGGCATCTGCATTCACAAGGCTTTAAGGCAAGCATGAACTTCCAAGAGTTGGAACAACACTGCAGAGAGAGTGGAAAGGTGACTTCATGTTAGTCTCAGTCTTCCATCATGCTCTAAAGGGCTCATATTTGGTCACCTCTGGTGAGCATCACTGTAGATTGATTGTTGGTGGGTTTTTGCATTTATCTAGGGGAAAGGGTAGTTGCTTTTGTTATTTGGCTTCTTCTTATTTTCTTAACTTCTTTTAATTCTTCTTTTTAGAGAAAGGATAATGAGACACTCCACCAGATTGTCTGTATTGATTTAAATGTATTGGTATTCTGGTTCATAGTGGTTTTGATAAAGATGTGAAAGGCTGTAGTGGTGCTTTAACGAGACAGAAGGAGTATCCTTTATGAAATTCTCCTGGAGTGAGGTTAATGTATTTTTGGAGGGTGGGAAGTAAGTTGTTTTTTTTTTCTCTAACATTTTGTTCTTTTCACATGAAAACTTAATTAAGAAGTGAATTTACAAGCAGAAATGCTGTGCTGAAGGATGATAGAGTTTGAGAAACGGCTACCTCCACCATCCATGCAGCCTTCGTCCCTTGATGGCAATTTCAAGTTACTTTGCTCCTAGGAGCATTATCTGCCTCGTTGTTGAGGAATTGCATTGCATTTCTATGCTTTTCTACTCTTGGCTTAGTGTCTGTGCTTCTCCAGCATTCCCATGAGATTTCATACACCCTTTCAATTATTAGAGTCCGTTACTCCTTGTGCTGTGGTAGCTTGGAGAGAAGACACAGGCTGTGACTGCCCAGAAGTAGACTGCTTGTAGCATCTTATCCTGTGCCTCAGGCAACATTGTGCAGACAGACTCTGTCGAGATGGATGTGTGAACTCGTGTGGATGTATTTCTGGGTTTTGTTCCTCTCTTTGAATATAATCTTTTTAGTGCAGAGCTAATTATGTAGTCTCAGTTTTACTGTTGAGTTAGAGTACCTGATCAACTTTCCAACTGTAAAACAGTTTGAAAATCAAATGTAGCTTACATGCAAGACCCAACAAAATTAGAAGTGTTAAGTACGTTTTGGCAGTTCACTTTTATTATGCCCAGTCCTCAAATGTACCAGCAGACAATCATCTGAATGTTAGTTATTTTTCACATGCTTATGTGATCACACAAAAAGTACATGCTAAAAAGAAGCAGATGGTGACAGATGGGGAAGGTTGAATAAGGTGGTTTTGGAAACCTAGAAAAATGCACTTCTGTAATAGTGTAAAAATAAAAAGTCTTTGATCGCCAAGTTAGAATGAACAAAATAGAGACACCCCCCCTACCCAAAACCCACCACCCCACCCAAAAAACTTTACTGACAGAAAGAAATGGAACCCAGGAAGGTTCAGTGTATTATTTGGGAAAGTATGATATGTAGTGTTGTTTTATCCAAGGATAGAACATTAGTTTTATCAGCCGGAGACTCGGAAAGGTGGTAGTCATAGTCTTCCTTTTCAGATGATGCCTTCAAATAAATTGTTTCCCATGCTCCAAGAATGCTGTCAAAAGGGTCATTCCTTAATGTCCCTTATTGGTAGTGTTGTAGCTTGTGGAAGTACTTTGCTTCTGATGTCATAAAGAAGGTTTTAACCCCCTTATTGCAATGGTAAATAGATCACGCATGAAATGGAATAACTGGAGCTGATCTGTAACAGGTAGCATTACTTCTTTGTCATATGGGAAGATGTAAAACTAATTAGAGACAATAAAAAAATAACATCTTTTGTGCTTGGGCCACCACATCCAAGCACCTCCCCTACAATGAGGATTTAAGATTGGCTTATTCATTTGCATTAGTTAGATGGAGTCTTAACATTCAAATCTATCAAGTTATATAAACAAAAAAAGCTTGCTTTTTTAAAAAAAAAGATATGTATTTTACTCCATAAAATACAATTATCCAATCTGATAAACATTTAATTGCTAAATCTTCTACCTACACTGATGCCCTAGTTTTTCTTTTCATAATTGAATAGGTGTTTGTCTTATCCTGTAGCATGACACACAGCTGCTTCCTGGTAAGTGAGAAGGCTTTGCTTTTGATTGTTGGCTTTTCCTTAAATCCAAAAAGCCCCAACTTCTGGTAACTAGTGCTCATTTTTCTGAAAGTATTGTTAGTTTGTTCAGTTCCCAAACACCGCGATTATGTTGTGTTTTGCTTAACTAATTTTCTTTTGGCTTCAGAAGGATAGTTCAAGTTTATTTACTCTCTGTTTACCTAGATGCCTCATGCATAATCTGATTCTTAGCAGAGGCACAGTAGAATTTATTTTACCTGTGGAAATGTGGTTTAGTGTTGGCGTGTGCTCTTGAACAGCTGTCTGTTGTATATTTGGCTACATTTTATTTCTGGGTGAGGACCAGTGGGGGGTGTGAGGAGGAATAGCATCTATGCCTGAAAATATTTTCCCTTCTGACTTAGGGGAGGTTCACAAGATGGAATTTTCTCCTTACACTGGAATTCAGAGTACCAATTTTTATTTTTTTATTATTTATTTTTTTAGGTTGAAAGGAAATTGAAATGCAAAAAGCTGTTTTCTCTAGAAATGGTTGCACTGCATGAAAATTCAAATGTGGGCTTTTTTTCTATTTTGTTATCACTTACTATATTTTAGTGTACCATATTGTGTCGTCTTATGCTCCTAAGTCATCAAACAGGCTAGTGATTTAAATTTGGGCATTTTTGTCAGCTTGGCATTGCCACCGGGGCCATGAGATGACCATGATGGAATGTGGACAAGGCAGGGTATCCAGAGCAGAACATCATTTACTGGCAGTAACGAGCATCAAGATCAAAAGATGGGCAGCATTTAGATGAAGTAGGAAAGCAGTGCTCCCTTAGACTTACAGAGAAGGGTTGCTGCAACAACAGATAAATTAGCACAAGAGCTAGACTTTCTCCTGAAGCCAGACAACCGGTGATGAACGAGGATTTGAATTTTCATGCAATCTGGTTAATCTCACCAGACACAAAAACTAATTGTCCACATGAAGTATCAGACTTCTCAAGGGAAAGATGTAACAAATATGCAAAAATAATCAGACAAACAAAAGCCTAGAAAACAAATTAGCTCCACACTGCCCATAAATAAACTGTTGTATTCAAACCAGAACTTTAAAGCAAAGAGCAATTTTCTAATAAACCCCACATTTTTGTGTGAAACAAATAAGTATGACAATTCTTACAAAGACTGTCTCAATAACATGCTTGAAGCTTTTTTTCATTAATTTTTGTTTAATCAATGCAAACATTATTTCCATCTCAGCAAAAGCCTTTAGTTTTTCTGAGAGCAGTGAAGCATGAACAAAAGCTGAACAAATGCTGTTTAACATCGGTAAAAATTCAAAATCATTTCAGGAAGAATGAGCAACCAGAAAGAAATATCACAGTATTATCATTATTTATTACTTCTTACACATATTGCATCTTATGGCAGTGTATGCTATGGAGACTACTGCTAGTGCAGTGATAATTAATACAGATAGGAACAGGTCTGCAGGTTTTTTTCCAGCAGTAGAGTTGGCAGAGTTATGGGAGAAGTGCTGTCTTTCTGTAGACAAAAAGCATCTTTTGCTTTTACTTGCTGCCTTCTATGAAAGGTGCCTGTTAATTCTGGAATTTTCTATTATTTGTGTGTGTGTGTGTTGGGGGGTATTTTTGTTTTCTTTTGGTGGGTTTTTTCCCCATTGAGTAAGCTGTACTTTTGAGGAGTTTTTTTAATGTGATGTGGCTGTTTTCTCGTATTTTTGTTTGTTTGTCTTGCTGGCTATTTGGTTGTGGGGTTTTTTTTGGGGGGAGGGATGAGGTGGTTGTGGGGTTTTTGTGGTGGTTATTTTGTTGGGTTTTTTGTTTGTTTGTTTGTTTGGTTTTTTTGTTTGTTTGTTTGCCAGGGTTGCCATTGGCTACTTACAGTCCTTTGTTAGAATACCTTTTTCATATGGAATAGATTTTAAATTCTTCTGAAGTCTGAGTCCCTTGTAGGAGTTCTTAAGTCCAGGAGACTCTGCTTAATTCACACTTACACCGGAGTGTACCCTTTCTGATGTAGCACAAAGTGTGCAAGCAAGTGAAACAAAATGTAATGGGTTACATTTTGGTGATGTAAGGTTCTGTAAGAAGCTAGGTAAGATGGGGGAAGTCTCTCCTACAGAAAAGTATTGGGAAGATAGTCTGTGTTAGGATGAGAAGTAAAACAGCAGTGCAAGCCAGATGCAGAATAGAGAGAAAAGCAATGAGTAGTCAAGTGGGATTTTGTTTTTAATTTTTACTATTGACACAGCAATACTTTCTCTGGTCATACCAAGATACAGTAACTGGATTTGTATACTTGGCAAACACACCTTTCTGCAGGAAGGATTTTCATAGTCTGTTTCTATAAAGAAACGTGTCTTACCTTTGTTCATTAGTGTTAGATGATAAGCTTCCTCATCATTGCAGTTGTGACAACAACTGATAGAAAGTTCTAGCAAATATACATTCTAACTTTTCTTGTACAGTATGTAGGTGAATATTTGTTAGCAGACCAACAACTGCAGCAATAAAAATGTGTGAAGGGTTACCAGGAATGCTGAAGGAATGTACACTCCACCTGAACTGTAAGGTTAATTGAAAACAGTTTTTTCCCCTTAAATTAACAGTACATTGGTGTATCCAAGTTCTCAGTTTTCTTTCACAACATAGGTGTGCAGACAGTTTGTTTAGATGTTTAAATATTTTTCCCATCTGTTCTGTCAAAATTATTGATTGAGCAACAAGCTATTTGTAATGTCCTATCAGAAAGTCTATATCCAATCTATTAAGAGAAATCACAACTGGGTCAAAAACATAATTGCTTTTCCAATAACTTGCTGTGGTTACCCAGCACAAAGTATGAACCAGTACTTTGATATTGTTCTTTTAAAGACAAAATTTAATGTTGGCAACCCTTTGTAGAAGTTTGACAGTGGATTGTACGAAGCCTTTCATGCTCAAGGTTATTGCTAAATTTGTCTCTGCTTGCAGAGACCAGAAGTTACAGCAACTAACTACCATTTCGAGGTCCGTGGGAAGTACGTTTCTTGGTTGTGTGAATTTCTGCTGTGTAACCAAAAATCTTGCAGAGGCTGCCTGTCAGGGATGTTTTCTTTCAAGAAAATGCAGTAAAAACAGAACTAAGGTGGTTTTTTGGGGTTTTTTTTTGTTTGTTTGCTGGTCTTTTGGTTGGTTTTTTTTTTTTTTACACTCAGCTCAGCTTGTGTCTGAAGCTATCACACCTTGTCCAGTACTCTGTGATTAGTGAAGTATCAGAGAATCCTAGTTTCACTGAAGGCAAAGGGAAGCACATGATTGACTTAAGCTGGTCACAGGCTTCACCTGTTATACTTCTGGTTAATGTGCTAAATTAATTTTTTTTCACAGAATCTTGTAAAAGCATTGCATGTGTTTGTGTTGGCTTCTCCTTGACTGACTCATTTAACTGCCTGCTGCCTGAATCTCTGCCACAACCAACCCTTTGTAAATGGGGGTTTGCAGATGTGTCTCAAGATGCTGCCTCCCAGAAAACTTTCAGCTCTAGCTACTGAAGAAACATAGGGACAAGAGGAGATACCGTTTCACTGGGTTTTGGCATAAAAATTAAATGGACATCAACGTGTGTGGACTGTACGTTAGGCTTGCAACAGAGTGATGTACCTAAAGCAAAGGACACCTGGGCATGTCTTGATTGATAAACCTAAAGATTAAAATCTACAACACTGGTGAAGTGAAAGAGAAAACTTCCAGTGGTGCTAATGTTTTTTTACTAATATTTTCAAGTCTAAGACAATGGACTTTTCAACTGTGGGGAACAGTATTAGAAGGTTGCTTTGTCAACAAATGCGAATACAAGGAATTTTTTCTGATCTGTATTTGTCAGCAAAGTTGATTGTTAGTGTGAGGGGCAAGCACTGTGTTGTGTTTGTGTTGTCTTAGTCGTCACAAAGGCAAAGTTCAGACTGTGAACTGAATTTTTTATTTTGTACGTGGGTCTTGATGGTCTTTTATGAAGCACTGTCTCCTATCCTATACAGAGACAATGGAGTCCCTAGAGAAAACTTTGATTTCTTTGTAGCAGTGGCCATTTCTGCTATCTTAGTAAGTTTAGGAAAGAGTTGAGTTGCCTTTTGACTACATTGCAAATGGAAGTTTTAAGGTAAATAAATAGCTCTCCCTTAGCTGAAGGTACAATATTGCCCAGTGCCTCTAAAGCATCCATAAAAGCACTAAAGTACCTGCATACACCTGGAAGCAGATGCTTGGCTAACGTTTCTTGCATGTTGGAATGCGTGTGTGTTATGTAACTTCATGCATACTTACCTGACACTGGAAAAATACAAACTTCAGTAGTACTTCTACAGCTTTTTTAAAAGCATCAGGGCTGTGTCCTTATACTGCAGGTGTAGGTGTCAGTTTTAGAAGAACATCAATGCCTGTTAAAACAGCAATGGGTTCAGTGCAGCCATGAGTTTATGTCCACTTTAAAACCCTGTTACCCTGCTGGAGTGCTTTAGGTCGGGAAGAGAATCAGGCTGTTGCAGCTGTCTGTGTGTGTAGAGCCAGTGTAACTTCTCTGATGTGACTTTGGAGGAGAATTTAACAAGCTTTTCTTTCTGCAGCAATGCTGCGTGTGATGCTGCCTGCCCTTGTGTTCTCACTCGTGCTGCTATAACTGTTCATGTGGCAATTGAGTGGAGTGGCTTAGCTCAGAAAACTTGATTCATATGAAACACAACCCTGGGCGAAACATTTCTCTCATTTATTTCTTAGTACTGCTCTACTCTCTGATGTGGTGTGTTGCATAGTTTTGGCAAGGTAAGGGAGGTTGTGTTGAGGGAAGAGAAAGAAGAATGAGAACTGGGAAGTCACTTGGGTGCAGTGATGATGTGAGGTGTAGAGTAGGGTTGAGTGAATATAAGTGCTATGCACGCACTGAAGTCACATTGTGCTGGAGTTCTCATCTCCTCTAAAACCTCATGTAGATCTTGATAAGGTGTCTTGGGATTTTGGCTCCACACCTGTGTGAAGCAGATGAAGGAAGGGAAGCCATATATCTGAATGATCTGACTATTTAAACAGCTTTTGTAGAAGAAAGCACGTCACTTCATCGTTACGTCATGAAAATGCACTCCACTGGAGTATGTACTAAGCATAGTTGCTCTTCTTGTAGCTTATGGGTTCCATGTGGTACTTCTGTGTGGTATCACAGGAAAATATAAATACATACCAGAGTGGTTGAATTTGTGCTCTTCATGATGGTTTTGGTGGTCCTGCTGTGACCTTGAAGGTACTGCTGTTAGGACAGTGTATTTGCTTAAAAACAGATTCATGAGTCCCTACAGGGGGGACAAAAACTGCCTGGAGATGGTGGAGGCAGCTTTTAAAAACAGCATAGAAAGTCCAAGGGGTCAAAATTTACACCGTGGCCGTGCCTGGCCAGGTGCTGGCACTCCTCATGTGCAAGGATGCACCATAGATGTCAGAGGGACAGCAGTATCGGTCCTCATAACCCAGGGATGTAGGCATTTCTAAAAGCAGGTATCCACCTCATGGTAGGCAAAAGATTGAATTATTCATAGGTACAAAGCCTGCAGCTGTGTGTCATGTTCATTTTAGCACTGAGTTGAAGCTTTCTTGACCTACGATCGGTGTAATTAAAACCAAATCCCTTAACTCCAAGAACTGTTTGGAGAGGATTGTGTAGTGCCGGGTCAGTGTGTATAGACATGTCCTCATGCTCGCCCTGATGGCGTGGATTTGGTTGTAGGAGCTGCTGGAGCCCCATGCTTCCATTGATTTGTCACACTCTACAAATTCTGGAGGTTCTTAATGCCATGAGGAGTAGGAATGCCTTAAAGAAAATCATTGTGTGTATTTACTGTTGGACGCATTATGCACAATTTAATTACATTTATATTAAAATAAGTGGAGATGCATTTCGCTTTATTTACACCATTTTCAGGCTGCTTTCCTTTTGCCTAAATGAAACCCTTTTGATGCTCTTGCTTGTCTGGCTGGCTGTAAACCAGGTATTTAAACAAAAATAAAGAGTTGCCAGTTTTGCCAGCTGGGGATGAGAACCCGGCTGGTGATACACGGGTTCGGGAGGCAGTTAATCCAGCTTTTATGCTTTTTTATGATTTTATGTAAAAAGAGGTTAAAAATCGCATTTGGCTCTTTCTTTATACCACTGTTTTGTTGCTGTTGTGGGAATGCAGCAAAAGGTTGCTCGTACTTTTTATTATTATTAGGTAAAGTCCTGCATAAATTAGGTAAAGCCCCAGATACAGTTTGCTTTAGCTATTGGCCATGTGATTTGCCTTGTTCAGAGAATGATACAGTTTATCTTCCCGTTGCTCTCTTTTATAATTCACACAGGCAAACCACACCTCATCTGACTTGTTAGAAGAATTTAACACCGCCTTGCAACGTTGTATATTTTACTAGCTTCAAAAGGAAAGAGTTGCTCACCACACAATTAGGAGAGATGGTAGCGGTGCTAATAGACCTAGTAGAAAAATATATAAGGCTTTTATTCTGTGGCAGAAGAAACAGTGATATGAAGATAAGTGTCACAGATTTCATGTAGAGTTTTTCAGCAAATAGCTTGCAATATGCTCAAACTCATAAAACATTTAATTAATTTAAAAATGCAGGAGTTATTTTAGTTAGTTTTGTCATATGTACTTATTCAGATAATTTGTTGTATTTTACACTTTCCAAAATTTCACCCTCTATTTGGAAATATCAGTGATGTAACGAGTCTGTGTGTTTTGGCACAGCTGTAAATAGTATGTGTTAATGTGTTAATATTTATGATTTTTTAATCTTATATACACAAGAGGGATTTGTAATACACTTTTTTTCATCATGTTTCTACTACTAATCCTTAAGGACAATGAAATCTAGGAATATGACTGCATTAGTTACTGGGGGATAGTCAAAATTGCTGTGCTGGTTTTGGCTGGGATAGAGTTAATTTTCTTTATGGCTGCTAGTTCAGGTCTGTGCTGTGGGACTGTGCTGACAACAGAGCTGGTTCCTGTTGCTGCTGAGCAGCGCTTACGCAGAGCCGAGGCCTTTGCTGCTTCTCCCATCGCCCCACCAGCGTGTGGGCTGGGGGTGCACAAGGAGTTGGGGTGGGACACAGCCAGTGACTGAAAGGATGTCCCATACCATATGACATCATGCTCAGCATATAAAGCTGGAGGAAAGTAGAGGAAGGAGAGACATTAAGAGTGATGGCATTTGTATTCCCAAGTAATTATTACGCATGACGGAGCCCTGCTTTCCTGGGGATGGCTGAACCTGCCTGCCCATGGGGAGTGGGGAATGAATTCCTTGTCTTGCTTTGCTTGGGCACGGCTTTTGCTTTACCTGTTAAACTGCCTTTATCTCAACCCATGAGTTTTCTTGCCTTTACCCTTCTGATTCTCCCCCCACCCCACCGAGGGGGAGTGAGCAAGTTAGTTAAAACCCCGACAATGGCCATTTGCATTTTGTTTCTGCTGATATCATGTAGCAGATACTTCAGAGCAGGGTTGGATTTAGTGGTGGAGAAAAAGGAGAGGCAGATAAACACCTTTAACGCCCCTTGTTAGGACTGGCTAGGACAGAGCATGTGTCCTGTGATGTTGGCGTGGTCAGTTAGTGAAGATTGTTTGCCCTCTGCTTCAGAGGAAATTTTTGGAAGTCATATTACACTTTTTAAATAATAAGAAGATAGTGTACTCATGGAAAAGGGTTATTTCTGATCTGTTAGAGGTTGCTTTGTTCATTAAAGCCTGGAGACTTAGACATCACCAGATTTTCACTATTTTCTGACTAAATGACTGGTCCTGGGTGTCAACTTACAGTTGGAGTCTGGGTGAGCCCTTAGTGGTGGTGATTGTGTGTGTCTCTGTTGTAAAAAGTATTTTGTTTTCTGTGGATTTAGTTTGTTGTGGGTTTTTTTGGTTTTAAAAATTATTTTATTATTCTTTTTGTATCAGTCATAGTGCTGCCTTTCAGAATTTCCTTTTAATGATATAGAAACAATTCATTATAAAGACTTAATTATTTATAAATATAGTCCAACTGTGTCAGTTACATTTCTTTCACCTTTCTAATTGTTTAAGCCAAATTTCTTGTTTTAAGGGTTTGGGTTTTTTTTCCTTTTTAGTAGAACTTTCTGCAGCAAATAGTGGCAATTTGGCACAGAACAGTTGTAGTGCCTTCTGTATGGCCATTTATTAACTTCTCTCTCTTCTACTTTTTGGAGTGAAAGGGTACAATCTACAAAGTCACAGGAATTGGAAGGATGTATGTGTGTGTACATATGTAGCAGCCTTCAGTTTCCTTCCCGCTTACGGTTTCGTTACGGGCGTATGCTGATGTTGTCTTGTCCCCGTTTCTACAGTTTTAACATGAGGGTGTGTTACGGTCAAGGCCCGCTGCCTAGATTCCTTATTCTGGGGCCACTGGGAGAAGAAGGGCTGTGCAGGGGGTTGATTGTAGGCAAACAATGTCAGAGCCATTATGTTAACAAATGATACAAACATTTACCGTATTCCTGCGTTCACAGGATATCATGTAAACAGGGTGCTGTAGGAAACAGAACCATATAAACATTGTCGTACTGGCACAGTTCTGCTGGTTGGACTACTAGTGGATCTGTCAGGAGAAACGCATCGAGGGCTCATATAAGTTTAGATTCTTCATGATCTTTGTTTATCTTAGGTGCTTCTGAATTTGAGGCTAGGGAAAGGAGAGAGAAAGTGACTGAACAGGGAGATGCTTTGTTTCTCCTGGCAGTACGCTAACCGAAGCAGTAGGGGCCCACAGATGACGTGTCTCTTCCTAAGACTGTGTACACTATAACTGGGGTGGTAGAGGATGTCAGCAAGGAGAAAATGCAGTTGTGATCATTTGGAGCAGGTCGCTCTCAATTTTATATTTTGCTTTTAGCAGTACGGTCCCCCGTATGCCTGGAATTTCAGTGAGCTCAGGTGTGTGGGCCGGTTTTGTAGCTGCATGTTTCGAGCCAGGTTCTGAGAGCCCTCGTAGCACACTGTGAAAATAAAGTCTTGGAAACATACTCATATAGAGATGCATCCAATAGACTGAAATGATTGTGTCTGAAATAAGGCATGTCTTACAGATGGCTTTGGTTTCTTTCTTAGGTGTTGGAAGATAATGACTATGGTCGTGCAGTGGACTGGTGGGGATTAGGAGTTGTCATGTATGAAATGATGTGTGGAAGATTGCCGTTCTACAACCAGGATCACGAGAAACTATTTGAACTGATACTAATGGAGGACATAAAATTTCCTCGAACTCTGTCTGCAGATGCAAAATCATTACTATCAGGCCTACTGATAAAGGACCCAAATAAGCGGTAAGTGAAAGTCCTTGGGTGTACAGGTGTAATAAATATCCTAGTTATACTTGGGAATGTAAAAAATAGGTCAGTGATGCCTCGTCTTCTTGGCTGAAAGACCTGTCAGTCACAAGAAAGGGCCACATGCAGCCATACCGTCCAACTTCCATTTCTTCAATACAGCAGTGATCTACAAAGTAACAAGAGAAAGGGGAAGAAGCCCATGAAAGAGAAAACTTTTTTTATCATTCATAGGGAATATTACAATTTTCCGTTTTGGGTTGTGTACTAGAAGAATTGGAAAGCTCTAAATAATTTTTCAGGGTATGACTTAGCCCTGATCTCATGGAAACCAAACTACTTTTTCGTGGAAGTGATCATACCAGAAGATGTGTGTAGACATCCACAGATAAATTTTATTAGGACATATAAGTAGATCAGAAATTAGACCATGTAAACTAGAAACTTGTTAAAGAATACATCTTCTTGTATTGTTGAATTTAAATACAGGAGTTTGAAAGAAAGTCTCACCCAGCTGCTGTCTGTGCCTATTTGTAGTGGGTTTTCCTTCAGGAATTGTTGCCGAGGAGAGATGTTTTCCAGTGGCTCCTGCACTGGACTAGCAGTGTCCAGTCCCCTCTGGTTCTTTCCCCAATCTTTTCATTGTTCTTGCGAGTCTCTTGGCGTGTTGTAAGGCTGCAGACATTTCTCTGTCTCTGTCTCTTCTCTAGTCCTGCTTCATCCTCAGTTAGTTCCCAAGAAGTGGTCCACATCGGGCCTTGCTTGCTGGCCCTCAGGGCGGGACTGTCTGCTGTGTCTCCCTGAGTGGGCAGCCTTTCTGCTTCTGCCCAGCAGCGCCCCTTCAACTCAAATTACTGTTTGCAATAAAAGCAAACTCTGACCAAACAACCAGATACATGGAGAGCAAAGATTTGTTCCTGTAGCAAATCCTAGTGCATTTTAACCTCCAAACAGTCTGACCCATCAAATATATTAACCTTTAGAATTGGAAAGATACTTCCTTGTAATTAATCTTTTGCAGACAGTGGTGTTTATTACAGACTTACATCTGCAAGCTTATTCATATTCAAGTTCTGGTGCTAGCTAATGCTGAATGGGGTTGGGAGCACAGAGGTTAACTGCAACTCAGCTTTTCTCTGAGCAGCTGGATGGGAAGAGATTGAGAGAAGTCTGGATTCTGCAGGATAACTGGGAAGCTTAGCAGGGACGTAGAGAATTTTACAACAACTGGTTGAGAAACAAAGACGAATGCAGCTTGAAAATGAGAATAACTTTATACCCAGTTACTGCAAGGCTGAGGTAGCAGTCAAGAATATTTTTGTACTTTGGCAGCAGGGTAACACCAGTACAGATTTTCTTTCTTGGTTGTAGGAATTACTGCTCCTTACAAGACATCTTTTAGGGAGGAATTTATCTTACTTAAAAGATTACCTTTAAAATTTGTCTTTATATCTTTAGCAGTTCCTTTTAATGTAAAGCAAACTACTTGTGTCACTCTTCTTATCAACATTTACTGTGTATGAGCTGCTCATTTGGTTAAGATTAGCTTTTCATCTGTTGCAACTTCTTTCTCTTAGACCACTAGGATAGCCATTCTTGGACAAGTTAGGTGAGACTAGAGCATCCCTGAAAGTCCACGAGCTGTTGAAAAGGGCAGAGGTTCCCTTCACTGGTGGGTGGATCTTTTTCCACCAACAGTAGCAGCTTAAAGACGCTCACTGAACTCATTGTGTCAAATTTGACTTGCTAATGCAACAAAAAAACAGTCAGTTGTTTCTTGTTTTCTCTTTGTGGCGTTAGTTTTCTTCCAGGTTAGTGAGCTGATTCGGCTCACAGTTGTCTCTGGGAATGGTGCTATAGATGCAAGTGAGAGGGGAGAGGTATGGGCAGGGGTTGGGCCCTCCTATTTTGGCAGCCGTGACCATTTCCATGAGCTCAAGTCACCTTGGGCAAGTTCACCCAAAATAGGTGGAATTCACTTCCTAGGATGACTTGCCAGAGTTTGGCTTTGGCAAGCTATGGGCTGCAGTGAATAGTGTGGTTATTTACAGTGGCCTTTAAATAACCTTCTTAGCAGGCCTACAATTTATTAATTTATACTAATTGACTCAGATTGAGACTATTTTATGGTAATTGGTTAATTGTTACAGCACCCAGATGCAACAGCAAGTGAACACTGTATAAAAATGATGTGTGAGTCATTACTGATTCAGTGCCTGGCACCTCCTTGGCAAAATTTTTATGTCGGCATTGTTGGGCTGGTTTGGGTTGTTAGTAGTGCCAGAACATTAGTTGGTGTTTCAAGAAAACTAAACTTAAATATGTTTTTAAAATGAAAGGATTATCAAAGAACCTCATCACGGACAGGAATGAACTTTGTAGTTGGATTAGTCCAATAGAATAGGCCATGGCATGGATACTATCGCATTTTCCTCAAGATCACTTGAATTCATATTAAACAGGTGAGAATTGTCTATTAAATTGGGGAGCATTGCCCCCAGCTAGTAAAAACCATGGTCGATTTTCCAACCATCTCAACAACTTAATGTCCCTTTAGGAGTAAAGCTTGTTTAATGTGACTTTTTTCCCCCCTCTCTTCAGGCTTGGTGGAGGCCCAGACGATGCAAAGGAAATCATGCGTCACAGTTTCTTTGCTGGAGTAAACTGGCAAGATGTGTACGATAAAAAGGTATGTCTTCCTGTGACACTGAATGATCTGGCTCCTGGAAGGATAGTCATGGGGCTGCTGGTCTCTGGACTTGTCTGTGCTTTTTGTTGCAACTTTCTATGTTAATACAAATGAGTAGTTATTCTGAACTAGGTGTACTTTCTTAATCTTTGGGTTTTCAGTAATACTTTGTCAGTGTACCAAAAATAACTTTTGTGAACCAGCTTAAACTTGGCAAAGTCTTTTCTTTTATATGTAAACGTCCAAATCTTTCCTTTCCTTTGGTCTCCCTGGGCCTTCAAGAGAAAAGGAGGTCTATGACTCAAGAGAACATGAGAAAATCTAATGGAAGTTTATCCTGAATTGTCTTTTTAATGGAAATAGGAAAATGAAGTGATTGGAAAGGACTTGTGGCAAAACTCTACTGTCTTACTGTTTGTGTTTAAGTAGATCTCTTTTCAAACTTGCATTTAAAGAGATATCTAAGAAAGTTAAAATAGCATTAAACGCTGAGCCAGAACAGCTTGTGGAGCAAACGAGTACTGGGAATTCAACTGGAACAGTTTTCTCTAAACCCAGTCCTGTTCCTGTAATGATCAACACTCGGGAAAGATTTTAGAAAATGAATTTATCTTACTTAGTAGTGAAACTCAATTTGACTTAAGTTGTTTTATATACAGAAGCTGGTTTTATCTCAGTACTTGTGTAAGAATTTACTTGTTGCTATAAACTCCTTCTATTTTGATAAAGTCTTTTTTTCTCCCCCAACTGTTTTACATTGTTAATCTGCCAGTTGAGCTGCGTAACTTCAAAAGATAGATTTTTCTCCTTTTTTTTTTTTTTTCTTTGTTCAAATAAAAGGAAAATGGAAGACATACGAATGAGCAGAATATGTTTATGCTACAATGTCAATGATACAAACTGTTTTTTCAGTTGTTGTTGAACTGGAATTTTAAAAATGTGTGGTTGTTGGTGTGGTACTTCTCTGACAAATACCGGAATTGAAATAAGAGCCTGTATATGGTGATACAAAATATGGTACTCTGAAGTTGCTTCATACAAGTGTGATTTTTTTTTTTCCCTGGCAGTACCATGAGGTTTCAAGAAAACCTAAAATAAATGATGAGAGCAAGTATATTAATCAGGTTACTCTATGAGCTCAAACACTAGTTATTGTTGTGGTTTAACCCCAGCCAGCAGCTAAGCCCCACGCAGCCACTTGCTCACTCCCCCTCGGTGGGGTGGAGGGATGAATCAGAAGGGTAAATGTGAGAAAACTCATGAGTTGAGACAGAGGCAGTTAAACAGGTAAAGCAAAAGCCGTGCCCAAGCAAAGCAAGACAAGGAATTCATTCCTCAGTCCCCACGGGCAGGCAGGGGTTCAGCCATCCCCAGGAAAGCAGGGCTCCATCACACGTAATGGGTACTTGGGAAGACAAACGCCATCACTCCCAACAACCCCCCTTTCCTTTATAAGCTGAGCATGATGTCATATGGTATGTGATATCCCTTTGGTCAGTGGGGGTCAGCTGTCCCAGCTGAGTACCCTCCCAACTCCTTGTGCACCCCCAGCCCACTTGCTGGTGGTGTGAGAAGCAGCAAAGGCCTCGGCTCTGTGTAAGTGCTGCTCAGCAGCAACAAAAACATCCTTGTGTTACCAGCACAAACCCACAACACAGCCCCGCACCAGCTACTAGGAAGAAAATTAACTCTACCCCTGCTGAAACCAGCACAGTTGGTTATGTAAAGACAAGTATAAGGAAGCACTTTGAGGATAAGACATAAAAATACAAGTTGAGGACCTTTCTGGAGTTTAAAAAAAGATCACTGAAATCAATTGGATTGCAATGTGCTAGGAGTGGGTTAGAAAGAAAAAGCTGTTACATTACTCTAGCTCTGTTGAAAAAGATTTGTTAATTATTTTACATTAGAAATAGAGCTTTCAATTCTACACTGTGCCCCACATCGTGTTTAGTTAAGAAAATATAGATGCTCTTAACCTCTAAGCATGTGCTTTGAGTCTTTCCAGATCAACATAGCCAAGATCTCATTCTGAGCTATTAAAATTAAAGGAGGTATTTTGCAGGTATAAACATACATTTTTCTGTAATTTTTTGTAAATACATAAACACAGGTATTTTGCTTTTGTGCTTATGGAGGTAGATGTGGCTAATCAGAGTATTGTAAGTGGAGAAATTGCAGTCACTTGTTTACTTGGTCTGCTGTTGCTTTGTGAAACTAAATTTGCCAGTAAAAAAAATCAATTCAATTTCCTCAGTTGACCAGTTAACTTCAAGGATCATAGGAATCGCTTTTGTGTCGTATTGGCACACAATGCATTCTTTAAGGAAAAAGAACTCATGAAAATGACTTCTGACATGATGTTTTGTTGTTTAATTAAAAAATAGTTATCTACCTATTGCAAAGCCATTTGTCTGGTTGTTCAAATATCCAGTTGTTCCTTCTGCATACACAGACGTATTGGTTCTGAAGTATGCAGAGTAGCACCATGCTCTGACATATAAACTTCAAGCATCGTAATAAGGGTGATGAACTTCCATGGAGTATGGTTATTAGAAAGCTTATATGAATATTTTTGAGGTTTTGGTGTTCTAAAATAGCTCAGGAGGAGCGTGCATCAAAGAAATTTGATTTTCAAATAGGTTTATTCTGTGCTGGCTTCTGTTGCTGTTTATTATTAGTAGTGTGGTCTTCGGCAGTAGGGTCACTTGATGAAATTGATAGCTGATATAATTATTTGCATAGTAAAAATATTTCACAGTATTCTTGCCTGAGGTTTATGCACCATGAAACTGTAATTTGCTGGCTGAGTTTCAGGAGTGTGTTTCTGTTAGCAATGGAAGACCTGAACTTCGCATTCAGAGTAATGGAAACCAAAAAATCCTGTGTGTTCCAAGGGGGAGAGTTTTGTATGTGGGCACACTACGCTCCTGTGCCACTAATTTTGTCATTTTTCTAGAGAGTAAGTACGTCTCTGTACTTGCTAAAGGTTTTCACTTTGCTGGTGTGGAGACAGACTTATGGATCTGGAAACTTAGAGCGTTTCATGCAACAACAGTAGCTCTGTCGGGCCAAATGGATCCAAATGGTCAAATGGAATTACTAGCTCTCTAATACTGCTAACTAATTAAACTAATTTGGTACTACACGATGATAATAAAATGCTGTATGGCACACTGGAGCAGAGAAGCTCGTTGCCTTTAAATGAAAAATGTATAGTAGTTAGCATTTGTGATCAGATGTATTTATTTTTGGCAGAAAAGCCATGAGGGCATATGAAAGAGAGCAGCTTGTGCCAGGTTCTTCCTGTGATCATCTCAGCCCTGATGAGTTTTTATCTCTGTGCCTGAGTATGAGAAATTGAATAGTTTGGCAAACTCTGAAGACTTCAAAAGCCCATGTACTTCTAAATAAAATATTTGTTTTATTTTTAGGTAGCATCAGGAATCCTTTTGAAATCCCTCTGTTGCTCATGGGAGAATTGTCTTAGCATGTTTTTATTTGGGTGGCAGAAATAGTCCTCAGTTGTTGGATGTTCCATCTAGGGCCTTTCACCAAACAAAAACCATATGGGCGTTACTTTAAAGGGAGGAATTTGGGTATTTCTTTAGGCTTGCAGCTTGAAGCCCTCAGGTAGTAGCCTCCTGTTGAGGGGGAACCAGATCTTTTAGCAAAGCCTGGGTGTCCTCCTGCATGTAATAGGGAGGAAAGAAGAGAGAAAGAAACCCTATGGGAATTTGGACTGAGATACATAGATCTCCTTCTGATGTCTGATTATACCTCTGATCATTTCTGAAGCAAACTAGGGAGTGCCAACAAATGTGTCTGTTGGTACTGGGACAGGAGCAGGGGCAAGTGGTGGCGATGGTTAAAGCTGGGGTGCCTGACTTTGCCACAGGCACTGTGGCCGGGGAAAGCACTGGTCTCACTGTGGGGGCAGCTGCTTTTGGCTTGAAGGCTGACAGCTGCAAGAAGCTGTCCCTTGCCCTTCAGCTGGTACTGACTTTGCTTCACTTAAGACACAACACCAGCACATGATGAAATCCCACACTTGGAGCCCTGATTTCAGGCCGGGCAAAACCTGCAGTGTAACTGTAAGCTTAAATGCCCGTTTAGGTATTTTTGTGTACCAGATTTTAAGGGAAAGGGCAGGAGGGAAATAGGAAAATAGCAACATCTGGTGTCAGGCCATTACTGTTTGAGCTGTACTATTTTTGTGCGATTATCTGCGGTGCACCAAAGCCTGCAGAAATAACCCTCGTTACGTGGCTTTTGTGGTGTTGCCATGTGAAGTAGTAAAAAGATCAGAAAACTTCAAGCAGAGCTGATCTTTTCATTCTGTTGCCAGTGATACTTTAACCCCTACAGGCAGTGATACTTTAACCCCTACCTAGGGCCCCCAGCCCTGGGGGATCACCACCCCTTCCCCAGGGAGGAAAATACACATAAGGGTGTCTGATGCTGAAACTTGTTGCTGTCACCCCGGGGGTTTGGTTTCTCTCTGTCCGTTGTATCAGCATTGTACCACTTGGAAAAACATGTTGTCCGTGGGCAAACCCCCTGGTGAAGCCTGCTTTCCTGTGGATATGCGTTGTGTGTCCTTCCACTGCTGAAATCCCAGCTCTTCCTCCTGCCCCTGCTTAGGACCACCATGTGCAGTGTCCTGCCAGGGTCCAGAGAGAATTTCCAGGTGCCAGCTGTGCTGCTGGGTGGTAGGCTGCCTGCCTTCCGGGATGGGGATGAGCCACTCCCCACATGAGTGCCTACTGACTGCCTTGAAGCTCAACTCAAATCTTCTCTTCAGTGGAAGCTCCGTTTCTGGGGAAAAGGACGGTGTTGTCTTGCTTCTACTCAGTAAACCAGGTTTGGAAGTTCTGTGGGAAGTGATGTGTGCCTCGTCTTCCCTCTCATGGTGCACTTGCCTGACATTCACTATTTGTTAGGGAAGGACATACAGACTGACACAAGTGTGTTATCTCATCAGCCCCTGTTTCCTGACTGAACTACTGTCGGTAGGAGGATAAAAAGTGTTTGACAGGAAAGAAAAATCAGTGTTTCAAAGGACTTACAAGTATTTAATTAAAATATTGTTGCTGGGAATCTAATGTTGAAAGACTGATCTAAGTTTCTGTGGTGTTGGCATGTCTGCACGATTTTTAGGGTCCCCAAGCATTCGCTTTGTCGAGAGCTGAGAAGATGTATAAATGAGGGAATGCCTATTAACAGATAGGCATGAGAAAAAGACAGAATTCGGAGACAAGCTGTGCTAGTGTGGTTTTAAAGTGGGATTAATCTCATACATTATGATTTGTTAATAAAGCAGAGGCATACGTGTTGGGATGTGGCAGTGGGTTGTTTTAAATTGAACAACTTGGAATGTCGTACTGGAACCCTAAGATTCAAATAGTTATTCCTTATGAATACAGCCTGAAATTGAACAACAGTGCTCACTCTTCAGTATTTATGCTACGTATAGAATCGATGTGTTTGGGAATTTTGAGATTATAATCTAGTTATCTAGTTTATTTAAATGAGCACTTCAGTGAGGGTGGTGTATAGCTGCTCCTCTTACTCCTGTCGTGCTTCATCTCGGAGTACTGTTTGGCTGCCGTCTGTAGTGGGTGAGACTCTTACAGTAATGTTAATTTTGAGTTCGTTGGAAGGAGAATTCCCTTTAAATTAAAAGAAGGAAGATGAGACTGATGTTCCTCAGCATCGTATTTTTCATTTGGCCAGCCACCAAGCGCATCACAGGTACTTTGAAGTAGCTTCAGCCGCTTCCTACGCAGCACGGCGAGAAGCGGTTCCTGCCGGGTTATCTCTGAGCAGAGAACGTTACGTAGTTTCTCCCGTACTGAAGTATTTGCGTGGCTGCCTGGTACGTGTGAGAAAGCTCAAGGTGTAGGACAGAGCTTGTCTGTTCGTCTCTGTGTGCCTCTAATGGTCAGGTCCTGTACCTCTCCCTTTCCTTCCCTTGAGAGGTGGGTGGCAAGTTTCCCAGGTCTTGAACTGTGGAGAACCAGTGGTGTTGCTTACACACTGCTCTCCATGGGTGCCAAATGGAAATACTGGGGATAATAAAGACACCAAGAGTTCGGTGCTGCTTCTGCTATCATGTCTAACACTCAGCCTTGGAAATGGCCGGGGCTGATTTTCCTTGACAGATGGGTGTGGAATTGGATTTTTGTCTTGAACATCAACTCTTACAGTCAGTGAGTTTGGACTTTTGTTTCTTTGTGCCTGTCTAATGCACAAACACAGAAAAATCTGTATTTCTGGTCCTTAGAGTGAACTGGGTGCTGAAGGTGCAGTCCCCTGTCAGGTTCTAGCGTGTTGTGCCTGTTAGCACAGGCTGCTAGAGGAGGAAAATTGTCCTGTACTAAAGCTTGGCAGCCGGGACTGAGCAGCATGATCTCCAGGCAGACTGACAAGGCCTGTGCTTATCAAAAGCTCATCTTACACCTCTTGGACACAGGTGGCTGGGTGTGCCTTGCAGTGCTCACATTACTTTTGGGCTTTGTGACTTCTCAGGTGAGAAGTGGGGAAGAGCTGTGGCGGCAGCAGCTGGATACCATTTCCCTGTGGCACCAAACATGAAATGCCGCTGGGTGTAGAGAGGCATCTTCGTGTTGTGAGAGCTGTAGTTAATGTTGGATGTTTTGTTCTCTGTCACTGAGCTTCAAGTTTCCCTTGGGATGTATGGAGAAACTTCAGAGTTCTTATCCAGGCTCCCTGTCAATCTAAGTAGCTATCTCTGCAGCAGTAGCACCTTATTTGTCGTTCTAATGGCATCCTTACAGCTGAAATTTGTGGGTGGTTTTGCTTCTGATTTTAAATAAAATCTGACAATTAATGAACAAAAGTGGCACCCCTCCAGAAAGATGATTGCCAAGTTTCTGTAGCATGGCCTGGTGCGTTGGTGACATGGCTTACAAAATCTGTCTGGAATGGCTGTCTCCAGCCTCCTGAGTGTGGTGTTGAAGTACCGTGTCCCTCTGTGTATGCCACCCACAGTTGGTTTGCTGTAGGTGGGGTAGAACACGTTGAAAGGAGTGACCCCCAGTTCTGGCGGTCCTCACAGCCGTGCTGGGAGGAATGGTTCTGCGAGGGAAGGAGGCAAAGAGTGTGGAAAGAATTCAGAAACCTTCCTGCTGCTGCGCTCAACTGTTGAGTTGTGTCTTAATGTCAACTGCCATTCCCTCTTCCCTGGATTTGGAAAGAATGGGAATTCACCTGGGCATTTGTAATGGCAATAAAAAGTGGAGAGAGGCTTTGTGTGAGTGTTAAATTAAGCCCCTGCACATGCTTTTGTTTAGGTTTCCTTTGCTGTTGTCTTGCTGTTGAAGTAAGTGCCCCATTTATGCATTTTACCCCATTTTAATCTTGTGTGCCTCATCCCAAACAGTAAAGTATTCAGAATAAATATGAATAATTTTTCTGGATAAAAATCTACTTGTTTGATCTAGTGTGTAGGGGAAAAAGGAAAACTTACTTCTTTTCCTGGTAACAATTTGGCTGGTTTCAGGTATAGTAATTTCATTGTGTTTCTTGGTCCCTTTCAGCTTGTACCTCCTTTCAAACCTCAAGTGACATCTGAGACGGACACCAGGTATTTCGATGAAGAATTTACAGCTCAGACTATTACAATAACACCGCCTGAGAAATGTAAGTCAGAAATTATGCATAAGCATACCTTAAATAACCAGCTTATAATAAAGCACTGTGTGAGGTGGGGTTTTGTTTTTCGGTTGGAATGGGAAAAGCTGCTCTCCCTGTTATTAGTAAAAGTCTTCATGTGGAAGTATGTAAGAGTAACCTTCAGTGACAGCATTCTCTTAAAGAAGAAGTAATTGCAAAGCTTAGAATATTAGATCACTCTGGGTTCACTCTGGGTTGGGTTTTGGTGGTGATGTTGGTGGAGGGGAGGGTTGTTTGCTGTTTTGCGGGGTGGGGGGCTGGTCTCTTTAAACAGGGGAAAACAGCAAACTTGCTGGTTGACAGTAACGGTCCCAGTTCAGTAAAGTACTTGGAACATGGACCCTGCTTTAAACATGGGAACACCACGAGTGGCTTCAGGGGGTTCTTGAGGTTTGGTGAATTAGGCACATTTTAAAATACTTTGAAGACCAAAAGAAATTAAAAAGAGCTGCCAGAGATGAGTGGATGCTCTTGTGTAGGTATCAGTTACTTGAAAATGAAATTTTCTATCAAGTCCTGTGGCTCAGCAGAAATCTTAAAGAAGTTATGAATATAGATAGAACCCTACACTGGGCCTTGCACAGAGTTTCTTTGTTGGAGTGAATGCAATTTCACTGCTTGTACTTTAGTCATCTTCTGCTCTACACATAAAGATTGGGATCTGATGGGCCAAGCTAGGGCTTTGGCAGTGGTACTTACCAAGCCAGAGCAGTTAGTTAAAAATCTGGCTGTTGAGTTCTTGAATTAATTTCCTTTCTAAGACAAGTTTCAATTTGGGCTTGCAGGTTGCTTTTTGGTTTTTTGTTTTTATTGGGGGTTGTGGAGGGAGGATCACAAAGGTAGACAATAAAGGCTAGAGTTGAGGTTGCTTACCCATTCATAAAGCTAGCTCATTTTTTTTTGTGTTTCAAGAGTCCCAGGCTTAGCTGCAGCTTTCTGCTGGTATATGGGTCTGGAGTATTTTCTGGATTTTGCATTTGTAGTGTTGGACACAGTCATTTAAGTGATGTTAAGTCTCCCTGCTGTGAAGAAAATAACCCTTTTTCCTCCCACCTGTCTTGACAAGAATTTGTTCGTACTTGAAATTTGAACAGTTTGTTAGATTTTGGATTAACTTGGAGCTGATGAAGTCAGAGTCTCTTGAAGCTCCACATACACGATAAGAATGGCCATTTACCTATCGAGCGTTGAAGCAGTGCAAAATATGTGGGTGCTGCAGAGTTCAGCTTTAAATTGGTTGAATTCAGAGCAGGTGATCAGGACCAACGCAGGGAAATGACTGACTTGACTTACCCAAAGTACCTGTTCTGGCCTCTGGCAGCAGTGTGGCTGCTGCAGCATGAAATTTAGCATGGGCTGCAGTTCCACCCGAATCGTAGCAATAATAAAATGGGGTGTGATGACCAGCAGCAGCGCAGAGATCTGCTGTGGTGTTGCTGATGTGGGAAGCCCTCCCAGAGAGCTGGCAGGGCTGCCTTGCCTGAGGCCACACTAAGTCCCATCACCAGCAGCACAGAGGTGAAGTTTCTCTTGTGCTGTGTGGACCAGGAGAATGCTGCCGGTTTTGGTGAGCTGCAGTTGTTCAAGGACCACAGTGGGGTTTCCCTTTTTCTGGGAACTACGAGAAACTAATTGTAATTCTTTTTCTTTTAGTATCTACGAGTAAGTGTATTGTCTGCAATATGGTATCACCTCTGCCTGATGCGATTATGCAAAGGAGGGTTAATTACGTGTTTAAGGGATGGAGGGCTGGTAGCTGCATGTCCCAAAGTTACTGCTGAACTAAAGACCTTTTGTAGTTACAGAAGTAACTTTCATAACTTTTAGGCCAGTTAGTTATTTAGATATCAACGTTTTAGAAATCACGCTAAGTGAATATTGAAACTAGATCTGCTGCCTATGGTAATCAAAGTGACAGCAAAACAACCAAGCTCTGTCCGTTAACGTCCTTCAAACCCACAGTGCAAAAGGGAGGTTGTATTCCCAGTTCCCAGAAATAAGAGGCACCGCTGAAGTCAAGCAGCCTAATTGTAGCAATTACTTAAACCTGCACTAACTCTGGTTTATTTCTATGTAGATGCTATGTGAAGATACAAAAGATATGCAATCCTGAAAGGCTGCACATAAACACATCATTGGAGTCACAGTTGCCATAGGAGTCTTTAAGGATAAGCACTGTTAAAAAAATCCATGTGAGAATGTAGATCCAGATTCTCACGAGTTAGTTAGGCAACATCTGGTGCCTGGTTTCCATTGGCACTGCAGGAATTGTGTAAATAAAAATATTTATGAATTTGGCTTAGTCCGTGTTTCCTCTGATCCCAGTAAACACGCTGAAAATAAGGAGTTTACTAAAGAAAATAATGGAAGTATTGAAACACCTAGAACCTGCATTGTTAATTTTGTAGCTGTTTTTCCTTTTGACCCCCTTCAAAATGGAGGAATAGAGAGGTGGTGGATGCCCCGTCCCTGGAGGTGTTCAAGGCCAGGTTGGATGGGGCCCTGGGCAACCTTGTGTAGATCCGGCCTGGAGGTTGGTGTCCCTGCCTGTGGCAGGGGGGTTGGAGCTCTATGATCCTTGGGGTCCCTTCCAACCCAGACCATTCTATGATTCTATGAATACCTAAATACATCTTCAGTGAGGTGACAGTTTCCTGAGCTCAGCTTAGGAGACAGTGACAACTGGCTGCTTCAACCAGCAGTCGGCTTCTGTGTGCTGCCAGGTTTTGATCGGTCTAGAACAGGTCATAGTGACTGAAGTTCTCAGGTGATAGGCATGGTCAAACAGACCAGCTCACCCTGAAATCAGCGGTGACTTCTTGAAAGGTTATCCTTTCCGTGGACACCATTCTACAGCATGAGCCTAAGCTTGCATGAACTACAGTCTAACTTGAAGCTGAGACTTCAACTTCAGCATTGAACCCCGCAAGACGTACTGCGTGTCAGGTGAATAACGGCATCTTGTCACACAGGTAATGACGTTTCGACCTTCTCCCTTCCTGCAGATGACGAGGACGGCATGGACTGCATGGACAATGAGAGGCGGCCGCATTTCCCCCAGTTTTCCTACTCTGCAAGTGGACGAGAATAACTTTTCTGTTCTGCTGCTTCACTGTCATCTTAGGTTTATCACTGAAAATGATTCTTGAACATCACCACCAGTGCTAGATACTATTTGAGATAGCGGGGGCACTTTCAGAGACCGTTCCAAATTGAACAAGTTGCTTTCCCAAACCTACCTAAAATCCGTTTTGGTTTTGCATGAAATTTGAGATCTCTCTCTACTACGCTCTCCTGCTGTTGCTGCTGCCCACAGTCTCAGTGTAACAGCGACGTCAAGAAGTTACTAACAGTTTCTTTGAAGGTAGATGACTTGACTTCAGCACTTGTACACTTTGTGCACAAGTAGTCATCTGTTTTTCCTCACAGTGGAGGTGAAACAAAAAAAAAAAAAGTGTTGGTCCAGCTTATCTTCTTCCAGAAGATGAATCAAAATTGTAATTAGTCTTACAAAAAAAAGAAAGAAAGAAAGAAAAAAAGACCAGTCTATAACATTTTCTTGCATCTGTTTGTGCTGGTTAGAACAAGGAAACATAGGGGTGGTGATGTACATATGCAAGGGTTTTGTTGTTAGGCATATCATTACTTGAAGCAGGTCTCTGTCATTAACATGTGGCTGGAATTTGTTTGGGAAGCGTTTTGAGAGAAGGACTTAAACTGTTGATATATATATATATATATATATATATTATTTTTTAATTACTGTTGGATACTACAGAAGAAGCAGAAGGGCTGGGTTCACCCAGCCTGCCACTTAGAACTTCCAGGTTCACGTGCAATCATGGAGAATCGAACATTATACATGCAAGAAGTGAAGGCATAAAAGCAGCAGTTGGGAGTTGTTTAAGGGGTCTTATAATTTGCACCAGATAACATCTTTCTCATGCTTTTCTTTTCCTTTCATGATATACATCACCTCTGATGGCTGAAGAATGTAGACAGGCATAATGGTATTGCTTTTCACCAAAATGTGTGCACCAAGGTAAACGGGTGTTTGCCTTACTTGTTTTTGAGTTTGTGAATTAGCTTTTTCTCCAGGTGTTTAACTCTGAATAGTCTTTGTTTGGGTTTTTTTTTTGTTTTGTTTTTTTTTTTTTTTGTTTTGGGTTGGTTTTTTTTTTGTTGTTGTTGTTATACTGCAGTAGTATTTATTTTTAGAGATAAGGATTGTATGTGTCATGTTTGCAAATGCTGCTACATCTTAGATAGAACAGGCTTCTAGCAGTTAATTTTGTAATCGATGGAAGGACTGTACAAGCTGAAGGGAATAATGCACTTTTCTCCCATGTGGAAATTTTGACAAGACTCTGAAATTGTACATACTGCTTAGCATCAGATTTTGGTGAATGAAACGTTGTCTTAATTCTTTGGCAGTGGAGGTGAGGAATCCCAGCTTCACCTGCCAAAGGGTTAACACCAGACAAAGAAAAAGCTACACCTTGTGCTCCATTGAGGATAGAAGGGAGGTGAGAGCCTGCTGGCACAATAGCAAATTCCTGGTTGATATGAAGGAAATGCATTTGAACAACAAGACCACAGGATTACAAGAAAAGCACTTTAATAATGAAAAGAGTAAAATTCTGGGATCAGCCATTCTCAAGCAAGGTTTGCCCTCGACCAAAAGTGTCCCGAAACGCAGCGCGTGACGTGTACCCGCGGTACCCGAGCGAATTTAGAAACGCTCACAAGAAACGCTCCACTGGTAGGAAAAGGTCTTTCCGTTTCCCAAAATCTGTGTCTAACAGGACGTGCGCGTAAACCTTAGCTTTGGTCTTCAGCAATGATAATCTTAATAACAAACCCCGTGGTGCTAGGAGTCGGGGCGTCACGCGGTGCGGCGGTAGCGCGCACGTGCCCTTGCTAACGGCGCCTGAGAACCCTGACTCCATGGGATTATCATTGGAAGGATCTCTGCGCTCGGCTCTCGTTAGCCCCCCCGAAGACTGCGGTAGTGCAGAGTATTTATTCCTGGTGGCGTTATGTGACTAAGCAGACGAGTCCGAGGCCTTTTGGTGTTGGAAGTCACGTGCCCGAGCATGAAGCCCACTGCTGGCAGTGCGTGTGCTGGGATGGCCAAGGGGCAGATGGGTGTTTCAGCAAGGCAGCTAACGACACAGACTCGTTCAGGCAATTGTTTGCGTTTCGTCTTTTACCTTTAGGATGGGACGGATAATCGGTCAGAAACGCGTCACGAGGTATGTTCTAACTGCATAGGGTCTCATCCTGTCACCTTGTAACACTAAGTGCAGGGAGAGGTTATGCCTCTGTGGAGAGAGGAGCACAGGAAACGCGTCGCAGGTCTGTTCCGCGCCGGTAGCATAGAGGTGTCTACACTGGCACAGAGAGCGAGTGACCGAAATAACCGAGTATTTGATAGACGGGCATTAATTAGTTCTCTGCTAAGGCCTCGTGCCCACAGACTACAACCACGGTGACCCAAAAATCTGTGTTACACGCCTGTGTTTTTCCCCTTGTGTTTTCAGCTTGAAATAGCAATAAATTTCTCGGCACAGGGCACCTCCAGCTATCGACAGCTGGCGCCGTGCCTCTGGCCGGCCGCTCCTAGCGCGTAGCAGAGACCCTGCGGTTAGCTCACCGCCGCGCAGCTGGTTAGAATGCGGATCACGGGCAATATCTGCCAGTGATGTATCTGGAAACCTTTGCAAGGCTTCACCTTGCGTTGTACTGTCTGCCTTCCAAAGCATCAGTGATCAAGTTTACGCTGCAGAGAGGGTCAGTGGCCCCTTCGTGCTGCCCGGGCATGGGGGATTCTCTCTCTTACCAGTGTTAGGTGAAAGGCAGAGGGGCGGGCAGGGCTGGGAGGAACACTGGAAGCTCTCTGCTTTTGCTGGTCGGGGTTGTGGTTGGATCTGGACAGGAGGTGGCGGCTGGTTACCTGGGCGAGCCTTTCGCGCACAGTGCGTTTCAGACTTTGACTCCAGCTTGTACTGACTTCCATGACACACAGTATGCCCTCTTGTACTGCAGCCATCGCGGAGGAGATATAGAGGTCATTTCTGGTTGGGTTTTGGCAGTTTTGCACACAGCTTTGCTTTCCACACTAATCCATCTTCCAGTACATTCCTGTCGCTGAAAGAACGTTTATTCCAGTATTGTTTTACTTTTTGGTTTGTTTTTTTCCTTCCATCTTTACTTGCGGCTTCTTAAAGCTGACTGTTCTTGCAGGGGCCATGTGCTTCTCCTAGAGTACAAAAGTAAGGTCTTTCCTTACTAACTGCAGGGTCTATATATTACACCTCAATGTACACACTTTGCTGCTACTGTTTGTACTGTCTACAGTAGAAATTTCCTTATCTTGCTCCTGGTAGTGCATTACAGGCAAGCATGAAATGTAAAGTATTTATTTAAATAAAAACCTCTAAATTGGTAATTGAATTACCTCCCTGTAGCTTTAGAGTTTGTGACATTTCTTGACCTTGCTAGTTCTTTCATTAGATCCATGCAAGATCTAGTCATATGGTTAAGGATATTAAGCAGACACGACTATGAACCCAAGAAACCGTATTACTGTTGGTCATACTTAAACTGTTTATTTCCTTAAGTATATGACCCACAAGGATGTGAAATAACTACAAGAAACTGTTTTTGTACACTGTACATCCTTAGTATTTTTACACGTATATGATAGGGATGCACATTATTTTCCTTCGTACAGACAGCTTAAATAAAGCACTATGTCAATCTGCTACTTCTGTGTTTTTTAATGCTAATTTGTTCTGGAGGTCATGCTGTAAATATATATATATATATATGTTCAAGCTTGCCACAAAGGACGTATTTTTTTATATCTGCACATTACTGTTAAATATCTTAGAGGAGAAAATTCCTGAGTTGTTCTGTGTCGGAGAAAGCAAAACCGAAGCAAGAAGGCTATATTGCAGATGACAAAAGACTTCTCAAGTTTTGGGTTAAATATTTACTTCATATTTTAAAGTAATTTTATATAGGTTAGATGTTTCAATCCTGAAATGCACAAAGAATTTACTTAATTTCTTCTTACAAGAAAATGTACATCGTTATTTTTTTATCACTGTGTATATATAATGATCTGTGCATGTTTAGTTACAAGTTTTATTTGCTGTGAAGTACTAGTGATACCTGTAACTCGCTGTGACGTATTTCAAATCCTGGGTGATCAGTTTCAGCCTGTAAATTCTTAAGTTACAGTGTTGTCTAAAAGAAAAAAAAAAGTTTTTATGACTCAGCAAGATGTATCTGTGCTTTGGAGCGAGGCTCTTTGCCCACTGGTGGCTGCGCCAGCCCTGCGGGGTGCGTGGCGCTTGGGAAAGTAAATTGGGGTTACGCTTTGCCAGTAGCAGTTACAGGGGGCTACGTTCCTGCCAGAACACCCACCTGTTATGTGATCTAAGGATGGACATAGCCTCACAGCCCAGCGCTAAGTAATGTGTTAGGGTACGGGGAGGAAGGGATGGGAAGGCGGGCTACGCAGGGCGCCGCAGAGGGGGACTCTTTGAAGCCCACAGGCTGGCCCAGGGCCGGTCAGGAGGGCTGAGTGTCCCTAAAGCAGCTGGTCAGCTGCATTGTAGCTCCGTTCTGACAGGAACGCTTCCCTAGAATAGAGGTGCTGCATCCGGGTCTCAGGTAATTTTTTTTCTTTTTTTTTTTTTCTCCTCTTTTTTTTCCTCCCCCACCTTGTCAGACAGACAGACGGCCAGATTGGGTCCCCTGGTCTGACACTTGCAAACTTTGTCAAACTTCCCACGTTGAGGCTAAGTAGAAGTGGAGGTGGGGGAGACCCAAGCCAGGTAGACCTGCTGCTGTCTGTGCTTAATGACTAATTAATTGCTACAAGTTAGAGTAGCTGCTGCAGGGAAATCGATGATTCCTTCTAGACTTCCAGCAACATAATGAACCGAGCCCACGCCTGGGACGAGTATAAAAACCTCCTTCCAGCTACAGCTGCAGGCTCCTAGCAGACCGGGATGCTTTGCTGAAATGAGAGGCCGGTGCACAGGGGAGGCAGGGAGGCAGGGGGTGCTCTGCATCCAGCTACAGGACGCACCTGGTAAGTGAGGCAGGTCCAGGAAGGTTGAGGGTCTGGCTGTGCCTCAGGCCGGGGCAGCTCCGGGATCTCAGTGAAGCCTCTGTGTCGCGATGAGGTGCCCCTGTCCCTTTGTGTGCGCAGCCTACGGGTGCTTTCTCCTATTGAAACAGAAGTATATGCTGTGGAATAATAAAAAATAAATGAGAAAAAAGCGTTTGCATATTCCTACATTTATAAATGCATATTCCTACCTGTGTAACCACCTTAAACTGCCAGCCTGATTAACATGGAAAACCCAGCATGTGACTAGAGAGGAGTTCTAAAGACCTGAGGCCGTTTCCAGCAGGTTTCTTGTGCCACTGCTGAAGCTGTTCAGGGAGCGGCTCCCACAAGGCTGGCAGGGAAGGGAAATGGGAACAAACTGATGTTAGACTGTACCCCTAGTGAGTCTTAAAATACAAGGGAAGGAAAGAGTGTCCCACAGCGAACGTAGCTGAGCCCTGGTGCTGTTACTCTGCTCCTGTTAGGGTCCATGCGTTCCTGCTGGCTGAGGTAGCTTTGGTAACCAGGAACTGCTCTTTGCACTTTTTTTCCTCCTTTACTGCTGCAATGCTACAGCTGCACTGTGGGTAACAGGTAGAGAAACTTTTATCTAATGTCCTTAGCTTACAGTTAGAAAAGGATTCAGCTACATTCTTTCTGAAACAGCCTGATATTTGGAAAGTAACTTCTAAAACCACAAGTGCACAGTTAACCAGCAGAAAGCCCTCCACCTGCATCTACCAAGCGTGGTGAGCTCAGTAACTTGAAGCCAGGTTCATAGTGCCCAGCCCTGGACTGCTGAGGATTTCCTGTCCTTGCAGGGGGAGTCTGCCTGCACCCCTTCAGTGTTGGGAGCCCAGCACTGCAACTAAAGGTTAATTTGTGCTAATTAAGGGTTCCATTCTCTTAAAGGCTTTACCCAGTGAACCTTTTGCAGGGAAATCTGCCCCATGGAAATTCTTCCACGTTACCTGGGATACTTCTCAACCATGCTTATGCATTTCTGATGGATCAGTGGCTGCTGGGACTCTCACTCTGCATAAAAAGTGACAAATACCCTGTAAATATAAAGATCCTGGGTAGCCTCCAGTACCACGTTACCGAACAGGAGCACAGGGACTTAAAAACAGTCCCCTTCTCCCTCCTCCCCAGGCTCACGCGTTCCCTTTAATTCAGAAGGACAGAACAAGGAACATAACAATCCAATTAAGTTTATTGGTCTTATGGTCTGTAAATAAGACATCTATGTTCAACTAAAAAAATAGATAAAAACATTTTATAAAAAATTGTAGAAATTTTGAATCAAAAGTCCACACGACATAATAGCTGTTAGAAGTGGCCTGCTAGCCTAGTGTTCTCTCTGTGAAGAGTCTGCCGTCTTCCCCAGGGGTTCGGTAGATGGGTAATGCTTCAAAATATTTCTGCAGTTACAAAGAAATAGAAACCAGTTGGAGTTAGCCAGCCAGCGTGCCTGGTTACAGCAAAGGTGGCTTTGGTGAGCCTCAGACCTGCCCAAGTCTCAGCCGGGCGCAGGGCAGACCTGAAAGAAAACAGAAAGAGACAGGCGTGTAAGTAAGTAGCCTGTAGCACGTTGCTTGTGATTCTCATTTGTGTCACTCCAGCCCGCGGGCGAGTTCTTAGAAGAGAAATCCAGAAATGGTTAAGCCTGTAGTAATGCAATGTAAACAAGTGCTGTTTCAAAGCCTGCACTTCCTGCAGGCCTGCTGTCCTCGCCTCTTCCTCCGATCAGAGGTCTCGCGGGTAGCGAAGCAAGAGCTATTTGGTTTCTGAAAAACAGGATCTCCGTGAGCTTTAGACATCGGTCGTGTTTAGCAGTAAATAACCGAGCTCTTGTTTTGGGGCACGTCTGAGATCCTGCCCCGTCCCCTTTCCAGGAAGGAGGGGGCAGGTTTGGTGTTTACTGCACATCGTGTGGCGGGCGTGCGCGCGGGGTGGGCAGCTGCAGCAAACGGGAACCTGCTGCCTGGGCGCTGGTGGGAAACCTCTGGTGGGAAGGCTGACTCGCCGTTTCGAAGCTCCTGCACAGCTTTTGCCTCTGCCTCCTCGGGAGCACCTCAGGGCTGACTTCAGAGCGAGGCATCAAACTCTACTGGAGCTGGGGGAGCTACCTGGAATTAAGCCACTGGAGTTCTGAAATTTGAATTTAAGAGATGTAAATGACCTCAGAAATAAAAAATACACTTTCTACTTTGACTGGTTTTGTATTAGAAGGCTAGAGGGTTTTGTTTCCCCCTCCCCTTTAGTTGGTAAGGCAATTAGGAGCAAGTTAAACCAGGAGAATTTATGAAGCTGCAGTTCAGAGGAGAGTTACTGGTTTTAATTAACACACATACAAGTGCACTGGAATCCATGCACCAACACCCACTGCTACAGCTGTGTCTGCAGCCAGGGCAAGCAGAAAGGACCAAAGGCACCAGCAGCCTCCGGGCCTGAATTCACTGGCAGTGGCTGGTTAGTGACAGCCCCGGTAAACCTGCTCCACGCTGCAGTGACCTATGCCCCCAGCGTGATGGTACAGGAGGAGATTAAAAAGGCAATACCCCCTACCCACCCCAAACTCTCAGCTCCTAGCACTGCAGGTGGCTGACAATATCCCCAAGCCCCCCATTCCACTGCCACACAGCTGGCTTTGGCGGCCTGTGTGGTAGCCCAGCACGGTTGCCCAGCATGGTCCCTCACTGCTCTCCCCCATCGCTACTAAAGTGAATGCTGTCGCCCCACGTAGAGAACCTCCTGCTGTTAACGCCACTTGTAGTGGAGGGGAGAGGAACCACTACCTCCTGCTTTGGTTGGAAAACATTCAGGTGCCTTAGGTGCCCTGATCCTCATTTGCACAGCTGCAAAACCCACCGTGGAGCTCTGAGAAGGGCCAAGCTTAACTCACTGGCCAGACACTGTGGAGGGGGTACAGGCCTCCTACACCTGCAGATTCACAAACTGCAGAGCTAAAGAGGGGGTGATGCAGCGCTTGAAGTATATCAAGGCAGGCAGCAAGCGGCAGGCTACCTGTGCCCACCCCTGACATAGCTTCCCTCCTACCACCCTGACTAAACTCCACCTGAGGAATAACAAGGACTTTGTTTTCAACTCCTTAAAAATCAACCAGATAAAAACCCAGCAAGCAACCCTGTGCGTGGAATGTCACTGGCTGGCACAAACACCTGGCAGAGACACTATCTTTAAGCATTTAGACTACACTAAAAAAATAGTTATCTCCCCAGTAACCTAAACAGTGTTCAGGTCTCCATAAGAACAGTTGAGACCTGTGTAAGGATTAGCCTAACCCACTTCTGACATCAGAGATGGACAGGCTACTTGTTTTCTGGACACAAATCTCCCCTTCTGTAACAAACAATGGAAAAAAATACAGCAAACGGGGCACTTGGGAGCCCATCGAGATCCTCTTTCACTGCTGGCACCTCACCGAGGATTCACCTCGATGCAAGGAAACCACTCAGAACATCTGTAACTCTGACAGCACCTCCCAGTGCCTGACTGGAGGGCTGAGGGTGGGAGTCTAGGCACTGGTGAGTACATTGTAACTTCTGCCCTGGAGAAAGGCGCTCTGCTCATAGGCATGCTTAGTGTGGGAAACCAGACTTCTGTAACGGGGTGCGGGGGGTGGGGGGAGGAGGAGGTGGGGGAGGAGATGGGTTTAGTGGCTCTGCCACACTGAGGGGACAGTCAGAGCCAGGGAGGGGCTGGTGCAGAAGGAGACCTTAGGAGGGGAGCAAAGCATCTCTTTATGTCCACCTCCTCGTTTGGAGGGAGTGGCAGCGCGAGAGAGACTTCCAAAGGTAGAAACTCAAAACTCCAATATTCCTTTCAAAAGCTTCCCAAATGAGGTGTAAACCCTGTAATTCAGCTTTTGCCTACCTTCACATGGACCTGAGAATGGTGAGCTGAGTAACATCTTTAAACAGTAGTGCCATCTATTCAGTGTTTGGGTGACAGCCTCTGCACAGCCCAGGCTGTGAGGCCAGGCCATGTGACCATACTGGTGCTCGTTAGCTCTATGAAAATTACGGTGTGAGCATCGTCACGGTGCTGTAGGCAGGTGTCATTCTGAAGTCACACCGAGCTGCTTTCCATCAGGGGAGATTTTAAAGCATGATTTGTTTAAAAGCCTGCAATACACTGCTGAGAACAAGAAACATGATTTGGAAGCCTGTTAACTCATGCTGCCTGTAAGGGAATTCAGCATGTAGCAGGATCAGGTATTTTTTTTACAGTGACTTTTTTTCATTCACTTTAAAACCCAGAATTTTCCTTATGGTGTCAAATGAGTTTTCCATGAAGAACAGACTTAACACACCAGAAAGCTGCTGGATTTAAAGACATCCCTTTTTTTGTTTGTTTGTTTGTTTAAATCTCCTTCCTTTCTGCCTCCAAGGTAGCAAAGCTAACACTGGAAACCAACACTGCACTGGAAGCAATGTGAGTTTTTAAACCAAATCCTACAAAGGTTATAGGTTTGCCAGTTGGGCTTTTTTCTCCCTAGGTCACCTAGGTTAAAATAAATGATGCAATTTTAAAATCTAGGACTTTTAAATTCAGGTTAAGTAACCTGGACAAGGCAAGAGGAACAGCTGTAGCTATGTAGCAATAAAGCAACTCCAACAGCACTGGTCTGAATACAAATATTGATATAATGTTTCTTTCAACATGAGCTGAAGTTTTATGATTTATTAGGACAAATTGTATCCTTTCTGAAGAAATGGAGAGGATTCTGCTTCCCCAGAAGGAAAATCCTATTGAAAGTGCCAGAAATAACCAATTCCAAATCAAAAGACCTGGTTACTATCCAGACCAAAAAGTACTACTGTGAAATCTTGAGTTCTCCTAGAAGTTCCCACTGTTCTCCCCAATTGAAATATTTAAAGATTTTTTTCCCCCAGTTCTGCCAGGTAAACCTGTGTTTGCTGTGGAGTGCTTGTCCTAAATTTTTAGGTGCTTAAAAAAAACCCCAAAGCCAAACACCAAAAGCTCCCACAATTTCAAACCCAAAAATGTTTCAAACACTTCCTTCTCCCTTTTGTCTTGAAGTGGTTGCCAGATTCAACCCACATCTGCAAATAGTTTTAGTCCTCCTTTCCTCTCCCTCCCTCTCTCTATATATAGGATATAGAAAAAATACCTACTTCTGCTCATTTCTCTTTATCCATCCAGGTTTTTACTTGATTCCATCTGTGTCCCGCTTGAGATCTGCATCCCATTTTTTCTCCTGAAATACGCAACTGCAGTTACTAGTGGCTTACGTTCCAAGATACAATAGCACATTTAGCTTAGTATATTTTATATAATTTTTAAAAGACTGGGTATGATTGGTTTCTCCCCCTTTTCTTTCCCCTCCCCCCAAAAAAAGAAAAAAATAACAAAGGAGAGCTGTTAAACAATACAGTAACAATGTGGTGTGTGGCGTCACTTTCACCTTTGATCAACACAGATTCCACACGTGACTGTGTTAATATATACTCCTAGACTAACTACACACACCTTCCTGGAGTTAAAATCTCCCATTTGTGGTGAACTCTTCTTTAGTTTTCTTAAAACAACTGTCTGATACTCCAGGCAGCTTTTTTGGGCTGAATTCCAATTCCCAGAGAACCACCGTTGCTTTAAATAGCTGCAAATAGATTTTTAGGACTCACTTTGTAATAATTTTTTTATATCATCTTTCTCTTCTGAGTGTTCTCAAGTTAAAAAGTATCCTCTGGAGCACAATTAACTGGTAATGAGCATAAAGAAGGAAGCTTTTGCCAGTGAAGTCTTGAGAGCAGCATAATATCCGAACGATTCTTTCCTCTTCTGTATGATCTTTGTATTTCTGCCCAACTGCATAAAAGCACGCTCATTCCAGATAAAATAGATTATCAGCAACCAAATCCCTGTGGATGATGTGAAGTTTGTTCACATCACCAAGAGGGCTTCCCTTAAAACAGGAATTTCAATTTTCTCTGCCGAACAACCAACCTCTCAAACTATCTTCTAGAGATCTAGGGTGCTGTGGGTGCCCCGGAATTTGCCAGTAGTTCCTCCATGCCGATGACCGTACGCTACCTGGAGTTACCACGTCTGTCTATTACGACAGGAAACCATGTAAAACCAAACACACTTGACATGGTTAAAGGCACAACAAAGCATGGGGTTTAGTCTCCTGGGTTAAACGCGTACTCAATTCGACAGCTAAGCAGCCTATGAAAAACGCTAGATTTAAATATCGTTCTGGGACGATCCACGCCTTGTTTATAGCTAGGTGTGCTGCTGGACTAGATTTCCTACGCTGAATGGCTTTTGTGACCCTGTTAACAGAGCTCCAGTTATCCTGGGCAAACTCACTAGTCTGCAAGCCAGATCGTGCTGGAGTTGAAATAGTTGAGTGGCTTTGTCACAAAAGAAGGGTTTCATTGTCTGGCAGTTTCACCACAAACCTCGTTCTGTGCTCGTTAGTTCTTTTTCTGAAACAAGTAAACCAAAAGCAGGAAAAACCTCCAAGTCACGCAGTGCTCCTCCTTATTCCCAAAACACCCAGGGACTGAAGGCTGAGACTCACCCTTGCGTGAAGGGTCACAGAGCAGCAGGAAAGATGAATGACTTGTAAAAATCAGGGGCAGGGGGAAGTCACAAGGCGGTAAGGGGACTTAAGTCTGACACGTGTCAGCAAAAGCCCGAAACTAATCGACATCGGGCCTGTTTAAACGTTGATGCTGTTAAAGAACAGATTTCCCTCTTCTCTGAAAAAGGAACACAAAGCTTTCTGGTAAGAAAGCTGGGGACCGGCACCAAGAACAACTTCTGCCTTACTGTCCCCTTAAAACACTTTCTTCACTTAGTTTAAGTGGGTTTAACTGGGAGTCAGGTCCAGCCACCGTCTTTCCAACAGCATGGACTACTTGCTTTTTTGCTGTATTTAAAACAACAGCAGCAACAAAACCCAATGGCTGAAATGAGGCTGCTGGCGGATTTCACTGCTACAGCTGCAGAATATTTCCCCCAGAGTTTCTTTTCTTTTGGCACAGTACCTGTGTTCGCAGAAACTGCACCTCTTCTGTAAGCAGCTGCTTCTCTTTGAAGAGCTGATTCTGTTTGTTGAGCAACTCCACTAACTGCTGGGCAGTGGCCTGGCAGTGCTTGTCAAGCTGCTGTAACCTGGAAAAAAATAGATAAAAGGGTTACAGATCATCTGAAGTTGGAGTTCACGGTAGAGGCTTTGATCTTTGCACTGGCGGGTACAGCTCTCCCAGATGGAAGAGCTCAGTCTGGTGGTTGGGATGAGACTGAAGTACGACTCTGAGCATAGGCACTCAGTACATTTTATCTTCACACTTTAAATGAGCACTTTGAAAGGTTGGCACTTCAAATTCAGAAGCCTTATCATGACATGACAATGAATTTGCTTTGCCATTAAGTGACATCAGTAGATCGCAGGACTGCATCCGGGTATCTGTCAGTGAGCAAGCTGCTGCTCTGTACCCACTTCAGTAACTGGCTCCCAAAACACATGCTCCAGCCCAGATTATAAATCCAAATATCTCAGCCACCTAGAGTGACAAAAACTTCTGTTTTCTGTCCACTGTTCCTTGCAACCTGGTCAACGCCCAAAACTCGTTACAGAACACACCATTTATTTCAGGTAAGCTCAGTGTTAATTAAGCATGCCAGAGTAGAGCCTTTAGAGGGATTCCTGGGGAAGGGTGTAAAGACCCCATCACGCCTCACTGAAACAAGGTCCTCCTTGTCAGGAGCTGCAATAGAGAGGGAAGATGCTGGTGGGTATCAGAACAAACACACAGAGGCCTTTCTCTTACACTTGAGAAACAAATGCCTGAGTTGGGACATTGCTATTATCGACAGAGCAGCTGCCCTTTCCCTCCTTTAATCCCAAAAGCCGGTATGACCTGTTGTGTCCCCGGTGACTGTTTCATACTCCTGCCAAGAGAAATTTTAAAAGTCTGCTTGGGACCTGTAGCACAGGGCGTAAACACAAAGAAGCTGGAAGTTGTGTTCTTACGTTAAATGCATTTCACTCTTTAAATAGGACTATCTTTAATTAGAAGTCCTTGCAGTTATCTTAGAAACTTCTTGTCTTTAAATAACAGTACTCCAGAGAAAAAACTACACATCTGAATGCTACGCACGGAGGGAGCATGAACCAGCTCTGGTTTTGTCAAGGTTAGTTCTGGATTGAAACTTTACACTTGCTTTTGCAAACTATTTCTTGCTCAACATATTAGGTCCAGCTAACAAGGTTTCTAGGTTCTCTCTCTCACATAGGTTGTGCTTTTAATGGGATTCATTACACGCTCACAATAAGGCATGAGACTGTCTGCTTCTTTCTACTTCCAGCTCCGTGTGGTAGCTCTGACTTGTACAGCTGCCATAACTCAGCTAAGTCGAGCAGCCCGAATGTCCACGTTCACAATCAGGATCATCATTCAAATGATTGCATTAGTAAACACCCCCAAATTTCTTGACAAAAAGCTAGGAAAATCTAGCTGAAACAAAACTGCCAAAATCCATGTAAAAACCCTATCTGCCAGTCAACTTCTTTGAAATCAAACTGCAACACCGTGGGTGCCCACATGTCAGAGCGGCCTGTTCCTCTGCTAACGGTCCCTTGCAGAAGGGATTCGAGGAGCTGCAGGACCAGGTCCCGGGGATGGGAACGTAACTAAAAGCAGCTAGCCACAAATAGCAACAGGTGGTTGTAAACAGCCAGCTAAGCAAACCAAACCACCGATTTGTTTGTGCAGGATGTTCTACTTCAGAGATGCAGAGACACTCCCCATACCTTCCAAACGATACCATGTACAGGAGCTGTGTATGCTTCATCGCTTTACTAAAGGCGATTTCAGGGGTGTTGAACTTAAAAAAACCCAACCAAACTCCCCGCCACCCCCAATCCCCAACCTTGTACTGTTGTTTTGTTTTTAAAGAAAGTAGCTTTTCTGCTCCCTGGGAGTGCAAGAACAACAGTATTGTTTGTTGGAGTCAACGCTGTACTTTAAGGCTGGAGGGCTGAGGTGTGCTCACTACTTTGCCATTGATTTCCTTTAACTTGAGGAGGATATGTGACCTTACTGCATTTTGTGGTTTGTAATAAAGACATCTCCCTTTATTTCTAGAGTCCTTATTACTTTACAGCAGTGCTGGTAGGGAGGTGTAACTGGAAAGTGCTGCCTTCAGACAGCCAAGGAAAGAACTCCAGTGCTGCCCTACTTATTTAGAGCCTTGAGGCTAGACATCTTCCTCATGCATGAGAGCCTGACTCAACAACTACCAACTGCACTCTGGATTCAGGCCCTTAAAATTTAAGTTTTTGCTCATTTCATAGAATCACAGAACCACAGACTGGTTTGGGTTGGAAGAGACTTCAAAGCCCATCTAGTTCCAACTCCCCTGCCATGGGCAGGGACACCCTCCACCAGACCAGGCTGCCCAAAGACCCATCTAGCCTGACCCATTGAACACTGCCAGGGAGGGGGCAGCCACAGCTTCTCTGGGTTACCTGTGACAGGGCCTCACTGCCCTCACAGTTAAGAATTTCTTCCTCATATCTAATCTAAATCTTCCCTCTCTTAGTTTAAAGCCATTACCCGTTGTCCTGTCACTACACTCCCTCATAAAATGCCCTTGTCCAGCTTTCCTGTAGGCCCAGGTAAGTAGATAACCCCCCTGACCCACATCTCTGCAGCAATATGATGAGCATTGTTCATCACTGCGGTAGGGCCCATTCTGGCTGCAGGAGCAGACACAGCTGGTGCAGCCCGGAGGAGAGGCCCCTCCCTGGCACACTTCCCCTCTCATGGGGAGAAGGATCCAGCTAAAAAAGCCACAACTTCAGGGTGAGTAGCTTCCTCCAGTTCTGGCACCCAGAGAGAAGTCCTTTCCAGCTCATGTGAATTTTACATCAAAACAACACTTTTACTAGATACTCACAGGCAGCCCATGCAAATGCCAGACATTAGTGGGCACAAGCCTTAGTGTGCTCTATTCTCAAGCTCTGTGTCCTTTCAGATCGTGCAAAGGGCAGGTTAGATAAACCACTGCACAGAAAAGTCTTTAATTATAGCAGTACTGCTCAATCACACTTTCTGGTTCTGTAACTTCACCACCCACCATGTTACACTTCAGACTGTCCCCTTGAGCAGAGGGAGGAAGAAAATGCAGGTGCTGAGCCAGGCTTGACTAGTGTGTTACAATTTTCTGTCACCTGTATCTACCTCCAGTGCTTGAGTACAGGGTTAATAAAGTTCCTCTCTCTCCAATTCTGGGTCATGAGGGAGCGATTCTAGTTGGTGCAGATCTCAGTCCGTGAATTCCCAAATTCTGCCTACCAGTCTGCTCTCCCAGAACTGCTGCCAAACTGGCCTTTGGTCTGCATGCTGGGACTACCAGCCTGCTCCAGTGCATTTAGCTCCTGAGGATAGGCTCTGGGCCCTCTCACAGTATCTGCTATTACGTGTGACATGTGCAGCACAGCCACACATTCCCATATGCATTGTATCTGGCCTGCCTGCTGATCTCGTAAATGATTCAAGATGAGAAATGAACAGCTCCTCCCACATTCACTGTACTTCCCATATGTTACAACTGCACATCGATGCCTGCCATCATTTTTACAACTGGGTGACAGAACCTTCTGCACATTTTGCTAATACAAGTGAGTGAGGTTGTACAGTCACCATGTTCACTTTGGCAATACCACTATCAAGCAACCGGGCACTATGTCCTGAGCATCTGAGTGACCACTGTATCCTTGCCCTCTGTCCCACTTTTCCACCGAAGTGACAAGATCTGTCCAGTTGGGATGTCAGGAGGCTGCTCCTCCTTGGCCTAGGAGTGCTGAAGGGCAGGACCCAACTCCATGCTGTCACATTACTTCAAGGCACGAGGTGAAGACACGTAGCTCTTTAATCATGTTACATTTGGACTACCTACAGGATAACCTGTCACTAAGGACTAAGTTGCCATTTAGTAGCAATAATAAGACAAGTGGTTCCACAGAAAGCAAACAAAACCGAGGCATCACCAGCCGTAATGAATGCTTCCAGGTAAACTTTCATTCTGATTCTCAGTACTTGAAGCTTGTAGGCAGCTTTATATTAGAATGGCTACAAGCTACCCTGCTACTTTGTGAAGCTACAAAGCACAGGAGACTGCATCTCTCGCTCTGTGCAGCAGTGAAACTTGGATCTCAGACTAGGCTGTACCCTTGCCCACTCAGAAACAAAATGGAAAGGGATGGCTAGGTTTTGTTACCTTTTGACAGCTATGGGTAGACACTGCTGCAAGACCCTGCAGAAACTGGGTGAAACGAGAAACATGAGACAAAAAGCAGAGCTTTGGCACCACCGTGAATTCCACACAACAGAATAAACTTCAATTGCATCCAACACCACAAAGCTGGACTAGCACCCATGGTGTTACATTCAGATTGTCCCCTTGTCCGCAGCCTACAGACAAAGCCAAAAGCTTCCTTCTGTTCTACAAAGTCACACTGCTAAGCCAGGGGCACCCATGAGGCTCTTGCTGCCAGCTCCCTGCCCTGGGGGGACTCACAGGTCCATTAATCCGCAGTGAAAGGCAAAGCTGACACAACCCCACAGCCTTCCTCTGGGTTTTTAAGTTGATTTGAAAGAAATTAATATGCAAGGATCTGCAAGCAGTGTCCATTCACCCTGCAATGGGGATCAGTCCTTGACATGGCAGAGGCATTAAGAGGTTATTTACTCTCTCAGTAGTCAGGTTACTGATGTAAAACGTTTTCACTCTACTCCACGGAGCTGAATTTGCTGAAATGGCATGATTGGATTGCAGCAACCTGCAGCAGCTAAATCACCAAATCCAATAACCATGCTGCATTTACTGGCACACATCTTAATTAGGTTTTAATACAAGTAATCTGATAACTACTTCTGGCCAGCCAGAGCAGAGCTGTCAGAGCTGAAAGGGCTGTTATTGAGCGGCTCATCCGGCGCGCTGCTGCGGCCGCTTCCCTGCTGACCCCACAGAAGCCCCCCATCTGCCGGTTGCCACGGTAACAGAGGGCAGCCCATCGCGCCAGTGGCTGCCAGGCCGGGTGCCGCTGCCGCCGGGCACCCCGCAGCAAGGCCTTGGGCGCCGGCCACCCACGGGGGCTACCAGCACCAGAGCCATGGCTTTGCAGGAGAGGGGTGCCAGGGCACAGCTCCTGCTGCCCCGTAACATACCAAACCCCAAAGCCACAAAGAATACTTTACAGTGCAGCAAACTGCCGTTAAAAACATCTCCCTTGTCAGGAGAAGACACGAGTGCCAAGCTACAAGTCCTGCAGGTCGCTCTTGCATCACTTGCTGGCCTGTAGATGGACACAGCGACTAGAGGCTGCCTCTCCTTACAAGGGGGAAAATCGGGGCAATTTTGCAGACCCCTCACCATCTCCAGAGGTGGAACAGAAGGGGACCCTGCCCTAACACCCAGGCAGTGCTGGATTTGGTAATTGGCCATTTGCAAATCTCAGGTGTTTTTAACACACTATGAATTTAAAAAGTAAATGCAGTTTTAAGAACAAACTTGCTGCAAAAAGAGGAAACGATAATTAGAAAAGAAAGGAGAACCCAGAAAACTTTTCCATCAGGAAACTTCTAGCCCCATTATTCATTTTTTTTTCCTGGACATCCAACAAATTTGCTATCATGTACTAAAGTGGTAGTAAGTGTTACTTAGCAGATAGTTGTACTACAACACATTAAAGGACATTAAATTTGTATATTTGAATAGTCAAGTATTAGGAAATGCCAGGGCAAAAGTTATCTGTGTAACTCCTTCCCAGACCAGCTCGCACCTCCACTGCTGCTCTCCTGGCTGGCCTTGCTGATACCTTACTGGGGCAAGTACCCACCACCACCCTGCTGAATGGTTTTAGCCTAAATCACAAGTTTTGGCAAGCCTAATGAAATCACAAAGAACTTCAGCAGTGTCTGACAACAAGAAGCACCACACAACCTTGAATACAAACTCGGGTGATCACAGCTAATTCCTGACACAGAGCAGGCACTGCCTAAGGTAACCTCCTGCTACATATAAATCAATGATCAGGCTCTCTTTGCCTCTGTGAGGGTCTTTGAAAGCCAGACTCACTGCCAAGCAAAGAGTTAAGCTGTACAGCTGGTGCTCACGGGGAGCTTGTTTCTGCAGCAACAACTGCCCCAGCTGCTGTCACTTCTTGACCCGCTTGCAGAGACAGCAGTACAGGTCCCCTCTGCTTCCCACCTCAACCCCACTACTTTTCTGTCTTTCCTTTTTACAACAGAAGTGATATTGCCTTTTTCATGAAGACAGCAAAATTTATATTTACCACCTCTTCATATCTTGAAATTGGCTCTGTAGACAGCTAGGACATTTCAACCTATAGTAAAATTAGTTCTTGTGTGAGCAACCTGCAGCTTCATTATAGCTTGCAGCACTGACAAAGTCACAGAGTAAATTTTGAGGTAACTAAGAGCCTGTAAATCTAGAAATGCAGGATAAATAGCAAATTATCCCCCAAAGTTTCACTAGTGTCTGAGATGTCTATTTACTTAAGATCTTGAGCCATAAACGAGGATGTTGAGACAACCTTGAGTGATGAACATCTCAAAGAAGTCCCTACACTCTCCCAAAATTTAAAGAGGAACTACCCAGCCTTTAACTGAACCGCATCCTCCCTTCTAGCTTCAAAAGCAAAACACTGTGATCTGCTTTCCTCACATTAATGAAAGAAACAAAGTTTAAGAGAAAACCCCACCCATGTGAGGAAAAAAGAAGCAGCAAGCAGCTGTAACAGCTGCATGTAACTCCCCTTCTCACCTCTGTCACAGTGACTTCTAATGGGACACAGAGAAACAGTTGAGGGCACATTAAAACAGGTTTCAGTGGCATTTTCCACCCTCTGAAACAACTATCAAAATTCTGTTGCCACAGAAAAGGCCAAGACTGTCATTTGTTCAGGCAGAGAAGGAATGAAATCTATAGTACTTCTGGTTTAGGAAGGTGAGCACCTGCCCACACTACAGGCAGAACAAACTCATCCACCTTAGGCTAACAGATGGTAACTAGAGGTTAATGTCCCTTGCACAGTTTGCGGTCAGACACTTAAGAAGAATATGTCCACATTTCACCAGGAAACCCCTGATCCAGGTGGATCTATCAATTTTTTTCTCAATATTTTTTAAACAAAAAATGTATGCTGGGCGATCTCTAAATTCCCTTTTACTAAAGCCACTCTTAATTTTTCCACATACTTTTAAAGAAGCACCTATTGTACATCATCTCCAGCATCTCTAAGCTAACAGTCTTTGCATGCCACTAATAGGGTTTAATTAAAAGTTTACACAGGAACACTTGCTTCCCCTTTGTTTCAGATGTCATCAGTGACTATTAGAACATACCTTTATTGCCACAGCTGGCCCAACAGGTTAAACAAATAGATCATGTGGGAAACCTGAGCCTGGATCTATTCCTGGGCTTATAACAGCTCCTGTCTAACATGTTGAGGAGAGAACATTATCAGCCTGTCCTTTAGTAGGGGGTGGAGCAGCTGGGCTTGGCTGACACCATGGCCACTTTTAGGCCTCCTGGGTTTTAACAGGAAGGAAACAATGAAAGAGAATGGATGGCAGGACACAAAAGATACAAGTGACAACTTCTCTAGTGTCTCTAGGTGTTTGAATCCCTAGGCTGAAGAGAGGGCTTTTCTCCGTTAAAGGAATTAGAAATAATATAATCTACATTAAGAATATGAACTCTGGATCACATTTGCTCTAGAAAAAAAAAAAGCTCTGGTTACTATTTTCTGCCTATTGCTGGAAAATGTTTAATAAAACAATTCTCCAAACCATTCAGGCTGACTATTAATTTAGAGTTCTGTGAAATACCTTAAGGGGGAGGGAGGGGAGGAGGGGGAAGGAAGCAGGGCTTGTAGCAAATATATGATCGATATAATCCTGTCTCCTTGTAGGCAGAGTCTAATATTTTATTTTTTTAATATGTTCACTGCTCTTTGATTTTGTTACTTGCCAGACACAACAGATTTGGCCCAATTTCTCAGGCAGGAAACAGTCTTGATAATGCTGAGAGCTACAGATCCTATCAAGGTTTCAAAAGTGGCCTACTCATATTTATAAAGATCATTCCACATGGAACATATGTGCATTACTGAAATATTTTTTCCTGCACTTGTTTTACTAGTTACAGCAATTTTTGTCATTGGTTTACTTTTTATAAATGTGTGCTCTGTTCTCCCCGCTGCTCACTTGGATTCTTATTATTTCTTTTATTACCAGACAAGCTTGAACCTTTGCAGACTGCTAGCTGGTGCCCATAGGAAACAGCCACTATATCTGAGGTGGAGACACGGAGAATGTTTTAATGTGATCTGCTCGATCTGGACTCTTTCCTTCAGAAACACTTTGCCTTGAAAAAGAAATTCCCAGCATGAACCTCATCAGAAGCGACATGTAACAGACAGTACATGTGGTGTTTGGGCAGGCAGCAGAGAATTGAAAAAGAAGGTTTCACTTTTTCTATCCCATGGCATGTGCAGAATGTACATGTGGCCCAAGCTGACATCAGGCATTTGGAGGAAAAAAAACCTGCTAAAAGCATCAGCTTCTGTTAATTTACTTTGTCAGACATTGTCTTAATTAAAAAAATACTACCGCTAGAAAGGGTAGTGCAGCTGAGCTACAACTGCTTCAGTCATTTCTGACCGTCACAACAGCAGACTAACAGAACAGCTCTGGGTTCTGTCCTGCTGTCCTCACTCAGCCCAGACTCTCGCTGCTACCAGCGAGGACTGCAGGCTCTCTGTTACAGAGAGCATAAAGCCTCTTACATTTATAGCTCTTAGTGCCTCTGGTTGAAAGGCAAAATGTTTCTCACTAGTGACCTTGCAAAAAGGGAGCTCAAGAGTGTCGGGCAAAGTCCTTCTGATTTGGTTATGTACAAGGGAGTCTTCCCACTTTAATAACTGTATGTCATGGTCCTCCAAAAATGTTCTTCAGCATAAAGCCCAAGCCTGACCACTATGAAAAAGCTATCAAAATATCAGACACAAAGTGTTAAATAGTAGGTGCCACTCATTAGTTCCTCTGCCTAAACCTCTCTTTCAAGCAAGTGATTTTGCCTGTCAGCTTTGGCAGGCGCTACACATTTGCTTACTTTCAGGGTTGACATGGGGTTAGTGTGGTTTTCATAAATTACAGTGAGCGTAATGATAGATGCTTGTATGAGCATAGCTTTATGCTTGTGACATACAACAGGAACATGACTTAAAACTGGTGACAGAGATGATTTTTCCATACAACTTATCCAGATAGATGTTTCCTATACAAGACCCTGTTTACTTTCTCCATGCAGACCAGACTGCTTCCATTTGTGAGCTTACCCCCAGCCTGGCCTACTCTCCTTCAAGCACAGATCTGTATTCCAAACTGACTCTGCCTATGAAACAGAAACAAGAATGGGGACACACATTGAGTGAGGATCTAGAGAAATAGCTAGGAAAGCAGGTCAAGGTGAGCACAGGAGCATAGGATGTGCATCATAGGTAGGGAAGATCCATGCTCAGATATACCCAAGGGACCTGAGGAGGCTTCACAGCCTCTATTTCTCCCTTAGCATTAGTTGGCCAAGCAAGCGTGTTCCCACCTCACAGGGAGCTGCTGCTGTCATGCAACACAGTGCTTTGGACCAGGGCTGTATTCCCTTGGGACCAGCCCCAGCCCCAACCTCCCCAGGTCCCTTGGTACACCATAAAGCAGTTCTGCAGAGATGGGAGTGTCACACAGCACCAAGGAAACACCAGCTGCGGGGGTACATAACAGGAAAGATCGAAGACAGGTGAGCTGGTGAGGGTTACAAAGAAAGATTTTTGTATTGGGAAGGGCTGAGAGGAAAGGCATGTCATCCTGAGAAACCAGAGGTTTTCCAGAAAATAAGAAAGACTGGAGGATCTGAGCAGTATTGTCAGCCCACCTTCACAGGGAGCTCAGTTCTTATGCATACAGAGTCCACCAGGTGTTTTGTTTTGGACTACCTGAAAAACGTGAATTTGCATGTAGAGTTAGTGAAACCTGTAATTGCTTAGAAGCACTGAAGGAAAGCAGGGAAACATTTCACAGGAAATACATCTTAAAAATGTATTAGCACATTATAGACAGGATCACACTCTCTGTCTATTTCATGATGAATGTATCTATTAGTCCAGTTGTGCTCTGAATTTACTGCATTGAGCCTAAAGGCTGAACTCCATCATTGCTGTGAAATAGAGGAATTTTATTGCTGCTGTAGAGGCAAATATCATTACAGTTATCTTCAGACTAACCAGTAACCCCTCCACAATAAGGAATATGACTGCAACCGGGCAGCTTAGAGTTGAGTATCAACAGGCCCAGATCACAGACAGTGGGAAGGGTCAATTATTCCTTTTGGGGGACAACAATAATTGTTACTCATTTTCTTGACATACCTTCAATGTAACTACAAGAGGAGAAAAGTGCTTTTCCCCTTAGATTACATCAAAAGGTCTTGCTTAGCTTTGTTAGGTAAATTATTTCTCATATTGCTTCCCCATGTTGCAGTCTTTCAGCAGTAAGCAATGCTAACAGTTTTACAAAATAAATGTTCAAACAAGAAAGCTCTGAAGTCTTGATAAGCTTTTGGGAGCTGAACATTCTCACTCACATAAGCAGTTGGACAATTAAAATGAAGTGCCCAAAATCACTAGTAGTAAATTAAGAAAACAAAGCTGTGTCTCTTTGTTTAAAAATGAAACCATGTTTTTTTGTTCTTCTAAGTAGGGATATGGAAGAAAAATACGTATGCAAAATGAGATTTAAGAGATGCAGCTACTATCAATCAGTTACTTGTCTCTGTAGACTTGGTAACCTCTGATACTGCTGCTGCAGCACCGTTACTCAGAAGTCGTTACTGGGAAACCTACAGAGAGAAATGCCCGTGTCCAAACAAAACACAGACTGTTGCTAATGCGCACCGTGATCTTGGTGCACCCACATGCTAACATGGTGCAGAAAACAACCCAGGTTTCTGAAAGCCTGTGAAAGCTGAGCAGATGCCCCAAGAGAGCCTAAGGTCCCCAGTGGGGCTCACTGGTCTGACTCTGCTCCTCCTCAACGGCCACGGCAAGAGCCTTCCAGAGAGATGCTGGTGGTCTTGGCACAGCTCCTGGTGGACAACTGTCCACCCTACACCTGGCTCAGCCTTGGCTGAGGGGAGGCAATGAACAGGCCGAACAAATGAAACCAAGCCTCCCTCCCAGGGGACACTACTTTTGATCAGTGTTGAGCAACATATGCAGGCTTGAGCAGGGGGGCATGCAGGCGGCTCAGGAAAAAGCGTGCGCTGCTGTAACTAAACTGCAGATTAAGCTGAGGACTGCTGCTTCCCAAGCTCCAGATAAGGAACCTTCTGGAGAGTAAGAAAAATCTTAAAGAGGAGAAAAAAAAAGAGCAGTAATTGTAATTTTAAATTATTGTGAATTTAGGCTATATTAGAACAGTATTTATCGGAGTTTAAGGTAATGTATTTTTCAGCAAAGATCCTCAGTAGGGAAGATGCTTCTGTAGTTAATGGTTTGTTTCTAACGCCTCTAAAACCGCAATGTTACCTGCTCAGCAAGTATTTACCCACAAATGAATACTTGGGTGTCCCTCATGTTATCTCCTTACATAAAAATTGTGATATGGGATCATAATGCACTTAAAGTCTCTTCAAATAAAATAATCCCAACTTTATTGAACTCCTTTGCTGCGACATCAGATTTTTAATTTCCTTTGAAGCAAACAGTATTGGGGAGATAAGACTGCATTTACAGGTGTACTAAGAGGCCTGATCTCATTGAGAAATACAGAGGAATTTAGACCTCTATCATGTGACAGTAGAGAAATGACCAACACCCATTTCTGTTACAGAGCTGGACACAAAAGCTCTCGTCCCCATCCAGAGTAACTCCCGTGAGCTGTATTGCAGACTACCGAGACTCCCGTAATGCACACACAACCCCACTGAGAGCCCAATCCTGTGTCACTAAAAACAAAAGGAAGTCTGCCTTTAAGAGGAATAGGCCCTTTGTTTGCATAAAGAGCAACTTGTCAAACAGAATACGAATGCCAAGCCTGTACATTATAGCCAGAAGCACAATAGCCCCAATCTTGTTCCTAACTAAGCAAATACCAGAGAGAGCAGTTTCCCCCCAAATCTGGGCATTGGCTACAAATCCAATGAATTGGTGTCTCAAAGTGTTCACGAAGGATGCAGGAAGTTTGCAGAAGGGCACAAGCTTCTCATCTGAAAGCGAGGGAAACTCTACATTTTCATTCTAAAAAATGAGAGCGTGACAAATTCCTCACCACACAATAGCTCTCTTTCAAGTATCAAGTTCCGAATTAGATCTCCCAAGTTTCCCGCACGTTGAAAGAAGAACACAGAATAACGATATAAAAATCCTCCACAAAAAACCAACAAGCAAGGATGAAGCAGTACCCGCCTGGGGGCCAATTGCCTCTCCAGCAGCGGTAAGGCTGTTACTAGGCTTGCAGTACCATTTGTTCCATTACACAATCTCCTGAAGCCTTTTACAGAGAGCTAAAACAACTGCCTGTACCAACACGACACATGGCTTTCCATCCCGACTCTTTGCTAATCCAGACGCTCCAACCATCTTTCTTTAAGATGCCATATGGTTGGCAGAAGCCTGTAGATCTAGCAGCACATCTGCTTGTATGTTACTTCTCCCCTCCAACTCCCCCTCCACACCACAAAAGAGAGAGCAAATAATTATTTAACATGTAACCAGTTAAACTGCATTTAAAGAGGACGGGGATTATTTAGCTCTAGATATTTAAAAAATACAGATTGTGGCAGAAGATCGTTTGTGTCTGGGTGATTTGAGAAATACAGAGAAACAAAACAAAGAAATGAAAGGCACACGGGCAAAACGATCGCTGCATTTGAATTATTTAAATGACTGCTGTTTCAGACCTTATGCCCCATGATTTATTTCCCACATTAGTGTGCCACTGAAGAAGGGACTGAATTTTCCTCTCTGTTTTTCTCAGAGGTGAATCAGACAAGCAGACTAGGAAACTACAATACACCCGAACCTTGCTTTGTTAAGCAAGCAGAGTGAGTCTGTATGCTAATGACTCTGCAGGAATACACTGACACGCTGATTTTTTCGGTGTGATGAGCAAAGATTATTGACACTGTTGAAATTCTGGTTGCACTGGCACGCAGGCACCGGCACCCAGGTTGTCTCTTTAGAATCCAGACGCTCAGAAGAGGGGCTATAAAAATAATTTTGTTTGTGATGAGTTATCATTTGACCATTTATGACATAGTTGGCTATTACAGAAAAGCAAATATACGCTTTGGTGCCTGAAATTAAAATGGAAAAAAAAATCAAAAACACCCCACCTAGAACATAGAAATTATAAATAAATGCTCCTACAAAGCTCTCACTGACCACTCTGTGATGAATAACCACCTCAGCTAACGAAGGACAGGCAGAGATGGAAATCTGTAAGGACAGACGGCACAATTTTACAATTCTGTCTGCTGAGGATTTGCAACACCTTTTGTTCAGAAACACTATTTCCTCGTTCAACTTTTCATGTAACAGTAAAATAAGACATCAAAGAGAGAAAAAGATAACAGCTCTACCTCAAATGCTGCTCACATGTAGAGTTCGTGTGATTATCTGTGCGGACAGAAGCGGTATGTAGCATAAGGACCACGAAGCACATGTGTATGTTCTAGCATTTTTCAAGAAGAACAGAAACTAGACACATATTTGGCTCCAAATAGTCTCCCCACATCAACTGTCCATTGCAGTGAGCCCAGAACATTCCTCTGCCTTCACAAAACCAGCTTTCCTTACTATACTGGAATGCTTGTGTTCAACTAGGTAAGGTACAAATTGCTTTTTCCCCTCAGCTATTTAGGAGTTCCTAAACAAACCATGGGAAGACTAAGTCCTACCCTCACAGAAAGAGCAGAGTGATGCTGAGGCTTTGGTGCAGACCAGCACTTTTGAGGACATAATACTCAATTTCTATGCTGTTTATTTATAGTTAGTACTTTCTTCCTCCTCCAACACCCCCTTCCCTGTCTGAAGGCTATTTTGAATTTCAGCAAAATTGCTTTAGATAGTTTTATCTAAAAACAAAATTAAAAAGCAACTTTCTCCTCCCATAATTATCCTCCCATAATTCCACTTTATTTTCCTCTTAAGAAAAAGATGACAGAAGTTCAAAAACCACTTGAATTTCAAAATGTAAAATGTGGCAATATATTCAATGATGTAGCAATTTAGCTCAGTTTAAATTTGATAGGGCTTGATTTACCAGCTATAATAAATAAAGAGGGTGTTTACAGTAGCAAGAAATGTTTATAAATAACTAAAGATTAAGATTTCAGTTAGTTCTATGCATACTCTTCAAAGCGTACAGATTATGAAATTATGTTTAAAAAATAAAATTCAACAAAAAAACCCTCCCCAACATCTTGGATGACTCTCTTCCAACCCTTGTGTGTTTAGCACACATTCTTGACCACATATCAATTTTCATTTCAGGTATTACAGTGCCCAGGCTTGGCTGACCTGTTTCAGTCTTCTTAGAGGACTCTGGGAGAGGAAAGAGAAATTTTTTTCCGATCAGCTGATTGTGCACATCAACTTTCTTTGTTTTCCTAGATGGGGGGAGGGAGGGTGTGTCTTTGCATTTTTCTGAAGGATTCTCAGAAATCCAACAGCACTTAATGGGTCTAAAAATGCCTATTTTATGCGTTGTGTTGCTTTGGTTACCAAAGCAATAACCAACTCGTCAGGATGTCTTCTGAATTGATCAGGTCAAACCCAATCATCCATGACCACATTTGTTATGTGTCTGAACATCACCTACACATGACTTTCTGCAAGACCACATGCTTTGGGAACTCCCATGCAGGCTCTCTCGCCCCATCCCAGTCTGTCACCAGCAAGGTCCACTACTGCTCTTCCTTCAGGAAAAGCATCAGAAAAACATCAGAAACAGAATTTCAGAAATAGAGGAGCTGGCCATCAGAGGTCCTGTGCATATGTGAAACATGCACAGGATTAAGCATGTCAGAATTTAAATTTATTGTTTAGGCAAGAAGCACGGTCCTAGTTTTACGTTCAAGAGAGAAAAGAAACTGTGTCTGTGCTGTATCTTCTTGTCCCAAAACAGGTGAATGAGAAGAAAGTATGGATGAAGTCTTGGCCAAGACCTGCTGCAAACTGACTGCTGTAGAAATACCAGAAATGCCACACCCTTTCTTACTGCTTGCAGGCTAAGCGAAAAAATCACAAAACTTTATTCTTTTGACAAGCCATGGAAAATTATGAAGGTGCACTGTGTATCTAGAGCTTCTCCCACAAATAGAGTGTAACTGAGCTGCTTCTTACACATGCTTCTTTATTTCTGATCAGAAGTGACAATGAGCTCACTGGGTTGCAGTTTGGACCACTTAAGAAAAAGATTGGGTCTGATGAAGACTAACCCACTGATGTCAGTCTAGCTACAAATACAAAACAAGCGGGGTTTGTGTTTGGTTGACTGGTCAGTTTCGGTTGTTCTTGAGGGGTAAGCAATGTATGTGACTGAAGTTTTTAAAGGAAGGACAGTTCTTATTATATGGAATACTCAAGATTATAAGAATAGGCTTAAAGCCTGTGGTATTCATATTCTAGGTATACCCGAAATGTTTGATATCAATAAATAGTAACTGTAAATCATCTACCCAGTTCTATGGAGGGCTTCATTTGTAACTTGTAGAAACAACAGAATTTGTACAGTAATTTGTAGAAATAATAGAACATTCTTCTTTTGAGAAAGGAGAAATGGGGAATTGAAAGCAAAACACCTTCAATTTAAAAAAGACTACCTGGGGAAGTGGGGATATTAGCAAGGTAAATAATTTCTTCCTTCATAACCACATGAATGCTCTTAGACATCCATTACCAAACAGAAAGCATAGAACTGCTCCGCTGAAAAATGACTTCATACTGGCATTTTTCATTTTGCAACTCCTGTTTTGATACCATTTCTTAGTTCTGGCTGCTGACTTCATGTACTTAATTTTAAGGATATGATACGAAAATACAGCTTGAAGAAAATGAGATAATAGTAAGGTATCTGAAAGACTTCAATTAACTTTTCTACAAGTTTCACAGTATCCAAGCTATTCTAATATAAACAGTTTTTATTATTCTAACTCTTAGGAATTACCTGATATTTTAATAATCATGGTGATTCTTCTGAATTAATTACCTAAGAGCTTACTTTGCTTATGTACACTAAACAACCCCAAGCTTTTTGTCTTTTTTTATTTTTAAATTTGGAAATTTGGAACTGCAGGACAAGTGTCAGCTCTGGAACCATTACTTGGGCTTTTAAACTTTGCCTTCCTCATCTGACACACACAGGTCACAGAAGCATCCAGCCTCCATGCTGCAGCTTGTAACACACCAAGTGCATGTAAATGATACAATCCCTTATGAATTATTACTTATTCAATAATGAGATATATTTTACATATACATATTTTACCACATACAAGTGTAGCAATCTATTACTGCGAGTTGCATTTATTCTTAAAGCTTTGCAGCATTTTGACTTCTGAAATTTTACTTCCAGTCTGTTTTCTCCTCCATCACAGCACTGCTATAATCAAAATTAATAGGCCAAGATAGTCTTCTAAAATTAAACTCTGATCTGAAAGGTACATTTGAACATTTGGGGATCTCTCTTCAGATGCTGACAGGGAGACATGTGAGCGGATGTAGAGAGAATCTGGATATATGGTTCACATATGGGCCTAACAAGAGCAATCTCTTCATATAAAGACACTGTTTCTCATGCTAAGTCTACCTTGTTTTCTAATGTCAGCTGAAAGGAATGTTGGAATCTGGGACAGTTTTTCACATCAGAGTCTGTTACTTAACTGCCTGATGTCAGAGCTATAGTCGCTTTTCATAAGACCTCTGTAGATTGGGGTTTTTGGTTTGGGTGTTTTTGGGAATGGGTTTAAGACTACAATGCTATACCCTCTTAGGAAATCTTATTCTTTTTGCCTATTCTCCTGCCCAAAGCATCCTGAAATTATTAAGAAACCCCAACTGATAAAGGGATATTTTTTTTTCCCAGTATTGCATTAGAACTGTGAGATTATCACTGATTGAACTGTTACAAAAGAAATTTAGTACTTGGGATTGACAAGCACTGATTGTTTTTGAGCCCAAGACCTTCATCTGAGTCTAGATCCAAATCTACAGGTCCCAGGCACAATGCTAGTTGTCATTTAGGGCCTACTTTTGTGCTGCACAGAATCTGTCAGCACAAGACAAAAGCAGTGAGAAGAAATAAGTGGAAAACAAATCTTGGTTGCTAAGGTAGCCTGTCATGTAGTAAAAGTATGCGTGAAGGCTCATACCATATGACCCAAAGGCTCATTTTTGCTCAGAATGCTACAGTTCAAAGAAGTAGAAAGGAAATCCATCTGTAGGCATGCAGAAGGTAGGACTTGGACTATCACTCATTGTAGAGAAATCTATTGCTGACACTGATTAGCATTTAGCCATACCTGAAGTATTGGCCCCACCTGGAGTATTATGGCTCCACCTGGAGTATTGTGTCCAGTTCTGGGTGCCTTGGTATAAAAAGGACAGGGATCTCCTGGAAACAGTCCAGAGAAAGGCTACAAAGATAATTAAGGGCCTGGAGCATCTCCCCTATGAGGAAAGGCTGAGTGAGCTGGGACTGTTCAGCCTTGAGAAGAGAAGACTAAGGGGGGACCTAATTAATATTTATAATTATCTTAAGCAGGAGATGCAGGGGGAATCAGCCAGCCCCTTTTCAGTGGTCTGTGGAGACAGGACAAGGGGCAATGGCTGCAAGTTGGAGCACAGGAAGTTCCGCACCAACATGCGGAAAAACTTTTTCATAGTGAGGGTGACAGAGCCCTGGGACAGGCTGCCCAGGGAGGTGGTGGAGTCTCCTTCTCTGGAGATATTCAAGACCCGTCTGGATGCCTATCTCAGTGAAATGTCCTAGGGAGCTGCTTTGGCAGGGAGGTTGGACCCGATGATCTCTGGAGGTCCCTTCCAACCCCTACAATTCTGTGATTCTATAGAATCATAGAATCATACAATTCTATGATTCCATGAAGCAGAAAGATCTTGCTCAGAATGGTCTGGAAGAGAAGTGCCAGCGTTCATTAATGCCCACCACACACAACCATTCCACAGCTTTATCTTAGAAGATGTTAGAAAAGATTAGTATAGCATTATTTCCATGCAGCACACAGATGACCTTAGACCAGCAATACCAGGACCTGTACCACAGTATGTGGATTAAAACACAACACTTGGAGAAGAACTGCTGTAATTCAAAGTAAAATGCTCAGAAGTCTCTGATGGCTGCCAGAACTCAAAACATTGAGAGGATGAGGAAAAGACAAGAACTCATGTTTTATGGATTTAATAAACCAAAGAAAACCACAGTGGCACCTCTGATCTGTGCAAGCCTAAAGAGCATACACAGAGAAAAAAGGAACAAAACATACAAGGGACAACTTACCTTAACTTGTGGAAAATGCTCAGGCAAGGAGGTTGAAGGCAAAAGTTGCCTCTGAGAGGTGCTAAATTATTTTGTAGCTAAGTCATTACAGCAACAAAGGGGCTTAATGGTCTGCCACTATCTGAGTCACAAGGTTCACAGACAGGTCTTCATTTAGCTCCCCTCACTCAAAAGAAATGTAAAATTCTTTTTAATTCAGGGTCCTTACTGAGATAACTGAAGAAATCCTAAATGAAAACATTTGACAAAAAAACACCTAAGTGTTTATGCCTAGACTCTTTGGTAGCAAATTGTGGGGAGAAAACTAAGACTTAAGTACACTACCTCACCTAGTTGAGGTCTGAACTTGTTTTCAAGTTTTGAAGTAGTCCAGGACTTTTGAGGAAACTCATCCAGCAATTTAGGCAAATATTTTTTCAAAAGAAGAAGAGGTTTCTTCTTTTTTTCTTTTTTTACTTTTTACATAAAAGCAACAACACTGATTTGTGAGCACAGAGTTTTGAAAGGAAGGGAGAAAACACCATTACAAATAGCAAGCAAAGCTTTCAGTTTATGAATCTACTATTTCATCCATGAAATATCCAGGTTGCCTTCATCATCATTTCCAAAACACCACTTTATATAAGGCAACAATGGAATACTAGGCTGGTCTGTTTCCCATATTTTTACTTGGCTCAGCTGGAAAGTGAATACAGGCTGTTGCCCCAGGATGAGTGAAAAATTCAACTCAAATGCAATTTTGCACAAAATTACTTTCACAACTGGAAAAAAAAAAAAAAAAGCAGCACGGCTAGTCAAACTCCTTGTTAAAGACAGATATTTGATTTCTCCCTCCCCCTATATAAAACAGTATAATCATGGCCATGGTTAGCCCCAGCCAGCAGCTGAGTACCCACATCTGGGCCTGGATGCAACTAAGAGCAAGAAAGACATTGCAGGTGTCCTTATCCCAACCCACCTAGAAAGAGAATTAACTCTATCCTAGCTGAAGGAGAATGAACTCTATCCCAGAACAACCACAAAGGTTAGCTCAGAGTTACTGATAAACGAGTTATAAATCTTGCCATCAAAACACCAAGCTCTTCTGCATGGAGTGTTGAGTAAAATACTTGTACATGACATTTCCAGCAGTGGTCTGGGTGAGGTCTCTGCTCAAGAGTAAAATTTATGCTGAAGTAAATGCAAGACAAAATCCCCAACTTGTGCACTAATATTATGGGGAGGTCTGCTGCATGTGGAACTGGTTTTGATCTTTAGATCATAAACTCCTGGAGGCACAGATCTTCTTTAATTACATGACTACAAAGCACCATGTGTTTCCATTATGCTATTTAAATAATAGATTTAATTTGAATTTACATTTCTTGATGTAAACATTACTGACTGTAACATTACCCTCCAATCTGATGCAGGAAGTCACTGAAGTATTAGGAAAAACATTCCTTCCCATACAGATTTTATAAAAGACAGAATCCCCAAATGTGATATTTGGAAATCTGAATAAAAAATAGCTTAATAGGACAGCACAAATTTCAGTGGAAGAGAATTTTTTAGATGGCATTTTCACAAAAATAGCACTAACATCTCAGCTAACCCTGATTTTCAGTTCCACTCTACAGTTACGTGTTGTGTTTAAGGGACTGAACAAGCTGAGCTGCTTCCAGCAACCAAAGTTCCACTGATTATTGAAAGGAAAGAAGGTAGCAAGGGAAGGATTACTCATTTCTCTTGCCCCACTGCTTTAAACAAAGTAGAACTGGGGGCTCTGCTGACAAATTTCACTATCAGGACTCTATAATCAGTTCAGGTTTCTACCAAAATCAGTTTTACCTCTCCTTCTGCATAGTCAGTCCTTGCAGGTTAAAACTTTGCTTGGAGTAGCTTCTGTACCTCAGGTGAGGCTCAAATGGAACAGTGTAATGCTGGATCTAGAGACAACTCCAAGAAAGCCAATTCAGAGGGAAAGATTTTAACATAGCAATGTAAGACAAGCTTTTCTTTCTATTAACAGAGAACACACAAGGCCTGCACTACTGCTGAATAAAAGGTATTTGAATTTTGTTTTACTGATGACCTGCAAGCACTTGTAATAGTTGCTATGATTTCTCTGTTTCGGAGAACCTAAGCAAAAAGAAGAAAAACATTTATGTACCATAAAGGTTGAATGAGTTCAGCTTCTGTCATGTGGCTATTAAAAATAAATTATTTTGAAATAGTTCAGCTTGCAAATTATATCTAAACACAACGTCTAAGCACTAATAACAACGTTGTCTCTAAAATGTGCCAAAATAGAAGCAGTTGAAAGTGAGAGCAGACAGCTAAGAGTGAAAAGTGATGATATTCTGTGAAGATTGTATTGGCTTTTGGTTTTGATCATTCAACTCAGAAAGCAACCAAGCAAGCAAATAAGTTGCATGAAAAATTTTGAACAAGTAAAGGATTTTGTTCATTGTGTACATTCCTTTTTTTCTCCCCAGCACTGTGAGATCCAGAAATCTCCAGAACATTTATATCAGGAAACACTCCCTCCCTGTGTAGAGATGGAGTACCTAAAATTACCTTAAACCAAGAAAAGCATGAAAAGGTGAAGGGAAAAGAACAGAAAATAACATCATGGGAAATATTTTTCTTGTTTTGTCTTTAAAGTAGCATTTTTATTCTTTCTCATTATGTAATGGATTTTTTTTTTGTCTGGTAGTATATGATCCCCTCTGGCCCATTCCTTCTTTTCCTTTTGTCCTTACACTATCCTGCAGAAGGGAAGAGTGGAAATACAGGGCCTTCTGACTGATCTAAAACAATATAGGCAGAGGAAAAAAAAAACAAACCATTTTTTACATAAGTAAAAAGGCAATGTCTATAAAAAACCCAAATGATTATTTGAAGTGCTAGATTTGACAAAAGGAAGTCTTCCAGATCACCATAAACGTCCCAACAGCAGCTGCATCCTCAACACTGTAGGTGAAGGATCATTTGGAATTCATATAATGCATTTTCGATCACTTCAGCAAATGCACCCACTGGTGCATGGTAATGGTACTCTGGACTGCAGAATCAAAACATGTAACACATACATGACAAGTGGAAGATTGACAGCTTTCCTAATACTTTGCACATGGGAAAGACAACCACGAGAACTTGTTTAGCTCTTGATCTTGTCCACTCCTCCATCCCTAACTCTGATTTGTGCAAACTCTGTAAGAGGGTAAAACCTTTTGTAAAAATTGGGTTTTCTTTTGATGCTTGCAGCTTTGGAATCAGGTTTGGAAAAAAAAATATGCAGTAGATCTGTCAAATTTATGATGCATGAAGGTACAGGCTTCTCACATGAATTTACAAGTAGCTATCTAAATGATTTTAACAGAGGCTAATGATTTCTAATATGTAATTCTGCATCTCCAAAAGGAGAGAGAAAAAAACCCCAACTTTTTAAGTTTCTGGAAATATTAAGTTGGTACATATGGCTCTACAAATTCGGAAGCACTAGCCTTCAAGAATTAGCTTTCACAGGACATGCAACTATCCTAAATACACATCAGGATTAAACTAGAAAGTGCTTCTAAGGTTTTCCTACAAAAGGTTCCTAAGTATTTACCAGCCACACAGACACAGTGCTGATGAAATAGTCTTCTCTGAGGTGGACCCCACAAAACACAATTCTGTAGTGGAAGTTAAGATGATATCCAAAATGTAGCAGTCAAAACATTTCTTTTGCTAGATTTGCCATAGGATTTCTAACACTTGAGTAGAACAGAAGATTTCTAAAAAAAAAATAAATATTTTTTTTCCTTTTTCTGAAGGACTCTCAAATATTCTATATTGCACAGTTCTTATTTTATTCAAGTCACAAAGGTGATCAAACAGACCTTACTGAGATTGGGATCATTTGTTCCTGAAGGTCTGAATTCTCAAACACAAGCCCTAGGTTACAATTTTAAACCAATAATCTCAATGAAGACACTGTATTCAACTTTAAAATACATTTTTCTATGTGAACTAAAACGGCAAAGAGTAAAGGAAGGTGTTGATGACTGTTGCCCCACAGTGATCATTATGGTGTCCTTCCATTTTCAAAGACAACTGAACGTTGGTTTTAATTTCCAAGCTGAATTATCTTACACAATTATATACTCCTTACAAAAGGAGCAAAGAACTATACCATGGTCAGATATCTCAACAGAGCACTGTCACAAATAACTGCCTGCTACAATTAACCTTTTTGGCATGAAATCTGGAATTCTTCATGTTATATTCCAATTCAGTAGTTTCTACTTCTCTTATTTACTACTAATTTCTCTGAACCTAGCAATGTCAAGAGGTCAACAATTTCACTGTTTAGAACGCACCATGAAAGTTAAGAGTGACCCTATATTACATCTTCATTTTTTCCCCTCTGATCATCCCTTTATTTGACTGTATTTCAGTAAATTATCCATGTAGTTTTTATTTTGACAGCTCTCTTTACAGCAGTAAAACAAAATGTGTGCATTGCAAATGGCAAAGATTCAAATTTCAGCTATGTTTATCCAAAATAGCACTGAACTGCTTCTGTACTTATGCTATACTGCCTACAGCCTTACGGAAGGGGAGACAGATGGGATGAATTTAGCAGGGAAACAGCTGTGGCTTGAAGAAGAGACAAGCAAAAGTTTTGCTATCAGGCTTCATTATGTATCAAGGTACCAGTAAAATGTGTATCCGTAAGGCAGCCAAAAAAGTGTTTTTCATTTGACTAGTGATAATTACCTTTTCTCAACAGCTGACAATGTTCTAAGCAGCATTAAATAGGTATAATAATTAAGCAATAAGATAAGACAGGCAGTGCCTTGCTGGGGATTATGGCTCGCCTCGGGTGTGTTGTGAGGCACAAGGCTGAAGGGTGAGTGACTTCAGCCACCCGAGAAATGCAATAATCCCCCAGAAATGCACTGCCTGGAGTGTCTTCTTGCTATTAAAAATGTAAATTTAAAAAGGACAAAATGTTACACACATTTCCTGTGGATTTTATTGACATGAGTTAGCATTACAGAAAGTCAATGAAGAAATTCCATTTCTGCCCGGCCCGTGAAAGCCCTTTTTCCCAAGGATACATATGCCTCTGCTCAGCTTGTCTGTGCATTTTATTCATAAAAATGATTTGGGAAGAACATCATCTAACACATGTGTGATAAGGCACAGCAGATTACAGCAGCCTTCATGATGGTAAAAGCTGAAGTCAAAGTGCTTTTAAGTCACATGCTTCCAAATATTTATTCTGTGCAATTGTCCATGCCTGGCATCACTTTTCAGATGATGTTTTAGTTCTGAAACTGTATGTATACATATATATATACATATATTTTTATATAAATAAATGTATCTACATAAATGCGCATGTGTGTGTATATATATGAAAGGTCAGCTACTCAAGTGAACCAAGCAGAGGGGGAAAAACTAAACAAGAAAAACCCACAGAAGACCCAAACCCCTAAAAATTGTTTCTGAGTACATGCAAGCCGTAGCTAAAAGTAAGGCTAAGTAGTGTGGGAAGTGCTAGTGTAGCACTCAGAAGTATTATACCACTTTACATAAGCAAAGGAAAGATTACTACAATTTCAGCCATGCCAGCGAGACAACCTTTTGAAACCAGAGACCTGGAAGTATTTAGCAACCCTGACTTGAATCAGATCAGCATTCTAAAGGCTGTTCAAGATCAAGGCCTAAGTAATGACATACCATGTGTGGGACAAAGTTGTGCTTCCACAGGTATAACTAAGGGTGGAATTTGTCCCTCCCAGGTTAGAAAGGAGTTTAAATAAAAGAAAAATCCTCCCTTCTTTCCCTGCATATGTGAACTTGGTGTTCACAACAAAATAAACACAGAATGATCTACTATCCTTTTCCATTTCTTTCATGTTTTCCATTCCCACTACGTTATTTCAGAACCAAACCGCAGAGCCCTGAGCACACATAACACTGTCTGGAGTACACTAGAAACGCGGATGCTAAAGTAGCTCTTATCTTATCTTCCTTCCTTATAGCCACTTCCATAATCTCTATTGCACTAGAACTTCTGTGATTAGCAGTTGAGGGATAACACAGTTAAGACAGCATCTTAAATGTGCCGGAAACTAGCACAATACCTGTTAATATTAGGCTACTGCCAACTAGCAGTATCACAAGGCACACTAAATGCAGCTACTTTCCAGTATTTAATTTTTTAGGGTGGAAATTCTTCTGGAGTGCATTTAGAAATAGATAACGAATATGACTGGAGCTCCAGAAGGGAATGATAGTTCAACTTAGACAAAAAAAAAAAAGACAAAAGAAGATTCTGTCTATGTTTTACAGAACCAAAACAATGCAAAAATAAGTCTTCAATCTCGTAACACAAAAGCCAACAGCACATCCAATTAGTTTAAAGATGGAAAACAAAAATCATGGAGGGTAAAAAAAAAACAACAACCCAACATCTTTAAGTGCAGCATTAGTTATGGAACTACTGGCATAAGACACATCAAGGCCAAACACTCAAAGACCTAAAGGCAGGTTAGATTTATGTATGGAAAATGCGAGCACCCACAGTTATGTTAATTTCCATAGGAACAGGCCTGGACCCTGCAGAAGCAATCAGAACACCAAGGCTATCAGGAAAAAGCTGTCTTGCAATAATCTACTCTCTTATTACATTAAAAACTTAAATCGCCATTAGTTTGGGATCTCTTTCTCTTTCAACAATAACCTTGAAAGCAGACAAGTGCACAAAATTTATTTTTTTTTTAACAGAGCTGGTAAATTTTCATGACACACTTGCAAAGCTGTTTAAATATTATTCATCTGTCTTCACTTGCAGTTCCCCACTACATGGGAGTAGAGGGTTTTAAATAGCCATAGTCTGAAAAATCTGAGAGTTATACACAGAGACCAAAACCAGAAGAAAATCTGCTACTGCTTAAAGTAGTTTGCCAAATGGGTTAATAGTTAGATTTTACTATTACTGTGAGTTCACTTAAGGCCCAATAGCAAGATCCCAATTACTGTTAAATATCCCAACCAGATAGTTGCTGCTGAACTACTGCATAGTGTTAGTCTCACAGTAGCTATTTGAAAACATTATTTTTTTTTTTAATGTTCTGACATATCACAAGGATTTCACAGAAACACAGTACAGATAAATGAACTTTAAAAATACCAGTGCAACACAATATGGAAGAAACAAGGCCAGGGATTTCCACAATTTATTTTTTTTTTTAATATGGTCTAAGCAATTAAGACTTGCTAACGATTGTTAAGTGGTGAATACTTCTAGGAGAAACATGGGGAGGGTTGTCCTCCAGAGTTCATACTACACTGGAAAGGTTATTATCCTGGGCAGAAACCTTTGTTCTGTAGCTCTGGATAATTTTTAGCAGGTAACTTAAATGAACCGTGACATGCTTTTTGGTGCTATTTCGTGCTATTAAACAGCTATGTCTTTATGAACCTGCCGGCAAAGCAGCATTTTGGTCCAGCCTGATCACTGTCTGTTCCACATCTGTGGGGAAAGGGGTGAGGAAAACTGGCCTGTGACTACGACCACAGACCAGTGGGGCTATTACCAGGAAGTAAAGGCAAAGTGTTTCAAAGTAATGGCTAGGAGTTAATTGGTGGATCAACACAAGAAGAATCACGTGTCGCCACCAGAAGGAAGCCCCAACCAAAATTAAAACAGCCACAGGTTTGTAGTCAAAACATAGGAGAATAAAATGGGTGTTCCACTGGAAAACCATGGGTATGCTTCTCTCCAACGATATACATCTTTTGCAGCACCACTCACATGATCTGCATAGGGCCAAGCATTTCTAGGTCTTGCCACATCATGGAGAATCTGGGCTGAGCTGTCAAAAACATCACCTTTACCCACCTCCATTTCAGAGGAACCGAGAATTCTTCATTAATGCTAAATTAACATTTCAATTTGAAAACTAACAACTGTGCTGACAACAGAAAGTAACAAGAACAGCCTGGAACCTTATGTTATGCTGTTTGTATCACACATATTTCAGGGCTTTCTACATTCCTGGTGGACCAGAACACAAGCTTACTACTAGTGCGCAGAGGGCTTTGACTCACAGAAGTTGATAGCATCAATAAGAACTATCCCTGTGCTTGTTTTGGAGAAGGCAAAGTACATGCAAACAGTAGAGTACAAGATATTCTCAGGAGTGGACAATTACCAAAGTCTTAGCAGAGGGGTTTTAGTTGGAATGCTGGTAGTTGTTCAACACAGAAGCAAGTAAACCTGGCCATCTTCCCACCTAGATTTTTTTTCAGGTATCAACTACCCCCTGAAATGACAGCATCACTTTCCCAGACATTATTCCAGAGTTTCTAAAACACCAGAAGTGTGATGCCCATCAGTCTTGATGTGCAAAGGGAACAAAACACCATAGTTTTCCCCTCTGTTAAGCAGTCAAGACAGATGCAGCATTAACTAAGCAATTCAGATAATTATCAGCCCAGTAACATGACCTCAAATGCATGAAAAGCCTACAACATATTCTGAAGGAAAAAGAGTACATAAGGAAATGAAAGTAAATGGAAAACACAAGAAACTGAAACATAAGTTAGACCAAGCAAATTCTGTCATGTCAATCCTAAAGTCTTTGACAGCTAGGTTGTTTTTTTTTTTGTTTTTTTTTTTTTTTTTAAATATTATATATAAAGGAAATGCAATAAATCTTACTGATGTTCCAGCAAAACAAAGCTGTTATTGATTAATAACTGACTAAAGTAAGAGCACAGCCAACAGGAAAAACTGAAGGTGAGGACAAATTTTAAGTGGATTTCTCCGAGTTTAAACACATTTTAGAATATTTTGAATTATGATTCAGCACAAAAAGTGGGAGTGGGCTGATATATTTAAGAGATATCATCAGCTTAGAGAAGGTCTGGGATACTGCACTGAAAGGAACAGATGACTCAGAAGACTGAACAGCAGAAAAGGGATGAAATTTTGTAGTATAAAGTCTTACATGAGGAATTTAACACATTCTCAGTTCATAGCAAAAGTCTCTGCTGAGAACTTGAATTTACTTGGGAGGAAGAGATCCTGGATGCACATCTTGGATAGAGAAGGATTATCAGCTAACAATATTATGCAGCTGTCAAAAAGGCAAATGTGATTGTAGGATCCAGTCAAGGAATTTTCAGTACGTATCTTAATTCCACCACCTGAGATACTCAGATGCCCTCATCCAACACCCTGTAGGCAGTTCTACCCATATTCAAAAAAGACCAACAATCAGAAAGTGGAGAGCGATGGAGCTTATTGCCAAAAGAAGAGCAAAAGAGGAAGGTTTTGCTTATTATTCAAAAGTAGGACTCAATAGATACAGCAATTGTCTACAGTTATCTACATTATCAGTGCAGATAAAAGTGGAACAAAAGAACTATTAACCCGAACTGTGGCACAAGGAACAAGTAGGAACACAAATACATTCACACCAAAGATAAGAAGGATCACAATCAGAAGATTAGTGTTGCTGGAAACAGTTGTCCAAATTGGAGCAGCAAGACCTAATGACATTTACAAAGTAGCTCAATACATTCTTAATATAAATACGTAAATTAAAAGACTATGTATATATATATGTACATATATTTTATACACACACATAGACTTTGTGATGGCTGCAGTAGAGGTGCACAGTACTCTCTGACCTAGAATACATTTTACAGAATATTATTAAGTACCCTAAACATCTGTCTGAAAATTAAGTGTGACATCTTCCCTCTGCTTGTCATTTGCTTCTTAGAAGGCTTACAACTTATTTGCCTATTATCTTGCAGCATTTTCTGAAGACCCAGTATTTCACTGCTGGTATATGTTTTCAGATTTTCTAACAGCTAAGGTAATTTTTGCTTATATGTCTACTGTTCAAATAGATAGGGAAGAAATCTTTAAAAACATTGTGTGGTGGCTTGTATAATCTTATTAACTATTTAGAACAGGAATATTATACATATAAAAGCATAAATAATATATGAATTTATATGCACACTATATATAGACATCTATTTAAAGAGAGGGTGCAGAAGTAGATAAATAAACAAATACATAAATACATAAAGTAGACAGTGAACTGGAAGAAAAGAAGGAGGGTCTGTTTCAGACCATGTGAACTGTGTGCAAACACCCAACATTAGACAAAATCCAAATGCCCTTTCAGACTCTGACAGGATTTGTAGCATATACGTGTGTCTGTGATACACACCTTCCATTGATTATTTCTTAATAGCACTCCTCTGGAGCATCCATTCTCAACCTACAATGTGAATCTATTAAACAGCATTAATTTAAAAAAAAAAAAAAGTAATAGTGATAACCCCCAATTCTGGGCAGATTGAGAGTTTCCCTTGGCTGCACTGCAATGCAGGACACAGTGACCACAAAACTTTTTACAAATGCCTTCCATGGAAGGCTACACAGACAAGTCTATTGTCCAACTATTGCAGCAATTCCATTGAGTGAGACCACACCAAAGATATGTGGGTATGAATAATGATGCTCAGGAAAAGGGGAGCATACTGCTCTTTTAACATTGAGGCAGCTTTAATATCAAAGAAATTACAAACACTACATAAGTTTATCTTGATTGTCAATGTAAAAACTAAGGAGTTTTAAACTAAACCCTCATAATATAATGCATTCTATTCTGTAATTGCATTTCAAAGCACACGATTGATCTAGTAAGACGACAACAATCTTCTCACTGTTACTTAAAAAAATACTAACCTATTGGTGAAATAAAAATAGGGAAAGCAATATAGTCAACAAAGAGCAAATCTGGATTGGGAAAATACATAGGTCTTTTAGGCAATGATCAAAATGAAGTTTTTCCACCCATCATTATTTCTTGAAAACACATACACACAAAAAAGCACAAGAGGTTTAGGCAGAAAATGTAAAGTTTTGATGCAACTTGATTGCTCCAGTTATCAGGAAATAATTTTAATCAATTGTTTTACTGCAGATTCGCCAAAGAAATCCAAAATCTCTATTCAGAAGTATAACAGTGACAGCAAACCAACTATTGTTTTTTCATGTATCAGTTACTTGAAACTGCTAGTATATTCTCAATATATTTATCTCTCGAGTCTCAGATATATGCATAATCTCATACACTCTCACTTCACAGCAATGCCAAAAAATAAACTTAACAATGGGAAACCCCTTTAAAATAATTGTTAAGCTTAATGTCACATTTTCTCTCTAACTCCTTGAGCGGTCCATTTAAGAATCCCTTTTAGCTACACTTCCAGATAAGCTTATCCATAAAAATCGTACATTTCCCCATAGGTAGAAAACAAGTATAATTTGTCACATGTTGTGCTATACAGACATATCTGCACAGTTGCTGCACTACACTAGAATGTCTGAAGGGGAAGACACCCCAGGTAGTTGGCTGCAGACACATCTCGACAACATGGCACGTAGTTACAATTTGACACATATAGTCTTTATAAATCCAATGTCTATGAAGTCAAACAAATCTCCTTCTTATTTATAGTAACAGGCAAGAGCAGATCTTTGCCGTCTTGTTACACAGATGGTTGTAACATTTTTATAGTTAACTTACAACCACTGATGCCTGAGGAATAGACACACATCTGCCCCAAACTGCCAGTCCTGTAGGCTCTTCTTTTAAACTTCAGCTACCAAAAATACAGTTGAAATACACGCAACACCGTCACCCCCCAAGAGCTACCACAACAAAAAGCCCCACGCAAATTTGCATAAAATGCCTTATTATTGTTAGTGTGAAACAGATTGGACAGCGATCACACACGTTACAGCCAAAAATAACAGCAATACTGACTCTAATCACCAAAACTTAAGTTTTAAAGAAAATTCATAGCCCCAGACCCCATATACTGAACTTAGTTTGGAAAAAGGTTTTCTTGGGGGGAAAAAAAATAAAATTTGAAGCTTCTAAATTTATGTTTTACTAAAAAGAAAAAAAAATTCAGAGGAGCCTCATACTTCATACAAACTACTGTCCATATGCTCTGTTTTGCTGCTTGATAAAAACTAAAGGCATGGCTGGCTCATCTTGCAAAAAGGGAAGCAATTGCCTAGGATTTTTTTCTCCTACTTGAAGACACTGATCCATATTTGCTGTATTTCGACACATCATCTGGGTCTTGAACAGGAAACACACACAGAAAATAGCTAGCTGTATCAATTAAAGGCTCCTCATTTTAGGCACTGGCTGTATGGAGAAGAAATTTGCTAAATAGATGACTTACAATCAAATGCTTGCTTTACAGGAAGAATACATGCAGAAAAGAGAAGTGATAATCAAACCTTGTGGCTATTAAGAGTTGTTAACCAAGTTCAGTGAAAACTTAAATAGCCTGATGAAATCCTGACCCGTGGCAGCTTGGGCAAATATTACTTATTCATAAATACGTTCCATCAATAATAGATCTAGGCAGATTCTTGTCTTTTTGTTCTTGCTCCCCAAATCAGAAGAGAACAGAGCTTGCCAGAAAGTAGATCTGCATTTACAGAGCTGGTCTAACTACGGAGGTGAAAACACACGCCTTGGAATTTGGTTTAAAAACATGTAAAAGAGAAAAAAAGGCCAACATTATGCATACAGTTACTCAATTAATTTGATCTTGGATTTTCCTTTCTCTGGAATCTTTGTTTGGCTTTTGGTTGGGTTTTTTTGTTTGTTTGTTTGCTTGGTTTTGGGTTTCTTTTCAGTGGAGTGGAGAACAGCAGGAAACTGGTAGCATAGTTTAACCTTTTATTTGTCCTTCATATTCTTTTTAGACTTGGCTAGCTTTCTATCTGAACACCCACCTTACAAAAGTATCATACTTGCTGCTACCTGCTAATTTCTACTATAAACACAGATCTACAGAAAAGGAATTTGAAGAATTTAGTAATAAAATTTTGTACAAATTTTCAACCTGAAAGCAATGTGCTCTTTGCCACATAACAGACAAGAATTTATTTCTCCAAGATTCAGATCCATAAAGTCACACATGCTGACCAGCTCACTTCTTGGCACATCCGTGACCCTATGATGCATTAATGAATACTTTTGAGATAATCTACTTCACAAAATCAATTGCTCTCTAAAATGTGCATAACTGCAAAAAACATCAAAACAAGCACAAGCTAATGTAAAAAAACCCCTAACCATACATGTATCAAAGCACATGGTTGCTAGATTAACATTAAATGAATATTTCTTCATAAGCTCTGCATTGAAAAGACTGATTTAAAATAATCTTTAAAGTAATCCTTTTATTAAAACATGGCTCATGTTATTTCAGATTATTATTATTATTATCCTGAAGGAGCTGGCTGATGTGGTTGCTGAGCCACTCTCCATCATATTTGAAAAGTCGTGGCTGTCAGGAGAGGTCCCCAGGGACTGGAAAAAAGGTCATGTCACTCCCATTTATAAGAAGGGGAGCAAGGAAGACCCAGGGAATTACAGGCTGGTGAGCCTCACCTCTGTGCCTGGGAAGATCATGGAACAGATCCTCCTGGATGACATGTTGGAGCACATGAGGAATGAGCGCCTGATCCAGGACAGCCAGCACGGCTTCACCAAGGGAAGGTCGTGCCTCACCAATCTGGTGACTTTATATGATGGAGTGACAGCATCGATAGACAAAGGGAAGGCGACCGATGTCATCTACCTGGATTTGTGCAAGGCCTTTGACATGTTCCCCCACCACATCCTTATCTCTAAAGTGGAGAGATGTGGATTTGATGGGTGGACCATCCAGTGGATAAGAAACTGGTTGGCAGAACGTAGACAAAGGCTGGTGGTCAATGGGTCTATGTCCAGGTGGAGGCTGGTGACAAGCAGGGTCCCCCAGGGGTCTGTCTTGGGACTGGTGCTCTTTAACATCTTTATCAATGACATCGATGAAGGAATTGAGTGCACCCTCAGCAAGTGTGCAGATGACACCAAGCTGAGTGGTGTGGTTGATGCAATAGAAGGAAAGGAAGCCATCCAGAGGGATCTTGACAGGCTGGAAAAGTGAGTCTGGGTGAACCTAATGAGGTTCAACACTGCCAAGTGTCAGGTGTTACACTTGGGCCAGAAGAATCCCAGACATATATACAGACTGGGAGAAGAGCTCCTTGAGAGTAGCCCTGATGAGAAGGACCTGGGTGTCATGGTGGATGAGCAGCTTATCATGAGCCAGCAGTGTGCTCTTGCAGCTCGGAAGGCCAATGGTATCCTGGGCTGCATCAGAAGAGGGGTGACCAGCAGGGACAGGGAGGTGATTGACCCTCTCTACTCTGCCTTCCTGAGGCCCCATCTGGAGTCCTGTGTCCAGATCTGGGGCCTGCAACACAAGAAAGATGTAGAACTGTTGGAGAGGGTTCAGAGGAGGGCCACAAGGATGATTAGAGGGCTGGAACACCTCCCCTACGAAGAGAGGCTGGGGGAGCTGGGCTTGTTCAGCCTGGGGAAGAGAAGGCTGTGGGGAGACCTCATTGCAGCCTTTCAGTACCTGAAGGAAGCATACAAAAAGGAAGGGAATCGACTTTTTAAAAGGGTAGAAAATGGCAGGACAAGGGGGAATGGATTACAGCTAAAGAAGGGAAGGTTTAAATTAGATATTAGGGGGAAGTTTTTTACAGAGAGTGGTGAGGTGCTGGAACAGGCTGCCCGGAGAGGTGGTGGATGCCCCATCCCTGGAAGTGTTCAAGGCCAGGTTGGATGGGGCCCTGGGCAACATTGTGTAGATCCAGGCCTGGAGGTTGGTGGCCCTGCCTGTGGCAGGGGGTTGGAACTGTATGATCCTTGGGGCCCCTTCCAACCCATGGCATTCTGTGATTCTATGATTATTTTCATACGCAGTACCTATTCAGAAAGCTAGGCATGACAAAGAAAGAGTTATCATGTTCACCTTCAGGAATGCAACCATCATAGTCACCAAAATATTGTTGCTCTAAAAGAAATTCCAATCAATCAATTAGAGGACAGGTACGTTTGGACCCAATGACCATAAAGGCCTTTTCCAACCTAGTCATTCTGTGACTGCATGACTCTGTGATCTTGCTCCTTCCACAAAATAGTTACACCAGGCCCTGTCACATTCTCCTAGACACAAACAGCGACAGAGATTTAGTCTTGAACAAATGTCATAGTGCCTTATTATTCAAATGCAAATGTTAGGTCCCAAGTTAAGTCAAAAAACCACTATTTTGATAGAGGAAACTTTCTGAAGAGAGCCAGAATAACAACACATAGAAAATCAGATAGGAACCTACTTAGCAGGATTGTGTTACAAAAACTAGTGCTATCTGTAGCTGCATACAAAGGGGAAACATACCGTGTTAAGGTGTAATCACCTTTAACATTGTTTTGCTGTGATTGTTAGTATCTGAACAATGGATGAAAATCTGAGGTAAAACACATTAATATTATTTGTTCTTCTGCTTTTACTAAACAGTATACTCAGATCTCAATTTTCAAAATCAAAAGAGAAAAAAAATAATTATTTTTTTCTGGTGGAAAGTCCTTTTCTTCACCTAGATCTGAATACTTCATAGCCAATTTATAGCATTTGGGAACTGGTACTGAAAATCTATTACAGTTTCCACATAGAAACTAAAATTAGATTAGACTGAATTTTTCAAGCAGTTTATTATATCAGCCTTGTCATTTATTACCTAGATTTTAAATTAGTGTAGTGGAAGATAATCATTAAAAATACATTAAAGATGTCACCTTTCAAAATGCTGGTAAAGTATACTGTCCGTGATTCCAATATCTGATAATCTCTGCTGTATTTGTATATTCTAAAACATTAAATACAAAAAAATGCTATCACTGTCCTGTTTTCTCTCCTTATTGTCACCAAAACAGCAGCAGAAGGTAAGGCACCGCCTGCAGCATGACTACTCTGCTTTCAAACCACTTTTCTTTTCTGGATTAATGCTTTCGATCTTTTCTACTGTATAATCATTGCTGTGGCAGCAGCGAATGAACCACATTTTCTAGGTTCTGATAGAGGAAGGATTGCCTTAAAAACTTACAAAGCCATCCTAAATTCAACTACATACTAATAATTCTACAGGAGAACAGCTATGATGAAAATAAAAAATATGCACACACACAGCACCTTGAAAGTAACCCTAAGTCCTTACTACGTGTCCCCCATATGCTAAGAATCCACCACAAGTAAATAATCCAAAAGGGAGGAGAAAGAAACAGAAAGATGATGTGGTAACACAGATTAGAGACACAGTTGTAGTACTTTGAATTTCTTTGTTCTATGAGCTATAAAAGATGTTGACAATCCTGGGTTACAGAAGAAAAGGATGAGGTATAGAAAGAAATCTGAAAGGGAATTGGAAAGAAGGGGGTCTGGACCACTGGAAAGAGGGTATAGAGAGCTCACACAAGAAACAATCTGATACAGACAGATGGAGAGTGAGAAAATATTTAAAAAAACCCCAACCAATAGTCAAAAAAAACGACCACACCAGACTGATTGCTTCAATACATGGATGATCTGTTCCCATCAGGTGGTCAGTGGTCAAAGAAAGCAAACAGATTTTACCCAGCCAAGACTATCTAGTCCAAATGAAATTAAACTGCTTTTTGCCTTTCAGGGCTGACAAGAGGTAGGCTGGCTGGTTTTGCAGAGTTGCTTCTCGGTCATCTCTCTATTTTGTCCTCTACCTCCCTAGCCATGGCTAAGCTCTTTTGAGTGCCTGTTACAATGAACATGGAGTGGAAAACAGAAAAGAGAGCAGATAAACTTTCTGGTACAAAAAGATGAAGAGTCTCCACAGGGATCTTTAAGGACATCTAATCTATTTCAAAGCCCAAGGCATTATCAGCCCCGATACTCTGGCCAGAAGAGTCAATTGGAATCAGTGGAAATATTCCATACCAGTCTTGCTGTAGCTTCGTGCAGCAGTTCCTGAGGAAGTTGCTGCTTCTCTGAAAAAGCTAGTGATGCCTAGAAGCTCTTAAAAGTTCTCTGGTTACTAAGATGTTCAATAAGATTTATCTGTTTGTGCAAGTTAAATATTACTGAGAAAAGGAAGATAGTAAAAGCAAAAAATACACCTATTACACGACATTATGGAATCCACATCTGCACTCTTCACTCATATTACTGAGTAACTTCCTCTCCCCTTCCTCCCCCTCTTCCCTCTTTTTTTTTTTTTTTTTTTTTAATAAGGTAAAACAATTCATCCAAGTTAGAGCAGAGAACAGCCGAAGCAGCCCACACACATATGTACTAGGCTTAAATTCTTTGGAAGACTCTGCTGTTCAAGCTTTCCTTTTATTTATCCAAAATGGCACAAGCAAAAGATGTTATAAAAAAAAAAACCCCAAACTTGACAGAATGCTTGGGGAGGAGGAAGGGTTGGTCATTTTCATAAGGAAAGAAGAGTACTTTCAAACAACCTAGTGTCATTTTTATGTTGGCACAACACAACAGGTACAGTAGAGTGTACCACATACTGACAGATAACAGGACCTCCTACCTCGACTTCATCCTCTCATGCATTCTCCCATGCTGGATGCATTGTTGGTCCAATTCATCATTCCGTTTCTGCATCTTCTCCAATCTGCCATGAAGATACTCTTTTTCCTGACTAAGCTGGTTGACTTCAGATCTACAGAAGTAAAACACAGTGATGATGGATGTTGTCAGATTTCATCCTGCAGCGTGCCATCAATATGTGGCTTCAGCATTTATAAAATTTCATACATGTATATGTAATGCATAAACAGGCTATTACTAGAACTTACAGAAACAAAACGCTGTTTCAAATAATCTTAAAACAGAAGAACATGAAGCTGAAGGGTATCTAGTAAATATGCCAATGGCAATCACTCAGCCATAGGTTGGCTATGCTAATTTAAGCCTACTTTAAACAGGCACATCATTTGGCATTATGTGTTGATGTTAAAGAAGATTAAGAAATGTAAATTCATACTTGTTAAGCAAGAATTTGGCCAGCATTTTAAAAACATATTTCAAGTTCTTTATTAATGAATGCTAGCACCTAATTTAAAAAAACGGCTACTGAAAACTTACTCAACCTTTACTTCACTGTCCAGGTTGAACTCTCAATAGTGGTAATGTTTTAGAAACTTCATTAGCCTATTATGTTTAAAATACCATTACACAGATTGAAAAAACACTCCAAACACGTTAAGAGGAAACTGAATAAAGCCTGAAGAAATAAGGAACAAATTGTAAAGGCACACCCTAATGTACACACAACTCAGCACAGTCTTTAAGAAAATCAGTCACTTCTAGCAATTCTTATTCCTCACGGGTGAGCAAAGACACCAGATCCATGAATGACCTGGGACTGCCACTTGCTACATCTCTAACCATCAGCTCATGGAGAAACAGTCACGAGCTGTTTCTTAATATCAGAAAAAGATCTCAGATTAAATTGTGATAAAATATACATTATGCACTTGTACAGTTTAACTCTTTGGAAAAGGTTAATGAGAACATGTCAGAATCTGCTATACCATCAGAAAGTAAGAATCAAAAGCAAGCAAATTTGTTTTATGGCATCTGCCACTCCAGATCTTGAGGTTAAAAAGCTTCAGAGATATCTTTAAATCATAAAGTTAAATATGCTGCAGTTACAGTAGAAAGATACTTTACCTTCCTGGCTGTTACAGAATGCAACAATAACTGACATTCTGAGAAATACAACAAAGTTCAGGGGGGTAAGGAATACTCCCTCCTCCCTCAAAAACATGTTCCACTGACAAGTCAGATCTGGAAATGACAACATAATCTTTTCATGTTTAAATAGAGAACAATACACAATATCATCTGTGAATCTAAAAGGACTTAGCACGGTAAACTTTGCAAGAAGACTGTACATAATTGATTTCAGACAGGGACTTTCAGCTCAATTAAGGAACACCACTGACAAATACACCAGAATCATGCTGACCTATTTGTACACCAAACCCAAATGCACAAGAGTTTCCTGGACAGGTACCAAACAGCGGGCATGAAATAACAGTATTTGCCATGCAGGAATACTGTAAATTATCATGTTTTTAGGGTTTCCCAATTGAGGGATTCTCTTATTTTTCTGTATTTCTATGTGGCCATCTCATTCATGGAAACAGCAGAGACAACTTTCAAGGAGATAAAAATCTCAAAGTTTTAAAGAGACTTAGTCATCTCCAGCCCATGTGAAGGTACCTGAATTCTTTCTGGAAAGATCAAGACATTCAAATAAACCAATATGCAACTGAAAATTGTAATTAACGAAACAAAAGAAAGTACTGAAATAATTGAAAACACAAGTAGCATTATCACCAATCTCTAAAACATGGCTCTAAATGCTTGATGCTTTGAACAATGTTCCTTTTGTTCTCTTCTCCTAAAATATCTTTTTTTATTACAGTTGAACTCCACAAAAAAAAATTAATTCATTGCAGTTAAAATATTATTTATACAATGTCCCTTCCAAATAAATATCTAAAAGTCTGACCAAAACCCCAAAACTACACACCAAAAAAAAATCCCACAGCCATAACTGTAATAATCCTCTACTGAATATGACAGCATATTTATATTAGAAGCAGCAATTCCACCCTGCCAGGGGTAGGACTAGGTCTACATAGATGCTTCTGAGTCACTCTGCTCCCAAGCTGTCACAGCGGGGCAGGGTGGGGTGGTGGTGCAGGAGGTGGCAAGCAGGTGCCAAAGAACACAGTCTTGAACTCCACGATAGCCCATGCGTAACACTAGGGACAGACAGACATTAGAAACATCAATGCATTAAGCACTATGACTGATGGAGCCAAACCAGCTAAAGGACACAGCATGCACATGCTGATGTTGCTCCACAATGTTGCTCTGGATCCAACAGAGCAAATACTAAGCCATGGTGGACTTCGTAGAAACTGAAGCATGCAGATGTTTGGAGTGTGGCCATCTGAGCTGAACTCTGCATGGAGTTATGCTGCTGCACACTCAGGCTGGCCCCACATGTCATACAGTCGTGTTAATACACCTGGGTGAACTGGTAAGACTCCAAAAACTTGTATGAAATCAATATTATTTTGAAACTGCACAGAGTAAAGCTACAATGCCATATGAAAATGAAAATGCACAATGAATGCTTTTAAGTAGATGGGTAATAGAATTTGTTAAATCTCAATTATCTTTCGCTGTATCAAAAATAATTGATGATGACCAGGGAGAGGAGAGGGACAAGAAGAAAACCCCCTTTATATATCTGGATCCACTCAACTACCAAGAAAGCCTCAATTTCTATTTAAAAACAAATTTAAGTTTTTATCCACTACCCTTGCTGGAAGAATCCTGGGAAAAGAACCCGGTGCCTCCAAAATATTAAAACACTGGAGGCAAAGAACCAGCAAGTTGTTGAATTGTGATTATTTATACAGAGTCAGCCTTAGGATATTTTTAGGAAGAGACGATTTTTGAACACTGAAGTGGCAATGCTGCTTTTACTCCTCTGAATTACCTTCTGCATCTCAGTGGTTTTTAAGCACTGCATTCTCCTGCTCTTAAAACCAATTGTTTACTTTTACAGCAACGAAACACACTCTCTAAAATATTTTCTGCTGACACAGAACTGTTTCATATAATTTTAATGACTGATCCTTCAGACAGACTGTTTCACATCTTTGTACGGCTACCTTCAACAAACATTTCACTCCTGCTATTGAGTGCAATGACAGCAGTCAACCAAACATGCAGAAAAATAGTTCAGCCGGGTGTGTGTTCTTTACTTCAATTAAACTCACACAGTTGGATGCCTACCGTTGCCAAACCAGTAATATAATTTATACATTATAGTCCAAACAGTAAAACTACACTAAAAGTCATTTAACAATATTTATAACACCATAAAATACAGTGTTAAAATATATGAACTGCAATATGTACCAAAATTATAAAATTTGTTTCTCATCATCAGTGATTAAAACCAGGATCATTGCTCTAGCTTCAATACTCACAACCCTGGTGACAGATTAGAATTCAAATCTTAATGATCAATTTACAATTAACAAGATAGAAGTGAAACAAATTAAACCAACCATTATATATAACGAGACCCAATGGACTCCCATTGTTCCCCTTAATTACAAAACGCAAATCACAAATACACAGTGGGTACTGTTAAGCATTAATCTACAACCTAGAAACTCAGACAGTGACAATCAGAGAAAAAAAAAAAGAACAAAATAACAGAGAAGAAATCAACAAAGGACTATATTTTTAAACACGCCTATGCAGACAAAGACCTTCACAGACACTATCTTCCTTCCGCGCAGCTTGAGGGGTTTATAATTTGTCTGACATTGTCTCTCTGAAGCTGTTCTAATCCTGGGTAGAGGCTAGCTCACAAAAATGGTTCCAGCTTACATACAAAGAAGAAAACCTCAGTTTAGATTTCTCAGGAAACATGTATTAAGTACATCTGTGATTCGGAGGTGTCCTAATGAAATTGTGCAACTATGTAGTTGACACAGATAAATTTGAAATGCCTCTTATTACAAACGGGGTCTTTACTTCCTATCAAACCCCCAACAGTTTCTATGAACTTACTCTTGCATCTGTTACTAAAAAACCTTGAATGTTTTACCACGGTACTGCCTGTATACAGTTATTTCTTAGCCCCATGGAAACTAAGGCACAAAGGTTTTTAGAAATGTAAAAAGAATCCAGGTCCAAAATTCAGTTTATTATACAGCCATAAACATGGGGAAAAACATGGAAAAATATTTTCCAGTGTAGTAAATTATAAAATCTTCAAAAAATTCTTTTTTTTTTTTTTTAGAAGACAAACCTGTCCCAGAATTGTGGTTTTACACTGTATCTAGTGACAATGAGCATGAAGATTGCCTTTCAGAGCAATGCTACTGAAAGATATAAACTGATCATGCATTTAAAACCCAGTGGAAGTAATTTTCTGCATCCAATCTCCTGATTACATTGCTTTCTGAAGCCATCTATTAGTTTAGCACTTTCCACCATCTCCATCCAGTTCCTCCTCACTGTTCCCCTTTTCACATGCTTTCTTTGTCCCCGCCTATTTCTCCATTCTTGTTTCTGACTGCAGCAGCTCCCACTCCAGTGAAGGCAAGCTCAAGCTATTTTAGGGCCACTTCTCAGAACTGCTTTCATACATTCTTCCATACTGTTTCTTGTGCAAAATATACCACTTTCTGGAGATCCAAGAGGGCTCCTTTTCCCTTTTTCGGGTTCTTGACATAGTCAGCTAATGCTGCTAGGTGGAGAAACACTTGGCAATCTCTGGTATTTATTTTCAGAGAATAATGTGTTTTCACAGTATGTTTTCTGTCTTTCCTTCATCCTTTTACAGTTACTAGTCTGTGACTGTGAGCTCTAGCAACAAAGTCTGTGTGCATTTTTATTGCTGGAATAATAATATGATTTGAATCTATTTAGATTTTGTATTACTTTAGCAGAGGAGCTCTGTTTTTTCAGAAGAAAAACTCTGTTTGCTTCTCTCTCAAGTACCCATCACAACATTTGCAAGGCAAGATTGCTTAAATTTCCTCAAGTTTCTCATTTCTTCCCCAAACACTCTGGATGGAATTCATCTCCCAGCTTCAGCCACTTAACAGCTAGTCAACACTTTATATTCAGTGAAAAGTAGGATGGGCAGTGGAGGCAGTACCTGTGGGAAGCATCATATATTTTTTATATGCATATATATGCCATCTACTTATATCATTCCCCTTTGACCATTCCTGGAAACAGGATGCCGGGATAAGTGAGCTCTCTCCCTGAGTGAGAGTTGCCCCTGCTATGTTACCTCAACAGGATCATTAAATCCGCCCAACAGAAGAAGAATGCTATCTTGGAAACCAGTTTTATCTTTGCCAAGTGTTTTCCTTACTTCACATAAACCAGCAAGATGAATCCTACCCTTAATTACCAAATTCACTTTGCATGAAATTTACAGAAGTTTCAGAATGCCAGCTCACAACTTAAGTCCTGTTTGCTACTCTAAATATCAACCCTGCAGAACATTTAAGAGATTATTTTCATACTTAAAAACGTCAAGTCAAATTATTACTAGGATAGAACTACAAAATTCATCATGATTTTGTTTTTGAAAGAAGATAGTCCAGTCCTACAGGTTTTAAATAGATACCTTCATACTTCTGCATGCATTTAAACTACTTATTGCTTCCAGGTTTTGTTCTATTCCTGAATTTTAATGGCTTTGCATTTAGACCTGCTATTGATTTTAACAAGAGCGCCACATAACAAGCGGCGTCAGAATCAGAGCTTCAATGACAAGCAATTTTGACGACAATTATTTCAGAGATAATTATTCAGTGTGTAGTATTATGAATGGAGCTTTAAGTAAATAATTAAGCCAACAGACTACAGTTCTGAGAACTTTAAATATTTAGTATTTTTCATATAATTTCAGATAAACTCCAATTATAGCTCTGTTACAATTTTCCACTCTTCATATTAAGAATAGGAGCATCAGAAAGAAAGCAGTATGTTATTTTTACACTGGAATTGTCTAAGAAATCTGAAGTAATAGCTAGAAACATAATCTGAAAAAGCAGAAAATTAGAATTACTTTGGATAAAAAAATCCATCCATGTTTCTGAAGTGGCACATATTGTACTGAGATGATGTGTAATACCTGGGACAAAATGAACAGCAACAAAAAAAAAACCCCAAAAAAGACATGTGTCTTAATAATAAAGGGATATACTAACCTGTATTTTTCTGACATTTGTTCCAACTTTCTTGCCAACATACAGCATTCTTCCTTTAATTTTGCTATGAACATGTTCTGGGAGGCCAGCAATGAATCCAGTTCATTTACTAGAAATTAAAATTATAAAACTAGAAAATTATTTTGCACAGATATAAATTGAATAGATATTTTAGAAACTATTTTATATATATTTTTAGAATTTCTTTCCTCCAGATCCTTCTGGTTCTGGTATGTCTTTTAAACTTCAGCTACTTGGACATGGAATAATGACATCATCATTCACTAAATAAAGGCTCTATGTCAGAATAAGCTAACCTAAAACAATGTTGCCACTGAATTAGGTCTTCTATGAGAAGAATCACCATAAAGACGACTTATCTAATCTGGTCGTTTTGCTTTTTAACTGCAAGTTCATTGACATTTCTGTGAGGAATAAAATTGGCAAGCTATGCCTTAGCAGGCTTTTGCTTGCTCAACTGGTGCAGAGGATACACTGGCAACCCAAACATTCACACTGTAGACTCATCTCATTCTCCCTTTAAAAAAAAGAGAGCTCTTTTATTTACTGTCCTGTGCTTACCGATTAATGTATTTTTTTCCTATATACTACTAAAATACTTACTGTCTGGTGAAAGTTGCAGTGAAACCATTTTATAAATTAATTTTCAGTCATTTTCATGTTAGGCTGCACCAAATCTCATGACCTAGTAATCAGACATCTTCCTACTTTCAAAAGGAAGATATAGCAAAAATATGTTTCTTGATTTCTGCTTTTAAAATCAGAGAAAGACAACTGTAACCCAAATCCCTCGTCTGAGTATAGGGTCATAATGCATAAGGGTTTCTTTACATACATAATAAATGTTTACTCTTTTCAACTTCTGCTAATTCTACTAGAGATATATAAAAACAAACTCAGCCTTAATGTTGTTTCATTTTTGTATACTGGGACAATTTATGCACCAGGAGGGTAAACTGTACATCTCTTGTGCAAAATTGTACTTGGTCATATGCAGAAGTGTTGGCTAGAGTAGGGAAAAAATTATTCTGAGAGCTCCTTTTCTCTTCCTACTGTGTAGATAGCAGCCATAATACAGCTGTTTGAATTCCCTGAACATGAAGAAAGGTACTCTAATACTATGATAATGCTGCAAAAAAGGCAGAAAAATCAGATGGCAAATGTAAATGTGTCTGCTACCTCATCAGGTATTATCTGACACTGTTTAGGATTAATACAGGCTACATCATTTTTTAACCTTACTGCAGGACTGGTGGGTAAAAAAAAAAAAAAATTATTTTATTAAACATATCAATATATTGTGTTCCATAAGAGTGAAGCTCCTCTTCCTTTCCATGCCCAGGGGTCAGAGATTTCCTTTCTAAAAATTTATTTTATTGTTTATAATACGCACCTTTATTAATATTGTTGGCATAATATTTCATAATAACAAAAGGCTTTTTTTGTTTGTTTGGAAAATCCATTTTGCTTTCAGATTAGAGGTTAGAAGATATGGATCAGGTAAGTCAATGCAATGAAGTCTCCCATCATGAGAACCTGAAGTATGCAAGGGATTAAACATCTTTCTTCTAGATTGGCGAGCGGGGTGGGGGGGCACATGGTAATGCTAAAAATGTTTGAGGCTGCAAAGATTAAATAAAGGAACATATCAATTTGGAGCCAGTGAATTACATCCAGCTGCGACAGTGAATTAAGAACCGATTAATGGCTAAAGCTTTTCTCCAGTTTGGATGCCGAAGCAAACTCATTAAGCTTTTAGAGTAGCTATAATGTGTGTACTGTGGGAACTGTTCAATGCTATTCAGGAGACTTTAACTGTAAGCTCAGAGCATTTCCCGCAGAGCTTCTGATGCTATTTTCTTTATATAACATGTGTGCCTGAAAATCCAGCCAAAAACAAACCCTTTGTTTTTCTACTTTGTTGTGGTCTCTCTCAGCTTTACGTTTCTTGAACACAGGTAAATAAACTCATAATCCAGATGGTGCAACAGATGTGAGAGCAGCACTCTGAAATCAACAGACAGTGGGCAATACTTTCCATTTTCTCTTTTAAACGCTAACTAATATGTAATTCGGAATCTCCGGTGTAGTTAGCATCTGCTCCCTTCGGCCAGCCAAAGGTTACAGGTGTTCCTGATGTCATTTCACAGTAAGGCGTGGGCCTGGCTTGTGAGTGAGTGCCCAGGCTCTAATCTTTCCCTACCACCTACCAGTTTTCTCATGCTGGGCCTCCATTTGCTGCATCTTCTGTGTCAGCTCCTGCTCTCTTTGCTGGGCCTGAAGGGCTCGGGCCTTTGCTTCATTGCTAATGCTTTGCTGAATGCTCTCTTTCTCCAATCTATTTATTAAAAGAAAAAAAAAAAAGAGGAAAAAAAAAAAAGGGAAAAGAAAAATCATATAGTGCAGATGATAAATTAAAAAAGCAAAGCAGATCATTCAATTATTAATAACAACGAAAAAAATTAATCTGACCAAGCTTTACAGATTACACATTCCCTCTCACTTCTGGTTATATAAACTGACCTTTCTCTTACAATGTCAAACGTTCTCCAGAGACTAGTAGGAAACAGATAAAAAATCATCTCTTTTATGAGCAGAAATTAGCCTTTCAAACTCAAATAAAATTTTATTTTTAAAAATTTTGAAGACAAGTTCTTTTTAATAAGGAAGTTCCTCAACATCCACTTTGCACGGAATAGAGGATTTGCATTTTCTTTTAAATGCTATTTATTTAATTCTGTGCTGAAGCTCAGGGACTTGACCCTGAGATGGACGGGTTCCCAGTGAACCAGCAGGAGATAAGTCAATGGGAGCGACTGCCACAGTGCTCATAATACAGCTACTCTGAAAGCTTAATGAGTTTTCTTAAGCAACCAAACAAGTTTTAACTATTAATTTATGTAAATAGGAGATGAATACATCCATTACAATAGAGAAGGCTGTGAGTACAACAGAGGCCCAGCCCCTTGTGGTTCTGCTCACTGGGTTGCACGGTAAGGTCTAAAGCCCAGTACTATTATAGAAGTACGCAGGCAAGAGAGCAATTTACTTGACCAGATATGCAAGATGGGGCAATCTACTCCTGAGGCAAAACAAATGCTAGACCTCCACACTCCATTGAAGCATTTTATTTAATGCAAGCCAAGCAAAAACAGCATGGAAAATAAAAACTCAAGAAGATATATGCATATAAATTAGAAAGGGTCCTAAACTGCATATTCTTATCTAAAATATTCACGACCTTTGGAAAAGTCATCTGGTGCACACCAGGATCCAGATTCAAAATTTCAGCAAGCTCCCAGACATGAGGATTGATTTCTAGATTTCAAATAACAGACATGCACACACTTTTCTACTGAAACTACATTTAATAGCTTGGGATAGGTTTCAGTAAATACTTCTTTATGGAAAAGAAGCTTTCTTCAATAAAGCATATTGTTTTATTCTAGGGATAGTACCTATTTCAGGGGACTACAAAACAGAACACGGGCATAGATCATGTAAGGATAAAGCCACATCTCATGTGGTTGCTGCGCTTAACCTTTGGATTGGTGCCTAATAACCCATCCGAGATATTGCAATATCTCAGCATGACACACACAATGTTAAATCTTCTCTCTTAAATTTACCCCAAAGCAATACAAATGGTGGGTCACATTACACTAATTCCTGGTCCTGATGTTGCAAGCCCTACCTTAGGCAAAACTCCCTTTGAAATCACAGGCAGTCTTTTCTGAGGTAAGACTCAGAATGACTTGACACAAAGAAGACATTTAGGTAGCAAGAATATCACCATGTTAAGGGAACAAAGCTCTTCTTTGGAGGAAATTTCATACACTGAACTGCACTTTATCATATAATTCTCATAATTACTGCATAACCATAGCAGGGCTATTCTAAGGGGCGATGCTCGCATCATTTCCTAAGTATAAGCTCCAAATATGGAAAGCATTACTGTGAAAAACCTTTCCGTATCTGTTGTGAACCGGTCTACTTAAACCCCTTCCAAAGATCTTTCACCTTCAGAGAGTTGTTGAAAGCACTGGACCGCTCAAAAAAGTCCAGCACCAGCACTTAACACATCCCCCAGACACTTCCAGCTAAAGAAAGCAGCAGTAGCACAGTATTTGATTTAATAGTATCTCACATGAGATGGAGGTGTGCTGTTGGGTGCTGGGCCTGCACCTGGCACACAGCTGGCTGGGTTGCATTCTGAGGGAGCCTTCAGCATGCCCAAGCTACCAAGGCAAGCCTGTAAAGGTCCATTCCTCTTTGCTAAGGTCCCTTCTATTGAACGTATGCTAATGGACAAGTTCAAAACAAACGGAAAACCTGCTGCTGCCAGAAACACACTCTTGCTAAGGGGCTCCATCCTCAAAAGCTGCTCACCTATGCTATTTACCATACAAAGCCAATTAGTGGGAGCTCAGAAACCATGGATGCCTGGTAAGTTCCCTGTGCCTGAACAGGGTGGGTGAACATAGATGGCTTGATACAATGGATAAAAGCTCAACTACAAGACTAGGAAAATACATGTAAGTCTTAGGCGGAAGGGTAGCTGACTAGTCTCGATCTTAGCACCCAGGAAATATTGGGATTGAGACACAAAGAGGGCCACATAAAGAACAGTATCTGAAATGCCTACAGCTGCCGAGGAACAAAAAGTTCTCCTGGAGCCAAAGCTGTCTAAACTGAGTGGCAGGTCTTTTCACCTACAACTTGAGTTGACACCTTCTCTGCTCTTTAAACTCTCTGCCTTCCTACAGAAAATTTCCCCAACACATTTTACATATACAGAGACAGGAACCAACGCAAAGCACGCAAAAAACCACATAGAAAAACCCCCACAAAAACCCCAGCCCATGGATAAAACATGCAGAAAGCCACCAAAGAGATTTCAGGAGCTATTGGTAACATTCCTGCTAAAACCAGGAAACACTGTGAGAGTTTTAGAAGGTTTGACACTGGCTGCTTATTTATGACTCTGAAATGTGAAAGAAGGGGAGCTTGATTTAAGAAAAGCTATGGACTGTAGACAAAAGGAAACCCCTCCAGCGTTACTGTTAAGATATCGGGAGCTTCCTCCTACAAAAACTCACAATTTTCTCATATTAGCTAAAGGAAAGCACATAGGCAGTGTAAAGCGGAGCCTCATTTTAATGACACAGGTGAAATCTGAATCAGAAACAACAGCTAAAGAGTAATTCTACCAGAGCTTTTTAAAGCATCAGCTATAGGTATCAAAAAGGGGGACAGAGTGGTTAAACTGCAGCAGCCTGTTCTCCACTGGAATGCAAACACTGAATCAAAATCTGTAATAAAAATTAGAGTTCTTTCACATCATACCCATTGCAAAACACCAAAGAAACGCCTATGTGATGAGAATTCTGGACTTGGCCATAACACTGATCAGCTTTACTAAAAGAGAAGCACTGAACTCATGGAAATTTTCATTTTTGGGCAGAAGCACCTGAAGACTCACTCATTCCCTCAGAAGCACACTCAAGCTCTCCTTGAGGCCTGTTCTGAAGAGCAAGTTTTTCACAGAGATTTTAGTTCTAAACACTGATTATTTTGAGTCTGTGTTACAGCTGTCAAGAGCAGCCTACTCCATTAACTTGTTCACGTATCTCAATGAATGCGATACAGGTTTGTAGTGACTGAAAGCTACTCTTTATAAATATTATTGACAAAATAATAGTAATAACAATAATAATACAGACACAGTAAACTGTAGCTTGTGGCACAGGAAAAACATAATGGCCATCACCTGCAAATCTTAAAAAACCAAAAAAAGTCCTTGCTTAAAATAAAGTGAAAATTCACCTTGACCTCAAAGCTAACATAAAAGTATGCTGACTGAATTTGAGCCAACAAATTTCATACAAAAAAAACAACCCAAAGAACAAAAACCACACACCTTTCCTACCACTAAATAAAAACTGGATCACCAATCCATTCCAATAGGAGACTGCTCCTGTCAATTGGCTTCATAGTAAAGAAAAAGGAAGGATGTAAAGACTAACAGTGTGGAAGTTATATTTGACATAATACCTCATTGATTTTTGACTGGAAAAGAAGGGAAGAGCTTCAAGTGATAAAACATTGATTTTCACTACACAGTTCAATGGGAGGTACTTCTGCAAGTGTTTTTGCTTTGTAACAGTAAAAACACAAAATGAAAAAATACAGGATGAGTCTCAGTGTTGAATTAGGCCTCTGACTGGAGGTTGCCAGTAAGTCTCCTGACAAAACAACAATGACGTGAAGCATCCATGCTTCCTATATTGACTATTTGATTGTTCCATGAGATCAACATGTGGCATTCTGTAAAAAGCTAATGGACCCATTAGTAAGGACTATGAACTTAATTGGATAAATGAAAATACTGTAGCAATTATCTCAGTTCAGTGGCACACGAGAGGTTATCATATCCTTATATTTGACATCTTCATTTCTCATTAATGCTAGTTTGAAATGTACTTACAAGATATTTTAGGTTTACACATATACCTACTTTAAACTGGACTTCACATATTATTAAGGAGTAGTTGGCATTTAGCATTCCAAATATTTGGAGGGATCCAAACTAAAAAAGATTGTTGGCCTAAATAACGTCTAGTCCTGAAACTCATGACCAACACTCACACTTGGGCAGAAAGAGGCTCACACTGAGGCTTTTACTACATATCCTCAGCAGTTGAACACAGACCTCTTTTGTAAATAACAGGTAGCCAAGTGGGCCAAGCACTGTGAACTGCTGGACAATAAATCATCTCAGAAACAGCAACACACTCGGCCTCTGGAAAAGCTGAGGGAGCCCTCAGACATTTGCTTTCTCTGCCAGTACTTCTGAAAATAAACGTGCAGCATAAGCTTCTCTATACCAAACTGAAAAATGTTTTTGAGAAGGTACCTAAGCACTTAATTCCCAGTATATTTAACAAAATCTGGCCTGAGCGCATTCAAATCAATTAGAAAATTTGGGAAAATAGGATTTAAAATCCTATGTGTATTAGAAACCCTGGAGATTTTAGCCAATGGTTAGTAAGGCTCAGCAATGTTTTACGCAGTCTACTTTGCCAGCTTTCATGATGTAAATCCAGTGGACTGTCCATTACAAGCAGCTTTCCGAACCACCTTCTCATAGGTTATTTTATATTGTTTTATCAGCTACATGTGTCAGGGGAAGAATAGAAAATCAGGTTATATCCTTGCTCTTCTCTCAGTCTACAGGGGAAAAAAACACCAAAACATGCAGCATTGTGCAAAACACAAAAAACCCTCACTTGGAACAAGAGGTCACAATACCTACCCTATACTGCAAGGGGGAACATCAGAAAAATGTTTGCAAGCTCTTAGGGAGCACTTACAGACCTCTTACTGTTTTGCAGAAAGCATTCAAATACCACAATGATAGAGTTCATAAAAGAAAGCATACAGAATAAGATCATATGTTAGGTCAGAACACTTCACAGATTTCTTCCCTCTGTCCTCCTTCATAAGCATGTCATACACAGAAGGATAAGAGTTTGTTTGTTTTCAGGTCAGCAGACAAGCCTAAAGATTGGTCTGCAGATATGGAAAAAAAAAAGAAATGCATTTTACCAATGGAAAATGGAATGGTCTTAAATAATTTTCTCTATTAATTCAAAAGTCCTAAAAAACTGCTTTCAGACCTGCCTTTTAATTAATCTGCCCTGCAGTATCCTATTCAGGTATTTATAATGGAGAATGCATTACAGAGTTCTACTTTATGCTGTCTGAAGTCTTGGCATTTTCAAACATTTAGGTAAGGAAATACACCATGTAAGACCCCAAATCCTGCAGGAAAATCAGTAAATGCTGGTTTTAAGTGTAGCTATGATTCAAAATTATTCATTTCCACACATTCTAAACCAACAGAGCTCTAGAGCATGTACCTTGTTCGTACATGTGGGACAAATCACTAGTAAGACTCATGGTCACAGGATTTCTCCCTTTCTCTTAAGTCAGGCTTCTAGGAACTTTTTGTTTAGCACCGAGTGCCTTGACTATCTTCCTTTGTAATGTCTATTTTCATCTGATAGGTCCTTGTTAATACCTCAGATTGCTATAACTGAGGACAGTTTCTTCTTATAAAACCCTGTAGATTTTTTTGCCATCCAATTTTATGTAATAAGGGTTCTGATTTTTTCAGTGCATGTCCAAATCCACCACAGCATGTTTGGGCTGGATGGATTTTATGGCTCATGGTGCTTTTACAGGGCAGAAGGAGAGGCAAGAAACGAATGTTCTTATGTCAAAAGAAAAAAAGGAAAAGAACATGTGAATGCTTATGCAAGAATTATGCAGAAACACTTTTTAAAAGCGTCATGATCAGGTAATTTCTTTAAAACTCTCCAAGTTGCTGAAAAATTGCCCTTCCTGTATCCCATTGTGGGAGTTACCCACTGTGTTGTTCTTTAGGTCTGTTTCTGGGAGCTGACCGGATGCTGATTCTGGAGCCGGCTGCCAGGTCTTCTCAGCAGAAAGCTCAAGTTTCTGGAAACTGCCCCAGCCAGCACACTGTGTTTGGTGAGCTGCAGCACGATCTACATTTGCACCATCAAATATTCCAGAGCCCTAATTATTAATTTAGTTGGTAGAGCTGTCAATTGTTAAGGATGCAAGCAGTCTTATTTGTTAGAATTGAGGCTTTAAAAAAATAATTTTTATTTTTTGTTTTTACAGTGTAAGGTGCCCAGTTACATTAGATGAGAGATACAAAGAGTTTCCTAAAATAGTGAAATGCCAGAGTTTTCTTCTTGTAACCATGTGAAGCAGAAGCTACTATAAGCAGTTAGAAAAGTTACGCAATGGTCAAGCAAAGTGGTAAAAAAATTAAGCTCTCAAATGGATTGAGCTATTTAAATACAGATCTGAAAAGACAGAAGATGCTACAGAAAAAACTTTAAAGCAGAAATACCTTTAAAGCTTGTTAATGAACTACCTAAACTTAAGGTTTTACTACCCTACCTGAGATAAAAGACTGGAAAAGACAGCCAGTCCACTGCTACTTCATGAAAACACCTCAATAAACCCCAACTAAATGAAACAAACAAATAAACATACATAACCACACCACCACCACCAGAAAAAACCAAGAAACAATTCTGGGGGAGAAAACATGAAAAGATTAAGCACTGTCCACATTTCTAACTTTATCATGAGACTAACTGCAATAGTTTGACAAATTAGCTTCAAACTATTTTCCCTGCAATGCAAATAATTACCCAACTGTATTCTCACACACCAAGAATCCAAATAATGTCATGTTGGTATACCACATTCTATATTTTTCCTGAGAATTATCGTTTTGCTGAAAGGAAATCATAGTATATGAACTCTTAGTTACCACTGATTTTTTTCCAGCTTCCTCTATTTAGAATCAGCTACTCCACTGGAACCACCTTGTAATTTTTATATATATTTGCACTTTAAATAATATTGTCTACAGAAACAATAAAATACTAAGTCTAAATCCTCCACTTGGCCTCTACACCCTAGTCGAGGCATCAGAAGCTATTATACATTATAGACTGTGTATGAGATTCCTACTATATTTTTGAGCCCTTACTGTACTTGAAAACTACTGCAGAATTACCACTACCTGGAGATATTGATGGGCATGAGAAAGATGAAAACTTAAAAGGGCACAGGAACTGAAAGACAGTGTTGCTCCTATGGAAGTTCAGCTGAGACAAAGAAGCTTGAATATAGTTGAGCATATATGTAACACCGATGGTCTGTTCAATCTCTACTTCTATTTACTAGGTCTATGAACAAAAGTAAAGGATTGGATTTCTTATTTTAAATTCAGCATAAAAGCAAGAATATGCACACACCTACCCTGTAAACATGATTTTATTCTTTTGATTATGCCCTGAAGATCTATACAGAGAACTACCATTTCCTCAACATAGACAACTTTCTGATCTAGATAGTTCTCTGTATACCACGCCAAGTCACAGCTAATTATTATCTTTATTTTCCTTTTAGAGAAGGAAAAAAAAAAAAGCATCTCTAACAGTAGCTAACATTTCATACTGGGTCAACTATACTGACTTAGAACCTGATATTTCTGGTACATCTATGTACGGCACCAGCAAGATAGGTACCTTGCAAGTAACCACTCATCCTGCAGGGGTTATTGCCATCAGATTGTGAACTATTTGGCTTACAAACCACTACAATACAAACAATGAAGTACTGAATAGAAGTTACATGGGAAGATGCAACATGAGAAGAAGTAGTTTTTGTGAAGCCTCAGTAAGCACTTCACAGTACCGTGCCCCTTACTCCAGAATATTCTTTCTACCTTTGATCCACAAGACACTTCTGCAAATGGCCAAATGTAGAAATGTTTTTGTTCCACAGAAGATTTTGAGAGGCATTTACTCCATATACACAAAGTTATATCAATTAGTTTCACTGAATTTAAAATAAAGGAGTCGTGGCACCAGCAATTCCTTACAAGGCAGCTTCAGGACCAACTTAAGTCACTCTAAAGTGACATTGCCAATATAAGGTGCAGTCCTCTCTTTTCAGCCTCTTAAAATTAGCACCCGTGCCACTTCTTCTGCAAGAACAAATTACTCCTTTTCATTCTGATTAATGTCCTGGACCACCTGATCATACTGGTGCCTGTCTTCCAGCGTCAGCACAAGCAAGGCCCTGGCTGTGTCCGGCCACATATTGCCACTCTAGGGATTTGCCTTTTCAGCAGCAGCACAGACTCAGACCAGCTTTAAACAATTGTAACTCTGTACTTCAAGGCTCAGCTTGCTAATACAGTAAATTCAACTGTCAGACTCCTATTATTGAATCAAAAAATGATGCAGCTCAATGATGCAGAGACCTGATCTGCTATGGACTCACTCTGCCAATTTAAATTTGTTCAAAGACCCAGTGTTTTTGGTACGTTAACTTTGTACCAGTAAGCTTTATGCTGAATCAGGTATCATCTGTCCTACTGCAGCTGGCATCAAGTCAGCATAAACACTGCATTGCATGCTCTAGCTGATTCCAAAGGGTAGTGACTGTGTGCTCACACCTGACCCGGATCAGATCAGCACAGCTGAATGATCCAGTAGATCACAGATGTGCTATGAATGACTGTTCAGCAGCCACCTACGTTTTTCACAGGCATTAAGTTTGGACACGTAACCGGCAGTTAAGCTGCCACAGGCCCGATAAACTGAAGTTGCTAACTATCCCTAGCTATTGCTGAAGTTAAGGACAGAGAAACAGTTCTCTCTGCCTCCAAAGGATCAAGCCTCACATAAACAGCTTGGGAAGAAGCAGAACAATTTGACAGAACAAAGCATTCTTCAGGATGACAATTTGAAAGATAATATTTGGTTTTGAGGGAATCTGATCTAGGGTAAGCGAGACTTCTCCCCCATCCTACAGCAAGATACCACACATTCCAGCAAACTGACAAACTTGTGACCAAAAGCAAGAAAGATGGGAAATGATGTGCTAGCATTATGGTGTATTTGACCATTGTTGATTTGCTTAGATATTACAGAAACCTCACAGAGAGAGACGTGTTTATCTACACACGTATCACAGGAGCTAGGTATGAACAGGTGAGGTACAAAAATCAAAATGCAGCCTTATACGCTTTCTATTGGTTTTGTCAACTGTGGAATAATTCTTGTGTTATCCCAACCATAACTGTCTGCACATTAGTATTAGAAATAACGGACAGGCATTGTAACAGTTGAGAGTTTGGGTGGGTATTTTTTTTTTTTTGGGTCAAGTTATAAATCTCTCTTCCTTATGCTGTCATGGGTAAGGGAGAAATGTATTTCAATAGCAACTTTGAAACAGAAACTCACAAATTACTACCATTATGTTAAGTGCTAGATATCCCACTGTGCAGTTTTGCTTTGTGAATTTTTACCTTCTTCCATGCACACTTTTAGCCACTGATCGCACAGCCTTTCAGTGTTTTCTGCCTTTTCCTTTAAATAAACTGGCTCTGGCTCCTTCCATCTGGTTCCCCTTCCGTCAGCAACCCTGCACCTGTTCACACCTCCTCTCCTGTTGGATTCCACTGAACATTTCCTCCTCTGCCAGGGCTATTCTGGCACTCGCAACCTTTCTGTCATTCAATCCATCTGTCAGAAGTGAACTTTGTTTACCGCAAGCTTCTGCTTTCTTCTTCAAGAAGCAAAGCCCCTCAAGGTCATTGTCAAATGAACTGTCGGTGTGGATTTAAATCCACTTCTGCTAACCAGCAGAAGATGAAGTTCTTTACAGTCCTGTATTTCTGTAGATTGGTTTAGGGTATAGGAGAAATAATACAGAAGCAAAAGAATAGCTTTTAGTCATCATTTGTTAACTCCAACAGCTAATGCGTTTTTCTTCATAGACGTATATCTGTACCTTCTTGCACCGGCTAGTATAGCCTGAGAGACTTACAGACTTATGTAAAAAAGTGGAAAAGACTAATAAAAAAATTACAAATAAAATAATAGAGGAAAGCTTTTGACTCCCATTTTAACACTGCGTAAGAAAGATACTAAAAATGCAAAGAGAAAATGGGAACAGCTGAATAAGTTTACAGTAAAACCTTAAAGCGGCCAACAACATTCACTGTAAATTATTTCATCTGCAGTATCTTGTGGGGTTTTTTTTATTATTTTTTTTATGCTTACCTACTACTGTTTCTAAAGCAACACTGTTTAAGGTGAAAAAAAATCAAAACCCTGAGTATGTTTTCCTGTTCTTAAGCCTTTTAAAACACACACATACAACTCTTTGTTAAAATACTGCTTTCCACGTTGAGACAAATTGTAAAGAATCTTTGTCAGGGCTGAGGCTAAATTCATATTTTCAACAGGACACTTTATTTTTAGCAATTCCTGTGTCCATATTTCTTTTCAGGAATATATTTTGATAACCACAAGCTCCTGAATTATTAAGTAACCTCCTCAACAGTCTCATCCTTATAAAATAAGAAATACCTTTCAATTTCACAGCATACCTGGGGTATCCTTTAAAACAATAACAAAATCTTACACCAAGACTAAATACAGTACCAAAAAATAAAATACTTAGTTTTGTAAGCATTTATAATGAACCACCCATTTTATTACCCTTTCACCAAAAATTAATTTAAAGTAAAGCTTTCTGGGAGCAAATCCAGGAGGTAATCCAATCTCATTAGCAGAAATGCAGTTATACTTATGTTAGGTCTGAATTTGACTCTAATAAAAATTGCATTGACAAATACTGCACAAGTTTAGCTGAATAACAACTTAATACTGATATATGCCTTATATTGAGATTTGTTTTCTGATGCTATGATCTTCCTCCATTGGAAGGTGAACATGCAGGTGAACAGCACTGGAAATAGAAGAGGACCTCTGGAACAAAAAGCATATGCAGCAGCATCCCACCTAACTACAGAGAAACTTTTACTCCCAGTTTGATTTAAGCCCTGCAGAAGGCACCTGAACAAGGGGAAGCTAATCCAGAACAGTTGTTCCCATTTCTACAAAAACGTAGTCTGATACCACCAGAACACAGGAGCAACCACCAGCATCACGCTATGAAGCTTGCCACACCGCCAGCACACAGGGGAAGGAGGTCAGCCCTGTCAAGTAGCTGAGAGCAGAGGCTGCGCTCATCTGCTCGCTCAGGACAGGCATCTCCCAGCTCATGCTCTCCCCCGGCCAATCACTGGCACAAGGGCGCTGAGCAAGAGGTGAGGAGAGCAGACAGGCAGCCAAAGCTGGCATGCTCGGGTCATTTTTCTTCCTCCCTTCATCCACTCACTACCTTCTGCAGAGATGACAACCTACTGGCTGATGCTTTTCAGTGTCAAGTTCGATAACATCTCCAGATGAGGACCCATTGGGTGGTTCTCTATGGAGTTTTTTCCTAGGCAAGAATTTCTGGAGCAGAATCTTGCACAGAAGAAAAAAACCCCAGCAAACCAACAATCACTGTGACTGCACAAAATAAACAACTTTGCATACACTCTTAAAAGCTGCCTTGTGCTTTCAAAATTTCTTAAGTTCACAAATACCAAGTGCTGATAGAAAGCATACATCTTATTGTAAAAACAAGCTTTCAGATGTACGTAAGAGAAAAACCCTAGAACAAGTAAAAAATAAAGATAAAAATCGGAAACATGTTTTCCAGTAGCATATTCAGCAAAAATCCAGCAGCCTTGAATACATGTGTCAAAAATTTTTATGATTAAAAGAAAATTAAATCATTACCCTGTTGTCATTAGTCACACAAATAGAAAACCTAATTTGAATGAGATCAAAGTAAATATTTGATACACATGCATAAACTTATTACTGTTAGTGCTGAATAATAACTGCTCAAAACAAAGACCTTATAAAGATGTCTGTTTTTTTACAGCAGTTACTCTCTTCTCTATTTCATCTGAATTCACTGCTCGCTCCAAAGTGCTTTAAGTATTGTCACTGCTCCTGCACCACACTCTACATGCAGCAGCAATTTGGCTGCCTCAACACCCCGATGCGACGCACAAGAGATGAAATCATTAGAGAAATTTGATGTGACCAGTTGTGGTTTTAAATGCTATGAAGAAAAATTTAGATGAATCTAAGACCAAAATCTAAAAATGTATTCCTGCATTTCCTTGAGAAATTTCTATGGCAGGACAGTAAGTTACATTGTCAACCATGCCTATGCACTTTAAAAATTTTTTAAAAAAGGTGATTTATAAAGACTTTTGTATTCAAAATTAATACACCATTTTGGATTTATTCTATATCACTTCATTTATATTTTCTTCCTTCCTTCCTTCTCCTTTTAAATTTTATCAAAGGCCCTGACATGTTTGTCCAATCATCTTAAATATGTTTAAATGATTAAATAGAAGGATGTTTAAATAATTGTGTATTATCTTGACACAGAGCATATCAGCTTCGAAATTTCAACAAGGCAGTGCCAGAAGACGACAGAGCCGATTTATTTCAAATCATTCAGTATCAGTCTTCGTAAAGCAGCATATGGTCTTATCATGGCAGGTAAAATATTTTACCTTCTATAACAACGCAGAGCAGCTAATTTATCTACATGCTGTATAATCAGATAAACAATTTCAGCTGCACTATGAAAACCTGTAGGCAAGGGAGAAATTTATCCCCCCCCCCACGTTATTGATTTTTTTCCGCCTATATATTCATATAGTTGCTAACAATAGGGGTTATTCTTTCTTCCATCCCCTTCTTCAATTATGTTAAAGCAATGCTTTCTTTTCAGTTGTGGAAATATTTGTGGTTTCTACAGCTGCAGGACAAAGAACTGAGACATTTTCACAGAGTTGCTCGGGGAAAAAGGCAAGGGGTAAAAAAGCTTTGCAAGATTCTACTGCAAGTAAAGCAGAGTGAATGACAACTTTCAAAGCTACCACAATCATTTACTAATGTGCTGCTATACCAAATAAGTCTAATTTTTTTTGACAGCACCAAATTAGATTTATTGCAGAAACTGCTGCATAAATAGCATATGGCTATGTTATACCACCTATTTCAAGTCCCTGCAATGTTTCTTCCCCTCCCTGCTCAAAATGAATAATTGAGCCAAGCTATAAACCTTCTGCAGACGACAGATATACAAGTTCAAAAAGCAGATGCAGGAGACTTAGATTTCTTTGTTGAAATTGTCTAAAAATAAAAAAAGTATCACATATCCCGATCAAACAAAACCAGGCAGTAATAGGTCAGGTCTCCCTTGCTGCTCTTCAGGATTTTATTTCCCCCTTTCCGTGATAAAATTTTTGCTTTAATTTCTCTTTCAAGCTGACACTCATCAACACGGGGCATGACCTTGTAATCCTCTCGCACATGACTACCACTTACTTGCACAAGAAATCCTATTGATCTTTACTTCTTATGTGAGTCAAATTATTCATGTGACTCAAGATCAGAAGGCTCGGACCTCCATTCATTCCTCACGAGCTCTCAATTCTGAAGAGGGAAGTGCCTCTTCTGAGCAAAAAAATAAAACATCAGAAAACTGTTTTCATTCATCGGAGGGGCCCAACCCTGTGGGAAGGTGCTGACCTACAGCTCTCCCCCTTTCAGTGGGAATAAAATTTTCTTATCGACTTGCTGGACCAGTCTCCGGACCCACGTGCTTTTGTGTTTCTGCCACTCGCCAGATTCTGCCTTCGCCACGCCGCTACAATAAAACCCGAAAACACGTAACCTTATCATGCAATGGGACAGAGAGCAAAGGCAGGTATTTTTGAGGCAGCAAGGGGCACAGTACACCTAGACGGGCTGCAATGAGAGACCAGCAGGCCGCACAGGGAGCTCGGCGGTCGGTCGGCACCTCCCCTCTCCCCTAACCCGGAGCAAGGTCCGCCGCACGCCTCCAAAGTTTGTGCGGCTGCCGCACGGGAAAGACATTACAAGGTCTTCTCTCCAGCCGACGGGCACACCACTGCACACATCGTGGAAGGCTGCGGCTACCCCGCCGCTTGCCTCTCGGTGGTCAGTCCTCCCAGCTGCCCTATCCGTTACTGTCTGATTAGCTCTGCGAAGGAGCCCCTCCCCGGCCAGCTTTCCCCGCCATCTGTTCCACACGCGATGGCTGCCGCCCAGCAGCCTCGCGCTGCCCTCCTACCTGGCACCCGGCTCCCGGCCTTACCCCAAAGTGCTAACACAGGTTCTCGCTGCTGGCAGAGTCAGGATTTCATTACTACTACTTTGACAAGTGCAGGGTTGTTTGTAATTTCTCTTTTATCCTGATTTTGATTGTACAACCACCTCCCACTGATTCAGTTTGCTTCAGTTTTGTTGCTCACAGATTTTACTCTCCACATTAATCTCCCTCTGGCATGTTACTGCATCTGTTCCCTTTTTTATTATTAATTTTCAAATTCCCACCATTTTTGACAAAAAGGAGGTAATCTACACTCTGCTTCTGCCCATTTCATTTTCTTTAATTTGGAAGATAAGTATGAAAGCGTGCCAAAGAAGTTAATTCTCCGTTAACAGTTTATTTTCTGGCACCCCGATGCCTTTGTATATGAAAAACAGATAGAAATAAATGTTGACTGAATCACAACAACATAGTTGCAACCGTCCCTAAATTTAATGAAAAGTAAACATATAAAGCAGAATCTAAAAAGTTTATTAGTTATCAGAGTTGTCTCGTGTTATCACTCCTCCCTGCATTTTAAAATAATAGTTTTGTACAAGATGAACAGAATATAAAAAATTAGAAATCAGTTGCTGCTTACACTTCATTTCTGCTTCTCCCCCTGCCCCAATCCCCGTTTAAGGGTTATTGGTCCTTTCATCAGTCAGCCAATCTGGGAACATAAAACTTATCTCAGTCATTTAATATTAGTAACAGCATTTGAATATTACCTTCTTTCCAGCATAGATGGTGGTCTCATTCTCATGCTAAAACTGTTAGAAAAACCACAAGGTAAGGGTGTTCCTAACTAATAGATCCTACTAGAAAAAACCCACCAGATAATAGTGAGTACGGTGCAACTCCCAAGAAGGCTATGCATAACCACCTTCTATAAATCAAGAAGTTAGTTTATATTTTATTATTTAATAATCTAACTTAAATAGGAAAATCACTGTTTGAGGCATACTACAGTTCTCACAAGGAGCGCTAATGATGACATATAGCACAACAGCAAAGCTTCAGTGACTAAATAATACCACAGGAACCCAGAGGTGGAATGATACATTATGTGCTTTATTTATTATATATGTAATATGACTTGGCTTTAATGGAGTCATTGAAACTAGGAAGAAGGGCAGACGCACAGTAGGAAGTCTACAGCACTGCTGAAGCCCACTGTACTCCCCAAATGCCACTTTCTTAGGAGATGCTGTTTTTGAGAGATTATATCATTTTCAAAAGTAAAGGAGAAAAGAAACATCACATAAAAGAGAAAGATCTCAAGAACTACAACACCCACTGGCCACACCGTACTATCAAGTTGTATCCTTCACGAGAGTGACACGGGGATTCAGGGTAGCTTAGTGGGTCACCTGAACCTGGAAGGATGAGTTCTTCTATGTTTAGCAGTTTCTCCCCACCTACAAGTTGACATTCAAATATTGCTTTGAATGTTTCATCAAAGCAAGCAATAAAAATCCAATTAAATTAAATGTGCTTCAACTGCACTCAATTACATCTCCCAGCAAATTTTCTATGACATTTCAGTCAAAAATATCTTGCATCATCTACCTGACTCCATGACTGAGAGAATGCATGATGTCACAGAAGTACTTCGATTTTGAAATTCATTGATTCCCTTACTTCTTAAAACTTATTTAACCGCTTTGGTATATGCAAACTGGAACTGCATCTGACTGACAAAACAGTTAGGATTTTTACTTTTTCTTTGTTACACAAGAATAATGAAACATTTTATTTAATGAAATAACACGATAAGATCTAGGCGAGTTGTTAACATCTTGCATCTTTTATGGGATCTTTTCCACTAGCATACTGACATGATTTTTAACGATTATATTCTCATGAACTAAGAAGAATAGATCTGAATGTTTTCTACCCTGAAGGATGGATTCAGATTCATTAGCTAGACCCAAACTTGCCCAAGTAACAGCAATTGTGTTTAGAAGTAATTTCCTAAGATTCTCCAACTCTGGGAAGTTGAATACAAATAGCCACAGAGCTGAAAATAGGGTACAAGAAAGAAATACTTTCAAGAAGCATGGTCAAGTCTCATAGCATAGTGACATCTGCAAAGTTACATGAGTGACAATCAGAACTACACAGCAAAAGTTCTGCATTTTCCCAGTCATCTGAAGACACACAAATTAGAATTACTAACTAGATTCAATAGCAGAAAATGCATGTTAATAGCATGGCTTTCTAAGCAACATATTGCTCCAGGAAGAAAGGTGATAGGAAAAGGCAAATTTAAACTCTGTGGCAATGGTTTAGAATAGCTAATTGTAACCTTTTTCTTGATTTTTAACAAGTACATTTTGTTAACTTAGAAGCTGTTTCGTTGTTAATCAATCAACGGTGTCTGAAAACTGGGATGCAGCAGAAGAAGTGGGACTCCTGGAGAAGAGTGCAGTTTTGCAGAGCACACTTTTTCTCATGAAGACATAGACCGCAAGCTCTCATTTAATCCATTCATATAATATTTATCATCTCATTTTCATACATTAAAATCCAAAGTTCTTGTACTCATTTTGTTATTCTATTTATTTACAACATCAAAAGCTTAGATCAGTGAACTAGTAAGAACTTTCCAGTAATGTCAATTTCAGTCATACAAAACCAAAGATTTCTCTCTGTATCTCCTCAGCTACCTGTAATTTCTGCCAGAATGACCCAGACAGGTCATGCAAGGCAACAGAAAGGCTATCCACAGCCCTGTAACAGCAGTACAGGCCTCCCTCAAGTCCTGCATTGTGAGAAGACAGAGTGGACCAGCTGGTCCTCTTCTGAAAAGAAGGAAATCAGCAAGACAAGGCCAAGGAAAGAATACCCAAGGGATGTACTAAATCAGTGCCATTTCTTCAGCAACCTCCCACAGGCAGGACTCTAGAGCTTAAAATCTGTTTTCTTTGGCAAGTGTCACAGTGAATGGGTCTCTAACCCCCACAGGACTGCTATTACCACTACCCTTCAAGTGAGTATTTTCACTGGCACAGCTGCGGTTTGAGGTGAAGGGAGTAAAGAATGAAAGAAGGCAGACCTTAAGGCAATGAAGTTCCCGTGCAACAGCTATGGAGGTATCGATCCATTAAAAACATACTGAGACATGTAACTGTTATACCTTCACTAATAGAGAGAAATAGAGAAAGCTTGTTCTGGCAGGAAGTGATTTGAGGCGAAGAAAAAGAGTATAGGCTAAGGAAAGAGTTTCATTTCAGTAGGGAATCTTTTCCTCTGTGACTCAGGGAAACCAGACAAGTCAGTCAGAACATCTCTAACCCTGCCCTGCACCAGGAGAGTTCAGGAGAAACAAATCCTTCATCTCTTCCCTCCCTCCCTATGACAGCAACATCGCCTCATGTATTCCTGGAAAGCAGACAAAGATGAAGAGGACACAAAATGCTACAGAGCACAAAGTATTATAGAATTTTGGGAATATCAAGGAGAAAGATTTGAACCTATTTTACATGCTTCAATGTGTATGTTTTCCTGACAATTAAGACAACAACACATAAAGTATTTCACTCCTTATAAGCATACTTACAAGCAGAGGCCATAACGTGAACACAAAGTATAAAGAAATAAAATAAAGACTAGGACATTTGCGGCAGAGTGGCTGCACTACGCCAGACAAAGAAACTGTGGAAGTTTAGTATCTGCCTCAAAAAGCAGAGGTTTGTGAAACTGTATGAGAACAGGGCCAGTACAAAGCATTACTTGCCCAAAATATTATTTTCAGCCTCCAGTGATTTGCATTTCAAATTTCTGGAGTCAGGGATCACTGATTGAAAGGCTACCTGAATCATCTGCATGTTAGGTATCCAGCTTCAAGCACCTCACTCTGTAAAAGCCAGCAACAGACCTCATTTTTGTAAGTTGAGCATTTTCACCCAAAAAAAAAAAAAAAAAAAAAAAAAATTGGCTAGTCAGATTTCCTCCAAGATATCCAGAGCTTTGTTGCATATAATCAGCCTTTTGCTAAAAGGAGCGTGGTAAGCCATTTGGTTAACTATCACAACAAATCATTATTAATAAAGTTCTGCTAAATCCAAACTTTAGATATCTTAACAACTCACCCAAAACTTTTTTCAAGTTCATTAACCTCTAGCATATTTTTTCTCTAAATACAGGCTGTTAGAGTGGTACTTTCTCCCATCTGTTAAACAACCGTGCTCTGAATTACACAGAAATGTAGCTGAATAAAAAAGTGATTCATTGAATTTAATAGTTCAAGAGAGGCTCTATTTTATTTCCAGTTACTCAATGGCAGAATTCTCACAAAGCCCGAAGACTTGGATAAACAAGCAGACTTATGTTAAGTGATAAATATCTGAGGATTTTTTTTCCCCCCATGTAAAATTTAAACTAACTTAACTTTCTTCCTTAAGGACTGAGTAAAAGCTGCCAGATTTCTTTCTGGATGTTCATTCTTGGGAGGAGCTGGGGGGTACAGAACAAAACACACACACACACATCCAAAACCCTGCAAAGAGCCAGAAAATACCATTTTCTGTGACACAAAGAAAAATTCCTGCAGTTATCAAAACTCTAGCTGTAATAAATAATTGGCATGTTAATCTTCAGGTATTTTCTAGAAATGTGTAATACATAGTAAAGCAAGTGGGTTTGAGAGCTATATCTGAGGATAGAATAAGCTCAGGCAAAGTCTCTCATCACACAGTGTTTGCTTTGTACCACATCTCAACTGAGTAAGTGACTTAAATACCCTCCTCACATACTTAAGCTTACCTCCTATTCACAGAATGTTTGAATGTTTAATCTTCAATGAAGCGTAACACGATTATGTTCATTTATACACTCCTGGTCCTTCTGCTGCAGAAACTTAAGGTTATTAATCTGAGAACTCCTCTGCTTAAAGATTCTGCTGTACACTACACTCTCAAAGAGCATTTAAAATGTCTTTGTCCTACCAAACACAGCAACAACAAAAAGAATATAGCTGCACTCTCCCCTGCTCTTCTTGCCCAAAAACTAATTCAGCACTGGAGCTGAACATTGCCTTTTCTTCACACTAGCAATTCACTTTCATAAATTTTAGGTCAGAAATCCCTTATTTAAATCTCCACCTTTAACATGACTGAGGGCTGCCCACTCAGTCAATGACTGCAAATATCTACAACAACTGTAGGGAAGCCTGCGGCAAAAATATAAACAGAATGAAATTGGTACTACAGCATGTAATAGGATAAGGGGTACCTGGTGAGGTGCAGTTGGTGCTCAGATTTACTCAGCAGTTCTGTCAGTTTTAGGCACTCCTCTCTGGCTCCTGTCACATCCTGCTGGGCTTGTTCCAAACGCTGTTTGTTTCCATTCAGCTCTAATCCTAGTTGTTCTATTTTCTTAGAAAATTGGAGAACCAAAGAAAGTATGTTTAATGAAGGTATAGAGATATACATTTTAAGACAGTAAATTTTAAAGTGATCAAAGCTTCTCAAAAACAAGGCACGTTTTTGTTTTAGAACAAAGTAGTTTGTTGATAAAAACTGCAAAAGAAGCAAATTATTTGAAATTCCATTTTTATGAAAAGCCAAAATGCTATTGTATTTAAATACTTCACAACCAAGGTTATTGTCATCACATGACTTAAGAAATACATGCATTCAATCTTTTTCCAATTTTTTCACGTGAAGGCTTCGCATTTGTTAGAAAGGCAGAAGGCAGCAGAGTAACAGCCATCTTCAGAAGCTGCTGGCCATAGGACAGCTCTTGTGGTCATTTATTTTGCTTATCTATTACATAAGCAATGACAATGGGAATTTAGCTTTGACATATTCATATAATGTTATGCAACAGAATAAAGGTAAGTTTGTGATTTTACCATTATGGAAAATTAGTTATTTATAACTGAATCCCAAACATACCAGATGTTGTTGATCCTATCATTTTTCTTAACATCATTAGTCCTTCTATGTCAGCTAAACTAAGCAAGTAAATCTTAACTCAAGTCGATGAGTCTACTAATTTATTTTACAAATAATGATAAGCTAATTTGCATGACCATCATCTTTGATTCCAGCAAAGCATACTGACTGAGACTTATTGTCAGCAGTTTAAACATTTTTCACAAATATTCTGATGGAATACATTTTGCTCCGAGTCCATATACACCACCTTTAGGAATACATTTGTGACTTAATATTATACTTTGTCCTAAGGATGCTTCTAAGGAGGGCGGCAGACTACAGAATAAGCTAACAATGTATTTTATCATGTAGCAACTACTCGGCACTAACTCCCTACATAAATATTTATTCATTGTTGGGGCTGGAGGGAACTTGCATGTTTTTCAGTCAACTAAACTGTGAAAGGTCATTTGTAGTACAGAATAAAATTGTTCATATAAGGAGTGCTGAATAGCTATTATACTTTAAATTCATACCATAACTTACTTTGTGCTAGCTTCCTTATGTAGACATGTCTCAGTATCTTTTTCAGTTAATGAAATTATTCATTCAAACGTCCCACAAGAACAAATGAATGTAATCAGATCCAAATCATTTGCACCTGAAGCACCTTTGTAAACCTGATGTCTCTTCTCACCTGAACCACTTACAGTAAGATATGATGGCGCAGACAAACAAATTCTTCATTCAGGAAAAGGTTTCTATAATGTTACTTAAAAAATTTATTTTAAATTTTGCTAATTACTTAGCTGTACCCACTTTGCCCCCAAGAAGACTCAAAGGTTCACAAAGGAAATTTTGTTTAGAATTTGAATGTCACCTTGATTTATCATATAGGCCACCAAGGTAATTAAATCAATAACTCCAAGTTCCAATTCAAAGATATCTTCACTGTCTTTACAAGTTAAAGATCAGGAAGTTCTACAACATTCTTCAAATTTGCTTTAAGAACACAACCATTCAGCATACTTTTAAAAACCCAAACAAATTAGTCGAAAAGCATCAACCAAGTATTTGAAAAAGCACAACCAGAGCTGAGAACATAAATACACTCTAGATCACTCCTTCAGGGAAAAGTTTCAAGGAACAGATGGGCTTTACACCATTGCCTCCAGTTAAACAGGCTCAGTCAGGTTTTGACACAGACCCACAGAAGGAAGCAAACTGTAAGCGCAAGAACCTCTGGTGCAAACGTTCTGCTTCCAACGGCCAGATGTTGAACCTGCAGGGTTGAACCCAAGAACACATCCACAGATTTTGGTTGTCATGAAGGCGCAGAGGGAAATTCTCAGACATTGACTCCATGACGGGGTCTTTAAAGATTGACAGGAATCTTATAATTTCTATAAAAAGCAGCAAGAAAGCAAACATAAACACTGAGTATCAATTTTACTTTTGCTACTGTTGTCAGTAATTCCAAAGTTCAGAATCAGATCCTTTAGACACACACACATACATGTGTGTTTGTGCATACGTGTTAAGTGTGTGTGTATATATATATAAAAATATATCTTAAAATACCAGTATTTAGAGGTAGTCACAGTGTGAGTTATATGAAGAATAGGAATCCTACACAAGGTGCCAGCAAGAACCATAGTAGAAACAGCAGACAACTTCATGGGAAAGGGATGACAGAAAAATGCCATCCAAGAGAATATGCTAACAGCAACTTAGAAAACAGAAGCATCTAATCCAGGTATATTTAGGGATATTAACTAAATTCTTCCTTTTTTAAGCACCAGAAAATATTAAAGGAAAACTAGTTAGTAGGAGCCACACAACACACAGCCCATACCTTGAGCACTGCATGCTACTTTGGTTTAAAAACTGAACTATGAAAATAGATTTTAAGTTTTGAAACAGATGAAGCCTCTGAACTTGAGAGTAATTCATAGAATAAAACCAAACCTGCTTTCCTTTACTGCAAACTGTAAAAGTTTCACAGAAGGATACACTGCATCCTGAAATACATCACGCCCAGTCCATCACTAGGTCATCGCAACGTAATCAGAATTTAAGATAGAGAAATTACAGAACCAATGAATCTTCTGTACTGTTCCTGCAGGCATCTTCCCAAACTATTCAGACTCAAACTAGCTTTTGTGTTACTTTTAGTTCCCATTTCTTCTGCTGGGAAGCTGCAAGCGGTTCCGTAGCTGCTATCTGGGCCCCAGTGCAATTGTAGGGAGAGAATCAGGAACAAACCTCCAACTAAAGTATTTTGCTGACAACTCTGCTTTTCATGCAGCGTTAATTTGATCCCTCAGTGCCTATCACTTGTGATACAGCTTCTTACAACATGATCAGAGAGTATTTCTTCAAGGTACTTAACTTTTCAATATATGTGAGAGACAAGAGATGGAGCACAGAACTGCAAAAAGACAGATGACAATCTTGCATTTAAGAAAATCTGAAACAGATTTTCAGTATAACAAGGAACAGAATTATCATAATGTATACGTACAACAAGACTACATTAAGGTTGGAACAGGCAACTTTTGGTGCTTAACTCTGCAACTTTAATATTCTTATTACTTCTGCACATAGTTTTAAAAGTACTGTTTAATCTGGTTTGCACTGCAGTTACTTAAATTCCCAGGAATATCAACAGGCACTTTGCCACTGAAAGATGGCAGGCTAAACCTCTGCAAGAGAAACATCATTATTAGTAACTTGAAAGACATGAACACCATTCCATGCACATATCCAGTTTAGTTCAGAAATTTTACTAAACAAAACCTAAAACACTGTTGAAATACCACTGCACCAAAACTTTATTCCGCAGCAATGATTCTTTGTCCACTGTTACCACCAGCCACCTTTAATGCTTTAAGTTTTCCACTTTGAATTATAGAGGACCCTTCTATATTTTTTTCTCAAAAGACTCAAAATAAGTGTTTCACTTCTCATTTGTTTGGTTATGATGAGTTTTCAAATTATTTCCTGAGTTTCACAATGCATTTTTTTGCTGAACACACCTAAAGTGAGATTGTCGTTCAGTTACACAAATGCAACCTAGTGGAAAACATAAAGGATGAATTCTCAAACACCGAATCAATCTTCAAATATCCTCTTCATAAATTATAGTCACCTAGAAATACTGATGTATGTCGCAAAAATGTGCTGTTTAATTAACTAGACATCTCTTTATCTCTAAAAATTCTGATAAAATGAAATAATAATTTCATTCAAAACAAGCCAAATTAAAGATTAAGTAATTGTTTAATTCTTTTCATACTGATGCTGACTCTATTGTATGCAGAAAAATGCAGCTTTAAATTCCAAACTAGCAGATGTTTTTCACAGAATTTTAAATAGCAGCAAACTGACAGAAAAGACAAACGCTGTTTCTTTCTTTAAACAAATGAGAACGATTAAGCAGTGATAAAAGAACTCATACTCTGAAGTAAATGCAAAAACAACTTTAGGAGACTTTTAACAAAACCAAAACTGTTCTAAAACAAATGAATTAGTAAGTGATTTATGACATTCACTGGTATGCTCACACATCAGGTAAAAAATACACAATACAATGTGAAAAATAAATTCTGCACTGACTGTAATAGTCCACAAATTCTGTAGTAAAACAATTATGGGAGAGAAAATATTTCTGTGAACTTAGAGTACTTTCTTTTTTGGTTTTTACCTCATTCCCCATCATTATTAAAAGATTAAAGGGTTATAAATTAGAATGAAAAATAGAAGAACAAATATAAAGTAATAAAAAGTGAAATATATTACTATGGTAGTTGGCATTTGCAGGTACATCCTCAAAAGAAAAACAATGCCTATAAAAAGCACACACACTTCAAATTAATGCACCATAATATTTTATAGGCCCTGATCCCCACATGCTGAGTTTCATTTACTAAAGTAGCCCTTCGAAGTCAAAGTGCAGAGGATTGAGGCTGTAATTAAGGTCTTTCTAAAAGGTGCCACCAGTACGGCCATCCGCATAAACTTTGTATAACAGTCATAGGAAATATTTGCACCAATCAATCCATGTTGCCTTCTTTACTCATTAATATACTAATTAATCAGGGACAGAACAATCATACCATGTGATAACAACTTTGTGTTTTTTTTTTCATTAACCCACCCCCAAAAGCCTGTTTTGTAGTAAGATTGATGTATTTTACTCGGAGGAAATGCAACTATCAGTCCATACGCAGCAGGGGTCAGTAGCAGTCATTTCTATCCTAACCCTGGTACCAATCAAGCAACTCTAGGTTCCGAGTAGTCTCTAAACCTCAGACCTCCCAGGCACTGCCATCTGACATAGCATATTGCACCTGAAGAACTATCCAACTTCGTAAAGAGAGTTAGGGCCATCACGAGGTTAACTCCCGCTGCATCCCGAAAACATTGTTCGCTCTTTCCCATGCCCTGCGGATTACTGCTGCTTCCTATTCCAGTCTGAACGATCATACAAGGGAGTTACAGGAAATTTGGGTTTAAAGGGGAAATCTTTCTGAAAGTAGATTTATTACAAAGCTATTAAGAATATGCAAATAAATGATAAGGAATTCAACATAGAGAAGGCTTAGAAGAGCTCACAAAGATCACCTCTTTCCAAGAGGGTCAGTTCACAAAAAAATCATAAGACAACTGCAAATTCTACAAATCTGTTAGCCCAAAACAGGAATGTGAAAACCTTTCATGACATGAAAGACAACTAACGTATGTGGAAACACAAGAGAAATAATCCAAATAAACACCCACAGTTCTTTTGAAAGTTTTTCCCTATGGCTGGCTGACAAATCAATTGAATAAAGACCAGAAGGAGAAGCAACACATCATCTAGATAAGAAATGCAGGTTGTAATTTGTTGGACGGCTACTGTTCTAGCTTGATCCAGCGGGACACCTGAATTCCTCAAAGAGTTATTGATGACTTTGTCACTCACACTGCAAAGAAACATAAAGACACCTGGCAGTACTGTGGCACCCCATGTACTCCACTAAAAGGCAGAGCTTCAAGCTAAGAACCATTACCTAACCAAAGGTCAGCAGCCACAAACCCTCTGCTTCCAAAAACACCAAGGAGTCATAGTGCAGGGACACTGCAGTTTGCCAGGAAGAGCAGGGGTGCTGGAAGAATTCCCTGAGAATAGCATGAAATGGGGCTGTTCTTAAATGTATATAGCTTTAAATCTGCCTATAATTGTTAGCTGGGCTAAGAAAAAATTATTGTTGCCCAATAGATATTTATAAATACACACACACTTTTTTTTAATGAAGCAATAATCTTAGGTGTCTGTCCTTGTGCAAACTCTCAGAGAACGACGCGGTCCCTGGATAATGTGGCTAAATATCCTGGGAAACAGACAAGAGTGAATGGCTGAAACATTTATACAAGAATCTTACCCTCATTATTTCCCTGAAAATATTTGCTTTCAATTTGCCAAAATATTTGAACTGCAATACTATTTCAGGACAAACCTTCCAAACCCAAATTGATTACTACAACCACATTTTAACAGACAACATTGCTGTACTAGAGATTAGTTTAGCAGCCACCAGCAGAGATAAGAAAGTATTTTCTTCAACAGTGAAACAAGTTTTTTGGATTTTTTTTTTTTTTAAATGGATTGCACTGAGGGGGTGGGGGACGGGGAGAATGGGGTGATGCAAAATAAGATGGTTTGCTTGCTAATAAAGGAATTTCAGAAACGCAGTGATACATATAAAAAAAAAAAAGGAAGATTACTCCTACTTCAGTATTGAAAAACCAGAGAGAACAAAACTGACTCCTTGTATCCTCTCAAACATGTATTTGAGATTACTGATGTGGGATTAGCTCTTTTTACCTGGACAGCATTAAGGAATAACTGGAAAGAAAACTTATGCAGTAGCAACTGACAAGTGACAGGGACTTTTACACTCTTTTTCTTCTGATTGTTGGCACAATGACTATTGATAAAGCAACCATTTTTCTAGTCTAAGGAGAAGAAAACTAACAGAAGAGTTTCTTTAAATATAATGCATATACTTACTATACCAGGAGCTATGCAATTCTTCTACTTTGAATAATGTTCAATGCACATGAATGATTTTCTCTTTCCATATACTAAAGGGGTGACATCACACTAGATGACAGAACATGGATCAAGGTTACATAGGCCAACTACACAGTAAAATGCTGATTACCAACTGGGTCATTCCTCTTAGCAAGCCAGTTGCTTAGGAGAAGCAGACCAGCACAGAACATGCAACCAGAAAATTCTACCATTGTAAATTCCAGTCCCAGGGATTTCTTATATGGAAACATGACCAAGAATGTAATGAAGGCTGCTCTTGTTTCTTGAGGTATGGATGGCTGACAGAGGAAAGCAATGCCATAGCAGAGCAACAGCCATATCATAATTTTAACTAAACATTTCTTTTGTTCTATATTGCAGGGTTGTAGATCAGTGTTTTTCCTCCAAAATCCTGAGATGATTTAATAGATTCAGATATAAAAAAGAATAACGTTCATCCTGAACAGGTAACAAAATTAATAATCAAAGCAAGGCATAAAGTACTATTATTTTCCTCCCTCCTTATTTCCCCTTTTTCAAATTAGTGCATTGAAGGCCCAAACCTGAAAGCAATACATTAAAAGGAGTTCTGTTATAGCAAAGACTATAGCATTATCATATTGCTTTCTTGTTAAAAAAGCAATTTGGGTTTGCTTCTTTTAATGCCATTACACTCAACATCATACCAGGTATGAAAACGTGATGCTAAGTATTTCAAGCTGTCTGCTGGATTTTGGGTTTTTCCTCTATGCCAAAGAGCATTCAAGTATACTTGCTGCTTTAAAAAAAATTTCTTTTCAAAACCAACCTCCCAGAGCACCTTTTTAACTAATGAGGTCACAAAAGTTTAGGTATAGAAAGGTTAGAAGAATATACAACACGTAATTCACCAGCCTTACTAAAACTTGCAATTTTATGAAGTTTTAAAACATCTGGTGACATCCTGAATGTCCTAGCTTGTGAAAAATCTAGCATTGTAAAGCCTGGACCATGGAAGCCTGATACTTATTCATAAAAAGACATTTCATTGCATCAGTGCCTTCAGAAGGTTGTATTGATCTTTCATCGGTCACTGCAGCATTTCCAGGATACCCAAATTCTTGGCCTGCATTATTTCTGATGCAGAGTCAGTAATCTCTCAATTTATAGAGTCTAAATTAGGTTATTATAAATCATGGATTTATGACAAATGAGATAAACATTCCCAAAATACCTTTTGGCAAAATGCTTTTGAACAGCACTTTTGCCAGATTTTTATTTGTCTGCAAAATTGTCAGTCTATAGTGTACAGAGACATCATTTAGGTTCTGTCACACTACACAAAAATGCTTTGATGTGTAGCTCTTTCCATTTGTATAGGTTGTCCATATCAGTGACTCTCCAACTTTTATTCACATTCACAAACTTCCATAGAGGCTCTTAAAAATCTGAGATTTTTGGTATAATATTTCTGGAGCTTTTTACTCTGTCACCTACAAAGTAGGCAACAGAATTCTGTAACTCACAGCTTCAAACCACGTTTGCCCAATTTAAAAAACAGTATTAAAAGATTGGTATTTTTACAGGTTAAAATTACCTGCTTGGATTTATTTCTACACAAAGTATCTATCCGATTCCTCAAACACAGCAAAATAAAATTTAAAAGCTTCAATTAGTTTCTGAAGGTGGTTTTAACATGTCCTATTGCTTTATTACGAGAAGACCACAACTCCCAGCAGTGCAATGCTGCCAGTTAGAAATATCTAATAAAGATGATGCTCAAATTGGCTGGGACTGCATAAAGCACTACTACAAAACTGTTTTCACTTCCACATGCTGAAGCTTGTGAGATTTTATAAACCAAATAAAAATAATTTACAAATAGAAAGCAAATGATTAAAAGCATACTACATTTTTATAATGCAGAGCAGAAAAGAGCAAGTGATGCTTATCTGAGCAAATGATTTCATAGTGTTTCAGAAGTATGATTTCTACCAGAAATACACAAATTATGCCACACAGTGCTTCCAGATTCACAGAAAAAGTATTATAAAAGTGAAGTCCTGCTGTGTCAAATATGCCACACAATTCCTGTTCTGAAAACAGCTATTGAGGTTAGGGCGTGACTTTTCTCTAGTATAGCTGTGCTAGTACAACCCCTAGTGTGGACAGAGTTTACTGCCATGGAGGCTTTATACCCGTGTAACGTATAAAGTGTGTTCCTGAGAAGGAAAAGTATTAAGTAAGGCACACTTATTGCAGCACGGCTACATCCACAATGGGAGGGCTGAGAGAGAAAACAAGAGGTTATGCCACTTTCCAACACACTGGGCCAGACGAACAGATGCAGTTTTTGTGTGGAGAAGTAGCGTGGTATGTGTCTTCCCCGCTCCGTAATCCCAAGCAGGATCAGGATGAACGATAGCACAAAACACATATTCAATTTAAAGAGTAACACTGCTCATTGCTTCTTCATTTTTATTCTAATAAACATTCATATTAAATATTAGCAAAAGGTAGTGACACCAAGATACCAATATTTGTTAATAGTCATAACTGAGTAATAAACACAGAAAAGGAGGTTTTAGAATAAAATAGGGTAAGAGCGGAGATATACAGTAGCTTTAATTTTCTTAAATGATACAAATTCATTTTTGAAGAACTTTATAAATCCCAGTGTATGATAATTATATATCTGTATATACTGACATATATGCATCTGAGAATCCTAAATTGTACATACAGGGATTTCTGCCGATTCTCACACATCTGAATAGCTTCAATCCTTTTTTAAAAGTCACCATATATAAACTAAAATACTTCTTCAAAACTCAGAGTTATCCACAGCATAATTAAAAATACAATCACACTTCAAGTAACAGTAAACTCACTTTCAGCATGTCAAAAGACAATCTTAAACATGATTCTTAGCATTTAAAGACAGAAAAATACACCATTTAATATAGAATAGCATGAAAATATTCATACATTACTTTCTCTCTAGTTTTAAAAATAAATATGTATTTATTATGAACAGATGGTGGCCAAGGAAGGTATCAACTCTCTCTCTTAGCCAGAAGGTCAGGTCATGGCTGAGAGACCAAAGAACAATTACTGTTTGCTATTCAGTGCCATGTAAGATGAAACATTTCAGGTTTTTCTTTCGATACAAAGCTAGATGCTATTAAGCTATTTTTATTTCATTTAAATGAAATAATTTGCAGTTATTTATTAACATTTGTGAATTTTTTATTTTAAAAACTCCCGAAAGAACTCCAAAAAACAAATCCCCAAAACATACACACACACTTTTTGGTTGCCTTTTAGCATATTAAATAACACAAGGACATATACAGAACTTTTTAGGTTACTAGAACCACAGTTATAAAACAGCTGCTTGATTCTGAGTCTGAGAATTTCAAAATAGTTTGTTTTCCTTTAAGGAACCAACAATTGTATTTGAACAATGTAACAACTAATCATCTTTGCTGATATGAACTCCCCAGCCCATCACTTCACTTTAATTATATTAAATGATAAATCACCACATTTTGGTGTATTTATTCCCACACTGAATAAAATACCAGTATGTCGATACATGAGGTTAAAATATTTTGTTGAATTCTGCAATTTGTTCAAAAGGCAATCCTGAAGCAAATTGGAGAACAGGATTTAAAATCCAAGATACTTCTTCAAATATCTTATTAAACACATCCTGTTTTATTTGTATGCCAAGATTATGCCAACTCTCTTATCTGTGATATCTGTCAAGATGCAGACGACAAGCCTGGCTTTTGTTTTTTAAAGTGTCCTTAGGCCTAAAGGATGCAGGAGTTAAAAAAAAAAAACACACCCCAAACCACAACACAACAAAAGACCCAAAACAAAACCCAAAAAAACAACCCTGAAAACAAAATGCTTAAAGGCCCCTGTTTTTCTGCACTGTACAATTTTCTATACATACCGAAGAGTTATTTTATCTAATAAATTCCTCCTTTGTATTTTACATTTCTTGTGATTAGAATTTGAATTAATATTGCTTCCAGCCTAAACTCATACTTTTTGAGTTTATTAATAATCTTACTGCCATACACAAAGATTTTGGGAAACTGGTAAATAAAAATATAATTTTAGAAATACGGTATTTTTTACACAGGGACTGATTTGTTCACTTATTTACAAAAAAAAAGGTTTAAAACCTGTTGGATAGGCTGCTCTAATAAAAAATTCATATTATAAAAATATTCTCATATGCATCTTATACCTCTGTGTATTCAGAAGACATCCCCTCATGTGCAAATCACAACTTATGAAGGAATAACTGGAAGTTTGAATAGCTAGAGAAAAGCAGACAGAACCTCAACAAAAAGGGCACTTCCAAAATGCAGATTACACCTGGTCAAGCTGTTTGCCAAGTATGTCGCAGGTTACTCTAATAATCTTTCTTACTGCATGGGATGTTTTCTCACAAGCTACCTGTAAGGCATATACTGCTTTTTGTATTACTATAAAACACATCTTTATATAATCAACAATTAATGCAGAGTGTTATTTTTTTTTTTGCCTAGAAGGTTAGTTTTTTGTTTTGGTTTGTTTTTCTTTAAAGAAACTGGAAGATAAATGAATTTCATTTTTTGTATAGTTAGGTTCTACTTAGAGTCTTTAATGTTTTGTCAGGCTGCATGTATACTTAATTATGTGTGGATTTAGTTGTGAGAAAAAGTGTACAAACATGTATACAGTACATACACTTTAAGTACGTTGTATGAATACATATGATAGAGTAATTCTATATGAAAGCATGGGATGAGTATTATGTAAAACTGAACATACTAGGGCTGAAAACAATAATAAGACAACCAAGACTTATTTATTTAACAGTAATAGCTGGCTTGTTGCCATTAATTTAGAAACCATTTAACAGTAATAAATGACCACTATTAGAAAAAACGAATCATTCCAGCTTCCGAAATAACCCTACTCAGGCTTCTAATAACTGCAAAGTTATAGCAGTATTATCTCTTACCTGGTCCTTAATTTCAAGCTCCCTTATAGTTTTTGTTCTGTACTCTCTGAGCTCCTTTTCTGCCTCATCCTTCTTCATTTTGGTTTGATTCAACTGATAGCGCATTTCTCCACACACCTGTTAGATTATACAGACAACATGATCTGTAGCTTGAAGAATACACAGCCCAGGGTTTGCAATTAGATCTTTTGGTGCCCTCTAGAGGTCCTTTAAATGCAACATGTTTTAATTTACAGATATTTTAAGACTACATATGGTAAATGTTTTTTATATAAAAGGTGGATCTGAATCCTCTATATAGTCATTAACTTTGAAATATGCATTGCCTTCTAGATTCAATTATATTTGGAGCAACATTTTGCTAAGTATAAATATTTATGTTGTAAATATATGTGCTACTAAATACAGTTAAACTACAGTTGCTGGTTTTACATTCTTCTCCTATTCTCTCTAAAATCCCAAGAAAGACTACGTCAACACTTTCAGAACTAGAAGTAAAGGATCTATCACACTTCTATATAAGGGTGTAGTTTCTTATCTCACCAGTTTTCTGCTGTTAAGAAATAAAATGCCTAGATATTACTAGAATAATTTTCAGTTACGTCACAGCATTATAGACTTACTACAAACTGGAAATAAATTATTTAAAAACAATGCCTAATTCAAACATATGCATGGGCTAGAAGAAAGTGATCAAAGCATCATTGAAAGAAATCTAATATCACTTCCACAAAGGCAAGAGTCACTCTCTGCTGTTGGGATGTTTGTTATGTTACCCCCTCATTCCTTTTAACCTGAAAGCAGGTCTAGGGAGGGGTCAGGGGAATGAAGGGGAAAGAAAAAAGACCCCACACCAATCTCTCATGCATAACTTTCACCACTGCCCTGCCAGGGTGCTATCTTCTCATTTCCCAGTGTAAGACTTTCAAAGGATTCTATTTGATCTAGTCTTGTTGGGAACAGACAGATAGATGGTGGGCCAGCTGTCCCCTTTTTGCCCTTATCCTGGGCAATCACTTCTAATTTGTGCCTGCTCATTTCACCTTAATTCCCTAATGAGAATGGAAACGTGCCTACTTGTAGCTACTTAGAGAACTTTCTTTCCAACTCATTCTGCTTCCCTGCTCAACTTAGATCCTTTCACCAAATTTCCTTACTCCACATGCACACTTCTAATTTGCTGCCACAATCCTCTGTGGTTCTCAACAACCTCCTCTCACATGCTCTACAGCCCAAATTAATTTCTATTTCTCAGCCTCATACGCTTCTCATTTTCACTACATTTTTTCAGTTATTAAAAAAGCAGATAAAAGTAAATACACACACTGCAATCAAATCACCTTAGAAAAACACCCTCATACCTTTAAGCAGCAGCAGCACTTACAAATTCAAAAGACAGCTTGTGAATCTAGCCCTGTTACACATAACCCAAGGTAGCAAATACTCTGAAGAATGGCAAAATTCTAAAGCTTTTTTTTTTAGTACTGATGTATCATATGCAACTATAAAATCCTACAGATTGCAAACCTTTACATTAGGTCTGATGTCACTTCCTCCAAGCAAAATTAAAAAAAAAAATAAAAATACAGCCACCCTTGCCTTCAGCTCCCCCATACACTATAGAAAGTGAATAATGCAGAAGAATCAGCAGATGGTGCTGTGCTTATGATGATTTTTTCAGTCTCCTTGGAGTTCAGTGTGAAGGAAAAAGATTCTCACTCCAAACGTTTTTCTGACTTCTGGTGCAATGCAGAAGAAAGTACTTCAGACAAAACTCAAAAGGAAAAGTATTGCTATTTGCTGGTTTTAATAATGGCAAAGCAAGTTTGCAAACAAGTAGTGAGATTCGCAAGCAGAGATGTCACTTACATAGCTGATGAAAAAGGTCAGATTGATGGCACATGATCCCAACATCTCAATGGTCAGAACCTTCCTCCAGGCTGTTTAAGACTTCTCAATTCAGCACAAATCCAGTTTTCCTAATCTCTCAGGACAGTGCAGTGAAAAAACAAACTATGGCAAGGTGGCCACCTATTCAACTTTGTTATTGATTAACATTACTGAAACAGGGACTGGAACCATGGTGTCCCAACCCCGCATGATCATTTCAAATTGTTGGGCTGCAAAATTGTTCCTTCCAGACCAATGGATATTTATTCCTACCACCTCTCTTCCTCCCTTCCTGCCCCTGTAAGTAGTGTAACTTATCTGTGAACCCAGTCTGAAAAACACTAAGCATGTTTCAGAAATAGTAAATCCAAACCACTTTGACATCCTTAAAGTGCTTGCTCACTTGTCTTACAGTCTGAATGACTTTTTGCTCCCAATATTCTGCAATACCTTTCATCTATTTCTACCAGCAGTGGCAGCAGAGGACAGGAACTGATGAAAACCTCTCAGAAGTCTCTAGAGGCCTAACAAAATTACTTGCTCCCCAAAACCTTGCAAATAACAACTGAGGAGAGTGTATTGGCCCCAGAATTACTGGTGCGTTCTATAGACATTTCAAGAGGCCACAACAAAATTGAATTCTCAGGTCATCTATTCCACAGAAATTTAACATCCCCCCATCTTCATGAAATCAAAGTTATTTCAGTAAGTCAATGAAAAAACTAGGTTAAACACTTTAACAGTGTGTCATCCCTAGCATAAGTTTTGGATGGCAATTGTTTTTTCTTTCTCAAGTTATAACCCATATTAATGGGTTATATAAATCAAGCACCCAGAATTTAAACACATACATAGACAGATGTTAAGCTGTAATTCTTCACTGGAAGGTAGATCTCTTTGTAAAGGGCATACTGTCAATATTAATGAATCAAGTATTAAACCACACACAAATTCTACAAGAAACTACTGTCATTTTTTAATGCTGGACTGCAGTTTCAAACAGTGATTTGTATAGCCTGCAAGTCAGAGCAGTTAGCTTTTGCATCAAAAGGTGACTTGGCAGACCGAAAAAGTTATCTTTTTCTTTGTAAAACTGCCTCTGGGATATTCAGATGAATGCAGTTTACAATGATACACATTCTTTACCAAGAAAAAAATAATCTGTTCTTTCAGATTACAATAAGGGAAACTAAACTCAATATTCATTTATAAAAATGCCTACCTTATTCACTTCCATTTCACGAGATGAAAGCTGATTCTGTGATTCTTCCAACTGCTTAACTAGAGAGTTCTTTTCCCTTGTAGTTCTTTCTACCTGAGCCTCCAACACTGCCACATTCTCAGACAAGGCTGTCACCTGCAAAAAGCCCAAGAGCACTGTAATGACAGAATTTGATCAACCACAGATCTAAATCTTGTGGATTTTCTCCTGGAAAGCAACTGTATGTGCCCACAAGAGACAGCACTAAAATATAATTAAAAATTATATATACTGAGAGGAAAAATACAAATTAAGAATCTAACAGAATATGACTAAATTATTTTAGCAACAGGTTCATTATTTTGAATTAATTTATTTTACAGTAGTTTATTTGAAACTTTTCATCAAATGGACCGGTATCCATGACTTGTTAGTACAGACAAAGTGTCAGAAGCAGCTGGATGCTTGAGTCTTGCAGCTGTAAGGGTATGATTTAACACTTTCTTACCCATCCTTCTGTAGACTCGTTTAAGCCAAATCATGTTCCCCCAGCTAAAGAGAACTGTCATTGCAACCACTGATCTTAAATGAGTTTAAGTTCAGAACACATTTCAGCACTATAGATTAAAGCATGATGTTGTACAAAAAAACATATAGAGTTAGTGTGTTAAAAATTCTAATGTAAATTCAGACCAAATTTTGCTGAATGGTAAAAAAAGTAACAATATAATAGAGAGAGTGAACCTTCAGCGATTTAGCCCTGAAGCTTACTAATATAAGTGGAAATAATGGTGTCTGACAGTTCTAGGTTAACTTACAGGGATACAAAGACAAACCTAGAGGATCATATATTCATAACTATTTTTCATTCATTATACATCCACTTGATTTATATATCATGCCAATTCTCCCCTTCAAACAAATCACTTCATAAAGAGATAAAATGTTCCCATGGAGTTTGACTTGATGCACAGTATGCCATTTCTACCATCTCATAATCCTGAAACATATAAGTAGTTAATCATACGTAGGTGTAAATCGTGCATATAGATCATTGTTTTCTAAGCCATCCCATATGTTTAATTATCAAGCATGCCATCATGCTAATGTCACTACATTATTTAATGTGTATGTAGGCTTTACTAAAAGGACTACAACTACTGGAAGTGGAAATCAGTTCCAGTAAAACCCCCCATCTCAGTGGGTGATGAAACACAAAGTTTTGTGATGACATGAAGGAATGAATTATTTGACCAAAAAAGAGGTATGAAATGCTTGTCTAATAGGCTGTGTTCTGGAGTGCATACACTGCTCTAAAGCAAGCCTGTAACTAAACGCACGAGAGCAATAACTTCCAATAGATAGTAAGGATAGTAAGTAATTGCTTAATAATGTCTCATTGTCTCCTGTGTAATGTGCTTGGTTTTGGTGGGTTTTTTATTCAGTTTGCCCTAGGAAGAGATTTCTGATGATCTGGGGTCAAAGTCTTTGACTTCCTGTAGCAGCTTCACAACACTGTTCCACCATCTGATAATACCAGAAATACAGCCATACAACAGCCTGTGTTGGTAGTTTTCCAGCCACTTCACAAGCAGCAACACTACCAAAGAACCTCCTCTTTTTTAAACATTTGAATAATTTGATTATCCCGTTCAGTGTGTGCTCTCCTGATTTTATAAACTGTATGGCTTGTAAATCATAGAATCACAGGATTAAGATCATTAAGTTCCAATCCCACTGCCATGGGCAGCGACACCTCTCACTAGACCAGGCTGCTCAAGGCCCCATCCAACCTGCCCTTGAACACCTCCAGGGAGGGGGCAGCCACCACTTCCCTGGGCAACCTGTGCCAGTGCCTCACCACCCTCATAGAGAAGAATTTCTTCCTAATATCCAATCTAAATCTACACCCTTCCAATTTAAAACCATTCCCTCTCATCCTATCACTACATGCCCTTCTAAAGAGGGAGTCCAAAAATACAAAGAAAGCCTGCAATCAGAAGAGAAATTCACTAAGGTTTTTCCCAGTAGAAAATGGTTTAAGAGGTTGCACAAACAAGCATGAATGCCACTAATTCATGGAGCATTTCTATCTATTCTTCTCCCCGTTTCTTTCTCCAGTGACCTTAGAAGTGCCTCCTCAGCCACATCTCAGAGGCCTATTGCAGTTAGCATGAGGTTTCCTCTGTAGATTGCTTTGGGTGGAAACCGGTTATGTTTTATATTCAGACTAGACTAGTGTCTAGAAGTCTAATACAAGGTTATCAAGGCTCTGTTGTAAAGGTCATGGTAGAAATTGCAAGACTGATTCTGCCTCAAAGGGTTTACAAATATCTGTAAAAGTGAGAAAAGAGTTTCTAACATGTTTCTGCAAGTGGGCAGAATTAAGCATATGATAAGATCACTCTGAAAAATACCATATTAGAATACAAATATGACATTGCAATATTAAAATGTCTATGTAAGCTCAAAGTAGCATAAGAATCCTAGATTTGACATGTGCTTACTTCTGAATGCTTGACTGGGAAACCTAAATAATAACCTTTTTAAGAAACTAGGTACAATCCTTGCATTACATATGGCTTAATCCTTTCCCACTTTGACAAAGTGTGTGAGAGAATATCATGCAAACTAAAATAAGTTCATGACATCAACAACTTAGTATATATCTAGTGACATAACAAAATCTAGTTATTCAGACCCTAAGAATCCCTTATCTACCACTTCTTTAAAACAATTGTAGAAGTGATTTACTGAGCTCTCGACTCTAGAACTGAAACAAAACAAAAACAAGCAAACAGAAATTTTGAAGAGGATGATACGCCTGTTGAAATCCACAAATAGAAAAACTACAACTCATACCATTGCTGCCAAGTCCTCTCTTTTCTTCTTCGTTTCTTCCCACAGTGCTTCTTTTTCATCAGTCCTCTTCTTAAGCTGGGCAGCTAACTCCCTTTCAAGATGAATCTTCTGCCTTTCCATTTCACTTTTCAGCTGCTCACACTGGATTAGAGCCTAGAAAGAAATATTTTTTTAGGTGAAAGAGATCTGAAATTTAAAACAGACGTGTTATTTATCCAATGCCTTCAGAGAAGCCAATTTGCTATTAGAAAGGACATAATTTCCTTCTTTTCTTTTACATAGCTATTACCATTCTTACGCACACCCCACTGTGTTAACATCTAGAATGAGACATGACATGAAGACATAAAAAAATGAAAAAATATTTATAAATTTTTTTGTTTGTTTTTTAGTTTCAGGTTTGTCAAATAAAGAAAATTAATTGTATCTAAACCTCGTAAATGTTCTGCTTAATATGAAGTGCTAAAACACAGGTTAGAGATGAGTTTTCTATCAAAATAGAAGAAACATAACTTCATATGCAAGGAGGACAGTGCATACTATCTTCTAAAACAGCTAGGGGAAAAAGACCCCCAAATTATCAATTTATGCTGATCTCTCTGCCAAAGGGATTAGTTGACTTTTATGTCAATTTAAACCAGAAATACACTATACCATTAAATAAATTGAAGTATTCAAAGCACCCTACAGGCAGCTTGCTAGCTCACGAGTGAATAGATTCCATTTCATCATTTTATTGGCATTCAGCATATCCTATTTAAAGGAAGCTAAAGTATCTTCATTTTATGAATTCTATGTTATTCTGTTTAATTTTCAAATTAGCTTTTAAAAATGGCTTTATTTTTCTTTTACTCAAAGACAATCCCCTATATGCAATTCATTTCCTTGGTGTTGGGCTGTTCATGAGAGAACCAAACCATAATTTTTAAAGAATGCTCTAAAGGTCTCCGTTAGTTTATGGAAAGTCTGCAGGACCCTGCTCAGGGTGTCTTTGCCATCAAAAATCTTTCTTGGCAAGGGAAGCCCTCTGTTGTTGCCTTGAAGTCTTTCCTGTAGGAATTTATCATCAGCAAACAATTGGCCATATAAAACTGGTGTAGCTTGGTAGACATGTAAAACAGTGCATATTATAACAGTTTTTGAGCATGGAGAAAACCAGACTACTATTCATCCCATATATAGATATCACTCTACATTTCCTTGCTGCAGTGAAGAGGGTGGCCAGTACATACCCTATGGACCTGCTTTCTTTATGAGGCAGAAATAGTAAGTATCAGTGTGAAGACCCATTTTATTAACAGTTCTACTAATTAGTCTTATTATGTTTTATTCTTAGGCCACATTTCTAGCATGAGCAACACCAAGTAAGAATTTATAAGATTGGGTTTTTTTAAAAATATTAAAATAAAGACTTCTAACACCAAATGTAAAAAGAAGAAGATTACATCACTTTGTCGCATATAGGAGAAAAAGTATTTTCTGCCTTTTTAAATAGCAGTGAATAACATTTCTATCAGACAATTGTAGAACCCATCCCCAAAAAGTAAGCCAATAAGCAATGAAAAAGTTTAACCCCTCAGGGACAGAACATGACAGGTGAACAGTGGGTTCAGAGTGAGTCTTTCTCTCTTTGTTCAGTAAAAAACAACAAGCCGTAGTACTCCCAAGTTTAACAAGTACACAGGATTTCCAGCTCTCATTATTTTTAACTATAAATAAAAGCTATATGTAAACTATAACTAATTATTTTACCTATTAACCACTGTTTATAGTTAAAATCCCTAAACACGCTCTTCTCTTAGAGCAACAGATGAATAACAAACAATAGAACAATTAAATATTTATTTTCCACTATTAAAAACGGCATTTCATTTAACAAAAAAACCCCAAAATTAAAGCCACTATCTCCCAATTCTGTAGTAATTCACTAATAATACAGTAGATGTCACTAAATATCAAGGAAATACTTCAGGTCAAGTCAGTTGGTAGGATCTAGTAACTAGGGCTAACACAAGCATTAGATCAAAACTAATGACTTTATTATTTACAAAGCACCAAAATCAGCTTCTTGTAGATGGCATCAGACAGAACTTCCCATCTTCAAAAAGTTCTGTTCACTAATCAGTGCTTGCACTAAACTCCTCTGAGGCAGAGTTGTTTATGAGCATTTTAAGTATTCCTTCCAGAGCTTTTCATGTCCCATTTCTGAGCATTATCCTCCTACATGTCATGAATGCCTTTGAAAATTCTACCATTCAATTTCTATCACCTAGCTATCAAACTACATCAGAATATAAATGATGGTCTAAGAATGCAATACACCTCACAGCCCTGATGAAAATTTAAGAACTCATACACATCAACATATAATTAATGTCTTAGTATTCTCTCATTAGCATGAAAACTAATTAACATTTGCAGTAGATTTGAATACTGAAAGACTCTTATGAATTTACCTTTGTTTTTTCTAAATTGGCCTCTTCTGCCATTTGCACAGCTTGTTTAACTTGCTCACAAGCTTTAGATTCTCTTTGTTGCATCTCTTTCATGTTTTGTCTCTGTGCAACAAGTGCATCCATCAGGTCATCTCTTTCTCTGCATATAAAGAAAAGAGATATTTCCCCTATATTTTTTCTCAAGAGGAGAAAAAAACCAACCCAAATGACAGGTCTCTCAAATACAAAATGTTAACTGATAGAAGACACTAAGAGTGGTAAGTGAAGCCTGACTAAAACCAGCATGGGTTAAGTGTGAAAGACAGCATACTGCTAGCTTGGCAGCTATTGAAAAGATCATTTGTTTGCTGACAAGTCCTTCACTTCAGAAGGATAGGCAATAGTGACACTGCCAGTAATGACAGCAGAACTCAAGTCAGAAAGGTATTGAAGTTGAGCAACATACTGTTGATATTAAAAAAAGGGTATCCAAGCTAAAAACAACAAAAAAGCAGTTTCTGAAAAAAACTCAAACCAACAAACCAAGCAAACACCACATCAACACAATGTGAAATTACACTGTGATTAAGTGTAAGATTTGGAGAAAAATGTAAAATGTGGAGGAAAAAGAAAAGGTTAGGTTCAACAAATAATTCAGATGACTAAACATATAAAATGAAAATCAATTGCCCTTTGCTACAAGCTGGAACTAAACTAAACAGTAAGACTTTTGGATTCTACACCCCCAGCCTGAACTCTTAACTAAAAAACTGAGATCTACACCAAATGGTGAAGCACAGTGATTAAAATTTTTATTATTCTGTACACTGAAATCTTTTAAATTAAGAGTATAATAGTCTGTGATTTAGGTGAAACTAGAAATTCTGCCTGCAAACTAGTGTTTGGGTGTGTTTGTTGATTTGGGGTTTTTTTTTAATTCATGTTGTGTGGAATGGACACATTTGTATTTCCCAGAGAACTGTCATATTTAAAATTTCATTTCAACAACATCTGGACAAAGTCACTTTGAAAATTCCTACTAAAATATCTGTGGTTTTAATGAATTGCATCACAGGAAGAGGCACCTTTCAGTTTTAATCTGGAATGTTGGTTTAAGAAAGATAAATAGGTCAACTAGAATCTTTTATTTCAAATCACACTCTAATCCAAGATGACAAGAATGTACTAGCTTATAGTTTGCTCATATTTTCCGGTGCCTGTGACAAATAATTACTTTTCTTATGAAAGGAGATTCTGAAACATGACTTTTCAGTAACAGAGAGCCTTTCCAGAAAATTCTTGGACTTCACAATAGAAAACTACATAATTCCTGGCAACAACCATCTAACGAGTAGAGATAATATCCATTTGACAGACTACACGTACTATGTACCTCCAGTCTTCTTGCTCAACTGACCCACTACCAGCAGACTCATTTTAAACCTTCAGAAACCCTAAGCTTCAGATATCTGACAATAAATAGATGCCTCTTTAACAGACTGAAGTATCCTCCTATCATTACTAGCAAGTAGATTCTTCAAGATGACTGACTAGCAGAATATCTTAAGAAAAAAACGCAACATTTTAGTGTTGTTGGAATTTCTGAATTACACATAGATTCAGCTGTATAGTTGTTTGTTGTTTTTTTTTAAATTAATTAAAATAGAAGTTACATTTTAAAAAAGGCTTCAGTAAATAATTTCATTTATTTTTATCCAAAGGAACTTTTTTCTGTGAATGCCTGTAGTTAGGGAGTAGCGAAGCACCTCAAACACCTGGCATATCATGCAAATGCAAGGGGAAAAAGGAGGATTGCACTGCTGCTGTATCCTGTAAGTTCCCCAAGTGCAAGGAGAACAATGTGGAGCCAGAAAAACTTCCAACTACAGAAAGGTAAGAAACTTTTGCAGGAAATAATCAACGAAAATGTATGAACTTCCAATACTCTGTTCTGACAGAGTGTAGGGTTTGTTTGTAGAAAAAGTGCAGGATTATCAATCATCTATCTGGACAACTCAAGGTATCGTAATTACAAGATAATGACTAAAATTCTCTCCCAGTTGAAACAAGTAGCAAAACTACAATAATTTCAGAACAGTTGGGACCAACAGTCATATTCTACCACTGACTTTAGCATTATGATGCCAACTTGGACTCCCTTGTTCCCTAAGTGCACATTTTTATGAATGCAACCCAACGTGTTGAGAACTCTGTTGTTGGGGGAAGCAGCAGGTCTGCCGGCAACCCGGCCCTTAAGGCTGCAGGAATTGACCTTGACAACATTCCTGCATTCCCTTGAGACAGAGAAATCACTGGCTTTGTAACAAGTTCACAGAAGAGGGTGACGATGAAGACAGGGTGCATCCAGAAGATGGAAAAAGATGACCAGTGTTAGCGTAAAATGACCCTCCAGCCTATAGCGTTCTTATGTGGTATTTGGTTGAGACTAGAAAATGCCTGTGCAGTTGCAATGAAGCATTCTGGAGCATTCTGAAGCACACTGATCACTGAATGGTGTGTCATGTCCATCTCTACAACGACACCCTATGGTTTAATGTAAGCAACCATACCATCAATGAGAAAGTGCGTAACCCCCCAAAACCTACTTAGTCACTCTCTCGATGGTCTGCACGTGAACATTAGAATGAGTCTGGGCAAGAACTGCCTCATGTTGTACACATTTCAGACACAGACCACCAACCCGGCTAGAATTTGCGGCTGAAGCGAGTAACTTCTGGTGTTTTAGCTTTCCTTCCAAATCTGCACACGTCTGCCGAGATTCTGAGAGGTCTTTTCTAGAAGGAAGAAATAAAAAAATGTATCTGTGCAATTGAACATTTCTACAAGCTATATTTCTATACAATATATAATTACAGTTGTAATCTAAAGAGAACTGTAAGAATCTCTGTAATTAGCATTGCTTTACACATTTCAGTAGGCTAAGGAAGACTAACAGAGAAATAATAGTGGAACTATTATTAATAGGCAAAGCAAAATTGTATTAATTTGTTCCTTCCCTCTGCAGTATCAAAAGACAGCAAAGTTGCACAGAACATTATTAGATAAAACTTCTAGGCTTACATATTATCTGAACAGAGTAAAAATTAATTAGTCAGAAACACTATCAGCTGTATACATATTTCAATACCATATCTAAGATTTTGCTGTTTTCTCACCAATAACATCACTAACTTCACATTTCTTCTCTCCTCTCCAATTACCTTAAAGTTAGAATACAAAGTCAATTCCTCTGTGCTCCCTAGACGAAACCCAGATGTATTTAGCACACTTGATCTGACCCAGCAATACAGACAAACCCGAGGTCAATCACATCTCCAGAAAAACAGGGGAAGTTTTTTACTTGTCTTCAATTTTTTTTTTACTAGGTGCTCTGAAGAATTTCCTCCAGAATTTTAAAGCATCTGTCAGGCGAGGGAGAGCACAAGCAGTAGGAATGCTGACATCAGGAAGTTCCAGACAAATGCACACTGTGCACATATAGATCAATTTGACAAATTGTGCAATGAATCCAAAGCTTTTGGTTTGTTATGCAGGCCATCTGGGCAGCATACACATAGTAAGTCTGACACATTCTGGTTGCATTGGATTTACTGTGCACATGATATATACACTGCATGCATGCTTATTTCCATCTGGAAAATTTTCTGTGCACTTTTTCCAATTTTAGTAGTTGGTCTATTGAATATAATCCACTATAACCCGAACACAATTTGCTCTGCACGTATCCGTTGACAATCACAGTACAACAGATCTATTGTTGGGAAATCTTGGACAGAAATCAGCAGGTCCTATGTAAATTCATGCTTTACGTTATGAACAGAAGAGTCCCACTGAAAGTGCTATAATGCCTCACTTTAATTCAAATTTAGCAAACACTCAAGTGTGTTGCAGAACATAAGAGTTTGAAGGATCATGCCCCTTAGGAGGGATTCAAGGGGCTGAATAACGTACTTGCAGAATTTTTCAGACTATTTCAACCTCTAATGTTTATTTCAGACTACATATAACACTTCAAGCCAAGTGGGAGGGGAGGAAATTGGACTGCACAACTGCAATTTAAGATTCTCCTTTACTTGTACTATCACAATTAGCTTTGCATGTTTAAGATTTCAGCACCGCAGAGGACATATTTAAACTTGTCTCCCTACTAGTACCTTTTATTTAATTTTTTTAACACACACACACACACACACACCCATAAAGTTTTTATACATATGGGACCACGATTTATATAGGGCAAAACTTAATTAAACAGATTCAATTGCTCTATCACAAATGCGGGTGTAGAAGTGGAAGTTTACACCTGAAAACCAAATCCTAAAATGGACAGAGTAGCAGCACATTCCATTTTGCTACATTCGTATTTGAGAAAGCTTCATGTAAAGCCAGCTTACAGGGACACTACCAGAAAACGCAACATTCAGGCATCTTACTTAACAACATGAACCACTCTTGATTTGATTTTAAGAGTCATAACTTACTAATAGTAATTTTAAAGAAAAAAATTTTTACCTTAGAGTCTGTATTTGATCCTCAAGGATATTGGCTTTTTCTTGATACAGAAGTTTTATTTTCTCCTTCAGAAAAGACCGAAGAAAAGAATTGTCATTCGCTTTCTTCATAATATTGTCTTTACAAATAGATCTAGACATTAGTCACATTCATTCTTTTCCTCTGAAGATGTAAAGTTGTTGAAACAGAGAAATCTAAATATTTCACACTTGTGAAAGACTACAAAATGAAAAACTCTCCAATTTTCTTATTCTGATACATCTTGACAGATCCTCACATGGTAAATTGCTTCAGCTCCAACTGCAGCCCTCTACAACGATTTGCACAAATTGATGATCTTGCCTCGAGTTTGCTCTTACTCTCCCCACAGGGCAGGAGAAATAAGAGGAATTCCTAAGAACTTCAAGTAGGCAGGATACTTATTTATAATACAGTAAATTACTCTTATAACCTGGTGAAGACCTAGGTACCATACCAATGTTAAATGCAAGGATAAAATAACATCAAAACTTCAAACAAGAATTACCTCTGGGAATTTGACATCTGCAGATTCAACCTGCCACCGATGTCGAACTGGATAGTAATATGAATTAGGGTATAATGAGAAAATCAGGTTTTAGAGAACAAAATCTGACCTCAGCAGTTTATTCAAACCAAAACTCCTTCTCTATGTATGTTAGAAAATTAATCATTAGAACTGCAGCAACATGGCACCAAAAGGTTTTACTAAAGTATAACAGCAAAGAAAATAAATACCAACCAGTTCCACGTGCCATTTCTCTATTTCTCCAACAGCTGCTTCAACAAAAGCCTTATCGTTTTTACGTGCTGGTGATGAGGTGGCAGGCTGATGCACGCTGCAGTCATTACCACCTACAACCCAGGAGTTCTGAGTATTTGCCTATAATAAAAATATCAATGCTTCAATTTAATTATGGAGGCTGTTTTCTAAACAAATGTCAATAAGTATTGAATCTTATAATTACCATTACAGTAGAATATAAGAAACAATGAACAAGTTAAATTAGGTTGGCAATCTATGATAATGTTATACACAGATATCTATGTTTACAAACTCTTACTAAATTTTGACTAAAATTCAGTTTGCAGATAACCATTTATATAGCCTTCCTTAAAGAAAAAAATTCTAAAATCAAGTCCCTGAACACTGATTAAAACAACAACAGAAAACTTACAGAAGCATCTAGAAGAGTTTGTTCTCTTAACATTTGTTCCTCAGATAAGAACCTCAGTCTCTGATGGAGTTCCTCATTTTCAAGTACAACTACTTGTATTCGATCTTTCATCCCAGACAATTCCTCCTATAGGACACAACAACGGCTTCTTGAGACGACTATCAACATTTAAATACATGTTGAGACCAAAAGTCTAGAATAACATTCTCAACTATCTTGACCCTTTTAGAGAAAACAAGAATACTCAAAAGACAGTTGCTGTATTTTTATAGTTAGAATTTCTATATAATTTCTAAAAAAGAATTGCTTATTTGTATTTGTGATAGGACATAAAAATGTCTCTGAAGACCCATAAACCACACATAGTCACCAAGATGCATGATAATCATAGAATGGCATGGGTTGGAAGGGACCCCAAGGATCAGAGAGTTCTAACCCCCCTGCCACAGGCAGGGCCACCAACCTCAGGCCTGGATCTACACAAGGTTGCCCAGGGCCCCATCCAACCTGGCCTTGAACACTTCCAGGGATGGGGCATCCTCCACCTCTCTGGGCAGTCTGTTCCAGCACCTCACCACTCTCTCTGTAAAAAGCTTCCCCCTAATATCTAATCTAAACCTTCCCTCCTTTAGTTTTAATCCATTCCCCCTAATTCTCAGTCTCCATTTAGTTATTCTAGTGACCAAAACTTGAGTCAATCACAAGACAAAGAACAAGCAGTTTTTAAAACAATTCTTTTGTATTTAGGGTTTTAGTAAGTGAAATAAAGTTGTCTAATACCTTGCAAAACTTCACTTCTGCTTCTAAGTGGTTAATGTACTGTGACTGATCATTGATTATAGGTACAAGATCAGAAAAGGCTGGTAAGTCTCCAGTTGCAGCTTCTGGGGGGTTCTGAAGGAAGTAAACAATAGCATTTGTTATTTTCTGGTTTTCCATTTAGTGCAATAAGATGTTGCTTGCACACAGAGTACTACATTCTTTTTATTTAAAGGCAACAAGTAGTAGATCATGAGGAAGGGAGAAACAGCAAGAACTTAAATTCTTCAATACAAAAAATATGTCACTGTCAAAACGTACAGCTTCTTGATTAAGCACATTTGTAAAGCAGGATTAAATCATAGCCACAAGACAATTTGTAAATAAAATTCAAACTGTTATTTAAGTGTATCATCCATTTTAGACAAATGTAATGGCACATATTCTCCTCTGTGAAATGAGGAGAATATGAACTGTAATGAGCTGTGGATTTGCAAAGGCAACTCCTCTAAATTCCATCTCTGCCTTGCTCAGCAAGATTTAAATGTGGATTTAACTTTTTACAAAATAAGGAAGACAGAATTGCTGCCACTTTACAGCATTTACCCCTAAGAATACAGTACAGATAACGAATCTAAGCTATTACTAAAACACCCTTAAAAACTCAAATTGTTTCCTGACACGTACAGCCTCTCTATGACCCTATAAGGTATAAACAGTCCTTTTACCAGTCTAATACAAAAGACTTAGAGTGGATATAACAAGTACTTCTTAATGTAATAGACTTAATATTACTTTTAGTGTAATAGATTATCTAGTTCTAATGAAGTGTAACATACTTTAAAATAATTTTCATGGAGTAACAGTATTAAGCATAAATATATTAAGTCTGCAATGAAACTGCCTTTCAATAATCACCAAAATATTAAATGGAGTCTCTACATTCAAATGTAAATAAATCTGATACTTGTCCTCTTCATGCATTTCAATATTGTTTTCCTGCCTTAGTTTGATATTCCACTATTGCAAATTTCATCCATTGAAAGAACTATGTACAGTCTAATGCTAGTTGATACATATGAACTATTTCCATTCCTGAAGAAAGTATATTAATGTAAGCCACAATCTTTTGGTTTGTTTGGGATTTATTTTATAATTAAGACAGACAAACTGGGACATGTCTTTAAGTAGAATATATACTCTCTTCTACAAAAGATGCCTGCATTTTGCACCTATTCACTGAACTAGTTTTACTCACGTTTGTAAAAGGGTAAATCTCCCTTCTTTGTATTCTGTTCTGGTGAGGACACAAAATTCACACAGAGCTGTTAACGGGGTCCTCTCAGAGGAACACCAGGCACATTCCTAGCACTAGTTCATTATTCTGGATGAAAATAAGCATCTCTCTGCCAAACCCTACCTAGTTTTGAAACTGATACAATTCTAACATCTGTGATCTGTGCACACATTTTTGTGCAAAAATATTCAATGATGTGCTTCTCAAATATACTTAAAGATCATAGAACTCATTTTCAGGAGCTAACTGAACAGCTGGACTCCTAAGTCTCCTGAATTTCCTAAAAGCTTCAGTAACCCACATGTTTGTTTTTTTTTAAATTTTTTTTTTTTTTTAAACGTTTACCACTCAGAGAGCCTAAACCCCAAACCAAGCTACTAATGGCTAGCTATTACACCTACTAATTATCCTATCTACAGGTTCTGTCAGTAACTGATAGCTTTTATTTTTTCCCAGAACAAGGTATTAAGATTCCCAGTCCAATCTTTAAAGATAAAGATAAAATCCACTAATGAGGGTAAGGGAAGGTTTCTAGCAACAAAAGCCTTACTGTCAAATCATAACTAATGTAAGTATTGGCAGTATTAACAGGGTAATTGCTGAGACATCTGGAACTACAATTGAGGAGACAAATTAAAGGTTTTCCAGAACTACCTAGAAAAACATTTAGAGAAGGGACTCTGAATTTGTAGTGTGTTCCACCTGGCTCAGCACATATAAATTCCATGTTCTGTTGACTCAGAATTTATCTTGCTTAGTATCTATTAATCTCATTCACATTATAAAGTTTAAAAAAAATAAATTAATCACACTTGTTAAAGTATACATAATACAACGCCAATATTTGTAACTCATTGTTCTGTTCTGCTGGCTCCCTCTTTTCTGTTTCTTATCCCTCCCTCTTTTCTGTTCCTTATCCCTCCCTCTTTTCTGAAAGTGTAACAGACACCTTGCAGCTGACACCTCTAGCTGTCTCCCTGAAAAGACTACACCACAGCCGTGTTTGAAAATGTGAAAAACTCCATTTCTATTCAAATTGGTTTCCACTGGAACACAGCCAACATTTAACCCAAGAAACTCAAGAAACATGAGTGTAATGTATACAAGTGCACTAAAAAATCATTTCACTAAAAGGAAAATATGTAGCATATTTTTACAACAGGTAAAGAACAGAGGACATCTTAATGCAACTTACTCACAGCACTGTCGATGGGATATTTATTTATCTAGAGGCCTCCAGCTGCTCTGTCATGGGGTGAATGCCTCAGAGATAATTTACAATTAATTTCTTTATATCTTTTACAATACAATTGTTATTCGTTATTTATAAATGGATTTGGGAAAATTTTATTATTATTCTGATAATATAACATGCATTATAGATTGAAAGAACAGAGGTTGGGGAGGCATCTATCTAAAGTACACCTAATATTCAAGTCAGAACTGATATGAATTACCAAGTGCTTATGCCTCAGTCTCAGAAATGTTATTCACATTTCCTTTCTTTATATTGAAAAGTTTATTATGCAAACACAAAGGCTTATAAAATATACATGCTTGGCAGCTTTAGAGGCAGCATTCTACACGGTGACAAATAGTTTTGCCAACATCCCAAGTAACTTGGCCATCCTTTTACTTTTCCAGAATGTCTCAAATTTCAAACTCCCAAACCCCAGAATGAGACATTCTGCTGCTGACAATCCTGAATTTGATGCCCTGAAAGCTGTCAAGAAACAACTGGAACACAGGCATTCATCTCCTATTCAGTGGTCATCAGATATTTCAGTATAATTCAAAGCAAAAGGTTAAAGTTACTCATAATCTAAGTTTCTTTTCTTTGACCTTTGGGGAAACCTGATTCTTCTTAAGAAGGCTTTCTGCAGTATCCAGCAAACTACCAGAGAAGCTTGAATTTTATAAGGGTTTAGGGTTTTTTTTTTTGGTGTGTGTGCACTTTTGTAGTTCCACATTTTTTGAGCTTTAAACTTGGCCTGTCTTCAGAACACTTTTACATCCTGCTTTGCAAGCAGAAGAACAGCTGAAAAGCAGAATAGGGCCACAACTTCATAGAATCACTCTCTTTGGAAGCTTCAAGAGGAAGAAGTGGGACAATGTTGTGTCAGAACAGCAAATATGTATCATTTCTCTCTTTACTGCTCCACCCTTCGATTCACTCCCTGAAAGCACTGATGCCTTTCTTATTTTTATAAATTTTTCCACTTTACTAACATTTCCTAAAGTAATTAGAAAACTTTGACAAAGGTAGATTAAAAGATGCTTTTCCTCCACTCCAGAGGCTAAATACAGATTGATACTGATTCATGCCTTGTCAAGATCAACCAGTGATGCACTGTTCCCTTGAGCTACAAAGCTCTAATTCTATCCTGCACCATTATGAGGCAAAAATACCTGGCATGACAATCAGACTAAACTCATGGATTTTAGAACATTTAGTAAAGTTGAACTTTAAAGCAAATTTCTCTGTGTCAGAACAGTAAAGCTAGGCCCATTACACAGGCTCAAAGCAACACACCAGGAATACAGGCTTTAGATTGTTCTGATGATACCTCAGCTTTGACAGCAAAAAGCTGCTTGTCTTGCTTAGTTTAAACCATAAGTAGTCAGTGGAGGTCATCATAAGTCAAAACTGGATCAATACCTTTGAATAATTTTCCTATATGGCTACTAGTATGTAACAGTTGCTCCATAACTGAACTGCCCATTGCATGTAATTTGGTGCAGTTCTGTGGCAAGAAGGTTCAATATGAGAAGTCCTTGTAAGGGACTAACTTTGACAGAGACCACTGCATTTTGGCAAAAAGCTATGAAAGCTGTTGTTACATGAACATCACTAATCCTCTCAAGAAAAATCATAGCTACAGCATAAGGCAGCCTTTGAGAATACTTATAGTCAAAGGAAAACAAAGCTGGTTTTACAGAAATCTGTTGATGTAGTCACTCACAATTGTATCTGAAACAAAAAGGATAAACTTTTAGAGGAAAGAAAAAGATGAGAAAGCTGAAAGCAACAGGGACTCTGATCCACACTGCATGGTCAACCAAAGAGAAGTCGTCTAAATGCTGTATTAGAGATTTCTTTTTCTTCCACTATGATCTGGCCATAGTGGAAGAAGTTCTGGCCATAGACTCAGGAATCTCCTATATTTCAGGATATAAAAGCCATTTGGTGCTTCTTTTTCTTTCTGGATACTAGAAAATTGATCTCATGATGCATGCCATCCATTCAAAGAACACAAAAGAAACAAGAAACCTACACAGGATGACATCTTCCTCCTTGATGGAGAGACTTGACTTTCCATTCTTTCTTGATGTTGCAACAACATTTTTAGCTGATTAACTAGGAAGAGATAAAAAAGAAAAACATTATAACCAAAACCATCTACTTTTTTCATGGAAAGTAGTATCATTTCCAACAATTTTTAAACTATCTGCTTTCAGAGTAGTCTTACCTGCATGACTGTGCTGCAGTTCCTGAGAAGCTGCATTCCCATCCTCATCATTGTCCTTGTCCACAGAGGACTGGTCCAATCCAAATTCACCCTCATCCTTTGCAAACTGTCTTTCCTCCAAGGCATATTTCAGTTGATGAATGCTTTCACTAGCACGCTCTTGGGGAAGAACAAAAAACAAAACACAAACAAACAAAAAAATCACATCCATTGCCACACTGAACAACTTAAAAGTATTTACTGACTAATATCTTAAATTTAAAAAAAGATAAAAAAGGGGGAGAAATAACAGTATTCAACATCTGTCTAGCGTGACTACTTGATCTAAACTTCTGAACTCAGCCACTGGAAGCAATTATCTAATGCAAACAATTCAAAATGACTACTACATGTCACAATTTAAACAAGAAATAATTATTATATTTTCAAAGAAGCAGCTATAAATAGCTTAACCTATCAATACATTAGAGCTCTATAGCAGCACAAGTAGTAATATACCTGACCCTATGATATTTCCTTGTACACGTAGCTTCAATACTTTTCCATGAAACTAAATCTCATGGTATATTTCATACAATGTGCTAGACCTGGCACCAAGAGCAGTATTTTTGAATTCTAATGATGCTACTGGAGATGACAAAGCACAACTACCAAAAAAAAAGAAAAAGAAAAAAAAGAGTAAATGAAGCAAAAACGTAGCAAACCAAGTGAATATAAAACAGTAATTAAATAAAGACCAATGACTTCTGAAGTGGTGTGAAAAATAAACGACACCACCCATCAATCTGGAAAAACAAAACAGTAACAAACCCTCTTTCCAGCTAACTGGAGAGATTTGCAAATGACAGATTGGGAATCAGAAAATATGGGCTTGGTTTTAGATAACGATACTTTTAGTTCACACTGTAGGGCCTCAGCCACCTCTTTCTTACTTTCAATTGCCTCTGTACAGAGGGAGAGGAGTATGTCACTTTTCTACCCTTTAAGCAATATATACACACCAACTAGAAAAGACAGAGTAGTAACCAAAGTAGCATGGCTTTATGCAATGTTCACAGGATCTCTAAGTAGGATCTCTAAGTTCTGCTTTAATACCAATCAAGACACTGGCCCATCCGTCAGTCACAGAGCACGCTGGCTTGGTGAGACAATCCCCCATCACGACCCGCTGCCACTTTAACAGGAAGGTAAGACAACATGGCTATCTTACATTTCCCCAAAGTAATGCCAGAGTCATTTGTAATTACCAGTCCAAACTACCTGGAATCAGTAAACTTTCATTACTAGTTAATAGTTCTTAACAATTTCAAGCAAAAAAACCACAACCCCAACACTCCACACTCTCAAAACCTTACTTGACTTTCAGAAACATAAAATTACGGATATTTTCTTCATTTAACCCCAAATTCTTTGGAGGGTTATTCTCCCGTAGGACTACTGCTTGTGAAACATTTATACATAAACCCTCACAGAACAGGAATTTCACTTTTGTGAGACAAAGCTTAGCAGGTAGCATCTTTTATTGGAGCAAGGGCTACAACTAAAAGAAGGGCAAGCTTTCCAGCACGTGTCCATTTATTTTTAAAGGTTTGTAGTCCATAAACTGATAGGATGCATAGATACCTAACTGAAAATATTTTGGTCATAGGCAAAAAGCTTAAAATAATCAGTTAAGCATTTGCTAGGTAGAACTCAGAGCATAACACATGCTGCTGGTTACAAATGTTAACAGCTCCTTCCTTCCAAATGGAAATGTGAACAGTCGGGAAATTGATTTGTTTTCCCCATTGTAATGATTTTCACAGTCCTCTTCAGACTTTTTCTCTGGTTGTAACTTACCAATAAGCTTATAAAATACAAATACCCCAGAAAAAAACTCCAACCAATATTATGCTTAAGAATATTATTTTCTGTCCAGTATGCCAGCCATCACTCACTTTTTAGCAATGCTAGTTTTTAATAAAAACCTGACCTGTTTCTGACCTATTAATCTTCTCCCAGAACTTATTTTTAAAGCCTAGTCATCTTATGATTAACCTCTCTTGAGTTTCAGGTACTCCATCCTTTAGTGAAGCTAATGGAAAAGACAATGTAAAAAGCACATTTTAAATAGTTGTAACTCACTATAATTAACCCAAATATAATTCACAAGAAAATCACTCAAAAAATAAGGCTTTAGGTCAAATATTTTTCTCTTGGCATACTTCAGCTATTCATACATTCCCGGATGCTATGTGGGTGGGAGAGTTAATTGAGAAATGGTAGAAGCATCTCACTGATACAATGGCTTAAATATTTTGCAAACTATGTTGCAACTAGTTGTTGCCAAGAAGCCTTCAATGTCACTTAAGTTATTATGTGGTGCATCATCTGATAGCAATAAAATTCCTTCATTTTCAGATTCACTGTAGACCTCTTTCAAAGCAACCCAGAGTAAAAATATCTGCTCCATGCCCAGTGAAGTACAACAAACCAAACCAAACCAGAAACATACAGGCCTGTATTTAGTTTTCTCATAAACCTCTCTTCCCCATAGTGTCTACTCTCCTTCTGTTACAGCTTCTGAACGCCAAGCTACTACTTTATCCTCAAAGACAACACAAAACTTCATATGCTAGGTCCTCTTCTTCCATAAATATACTGAGCAGCAGTAGTGAAACAGACTAAAATAATCATCAGTGGCACAGTGATATCTACTTTTCTTGACTACACTTTCCTGACTGGGGAATAACTTCAGCACATTTTTTAAGGCTTTATCATGCTTAGTAAATTTCTGCAAAATTTACTAACTTCCAAATGACAAAAATTGTTGCCATAATCAAAACACTCACCACTGGGAAACTGGGAGTTGGCCTGTCTTTCATTCACTAGAATTGAACTGGATGTGAAAGGGAGTAAGTGTAATGTAATTTTTTTCCCCGTTATTAAATGGACAGAATTTTGGACATTAGGATAACAAGATGCACTGCCGAGTGGAAAGATTACATTTTGTGTTTCTACTTAAGGAAAAAAAAATAAAAATCTTATTTAGAAAGAAATAAATTGAAAGACCCTCTCTGGATGCAAACTATTGGACACCAAAGAACCTTGCTTAAAGACAACATGATAATTATTATCTCATAGAATATCCTGAGTTGGAAGTGACTCATTAGAATTATCGAATCCAACTCCTGGATCTACTGGACATTATTTTTGAACTGTTTTCACATTCAAACTAACTTTTTCAGGTAGACAACTCCTGTAACAGCACATTTTATAGAAACAGGGTCTCAGTAGAAATACTGCAGAAAACTACTCACATGCTACACTATGATATGCACCTAAAATTCAATCAGCATTTATCTATGTCTTAATAAGACTCTACGAATAAAATCCAAACATCTATTTAAATTTCATCACACAACAGAACTGATGTGTTATTTCCTATAGGAACAGCTGAGGATGTAAATGAAATTTGACATCTGGATTAAAATTAAAAAAAAAAATTATTGTAAAGCACTTTGGTTCTTACTGTTTAAAGGATCTGAGATGATTATAAAACATCAGAAAAAGCAACAAAACCTGATGGAACAAATCTGATATATCAAAAAGAAGATGCAATTGCTCCACAAAAATGCTGTCAAGTTGTCAACTATGATGTATAAATCACAGGCAGTACATGCACAAGTGACGGGCAGATAATTTATCTAACACCTTAGCAATGATACATAAACACCTAATAGAAAGAAACACATTATTGCTTATTGTTTCAGAGACAGACAAAACCAAAGATCCTAAATCAGGATTAAGATCACATCATTCTAGGTACGAAGATAATCCTACCCTCCAATTAACCTAAACGTGAATGCAACTTTGGATTGCATTAAGTTCAGTTAAGCATAATGTGTTAGACAAAACCAGTATGTCCCTAACTGAAACATCAATTATATATTGAAAAAACATGTGCCATATCTTCTACATGCTAAATAAAGATACTGCTGTCATGACAGAAGCATTGATAAGTCTATTTCCTGTACTCACTGTAACTACAAAATCTAGGCATTACTCCCTGAAAATATACTGGAGATATCCTTTTTCCAATTATGTATAAACATAATTGATAGAAGTTATTTTTTTATATATGAATGTCAGTAGTACTGCTGAACAGAAACATATTTTTTACCTTAGAGACACATTACAGATCCACTCAGCTTGTAGGGAAGAAAAAAAAAAAAAAAAAAAAAAGCTACAGTCAAATACAACACAGATGAAGCAGTTGTATTTCCAGAGTAGCAATCACCTTGGGGAGCACAGGGAGGGGGCATTAAAAGAAAGAAAAGAAAAAATAAGATGGCATTGCACCATGTTTGCATCACCTAAACAGAAGTATAAAGAAGTATAAAGAGCACTCCTTTAAAACAATGCACCAAAGCCACCTCATTCATGAGCTCAGAAATGCCACAGAAGATGCTCTGGGAGCTAATGGAGAGCTTAGCAAAGCAAGTAATCATCCAAAATGGGATTACCTGAACGACATGGAAAATAACTTCCAGCTGCTAGTGTTAAGCACCATAAATTGAAGAAAAACTACAAGCGTATAAAAAAGCAAGTCTGTCATCTGAATGAACCAGTTCTAATAATGTTTATAGGAAGATGACTAAAAGTCATCTTATACTTTACTTACCATTCTGATATGCAGCTGTATTCTTCTTTATTGGCTGTCAAATGCAGGTATGCTACTAGGCTCTCAACATACCACATGGCAACTCTGAGACAGAAAGTATCTATCAACTACTACTTAGGCTGCTAGGATTTTACATGGACATATTCAACATCAAGCAACACCAGGCTGCTCACTGCCAGGCCTCCAAAAATCCTTAAGATATATTTAGCATTCAGATGTTTCCACTTGATTTGGTTTCTTGGTCTTCAAGTTGCAGTGCATTATATGCTAAATCTGTAGTTTTCAAGAAGCTTTTACCAATTTATCATCTTTAAAAGGAAACGTTTCAGTGGAACCACAGCATTCATGGTCACGAGTTCCTAAACCAGCCCTTTCTGCAAAGCAGAAAGCCCAGGCCTAAATTCTAAAGGTCTTCACAACTGTGAAACTCCAAGCATTTCTCAGTTCCTTCTGGCAGCTTTACCACCCTTAAATGAACATTATGGGCTGTGTTCAACAGAACACTTAGAAACAACTGCCTAAAAAAAAAAAAAAAAAGAAGCCTAAGCCAAAAATTGGCCATTATAGATTACCATTTAAAACTTAATTCTTAGTTGCTTCCACGTCACAGCAGGCAATGTAGCTAAAAAGGGTCGTCTTCTCCTCCTTTACTACTCCTATACTGACTCTGATGTAAGAGTTAGCCAGTGCTGTTTACCAAAACATAAAATTCAACATAAAAAAAAACCCCAAAACAACAGTTCATTGTCTAAAATAAAAAGGCAGGTCCAACCATCAAGCTATCACAGAACGTGAACATGAATTTATAGAATATTTCAGTAACAATGTAGCCCCTTCCCAGTTTTTCATAAAAGCAAGCAAATGACCCTGCAAAAGTATTCTAGGTAAAAGGGAATCACAAGGACTCTAAAAATAAACATCTTGTGAAATTCACCAAAGTTTCAACATCTTAGCTGAGTTTGTATTTATGCCTGTACTAGTGCAGCCTGGTATTGCTGGGTGTTGAGTATGTCCATGTAATAGGCTAGCAGCCTAGGTAGTAACTGATAGGATACTTTCTATCTCAGAGTTGTCATGTGGTACACTGAGAACATAGTAGCATACCTGCGTTTGACAGCCAATAAAGAAGAATACAGTTGCATATCAGAATGGTAAGTAAAAGATGAGTTAGGTCATCTTAAAAAACCCCAAACTTTAAAGTGCAGCCTTTATATAGAAAGTTAGGTCTCTGTGAATGACAGCAATGTAATGAAGCAGAAACGTATTGCCATTTATTAGTTTATTAAGCAGAAATAATCATGTGTGTTCAACTACGGCCTTAAAATCCTAATTTATTACTGCTCTTTTATCAGTAAAAATCACAACAGAAACCCTCTGCCTCCATCACAGTCCAAATCCAGTACAGGAAAATCATCTAGTGGTTTGTTATATTCATCCCAGGAAAGGAAACGTGATACAGTACTAAGATTACCTGTGTCCATGCATAGCAATTAATAGGATTTCATTCATTGCTTCGTACATATAACAAGAGGAGCTCTATGCATATCAAGGGATGCTCTGCTATTTGTAATTTTAACTGTTGTACCTGCAAATGCCAAGCAGCATCTACATGCCCACTTAATCTACAGAAGTAAACAGAGGCAAATCTTCAAAGCCCTCCCTTCTGCAACAACAAACCCCATCCTCAGCTCAAAAGCCGGTGCTATTTTGAGAAGGAAACATGAAGTGCTCACTAAGTAAGAACCAAGTATCAAGTAGCTATTTAAAAATACTTCCATTGTTTCTTTTTGCACTGGTGCTTCCTACGCGATTATACGTTTAACTCATCAGTGCCACAACACGCGACGTGGGGGCACTGTGTCCTGAGTGCAACTTTCTGTGCCAAGTAGGGTGACATACCCAGAAATTATCGGCTTGCTTCCTTGAGAATTTGAACAACCTACCACGCTTAGCCAGAGACAGTGTGAAGGCTGCGAAAGCCCCGATGTCATAGCTGAGCAATAAAGGTGCTGTCAGGCTATGCACAATGCTTCTTGGAGAAGGCGGCAGGCATGAAAACAGTTCACGGCACAGGAAATAATCGCTCTCATATAACAGTCACTTTGCACCCTCTCCCTTACCACCTGCCTGGAACGCGATGTTTCAGTGACAGCTACAGCTCCCGCGCGAACAGCAGATAAACTGCCCCCGACCCAAACCGGCGGGGGCCTCGTCAAAGCCAAGTTACGATCAGACAGCTACGCGCGATCCTGGCGGTAACTGCACTAGTACCGGCTTTAGGGCGGACCAGAAGCAACTTCGCTCTCGCCGACAACTGACCCGGGAGCGCCGCGGGCCGCGCTGCCGCAGCCCGGCCACCCCAGAGAGAGGCGGGACAGCCCTGTTCCCGCGGCCCCGCCCCGCCACAACCGCACACACGGACGGCGAAACGCTCTCCGCGCTCGGCGGGGCTGGGGACAGCCGGAGACAGTGCTCCAGCACAACCGGGCAGCGGATGAGGAGAGCGGCCAGTGGGGGAAGCAGCCTGCCCTCAGCCTGCACCACCCTGCCGCGGCGGCGCCGCTCACCTCGGAGGCGCCTCTGGTACTGCTCCAGGGACTCTTCCAGGACGGGCTTCCCGCGGGGCACCGGCATGAGGACGCCGCCGGATCCCCGGGTGGGAAACAGTAGCTCGACCCGGTCCGCCTTCCCGCGCTCCGCAACCGCCGCTGGCTCCTGGAGAAACCACAACTCCCACAATGCGCGCGGGGACCTCCCTCCGGCCCCTCAGCGTCGCTCGTTGCTACCCGCCACCAGCCTCCCCCTCTCCGCGGCTGAGCGTGGCGCCGCTCGGGGCTCGCCACGCCCACCGGCTACGCGGCGGGTGGGAACGCGGCCAAGGAAACAAAAACTACAGGTCCCAGCATGCAGCGCGTCGCGCTGCGCGCCTTGGGAGGTGGAGTCCCCGCTGGCCGCACATCTCCCGCACCCGGCGGCAGGAGGAGAATAGAGGCGGCCTCCTCTTTCCCCTTTGTTGAGGATGGCGGCTGCATTCGCGCCTGCGCACAGTACAACTCTTCCGCCTACGTCCTCGGGTCCGCAGCGGCCGGGTATAGCGCAGGTCCAGTCATGGCCGAGGGGGATAGGAGAGGGACGCGCTGTTTACTCCCCGCCACCGCGTACTCCGGCGCGTGCGTAGTGAGCGCCCGTCGTCGGGAGCGCAGAAAGCCATTGTCTGAAGTTGGCGCAGGCGCATCTCGGTCTCTCCGCCACTCGGCCCTTGACGCCTGCGCATTGCCCTCCTTTCCCCCCCCGCATTGTGTGAGCTCGGGCAGCGCCTGCGCAGTGTCGTGCCCCGCTCTGCCCGTTAGCCGCTATGTGCAGGGAATAACGTTGGAGCCGTTGCCAGAGGGACACCGACCGGAGCGCCCCGCCCCCGCCCCGCGGGGATGCCGGCTCAGTGAGCACCGGCGGCACCACCACTAGGGACGGCCCCTCCCTGGCGCGGCGAGCCTCCTCGAAGGGGTGAGTGAGGATGCTGCCACCCTGGCCGCGGGTCGGATGGGAGTCGTGACGGGGAGAAGGGCCGGGGTCGCGCCGCCCTCCCGGTGCCTATTGTGTCAGGCGGCCTTCGCTCGCCGGATCCCGGCGCCGCGCGATGGGGGCGCCTGGCAGAGGGGGCGGTAGCGCGGTCCGGGCACAGCTCGCTCCCCTCCCCCGTCCCCGCTGGGTCCGGCGGCGGCTCCGCGCCCTTGCCTTCTTTTCCCCTTGTAAACGCGGCGGGGCCGGTAGCGGGGGGCTGGCACCACCCGCTGACCGCGGGGCACTGGCCGGATGCGAACGACGCTGCCGCATCCCGCTGTCCGCGTCTCCTTGCCCCTTTCTGCCCGATGGGCGCTTGACTGGGGGGACACTGCCGCCGGCACACCCACCCGGCCGCCCGCAGCGTGGGGACTGGGGCTTCGCAGCCCGCCTTCCCCTCCCGCAGGCGGATTTCCGTGATTCGGACAGGCGTTTCCAGAGGCTGAATTTTACATTTATTTTCCTTTTTTTTCGGTTGCCCCTGTTTCACTAAGTGCCCCGGGGCTGGAGGCGGCGTGTTTCTCCAGATTTTAAAAATCACTGGTGTCGTTTCGCTTGAGATGCGGTTCCCCCCGTCCCCTTCTGCGGAGGATGGCGGAGAAAAGCAGTTGGTTTTTGCCTTTTCTTACTGCGCGTTTTTATCCACCGAATAGAATACGCGGGCCTTTTGCGTCGAAAAATACTCCGCTGAAGGAGCGACCTTTCCTTTCTCGAGGCGCTTCCCAGGGGGAAAAAAACCCGAACCCCAAAACCGACATGAAATGAGCTTTTTCGTTCCCGCTGTTGAGAAGCGGCGCCAGGCCCACTTTGTCTTTCCAGCGTGGAAACGAACGGGTTACTGAGCTAACAAAAACCCGATGGCTGTTTTCGAGCAGAAAAGCGTGTTGCAGCAGAGGAAGCTTGGCGTCGAGGCGGGCGGCGGAGCCCTCCTCCACCCCTGCGCGCGCCGCCGCTGCAGGCGGGAGGGGAGGGAAGGCGCGGGAGGGAGGGGGCGCGCGCGCGCTCGCTCGCTCCTCAGGCTGCCTTTCCCGGTGCGTCCCGAGCGTCTCCCGCGAGCCGGCGGCGGCGGTTGGGCGCCACGCGCGCGCGCGCTGGCCGTTGGATGCAGTAGGTGTGGGTACCGGCCCGGGGGAGCTCGCTGGCGACAGTAGCGGGGATGGTGTGAGCTGGCTGCCGGCTTTTGGGGCGTTGTTTGAGGCGGCTTTGAGACGGGGTGACAGTCCATCTGTTCTCACGGCGTTATGGGAGGCGGGGGAGGGAAATACATGTGATGTTGGTGCTGTGCCGATGAGTCGAAGATACAGAAGGGTGAGGAGAGGTTACAGATAGCACGTCCCCGGTCTGTGCTTTGAAGAAATTGTGTTCTTCCCAGCGAAAGCAAGGCAACTCATAAAATATTGAACCGATTTGAGAGAATAAAGCCTGTTCTAGGACTGCGGTTATCATCTTTTCTCCTTTGGAATGCCATTCAAGACTTTGTGACAGTTTTCTTGGCTCCGGGTTTGCCTATGTAAAACGATATGTGGGACGGGATGGTTATTGCAAACTCAACTAAGGCATGATTAAATATGCTGTGATTTCCTATGATTAACTTCCTCTGGGAAAGTCCAGATGCTGAGAAGCCTGTCTTACTGGAACTGAATTCTGTTAGCGTGGAAGCACCTCAACTTTTGATTTTATTTAATGGGGGAAGAAGTTAAACATAAATACCAGAAAGAATCTTCCCTGCTCTTTGTTTATTGTTATTAAACACTTTGTCACTTTCATGTAAATGTTTTGTGGTTGTGGTGCTTTTTTCCTGAAGGAGGTCAGGAAAACTGGCTGAACTGATTAGTGTAGCTGCGGATACACAGAATTTTGTCAAACTTTAAGGAATCTGGAAGTTATTTGTAATGAATCACAGAAAAACATTTTCTGTAATTCCTTTAAAAAGAAAACATCCTGACATAAAAGATATGACCAAACTTCCTTTGTCATGGTAGTGTTTTTGGGTTGGTTTTTTTTTCTGACAGGTAACTGCTTCTTATATCTATTCTAACTGGCTTTTGCAAAGCAGAATGGGATCTTGCATCATGAGCTGTAATGGACTTGGCAGGCAGAATTTTTAAACAATTCAGTTGAAAGCATGCAAGCCGGAAGAGAACCGGGTTATGAAAGTGGGCTGGAAAAGGCTGTGTTCACTTGTAGATGGGAGCTCAGAAGCTTCCTTGAGTGACCTTAGGCACGAGTAGGTGCAGAAATTGACTTTGAAGTACCACTTTCAAGTTCTTGCAAATGAAGAATAAAGATGTTTAAAGTATATTGATACATTAGTATCTTGCAGAAGCAATCTCCACGTCAGCACTGTATTTCTTAGCTTTGCAGGCAGAGTGGAACTGAGGTAAACGAAATTGGTTTTTTCTTTAGCTAGAAAGCCAAGAAAATCTGTGAAAATCTGTTCTTCCTTTAGAAAATTTTCAACAGGAGAGTCAGGCATTGAATCCATGCAGATAGCAGAATTTACTTTCAGAAATTCTCATATCTCTACTTCCAGCACTTCTGAGGTTGCAGAAGGGCACAATGGCATGCACTAACCCCCCTTTTAAGAACATGCTACATAATGGAGTAAAAATTGATATGGTTGTGACCAGAAAACCGTTTGAAATTGGAGAAAAAAAAATCTTTGTCACCAGGGGTTGAAGATTCAAATTTACTAGCTGGGAGCTAGCATTAGGTAAAGATCCACATCTTTGCTATGCTGAGTGAGCCTGTGGGGTTCTTCCATTGTCTGAGGTTTATAATGCCCTTACCCAACGCCTGCACTGCTTCCGTTCTGGTATTGATCATTGTTTATCTATGTATTTTCAGTGGATGGCTCTATAGAGAGCAGCTTCCTTCAGTGCACAATGCTAATGCTTTCCTGGATCAGACTCCATCCAGTGTGTTGAATGAGGCAGATGTCCCAGGGACAAATAGTATGTGGTCATGTGACTTAAACTGTAACATAATGCATGCAAATTAGGGTGGGAAAAGAGTACAAACTACTCGTTTAAACAATTCTGTGTACCTTATCTGTTTTGCAGTTGCACATGCATAAAAATGTTAAAATAAATGGCAAATTTTTGGTTCACCTTTCTAGTTTAGTTTGTCCCACTCTAGCTCAAAAAAGCTATTTTTATTTTACAGATGAACTTGTAGTTGAAATGACATTTTGAATTAAAATTTTGTTCGACCTTCAAAAAAACTCCATTATATTTTAAATTAGTATTTTTGTAAATTTTTTTTATCATGTACTATGTCAAAAGCAGATTATCCTAGAAGTTTCACATAAAACCCACACAGATGTTTCAGTTGATTGCTGACAATTCAATTTCAGAGAGGAATACCTGTGTTTGGGAAAGTACTTGAGGCTGCATTACTGAACTTGAAGTGTAGAATGCAGGCTTTTAGATGGGTAAGAAGTAAATCTGGAAGTAGGTGGATGTTAAAGAGACTGACCAGCAATTCTTACTTCTTAATGCTGTTGCATGGAGTTATCCCAGTTAACCACAGGATCACAGAATAGTAGAGGTCCAACCTCTCTGCCAAAGCAAGTTCCCTAGGACAGGTCACACAGGTAGGCATCCAGATAGGTCTTGAGTATCTCCAGAGAAGGAGACTCCACCACCTCCCTGGGCAGCCTGTCCCAGGGCTCTGTCACCCTCACTGTGTAAAAGTTCTTCTGCATGTTGGTGCGGAACTTCCTGTGCTCCAATGTGAAGCTATTAAAGCCATTTGGTTTTTGGTGCAGCATGGCTGTACTGATCTCTGACAGTGGCTCTAAAGTACACGAGAAGTTGATTTACTTGACTAATGCAGCAGAAAATTATTTCTTTTCTTTTAGTTTACTTGAATTTCTTTTTCCTTCTCTGTTGGGTTAACAAATGTAATTGTTGTAATTGTGCGGTCAGATGAGTGCAAGACTGAGTACACAGAATGGGGACAGCAGTGTCAAGCCCAGAAGGAGGGAATACTTCCTTTTCCAGAGGCAGGTACATTTGATCTGCTATATGGCTGTCCCCTGTGGTGCTGCAGACTGCTGTGCTTACAAAGGGGATGTATTATGTGTAAATCCAAGAAAACAAAATAATTAAGATACTAGTTTTGTTTTTATTGTCAGTCTTTATTTACTGTCCTTGATACATAAAATGTCCACAGCCACAGACTAAACTTTCAGAAGTATCTCTAAAAGAAAAAAGTATTGTTTCTCTACAAAGTAGATATGAAAAGAGGGAGGAGAAGAAATGGTTATGTTAAGCGGTGTTGTTTTTGTACAAGGCAATCCAGGATTTTTATGCCAGGCTGGTATTGGTGTCTTCTCATTCAAAGAATCTAAGGCTGTAAGTTTTCAAATGTTTCCTTTTCCCCCCCTTGCCTACTTGCCAGTTTCAAAGTGTGGGTTTTTTGTGAATTGTAGAAAAGTGCTATTTGATATATCTTTGGTGAAATTGTTTTTATTCATTCAAAACAGAGATATGAAGCATCTTCTCTCTTTTCATCCATAAATAGAATTTGCTCTTTCCTGTGTGAGCCCAACATATTTGTCAACCTTGATTGTCCTTCTCTTTTTTTCCTCTTAGAAATTGGTACTGAAAAATAGACTTCCTTAGCTTGATGCTCTTTAGACCTCCAACATCATCCATTGGTGGGTTTAGTGAGCTGGTTCAGCTCCAACTACTGCAGCACTCTTATAATCTAGCTTCTTCAGTTTGTTCTCCTGTATTTATTGGAAGGATTTGCTTTTTTATGATAATCCCTTTACTTGTTTACATTCTTGTGAACTGAAATGTTCTGTATTATGATCTTTTCCATGAAACTAAGAAGGTATCTTCCTTTACAAGTAACTGAATTTTCTTAATTCTGTGTGATGGGCTTTCCAAATCTCATCTCATTCTGAACCTCGTTCCAAATGAGTTTCTGGTTCTTCCCATTTTGTTTCTTTCCAGGAAGAAGTGCAATTACTGAGTGTTCAGAGCAATATTAACAGAAGTGGTGCCATTTCCTGGTGTTTCCAAGATACTTCTTTGTGCACAGGGTATTGTGTTAGTTTTCAGCTGTGGTATTGCATGGAGAACTTGTAATCAATCCATTTAGCTAACCATTATGGTCTGAAAGTAGCAATACACTGAATGCATTAAATTAGATGTACTTATGGCTTTTTCCTCAAAATGACATGCTTAAATACTTCTGTTGATGATCTTTCTATTGAATTACAAATATTTGGCCATCTAAATATGCATTCTGTTCTGTGTCCAAAACCACAGCCTTTTCAATTATCTCTTACTTGTCTTCTCATTGTGTATTACAATTCAAGAATAGGAAGGAAAATGCTGAAAATTGGAATGTCGTGATATCTTTCCCATTTTCCTATACATTTTTCTTGATTTCTTAAGCTTACCTTCACACGCACACAACCCACACACCTCCCATGACTTCACTGATTTACTCCTATATCATATCATTGCAGGAACCTTGATGTCAGGAATTAGCAAATTAAATTATAAAATGTAATAGATGAAGTAGAAGACACTTAATAGGCAATATTATTTTTTTTTTTTCCCCTTTGAAATGTTCCTAAGAGTGTCAGGATGACTGTATAGATGGACCTTTGGTCTAAATCCAAACTTATTTTCTCCAAGAAAGCTATAACCTGGTGCAAGGCAGAGATAAGAAAGGGGTATATGTTGTTCTCAGCTAAGGCACTGAGAATCTCCATCTATTTTCTGCTTGGAACTTTTGAGTCAGGTATAGTTCTACTAAGGATAAGTCCTTCCACTTGATCTGTATTTCTTCAGATATATGTTGAAAAGGCAATTCAATAAAAATGGACTTTTATACTTTCAGACCTTTAATTCTTATGCATGTTCAGCTGAATACCATCTTAAATTAATGATTAAAATACTTTTATTATTTAAAAAAGATAGCCCAGTTCTATGAGGTTAATGAGGATTGCACTTCTGCTCTTCCATCTCCTATTTCTTTAAATGATCTTTTTTGGTTTTTTTTATTGTTCCTGGTCTCCAAAGGGGTAGTCGTGTAATACGAGGATCAGACCTTTCCTGTAAGAACTGATTTTGAGGTGTTTCCCAAGTAAAAACACAGCTTGAATTTTACCTTGAAATTAACAGTGAAACTGTCCGTTGAGTTGTCAGCAGAAATATTCAGGAAACCATTGGGGAACCCCTGAGAACCAAGAACTTATTTTTGTTTAGCTTTTGTATTAGAGATTTTGAAGAAACTACAATGGCAATACTTTCATCTTGCAGATCATGCTGTCTTCTGTGGTCTTTTTGTGTTTGGTTTACAGTTTGTGCTGATAAACATCGTAAGTCTTGTTCAAAAAACTTCTAAAATGCTGATCAGTCATCACCCTCTAATAGTCCTTTAAACATCATGCTAATTATTTTATTGAGCCATACTGGAGATAATTGGGAAGTGCCTTTAATTTGGCAGAGTCTATGCTAACTTGAATCTTTAGCAACCTTGGTGAAATTCATTAATTGTAAATCTGCCATTTTTGTGGGCTGATTGCATTTTCTTTAGCATACTGTAATGTCAACCTCAACTGTCAAAGCGAAACATGTTCAGGTGTTGCCTTCCTGAAACTGCAAATAGCAACACTGGAGAATCTAGTTTGCAATCACCTCTTGGAGGTTTATCATTGCAAGTGTTTCAACATGTTACCTGGTTACTTGCTTTGAGGAGGTCAGTGTTTGTAACTAAATTATCCAACAACTTCAGTTCCTGATGTTGAGATCACGTATCAGAAAATGTTTTGAAGCTTTTATTTATCATGCCTTGAGCTCTAGTTTGTTAGAAACAAGAAGGGGTTGTGGGTTGTTTTGGGTTTTTTTTTTCTTTTTCTTAGTTTTTTGTTTGTTTGCTTTTCCTGCTAGAGCTGTTGACACTGCTCTAGTTCTACTTACCTGTAACCCACACAGTAACCGTTTTCAGTTGGTCCAGTTAATACTAATGAGTGTCTACTTAAATGTCTGGCAAGATGAACTCGTTTTTATTTTTACATTGTCTGGGCAGCCCACAGTACCTAGTAAATCCTTTATAATGTAACAGTAAAAAAAAAAAACCCCAACAAAAAAAACCCCACCCTACAAAAACCCTCTTGAAACGTCCATGTCAATACATGACAGTGAACCAGGAAGTCCTAAGTCATTCCTTGTCCAGTTGAGGCAAGTTGAAATCTTTGATTTAGTAAATAACCCCAACAAACCATGCATTGTTATTTTTAGTGCAATTCATAAAATTACTTCAAACAGCATTTTGGGAGAAAACTAGATCTATCAAATTAAACTCCTCGAGCTTCTGCATTTGTGGATGTTTCCCTTGGTGCAGTTTCATTCCAAAACCAAGAACAGCATTATGCCACAATATTTTTAGCTATTTTGCTTTTTGGGGGGACAATGGTATGGCCTTAAAAAATGTATTCAAAGACGTGTATATATTGTTTTATTTGTATAGTTATTTCTGTAGGAATTCCTCCTTCATCTCTTAATATTCTCATGGTTACTGTAGACCTGTCTAAATATAAGAAGTCCTGTGACGCGTAGATGGATTAGGTGTAATTGACCTGTGTTCTCATAGCAGCCTAAGCAGAAGTGGCTTCTGGTTGTCCTCAAACTACCCCATTAGTCCTTTTTCTTCCACCCTTAGCTGCACCTCCCCACTGCTTTTGCTTCAGCACTAGATCCTGTGTGATAGTTTCTGGGAACCATTCCTTTGTGGGAGTAGAGGAGAGCACACAAGCTAGTTTGTCACTAGTTGAACCTGCTGAATTAACTAGCAGCTCAGGCACATGAGTCCTGCAGCCAAGGCAAAGAAGTCTGGATTTTGTGGCTGGGGCAGGGCAGGAGGGTTTGGATCCTTACAGTGGTGAGCCTGGGTTTGTCGGATGTGGAATGACTTCTTCAGTTTAGCATTTATGTGATGAGGGTTAAAACTGCTCATTTGCTTGTCTCTTGAGTCTTCAACGCTAAGATTGAGGATAAGTCAATACAGTGGCATTCTAGACATGCAGTCAATGTTTGACAGGGTAATTTATGTATTAGCTTTGTATATATTAGCTTTCCATAGTAACTCCTATTGTGTGGCATGTGCAAGGAGCATGAGGCAGTTCAGACAAAATAGGCTACTTGACATTTGTTACAGAGCAAGTGTAGCTGCCGGAGCTGCTAATAAGGAAGAGGTGCCACACTACAAATTTACTTCCTACATGACTGTCCAGTAAAACTTCCTGTATTTAGATCTTTAAATTTAATTTAAGCTGCTAATGTGTCCATCAGAGGCTGTTCCCATTTCCTTTCCTGAACCCAATGTGTATACTGGGATTTTATCTCTTTTTCTGATATTAAAATACATGGAAAGATTTGAAAATGAAATGTGTTTTCTTTTTCTCTGCACCAAACTTGGATCTGAACCAAACATCTGAAAAGCACTATGAAATTGAGGAAGTGGGGAATAAAAGTCAGTGTTTGGAGCTCTGTTGCTCATAGACTTTTTCTTAGAGTTAAAATACAAATAATAAAGGATAACTGTTGGAATTGAATAGAATACTGACTAATCCTGACAACTACCTTTCTGTCTGCAAAAGATTGCAGATGGTAATTACTCTATTTTCTAGAGCAGCTGTTCCTAACTGTTGAGATTGACTTTGATGGATGTATTGGCTGATGTGGCTGGACCTTTAATGAAACATCTTCTGTTTAATATATTAAGGTGCTCGTGTGTTTTTACTTGCAATATCGTGAAAATTCACGCCACTCAAAAACGCTTGTGTGCCTGGATGGGATGGCCCACAACCTGTTCATCTTGTGGACCCAGTGCAAGGGACATGTTACTCTTTTCTCTCTCCCTATCTCCAACTCGTAATAGTACATAGTACATATAGCCAAAGCCAAAGGAAAAAAAAGAAAAGCACTCATGAATTTCCAGCAACATTGGGAAAGCAACCCTATTCAGTTAAAATGGACAAAAATACCATGTGCAGGAGAACCAGTAAGGTATGCTTTCCTAGGACTGTGTCCTGTATCCCAAATGTTTCTGAACCTCAGCTTTCAGGTGGCCTTGCTCTTGCCCACTTGGTAGGGAACGAGCAGTATTCTGTGGGGAAAAATCTGAATGGCACATATCCTACAGAGGCAGAGCACAGAGGAGCTGTGTGAGAGCGGGTCAGCCAAGGGGCCTTAAGGAGCTGGGAACTGTTGAACTTGTAACACAGTGTTTTTGCTGGGGAGACAATGGACTTGTCCCTTTGAATTTTTTCTGCTCAGCCCACCATTTCCCAAAGCTTTTAGGAGATTTGTACCTCTGAAATCTCAAGCTCTCTAAAGCTTGCTGTTACGAGAAATGATGGGTGGAGAAAAAGGTCTGCTTCTTAGTGGGAAGCTCTCATTCAGAATTTTAATTACTAACTTGTGGCAGAAGGAGAATACAGTTTTAAAAAATGTAAATAATTTGTTTTTAAGAAACCTCAAACATGCTCTTGCTTGGAGTAAAAATATTCCTTTTAAAATATGTCTGGGGAAATAAAATGAAGCCTACAATTGGGCTAGTATATATTAAGCAAGAGATACTATTATAGTATGTGACAGATACACTAAATAAATAAATACCATATTTTTAGTAGGAAATACACAAGAAATAAAGCCCAGGAAGAACTAAGACAAAATAAACGTAGAAATACAAGGCTAGTTTAAAATATTAGGCATTATTAAAATGTCAGAAGTGTTGCTCAGTGGGTACCGATAGTGAGAATAGCTTCTACACAATGAAAACAGTCATTTAAAGAACATAATGCAAATTGTTCCAGCATTTAAAATGGGAACTGATGGTGATCTGTCTCAATCAACTTTTTATGCTTTTGTCCACATTTAGTTCCACGCTAAGGTGATGTAAAAGATTTTTTGGTAAACCACAAGACCCTTTCTTTATCACAGCAGCATGGGCAGTGTGACTGAATGTATCTTTTAGTTTTTATGCAGCTGAGCATATCTAAGCTCCCAGTCAGATCTTTTTGTTGGAGACAGAAAATGAGTAACTTTTGGAGTAGCTGGGTAGTTCTTAAAAAAATGAAAACCAAAATCACATACTTGTTCACCAAAGTGCTAATTAATGAAAGGTATGACTCAATCCTCTTGTGGATGGGGTTATAGTGCCACTTCCTCTTGTTTGGTTGCATGCTTGGGGCAGTGTGTGTGGAATTCAGAGCTCTTCCCATTTAGCCTTCCCTTTTTCTTTTTTTCTATTTTTTTTTACTTGTTTCCTTTTTTTAAACCAACAAAATTATTGAACTTACAAAGAAAAATGTCTATAGGTTTCCTCCCATAGAACTACTTGAACTCTAGATATGCATTCAATTAATAGCTTTAAAATTTTTTTATAGTGTGATACTAATAAAACTTTTGTGGTCTCCAAATGTTTCCCAGTTAATCAGATTTTCATTGTAGCATTCTGCAAAAAATGTGCTAATATTGCACCAAATCAAGTTTAAATCAATTATCACCAGTCATTCTTAAACTTATAAAGGAAAATATTCTGCTTACATAGCAACTGGGGCTTCGTGGTCATGATGTAGTTGAGGGTTTATAATGCACCTGCACAAGCCCTTGCATTAAAATGTCAAGCTGTGTACTCACTGTATGTGTTATTCTAAAACTGCAGTCACAATTTCATATGCAACTGTTTGATGACATTTAGTAAATAAGAGGTAGTGTAAGAAATAGAATTAAGGCTTACTGTGCTGGTGGCTATATTCCTGTTTGTTGGCTGCAGGAAGAAAGGAGTCAGTAGGCACTGCAAGCAGATGTGGAATAACTTCTCTCCAGGGAAGCCATTTGCTAGGTACTAATTACAGACTGCATTAAAATCTTTGCAATGAGTAATATTTTTCATTAAAATCAGGGGTATTCCTGTTTGCAAATATCTTAACCTGCTTTGTGTCCTGCTGAATTCTTGGTATTGTGTCTTTGGCAGCTGTTTTCACGTGATCATTCATTAAGGAAGTGCTACAGTCCAAAGTGCAAGTACTAGGTTTCTGTTGAATGATTTGGGATGTAACTAAAGAACTGAACAGATAATTAAGGTAGAAGGAATTTTAAGCCTTATTCTATATTTTTACATGAGTATCCAGGAAGAAGACTTTGTCATCAGGAAAAGATCTTAAAGTCAAGTCCTGTTATTGTCTTAGGTTGGAAAATATTAAATATGAAGAAAACTGCTTTTTACATAGCAGCACCAAGCTAATTTTTAATGAATTTGAGTTTTAAGCTTGTCATGATCATAAATACCTTATAGAATATCCATGTAGGACAACATAATTATGATACCAAATCGGTGGGCTTTTATTTTGTGTGTGCAGATGCACAGTGTCCCTCTCTTCATAGGATGAATATTGCCTAGGGCAAACATTAGTTACATCTGTAAGGCAAATTGTGGAGCCTTTGGTTGTTCTGTAAAATAAGCACACCCAACTTCTTTTTTTACTCATGTCATGCCTGCATTGCTGATCTTGGAACAAACAACTTAGCGATTTTCCAAGAAAAATACATCTGTGGACTTGGCTTTTGAGAGTAATTGTAAAAAGCTCCAAAGCATTCCATAAGGGAGATGGTACAATGTATCAAATATTTTGTATGGAAACTACCTTGGAATGATAAATGTTTTTCATGTTGCAGTGGAGATGTAGCAAAGAATAATAATTGAATACCTTTTTTCAAGTTCTATCTGTAATACTAATAAAGTATGTGGAGACATTGATTTAAATAATCAGTCTGTTCTATGTACGTCTGTATTGAATTCTGTATGGAATTGAGAACTGAAAGGTAGATGTTAAAATTACTTAAATGTATGTGAGAATATACTCATCTTCATACTCACAAGGTAAACAATTCCATGTATGAAAGAGGAATAAAATTGCATCTTCCTAAGTACCTTGGAACATGGAATAAGCCCCATATATTTCACAATTTTGGGGTAAGTGAAATCACCACCCTTGGGAGGTTAAGAGGTCCAATTTTTTTGCAGAGTGGTGTTTATCTGTTCAGTGGTGCTCAGGACTGTGGTCAGTACTTGGCCAAAGCAAATAAAACCTCCTCTTTATACACAGCCTACAGAAATCACTTGGAATGTGCCACAATGGAGGCAGTGAGAATAGGAAGTGGAAGAAGAGGACTTGATTACATTCTGCCTGCATGCAATGCCTGATTTGTATTTGTTCAATTATTTTCCTGTTTGCTTATCTTGGCAATACTATAGTCTGATAATATAGTCTGATAAGGACTAAGGGGGAGAAAGTATTTCTGTAGCTTTCCTTAAAGGAAGCTTTCTCCCAAAGACAATTTGGTTACAATCTCTTTGGCTTGCTTGCCACAATCATTCCTAAAGGCTGCTTGGGAGATACAGTTTGTTATTAACATACTCAGTATACTAGTCTCTGTGTAGATAACCTTATTTCATCATGGTGACATAGGATATCTTCAAAATATCTTTCTTTATGCTGTTCCTTAATCTGAATGAGTGTGATGGACAAAATATGAACACTTGGTTGTTTGAACATAAGTTGAGCTGTTCTTATAAGCAGTCATTACCCTTTAACTCTTCATTGAAAGCAGCTTTTCAAGTGTTGCTTTTCAGTGCAGGAAGGCTGCAAAGTAGAACATTCATGAGAATGAATGTTTATAAATGTAAAGATTAGAAATGCAAAATGAGCTGTCCAACTTTTTAAGAAATGCAAAATATCCATTATGTCTGTTATCAAAAGATAAAATTGAATTGCTTCTTTGAAGTCTTAATGGGTTTATCCTAGGGGATAATAACTGAGTACACTTTCAGCAGTTTGAAATCTAATGTTTAGATTGAGAATACCTTAAAAATTTAAAAATTTCTAACTTTCACCTGCCCCTGATTATTATAACAACTATATGTAGACAAAGGCTGATGACTGTTCTGTAGGACTCTTTCTGTGTACAGTACCAGTCTCATGCAAACTTTTCTAATCAGTCTTTTAAGAATTTGTGTTTCTCTGGCTTCTCCATAAAGTATTCTCTCTAAACATAACGGTATAGTATTTTTTGTTAAGATGCTGAAGTCTTTGTTTCAATCTGCTGTTATTAATACAATTTTATCTCCTAGCTTCTGCTAGGACCTGAATATGTTGGGTTTTTCTTCCCTTGGTAGCTTCTCAATCCCCTTCTTTTCCTTTTTTCTTGAAAAGGGGACTCTTGTGGTAGAGAAAGGCACGACTGTCTTCATAGTTCTGTAACATTTAATTTCCCTTTCCTAGATGCTTTAAATAGGAGATTATTTAGTTTCAGTTGTGTGAGTTTGCTTAAACTTGGTAGAAAGCCTTAATGTTGGACCTTGTATTTCTTGTAAATATCCTGATTGTTTATTCTTGAAAATAATACTGCAGCTGTCAAATGATTGGTAGCCAGAGGGTAACCCTTATTTTGTACACTTGTTGGCAACATTTGTATGTTGATATTGATGTAGTAGCAAAGATAAAGATCTTGGGATTTTTTTTTGTCAAAAATGTAGTAGGATTTCATCTGTTTAGGGACAAATCATTGTCCTTTATCCCTGAAAATCAACCCCCCAAGCAACTTTCAGTACAGCTGCACTGTTGGCAGAAAAAGGGGTTTATTTCAGGTGCTGTTCTGGCATAGATCTAATTCTGACCTGGCCTGGAGAGAGAGGATGCTTGTGCAGCCCCACAGCTGTAGCCATGTTACAGGATAGTGGCAGACTGCCAGGGTAACAGCCTCGTGCACAGCTTTCTTGTCCTTATTGCATCAGATGCATGGGATGACCTGCTGGGTAAGAAGAGTATTTGGGTCCCTTCTGTAGAGATCCCAAACTCTTTAAATTCAGGAGAAAAATTTCTATCCTTAGTAGATTTTCTTTCTTGAAGGCTTTTATGCTTTTTTTTTTTTTGTGATTAAAATGGGAGAGAGAAATGCTTCTTTCCACAAATGCTGCTGAGGAAGGAGTCTGCTGTGATAATCTGACCCTTGGGCCAGACTGACAGGGTGCCAGACTGTACCCTCTGGACTCATCACTGTAAAGGGCTACTTGTGGATGTATATGTCTTCCCGACCCCCCTCCCTTTCTGTTGCTCTGGTTTTCTTCCTCTTCTTTTCTCTCCTAGCCAGACACCCCCTGAGAATTACAGAAATACATTGCTGTTGCTTTATTGATTTGGTAGAGCTCCATCTCTTCTTGTTCTAATTAGCCGTTTATGATAGTGCAGATAATGTGCCAATCTACTTGTGTTGGATGTATGCTAGTTAGAAAAAAAAAAAAAAAAAACAAACCCAAACCCAGAGGGCATGACTCAGCTTGGTCTTGGCAGTGCTGGGTCAGGAACAGGTCAAGTACTTTGGAAACAGAATGAATACCTGAGGCTATCATTCACTTGTCTTGTTGGCTAAACCTTACAAACCAGGGTGGACTGTGTTTTTTATGAGGTGCATTGGTTTAGTCACAGGGATGGTCATCCTAAGTGTAGTCATGTCCCCCATGTGAGCAAGGAAGTTCAATTGAATGGACATTTAACTTTTCTTCCTTAGGGTTTCCTGTTTTCTTCTATTTTACTTATTTGCATGCTTGCCATCCAGTTCTGCTGTGTCAGTGTAACTCTAGGGTAATTGCATGAAAATTATATGAACTTTACAACTAAGAGCAATGTTTCTTTATATCACTGTGAATGGGAACAGTTTCTTGTTCAGGGCTGTATATTGCATTTGAATGTTAGGTGAATTTTTCAGACAGGGAAATACTTGATAATAGGAATTCTAGATTGCTGGAGAACGGCTGGAAAATCTAGGAATTGTTGTGGTCAGTTTTCCCAAGTATATGTGCACATCTTCTCTGGGGGACTGGGGGATGTTGATAAAGAGCTTCAGTGTTTTAATGTGTAATATACTTTATTCATGCTTCCATTGATTTTATTTTTAAATTATATTTTTTAAGCCTTTTAAGGATCTATTTTTTTATTAACCTTTATGGATGTTATGACACTGACCTAAGCCTTAGAGTGAAAAGTATTGTAACTTGACAGCTTGATCCAGCTTTACTTGACCAAAGCATTACTTGGGTGGTGTCTTTTCACTATGCTAAATTTACAGCTGTATCCAATGTTGCTTGACAAACAAACATCAACATTGAAGGTCTCTTGCTTCCCCTTGTAAAGTACACTCTGAATCAGATGGAACCTAAATTCTTCAGGAAATACTTTTATGTATCATTATCTTAAACTACCTTAATTTAGATAGGTATTTATTTAAGTGTTTTGAGGAATGACATTGCACAGTACTATGGCGTGATGGATGATTTATGTAGATTGAATTCCAGTCTTCAATGAAAGGTTCTTCAGCCAGCCCTCTGTTTGTTTGTTTATTTGGGGTTTTTTTCTTCATAAGATACACCTGCTTTATTAAGAAATTAACTTGATGAAGTAGCCCTTGGAATTAGTGAGAATAGTTTCAGCCAGGAGGCTGTTGTCTGTGGAGCCCCCTGCCTTCCTGGGATGACAACAGTGTGAGTAGTGTGAGAAGCTGGGGGTTATGAAAGCACCAAAGATAGCTTCTACATGTTTTAGCCATGAAACTACCCTAGAGTATGAAATATGCTATTTTTAGTCCCAATGATGGCCAATGAGCCTTCTTACTTATACTTTGGAAAGGTGGTCTTAACTTTCTAGCCACCCTACATATGGCTTTAACCTTACTTGCAAAAGAGTAGGCACTCAGTGTTCTAACAGAAATAAATGAAACCATTTGAACACCTACTTGTAGTGTTGTGTAAAATTGAGTGCTTTAAGGTGAAATGTAGGTGGTTTTGGAACTTAAGCACTCAAGACTAAGACACCATAGTGTTAAAAATCTCTCTCTACAGTTCCTCATTTACAGTAATTTCTATTAAACCATTTGTGGAGATTTTGTGGAGATAGTTTACTGTAAGTGTTAATTTCTCATGCTGTGGTGATAAACATAGCAGATGAAGTTAATAATTCACAAAATGTTTTAGTAATATGCAATAAATAAGGCATAGGGTAATTGATGTGAAGAGAAGAAAAATACTGATTAATTGATGGTAAAGCTTTTTGTCTCAACCTGAATAATATAGAGTCCTAGTTTAAATATTTTGTGGTGATGTACTTAAAGCTTATTTTATAATGCATATGTTTAAGTAGGTTCATTACGATTGCACAGGGAATATTTGTGATACTGCCCAACTTCAGAGTGCTTTGCAGAGTAGACAATATTATTGTCTGTATTATAACTTCCCAGATCTAAATCAGTTATCTTTATAGGTTGACATATCGTATCAATATAATTGATACTAAAATCTTCTCAGTGTTGGAATTACCTTTACTCTGCTCTTTTCTCTCTATATCATAGATTTCTCCATTTCAGTCCAAAATAGAACTACTGGCACTAGTATCTTTAATGACGCTGAATAGTCAATAAAGCAGGCACTTTTCCAGTGCGTTTGCTGACACCATTTCTTTGTAACTTGGGAACCAGCTTCAATTTCAGTTCTTCTGCAGTCATTACAGGCTCCACTAATGCTCTCTTAATTCTGATTGCTCTCTTCTCATGGTTTACACTTGATATTTGCCTTACTTGATTCCTCATCCCAGAGGCTGCTCTGCCTAAGTGTCTTGTCCAAGTGTGGTGGTGTTCTCTTCTTATCTGTCTTCTACACATGTTTGATCTCTACCAAAAACTGGATTAATTGAGAGTACTGGGGGAAAGATGCCCTATTTTTTGTTCTAATTGGCAGTATGACATCAAAGATGGGTAGTTAAAGCATATTGCGGAGTATGGTGCTCTCTGTAGACAGGTGAGAGGAGAGATTTTATCTCTGTACTGAACTTAAAACTTTTGTACATAACCCTCAGTGCATCATCCTCAGTACAGTAAGTATATAACCCTCAGCAAGTACGCCGATGATACAAAGCTGGGAGGAGTGGCTGACACGCAGGAACACTGCGCTGCCATCCAGTGAGACCTGGACAGGCTGGAGAGCTGGGCAGTGAGAAAAAGAAGACTAAGAGGGGATCTTATTAATGTTCATAAATATTTGAGTGAGACACAGGGGGAATTGGCCAGCCCCTTTTCAGTGGTCTGTGGAGACAGGACAAGGGGCAATGGCTGCAAGTTGGAGGACAGGAAGTTCCGCACCAACATGTGGAGGAACTTTTTCACAGTGAGGGTGACAGAGCCCTGGGACAGGCTGCCCAGGGAGGTGGTGGAGTCTCCTTCTCTGGAGATATTCAAGACCTATGCGGATGCCTACCTGTGTGACCTGTCCTAGGGAACCTGCTTTGGCAGTGGGGTTGGACCCGATGATCTCTGGAGGTCCCTTCCAACCCCTGTGATTCTGTGATACTACTTCTTTTATCTTTTTTTTTAAAGGTAGTAATATAGGCTATTTTCCTCAAACCTTGTTTTGGAAATGTTTGTGTAATTTCTTATGAGGCTTCCCTAATTACACTAGGTAACTGTTACAAGAAGGTTAATTTTGGCAAAAATTTTAGCAGCTGAAAATAAGAATTTGTAAAGGCAACTAATGCGCTATATATTATCATCTCAGCTTGATGCAGGGTATTTTAATGATATTTTAAAATATTCTTGAATATCCTTTGTTAGACAGTAGTAGAATAATTGCATACCATTACAATGATACTGTTTTCAGTCTTAATATGGAGGACTGCCGTACTTCAAAGGTGGAATTTCAGGCATACATTAGATTTAGTTTAAATTTTAAATGTAGCTTTTTGTTTCTTTGTAGGATTAGCGTCTCAGTACTTGAGAATGGTTTAGGTGGAGAAAACAGTTGGCTGTTTTCAATTTCAGCCAAATACAAAAATGTAGACTGTAGAGTGCTTAAGTATGAGATTATTAAGAACTTTTGCTTACAATAACATTACTGTATCTAAACTATAATCTTGGCAATGTTTTTCTACACATATTTGAAACTGGTTACACCCATCATTTGGCTGCGTAGTGCAGGGCTTCAGTTCTTGGGAGTGAATTATATTAACAGGGATTATGCAGCCAATGTCCCTGTTGCTGCATCATCTGTTTCAAATGACTTACTACTTACTACAGTGTGTTGATACTTACACTCTGGTTGCTGCCTTTTGAAATTTGTAGTCTTTCACCATTAAATGCTGTTTCTTCTGCAGACAAGGAAAAGTAGAAGTATGGTAAATACTTAATCTAGAAAGCGTAGACTGTGCTGAAGTAAGACAGGTACATCTGGGCCAGGATCCAGAGGGCGTTGTTTATTAACTAGTATGATACCAAATGAAACCTCACTAGAGCACTTACCTAGCCTCTCAGAACTCACAGTGCATGGTGTTCTTGAGCACTACAAGTGGGGTCATTGCATGTAATGGGTGTGATATTTATTTTCTTCTATGAATGCTTACTGCTTTTTGAACACAGTGTGTGTGTCCTTTTGGTATCCACAACATTTCATTGCAAGAATTGTCAAATTTACACTCTGCAAAGATCCACTTCTGATGATGATTTTACACCTGTCATATAGTAGTTTAATTTGGTGTCTTCTAGACAGTGAACAATCTCTCATCTTTGTATTGTTCAGAATACTACAGCCAGAGTTTTTAATGCAACAGTGTATTAGAAATATGGTTAGCTTTCATGAAGTTTTTGGGGTGCAGTATAATTGTCCATATTCTGTCTATATAGGTAATAGATGTGCAGCTTCGTATCAAATTTTTAATGCAATTTTTTGCTTTGGTATTAAGATCCGTTGCTACTTTAGCCTGTTTTCAGTCACTTTTCCTATGCAGAATTTCAGCAGAGCTTTGATCAAAGGCATTGGTTTATTCTAAAGAATACTTTAAAATAAAATATGTATCTAGGTTGATGATTTGTTGCAGCTGAGACAGCACTGTTTGAAAAGAACATTATCAACTTACAAATGGTGATGGGCTTTTAACTACAAATGTGCTGCCAAGCTGTGTGGCAATGATTGCTCTGTACAATACAATTTATAAAATTATTTCAATTTAATTTAATCTGTTTGTTGTCAGGCTTTATAATTTGTGGCAAGTTTTGGGTTGGGGTTTTTTCCTAGCTCAGTAGTTGTTGACCTATTTGTCTGTATTATAAACAAAAATAGTTGTTTTCCTTTATTGACAGACTATGTAAACTAAAACATAGTATTTGACTAAGAATTTTTTCAAATAGTTCATATCCTCTTGGAGGTTTTCATACGAGTTTTCGGTTAGAACAGGAAGGCCAAATGATGTAAATGTTATGAGAAGCAGATGGGAGATTTAAAAAGCAGTAAAATATAAATGGAATGAGGACCTTTGAAATTGAACACGTGCTTGCTGTCAAACATCCATTTAATTCCTTGTTAAAACGGCTAGCCATTTTTGATGCTTCCTTTTCCTCACTTAAAAGGAACGGGAAAATGTCATTTGATTGGCCTAGTTTATTTTCTAATTTTAAATTAGGTTAAATTAAAAATACAAATGTTAATGCCATTCAAAGGTGCTGAATAAACTGTTTTAATTACCAAAACACATATTTGATAACTAGATGTCTTTAAATTTAATTTCAGCAAGTTATTATTATAAGTTTTTATTATTTATATTTTCTATGAATAAAAAAAAGTATAATAGAGATACATAAATTTCATTTGAATAATGTGTTGTGAGACAGCTGTGGAAAGATAATCCTATTCTAGATATCACTGTATAAGAGAACATTTTGTTATAATACATATTTACTTTTTTATTAGATAAATAATCAACATATTAAATCTTTCTAACTTCTTCCGTTTAAATTGGGGGTTTTTTAAACAGTTCTGCTGCTTCATTTTAGCATCTGCCATACTGTGCTTTTGACTTACTGTTTTGTAAATGTCATTTTCAAATACAGTTTTGACCTAACTGAATACTCTCCATAACTTTCCATAATTTGCATGTCTTTCCTTGATTGTAGGTCGACTAACAGGGCCGTGTTGGCATTGTCATCTTACTCAGTGCCTACCTGTTAGTCTTGGTTTTGAGAACTTTGCTGCATTCTCCCCTCTCTGTTCTGGTAAGACTCCACCTGGAGTATTGCCTCCAGCTTTGGGGTCCCCAATAAAAGAAGTAAATGGAGCTGTTGGAGTGAATCTAGGGGAGAGCCAAAAGATGATCAGAGGGCTGGAGCACTTCTCCTATGAAGGCAGGCTGAGAGTTGGGCTTTAGCTTGGATAAGGCTCAGGGTAGACCTTTTAGCTGCCTTCCAGTACCTAAAGGGGCCTACGAGAAAGCTGGAGAGTGACAGGACAAGGGGTAATGGCCTTAAGATGAAGGAGGACAGATTTAGATTATATATTGGGAAGAAATTCTTGATGCTGGGGGTGGTGAGGGACTGGCACAGGTTGCCCAGAGAAGCTGTGGCTGCTCTCTCCCTGGCAGTGTTCAAGGCCAGATTGGATGAGGCTTTGGGCATCCTGGGCTAGTGGAGGGTGTCCCTGCCCATGGCAGGAGGTTGGAACTAGTTGGTCTTTGAGGTCCCTTCGAACCTAAACGAGTCTGTGGTGGTTCTTATTATGCAGATTATGCTCAAATCTGCTACAGGTTTATGTCTCTTATTAGAGTACATTTGCTGCCCTTACATGATTTCACTAAATGACATACAAATAAAAGAGAAATTACAGCAATTTGGTCCTGAGAAGTATACAGACTGGATGCTTTTTATTTTCTTTAGCTTCTCTTTTAGTGAATACAGAATGGTAGTGAATGAATGAAATGATTGCTTTGGCTTGCTTTTTTAAGACTTGGAATACTTCAAGGGTTTTCCAAGTATCGACCATTGAATTACTCTGGAGAGTGCTTTTAATCATTTTTATTTAGTGTCAAATAGGCCATATTATGTGAAGAACTTTTGCATGAAAGATTTTATCCAGTTTTCAAAGTTTGCTTTATTTTGTATTCTGTGACATTTAAAATAGCTGTGTTCTGTGGTTTGGCTTTTTTTGTTGGCTTTTTTTTTGTTTGGCTGGGGTTTTTTTCTTCTGTGCAAGTATGTAGTGTGTCACGTTGTTTACTGGAAAATTAATGGAGTTTTGTAGGAAATCTGCTTTCAGTGTTATTACTGATAAATAACTTCTAAATTATTAATTTTGCTCTGCTGTGTGTAAAAGTCTAAATGTACACTTAAATTTCCAAAAGAAAAGTTTTCTGGAGAAGATCTAACATTAAATAAGGAGCAAAACTTCCTTTACTCTACCTTTCACGGGATGCTTGTACAGGGGACCTGAGTTTAAGACCAAATGAGGTAGGTCTTTTTCACAGGAAAATGGAATGACACACATGGAAATTAATGTATTTTGTGAATATTTGCCACATTGTTTATTGGTTGTGATAGTGAAGCATTAATGTAGCAATTACCTTGGTAATAAGAGGTCAAATGTTAAAAGCTTTCTGACAACTTGACATATGACTTTGGCATTAACTAGCTGCTTGTACATTTTGAAGGAGCTTACCTCTGATTAAATTTGCCTAGTTGCATAAAGCTTCAGACTATGTAAATCTGGAGCCTGTCATTTCCTGTGATTACTGGATTCAGTACTTGCTATTGAGACTGCTGTTTTCAGAGGCTTTTTGTATTCCCCTCACAGTGTTTGCTGAGCAGGAACTGTTGCTAAAAATAACTAAAATGAATTTCTCTGTTTCTCTTTCTTTCTCACTGCAGGATGACGTAGCTTTGCCAAGGATTTATCAGCTAAGCAGAAAATGAGCTTGACATCCTGGTTTTTGGTGAGCAGTGGAGGCACTCGCCACAGGCTGCCACGAGAAATGATTTTTGTTGGAAGAGATGACTGTGAGCTGATGTTACAGGTAATTGCATCAGCCTTCCATGTGCAACTGCTCACATAATGAACTTAATGCACTAGTTTTACATTTATTTTGAAAATTAATTCCCTGGATGTTAGGGGAGTGATTGTTTTGCTTAATCTTTTGTGTTCATAGAAGAAGTTCAATTATACTGCCATCAAGCATAAAGTTGCTTTTGAAATGCAGATGATGACATTTGCTTCATATAAATCACATACAGAATGCAAGAGTAGAAGAATAAATACACTTTGCAACATGGATGCTTTTGATAAGGGTTTTTTTTTTTCCCATGTAACTTGTAATCTAATTTATTCTCATGACTTGATGCAATGTCCTGATCTTGTTGTACAAAGGCAAATGAAATTAGTAGAGAAGAGTGTTCCTCTGTCTCTAAGGAAGTCGAATGACTCAATCTCAGTAATGGTTTCAGCGAAATTGTAAAAATACAAGTCTTAGCCAAAATACTTCAGTAGCTTCCTTAACTTTCAAGATCACTATGCAGAACTTAGAGGTGTATTGGCTGTATTGTTATGTAGCCATATTGCATGTACTTAACTCTATCAAAGCTGTAGTCTTCTTAGCTGCTGCTTTTTATATATATTTTGAGTTATCAATGATAATATTTTGGGTGTTTCTTCTTGATTTCTTGTCTTTGGTTCCTGTAGAATTCTTAACAGGACTGTCAAAACTTAAATTTTCAGCCCTTCATACCATTCAATAAAATATTCTCCTTTGGAGTTTTTGTTCACCAGAGTTGTGTATGCAGGCACTAAATAGCCAAATTAGAATCTCACTTGCCAGTGAAATGCCTAGAAGCCTATTTTTATGTGCTTTACTCAGGATATAATATCTCTAGTAAACTGTGTTTGGCTCTCAACCTCAGGAGGTATTCAAAGGTTTTCCTGGCGATGGAAATACTTTGTCCTGTTAGAAAGTATTTGAAAATACTCATAATTTCTCCTTAAAGACAGGCAGCAGGATGCCTTAGCACTTTATGATGGAAATATTAAAACAACCCCAAACAAAAAAACAAACACAAAAAAAAGCCCAACACCAAAGCATCCCAAAATTCCACCTGGTTGGTTCCTTCCCAGAAGACTATAAACAAAAAAAAAAGTTTTAATTTTACTACTAGCTTGTTGTAATGGGTTCTTATCTTTGAATAAGGGAGCCTTTTCTTCCTTCTTTCTCCCCCTTTTGCCATCTCCTGTCAGTGGTGCATCAGTCATTAGAGAGAAGCTGAGTACTCAAGCATGTACTCTTTTGTATTAGACAGCTTCAGTCATCATCACCTTCAAAAGTATCTGCCTTTCTTTAATATTGTGAAGAGCTTTGAGTAATTTTAAAATGTTACTTGTTTTATATTGACCTCAGAGGAAGTAAAAAGAATCAAGGGGCCTGGCAGTTTTCAGGAATGCTCTTTTTAGCCTGTTGTTATGTTAGGTCTACATGCCAGCATGACTGTAATGCCACATACTGCTGAAGGGGGAGGAACCCACCAGAAGAGAAGCTAATAATGTGTTCTTGTTCCGTATGTATAGCTCTTTGTGTAGGACCTTCCTTTTCACTCTTGACAAATTGGTTGTTCTCTTACTGCAAAGCATGTGGACAATGCATGATAAAGAAAGCAGAATTTAATGCTTTTATTCATAATCTCTTGACAGAAAACATGTTATAAAACCCTTATTAAAAAAGCATTTCTGTTCTACTGCACGCTTGATACCTAACTACTGTTCTTGTAACAGAGGGTTTATGTCTGGGAATACAGATTTGCTTTAACTGTGTTGCTTTGTAAATGCGTTCATCGTGTGCAGACTTCATATTTAACTATCTGCTCCAGTGCATCACCCTGCTTGTGAATAAATACCACGTTTTTCTTTCACAATTATGTGTAGGAATTTTTTTGAATCTTGATGGGGGAATAATCTTCAATGTGAAAAAATCTACATTACTCCTAATACCACAATTATGTCCAAAGACTACTCCTAGTTTCTGTGTTCTGAACACTTTCTTAGTAGTGTGAATTGAAGATTTTTTTGTCTAAAATACCGCTAGTTACAAATTTATTTTCACTGAGTTTTCCTCTTTATACAGTTCTTAGCACAGCAATTCTGTGATTTTTATTCTTTTTCAATCATATATAAATCTTTGTACTGAGTCTGGAGTTCGTTTTCTTTTTAGAAGCCCTTATGTTGCTATGTTTTGGATTTGTGACGAAAACAATGTTGATAACACAACAGTGTTTTAGCTGTTGCTGAACAGTTTGTGCATTTCAAGGCATACTCTCATTCTGTTCCTCCTACATGCATGTGACTTATATTTGGGGATGCACAAGAATTTGAGAAGGAACACAGACAGGACAGCTGACCCAAACTGACCAAAGGGATATTCCATGCCATATAAAGTCATGCTCAACAACAAAAACCAAGGGAGGGGGTTTTGGGGAAAGTAACATCTACTCAAATTGCTAGGTGTTGGTCTGCTTGTGGGAGGTAGTGAGCAATAGCCTTTGCATCCCTTGATTTGTTTTCTTTCTTCTTCCTCTTTCCTTCACTGCTTCTGCTATCTTTAACTTACCCTTGAGATCTCTTGCTTTTGCTCTTCCTGTTCTCCTCCCCATCTCACTGTCAGCAGCTGTGTGGTGCTTAGCTGCCAGCCAGAACACCACGCTCTTACAAAAAGCAATTTTGGTAGTACTTAAATTGGAATGGAAGTCTACAACAAGAAATCCAAAGTAAAAATGGTGTTTGAAAGATTTGCAGAATCTTTGCACCTGCAAAGGTTTTGTGCAATGAATAAAAATGTACCCAATTATTTGCAGAATTTCAGGTGTTTCTCTAAAAGCCACAGACTTAAGTAACCATTCTTACCATTTCAGAAGATAAGACAAAAAGTCCTGATGCTTTAAGGATCTTCTTGTGTCTTTTCCATTTTAACATGTTTTTAATAGGAATTAGCCTATAAAGTTAATAAAATATTGACTACTAATGCAATATGCATTTGAATAGCATAACTGAACAAAGTTTGGAATTTTTTTCCATAACCTAGGTAAGGATAAATAATTTCTTCTGCCTGCATTGCTGCATCAGTTAGTGTGGAAAATTGTAATTCCTGATTGACGTTGTAGGATCAGTAGCACACCCACTTCAGTGAATTTGATGGCACTGAGCTTGTTTTCACTTGAAGAAAGGTTACTAAGTTAGTAGAAAACGAACTATACTGGTATAGTTCTGTATCTTCAGCTACAATTAACATTTACTAGTACTAGTGCAGCTTTTATTGGCACAGACCTTGTTGTTCATTTGTTCGCCTCTTCCTTAATTCTCCCCTCCTCCCCCTTTATATCCTGGCCCCTCTTCTATACCCTCCAAGACTGCAGAGCAAATTCAATCAAACAAAAAATGTAAAAATTACATAATTAAGTATAAGCAGAAGAGGACTGATTTCACCTCTTTGAGGAGAAAGCAAAGCAGTTAAAAGATGGCATGGAAAGGAAGAATGAGGAAGTAAATATTAGCAGGCCTTGAGAAATCAAGAAGGAATGAGATGATAAATGTGAGATTCTGAGAAGAGAAAGTGATCAATTTAGGAGATTGCATGTTCTGATGCCTTGAACTGGCTAATGCCCTGATAACCTGGGACTCCTGGGAACTGTCAGACTGCAGGTGCCGGTACAGAAATCAGCACAGTAGTCTCAGACAGAAATTTGCCATTCTCTGTGCTGTAGAGTCCTGAACAATTAGTTGAGTTGCAAGGATAGAAGATACAAGCCTGAAACTGGAAAGAACGCTGTTGGAAGAAATGTGCTGCTATGTGTATGTCAGGACAGACTAGCTGAATTGCCAGCAGACAGATCAAGTCTGAAGAGCTGGGGAAGATGAGATGCAGGCTCCATCCAGTTGGGAACCCTTCAGGATGTCAAGGTGCTGACCATATGCATGAAGGAAGCATACATCCAGCACCATATCTTCCTTGCTTGAAGTCAGCACCACAGTCTGCAAACACTTGACCATGTGCAAGGACTATATAAGGGACTTAGATTATTACGGAGGTGGTATTCTCAGAGGAAATAGTAGTGAGGATTGTTCTTGATTTGTGAGTTGATGTTTAGATGTGAAATAAAGAATTAATTCAATAAATAAATGCTGAAGTGTTTAAGGAAGCACTGATAGGAGAGTGAAAACTCATGAACCACAGAGATGTTTAGTGAAGAGGCTGTAGCTAATTTGTTTACAAAATTGAGATCAAGTAGAACACATTTCAGTGCTTGTATATTTTGCTTAGTCAATGTAATAGAGGATTTACTGGTGCATGACAGGAAACTCCATGTTTCAGAGAACAGCAATACCACGGAATCATATCCATTTACAGTAATGGGGAGAGAGAGAAATAAATAAAGATGAAGTTGCTGGGTTTAAATTAAACATCTCTGATACAACAGTGAACTGAAAAAAAATAAGGTCTTTAGATAAGATATGGCTGGAGACATTAAGAAAATAATTCTTCTGAATTAATTTTAGGATTCTTCTGAGGGCATGCAGTGCCAGAATTTGGTATTGAAGTTATTGAAGTTTTTTGTGCCCAGGACTTATTTTATTACATAATTTGAATAAATGTGCTGTGTAGGAAAAAAATAATATTCATGCTATGTTAAGAAGTAGCCATTAAAACTGTCTTAATCTGTTTTTTAAATACCTTATTTTATATTATTTTGAATTGTAGTCACGAAGTGTGGACAAGCAACATGCTGTACTTAACTACGATGCCTCAACAGATGAACATTTGGTGAAGGATTTGGGCAGCTTGAATGGGGTAAGTTAATATCAGAAAATTATGGCCCTCCATAGTCTTTTGTGTGTTTGTCGTGGGGCTTTTTTGAGTAAGGAGAGTGTAACTTATCAAATGAATGTTTATTATCATTTTTTAGTACAAGATTGGAAATGGGGGAACATTCAAAAGGAAAAAGTTTTTGTGAGGGTTTTCTACTGTGCATTATTTAAAGGGCTGCAGTAAACTCCATTAATAACAAGGTATTGGCAGTAGGAAAAAACTTAAAAGGATAAAAAGGAATATATTACTCTTCTGTCTTTCAGAAATACAGAAAAAAGAATCTTGATTATGTTGTTTAAAAAACGGGATTTCATTCTTCAAAATGCCTGGTTAAGTTTTATTTCATAAGCTATTCCTTTTTTCTTCTCCTTTCTCATAAAGAAAAGAATATTAAACTGTACTTCATATGTGAAAACAAATTAAGTATGCAATAGCCATGTTATATGTAAACATATTTAATTTTATATTTGCATTTAGTTTTCCAGTATTCTTTCTGTCAAAAAGTTTATTAATCTAAGTTATTACAAATTAATATAGGAAAAATCTGGATTTACAAGCAGAGTAAGTTTCATGTGACATCTCACTTTAAGGCTTTTATAGGAATTGAATATATAATACTCTAAGTAAGCTTTGCCTCTTATAAATGTTTGAATATTATAATAGATTATTAAAAAACTTTATTATATTTTTGTAGCCCTTTAATTCTACTTTATGAGGTGTTTATACATACTAGTTATGGTTGTGTGGTGGTTTAGCAGAAAGCTACAGGTAATGAATAGCTCTGTCAAATATTTTTTTTAAAAATGAAGACTCTGAAGAAACCTCAAGTTACTGCCATTAGCATTGATTTAGGTTTTGGTGTTTGATCTTGAAGTGCATAATAAAAACTCTGTTAGTCTGTCTCTATTAGCTTTTCTGTATTTCAAAGTAACTAAGCATTCTAAAACATCAGTCTCAACTCCATATGAAACCAGTGTAACCTGAAGGGTTTTATCCTTTGAATGGTTGTAGAGGTAAAAGAACCTATCTCCTTAAATATTTATTATCTCTCTGAGAGTCAGTGCCCTGTTTTAAGGCAGTGATCAAAAATTAATTCAATGCATAGCGATTTTTTGCTGACTCATTTGATTTTATTTGCTAATTCTGTTACTCCTGTAGTCAGTAGGCATACCTTCAGATGTTCATTGCCTTATCACAAAACTTGAATTTAATGAAAATATAAGTTCAAATGCCTTGTTCTACACCTTTCTTTATTTCTGATAATGAGCTTTCAGTTACTTGCTTTGCTTGATCTCATTTGTTTTCAGGTTTGACTTGTCAGTTGTTCTATAGCTGTTTACCCAGAGACATCAAAGGGACTCTTTGTTCCTACACTTTTGGGACAGAGAACATTAAATCTTAGGAGTTCTGTCCTTGGTCTTTGTCCTCATAGTGCTTCCTTTGCTATCTCTTTCTAGCTGTGCTTGTCTTACATACCTGTACCCACCTTGTTTCAAGTTGAAAGAGGAAACACATCATTTAGTAACACCATACTTGATTGTGCAGTAGAACAGTATAGGCAATGCCTCTGTACCATCGGGTGAACTACTAACTAGGCAATGATTCTTTCAGTCTAGCTACTGTTTCCAATGAGAACACCACCTCCCTAACTGCCAAGTCTCTTTTAGTGCTTCATCAGCTTCTACCCATTCTTATTTTGCTTGCTTCATCAAGAGCAAACATTTATCTTGTGTCTCAGTTATTCCCATTTCTTTGGAAAAAGAGATGCATACTTTTATTAGTATATGGGACCGCTCCATTCCTGGTGGTTGTGTACTCTCTCTGCTCAAAACCAAAACACAGGTCTTTTGAGTTTTGTGAGTCCCAAATACTTTCACAAGATGAACTGTAGTTGCATCTAATACCTAACTCTTCTTATCCGTATGGTTGTTTAACACTCAGTTCAGTGAAAAAGTTACAGCAGTCTTTGTCCTGGACCTCATATGTCTAGGCTGAAAATAAAGTGAAAGTAAATTTTAATCACACTTATATGTTTTATTTCTAATAATCCATCATGCCAATTCCTGGTCATTTGCTTCTCTTTTATTTCATACAAAAAAGATTAAGAATTTTATCTTTTTTGAAACAGATGTGTACAGTTGCTAAGATAAAACCTCTTCTTTCACAAGTAGCAACAGAATTCAACTTTATTTTCTCCTTTGACATACAACCTCAAAAACATAATAGAAAAATGATCTTTCTTGGGTGTATTTGGTGGATAATGAACTCCTTTCACACTAATGATTTAGGACTGGATTGCAGAATGCTCAGCAGACTTAGAAGACTTAAAAGAGTTGACTCTCACTAGTTGAATAATAAAGCCTTGGAAATCATGTGAATATATAAATGTGTAGAGTGATTTTAAAGGGAGAAAAGGATTTCTTATTTAGACAGTAACTAGCTTTTTCAAGCTAGCTTTGTCTTGCATTCCAAAGCTTGTGGTGAGACTTTAAAATTCCAGTGGCAGAGCAACTGCATGTTGGTTGTTTTATGCCATCGGTTTGGTCACGAGGATGTCTGTGGGGACTGCACACAGCGCTGCCAGCGTTCTCTGGGCCGAGCGTACTGTATGCACACAAATTTCAGAATTTTGACCTGGGAGGGCATAAATGCATACATGTCCACATGGCATCCTACTTTTCAGTGATTCACTGAAATTCAAGCTGCCTTGAGGATAGTTTTCACATGGGTTTTTTCTCTGGACTACCACAGTGTTAACAGTATATATGAATTAAACACCACTCAAAGTTTCATGCTAAAAACCAGTAAATAGAATCATAGAATCACAGAATTGTAGGGGTTGGAAGGGACCTCGAGAGATCATCGGGTCCAACCCCCCTGCCAAAGCAGCTCCCTAGGACATTTCACTCAGATAGGCGTCCAGACGGGTCTTGAATATCTCCAGAGAAGGAGACTCCACCACCTCCCTGGGCAGCCTGTCCCAGGGCTCTGTCACCCTCACTGTGAAAAAGTTCCTCCGCATGTTGGTGCGGAACTTCCTGTGCTCCAACTTGCAGCCATTGCCCCTTGTCCTGTCTCCACAGACCACTGAAAAGGGGCTGGCTGATTCCCCCTGCATCCCCTGCTTAAGATAATTATAAACATTAATTAGGTCCCCCCTTAGTCTTCTCTTCTCAAGGCTGAACAGTCCCAATCTTCTCAGCCTTTCCTCATAGGGGAGATGCTCCAGGCCCTTAATCATCTTTGTAGCCCTTCTCTGGACTCTCTCCAGGAGATCCCTGTCCTTTTTATACCAGGGAGCCCAGAACTGGACACAATACTCCAGGTGGGGCCTGACCAGGGCAGAGTAGAGGGGGAGGATCACCTCCTTTGACCTGCTGGCCACACTCCTCCAGATGCACCCCAGGATCCCATTGGCTCTCTTAGCCACCGAGGCACACTGCTGGCTCATGGCCAACCTGTCATCAACCAGGACCCCCAGGTCCTTCTCCACTGAGCTCTTCTCCAGCAGGTCATCCCCCAGCCTGTACTGAAAGGAATGGTTGTTCCTTCCCAGGTGCAAGACTTCACACTTGCTTTTGTTGAACTTCATTAGGTTTCTCCCTGCCCAGCTCTCCAGCCTGTCCAGGTCTCGCTGGATGGCAGCGCAGTGTTCCTGCGTATCAGCCACTCCTCCCAGCTTTGTGTCATCGGCGTACTTGCTGAGGGTGGATGCTATTCCCTCATCAAGGTCGTCAATGAAGATGTTAAACAGGACTGGACCCAACACCGAGCCCTGGGGAACACCACTAGTCACAGGGATGTAGTTGTACCTTTAATTCGTCTTTCTTATGCATGATAATTTCCATGAAGTAGGTAAAGATTTTTTTTTCAATAAGGAAATAAACATTTTCTTCACTTAGAAATAATTTTTTTTTAAAAAGCAAATCTGTTTACTATATTTACTGTTTTGGGGAAAGGACATGTTTCTGTTTTTACAGAATTAATCTAATATTAGATTTAAATGAACAACACAAGCATTCAAAGATTCAGATTCTTGGTTTACTTAATTTTTCAAGTTTATTTTGTGTGTGCATGTGTCCCTGACTTCAAAGTGCTTTGAAAATGATATTGTTCAGCTGCTGCATTCTTTAGAAACACTTACATTTTGTTGTAAAACTCTTTAAGTTTGAAGTAGCATGATCCTGAGGGGTTGTGATACTCAGAGTCTCCAAAACAAACCAATAGGAAACGGGTTTCAGAAAGGCACCCTGGATATTTCATCTATCTGTAGTATGGAAATATAGCTGTTATGTAAAGATGAGCAAGAAGCTGTAAACTTTTTAAGGTATGGGAAAATATACAACTGATAAATAATTCATAAAATAATGCAGCAGTCTTAAACCAGCTAATCCATAAATATTTAAATTGCCTTGAATTTGCCCTAAATTAAGGCTTCATTTTGGATTTTAAAAGAAGATGAAGGAAGCAGTGCCAAGAAACAAGTGACTCTTCCCATATAGCTAATTATTCATATTTCTTACAAGATGCTACCTTCTTTTAAGTCTGTCTGTTACTTTCTTTTCAGGTAAAAGGGAAGGTTTCAAGAAAGCCAGGGGAGAATATACAAGAGAGAAACTTAGGAGTGCAAATTCTAACTTCATAATGCAGATTTGAATTGAGCCTTGTAAAATATTTTAAGACAAGATGCTGTGCAGAAGGCTTTTGTCAGCTCATACTGCAGAAAAATTCTTTCAGGGTCTGTAACTCTGAAAGTGTCTTAAATATTATGCAGAGTTACATTTACTGTTGGCTTTTTCCTTTGTAGCCTGATCTCTAGTATTTTTAGTGGAGAGCTTAATACTCTCTTCTGCTAGGCAAAGCATGTTTTCATCCTTTCATATTTCTCTATCAGTGAATTCATAAGATACCGACATAAAGTTGTCTCTGAAGATACCAAATTAAATTTTAAGAAACAATTGACTTTCACAGTTAGAGATTCAGCCTGGTTTGGAGAGTTCTAAGAGCAGTGGTATGACTCTGGGATGAGCAGAAGCTCATTTGAGAGGTGTCATTGGGATGTTGCAGGTTCTGGTAGAAGTCCCTACAAGAAGGTTTAAGGATCCCCTCCAATGGCAGAAGGGCAAGTTGTGAGAACACTCAGTTCCTAAAGCTTGCTCGTACCTTTGCCTGTTAGCATCCTTGGTTTCTGGGAGCTGAGGTCACCATGTGCAACTTCAAGTCTTGCTGGTATTAGTGACCTGGTCAGTTTGCTTGACACTGGCAGCCTACCTTCCTAGGACTGTACATCAGTCTTTAAAGATGCAGATTCATTCCAGTGAAGCAAAAAACCTCTCCCCCCGCCCCTCCCCCCCTTTTTCTTTCAAGGGTTTATATCTGGTTTACAATTTTATGTAGATGACTTTCTAGAACTTTCTTTAGGGCTTGAATAATTTAACTTCAGGTACTGTTTATACTTTTCTCTTTTTTTTCCCCAGAGATGAAATAATTTTCTGACTCTTTCAAATTACGTATCTAAGATCCATTTTGTCTTGAATGTATATTGTTCCTCCTTGCTGCCTCTGTAATTGGTCATTTGTCATGGTTTAATCCCAGTAACTAAGCAACACACAGTTTCTTACTCATCCCTCCTCTCTCAAAGGAATGAGGAGGAGAATGGGAAAACACCCTCATGGGTTAAAATAAAGACGATTTCATAGGATAAGAAAGAGAAGAATAATCATATATATAAACTAATTGCATAAATGCAATTGTTCACCATATGAGGAAAAACTCAAATGCCCAGTCCATTTCTGAGCATCAATCCTGCCTCTTTGCAGCTTCCCCAGTTATACCTGGAGCATGACATTACATGGTAGGGAACATCCCTCTGATCAGTCTGGGCCAGCTGCCCAGCTGGGCTCTCCCAGCTTGAGTACCTGGCAGGGTGTGAGAAAGTCCTTGATTTATGTAAGCACTATGACTACCTAGCAACAACTAGATCCATCACTGTTATCGACATTATTCTCACACTTAATCCAAAAAACACAGCCCTGTGCCAGCTACTAAAAAAAAAAATAAATAGCTCTATGCCAGCCAAAACTAGGACATCATTGTATAAATCTTGGGTGTTACCTTGAAATTTATACCAGCATTTTTCTGCAAATTCCTCAATACTTTTCACTATTCAAGGTCCACATTAAAACTAAATTAGAATGATTGGTAATCTGTACTTTCTCTAACAGCTGATATGGCTGGTGCAGTTGGGCAAACTTTTGGGTATGTAAATTGATCTCTAAATCTCTGAAGCATATCTGATTCTTCAGCTATATTTTCAACAGCGATTTCAGGGAGGAGAGGATTACTTACTGTACAGTAACTGAATTTTCAAAAGTTATTGTCAAGCTAGTTGGTATAATAATGCTATTTCTGCTTACAAATCTTGTTATACTTACTTTTTCAAGTTTCAGAGTATATTGAATTCTATATCGCTGCTATTTGGAGTTACTTGGATGCACTAACTTGGTCCCTTTTTCCTGTAAGTCCTTTGACAACACTTAGAAATGATAAGCTACCTCAGAACTCTTAACATCCACTGCTAAATGCTCTACAGTTATGATGATAGCTAATTGCATTTGAAAAAGCAAACTACAAGAAGAATGAGTGGAGGTGCAAAGTTGAGGGAACGTTAATCAACAATTCAGTAAATACTGCTAAACTAGGAAACTTCAAGCTCGATGGGAAGTCAAAAGCCTGGTTATTGACTGGTGTTTAGCCTTTCTTTTAAAATATTTTGTCAAGCAGGGGGCAATTTCAGCTTGTAGTTTAATTCCCTGGTGACTCACCAGTACAAAATTTGCAGTGCTGAAAACTTTCTTACAAAATTAGTTAAGAAACTTGATATTTTATTATGTTAGAGTCTAACAATATCTCTTTATGTCCTTATTTATTTCTGTAGACATTTGTGAATGATGTGAGGATTCCAGAACAGACATACATCACTCTGAAGTTAGAAGATAAATTGAGATTTGGATATGATATCCTTGTCATAAAAACGCACGGTGCCCCATCACACTTTTCCTGCTGAAAGTATGATTGTGCTAAATGAAGGCTTCTCATACTCTTTGAGAAGAAACTTGAAATACTTATTTATCTCATTATATACAAAAATGCCTCTATTGGGGAAAAGGAGAGGGGGCGGTGTTAGAATACTGTACCTTGGTCAGAATTATTGATAAAGTAAATCAATAAGTAACAATAAATTATTGTTTCTCACTGCAAGAAACATCAACTTCCAATTACTATTTAAAACCCGATGTGTAGCTTCTGTGTTGATAAGAAATGTTACTTTTTTTGGAGGCAGATACACAAATATTTGTGTATCATATGAAACTGTATACAACAAGAAAAGATTACAAATAATTACTCAGCAAACAACAACAACAAATCACAATATTAAGGCATCTACTCAATGTTCTATGTACAAATAGCAAAGAATTGTGCATTTGATTTGATAAGTATGATTGTACATGCTAGTCCTAATAGTGACATACTTGTGGAACAGGCGTCACCATTCCAGTGGCAGAACTGTCGCTTTTCTGTAAAATCTGTTTGTGATTTGAGAAATCTTTCTAGTATTTTCCTTAGCATTTCTTACATACTAATCTCTTTACTGTCGTTCGGGGAGAGATGAGAGTCCCTGAAGAAGCACTTAAGGTAACAACATGCAGTTCCTCGATGACGTTCTGTCACTATTTAGTTATTGGAAACATAGGGGTGTTTTCACTCTTTGAGGGTGTTTTTTTCTCTCCATTTAATGCCATGTAGCATGAAAAATTCACAAGCCAACTCCAGTTATCCCAAAAATCTTCAGAGGCTGAAGGACTGAAGCAAACCAACTCCAAAAGCTCCGAGTCCAAGGTAACAGACTCCCCAGCTGAAGTGCACCACAAAACTACAGAATCACTGAAATCTGAGGAGAAATCAATGGGTAAGCAAATACAATTTGCTGCAGAAGTGCACAAACTTGTAAAGGGTATTTTTTTGCTTTGGTAGGATGCTTGTGCAATTATCTAGATAGTAAAAACTCCACATATATGAAATTCTAAACATAGTTTAAATCCAATTAATAACTTCTGGAATTTACTTTCTGCCCTTTTTTTTATTGCAGTGTCCACTTGTTAAGAAAGCTCATAAAGGGGTATTTAATCAATATTTATCAGATTTTTGCATTTCTCTTTTCCAAAATCACAAACTTTCAGCATTTTTGACAGGAAAGTTGTGATTTTTTTCCTGTTTAACTAAAAAGATTTGTGCAGGAACAGTTTGATACTTTTTTAATATCTTCGTTGTCATGTATGTGCCTTTTTCTTTATTACTCTTCTTAAACATGTTTGGGGTTGGTTTGTTCTATAGGTAATAGCATTCATTGTTAGATGCACCAGGATAGAACCCAAATGTTCTGTTGTGGTTTAAAAATTTGTGGAAACTGTACCTTCAGTCTTGTTTCCACACCATCTTTTGTATTAATATAATGTGCCATGGTGGGTGTCTTCAGTGCAAGCCTTGTTAGAGTTATTGTTCATCTTACAGTAACTTGCTGTATTAGCTGTTACTACAGGAGAAAATCACAAGAATGAGAAAGGAATCAGGTATTACTGCTTCCTTAATATGGAGCTGACTACATCTGACTTCTTAGGACAAGGCTGTACACTTTTATTTAGGTTTAATTCACTCTTTTGGAAGACTAACTTCAAAGAGTTCCTGTTTCCCACATATAGGATTCTGTGGTATAAATAAACTGCTGTTTTTTTGGCTGATCTAGCATCTTATTTGGGGTACATAAACGCTGTCCAGTATTTCAGTGTTCCTATTCAGTGTAGCTTTTCCGCATTTGAGTCCTCTTCAATTTTCATAAAGTGGTACAGTGGGGTTTTTTAATCCTCATCTTACATTTTTTCTCCTTACTCATACAAAAGTAACAGTCAGAGTTAATTATAAGGATTTATATATTTAAGTGCAACTCTCAAAATCTCTTTGGGTTTTAATTTTCACTGTTGAGGTATATATGCATAGCTGTTCACTATTGCTAATTCAGTGCACAAGCATCAGCCATCTAGTTTTTGAAAACAATTCAGTGTTTACTAAAGTGTAATGCTGTTTAAAAAAAGAAGTGCTTATCTTCAAATCATACTGAAACTTTTGGCATGACTATGAGATCATATATCATCTCTGGAGAGACAGTGAAGAAAACATTTAATAAAAGCATTGAAAATCATCTTATTTTAAATAAAGATTGTTTAAAGTATCTTCAGAACATCTGTGTGATACTAAAATGCCTACATCTCTGTAGGGTGAAGTATTCACTTAAGAGATCAGATGAAACCCAATTAATCAATTTATCATCAGCTAGAAATCTTAATTGTATCAGTGTATTATTTCTTAGTTAAACTTTATGTTTAAATGAGGTTTTAATTGTGTGTACAACCTATATGAGGAACAGCATTTTTAATTGTACTGTAATTTAACTATTACCTTTACCAAAAAAAAACCCTAAATGGTTATACTCAGTAATGTTTTATACAAGGTAACTTTCAGCTCTGTAATAGCTGGCAACAATTAGGAACCTTGGCAGCATTGCAAAATTTGACCAGTTTTTCATGCAGTGAGTTCAGATTTCATTGAAAGGTCAATGTGGGTAAAAGTGAGAATCTTCTCCCAGAAATAGCAGCAGATAGCCTTTAGGAATGTACTGCTATGCTGATGACTTCAAACTGAAAGCGGAAAATAATGTTTACAGGTATATAAGGGTAACAATAAGAGAAGTCAGCGGCCTTTTGCATAAGTGTTTGTGCCAGAAGTTTTAATCAGGTCATTAGTAAGCTTTTATATTTAGAACCCAGATCAGTTATCCAGCCTGAGTTTGCTTTGTATTTTAGCAAATGGATGCAACCAATTCACTTCAGCTTCCGGGAGAAACAATCCAAGCCATTGAGTCTCTTCTTGTTATTTCAACCTAGATATCACAACTAAACAGAAAATTTCGTCTCTTTTGTCACATTTTATAGATCTTTCTGCCATGCCTCGTGGAACACCTTTGTATGGGCAGCCAGCCTGGTGGGGTGACGATGAAGCTGATGAAAAAGGTGGTTGTAAGCCAAATAGCAAGCATGAAGAAAAAATGCATGAGACGGGGGCTTCAGGCAAGTCTGTTATCTTATTTTTGTAGGGTTTTGCTCTTAAGTAAAGTACGTATGTTCTTAAGTAGGGAACTAAACAGGTGTTAATGTTTGAAAGTTTCATAGGCAGTTTGCACAGATGAAAGCCTGTTAATATTAAGTTAGCTTAAAAAATGATGAAAGATTCTATGCATTTTCAGAGACCAGTTTCACTTATGTCTTCTATTATATAATATAATTTGTTGTCAGTAAATACAGAAAATAATGTTACCTGAACCAGTGTGTCTTATCAATTTAATCCCTATCTGCCATTTTACATGCTTGAAATTAGAGATTGGATAGGGATATTTTTTTATCAAAATTTCTGAAAATAGATGGTGCTATATTATTTCTGTATTTGGCTTTTAGCTATTAAGGTGATCTGTGCTAAGGTTCTCTCCTGTAATTCAGTAACGCTACGTTAGTGAAAATTACATTTCATAGTTCTTGCAGTAAAGATTTATGTAGTCTCAAGTTGAACTGATGTTTATTTCCCTGTAATACAGATTTGTTTTTAATAATTTTTTTTAGTTAGCTTGGCTATACACAGTATGTATTGCCAAAACTTAAATCTCAGTGTCTATAATTAGGCTTCTAAATCTGTCATCAGGCATATAAATACAGTGATAGGATAATCTTAAAGCTTACTCAAGTTAAGACAAAATTCAGCTATGTTTCTTTAGCTGTTTGGACATGTATATAGGGCCCAACAGTTTAAAGTTTGCAATTTTTAAAGGTATATTAACTGAGGTGGGGATTTCTCATTTCTTGTAATGGTAGTTACCTTGGTTATCATGAGTCCTTTTCTGCAGGATTTGGAGTAAACTCTAAAAACATGTAAAATCAAGCTAACTAGCACTTCAACATAATTATGTCACTGGTTATGGAGTGAATGTTTTGCCATAACTTTTAATGACCTTTTACATATTAGTCTAAATTTGTCATGACTCAGACAGTAAAGTAAGTCCCTTAAGATAAGAAGTTTCTTAGTAATAAGAAGCAGTGTGAAAACATATCATTGGCGACACTTTTTGTGCAACTTTAACAACGTTGTGGGATATAAAAGAAATGCATCATAATGCAGTACATTATAGAACACTTTCTTATTTGTTTAGGATTTTTGGTGAAAAAGTTTTCTACCATATGCAGCACAAGTAGCATATGCTATTGGGTGCACCTATGGAGGCTTTTTAAGTACAGGTTTAATATCCGGCGTTAGTAATCTGTAAATCTACAGTTCAAATCTTGTCTGGATATGTGTTCTTCAAAGACTTTTAAACACTTGTAAGGAATACAGATTTTGTTTGTAATGGCAGCAATAATGAGAGGCAATGACTATTAGATACTGTTCCATTTTTCTCAACACAAAGGAAAAGCGCGTACGTGGTCAGTTACAAAGAGAAAGAACTAAGTCCTTCCCTTCAAGTCATGCCGATAGACTTGCTAGACACATGATTCTCCTTGCTTTCTGGATTACAGGAAGCATTAGCTATTAGCTATGAAACCTGTGACACTCTCTTACTGTATATGCCAAGACATAGGTGGTAAAGGCTCTAGTACCTGTGCTTTTATTGCTTAGATGCCAATATCGGAAGTAAACTAATACAATAAAAAATAATTTGGTAGCCTTTTTATATTCCCGGGTATTGATCTACATTGTTTTAATTTTTAAAACATGCATGTAATTTACTCTCATTAAATATTAAAAAGTCATATCCTGAAGTATGTGGTTTTGATGCCATGCCATTAAAAAGGCAGACAATATTCCAGCTCCTATTTAATAGCATGCCTATTCTTAGTTTTACATAATTTTAAATTGCTTTTTCAGAAGCAGTTTTGCATCAAATGATTTACATGCTCATGTATTTATTTTACCAAGATCTTTCAGAAAGCAATCAGTGCTTCTGTCTTAGTTCCTGAGTTCAAAAAACCTAAGGCTCCAACTTTCTCTCAAACTAATCAAGAAGTGTCACTGGTTGACAAAAATAAGTTTGTTCTAGGCAGAACTTCAGTAGTGGGGTTATTTTTGACATGCATTGCCTTAGTGAAGGCATCATAAGGTCAATGATGCATAGAGGAAATATACTAGTATTTTCTACAGTGCTCAACTGATAATTAGTTTTCTCTCTATATGTGCCTTTTTAGTAAATACATTATTTTTTTTAAATGTACAACATATGTTAGATATCCCTTTTGTTTATGTTTTTGTTGTGTAAACATGAATTTATCTCCTATGATTAGAATTCCTCTAAGGAGAGTGTAGGTAGAGCTTCTGCTGCCTCAAACTGAACAAAATAAGAAATCGACAAGAATGGAAATCAGTTTGAGTAAGCACACATTAAACAAAAACTTAAGTGAAATATTATAGGAAGACATTGCTGGGAAAAAGCCGAAAGCTGACACTTTAGCAAAACAATCTAATTTGGGAGGATATGGAACTAAAATTCTTTGTGTAGACATGTGATACATTTACCTTGATCAGTTAATCTCTGTGTAAGTATTAGTCGTATGTTTTAATTGGTTTTTGAGTGTTGTAGATGTTTTCTGTAGTGTTGGCAGAGAGTCTGAGAAGATTGGATAATTCCAGTCATGTGGACGCGTTTTCTCAATCTCAGAACATTAACCACATCTCTGTAGAAGTGTGCAAAAAACACATCCTGAAAATTTTCATACAGTTACAAAATAAAGAAATGAGCTCGTTGGGCCCCTTTGGCCTGTAGTTCCATTCCATGGAAACATGAACTTGTTGAAAAGTAACTTGTTATGTATTTTCTTCATGCTCTTGGCTTCATAATGTAGGTTAAGAAAATGATTGGAAATCAATATAAAGTAATGCTTAAAGGAACTTGGAAGCTTCACAAGACTGTCACATTTGGATTTTTTTTTTAAATAAAAATGAAGATTAATTTAATAATAAACATTCAGGATTGTTACGGTTATTCTTTCATGGGCTAAATTGTATTAACTATTTAAAATACCAATTTGGAACATGCTTCTTAATATAAACTACCTAAAAGTAAGTATATTGCAGGTGAATTCACATACATAAATTCTTGAGCTTTTTGTTCATTAACTCGACTTGATAAAGCTTGATATTATTTTAACAAATTAATTCTGTGAAGAATCTGCTTCATGCTTTAATGCTTTGGTACATGATTATTTAGTGAATAGAAAAGAAGGCATCAATTATAGCAGATGGGGCAAGGTTTAATGAGGAGATTGAAATGGGAGATTTGTTTCTGCTAAGCCAACTATAGACAATTAGTCTTTACAGTCTCAAGTTAATAAGATTATTTCAATGTTACTGTCCTCCTATCACAATGGAAACTCACTAATGGAAATTATTTGCTCACAGATCAGAATAGCCTGGAAAACTTTGAAAAAAAATGTTTCTGGCTTTTTTTCAGACATGTATGGTGCTCTAATTAAATGATCCATAGATCTGCTACTCTGTATGAAAATGAGCAGTTGCATATACACCTATGTATGGGTAACTTTATGCTGCAGCTGCTCAATTTACATGTTACTGACAAGTTTATAGGGTATGTAATTACTATTGCAGTGTGTTAGGCTCTCGTTTCCTGGAAAAGCAATAGCTGCATTCTATGCTGATCTTAATAGCAGTTGTAGAATTTTACATCATTAATACCTTAAATAGAATTCTAAGAAAACATAGAAGTCAATTTTTAAACAGGCTTTAAGAATCTGAAGTATTTTTTTTCCATTTGGCATGGATTTTTTAATACTAGCATTGCATAAAAATATGTCAGATTAAATGTTCCTTACTTTTAAGAAAGTGTCATTTTAAGGTAAAGCAGGCTGACTTATTTTAGAAATTTGTCTGATCAGTATGTGTAGATTACCGGTGACTAAACACGTGTTTATTAACATTAAAGTTCCTAGAAGTTTGTTCTAGAATTTTGTGGAGTTTTTGCCTGGAATATGTACAAGCGCTGCATACGTAGAGCCTGCTTTGCAAAGTTGCAGCAGGAAGTGTGCATGGTATGTCACACTGAGCTTACAGAACTTTTTAGAGCCATCACAGCAATGTATTTAAGATTAGTTTTGCACTTTTTTCACTTCAACTCCTTCAAAGCATGCAGATACAAGATTTATTATAAATGGATTTCTATACAATACTACTTAATATTTTTATTTAGAAAGAGCAGTTTGATATTTTTTCATAAGATAGATTATGACAACATTAAAAGACAAAGATCTTATTTAATACTTGGTGACCCATGTCACGCGTTTTTTTTCAATCTTGTCTTTAAATAACAAATGAAAAATGTGCTTCAGCCATAGCCAAAAAATAACCTTAAGAGGTAAGTGGGAGTTAAAAGTGGTAATATGGAGAGAATGAGAAGGAAAGAAAAGCACTAACTTCAACTTCTGTTCATTAAACATACATTGCACAGTGCTGAAAATGAAGCTAACATAAGAAAAATATTTTGGGGTATTGCGTAAGTGTGATATTTTGGTTGCTTCTTACACCTTCTGCAAGCATTTTGCTCCAGATTTAAAGATGTTTTTTCAAGAAATGCTTTTTAAATTCCAGATAATTTTATCCTACAAGTTTCATTATTAAGATTAGGTTTTTATGGCAGAAAATAAGACTATTTCTAAAACACCTGAAGACTGTGTGGAATATTTTCTGAGGTTTCCTCCTATCTTTGCAGATGATAATGTATTCATGTATACAGGCAATATCTTACGTATCTGAGAGATTGTGTTGAATATTGCAGAACACCTGTGACATTTATTGTCCAGGCTGGCGAGTAAACTTTAAAGATTCTGACTATTTTTGTGTGAGCCTCATGAGATAAAGCTTTAAAATAAGAAGTGTCATCAATTCCACACAAAGCGTATGTTGCTTTTCTGACAGTTGTCTCTTGAGAGTATTATAGTAAAGGATCTCTCTGAATCTCCATTTGGTAAAGTCTGTGATTTCCCAAATATAACATAGTTTCCCTCCCAGCCTTTTCTAGGCTCCTTACTGTATTGATCCCTCCCTACACCTGTGTAGCGGCTACAGTTATTGCTTCCTTACTTGCCTTGCAGAAACTGTTGCACAGTTGTCTTTCATAGCACTAGACCTGTGTAGAATGAGAGTTGCCTCTTTACAGATACCCTGTTTCTTTTTCTGCCCCTTTCCTTTCACTCTTGCCAGTTCAGAAATCTCGATAGTTCCTAAGGAGACTGCAGTTCATAACACGTCTGTCCCCTCCTTTTCCCAAGATACACTTTGTTCCACACAATTGCCGGTTTTGCTCTACAGATGCTATGCCTGTTGGTTAAAAGTTGTAGAGCTGTGGTGATCACTGTCTTCAGTATTTGCTTGAGGCTTTTCTCTTAAAGCTGCCTGTATTTAGTTCAGTGTATAATTTCCTCTATTTCAGAAAATGAGTTTTGTAACAGGATCTCAAAGGTAAGGCTGTTCTATGGATCACTGTTTGTAATCTTTAGAAAGCTGTAAGGACTTGCATTAAGCATTTGTGAGAAACATTTGGAAAGGTGGCTCAGATCAGGATCTATACTAATTTCTTTCTCCTCATTGATTTCAATTCCTTATTCTAATTCATTTAAGTCGTCTAAAAAATGCAAGGACTTCAGGATGAAAATTGGATTTTTAAGTAATTAATATTAAATGTGTATTTCAAATATTTTTAGTTACATAATTTCTAAGATCCTTTTCTAGTTTAGAGATGTTTACAATTTTCACTTTTGATTAAGTTCATTCTGTCATAATTTGGATTTCAGCAAAATTATAAAATCTGTTGAATCAAAAATATTAGAATCACATACTGTCCATATTATTATAGTATTAAAAGTTGATTTGAAATCTTAAATATGGTGCAGGTAAGTTTCACAGGGTAAATTTTTTTTTTAATGAAGCTGTCCATGAATGCTGACAAACCAGTGCTGTAGATCCTAAGCCTACCATACATCTCATGCAGCTTGGCTTACAGCTTTCAGAAGATTGTGATGAACCAGTTATTTCATATTTGCTGAAAACTACTGTTTATTTTGTGGCCAGTAGACTGCTCTTGCCTGGCCCAAAAGTAGGAATAATTCAGAACTTATACTGCATTAGCCAGTTATCATTCAAAGGAGTATTGAATACAATATCTTGCTTAATTGTTGGTTGCAGGAATTGCATGGAATTGTAGGCTTTAAGCTCTTCTGATTAGAGCCTCAGGGAAGAAGTAGAGCTCCATATGAACAGGCTCCCTGGTGGATTACTCTCCCATTCAATGACAGTGGTACATACTGTAAGGATCCTGGCTGTAGATTCCATCCTACTAGAGCCTGATCTGCTCCAGCTTGAAACAAATAGAGAAGGACAATAGTTTACTTTAAGTCTTGTACTTTGTTTCTGTATGTTTTCTGGTTTCTGTCTAAACTTTGAAGCTGGTTTAGTGACCTTTGCATTAGTAAAATAGATGTATTCTACATGGTTTGTCTGCTGGCATAAGGAAGGGGACTGAAAAAGCATTCAGTAGCGAGTTGCTGTGGTAGTGCCCACCAAGATGAGGTAGCTGACAGTGCGGTGAAAAGCATTAACTAGGGTACTCTGGGAATGCAACAGCACTATACAGAGAGTGTCAGTTCTGAACTTCTTTTGGTTTTGAAACATCTACTTTTAGATAAAACAGTTGTTACCTGCATCAGTTATTTTATCCTGTTGGTATCCAAGCATGGCAATAATAAATAATGTGTACTATTTTTGTTATCGCTTTATTTTTTTATCTTTTCCAGCTCATGTTATCCCTTAATTCAATTTCCCTTTGTCAAATTACCATCCTTTATTCTTTTTTTTTTAAATTTTCAATGTTTTCCTAAAACTCCACAAATAGCATGTGTTTGTGAGTAACAGCATAGGCACATTGTGCCATCCTGCATCCTTTACCCCTTAAACTCCTGACTCGAGTATGAAGGTTCCTATTGCTACCTCATTGCATAATAGTTTTATGTACAAATGTTAACTGTCTCAGCTGATAATGTGTGGCTATTTTTAGAACCATAAATCTGTTAATTACATTCTTATTTCATTACTTGGCCACCTAAAATGATTTCTTAATCATCTTAATGTGGTTCATGATAAATCACATAGGAACTATTCAGAGTTCTTTTGCTGGAATGTAGCTTGCCATTGCTGCTAACATCTCAAGCATCTGTTACTTACAGCACTTCTCTATACCAGATATTTTGGCTAGCTTGCCAGTTTGTGAAATGCAACCAGAAGGTTTGTTTTTCTTAAAGGCACATTGGTATATTTGCTGCAACCACAAGAAACTTCAACCTTCATTCAGGCTATACAGTTGGACTTTCAATTACTAACCAGTGCTTTTTCCACACTCTGCTTTCTTTACCCAATTAGAGTATGGTTTGGTAGCATTCTGCATGCTTCCAGATATCGTTGCTTTTGCTGTTTCTACAGGTTATGGAAAAAAGTAAAATAAGAGCAGATGACACTAGAATGGAGGTCAATTGTTTGGTCTTATCTTTTGTAGAAACTTTAAGTGTTTGAATTCCAAAACATGTTCCAATGCTTTTCAGTGTTAAACTTTTCAAGAAAGAATTAATGTTTTTCTTGCATTTCTATGTGAAATGTTTTTCCATAGAATTTTACCAAAGAAAATTATACCAGGTATCTACTGCGGGAGACAAAAGCCAGATCATTAGCACTGGTTTTGGGGCCACCTTGATTTGATGTTTTTCCAGTAGATTGGAATTGCAGTAATGATCATCTCAACTGTTTCGCTGATGTGATTTATGTGTTTTCCATGTGCTAATAACTCATCTGACATTTGCATCATCTAAAAATTTTTTGGATTGCAAATTTTCTCTGACAAATTTTAAGTGAGCTTTTTGCCACTTCACAGTCCTTACAGCCAAAGTTCATGCAGTCCTTTCAGTAATACATTTTATGTGTAATTCTGGAATTATTTTTTCAGAACTACGTTGCTCAACCTTCTCTGCAATCTTACTGTTTATTCCAGAAATTACCCAAGTGGCCTTTACAGGAGTTCAGAAACTTCTTGAAGAACCTGAAGTCCCCAAGTATCGTGAAATCTATTTTTTTATTTTTCTTAATAGGATGCAGCACAGATGCCAAGCAAGCTGAGGAGCAATCTGCAGCTGCAAGTGAAGAACTTTATCCTTTCTGTAGGGAGCCAAGTTATTTTGAAATCCCTACAAAAGAATTCCAGCAACCTTCACAGGTAGCAGAGAGCACTATTCATGAAATTCCAACAAAAGACACCCAAAGCGCCCATGCAGCAGGGCCAGGGCATGCTTCCTTTACCATTGAATTTGATGATGCTACTCCAGGAAAAGTAACAATCAAAGATCACGTCACGAAATTCACATTGGAACAGCGTCACAAGTCAAAGAAGCCTTCTTCCTCCAATGGTCAGGACCTGCCCGGGCTTCAAACGGTGATGATGGCCGCAGAGAGCAAAGTAGCAGATTGGCTAGCACAGAACAATCCTCCTAGAATGATATGGGAGCCAACAGAGGACGATTCCAAAAGTATTAAGAGTGATGTTCCAGTGTACTTGAAGAGGCTGAAAGGTAACGTGAATAATTCCAGCTATGCTTATTTCTGAAAGCAACGATTCCTCACCAGCATCCAGTGAGTGGATCCCTGAGGCCTTGCGGAGTTCAGTTGAAGTCACAAATTCAAGGATCCGAGATGGGAAATTTTATCACAGTATTAAGTCTTTAAAGGAGGGTAAAAACCTAAATCCTAGGGTAGAAACCCAAATCCTAAATTTTCTTATAATAGATATGCTGATTGGACATATTCTAGTGCAGCTGTAAACATTAAGTACTTAAAACATTAATCTTGAAAGGGAAAAGGAAAAAGAACTTAATTAAATTTTATGTTTCACTTTTTCCCATGCATGACTTAAAGCTAAAGTGCTTTTTAGAATCGAAGCTCTGAAATGCAGTTTATACTTTTAGCAACTCTTCCAATAGCATATGTTCCGTGAATATTCATGTGCTCTGAAAAAATCATTCATGGCAAAGAATGCAACCTACAATTACTCTGCTTAAATCGATCATGTATGGTGGAGTTGGGCTTGACTCTGAAATAGAACTTCAATAGAGCTTCAATTTTTATACTAAGCTTTCAGAATATTGTATTTGTAAGAATGCTGCTGTTGAATTGAGTTCCAGGTGATGATACGTGTTCATTTATTACAGACAGCGACACTTCAAATAATATTCAGTCATATGTAAGTGTGAAAAGTGTGCTTTCTTTTGGATGCCATATAGCAGCATAGGAAATAAAGTAGTTTTGATGGTCAGATAAAAGATTCCAGTGACATTCAGACTTTCAGAATGAAACCTTCTTCAGAACTTTTTCAAGTCTCCTATTTCTGTTTTTAATTCCAGCAGATTAACTCTGCAAATGCCATTTTTCCTGATTCCGTAACATTATCCTGTCTAGCTATTAAACCAGCTGCGACTGGATACAATGTGCTTTGTCGTACTGCTTTTTACATCTGACTCTTGCAAATTAAGCTAAAAATTAAAATTTTGAAAAATGAATTATATCAATATGCTAGCATGAAGATGATAATATATTTTTTCTTCTAGAGTGTATCACCAAACATTCTTTGGTCTTCATGACACTGTATTATATTCATGAACATTCTTTAAAGTATTAGCCATGTCACTTTGATTAATAGGAAAGGCTTTGTTTACAGTGCCTTAGCCTTTTCATGGCACAAACTCCTCAAGGTTTGATAATTTTTTATCTGAGATGTAAGTTACGGGATGCATATGTCTGTAATAAATATCTGACTTTTGTAATCTTCTATGATCTGTTTGTATGCTCACTTATTTGTATTTTTTCAAACCATAATGGTAGAGAATATCCCCAGCTGCTTTGAAAGTTTGGTTTTATTATTCTTCTGAAAAATAATTATTTTTTCTCCTCAGCTCTTTCTTACAATATGCTGTACTGAAGTCACACTGCTGAAAGTGTTACACGCCTTTCTCTGTGGTGTTCATATTTATTGTTATTATTTAGACGTATATGAACCATCATATAATTTTCATAGGCACTATACAAATAAGTAGCAAACAGGACTGTAACCTGGGACTTAGCTGGATGTTCAGTGCTGTTAGCATGCTAAGTATGGTTTCCCAGTATATGATTGCTGTTTAACTGAATAGTAGCTGCATATCCTGATGATGTAAGCAAGAAAACCTTAAAAAAGCTGTCCTCTTGAGAACAACAAAAAAAAAGTTGTACATTTTGTGTAGACATGGATAAGACCTGATCCAAAAGAGTTCAAAGAAAGTCAAACTGTTCCTTCCCAGGAAATGAGATAGAACTTAAGTGTCGACATTTTCATTGTACATGAAGTTGCTCTGTGTTAGATGTGTCTTAATATGCATGGGGTATGCAGCCTTCCATGCGTTTTCAGGTGTCATTATGAAGTATATTTTATAGGCACATACATGATTTATTAAATATAATCTCAAAGTAGTTTGTGGAATGAATGAGTAGTAACAGTCATTTTACTTGCATACATCAGATGCTGAATGATGGAAAAACTCATTGGACTTTTTCAAATGAGTACTAAAGAATTCATTCCAATTTTCAGTAGACATTTGTCATGTAAACTGTTGTACGTGTGAGAGGGATCCAACAATACGAGCTGTGGCTCTTGATGGGTATTTTCAGCTACCAGAAGGATTACTTCAGGATTGGTTTTTTTATTATTATTTCCCTTTTGACCTTGTCTAGAATGTTTCAGTAGTCATTTGTAACAAATATAATTAATTTAATTGGGAAACATACTTTAGTACAGATGGTAAAATACTGCCTTTTGTAAGTCATTGATAAGTATTTACAGGTGAGAATATTAGTGACAAGGGTAATTGAAATGCACTGCTGATACTGATCAGCTTACAAAGTGTTTCATTGTTGGACTCACACAGAGTTGAATGCGTTACCAGGAGCTGCACAAAATTTGCAGAGCCAGATACTGAAAGCTCTTGGAGTCTAAACAGAAAACCAATTAATAATTCTTCCTTTCTTAGTCTGCCAGTTTGTTTCATATGCATTGAGAGGGTTGGTTTTTTTGTTTGTTTGTTTAATTTTGCTATATATTTTTTTGCTTTGCTTGTAGGGAATAAGCATGATGATGGTACGCAAAGTGATTCAGAAAATGCTGGTGCACACCGGCATTACAGTAAGAGGGCAGCACTTGAAGAGCACTTACGGCACCATCATACAGAGCTGAAAAAGTCACACCAGAAAATCCATCCCACTGAAAAGCAGCAAGAGCAAGCCAGTTTGAGTCAGACTGCCTTTATGATTGAGTTTTTTGATGAAGACCATCCTCGAAAGAGACGTTCTTACTCTTTTTCTCAGAATGTAGGAGCTCTGTGTCCAGATTCTCCATCTCCAACACCTCCCGCACGAGCTGAAAGAGTGAAACCTACATCAGGAGAGAAACCAGCCCCTTCATCTGTGCAAGCTGGCTCATTGCATCACAGAGCAGTACATGGTGCTCATGCAAAACTTCTAAAACAAAAATCAGAAGAACCCTCTGCTACATTACCTGTCTTACAAACTGCATTGTTAAGGAGTTCAGGAAGCCTTGGCCATAGGCCTAGTCAGAACCAGGAGATGGACAAAAGGTTGAAAAGCCAACATATTTCTGCTGCTACTGAAAAGGACAATGAGGATGACCAGAGTGACAAAGGTACTTACACTATCGAGTTGGAAAATCCCAATTCTGAAGAAATGGAAGCCCGTAAAATGATTGACAAGGTGAGAAACATAAAATGTATACTGATGTTAAAGTGGTATGTGATGTGTGGGCAACCACACATCTGAAGTCTACCACTTCAGTTCTGCTTATTAAAGCTGCTGCAATAATACAAGTTTTTAAGGTAGCTTATCATAATGAAATATGGAATGTCATGAAAGTAATAGCAGGCATTTCGCTAAAAGTTATTTGTTTGATACCGCTGCTCATGTTAATAGTCTTCATGGGTTTTCAAAAGATTTAAGGACTGTAAGAATACTAGGCATTAGAATTCAATGGGTATTTTTATGACAGTTGTTAGATTTGAATTTATGATGTCCCTGGGGAATACTGACCTGTTCTTCAAACCCTATGGTCTTTGTAGTTTTCATTACGTAAATTGTTTCCATGTAAATGATAATATAGAAAGAGATTGTAAATGTGTAAGAAAGCAAAGCTTTCATTTCCCCAAAATGTCATTTTCATGGTTTGAATATAACATACACTTCATTAGGCTTAGGAATCTTATGATGACCAAGTAACTTCTGCTTCTTGGTAACAATGTTAAATAACAATCCAAATCATATTTGCAATCAAATACTGCAAAATTGCAGTTAAATAACTGCAAATGACTCTTTCTTTGGATTCAGCAGGGAGATAAGAGTAGGAGAAACTATGTTTAATCATTTGACTTAACAGATTCTTGGTGGAATCTTTTTATTGCTGCATTTTCCTCAACAATCTGTTGTGGTAGAATGCTGGCAACCAAATCTCAGCAATGTTTTAGCCAATTTAACAGGAAATTCATTGCTTACTTGTTACTGAATTATCTAAGGATTGGTTCTATACATCTAAATGTTTTTCAGAGATGAACAACTACATTAATACATTTAGGGTGAATTTTGCGATTTTGTAGAAAACCACTGGTATAGTGGGGAAATTAAAATCTATTACAGATGGGTTTATTTTATAAAAGGTGTTTATGGAGCATTTGGGGGAAGGAGTTTAAAGTAAAGATAATTGCCCTTAAAAAAAATCATAAAAGTAATGATTCCACCTCTTCTGGATTCTGAAAAGGAGACTTCTGACTTCTTTAAGTCAGTATTCAAAGAACTTCTGAAAACTAAAAGCACTCCAAAGACAGCAAGTAAATATTAAAAAATAACACTGCTTTGACTTATCCACTGGAAATCCCTACATCATTTTAAAGTTACAAAACTTCAATTATTGCATCAGAAAAATGTTAAGTCCTGTTTTTGCTAAGTGTAGCTGTGAAACAGGATTTATTTGGAAACCAGAAAAAATAGCATTTGGGAATAGACCATTTATGTACTTTAAAGATCACAGTATTAACATTTTTATAATAACCCTTGAGGATATGAGGGGTTTTTTTGAAACAAATCTGTTACAGGAGAGATTCAGAAACAGGAGGTGAATGTAAGCATTAGGGATGGTAGCAGAACACTTGTTGCTGTTCTTAGTGTTGCATAAAATGCTTTTGGATATCATAAATACCTCTTACTGCTAACATAAAAAGTGTCACCACTAGAAATTAAAGATTCCCTTGGAAGTAAAGCAGAGATTTTTTTTTCTTTGAGGTCTTCTGTATCTTTTTCCTTAGTACCTGTACTGAAGAATTACGAACAGTATATATTATACTCAGTTCAAAAAACCTTGTGGCACACTTCTTATTTGATTTGGTAAGATGAAAGAAGCATGATACTATTTTTATGAAGTGCAGAAAAACAGCCAGTAAAGAAAATCAAAACCAGATGCAAGCCAAAATTTCTTCCTCCAGCTGAGCTCAGCTTTGCTTCCCTCCTATTTTAAATTGCTAATGCTAAGAGTTCTGTTACTTTGCTGAAGGTAGTTGAGTGAGGAATAAGAGGAGGACTTTTGTCAGCCTGTTGACTGCTGAGCTGCTTTAACGAAGAACATTATTGGTATACATTTTGCCAGTAATTCCGGTATAACCTCTCTTTCTTTGTTGGCAAGTCCGTCCTTTTTCTGAGTGCCTGCTCAATTGAATATCATCTGAGATTGTCTGCTGAGCTAAAAGAGTAACTGAAATTCAAGAGTTGGATTTGCTAGAATTTGAGTGGAAGTGCACTACAAATACCAGGGATAACTTTCTAAAATACTTGCACGAATAATGCAGACATGTCAGTAACAATTTAGTTTAGAATAGTGCTAAGTTCTATGTCTGGTTTACCTGAAGAATTTCCTATGGGATCAAATACTCCTGGTTTGGGTATTTTTCTCCCTTTTACTGGAAGAAAGAGTGAAAATGGCCAAAATATCCAAGGATTACTTTCAGTGTGACTCATTCATTTCAGAAGCCTAAACCTTAGCTTTTCTCCTGTAAGCAGACTAATCTTCTCTTTGGAAAGGCATGTAAGAGCAAACCACTAATGCCAGAGTGGCATTACCTTGTCAAAAATCAAGGCATGATGAATAAGGCTTCTATGAGTTAAGAATTCAGGAAATGAAAAAAATTCTATATAATTTATAAAAAAGACAGGAAGGATCTTAATGTTGAGCTGTGTTCTTTCCTTCAAAAGTGCAATTTTTGCTTAATGTAGCCTTTTACTAAAAATTCTAGGAAATAGACTGAGGGACAAAAATAACTTATGTGATATGATTTAAAATCCAGAAAGGATGCTGTCCTGCTTATCTCACATGTAAATTTCATTTGGATTGCCAAGGATCTTTTTTTTTCGTCTGCTACTCTTTCAGTCTCTAAAAAGAAAGTATTATCTCTAGAACAGAAAAGAAGTAGAATGACAAACATTTTTCTTGATGATTTTAATGCCTGGCTTTTGAAAAGAGAATGTGAGAAAAACATCAGAAAGAAAGAAGACGACATTTTTTAAGTAACAGAGAAAAGTGTTTTGGTGAGATCTTTTTCCCCGTTAGAGAAGTGGGTATAATCATTTATCGCAGTGATGACTGTCTTGGAGTGAATGTCTGTCACTTACCTAAAATGAAAGATTCCAAAAACATGGAGGCTTGTGTCTTACACAACTTTCAACACCATTTGCTGAGCTAATGAAATAAAAATTAGACAAGATTTAAAGATCTGGAATAGTAAAATAAATATATATATATCTCCTCTCAAAATAGGAAAAGAGAAATTTGTGGAATTGTTTGCAAATTTGCAAGATTAAGATAAAATAGATTTGATTTTAGGACAAAGAAATAAAGTACTTCATAAAAATAGTAAGCAAATAGTTGTAAATGTGAAGAAGAGATGCAAAACCTATGCACACCCGCAGTCCCCCATAGATTGTTCTGTTTCTATGCTTACATCAGTCATGATAGAAAATGATGTATTTCAGGAAGACTAATTATTTCTTCTGTGTTGTTATTTGAATTTTATTTATAAATCTTTACTACATTGGTAGAGGAAGTAAATACCACTGCATTGTAGCCAGCTTTGAACAGGTTACTTGTGCTTAGAATTGGTGTGTCATGTCTCTTAAAGGCAAACATCTTAGAGAATAAAAAAATAAATTTAAAAAATTAAATAATGAATAAATAAACCCATCAGGTTTTCTAGAGATCAGGAGAAATCTCCAACTGTGTTATTAGGCAGAGATAAAGAAGCAATCATCATAAGATTTCAAAGTTGTTTCTATTTTAAAATAAAACACGCACGTGTACATGTTAGGACCAACATCAAAACATGAAGCTATCACAGAAGGAAAATGGGTATGCCCTAGGGGGCTTTCTGTGTATTTTTACTCAATTGAATTTAATGTTAATATATTTCTGAATGGAAAGAGTTGTCAGAGTTCCCATTGTAGAGAGAGTGGTTATAATTTGCATACAGTTGCAATCTTCAGCTGTTACCACTGTAACTGCTTTTCACTCCATAGCCAATCCAACTGGTCAGAATTGTCTCCACAAAATTCGTGCTTACACAGGATCCAGCAGTGTCATGTCACAAATGACACAAAACCATTTACACAAACTCCATCTTGATTATTGTAATTTTCTGTGAAACACATATTCTAGGATTTTTGACTAATTTTAATTTTTAAATTGCTATTATTGCTATTTCTTTCAAATCCTCTGGGATTTTTGATATATAGAGACTGAGTGAATACTGACAGTATTAGTGATGTGTAAATGGGTTGTACATTCCCCTCTCCTGTCAGTAGTTCACTTGCATTATTACTCACAGAATCACAAGGTTGGAAAAGACCTTTAAGATCTTCAAGTCCAACCGTTCCTGCCCTATGCTAAACCGTATCTCTAAGTACCTCATCTGCCCTTTTTGTTAAACATAGGCATCCAGGGAAGGTGACTCAACCACCTTCCTGAGCAGCCCATTCCAGGCCCCAACAATTCTTTCAGTAAATTTTTTTTTTGAATCTGACCCTGCCCTGGCACAGCTTTGTGCCATTTCTCCTTGTCCTATCTCCTGTCACTTGGGTGAAGAGACCATTGCCCACCTCTCTACAACCTCCTTTCAGGTAGTTATAGGTGGTGATAAGGTCTCCCCCCAGCCTCCTCTTCTCCAGACTAAATGTCAGGAGTTTCCGTATGGTCCTTTGTCACCTTTAGTTTACAAAATATAAATCCTAACCAAGATCGATACCATTTCTCAAAAACTCGTGTTCTTTTCACTTGTTCTCTGCAGTATTGACATAAGGTTATGTCTTACTGTTCTTTACAAATTGAGAAAACTTGAGAAATTAGCAATAAACCCTGCTTCCTAAAAGACCTTTAATTAGCCAATGGTGTTTCTGCATCCAGGTGTTCAAATTCCTGGATGGTATGAATTTGTTAGTAAGCAAATGGATTCAGAAAATAAATACATTGATAATGTGAAAGTATGATTGAATAATAGAATGATGTCTCTTTTGTTATATTGTAGAGCTCTTCTTAAAATTAGCATTGAGAGCAATTTCATCCATTTGTAAAGAACAAAAGCTGCCCTGACATACTACAAAAGCCATCTTGAACCTACTGGGCGTATAGTATTCTCTACTCAGCTTCAGAAAGCCACAACTCTTTTTAGCAAAGTAGTATTATAATTGCTGCAGCTAATGGCTAAGTACAAAATAAACAAGAATAAAGATGTTGATTTGATTTAGAATATACTTTCAGTATTACTTTTAACACATAAATGTACTTTTCACACCTAGTGTTTTTCCTTTACATTCAGCTGTTCTGCCCTGTAGATAGGTTCAATCCATTCTTCTGTTAACACTTACAATTGCTCTGTTCAACGCTGAGTTGTACATTTTCTCTTGTTTATGTTTTTTAAATAATCAGATTTGTTCTGTTAGAAGGAGGTTTTCTTAGCAGTCTTCCTACGGTACATAAAAAGGTAAGTCTATCAGGGGATGAAAGAATTAAAAATTTTCTTTCTGCAGTTCATCTTCCTTTTGGTTGATATAAAAAGACTGCAAATTGTCAGGTTAATGAATTTCCTCTTTTCAAAACACTACCAGTAATAAATTATAATAAATGAATATGCAATTAAATCTGGATGTGTTTGGAATATTAAATACTTTGAGGCTATTGCAATAAATAAAAAGCAAATAATTATGTTTGCAAAATCTTAGGGGGAGTTCTTGGGAATTGCTTTCTTGCTTTACATTAGGGTTGTTTAACTTCAGGTTTTTCTGAATGGAAATACTTTGGAGAACTTACTGTAGCACAGTTTAACTCCCATGTGTGGGAAGGGAAGAAGCAGAATCAAAGCTGCATATGTGTGTTTCAGTTCTCATCAGCCTAGCTAACAAGGAAATACAGAATATTATAACAGCATATATGCATATGGAAACAGGGTTTATTTCTCTGTTGACATAATCTTGAGAGAGTTTAGTTTTGTTAAAAGTGTGGACCAGCTCAGATGTTTTTCATCATTTGTAAATAGTGTGCAGTGCACAACAGAGATTGATTTTTAAAACTGGGATCGATATAGCAAATCAGAACTTTTTTTTTTTAAGATCTGCAAGGTTTATCAGGAAATATATATTCCTTTACTAAAACTATATTCATTGAAAAACATGTATTTACAGTGCAAGCAGAGCAGGAAGCATGAAATGTTTCTTACTATGATACTTAACAATACATGTTTTTATAACTCCTCTTGTTATGTTGTTGACATACATGTTATGGAACTCTTTGGCAATTTTTTGCAATATTCTACCTGAAAAGAGTCAACAGGCAACGAATCAATTAGAAGGAAAAAAAATTATCTCAGCACGTTTCAATGACTGTTTAAGGACCCAAGACAGATATAACTATTTGCAGAAAGTGACTTTCAAGTCATCTGTCTTTACACATCTTCTTGTTTTAATTGCTTTTACTATGGCTTCAGAAGTTTCTTCTAGAAAGTATGCTTTTAAGTGCCACCGTGTCTTGGTTGCAGAACAATGATGTTTTATGAATACAATACTGAAAAAGCAGTAGAACAATCGAAGCCTATCAAATCACCTGAGCACATAGATTTTGTAAAGAGTTCAGAAGACATTTGTAATGTTCTTTCTTCTGAGGGTAGAAGTCCTATAGGCTCCAAACCTGTTTCCTTTTGATTTTGGAATTCTAAAGAAAAACTAATTCTGTAGGAAACAGGTACAAAATATGTAAGTACGTAAATACATAACTGGCATCTGGCAAGAGGAAATTATTAGACTTGGAACATTGATCCTTTAAATTGGCTTATGTAGCTTTTTTATACCAAAGCACTTTGCATCTGACTATCTTCAATATATAGTTAAAATTGACATAAACAGCTTCTGTGAAAATCCATGGCTATTCATGAGATATGTCCTGCACAGAACACAGTCTGTTCTCCCAGGATGGCTAGGATAACTGCCAAGAACGAGCAAAATCTATTAAAACCAAACTTCTCAGAAGCACCATGGTTAAACACAGTTCATGCCACAGTAAAACAGAGAGTGATGCTTAAGCATTGTACATTGGCTTGTTATGCTTTCTCAAAGGTGAGAAGAAAAAGTTTGCCTTTTGTCTTTTCTGTCTGATCCATAACTGACTTCACAACCAGTTTACTGCATGTTATGAATGTGTGGGCTACCTTCTTTGGAAGAATTATGAGGAGCTCAGTTTGAACACCAAAGTGCAGTGTTGCCAACATGATCTGCAATATGGATCTGAAGCCTCTTCCATTTCCCTGTTCTTTGGAATCCTCTCTTCCCGTCAATCAAGCATCCTCTGAGTGTGGTTTATTTACACCTTCTTGCTTAGTACATCCAAACTGTGTCCAAATCCTACTTGTGTTTCCAAATTCATGTCTCTTCCCTCTTTTTTTTTTTTCCTTGCTGATCTGACTGTATCAGTTTCTGAAATTTACTTTTATTTTACTTCCCTGACAATCAAATGTACTCATCATCTTCCTTTCCTCTAAAAAGTTATGAAACATAGTTTCTATTACAATTTACTTTCCCAGCACTTTACACTGGTAAATACCTTATTTCAAATTAAATCACTTGCTCCCTGTTTTACTTTGCCGTGATCCTGTCCTTAATACCGTGCACAGTACAGACCTTTGTCCCTTACCTGTTCCCTGCTTTTACTTGGTTTGCTTTTTTAACAGCTCATCTTTGAGTTCCCTTTTACATACTTTTTGTCTTTGGGGTTTGTTGTTCTCCTTGTATATAGATTGCTTGCATTGAAATTAATAGTATTTGAATGATCATCCTTTTCAAATACGTCTGAAATAGGTTCTGAAAGAATACAATGAGAATTATTCAAATTCTTTTAGTTTCTAAGTACCATCATTAATGGATGGGGTTCTGGGCTATAGCTCTCTGAATTGCAACTAGAATCCTTATTATTTATTTGTTGGTTTTCTGTTAATATTATTAATAATTAGTGCATATCCTTTATGTTAAGATTACAGTGGTAAGACTACTGGGGAATCTTTAGAAACTCAAAATTATAAAGCTAGATGGAATTTTTCAGTTTTGTATTCCATATAAAATTTATGTTCCTAGTTTGTTTAGTGCTCCTAAAAATGCTTTATAATGCTTTGTGTAGTAAAAAGCAAGTTTGCTGTAAAAGTGAATGAAATTATCTGTTAGGATTCTCAAATAAGACCTTCTTTTCCATTGATACCAATATCTTCAGTAGTGATTTAGATGAGGAACTAGGTCTGTGGACATTAAGGACTAAGTAATTACAGCATTGTAGAACTGCAGCAGGTTCTTAATAAACCATGAAATAGTTTAAAATTAATGTCCTAAAATTAAATGAAAGTTCGTATAAAATCATGACATTAGGAACTGTGGAAAGCATGTAAATGAGATACAAGTAGAAAAACTTTTTTTTACTCAAAAACTTTAAAGTTTATAAAAGCACGTAAGGAAAACATCAAGTGGGGGTTTGCTGTTGCTTGAGAGTGTTTTAGTGAACCCATTTTCTTCCTTTAGATTCATAAAAATGGCTTCTGCTGCCATTAATTTTTTGGACCAGTTTTCATTTTCATTTCTAGAAGGTCTCACATGTGTCAATAAAGAAAAATGGTGTCTTAGGTTTTAAATAATCATCACCTTTGATAATTAATCCTGAAGTTAATTATATTGATCTCTGGTATACTTCAATTGTGATACAGAAGTTATAAATTCATCTTTTTTAGGGGGCAGGGAATGAGGGGAGAGTGAACAAGACCAGTTCTCAATCACTAAAGCTAGCTTGTACTAAAGCTGTTCGAGCTATTGTGACAAGCAGGTGTGCTCTGAGTCATGAGCTGTTTTCACAAGAAAATGCATTTGGTCTGCCAAAACAGATTACTCTGCTTTCTCCAAAATTAGCCCTTGCAGAAGAGGACAAAGCACGTGCTCAGATTTAGTCCAGCAACTCATGCTGTATCCCAAAATATGTCAGTATTTCTTGCAATGATTGCATCTTGCATGTGACACATAGGTTTTGTTACTTCTCATTTGTTACAGCATTAATAATTTTTAAATTACTGTTTTATGTAGTTTGTTTTCCCTGTGGAACCACAGAATGTAAATGGAATATCACAGGGTGGTCTTTGGAGAGCTTACCATTCACTGCATGGCAATTGAAAAGTTTCAGGAATTCCATTTTTCTCTGCTGATTTAGGAGATTTCATTATGTGACAGCCACAGTGTTGTCATTCTGCAACTGAGAAATGACTGATTTCTCTTTGAGCTTTTGTAAGACTGACTCTTTGAGCTAGAAGTCTGATCTGAGATGCTAAGTTATTATCTAGGATCACTGTTTTTAAGGATCATAGGATCATAAGCTGAGACAGATTGCCCCGGATGTTATTCGTTGTGTTGCTCACACCCTACGAGGACAGAGACCAGGTAACCTTGCCTGCCTGTCCTCAGAGTGAAAAACCTTTTTTTTTTTTTTTAAATATCCTGTCTGAACCTCTCTTGTTTCAACTAACATGAGTTATCCCTTATCTTCCTGCCTGCATGATTATGAAAAGCCTGGATAACATTTTGATAAGCTTCCCATAGGTACTGGGGCCTGCTGTTAGACACACCCAAAGCCTTCCTTTCTCAAAAATGATCAAACTCAGACTGTCCCCACAGTGAAAGTGCTCCAGCCTTGACCATCTTGTTGGCACGCTGGATACATGTGATTTGAGATGGTTTGGGAAGTTCTTGTAGTCATAAAGCAATGCACAGAATGCCTTTACGCCCTTTATCAAAAATAAACCAAAAAAGGCATTCTTCTCAGTTTTCATGCAGCTCACAATGTCATGGAATCTGGAATCATCTCTTTCCTCCCCAAAACAGCTAATTGAAATACATACAGTAGTTACTTCTGTTTAAAGGTGTAGCTGCTGGTTTTAAGAAAGACAAGCTTTACAGAAAGAAACTTTGCTCTTCTCATAAAATAGATGAGAGATGCACTGATGGGTGTCATCAGCATTTCCTCCAGATTTTTTTTTGTTTGGTTAAGTTATCCCCTAGACTTCCCTTAAATGACTTTGAAGTCATGAAGATATTTAAAGAACAGAAACATCTGAAGAATTGTAAGCCTTGCAGAATTTCATTCAACCTTTTTAGGAAGATACGGATCTCGTATCTGTTCAGTCACATGTATCTTGTTATAACAAGCCATAAAGTACATACTGCATTTTTCTAAATAGACAAGAGAGAATTTCCAGCAGAAATCTTTGGGTTATTCCATGGCTGTTTCTTTTGAGGGTGTATTCTCATTACTTAGAGAATAGTGTAAGTGGATCAGTGAATCCTGACAGTATTCTTTTTCTGCAGATGTGTGACAGCTGCATAAGTGATGTCCTAATTTTGTCAAATACTAAACAAGATTTGTTTTCTTTTGCATGGCTTTCATATTTTAAGTCTTAATTATGTATTTATGACATTGTTTTCAAAGGAGTTTTATGTATCCCAGATGTGAAATTTAGTTTTTTGGGATAATTACACTTGCTGAGAAGAGGAGCTTTACAGTTGTGTAGTTATGGATCTTAGGGCAGGTGTGTGCACATACCAGTGCTCCTAGATGTGGAATGAATGTGTAGTGCAAAATTATGCATTTATTGGAGAAAATCCTTTCCATTTCTTTCTAGTAATACCATCCCCAAATAATTTTCCTTTTCTGGCCTATGATATGCCTACTGTATATACAGAGGGAGCATTAGGCGGTAGATCTATTACTTGGGTCTTATTTCTGCCTGTGTTACATTTCACATGGAAAAAAGGCAATACTCAAATTTGGTTTTGTGGTAGTTTCAGTAATAGAAGAAGGATAACAAAATTTGCTTAAGTAAGAGTTCAGTGCTACAGAAGGTAACACTGAAAAAAAGGAAGGAGCCTTAGGGTGCTGTTTGTGAAACAAGTGAAGAAGATACTTGACATGGTAAATGAATGTGCCATCAGATAATATGAAGCAATTTAAAGGCAGCAATTTACTCCTGTAGTCCTGATTAGATATGGGAGTGTTGAACTTATTTTCCTTCTGGTGCTTAGGCAATAAAATCAGAATTTTATTTCCTTTAAAAGAACATGTGAAACTCTGTAATCAATGGAACTATGTTAAACAAGGAAAAAAATGGCTGCAGAATAGTGATGTATTCCAAGAAAGGAGGCCAGTGGATAACTGATTTGTAGCTTCAGAAATGCTACAACTGTACAAATCAATTTAAATTATATCACACTTTTTCAAGAAAAAAACATTTATTAAGTACTCTTAAGCTACTGCTGCATAAGTCTATCTAGACATGAATTATGTATTAATTGAAAATTGAGGAGCATTGCTTGGATTTTAAATTTTAGAAAGCAGGCTTTTCACATGAAAGCAAAATACAAATATAATGCATTTGAAAAAAAATCCTGAGTTCTATAAATAGCAGCATCTTTCCAGACATTTAGAAGAATGTAAGCAGGAGTCAAACGACGAAGTGCCTAACTTTTATTTTTCCTTCATCTACTTCTCAACCCCAAACCATTATGGTTTGTGGCCATCTAGTGGTGAATCCATTTTAAATACACTAACCTTGGTCAGAATTTTAGTAACTGTCTGCTGGTTTTGCTGTGCAAAATTGAGTTACAAATCAGATTGGGGGAAAAACAATTCTATATCTTTTTATCTTTTGCACTACCATTTTTTTCAGGAGGATCATATCTGCAAATGTCACTTCCTTCTTTCATTTTCTTTGTCTTTAAGAGAAAAATTGTTTTGATATTAAAATTTTTAGTAAGCCAATTTTTTTGGGGGGGAGGGTGTTGCATTTTTATTCTTATGTTTTGATTTGTTTTTTTGTTGGGGTTATTTAAGGTCCAAGTAGTAGAGCAGTGAATTTATTTCTTAGGCAGAGATTTACTAATTTTATAAATTATATTATTGCAAGCTATGACCTAAAATATCTTTGAACTATGCATCAATTCTGAAAGCAAGTGATATTCCTTAGTATCTATGACTCCTGAGAAATTTGACAGACAATATGCTGGCTCTCCTGCTGAAGTCCTTATTACTAAATTGCCTTGGTAATAAGAGTTTCCTAGTATTTTTCTTCAAGCAATAGTTTTAAAATGTCATGTGGAAATTATTCTCTCATATTCAGAAGGGATTAATATAAGCATCAGTAGGAAACAGCATAGAAGAACAACTACAGCAAGTAACTCACATCTTGAATGTGATGAGTCTACATGGTTTGTGAGACCTGGTGGACTTGCAATATGTACTAAGTCCCTAACAAATGGAAAACTGAAAGTCTGTTTGCATTAAAGATGTAATTCAATAAGCGGATTAGTAGCTCACGTAAGCATTTGCATCTTTTGTTTTTACTAGATAATAGCAAAAATTTATAACATTGGTGGTTCTGGTTACTGGTTTTTCCTTAATGGGGAAATGGACTGTAAAATGGATTTTGTAATGATTTTTGCCTTTACCTTTTGTTTCTTTCATCAGTGTCATTTTTTCATATCTGATCATTCCAACTAGCAGTTCCTTGAATTTTCACAGTGTTGGCATAAGACTTCTGCTATTTTTTTTTAACTTGCTGTAGATATTTCTTCTATTTAATTTGTAGATTTCACTAAGATGACAGATAAGCATAATACAACAAAACCTATTTAAACTCACTCTCCAGCATGCCACCATCCATCCATTAACATTGAATATTGTATCAGGATGGTATTGGGTTAATGTATGTAATGGTTTGTTTCGTTTTCAGGTATTTGGAGTGGATGACAGCCAGGATTATAATAGGCCTGTTATCAACGAGAACCAGAAAGATTTAGTAAAAGATTGGGCTATAAATTCTGCTACAGTAGTGCTGGAAGAAAAAAGACCACTGAGTACAACTGGATTTCTTGACACAGAGGTAGAATTTAATTTTTGATGGTCTTCTTTTTTCTTCCAATGAGAGAGCACTAAGTGAGTGCACCAGTAAGTGTTCAGCAGCAAACAAAACCTTGCCTAGAAAATGTTAGCTGAGATCTGTAAGTATTTTATTTTTCTTAGGCCTTGATTGTGTCTGCCAGACAGACGCGTTACATTGTGAAGGTGTTTTAAGCTTTGCTGCCTTTCTATGTGCACTAATACTAGTGTATTGGAAATGGAGCAGGAGCTTCCTTGCAACATTACATTTGCAGCATACGTTTGCACAGCATATACTTCCTGTAAGTTATGCAGCAGCACTGAGGAAAAGGCTGGTTATGTTTTATAGCCCAAAGCAAGTACCTATATTAAAACTCAGGAAGAAGGTGTATACATTTAGTGTGGTACAAAGTCAGCTAGTAAAAAAACGGTAGATAATACCTTTTGCATTTTTTCCAAAGCCAAAGGACTTCAAGTTTTTACATTTACGATTTAAGTTCTCAAGTGAGATGCCACTCAGGAAAAGTCACTTGTGTTGCTTGCCTCAGAAGCTGTATAATTTAATCATCTGGTGAAAGCTTAGGCAAAGGAATTTGCCTGTTCTTTATATATGACTCAGAATTTGCGCACAAGCTAGATGTTAAGCATATTTCATATTGAAATCTTGGGAGTCTTTCTGAGATCATTGTGATGGATAAACTCGAACTTGAAACGTGGTGGGAACAGAATGGGCTCACACTGGAGCAGAATTAATCTGGTAACAGTAACGAAGCACACCACACTTCTACTTGCTATGGCAAACTGTTTCTGAATTATGATCCTGTAAATTAGCAAACTTTATAAATAAGCAAATTTTCTGGAATATATCAAGAGCTTAAAGTAACTTTGTGTGCCTGCCATGCAAATACATTGGTTTCAGGATCTAGGAATGTATTCTCCTAGAGAAAGTGTGCTTTATCATGGTTGTACTTTAGCTACTGTGCAGTCTTGATATACTGAGTATGTTACTGTATTTAGATTAGTATCTTTGAATAGTTTCATGAAGTTACTGCTTTGAGTAAATTATTGCCGTGCAGCATGAGCATATCCTGTGGCAGAATTTGACAAAATTGCCTTTCACTTTGCTTCTTTGCATGAATCTGTAACTGCCATCTTTCCCTCTTTTCTTTTTCATACCTTTTGAAGCATTCAGCTCTTTTGCCCATTTTGCCATTTTCAAGATTTTTAGAAGCATTGATATTTTTCCATTTGTATAATTTTGTAAGCAGCAAAAGAATTTATAATTTAAGAACATAATGAGCTTTCCAGGTGTCATATTTTACTAACAATAGAGTTTGATTTTAGACAACTGAGACTTCTTCTGCAATCATACAGCAGTTTTAAGAATCTCTTTGGCAATGGTGTATTAAAGCTCACTTTGATTTATGTTGAAATTACAAGAAAGATACCTTTTATTACTTTGCTGAATAAAAAGGTCATCTTATATGGGAAGAGCATTGGTTATTTGGCATAGTCTTAATTTACAAGATTATTATGAGGCATGCTAGTGGAAGAAATGAAAATTATTCAGTAGGTAGAGGAGTAAAAATCAATTGCTGAGGAGACCAGCTTCGGTGTAAGTATGTCCGCACTGGGAAAGGATTTGCAGCAAAAAAAGGCCAACCAGTAAAGAGCAATTCTGGGGGCTTTTTGAGACCAGGAAAGTCAGCTAGCCTGTGCTGGGGGCCAGCAAAGAAAAACAAGGGAAAATGTGAGCCCACTGTTGAATGAGGCACATTTCATGGTGACAGAGGATGCATAGAAGGTGCAGTTACTGAATGCCGCCTTTGCTTCAGTTTTTATTGCTTAGGCCCACCCTCAGGAGCCCCAGGCTTTAACAGAGAAAGTCTGAAGGAAGATGTTCCCACGGTTGAGGAAGACCCAATTAGAGAACAGTGAAATAAACTGGATATCCACAAGTCCATCGGTCCTGATGGGATACATCCGTGAAAAGGTGCTGAGGGAGCTGGCAGAAGTCATTGCTAAGCCTCTCTGCATCATCTTTGAAAGGTCCAGGAGAGCAGATGAGGTACCTGAAGATTGGAGGAAAGCCAGTGTCACTCCACTCTTCAAAAAGGGCAAGAAGGATGACCCAGGAAACTACAGGCCAGTTAGCCTCACCTCCGTCCCTGGAAAGATGTTGGAGAAACTTTTTCAGGGGGTTCATCTCAAAACGTGGAGGAAAAGGTTATCAGAAGCAGTCAGAATGGATTCACCAAAGGGAAGTCATATATGACTAACCTGATAGACTTCTATGAGGGCATGACTGGATAGGTAGATGAAGGGAGAACAGTGGATGTTGTCCACCTTCCTTGACTTCAGCAAGGCTTTTGACGTCTCCCACAGCATCCTCATAGGCAAGCTCAGGAAATGTGGGTTAGATGAATGGACAGTGGGGTGGATTGAAAATTGGCTGAATGACAGAGCCCAGAGGATTGTGATCAGTGGCACAGAATCTAGTTGGAGGCCTGTGACAAGTGGTGTTCCTCAAGGGTCAGTCCTGGATACGGCCCTGTTCAATATATTCGTCAATAACTTGGATGAAGGGATAGAGTGTACCCTCAGCAAGTTTCCTGATGATACAAAACTGGGAGGAGCAGCTGACACACCAGAAGGCTGTGCTGCCACCCAGCAAGATCTGGACATCCTGGGGTGTATCAAGAACTCAGTTGTGACCAGCAGGTTACTCAAGGGATGTTATCCTCCCCCTCTACTGTGTACTGGTGAGACCTTTTCTGCAATATTGTGTACAGTGCTGGGCTGCCCAATTCAAGAAGAAAAAGGGCTACAAAGATGATTTGGGACTAGAACATCTCTCTAATGAAGAAAGGCTGTGGGACTTGGGACTTTTTAGTTTAGAGAAGACTGAGGGGGGATCTTACCAATGCTTGTAAATACTTTAGGGATGGGTGTCAGGAGGGTGGGGCCAATCTATGGTGGGTGCCCTGTGGCAGGACAAGAGGCATAAACTCAAACGTTGGAAGTTCCACCTAAACATGAGGAGGAACTTTACTGTGAGGTTGGCAGTGCACTGCAACAGGCTCCCTACAGAGGTTGAGGGGTCCCCATCTCTGGAGATATTCAAAACCCACCTGGATGCAATCCTGTGCAGCCTGCTTTAGGTGATCCTGCTTTAGCAGTGGGGTTGGATTAGGTGAGCTCCAGAGTCCCTTTCCAACCCCTGCTATTCTGTGCTTCTGTGATAAGCAATGTGGTTATTGCAAGAATTAGCGTAAGAAGAGATGAAGACAGATGAAGATGGAAAAAACTTACTAGAGAAAGTTAAAAATAGAATTTGATTGATAACATATCTTGAATTAAGCTAATTCAGAGAGGTGTGCTTTGTAATGTCATAATGGAAAAATAATCATGAGGATAAATATTATTTTACTTCCATAAAGTCTTATATCAAAATTTGAACAGTTTGGCTGTGCAAATCATTAGGAAAGGGAGAGGTAAATGTGTTTTGATTTCTAGAGTATGTGGGTATCATGTTCTCATTATATACAAACTTCTTCTGGTGTTTTGAAAGATTTACTGTATTAATCAGCTGCAGATCATAACTTAATAAATCTTATTGAAGACTTTGGCTAAATAAATGCATAACGTTAAGATAGGTCAGTGTCCCAGGCTTGCATCCACTCAGATTGTGGGTGGACCTTGTTCCAGCTGCCCTTCACAGTTGTACCTATAGACAATTTAGCAGGGTGAGGCAAATGCAGGACATGGTTGGTATAGGAAAAACAGAGAATAAACATTTACGAAATTTCAAGTCAGGAAGATGGAAAAGAATAACAAAGATTTTCTTAAAATTATTTTGGGATCGAAAGATTATTCTGAACTTAAAATATCTTAATTTTACAGGACTTTTGAAGTATCATGAATAATGTGCTTGGACCTAAAAAAAAAAATTGCTTTTCTTATAAAGGCATTCTCAGTTTTTCCTTTGATATGACAAGCTTTGTTACTTTGGAGCAGTGTATGTCATGAGACTAAATCAAATGCAGAGTGAATGCCTGACACGGTTGGATTGAGCCTGCATGTACTGGTTCATGTCTTTTCAATGATTACAGATAGACAATAAAGATACTAAATCCATTTATTTAAAATATTGAAATGTTTTTATTTTCTATATTATAAGCTGCCACTTGCCAACCAAGGTAAGTGATTTCAGAACAAAAATTAAACAGAGAGCAAAGAAGTTGTTATTTATTCTTACTATGTGAACTTGATAATTACTGGAGACATTTGGGCCACGATTTATCCATCCAGCTTCCATTTAATTTTCAGTGGCCAGTTAGTTATGCTGACCACAGTCCTTAAATAATGTATGTAGTTTAGTAGCATTGTCTTTGATGTGCTTCTTAAGGACATGTCTCTCTTTTGTTGTCGTGTGGGGGTTGTTTTAATTTTTTTTTCTGTAAGCCTGCAGCACAGTAAGAAACCTGGTTATTCATCTGCTGGTTCATCAGTGCCATTGCCAACAGTGTTGCTTTTCCTGTTTTGAATGCCCATTTCATGTCTTTCCCGATGAAGATAAAGTAACTAATACCAAACACATTCTGAATGCTTAACTTTATTAATGTAAATATTTGACATATTGCTGCTTAGAAGTAGAGAATTGCTCTGTGTATTTAGAAGCTGTGTTTCCTTTTGTTTGTCCTTTCTAATTACACTTAATTTCCTGTCCTTCTATAGGCAAGCCATTCAGACTGAAGTTTGATACTTGGGGTTTTTTTAACTCAGATGCTATATTGAAATGTAGGACGAAACGTAGGATGATTGTGTCACCAGTACCATATAGCTGTGAAAAGGCAAATAAGACCCTTGGAAACCCTGAAAAAAATATTTCCAGTATAATAGGACAGTGTTGTCACCATGGTAGAAAACATTGGTGAGACTTCCTCTGAAATACTGGCACTAGAATTGTTATCAGTCTTGGATAAGAAGGGTGAATATAAAAGTCAAGAAGGTACAAAGAGATCTACTCAGATTGTTAAAGGAATGGAGATTTACCTTACAAGAACAGACTGATAAAGTTCATTTAGTCTAGCAAAGTACTATCTGAGATGGGTGCAATTGCTGGGTTTTGCTGTGTTAAGTAGAATAATTGCAACAGAAGGAAAAATCTATTTGAGATAGATGCCAGTGTTGTTTGAAGAACCAATATTGAAGACGTTTGTTATGTATAAAGTGACCATGGCAATGTGAAAGAAAGATCACTAACCCTGGAGGAATATGGATCTGAAGCAGGTAGAATGGAGAGGAAGTAAAAAGAATTGCACTTCAATTTATGAAGGATGGCATAGCATGATTCTTAACATGAGATACCTAAAATGTCAGACGAGTCTTCCTCTCGTTTTTTTTATTCAGCTTCAGATTATTGAAATTTATTTTTTTCTAAAGAGATTGTTCTGCTGAGAAATGGCAAGTATCAGAGATACCTCCAGGTGTCATTTGTGCTGTGAGTTCTTTTCAAACTCATAGAACCTGAAGCCCTAAATCTTTAGGCTGAATACTAAGTCTACAGGAAATCCATGGTAGTTTTTTGAGGATCTATTACTCCAATTTAGTGTGTGGAATAAGCATAAGGGAAAACACAAAGTTAAAAGGCTGGTATCTCTTATGTAAACCCAGAAAATTCCTTTTGGTATTCGAGAGATTTAGAGGCATGGTTACTTGAGATCCTGTAAGATGCAGATTGGTATAAATTATAGAAGAAACATTAAGATAATTGGATCCAAGTTTTTTAACTCGTTTTACAAACTTTTCACCTCTTGGATGTGCTTAAATTGCTATCAAACTGCTGTTCAGAGCATCGTAGCTTGTGTTTGTATATATAGAGTTAGCAAAACATACGTTTACATCCACTGCTATGTAGCAAATGGGGGTTTTGGCCGTGGTATTACGTTTGGAGAACAGTAATACATTGTGTTGCTTCAGTTATTTTGCAAAATCTTGATAGACTTCTCTACAGTGAAATGGAATGCACATTTCTGATGCATATATGTGTCTCTGGAACTGATTAGGTGGTACACAAGGAGCTAACTGGAGTTTTCTGTAGCAAAGATAATTGAGACCTCATTTTGGTTTTGACTGTAATGAAATGTTTGATTGAAAATGGACATTCACTAGTATGGACAGGAAATAGAGAAAAGAAAGTTTGGAGATATGAAAGAAAAATGAAGCCTCAGCAGTGGTTGTTAATGAATAAATGTTGCACAGATCTTCATGGGGTTTTGGTATTATTCTTCCTGACATCTTTTCCCTGTGTTGTGTTCAGAAATGTCCTTAAATAACAGAAACATTAGATTGCCTTCCTTTGCTGTTAATAGACTTGAATTTGATAGCATTTTTATTCTAAAAAATTAATTCACAACATGAAAATGTATGTGGTAGTTCAAACAAATGATTTGGTGCATCTCTGACTTACTATATCCATAATGTTCTAAAAGAGATTCATGATGTTGCACTTATTTGCATTAATTAGCGTGATTCATTTAATCAGGAGAAATTCAAGATCATTAATTCAAGTCTTCTCATATGTCTAAGTAACTTTTAATTTGAAAGAAGTCGTCATGCACTAGATGACATTGTTTGCCATTCCATTCCTTTTAAATAAATTCTATAAAATCTATAGAGTTGGTTCCTAGTAAAAGACTACAATTCCAGAGTGCCCAAGGCATTGGCAAAAGTCAGTATTTTGAACAGAAGTGCCAAGATGTGAACAGGAAGGAGAACTTCAACTAACCTTTGCAGTACCTCCTAAAAATTCCCATGTCTATAATTGATCTTGAATTGTGATTTTTCATTTGACTTGCCTGTGTACGTCCTTTGGAACTGTAGTCAATGACTTTCTGCTATTTGCAGTGCTTTGTCTTTTGAGTCCAATAAATTTAATGGGCTATGTAAACTTCTGTAAAGACTTTGATAGCTTGTGTGCATGCACATGTACATGTATATGCATCAACAGTTGCCTGTGAGAAAGAGAGACTGATATCTTGGATAAAACAGTAATGCTGCATTACACTTCGATACCAGGTTTGGGATATTATAACAACACTATGTAGGAAGGCAGTTTATATTTACTCTTTTAGCATTTTAAATATTTTTCAAGGTTTCAAAGGGCTTGCCATCAAGACAGTAATCTCCTTTGTAGGTCAGTTGCAGTAAGTCAGTTCACTTTGCCCAGTAAGATGATTTAAAACTAATCCTAGCTTCTTCTGTTCTTTAGGCCAAACAAATATTCTAATCTTCCTTTTCTTTCCATCATATTCTCTTACTCTTTCAGTTCTTATGATAGTCCTTCTGTAATGAAGTAAATGCAATATTTCACCTGGAGAAAAAGAGGGTTTTATAAACTCATTAAATATCACTTTCTTGTCTTCCTGAAGCATGTTTTAACTTCTGAACACACCATCCCTCCCCCATGGTTTTTCCTGCTTTTCTGAGCTGAGGACTGAAATTAATCAAGTTTAAAACTAGCACATGATCCGAGATTTTTATATAAGTTCTGATGTTTGAAAGTTCACTCCACTGGGAAATGCTCTCTGTTCTGTACTGATTCTGCAACTATATGGATTATTTTTTTGTTTGCCATTCTAGAGCTGGTAACTCTAAAATGTATGGAGGTGAACTCTTTTTTCAACTTCCTCCAGGAATATAGTGTCTGGGATATCTATTCAGGGAAAACATGGAAAGAGGACATGCATTTTTCAAACAGTTATAATTTTTCTTCTGCTTTTTTTTCTTTTTTCTCCTTAGGAAGGTTCTACTGCCCCTGGAAGCAAACGTTGGGTATCACAATGGGCCAGTTTGGCTGCTAATCACACACGTCATGACCAAGATGATGCCAGATTGGAGTCATCTGTGCCTGCTCTATTAGAAAATGGTATGAAAAGATGTTCTCCTTATAATAATTTCTGCTGAAGAAACCTATAAAAGGGAGACAAGAGTGATTTTGTACCCGCACAAGTAGCTTTATTTAGTCTTAATACCTCATTTTCACCTGAAATTCTTTCATGTCTTTGAGAAGAAGCAACACAAAAATGAGCTCAACAGAAGTATTGTTTGGCATGGCAAAGGAGTGCCAGTATTAAACTGAATATTACTTAAATAAAAAATATAAAAACTGTTTAGTATTACAGAAAATTTCACTTGATTGCAGTTTGGGCTGGTCAGCAGAGTATATTTCTTTCTTTACGTCTTTCTCAGTACTGATCTCAAATTGGCTTTTAACGCATTGTTAAACAGTCCAACCTGAGTCTTAATTACTCAGTCATTATTCAGCTGAAGCATAGCATGCTTCCTTTTCTTGGAAACACAGAAAACCTTGTATGTTTCTTGAAAATCATAGAAACCTTCTCAGAAATGAGCAGCTTATCTCCCTTTCTTGTGAGTGCCAGATGCTCAGATTATGTGTCTCCTTAGTTAAACTATTTATATTTCTTATTTTAAATTGTTTGTTCTTTAAGATCTACACACTTGACTATAAAGGATCCCTTTACCTTGCATTTCTTCTGTTTTCTTCCTCTCAGTTTCACCCTGGAGATGATAATTTAACACAGAATTCTAGTGTAATTTTTATGCTGATACTTACATATTGAGGTGGAGCTAGTGTAGCCTTCATATTCTGAAAGTCATATGCTGTTTAGTGATCAAGAAATAACTGATTATCGGTCCACTACTTGAGATATCTTTTTGTCTTGCAGTTCCAGCATTTCCTTGTATACCAGCTGACTTTGAAATTTTCATCATCAAAAAAAAGATCAAAAGATTAGGGAAAAAAGTGTGGCTTTTAAAAGTAGAAAAAGATAGCTTCACAAATGAGTTAGCTTTTAATTCTCTGTATTATTCTGGCACGACAAAAGGAAGAGAAAGAACAATTCTAAAGTTGAATAAACAACTTCACTACTTTAAAAAAAAGAAGTGAAATATTACTGGGAATTTGCTGTTGCAAATTGCTGTTATGTGTTGATTAGTACCCAATTTTCTATCCAGGTTTGCATTTAGCAAATGAAAGTATATGTAATCATGTTTAATTAACTGATTCATCAAATACACTTATTTTCCTGATAATTTAGTTTTTGAAGTAATCTTGCATGCATAGAAGGTGAGGCCATTTATTAAGACAGGCAATAAAATATATTCCAACTTCATAGTTTCATTTTACATTTTGGGAAAGTTTACAAAACCATTTTGATGTTGGATAATACAAACTTCTGTATCAATGCAGGGAAAAATTCCTAGAGTAACTGCTGCTTCTACAGGAGTTTCTTACACCCTCATAGCAACTGAACGTTGCATAAAATACCAAAAGTCAAAGAGATGAAAAGGGGAAAAATTAAATTATCTGATATACCTTTTGCATAAGATAATGGAAATCAAGAGCAAATTGTCCATTGCCTGGAAGGACCCTGCCATAGAATAGATGGATGGACTAATGGCTTTTTTCAGTTCTAGTTTTATGTTGGTTTACTAATTTTATGAAGTCTTAAGAATTTTATGTTTCTGTTTACCTTGTTATTGAATGATTTCTCAGATATTTTTTTCATTTGTAGACACAGACATCAGTGAGTCTGGTATTTCTGTTAGAAGCACTGGTTCAGCTGCTTCTATGACCAGCCAAGGTGAGCGAAAGAGGAGGACGCTTCCACAGCTTCCCAAAGAGGAGAAAGTGAATGAAAGCTCAAAAGCAAAAACTGCATCTCATCAGAGATCAGAAATAGGTGAAAAGCAAGACACTGAACTTCAGGAGAAAGAAACTCCACCTCGTGCATCAGAAGCTGACAGCAGAAGTATAGCTAAATCAAGCAGAACAATGAATGGTCTTTCACCCAAAGCTACTGGAGACAGGGTTTTTACTTTCCCCAGCTCTTCATGTAAAGAGAGAGTTGAAACTGGCAGAGAAACTTCTGTAGTGAAACAAGCTTTAGCAAAAATTCAACATCAAGAAAGAAAGGAGCAAGGACAGTGGACACCCACAAAATCGTCATCCTCAAAATCTCCTACAAACCAGGTTGAGAAAGGTAGGGAGGAGATTGGTATGTCTCCCAAAACTTTGGACAGTCAAGACAAAGCTCCTGGACATGTTACAGAAAAAGCAGAAATGAAATTGGCGCAGACTGAGGGAAAAAGAAGAAAAAATGAGGAAACTACAAAAGGACAAAGTCCTAAAGTATCTGGAGGAGAAAAAAAGAATCTTCAAAACCATTAGTAAGGCAAGGTAGCTTTACTATAGATAAGCCCAGCACAAATATACCCATAGAACTTATTCCTCACATTAATAAGCAAAGTGGATCTACTACCCCTTTAGCATCTGCAAACAGGATACGTGACAGGAGTGATTCAATGGACACTGATTCCAGTCTTGATACAACTCTCATTTTAAAAGACACAGAAGCTGTAATGGCTTTCCTTGAAGCTAAGTTGCGTGAAGAAAATAAAACTGATGAAGGTCCTGACACTCCTAGCTATAACAGAGATAATTCCATATCACCAGAATCAGATGTAGATACAGCCAGCACGATCAGTCTTGTTACTGGTGACAGTGAACGAAAATCCACACAGAAGAGGAAGAGCTTTACAACTTTATATAAAGATAGATGTTCCTCTGGTTCCCCTTCAAAGGATGTTTTAAAATCTTCTGCAACAAGTGCCAGAGAAAAGATAGAAAAGAAAACTAAAAGTCGGTCTTCAGATGGTGGGTCTAGAGCTGATGCTCGCAAAACTGTGCAGTCCAGTGGAAGAATGAGACAACCATCAGTAGATTTGACAGATGATGACCAAACATCTAGCGTGCCTCATTCTGCCATTTCTGATATCTTATCATCTGACCAGGAAACCTACTCTGGCAAATCACATGGAAGAGTTCCTTTTGCTTCAGCAGATGAACTTTTGCATTCCAAAATGGAAGGAAAGTCAACTAAATCAAAAACCTCTCCTGTTGCACTTGGGCAATCTAGTAAATCCACCACTCTTCCAAGACCTCGTCCAACAAGAACTTCTCTCTTGCGCAGAGCACGGCTTGGTGAAGCCTCAGATAGTGAGCTTGCTGATGCCGATAAGGCTTCAGTGGCTTCTGAAGTGTCCACTACAAGTTCTACATCAAAACCTCCATCAGGGAGGAGAAATATTTCCAGAATAGACTTACTTGCCCAACCTCGCAGAACTCGACTTGGCTCTTTATCAGCACGTAGTGATTCTGAAGCGACAATAACCAGAAGCACTGCCTCATCTCGTACCCCAGAAACTATTATCCGAAGTGGTGCAAGGTTAACATCAATAGGAGATAGTAAAGTTTCTGCTAGAACTCGAGCCAATAGCATTTCTCGACTTTCAGATTCAAAATCCAAATCTTTGGCTTCAGCTCATAATTCTCCTTCAGGTATGTGAGATTATTTGGCTTTATACAATACTAGGTGGTTTTCATATGTGAATGTTTTTTAAATTTTCTTTAAGGAACAGTTTTTATGAAACATTTGTTGACTACTAGTTGATGCAGCCTTTCTCGTTGAAGGAAGAGGCTTCCTTAGCAGGACATATGGATGTTTCTCACTTAAAATCACAAAGACAAGAAATTGTAATCCCTTAAATATTTGTTGTTCTGGTTTTTGTTATTCTTTTTTAAACTGGAAACCAGTAACAAAGAATTGCATTGATGCATTCAGATGTGACGCGCTGATTTGCATTAGTGCAAAACCAGACCAGAGGTCTTTTTTCTCAGGTCGTACTAGTAGAAGTTCAGAAAGTCAGTAGCACTTTTTTCCTGTATATAAGATACCATATTTATTTATAAAGTGGACTTGTGAATATGCTGAACAGCAAATCTTCCCTGAGGTATATTGTGAGCATCTGTAGGATAATTATAATTTAAGATTAGCTTCCAGAACTAAAAAAAATTGAATTTTTTTAATAACAACAACAATGAAGTAACAAATACAAAAAATAAACACAAACACTACCTAACTAAATAACATAGTTATTTATATTAAAATGCTTGCCTTGCCTTGGAATAGTTTCTGTTCTCTGTGCCAAGTCATGATGATTTATGATTTCTAAATGATGTTGATCTTCTTTTGTGTGGTAGGTCATGTACTATAATATTATCTATGTACAGAAAAAATCTGTAAGTTGATTAATTCTAACCTACTATTCTGTTAGAATTTAACATAATACTTCAAATGCATGCAGTGTGAAAGGCTGCTAATTTGGTTTTCTCCAACAGCAATATTAAATCAACTAAAATTAAAATGCAGTAATCCTAAATAAGTCACTTTTCATGTGGAATGAATATCTAAAATTCATGTCCTGTTGCTCTTTGAATTATACTACAGCTTGATTGAAGCCAATCCAGAATCTTAAGAAAAATAAGAATAGCTTCCAGTGTTGTGTGTTTCTAAGATTATATATTTTCTTTTACTGCTTTTTTATTCTGAGTTGATATGAGCATCTTTGATAGCTAAATTTAGTGCAGTCCTACTGCCTGTTTATTGTTTGTCATATATGTACTTTAGGATTCTTAATGGTGTTTATTCAACAGAGAGGTGTCTTTTTGCTGTGGCATTTATTAGCTGAATAGAAGTTTTTGAAGAGATACAGATGAGATGTTTGCTGAACTGTACAGTTGAATCTATTTAATACTATGACAGAAGTCTACAAAGACACAAGAAACCCCATGAAACTCCAGAGAAAACCTGAGTCTTTCCTTATATCATTGGAAAACTAGAATGTTTTCCTTTTTTATCAAAGTTTTAAATTGATGTGTGCAGCCTGAAAAGTGACAACATTAGGTCAAGGAAGTGTCAGTTGAGACTTCTCCTATATGTTTAATAAACATAAGTTCACATGGTGAACTGATTTTTGCTGATTTTTGAAAAGCTAAACCCCAGATGTTACTTGTCACCTTGTTGTTGCTTGCTTGTGTTCTTCACAAAACTATATATGGATTTTGAGTCTTGTGTCCGTGTGAACTATTGCATGGTCCTGTACTTCTCCCACGTTGCTGCACTGAAATGCTTTGCTGCTTCTGTTCAAGGGAGTTGGGTGTATTTTTCTCTTCCCAGTTTACTAGTCTGTCATGGTCATCTTTGTTTAGTGTTCATTTCATTTACCTGCATTACACAGTGAACTTTACTGTAGCTTGTATAAAATACTCTGTTTTCAAGAGAGAAAAGATGCTGTCTTCTCATGAGCTACCCCAACATAATAACCTAGGTGGTTTAAAAAGACCATTGCTGGAAAAATCTACAGTAGAAGTAGCTTCTATCAGAGAAAGCTTTATCAGTTTATATAACAAAATCAAGGAGAAGCCTGTGTCTATGTGACGCAGCAATTAATAAAGTAATTAGACTTTCAAATGAAAAAATTTGCTTAATAAATCAATGAAGTCTTGTCACTGTGTAAGTAAAGATTATTATGACTGTGGTTGGAGTTCCAGATTTTGTCTGTATCGATAAGTTTAGTGTATAATATTTTTACAGGACTATTTAGAATGTGCTTTGGGGAAATCTGAATTACTTTAAAAGTTGTATATATATAGGAGTGTATGTCTTTCTCCTGTTATATGTAGACCACTAGTCAGTATGTCCCTGTTTCCCCATTAAGCATCTTATATAATTATGCTAATAATTGTCCAAGACATGAACTTAATAATATTCCTCATTACTTTATCCAGAGATAAATGTGTTTAAAAAAAAATCTCTGAATAGAATGTTACTTGTACACAATACATAAAAATGTTTTAGGTCCAAATCATGTAATTCCTGAATTATTATTTTTTTCTAGAAAAGTCAACGATACGCTTAATTTTAGCACTTTTGGAAATTATTAGTAAAGAACCTGATGAAATTGCCTCAACAGCTTGAATGTGATTAACTTCGGGCACAATTAACCAAGGGGTGCAATTAATTATTTAATCAGTAATGTGTTTTCTTGCCTCCCTCACCCTAGAAAGACTGGAAAATGAATGGTCATTGCCAAAGAGTTGGGATATTCTGTTTGGGGTTTTTTTAGTAGAAGACTGGTTGCTAAAGCAGGGAAGTTTTAGATTAGATACTAGGGGGAAGTTCTTTACAGAGAGCGTGGTGAGGTGCTGGAACAGGCTGCCCAGAGAGGTGGGGGATGCCCTGTCCCTGGAGGTGTTCAAGGCCGGGTTGGATGGGGCCCTGGGCAACCTTGTGTAGATCCAGGCCTGGAGGTTGGTGTCCCTGCCTGTGGCAAGGGGGTTGGAGCTCTATGATCCTTGAGGTCCCTTCCAACCCAGACCATTCTATGATTCTATCAAAGTGTTAAAAATATTCCTTGGTGGTTCTCATCAGGGTTCATTTAATATTACCATATTGTAGATCACGAAACACTGGCAGCAGAATCTTACTTCTTAACTCCAGTCTACCAAAGAAAATTATTTCCACATTTCCCAAATCTTTTTGAATGGTCAGGCATACAGGCTGTAAAAAGAGAGTAAAGAAAAATAATCCATAGTCACTGGATTTTTTTTTATTGTCTTTTACATGATACAGATGAATTGCAGCATAATAAAGTTAAAATTGTCAGAGCTGTCAGCAAGTCCGTAATTTCAAGAATCTTTTTTAAGCCTTGATACATTTAAATATTGCTTGCTTTTAAATGAAAGAGCAAGCAGCTAAATTGAACATCTTGGAAGAGAATTACCGGCATTAAAGTAATTAACAGGGTGTCTCTGTGGTGGGAGTCTTGATAACTGACAACACTGTGAAGACATGTGAAGCAGAATTAGTAATTTTATAGCACAGGCAATGAAAGATTTAATCAAGGCACTGAATCATCAAACAGTAGAGTGTGATCAATAAAACCAGAGAACAGCAAAGACCTTTTTCAAAAATTGCAGAGGAAATGGCAGATGATATTACAGAAGGAACTATATATTTGGAAAATAGACAACAGGATCAGACCTAGTGCAAAAGAGCTAAGCTGCAACTGTAAAATTAAGCATTAAGTCAGAACAGAAAGAACTTGAGCAACTAGTTGGTTTTGGCAGCTCTTCTGCCTTGCTGAGCTAGATGTCATTGCAAATAACTAGCAGATAGGTCGATCAAAGCTGTGAGGTATGTCTGGGGACAAAAAAAATAAAGGCTTAGAACATGGAGAGAAAACGGCCCTTACTAACTGCACTTTACCATTTTTGCCCTATTGCACTGCTGAGCACTGAATTTCAGGATCTTTGAAACAGATGAATCTTGAGGCGTTGCGTCAGCAAGACTAGAATGTTGAGGTTTTCCTCAGATCTTAAAAGTGAGACTATGGTGACCAAGTTATTAAACTTGCCAGTTTTAAGGTGGCATCAGTACCTTGTACTTTCCACAGAGTAGCCAACCAATTAACTTTGTCTGCTGATAATTTTAGCCAGGGTTTTGGAGGATTTCTTAATTATTGGTGCTGTTACTCATAGTCTTTGGTGTCTGAGATAATGAATTGCACAATAACCTTCGGGAATCTTAAGTAATCTACTACTATGACATTTCGGGGCTGCATAATTTATAAACAGTATTAAAGGCATATATGTGCAAATATATAGCTAGTATAATGGGAAACACACTTGGATATGGCTCACTCAACTTTGAGATTTTTAACGTTAAGCATACCATAGCTTTTCCCACATCTTAATACTCTATGAATAAGCAACGTTTTAAGGCCTTAAAATGTCTTAAGAAGTGTAGAGGGGTTTTATAGAACTATGTAGACAATTGTTTTTGATGTAATTGCAGTTAGTATCTCCAAAATGTTTAAGGTTTGAAAAAAATCATTATTTTTTGATTGAATGTATAATTTAAGAATCTTTTCCAAAAAAGTGTGGGTGGAAAAGAGGACCTAAGACTAATTGACCAATATATTTTATTTAAGCAGATGCTTCTAATCTGAATGTTTTAATACGAATTAACATGATAAAACACTATTTTGTACACAGAGAAATCCAAGCTTCTCCCAGACCCAGATCCTGATGTTGAAACTTACAGTGGTAGAGTACTAGAAATCAAATCTGTTTCTGATATTTCACTTCTCATTCAATTTTTAGTTTTTAAATATATGACTGCATATGCTCATTGTACAGTGCTGAGTTGCTGGACTAGCTCACTTGAGAGATATTAAAATAATTTTTATATTTATTTTGATGCATATAATTTGAAATTAGGCAAAGAATTTGAATAAAAATTGATGATAAAATGTGGGCCCAACTCATAAAGCTCTTTGGACTTCGGTCACACATTGCTTGCATGCTGTTGGTGGGGAAATGTGCTTTTTCTGCTTATGTTCTACTTCCCTAAAATCAAAACAAGTTTGAAACCTCTAAAAAGAGAACAGTAAACGGAGAGACTTTTTTTTTTTTGCCTTCAATAAAGTTAAAATATTTCAAAAAATTAGTGGAACTGGACATGATTTAAAGCCCACATTTAAACCTGAAAAAAATGCAAGCATGTTTTTGTTTTCAGTGATTAAAAATGCATGATTTATATGAGGGAAGGGATGTAAGCTTATACACCAATGTTGAATTCTACATACTAGTCTTTGAGAGCATTACACAAATCTTGTCTCAAGTAAAAAATACTTGTATTATTTGTTACTTAAATTCATATTGATGTATACTTTGTAGGGTTTTTTAAGCGTTTCAGGAGAAATCATTATTCTTGCATTTTTCATACATTCCTTGAATCTGTTATTTTTAAATTACCAAGAGGTGATCACACGTTTTTTTAAAATTTTTACAGCAATTCTAGAGCCTCATAAATCAATGGTAGTGAGTTTGAGGGGCTACATCCCCTGCAATAATTTAGCAGGTTGTTGTGATGAGCATTCCTTTACACTTAGCGGTATCTATTCCTTCTGGGAATGTTTGAGAACAGCATATCTGAAATGCATTTTCCAGACTCTAGTGTAGTGGGATGAGAGACTCCTATTTAGTTTCAGATCTCTTATACTTCAGGCTGTCTTCAGCAACGTGGCTGTATGTGCTTTATATGCTACATGTGAGAATATATGCTTTTTGCTCTGAGGCTGCTGTTTTTGTAGATGTGCTGCTGATTTTTATAACACAGTATTAATTTTCACATATTTTTTCTGTACTAAATACATAATGCATCATCTAGGATTTTTATGCTTTCCTTATGTAAGCGTGCATTCCTGGCTTGGTGCCAGCTCCATCCTTCCTTCACGTCTCTTCATTATTTTGTGTGTATCATGTAAACCTTGAATGAAAGTTGGGGAAAAAAATCTGCAGAAAAAGTGCAATCTGACTCTCTATTTAATGTTCATGAATTGGGCCCTTGTTTTGTAATACCGTTTGCCTGAGCTCATGTACAATTACTGGCTTTTACATCTTACTTCACTCATCATTATACAAAGAGCATCCGTTTTATGTTTTTATTAATACTTACTATTTAACACAAATTTTGTAGCTTTCTTTTAAGATGTAGTAAATAAACCTTTTGTGAGGTATCTGGGGATTGATAATGAATAGTTGTATAATTTTGTGATGCTATTGAAATAATGTTTTTTCTTGTTAAAGATGCAATAATAATTCTTTTTTAATAATTAAACTAATTTAGTAAGTGCAAGATGGAGGCGCTTTCCTACAGATTATGCTTCCACCTCAGAAGATGAATTTGGATCAAACCGTAATTCCCCTAAACATACCCGTCTACGTACCTCTCCAGCCCTGAAAACCACGCGACTGCAGAGTTCTGGGACAGCACCTCAAAGTAGCAATACATTCAAGCACAGAATAAAGGAGCAGGAAGACTACATTCGCGACTGGACTGCTCACCGAGAAGAAATAGCGAGGTTGGTTTTGAAGGAGTGCCCCAAAAATAAGCATAATTTGTACCCAACCAGTTGTTATAGGTACATCTATAGGAGAAAGAGATCTGATGGGTTTTCTGTATCACTCTACTTACCGTTTTCATTCACTAACTTAAAATTCTTCTTACAAGAGCTCGATAGACAGAACACTCCTGTTACCAGCACGTCTCTTTCTAATGGAAAAAGCATAATTTCTCAGTTATGATAGCTGGATCCCAGGATATGAATTTCTGGTTGCATTACTGGGACTTGCAGAAGTACTCTGTGTAAAACTTTTAGTTGTTAATGGTCTAGTTCCTGAGGCTGAAGTATATCGCATTTTGTACTGCATTTACGTTCACATTGAAGTAAAATTTCAGATAGATGCATGGCTGACAAAGTCATTTTCACAATGTGAGAGACCATGTTCTCATTTTAATTTTTGGTTTATCTAAGCATTGTTTCATGTTAGATATTTTCTGATTTAAATCATATGTACTCATCAAAAAGTAATTTATTTTGCAGCGAGTCCCTGAGATTAGTATAGTAATTCCTCTATGGTTGCTAGTAACATTCTACTTCAAGTGAACCAAGGAAAAGCTGCTCAATTCTACATTCTAGTAACCAGTTATTCTCATTTCATGCAATACTGAAGCAGTAAAAACTTCAAGTAGATTGCACTAAATAAATAAACCTATATAAGTATATAAATTATATTTAAGGGTTAGATTCCAGTGTTTAGGCCTTCCTACAGGTCTGAATTTGGAAGCCTAAACAAGTGTTTTCCTTTTAGCTTACTCTTAACACTGAGGTCTTGCAGATGTGAAGCATTCCATTGTACTTAGCGTGATTAAATACTTGTTTTGTTTTGTTTCCTCTTCCTGGTAATATTTTTATATTTCTAGTGTGTTCTGTGCAAAGAGAAAATTCTTAAGGGAGTCTTATAGCATCTTGATAAACCACAAAGTAGATGTCTTCAAAGGCACCTTCCTAAAACATCTCTCTCTTTCCAAGAATCTTGAGTTAATGATGGATATAGAGAAGAATGTGTGTATATGGGGATAAAAACTGAGGGTAGTCATAGCATGTTCCCACCTCCTTATAAAAAGTGCTGCTTTAGTGAAACATTTTGGTATATTTTGCTCATCTAGGAGAGATTGACACTGGAAGTAATTGATTATTCAGCCTAAACCTATTTGATGGTTAGAATGGCTGGATTTTTTCTTCCCTTGGGCTTTTTACCTTTTTATTTAGATACAGGTTTAAAATTTCTTTTGAAGGCTCTGTACTTATATTTTCCAGCTTCCTTATTTCGAGTGGAAGTGATGAGAGGCTCAAATCAGCATTGCCAAATTTGTGACACTGTATAGAAATTTCACACAAACTGCATTAAAAGAGTGTATATGTGGTTAAGAAAGCAGGACTCAACAGTTGAGAAGTGCTGGGCTACCGTCATCTGTTGTCACTGTTTCCAGTGGCAGTTTTTTTGTTTAGCTTCTGCTAATCGCCCCCTGCTCACTAGGTCACTAGTTATCTTTTCTGTGCCTCCATATCACTTTAGTACTGATTCATAATATTGCTTCCCTGGCTTTAAGTTTAACTTCTGTACATTATAAGATAATAGCAGATAGTCTCCCCTCTATCATTATCCAACTTTTTTTTTTTTTTCCCTCCCAGCCCCTTAATCCAGCATCCATGATCAGAGTCCCTTCAGCCTTGTTCAGAGTTTTTAAAAAAGGAATGATTTCATTAAAATTGGCTGACTTCAATTTCTTTGAGTAATGGATTAGATTAGGCAGGTGTAAAGAGAAGTATTTCAAAAAATAAATGTGCAGCTGTAGCGTAGAGACTGTATGACAGACATTTCATTGCATCCATATTACCATCATACTGTATCTTCCAAGACTGACCCAGTTTGCACAGATTCTGCAGATGTTAATAAAACTGAAAATGGGAAAGAGGTGCTTAAGAAAACTTAATGGAATAATTAAATTTGATCTAAACCTGCTTTGGTCTGGAGGGGTATACATCCTCAGAATACCAGAAGCTTTGCATATATTTTATCTAAGGATTTAAAAAGCATTATGAAATACACTGACTTGGTGTAGGAAGAGTGACAAAGTAGACTAAGCATAAAAATGCAAGTCAGAACTATTGCAGATACCTTAGAAGTATTCCTGTTTTGCTGTGTTTTTTCTAAGACTATGGGTATTCATTCACTACATGTAAATAAGAACTGAACTTCCACTTTTTTGAAAAAGATGGTCATGCTCTCCCCATAGGCCTGGTTTTCTTACCTTTTCCCTGGGGTTGGAAACTGTCTGTCCCTTACATAACTGTGTAGCTGTGGGAGTCTTCTCACTGAGTGAATCTAATAGCCACATTTCCTGGAGTGAGTTGTGGGGGTTAAGAGATTTGAGGTTTATTTCAGCTTTGCCTCCCTGAGTTAATTTGCCTTGTATGGTTGCTATGTCTGATGCAAGGTGCAGTGGAAATCTGCAAGGCAACTTACTGTTGCACCAGGGTAAATGGTGTGTACCTAAAGTCCAAGTTGCTTGTCCTTGATGATACAAAACATGCTCCCTATATTTAAGCAGTACTTCCTCTCTCTAAATGTTAATGTAGAATGACTTAAAAACTTAATTTGTAAGGAGTCAGGCTCAACTCTCAGCTGTTTTTCATGCTTTTTGTTCAGTGCTCTATTTGTTGTTTCTAGACAGAAACCTTAGTGAGTACTGACTGTAGCTTACTATCGCATTAAAACTAATTCCAGATTTTGTTCATTTGACTGATGGTTGTCTAACAAGTTGCTTGCTATCCATGTCAGAGTTGTTTATTATATTTTCAGCATTCATGTGAATTCATTTTGTGTAAACATCTGACATAATACGTAATTTTGGTTGCTCAACTGAAATGGCTGTGGCATGTTGAAGCATTACTGATTTCTGTGGCAACTTAAGTCCTAGTTGATAGGTACTATTTTGATTATGGTACTTGATGACATTTGTCCCATGGATGATTAACTGTTAATTGAAATTTCCTGGGTTTCACTTTCTTCACAGATATACCTTAAATACCAAAATTTGTCACAGAAATTCAAACATGATTATTAGCGACTGCTCTGTTTACGAAAAAAGTGATATGGTTGTGTGAAGCAAAGGAATTAGTTACTCTAGGATCTCTACTACTTAGAGTATTATCTCAAACATTGGAGTTTTAATGGAATGTATATAAAAGAAACAGAACAATGATTAAAATTCACCCAAAATATGTCATAATTATGTTTAATGAATGTAGTAGCAGGCACTTAACATGTATTAATTTGTTAAAATAAGGATTTGAATTTATTTCTGCTTCAGTGTTCAAGCTTTTGACAGTTTGAATTTAGGAATGCTGTCTTGAGTGGTCACAGACAATTGCAACACATTCTTTTACAGCCGTGTCCCAATTATATTTGTATCTATGCTATATGAGATTGCGCTTTAGTGCTGATGGTTAGCCACAGAATTCAGCATAGGAATCTGACTGAAATGTGTCTAACTATGTTCGCTTTTCTAGTTTAAATTCTGCTCTCTCAGTTTTAAACTGCCTCTTGGTCAGTGGTGTCCTTTCTTTTTGAATTGAAGCCAATATGAAAATACAGAGCAGAAGGAAGGTCACCTTTAGCCAGCACTGGCCAGCATGGTGTGCATCACTGTCACATGGCTGTGCAACTCCTCCTACTTACACAGCGGGTGCTGCACTTCCAACTCCGTCGTGGTGCAGAATCGCCACTGTTGACTTCTATGCCTTCAGCCCTCTGACAGAAGCATGAAAGGGGATCACTTGCTGGGCTGTTCTGAATTCTAGATCTTCTGAACTGCTTGATCCAAACTGGAGGTTAAGGGTGCCATAGTTAGTAGAGGCCTTTTAGCTTCTGCTTTGTTTTTTTCCCCTCCTCCTTTTGGGGTATCCTGGGGAAGAGTTGCACAAGCAGAGCTATGCAAGCTTCCTCCCTGTGCTAAGCAGAATACAGAGCAGAGATATTTTGTGATGTGGTGGATCAGAAGAAAGGGAAGGGAGTCGTCAGCTGAGAAATCAGATGTATTTATGTAGTACTATCATATCCAGGTTTTGACAGGCATGTTCTGTTTTCCTAAATGGAAAGCGTGTCTTGATTAAATTAAAGAATTTAAGGTACTGGTCTGGAATTTCAGACACATAAGCAGCTTGATCTAAGGAAGCTGCAGGGCTGTTGGATAATCACAGTTCCTGAAAAATATCTTTACACGTAGGTAGACTGAGGTATAAAATAAATGTGTTCTGGATATTTCAGATTTACTGCAAGTACACAGGTCATCTGTGCAGTATTTTCGGCATATTTCCAGTGCACCCCATGTGTGCATATTGCACAAAGAAAACAAGAATACTTTGTCTTTTGAGATTGCCTTCTACCTTCTTCCTCTATAAAGGCATGCTATTGAAATTTAAAAACTTGCTTCTATGGTGCTGCAAATAAACTTTCAAATTTATAAGGGCATGCACAGTTATCAGGAACTAGAATTTATAAGCTCAAAGGCTTCAAGTTGGGCTCTACTGATCCAGAAATATTTGTAGGGGAGAATGTAACACTGTCTTTATTACTAGGATCAGTCAAGATCTGGCTCTCATCGCACGGGAAATCAACGATGTAGCAGGAGAGATAGATTCAGTGACTTCATCAGGCACTGCCCCCAGTACCACAGTAAGCACTGCTGCCACCACCCCTGGCTCTGCCATAGACACTAGAGAAGAGGTAGGAGATCTTCATGGAGAAATGCATAAGGTTCTTCCTTTTCTTTATTTCTTTTGCTTTTAGCATTTTGCATAGCCTTTTTTAGTTATTTCCACTCAACCCGTGTGCATGATCTCCACATTGTTTCTTGATTTGAAGTTCCTTTATGTTTCAACAAACGACCCAGAAATTATTCTATGAACACAGCTTGTCAAAAGGATGCATACTATCTGTCTGTCTCTTTTTTCCACGAAACATAGGACAAGATAGTTACTTGTTTCTCGCCTGTCTGTAGCCTTAGATACTGTTGGATAGTATCTAAGTGCATTTAAAGATACTAGTGTGTATGCACAAATATATATAAATGTATACATTTACTACTTTGCATAGCTATTAAAAAAAAAAAAGTACCTCTTCTCACAGGTAATATCTAAGTTTCATCTTCTGAACACTGAGATGCTAGGTATCATCACTTACCAATAACTTTAGATTTTCTTTAATAACATTGTCAAAACTGCCTTGAAATAAGTTTGCCTAGTGCTTCTAATAATTCTTACTTTCTTTTACTATCTCTGGTATACTCTTCTATGAATATATTTACTAACTTTTTCAAATAACCATCACAGGTCTAATACTGGTAAACATGTTGATCTGAATTTAAATCACCATTTTCTACCATATTACAATTCACCCTAATATGTTGTAAATGTTTATTGCATTTTTTTCTTCATGATATTCCTTTCAAAGCATCTTTATTCATTTTTGTGTGCATAAAGTTTGGTTAATGTATTAATTTACTGTGTTTAGTATAATACTGACTTCTGTGGAAAAAAAGATATAAACAGTGAAAAGAAGAAAATATAGCTTAATTCATATAGATTCCTTTTTGTTTTAATTCTGATGGATTTACTATTAAACTTTAAGGAAAAAAGTGCTTGTTTTCTTAAACCAAGTTAGATCAGTCAGATTTTTATTTTACTATATAATTATTTTCCTTGTCTAAAAAATACAGTGTGTGCATACTGCAGGTGGCAGTATCTCCTTTAAGTAGGTACAGGTGTTTCTGTAACACTAAAATTGACAGTACTGTACTTTAATTCCACAGATAAATCCCATTGCTGTAGGGAATAAATTGTTTAATTCCAGTTTATAGGTAACTATTGTGTTAGTTGCCAGTAAGCAACAATTCTATGGGGTAGAATTTTGCCATGTATGTCTAGTATTTGGGAAGAAAAAAAAAAAGAAAAAAGAAAAGGTATTTTTACATAAGAGATTTTATACTATACAGGACAACAGAAGGATTTTTGATAGGCTTCTTGTAAACTGTTTCAGAAGAAGAAAATATTAATCTGATTTTTGCATGTATCCAGTAGGTTTCATAAGCTGCTTTTTTTTTTTTACCCTCTAGTTGGTTGACCGAGTATTTGATGAAAGTCTCAATTTTAGAAAAATCCCTCCACTAGTGCATGCCAAACCACCAGAGGGGAATGGTCGACCCAGTGATGCTAGACCTCAGATAACAGATGCCCTCGATCCTCCAACAATTACCCGGAGACGGACTTGGAGCAGAGATGAAGTGAGTACACAACAGGATTCTCTCTAGTACCATGTCTATTTTAAGCTTTTACAGTTATTTCCCCACTTAAAATTCTAGATGTTACCCTTGCTTTCCTACGTGTAGCAGGTGGCATTAATACTGGGGGAAAAAAAGTGTGTATTATTTCATTTGCAAAAAGTTCAAATATTATTTTGTATTATGGTAATTAGGACATAAGTATGTTTTTTTAAACATTTTTATTTATTTCCCATTAACCTAATATTCTTTTATTAAAAACTTATTGCAGGTTATGGGGGACAGTTTGCTGTTGTCCTCAGTCTTCCAATTTTCTCGCAAGATAAGACAATCCATAGACAAAACAGCTGGCAAAATCAGGTTGGTTTTTAAAAATTATTGTTATTGCTGAAAATGTTCTACTCTAATCAGTGTTCCTACTAGGAGAAGGTAGATGTGTAATAGAGACAGAACAAATGTATTTAGTAGCAACTCATGCTTTAAAAAAGCAATGTTAGCTGTGGATTTTTAGCATTCGGAATGATTTGGGCTGAATAACTTTGCCATTATTGCTTGTGTGTATTTCACATTATATGAAAATAAATATCAGTAAAGTTTACATGGACAGAACGGTATCCTTCATACATCCAGAAGAGGAGCAGTTCCAACACAATGCAAACACTTGTAAAACTCCCTTCAAAAGATAAGGCTAAAATGTTGCTGAACTGTAAAACTGGCCCCTGTCTCCCCAGATACATTCTTTTATATATCACACTGTTTATTTAAGTATCCTCAAACGAAAGACACAAATGTCTGTTCCTATGTAACATTTGGATACAAATGAGTTTATGAAATGCAGGTGTACGATATGGCTACTCTCAAAAGCTGTGCCAAATTAAGAGTTAAACTTCATTATGCAGAATTTATTACAAATTATGCAAAAGTTCACAATTTGTTCAGGTTGAATCAACGTCTGAGTGTGTGCTATCATTTACTTTAGTAGCTGATCTCAAAAAATGAGCAAAAATGTGCATGCAAAGAGGTACTTAACCGTGACCATTTTTTGAAAGGCATTCTAAAAGCCATTAGAAATATGGAAATAGAAACAAAGCTTTACATGAAATTTTGTTTTGAGCATAAATGTCTGGGAAAATACAGTGACATCTGTAAGGAACTGTGCTTACCAATATATTTTTTTCTTTTTAAAGCTGCATCATTAGAACAAGAATCTTATTTATTGACTGACTTATTTGTGGTAGGCGTCTAGGATGATATATATCTTAAAATGCCTCAGAAGCAGTAGATACTCCACTTTTTTTTTGTCATGCTGACTTTCCTTCATGGTTGGCAGTTTATGATCTGTAAATGTGTTGCTGGCACAGCTGAATTTTACTTATTGTAAAAAGCCAAGTTCAGTACAATGAGTTGAAAGAAATTTATGTATGCAATTTCATCCTGAGAAGAGCAGGTAACTATAAGAGAGTCTTACCTTTTAAGCTCAGAAAAAGAAGTAGAAAAATGTAAGTCGGCTACATTATAATGAATGTAATAATTATGTTATTGTGTATGATTGTAAAGAACGTAAAGTTTTAAAGAAAGTGGTATTACTTATTTCTATAAAAATACAGTGGAGAAACATTCATTAATAAGTAATTATTTAGTATATTCAGCACCCCTGTGATCATAGCTTCCTTTTCCTGCTACTCAGAATGGATTTGAGTAATATTGTGTTACTTATAGTGTCATTAGTATTTTGAATAAGAAAACCAGTAGTTTTAGAATTGTTTTTAGCAAGCATATAAAGGTAGTAGGACCTATTACAGATTTTACCTTAGTTTAGTTTTGAGGTACATGCATACAACGAATTGGTATGCTTCTAGTCCTTTTACTGGAGTTAAGCCAGTTAAAATTTTGCCCAGAACAGATACAATGAGAATCAGTTGGACTTGACAACCTGCCAGTTGTGTATTTTTCCCAAGTGCTTGAACCTGAATGGAGAGGAGGAATTTGAGAGCCACCACAAAGAGTGATCCAGTAAGCCTGATCGTGTTTTAAAAGTTATCCCTCAAATTGTAAACCCCTTCCTTTGCAGAGAGCACAGATGATATAGGGCAATTACAGTCCTTACAGATTGCATCATACGTATTAAAAAATGACATCCTTCCTGTCTAGGTCCAAATGGAGAAAGAGGTGCTTCCTGTGAACGGGAGCACTCTTCTTTCTGTAGTATTTTAGCTGCAATAGCTAACTTTACAAAAGGACCACTTTCACTGGCAAAAGTATGAAGAACATAAATATTTTCAGTCATTCATGACAAGAGATCTATCAGAAATTAAAATGAGCTAAAATCAATCATGAAAACAAATTACTATGAGGAAAAAATGTAATATCTATCTTTTTGCTTGACTGGTTTCTGTCCCACTTCATCAGAGCTGCCATTTCTGTTTTCTTATTTATAGATAATGCTCCATGTTCGGTCATGCTTCCTCCCTTACATTAAGAAATAGGACTGAGAGAAGCTTTTGATGCTGTTTTCTTCAGCTAGATTCTCCTATGCTGGCCAAACTCTTGTTTTGTTTTTTTCCCCAAGTGCTAGCATCATGTCCACATTGAAACAGATATAAATGCCTGACTTGTTCCTTTCACCAAATTCTCTGTATATTTGTAATTCTATTCATAGCAAAAAAATTCTGCAGCATTCTTGCCATGTATCCTATAAGCCATTCTTTGCTATCAAATTATTGTGTGGGCTTCTCAAGAAGCAGAGGTGCACTTTGTTTCTATTCTGGCCTCTGTATGTTACAATGAGTTTGCAGGAATTATCAGAGGTGATGGAGGGAAGAGGTAAATAGGTTTTGCAGTGAGAAGACCTACATGGCTTTACCAGTGCTCTGCAATGTAAATGCAGTGCTATTGGCTTGCTTTATAGCAGCCACCCACCTCTTCAATCAGGCGAAATCACAGGCAGAGCACTCAGGTCAGCACAGGTATTACTTATCAATCCCTGCAGTTAGCTGAAAAGGGCAAAGAAAGAAAAATGGGAACCAAGCACAATCCAATGAGAAAGTTCAGACAGATTTGCCCTGGAAGGTAGGGAAAGACAAGAGCAGAAAGTGGCAGGCATTTATAAATATGGTCTTTAAATATATGGAGTATGGTTAGTAGGAGGAAGAGCAAAGCAGACAGAGATTAAGACCTCCCCCAGGAGATGAAAATTTGCTAAATGAAAAATTGAAAAAAATGTTGTAAAAGGGAAATAGGCTTCCTAAAATCATAGCAAAACCAAATTGGCCTGTCCAGTTTATAGTGTAAGTAATAACACTATTAAAAATACTGTTTTCATTTTTCTCCTTTTTTTTTTAATGAAATGGAAAGCTTTCCATTTGCAAAAGAAGTAAGAATGTTATCTCTAAAAGAGAGTAAGACTGAAAGCACCACATACACAAGCGAAGGTGTACATAACGATGAAATCATTATAATGAGAGGCAGAAGGTAAATGAAAAGAGCAGTGTCACAGTACCTTCTGTATTTTTCCCACTAGTGCCATTTACAGCTAAACAAAGTATCATTTTCTCTGTTCCTGCTGATGACCAGAGTGCTATAAACGCTACTAAAGTATGCAAAGTGTAGATGTGTAAGATTCTCTACATACTGAATCCAAATCTTTCCAGGAAGTTGCCTGGTTTTTACTGCAAGATCCTATAAAGGATTTATTTGGCTTTGTGTTTTTATTTCTTTATTTCAACTCATTTGTTTCAGGCAAGTCCTGAATTTTCCATTGGAATTGGACTTTCTGGTTTCCAGGTTTGCAGTTGTACATCTTTGCAAGCTTTTGCACTCCCTTCTAGACCATAAAAGCAATCTTGTCAGATCTCTCCTGATCAACTTAGTTACAAGTTGATGGCACAACTTGAGGCTATGAAGTGTTTCATCTTTCCTTCACTGTAGTTCTGATTACTTCTAATTTATTTTTTCCTTCCCCAAGAAAAAGGGTTTATTTATGTTTACTCTTGTGTGCCTTTTACTTGAATGCACTGAAGTCATGGGCAGAAGTGGTCATTACCCTCAGTCCTATGATATTGTTTCATTCAGCAATTCCTCACAGTGAAACATCTGACAAAAACATGCTCTGAGGCAGCAGCAAGTGAAGCAGCTCCTGGGTGGGCTGTCTCTGGGTGCCTGTGTACTGACAAGACAACACAGGGTACGCGTTTGGACAAATTAGGCATTCTTGACAAGATAATAACAAATAGTGGGATTTTCCATATCAATAACTGAAGAAAGATTAACAGAAATGCAGCACTGAATTTCCCATCTTTCTTTCAAATCTTAGTCTTCATGAGATGCAAGCTATCATGAAGTTCCACCTTAGAAATTATTTCCTCAGAGACCTACCTACACTAATAACTTCTTTAAAATGTACTAATTTAAAATTTGTTTGTTTGCTTAGCAGTTTTACTGCAGCTATTCTTACATGATGAAATATCAATTAGAGAAGAAGTGGATTTGGATTCCTCTCTCATCATTGCATCACTTATTTAAAAAATTAATAACCAGACCTTAAATACCTGCCTATTCTTTTTTTTTAAGTTGTGCAAATGTTGTCACTTTAAATGATCTTTATATGACAATGAAAACAAAAATTGCTTATCACAGGAGGAAAGCAAAACATTAAGAAAGAGGAATCTTATAGCATGCTTTGAGGTTTTGCAAATAATAGAAATGACTTCTTTAAACATGTAATGCAAATGATATACTCATAAATCCTAAATAATGTATATACAATTTGTGTGTTGAGAGTTTTCAATTTAAACTTCTTCTAAGAAATGCATTTCCTGAAGTGTTTTATTTTTCATTAAATATCAAATACAGTTGTAAGAGAGTTACACTTATTTACCATTGTTAATCTCTCTCATCTGTTTTGTAATTATAAAATGCAGGCTTAATAGGGAATTCTCTCACTGTTATAAAGTAGTTGGATTTCTTAAAAAAGTCTCAGTGCTGGAGGAAAGCTGCAGCTGTGTGTGTGTTTTCTACACCACAAGAGAATATTTTGCTACAGAACTGCCATTTCAATGTCAGTAATGATAGTGCTGAAACCCTGTATGCTTCTCTGGAAATTCAAACTCTATGGTTGCATTCTATCAGTTTTCAATATTTCAGATTTTAGTTTTATTCAGTGCTCCCTGTGCCACTTTCACATCTCACGTGTCTATCTTTCAGGTTTAGTTTCTTTATTGTCATCTATTTTAAAGATACTGTTCTTGAATTTCTTTCTTTCAGAATATTATTTAAGGACAAAGACAGAAATTGGGAAGAAATTGAAAACAAGCTGCGAGCTCAAAGTGAAGTTCCTATTGTGAAAACATCAAGCATGGTATGAATAGTTATCTTTTCTGGAACTGAAGGAGCCTCATCTAATTTCTAAACAATCAGTAGAGGAATGTATTATTTTCAATGATACAAAGGCAAAAATCTTTCAGACGCTCGGTGTATTTCAAGAATAAGCCTGCTCTCTTTAAATAATAAATAAATAAATAAGAGTTACTATCTTACAAAGAAATTGGCTTAAATTATTGTTCAGGGGAAATTCTCAGATAATAAAAAGACTGCAAATATAGAGAGACTATTGGTACTTTTGTGTAACAAAAAGTAACAATCACTAGTGCTGAATCGCTTGCAAATAGACTAATTTACCTATTGATTATTAATACTTAATATTTAGTACTGGATAATATTAATGCTGATTACTGATATTTTACATAAATAGGGATTTTTGCTATATGTGAATGAAAATAATCTGTTGACATCTAGCAATAAAATCACCCCTCAAGGGAAAATGATCATGATTTTCTGTGGAAGTGATAACCGTCAGGTACCAACTACAATGCTAGTTGATTCAAGTAGTCTTCTACCCCATCCTGATGAGAATGTTCCAGTGTGAACGTTTCCTAGTATGCTCCTCCTCTGCTTCTGAACATGGAGCACAGTATTTGAAAAACATCTCTGTGTGTGAGAGCAGGTGGAGAGTGTGGCTTCATTATCCCCTCTGGAGTATCTTGCTCTCAGACATCAAATTACAGAGGCAGTTTTCTTTCCTGCAGGAAAGGTGGGAGAGGAAACTCCTCCTCGCATACTGGACTGCTCAGAAGCAGATGTCAACCCATTTCCTGTGGCATTGAATTGGCTAGCACTTCTCTGTTAGCTCATCATGAGCTAGTAAACTCCTCCAAATTGGTTTTTCCTGGAAATATTGAAAACTTGGCCCATCATTTCTGCAGAATGGTGTGGTTTTATATGCACTGTGTGTATCATTAGAAACTGACAAGTTATGTTTTTTTCTGACATTTAATTAAGCAGGTTGCTCATGGAAGTTTCTAATTTTAGAAATATGATACTATAAGGAGTTTTTCTTATCAAGCATTCTATATCTTAAACGCCATGAATATGCAGTTTTAAGGTATTCATTAAAAAAGAAAAATATTAGATGGATATTTTTCCCCAAGTTCAGCATTTTACAAAATACTCGATGCATGAAAGCATCCCATGTTGTTAGAAAGTGTATGAGCTTTTATTTGTCAATGCACTGATTTTTCAGTATCTGCTCAGTCTTCAGAGAGTTAGGTTGTTCAGATCTAGTACTAAAGCAGTGCTTATTTTTATCACAGAATGTTATTGAAATTAACAGAAGGCAAATATAGCAATTGTTGTTTTTCCTTGGGACGTGTATGTCCAGCTCAGATTTGGAATCTGCTTAAAGATAACCACTTTGTAAATTCCATGGTAATCAATCTCTTTGCCACCCACAAAAGTTACATTGCTTATTATAAGAATGGTTTCTGAAATAGGTTAAATGGGTTTCTGAAATCAGTGCCTTTGGAAATTCTCAGCTTTTTAAGACCAGTGATAACTCTCCTCAGCAGTTGGATTAACAGTACCCAGTACTCTTCAGTGTTGGAACCTTCAGTTGTAGGATTTACATATTTATAATTTATTGTGTTTGAGTGCATTGCTGTGTCTATGTCTATGTTACAAGTTGTCCAGCACAGAGGAGAAAAATCCATAAGGCACAAGAGTGCTGAGGACCCAAGACTGGTGTGCTGTATGGGGTCCAGTGGTGGCAGTCAAAATCCCAATGCAGTCATCTTGCTATTGACTCACATCTGAACAAGATTATAACTCCCCCAACTCCATTAATAGTGGGGTTGTGCTGTAATTTTCCTTTAAAGGTTTGGTGCTACTGCCCCCCGTTTCTACAGAACCATGGTGTCTGTGAGTCCCATGGGGACAGGGACAGGCCAGCACCAGAAATGGTGTTCTTGATGCCAGCAGGGACAGCCCAAATAACATACCACAAAGGCTGGAGATAAGGATGTTTACTACTCCTGGATATTTAAGTCTCTTCTTTAATGAAATACATTTGTTTCTTTCCTAGGAAATATCATCAATCTTACAGGAACTGAAACTAGTTGAGAAACAGCTGCAAGGTAGAAATCTTTCTTCCACTTTTCTCTTTTGTTGTTCCTTGTTTTAATATTTTTAATATATATGTGTATGTATGTATATCATAAAACAAATGTATCATATTAAAATATATTCTCATTTTATTGAAATATATGTAAATTAATATCATATAATGGCTGGCACATTTGAACTATTTTAAAGCAGAAGATTGGTGAGGCTTTTTTATATGGGTGAGAAAAGGCTCAGCTAAAATGGAAATAGTTATGAGAATCCCAAAGGAATTATTTGTGAAAAAATATTTAATAGAAATACTTTTTGTAGGTAAGCCTTGACGAGTGGGTGATCAAGAATCCTATGATTAGACTTCATAAACTAGTCTTTGCACATCAGTAATACCCTTCTGTGTAGCACTCTTCAGTATCAGGGATGCATTTGGATCATAATCTATGGTCCAAATATCCAAAATCAAGTTAACCACATGCAATAAAATGAAAATTTAGGACGAGCTCTTGACATCTTCCCTTCACACTACTGAATCCTCTCTTTGTAATTGTGTGCTGTGCTTACTGAGACAGCTATTTAGATATATTTATCAGTTTATCAAAATCAATTTGAAAACAGAATGTTCTTTTAAAAGTTGTTGCACTCCTATTTGTGTATTGTTTATATTGACTTTATTGTTTAATTTGGAGTGGTCAGATGGATTAGTGACCCATACTTATATGCAATCATTATATTTCTTACAGATTTCCTGTATTTGTTATTTTTAGCATTTAGATTTAAGCCCACAATAAAGTGTGCTTTAAAAAAGAATGTTTCAGGAGGAATCATGAGCCACCTTTAGAGCCAAATTAGTATTTATTTCATGCTCAGCTACAGTTAAAAAATGTTACTTTATTACAAAAAGCATGTTTAGAGAACATATTATGTTTAGAGAACATAACAAAGAAATAAGGCTCAGAGAAAGAGGCCAAATCATTTATTCCCTATGCAATATGAATAGATGTTAAGACAGTTAGTACGGTGAAATGACAGTGTATGTGGTGCTTTGGCCTGCCCTCCCTATGTGGAAGGAAACAAACACTAAGTTCATCATTTATGCATTAAAAAAGATAAACGATCAATCTCTTATACAGATTTAATTCAGTCATGGAATTAGCAACTGTGGATATTGGGAGGGAGGGGGAGTGGTGTGGGGTGTGGAAAGAAGCTGTATATAATGGTATTATTAAAGAAAAAACACCTTAAATGTAACTACAAATCCCATCTTTCGGTCCCTGTAAGTTAATCGCAGGATGGTTTGTCATCTCTCCTGTCCACACATCAGGCCATAATTAGTTTCTGCAGTTTCTTTTCATCTAAATTTTTAATACATGCGAATGCTTTCAAATATATATCACCTACGTATGTGCTGGTTACACCACTCCTTTGTAGGGGGCAACACATAAAATCTCCTATCTGTCATCATAAAAATTTAAGTGTTAAAACAGGGGCTTGTACTTTTTATGGTAACAGAAAATTATATTTGTTATGGTCTCTTCCCTGTCCCTTTCATATCTTCTTGGCTGCTCAGCAATTAATGCTATGATCGACCCTGATGGTACCCTGGACGCTCTGAGCAACTTGGGATTTGCCAGCCCCATCTTACCAGCTCAGCCAAAGCTGAAGTCCAGTCCTGTTTCCCAGAGTACCCTGCCTCAAGTGCAGCCCAACTGCCAGACCGAAGCCCGGGCCGTTCGACCCGCCGCCATCCCTGCTGCCGCGGAATTTGAGAACGCTGAATCCGAGGCGGATTTCAGCATACACTTCAATAGGTTTAACCCAGATGGGGAAGAGGAAGATGCCACCCTGCATGAGTGACATCTCAGTGTTGATACAAGAACCTTTCATGTGGAATGTTTAGGAATAAAGAAAAAATGATAATATTGGTTTTATAATTTAATGAAAGAAAGGCTTGGTCAAACAGCGGTTGTTTTATTAAACCAGTTTTCTTTAACTGTGATGCTTTGATTGTCACACAAATCCTTTTTGAATCATAAAGTTATGCATAGATACCAGTGTAGGAAAGCAGATTGTGGCAGGTTTGCCCTTTGTGGTTGTGTGCTTTGCAAAAGAATTACTATATCAGCAGTTTTCCCTTAATAGGTTTATTTCTTTTTAAAAGCCATGCAAGCAGTCTAACATTTAATGTTACCGAAACCCCTAATCTCTTTGCCAAACTGCTCTAATGAATGGACTTCCTCCACTAAAGTTTGTACAGAACTGTTGAACAGTTCACTTGATTCTGAATTAATGATTTATATAGGAAACGTTCTCTTGGTCTGCAATGACACGTTACCGCAAAAGGTAAGACAGATTTCAGTAAGCATTCGTTCCTGTGTGCTGAAAATCTCAAACAGTTCTGTGACATACATAACCTTGTTGCTGCGTAAATTGTCTTGGGGTTTACAAAACTCACATATTATGTTTGCACTAAGATTTCCTGGGAGTGATAGGTGATCATATCGATACCATTAAGCAGCAAGCAGTGTTTTGGTGTACATAGAGGACTGATAATACTGTAGTCGTATTATCGTTGCAGTGTTTTAATCCACTTTCTGAAAGGACTATTTGGCACTTTTTGATCTTCTTCAAATGTCTTTTTGATGTTAATGAAAGTAGAAGTATTTCATATCTTATTTCTGTCCAAATGTTTGTTGAAACTAGGAAACAAATTTAAACCTACATGAACGTGGGCCATTTTAAAGCATATTAAGGCAAATGGGCTGTCACCAATTCAAATATGACATAAGCTGACGGAAGAAGCTTCTGTTCCTCGGAATGTAAAATTTTCTTTAGGGGACTTGGAAATAGAGTTGTCATAATTTGCTTGATCGATAGATGCACTCCCAAGCAAATGATTTTATTTGCTTCTGTATATTTTCCCATAGTCTTGCTAGTAAAGCTGTCTCTGTCTTACATATTTAAAAGGATTCTGGAAGACAACTGCTAACATAGACGTTTTGCTTATACCACTGAAAAGCAAGTCTACTTAAAGTTTCCTATATAAGCCTATTTTCCTTATAAGTTGTCCCAGTAACTTAACATTTGGAAATAATAATAAAAGTAAATTACTTTGTATTTCCAGAACACTGTAACTTGGAGGAATGTTGTATTTCTGTTCAGTGTAACTAATAGACTGGAATTTTCCTATGTTTGCATCGGTCTCTATATATTACGGTCAAAGATACAGTTTTGCAGCTTTTATGGAATGGTCTTTAATATTTCAGCAATAATCCTATGTGACATTTGTTTAAAAATCCTACTTTCTGTACACTTTTAAATTGTACAGGCTTTCAGAAGTCAGTAAGAGTTGGACCAGTTAATAAAAATGCAAAAACTTTTTTTGTAGAGATGTAAAAACAAAACCACTAATCTGTTGTATAATGGATTTCGTATTTTCTTTAAAAAAATTTAAAAGCAAACAGCCTTCGTTGTATGACTCAATACGCTGTACTCCAGCTAACTGCGGAAGCCTGAACTACGCGAGTTTACAGAGGCTACAAGAAAAGTCTGAGAAGGTGCAGAAGGGCAAAAATAAATGGAAACTAGAGATAGGTGTTGAAAACTGAGTGTACCAAACCATCACCATAATCCCTTCTTTTGTTCAATGCTTGGGAACATCATTTTTCCACAGGCTTGAGTGGGAAGTAGGAAATGGCTGGGAAGGATTGCGGGCATGGGCTCTTCATGCGAGATTCTGTTTGTGTTCTTCAGACGTTTCTACCTTTACGTTCTGTAATAAGCGTTTTGCATTAAGATGTTCTTTTGTATGAACATGTTCTCCTTATTTATTTTTGTTACAGTTATTATGTATGTTATTTTGTTATATGCATTTACAACTCCATTTTTAAATAAAGTGTTTCTGGAACTTTACAGATGTGTGAATGCTTAATCAAGAGCTGGGAAGCTCACAGAACCTTCCTGCAGTCCAACTTCCCTTTACAGAAATAGGAAAGGACATGTTTTCATAAACATCTTTCCTCTGGAAGAAGTTTGGTGATTGCTGCTGCCGCAGCATTCATTCCGTGCTGACAGCTCGGGCTGGCTTTCCCGTGCTCAGGTTCATTTCCACCCTTGAATTGATTTTTGTGTGAGCAGCTAGAGGCAGAAGCAATCCAGTATGCCAGTCCCCAAATAGTGACTGTTTTGCTGTGTAGAATGAAGGCAAATGAGGTTTAATGCAGCTGCCAGGTACAGCAGTAGGTGCCTTTCAGGCTGCTTTCCTCCTGCTTCCTATACTGGAAAACCTTACTGAATGTTCTGGTTTGGCTCCAGACTGATGCCTGCTTTTTTCTGCCCCAGCTTCAACTCGTATGCACTTGCCCTTCCGTGGCTGGCTTCCTGCAAGAGCAACACTGCGAGTTTAGTATAAAGCTCCCAACACTCCTTCCCAGGTGGTTGGCATTTCAGCGCTGTTGAGCCTTACTGTGACTTGTGTGCTGGCATCAGCCAGCTCTCACCTTGCTTCTGTGCACCAGTGTCCCCTCTGGGCCTCAGCCAGGTGGAATTGCAGCTGCGCTAAGGACACACAGCAGTGCTCAGTCACACTTGGCTCTCACAGGGACAGGAGGTTTTTACTGCTGTCCAGAGTTTGGTGTAGTCAAAGATGTGGAAAATTTACACAGGCTTTCCAGCTGCTCGGGACTCTCATGTCCCCCAGCCTCCTGTACTGGTACTGTTTCCTCACTTCTTGCCAGTCTCCCTCCACCTTGCCAGATGTGTCAAGCAAAGCCTTTCCTTTTCAGGTTCTTTGCTCGCTGTTCACCTGTTTCTGGAGGGAAAGATGTATTTTGCAAACAAGTCGGATCCGCAGCCCTGGAAATACTTTAAGGGAGGGTAAGATAACTGGAAACCTGCTGTCAAAGGTCTTGATCTTTATGTGCTTGAAAAAGATTGGATTTAACACAATGCTCCCTTTGTCTCAGTAACAACTTCTTGAGCAGCAGTTACTGTTCCATGAGATGCTGATGCTCTGGGCATTACAGAGTAGAGTGCCCTCTCTGGGGGCTGTGTTCAAACAGGTTCCTAGCTGCTGAATACCCTCATGGGGATGCAGGGCAACTGCTTCACGTGTTGCACTTGCAAATGTTACTGGAGCACTGAGGCCTTAGGCTGGAGTGTGAGAAGGAGAATTGCTCATTCCAGAGATAAACCCTACGTTTTTGCTTGCCAATTAATGTGTCTCCCTGCTAGGTTCTGCTGCTGTAGTCCATGGACTCCTTTGGGCCAGTGTTTCTAGAGCTGTTTTAAAAATTAATACACATGTTTATAATTGATGTGGCTTTCTGCTTCTATGGAGTAGCTAAAAGCACTATCAGGACTAGAAGGCTTTATATTCTAATAATAAGAGTTTAGCAGCAGCGTGCCTTGCCTTTCAATCAAACTGTGGTCTTTCTTAATAGAAAAAAGTTTAATTAATTATAAAGATGTTTTTAAAAATGGGCAACATGAGGTTTCTAAGTTCTGTATGTCTACCTCATGTGCACGTGGGCCTGTCTGAAGCTGGGCACAAAGAACAAGGATTACATAGAAACTCCTAGGAAGCCAATGGTTGACTTCATGTTTCTGCCTCTGAGGTCACGTTATTTATGAGCAAAAACTCACTGAAGAAGTGATACAGACATGGGTGTGAGCGCTCAGGGGACTGATCGGTGCCTGATTTTGTTGAGATATGACAGAGGTGACTGCAGATAATTCAGGAAAATTTTTAAGTAGTAAGGAATGAAATGCCTTGAAAAAAGTTACTGGATAAAATGACATAAATGGTATTTCCCAGTACGACAACTGAATAATGAATGAGCAGGCAAACCACCATGTTCTAACAGACATTACTGGGTTGGCAGACTCCATAAAGTGCAAAAGGCTGAGCAAATGTTTCTAAAAACTCAACAAAGAAATCAAATGGCACTTTCTAGTCTGAGATGTGCCTTGGGTATGAGGGAGACAGCAGCCTCCCCGCTCCCTGTGGCGGTGGCAGCTGAGAATGCTCCAGAGTTACTCTGTGTGTTATAGCGCATTGTTTTATTCTCTGCAGAATGGCTGGAGTTACACAAACTGACTGAAGCACTAGAAAGTCTTTTCCATACAGAGCAACAAAACCTCCCCCAAAAGTGCAGTTTAGTTTATGCTATTATCCTAAAATCTTTTTTGTACCTCACAGATGAAATTTATTTAACTGCCTGAAGATGAAGGAGAATAACGCTGAGGTCTTACTGCCCGCACATGTGGGAGCTCGAGTGCTACCAACATTTGCCACACAACCCGTGTCATTCTGTGTTTCTCTGCCAGGATACATGCAAACCCAGCTCCTCGTGGCATTGCTGCTGTCAGTACGATGGACAGCTGACAAAATGGCCATTTACAAAAATTAGGGGGTTTTTAATGCAATTTATGCAACATTCTTAGCACCTTATGAGTTGCTTCCTTACCATTGCAGGTCTCAGGTTAAAATGTTGCTTTTGTGATTTCATTAGTTGATTTTCTAGATTTATGACGTCCTCCAAGATAGCAGCTCCTCTCCAGCACAATTGCGTGTTTAAAAGCACTGGGCTTTATTCAAAATCTCATCTCTGGCCTCACGGAAATTATTAACCTGAGGGCAGCAGAAGTTCAAACACAAATTTGAAAACACAGTTTGGTGGCTTATCTCAGTGCCAGCACTAGCACTGAGCCTGCTGAGCTCAGGAGAGGTCCTGTGTTCCCACCTACATGAGCAGGGTTTGCTCTTCAGGGTAGGCAGCCTGTGCTGCTTGGAGTTTTTGAGAATGTGTTTTCAGACTATCTAAATTTCTGACTTTGGCCAATTTAAGTATTTTTCAGAGTTCAAAGTGCCATTAACATAGTGAGCCATCGTACTCCTTTTTAATGTAGATGTGATTCCATCTGGAAAAAATGTGGTTCTAATGTGGGAGAAAAGTGTTTGGTAACCCTCCAGCTCTCTATTACAAGTTGACCAGAGCTGGTGTCCCTGAAGTTGATGGAGAGGTTCACGTGACTGACGTTATGTGTTTGCTTAACTGAGTGCAGAGGCAGGTTGCTACATTTGGGGGGTTGCTCATATGCAGTTTTGTAAAAGCTGCCCAAACCACCCCTCCCCCCATCCTGCCCAGCTCAGGCATGTTTAAATGAGTTGATTGGAAGCTTGAACCAGACATTGCAAAAGCAAGGATTTTAAAAATCAGTAGGAAGAAATTAAACCTGCCCTACATCACGGATTTATTTTAATTGATATTTAAATTCATCCGGACGAGGAGACTTGCTGGTACTTGTCTTACTGTTCAAAATGCATGAGCCAAAAAATGGAACACATCAGAGAGTAGGGAAAAAAATATCTATAAAGCAATAGGTATGATTAAAAAGCATAGCTGAAGGAAATTTCTAATTAAGGATTTTCTCCGGGGAGGCACAGTGAAAAGCTTGAAGCTAAACGAGCTTTGGAGAATCGCTGCAGATCAATGAACTGGTCGTGCCTCTTTCTGCAGCCTCCCAGGTGGCAGCGCCGAGGACTGGCTGGGATGATTTTACAAACATCAATAGTGCTCGTTGGCTTGTGCCCGGGTTGGGAAGCCAAAGAAACAGTTACAAGATTTTTACCCTCCAGTGGTGCTTTGCTTCTGAAATCTTTCAAGTGCTTCACAAACATTCGTTCTGTTAAGAAATTTCTACCCAAGAACCTCTTCAACCCAGTTTTACAGTTGGAAAGATAGACTAAGGAGCATCTTCTTGTATTTGCTCTCCAGAAAGCACTGAGGCAAGGCATTGCCACAGCTCATATCTCAGGAAGTGATAACATAGAGTATGACAGTAGTAATAATGAGCCTATTAGTCTGATGATGCTCGTTTTTTAATGTCAGATTTATCCCTGACTCCTGAACAGGAGACTAACTCGGAGTTCAGGGATAGTTTCCTCTTTCTGTTGAACATGGAGCTGTTGTACGTGTAATCCTCAGCACTGTGCATATCTCAGGGTTTTCCCAGGTGTCCCAAATATTTGTTTTTCAGGTTTATCCCTGTTTCTGCCCATTTGACATCACTGAAAAGCAGTGCTGTGGATCAGTTTTATCTGAATTAATCTGGTCTGCCAGTGCATGAAGTGCACCAATTCTCCATGCAGATTACCTGGATTTATGTGCAGGTGTTGAATGTTTTTTCTTCTTTTTATCTGAAGACTTAACAAGCTAACAGGGATCGTATGGACAGAAGTTCTCAGCCACCGATACTTGGGGCTTTGGATTGACTGCCAGCAGAATACTACTGGTAACTTTTGCAGCACCACAGAAGCCATTTCTTTTAGTTTTCTCATATAAGGATTCAATTTCTGGGCCAAAGCCCAGAGTGGAAGGCATGGAAGCAACAGTGCTTTGTTCAGTTGTCCAAAAATTCTCAGGACTATGTGAAAGCTGAGATTTGGTACCTTTGGTTCCTGCAGGGTAGCGTGCAGCTGTAGACCCCGAGCGTGTCCGGTCAAGAGACTCCATAACTGAGTGCATGGGTAAAGGTCCACAGGCTTGTGATGCAAAAAACCTAATAAATTAAATAAACTGCTATTTATAGCATATAACGTTCAGGAAAGTTCACCTGCCTGTCAGCTTTTCAGGTAAAAAGGAAAATCCCACTGGGTACCCTGTTGAGCACTTGATGGCATCTAGAAGAAAAAACCTCCTGAAGCTGCTAAAATTTTCTAGCTAAGCTGCTATTTTACAAAAAATGTGAAAAGAAATGAAAAGTTGTTATCTTGAGAAAGGCCACATGGCCCATTGCATCTGCCTGCCTTTGAAAAATGAGCAAGATTACTAATGTCTTTGTCATGGCTACCCTGGGTTAGTGACAAGCCAGAAAGGACCAGGGATTACACTTTTGTTTGACTCTGGGGTCCGGAAGGGCAGTGCTAAGGGGATAGTCTCACATTCTGGGGGGGGGGGGGGCGGTGTTGGCATCTCTGTCAAAGGAGAAACCAGAGGCTGGAGAGACAGTGGTTGTTTTAAGGGTTCCAAGTTCTCTCTGGCCCCTCCCAGCTCTGGCTGTTCCAGCGCTCTGACTCTCCTGTAAGGCAATTTCCCCAAGGAATGTGCTAGACTTGTCTCAGTGATTTTCTTTCTGATAGAAACCAGGGCGCTGAAGTGCAGCAGGTAGATAGTAAAGACAAACAGGGCAGCTAATTGTAGTAGCAGAGCTTCTAAGGACAGAAACTGTGACCTGGTGCTGCTGCTGAACCAAGCTAGAGCAAATACTGCATGGTCTCGTGGGAATCAAGGCTTTTCAACGTGCATAACCATCAGGACTAGAAATTCCTCAAGTAAATAAAAATGGGGCGGGGGGAGTAGACAGGGGACTTCCCAGAAAAAATATATTTTTTTAATTATTTAAGTTTCCCAGAAAGAACTGAGGAAAATAAAGCTTTGGTTGGACCCACCTCTACTGAATTTTCAGGTAAACCTGCAAAACCAGCTATGACTTTCCCAATCTGGATTTAAAGTACTAATAGATAACACTGCAAAGAAATTTAGAATGTTGAAGATTTCTGGATGGAAAATCAAACTGCCTGGGGGAGGCTTTCTCCTTACCCAGGAGGGCTAGGGTAAGGGGACATGCTGCACTTGCCTAACTCATTAATTTTCTAACTCTGGAGCAACGAGGACTGCAGGAACTGGTGGTAGCAGAGCCATGTCTGTGACAGTGGAGGCAGCCAGAGCGGCTGTGGGCTTGTGGGATGAGGACAGCCCTTCTAGCCCTTCCAGAAGAGGGAAATGCCAGCAAGCCCTCCTCCACATCTAACTTACAGGATAAAAAGAGGGGACTGATCTTGTTCATTATATTTTAAACACTTTTGAAAGGTGGAATTAAATGCTTATGTTGGTTTTCTAGAAGGAGTGAAACTTTTGGTAATCTATAAAGAAGGGCAGATGTTGGGTTAAACAACAGATCTGTGAAACTGTGGTTCTTACACAGGGTTGCTTGAAGCAACTGAAGAAAATGCCTCAGGGGCTTTATGAAATCCCTTGAACCAGTTCAAAAAACATGAAAGGGAACAGAAAGGGCCATTGCTACACTGAGATACCAGAACCAGTCAGGTGTTGCTGCTAAATCTGGAGTGTTAAAAATAAAAGGCATTTGACAAGTGAATAGGAGTCACAGAATCAAGAAAAGGAGGGGACTGGCTCAACCATGGAAGGTTTTTAACCAGATGTACAAGTAACACTGACAGATGGAGAAGCCAGAATGCCATTGCTTGGGGCTCAAACAGGGAACGTGACTGGGAAGTCAAAAAACTAAGTATTAGAAGGCTGCACCCTGAACTTTGAACAGTAAGTCTTACAAGTAGAGCTGCTAGAGTGCTAACAACCAGTCAGGGTTTAGTTATGGGGAGTAATTGGAGAAAAATTAATGGAAAGGTATCTTGAGTAATCACTGCATGGGAATTCCCCTTCACAGGTGGGCCAGGCAAAAATAATTTTATTCCCCAAATTTTAAATCCTTCTGCTTTTCAACATTTCTCATTTTTAATTTTTAAAGTGAAGTTCTCATTCTTGCTAAATTTACGCATTTACTAGTTTATAATTTCTGTATTTATCTTTTTATTACTGGGAACTTGAATAACTGGAATATTTCTTACGCCCTCCATGTCAGCACATGAACTAGACATACATAACAAGGAAAGTAACTTCAGCCTTTACTTACTTCTTTGTAAGTGGGGGTTTTTTTGCCTGCTGACAGATATTCATAAGAAAAAATTAGTGATGTATGAATGAGCAGTTTCCAACTTTTACTGTGCAGAGAGACCCGTGTACAAAGCTGTCACAAATGCAGATCAGAAACTGCCTGATCCATAGGTGGCTTTACACCACCCCAGCACCCTGAGGGATTCAAGATGTTATTTTATGTCCATGCAGTATCCTTCTTCTTCTCCAGTTGAGTTTATCAAGACAACAACATACAGGAAGAGATTTGAAGAGCCGCCACCACTGAGGCAGTGCAATGAAAGCCAACCACAGCGATGTGTTTACAGAAGTGCTTGCATGATGGATGGCTGCTCATCACCTCGTCACATTTGGCTGCCCTTGGCATCTTTTTCCCCACCAGAAAATTGGATTATAGGGATTTATTTCTGTTAGGTCCTGGAGAGCAAGGAAGAAAGAGGGATTTTTGCATTTTACATTTTCTCTTCCCTTCTTCTCTGGGCCACTTGTTCTGATTTATTTTTCCTGGTTTTATCAAAGGAAATTCTGCTTGGTGAAGTTTTCCAGGTGCTATGCAGAAAATTCAAGTCAAACTAAAGCTGATCATCTGGCTATCAAATCCATAACATTAACATTAAAATGTGAGCAAATAAAAAGTTTTCCATGGCCTACACACATCTGGATTAGACTGATTTCTCTCGTCCTTTTCCTTCATAGGTTTATTTAAAAAATTACTGCTCATGCCCAGTTAGCCATGAATATTCCTGTACTTAAGGGAATTTCACCATCTTAAAAGCTGATTAAAGAGCACTTTATGGGCTTTTCACTACCCTCACAGCCTTCCCATGCTCCACACTTTTTTCTTCAAAGCACGGTACCAGCTTTGGATCAGCTTGTTGCCAAGAAGAGAGCACACAGTGACCACACAACGCTATATATAAAGGCAGTACAAAGGCCAGTGAAGTGCATGGCGGGTGGAGTGCAGCACCACTGGCTACTTAAGATGTGGATACAAATAGTTTCTGGGTAGAGGAGAGCCTTCAAGAGGCAAGTACTCTGTAGCAAGGAGTATCAAGCAGCTGCTCTCCAGTGCTGAAGCCCAACAGCTGCAGGGTGAATGCAGAACAGACTGCTTCGTTGCTCAGGATGCCAGCAAAACTGCCTGTCTCTGCTAGACTGAAGTTGAAGGAGTTTGACCAGATTTTCACTGATAACTGAATCTGTATCTCCTCAACGTAGTATATTTTTACTGCCTACAATAATTAACAATTCCTGTGTTTTGAAATGGGAGGAACTTAGGACTGAAAGGAAAACCTGTCTTAAATAATCCACAAGAACTCTCCTTGACTGATTTTCTTTGTGTTGTTTTAAACCAAAGCTTGGCATAATGCAGATTAGTATTTATTTTTCTTTTCTTCATTCTGAAGAGCAAAACAGGATCGCATATTTCCATTTGAGTTTTCGAAGAGCTCTTTCTAAAAGCAGAATCCCAGATAAATCAATTCTTATCCACAGGATCGAGATGGATGAAACTTAATTCTGCAGTCTGCAAATTCTGTATGCATCTGCCAACTGCATGGTGGTCCCCTTTGTGTGGAGTCAGAAAAGCGTTTCCTCTTGACAAGAAAATTTTACATTCTGGAATTGTTAAAAAGCCAAGAATTCTAATTCTTCTCTACTGTACAATGAATCCTGTAAGTTCACTGCATCTCAAATCCGAATCAAATGTTGGTAGCTGAGAGTACATTTGCCAGGCTGGACGCTAGGCTTACAAATGAAACTGAATAAATTGGGGCTTTTTTGCACCTATACTAAATAAACCAATGCCAGAGACATCTCAAGATGCTGAGAAGCCACTGGTCTTGATTTCATTCACACAGAAATGGAACAAAAGCCACAAAGGAGTCTGTCCCAGTGAAGGCGGGCAGCTTCTGGGACATGCCACCTTCTCCTGGAGAAGACCAGGAAAGACTGAGCAAGAAGAGTGCCAGATCCATTGGACACCCCTTTTCTGAATCTACTATCAGTCAACATGACCAAAATAATCTGTGTTTTTACTGTTATATTATGAGTCTGAGATCAATCATGAGCATCCAGGGTTTTCCAGGCTTCATTATCTGGTGTGTGAAGCAAATCTTCTCATGGCATTGACCACAAGAGACTGGAAATTTGAGGAGGATAACCACAAGCCTCTCTTATTTGACACATTTCATCTGTTTGCAGGTTGTTTCTGTGCAACACATTTGCCAGCTGCTCAGGCTCTGTGTTTTCTTGCAATTTACCATCCTTATTTCTTGCTGTCCCTCTGGTTGCTGGCACCTTCTCTAGTTAGTCACTGCTAAGAAAGCCCACAGTGGAGTTCCTCATGGTAACTTCTTCTCCCATGATTTCAAATTATTTCCTCTGTCACTGAATTCATTACACAGGTACAGTCAGAGAAACTCCATGAACTGCCAGTGCAGAAGCAGCAAAAGCAGTATTTCAGCATGATATGTTTGTGCCTCTACTTATTCCCTAATTCTCTGCTTTCCAGGGGAACATCAATAACAACTAATACATGTCAGCCTTGCTCAGGAAAATAATTAAATGCTCATGTAGAGAAGGTAACCCTTTGCTGCAAAATACTGTTTGGTGCTTCTCCTGGTTTCTAGATTTGTCGTGCTCCCAGCAACATGTATTATTATTTACATCAAAAGGTGACTCAGTGACCTAAAACCGAGCTTTCAGAAGTAATGTAAATTAAAAGTGTAGGCTTCCACATTGGAGTCTTCCCAGGAGCATCAGTTACCTGAGCAGTGGGGAAAAATAGCTACAAGAAAGACCAAGCACAATTAATTCAAATTAGCTTGAGATAGCTTTAATAAACTGCCATAAATAACCAATTTGCGGTATGTAATCTCAGCAGTGGAACGAACACATGAGGACATTGTGCATTAAGTACGTAAATAGTGACATTATTATTGCTACAGCCAGATGCTTACAGGGCAGAACAACAGCAACTCCCAGTTGCAGTACAGCTGTGGAGAGCCAGTTCCTATACACAACCAGCTAGTAATGACTAAGCCTGGCTCACTCAGGGAAGAAAGGCAAAGGCCAAGCTTTTCCATGGCCAGGAGGAAGGCTGGTCATCACCAGCCTCCCAGTGCTGTGGGTTGCTGGGTTGCCATCCTTTTCTCTACTTCTGAGATGTGGAGCAGGGAGGAATTTGAGCTGGAAGAAGTCTGCTGCAGGCAGTCAGGATACTTACTATCCATGAAATGAAAAATAAAAAAGCTGAAAAGCAAATGATGTCTCTGACCATGAGCCTGAGAGAAGCACCAGCTTTTATGGCTGTTTTTTCTTGCTCTGCACCCACCATTTTCGTTTTAGACCCAATTATGCCTTAAGCCCTGGTATTTATTTCACATTTCAGGACACCTAGAGTGGTCCTAGCTATGTTGTATCTTGTTCACTGGGAGTCTCTGGTCATAATGGTCTGAAAACAAGGTATATAATTTATATGAGTAGATGAGAGTACTGGGTCCGTCTCCTAGTCTGGTTTTCCTTCACCTAAGAAGGGACCCCTTTGCTGTCAAAGAAATGAAACCAAGGCAGTCACATTTATCTCCTCTTTGGTACTAAAGGTTATAATTTTGATATCAATGGTCTTTGATTCCTGCTGTTCACATTTACGTTTCAGAAGAATGTGACACAAGTAAGTTCACTATGTGAGTTTGTGTGCTGTGCCCACATCATCTACAGGGTACTGTATTCTGTGTCCCATCTATCTCATGACACTTTGCTGAGCTCAAAGAACAGAGTCTTGTAAGTTGGCTTGTAGGAAAGCTGTGATTTTTTTTTTTTTGTTATAACTCCCTAGATGTTTTCGATCATACAACAGACAGGTTAAATCTGCCTTTGGAACGTTTACATTTCCCATACACGTTTGAGAAATGGCAGACAGAGAGCATATGTGAGAGCTGATCATTAGGGAATTAAGCTTGAGGCCATGAGAAACAGCCCTTAGGATTTCAGCATTAGTCATGGACTTGTTAATGATATCAAATAAAGTTCAAACTACAACATGTCTTTTCTCAAATGGCTTTAAAACCACCTCCTGATTCGCAGTGCAATATGCAACAGCCTCTGCTAAATTTCCACTCTCCTGTCTCAACCAAATACAGCAATTCAAAGATAATTAATGGTGAGGCTGACATAAAAAAAATAACTGGTGTCTGTGGCTGACAGTTTTGGCTCTGGTATTCCTTTGGGTGTGCACTGTAAACAGAAAAAACCCCATTTATTTACTTTGCTTTGTGTTTGGTCCTGTTTCCCATACACATGGTGAATTTCTGTCAGTGTCTTCAGATCCGTGCAAAGAAGGATCATTCTCTCGAGGAATGGGGAACCTCTCATCTTTAATCCTATTTCTTTCTTGTGTGTAGCTATTTGCCTTACCTTTATCAATTTATTTCATTAATAGGAGGAGTTTGGAGTGAAGCACTTAAAACAACATTTTGCAAGCAGCTTCTTTCCAGCAACTCCCTGCAGCTTTGCCAATGAACTTAGATGATAATTTGTAATGTGAACTAGGATTGCAAACCATATATGCATACATATTGCTGGTGCTAAGGAAGGAACCAAGACTTCTGCTAGCTGTGAAAAGAAATCAAACACATCAAACTCATTTCACACGTGACTGGCATCTGGAGATGAAATGAGTTCACCGCACTTCAGAGTTAGTGATTTAAAGCTTTATATTTTTATTCTGCAGACATTTGGAATATGGCAAAGGTGTTAAGAGAAAACATGTGAAATCATGTCTAAACTCTTGATTTCAGATATGCCATGAAATTATCATTTTAGACTTTTCAGATCCAGAGAACTTGCAAATTTGCAGTTCCCTTCCTTTATTTTTTTGTTTCCCTTTTAACTCCTGCTCATCTCTGGAGACCATGCCGAGACACGAGGAGAAAGTACAAAGTGATTAGAAAGATTTGTATTATATTGATTTACCTTCTAGTACTTAAACCAAGGGTTCATACTGCCCCATTGCGGATGTTTACCCTTCTGTGACACTCACTCCATTACTAGGCATATGGCTAATTAGAATTGCTGGAAAGCGGGTCAATTCTTCTAAACCAAGTGCCTGCGCTACACTCTATCAACTCAAGATGTTATCCATGTCAGCCCACACTCATGCTGAGCTTTTTCCAAACATTTATAAAATCATCCTGGTTATTTACCATGTACAGACAATTACTGTCCTGATTCCTGGCACAGACAGTTAGCTGTCACCTTCTTCTTGATCATTGCCAGCCCAGCAAGAAGAGACACCTTAGAAAAGAAGAGCAGATGCTCAGGTGTTCCGACACAAAAGGTTCTGATCTTCGCTGTTGTCTCTCTGCATATAGAGACACAGTGCAGGTTGTATACAGCTCTTTCACTGCTATAACTGCTACTTGGTGTAGTAACATCTGAAATTCCTCTCCAGCTGTAAGTTCTCCCAGATCTAGATCCTTTCCAGGAGAGATACCAACTGTAATGAAGTTTACCACCTCTGTGTTGTTTGAGTCGGACCTAGTAACAAGTTGTTATCAGTCAGTCTTGCCCTATCAGACCTCTAGGGAAGAAACTTCTGTAATGAAAGTGAGAGGGGGGACTGGTCTACCACTGAATCCAAGTGCCAGCAGAAGACCTGGTTGAGAACATGAGCTCTGGCTGGCTGCTAGCTCTGGACCATCACAGAGCAGGGAGAGAGGATTTCTTGCTGACCTGGACTTTCACAGCTCCACAGAAGTCGTGGTGTACCACAGACTTGATAAAGGCAGTGCTGTTATGACCCCTTCTGCCTGTTTTCCTGCTCAAGGCTCTGGAAGAAGAGAACTCCCGTGGGCCTAGCTGTAAAGCTGTGTATCCCATGACTGAAATATGCAGACTAGAGACTGATGTGTTCAGACCAGAGACTGAATCTATACAGTGCCCTTGTAGTGCTCTGGGTCATCCTTGGGAAGGGAACACCACGTCTCTGTAGACCATAGGTATCCCTCTGTATCTTTACCACTAAACGACCTCTGTATAGAAACCTCAACTCAGGAGATTAAACAATATTCCTTCTTTTTTCTTCTGTTTTTAAGAACTTGTAGTGATAGGGTGAGGGGCAATGATTTTAAACTAGAGCAGGGCAGGTTTAGATTGGACATTAGGAAGAAATTTTTCACTACAAGGGTGGTGAGACACTGGAAGAGGTTGCCCAGAGACATGGTGGAGTCCCCATCCTTGGAGGCATTCAAAATCAGCCTTGACGAAGCTCTGAGCAACCTGATCTAGTTGAAAATGTCCCTGCTCACTGCAGGGGGTTGGACTAGGTGACCTTTAAAGAGTCATTATATGACTCTGTGATTCTATGATTTATGAATTTTGTGTCCATGGAAGCTTGTGAGAGAGCAATTTGCTTCTGATCTACCTCCCGTCTTACTGCAGGCTTGGATCTGGGATCATCTGTCATCCCAAAGAGCACTCTGCACCTTTTTTTGAAGTTTCATTTTACCAATTGAGAAAGGATAGAAAAAGGCAGCAGGCAAACCAGGCTAGTTTGGCCTGTGAAGTTTGTCATAGAGACACATCAATTTGTGGGTCTGTTTTTACAAGCTCCATATAGTGTTTCTTTAGAGTGACATGGGGATTTGCAAATTCTCTTGCTGATTGTCCTGGCTACATGACTGAAAGGACAATGTGTTTACCAAGATGGGACTTGGCCATATTCAAAGCTAAATTTTGGTTGTGGGGAAAACTGGCGTATTAAATGGAGCTGCCCAGTACACTGCTCTCTGGAATCAAGAGTCTTTGCTTGTGAGTTGTTCAGGATTGACACCTGACCTAATTATGGTTTCTGAAATCAATAACTGAGACTTAGTGGGAACAGTTATTGGTTGTGCATCCTACAAACCGCAGTCTTCAGATGCCAAAATTAGAGGCAACCACTACCCACTTTAAAACCTCTGTGCCACTCTCGGTGGTTATAATGTTCATTCTGTGCTCTGGAACGTGCCTTTGACAATAGCTGAGATGAATGAATGTATTCTTTAGGCAAAACAGCATCTGAAACGAGAACTGTGATGCTATGGTAGTGGCTTCTTCTATTACCAGAGCTGACTGTACATTTTTTTCTGTTAATTGTTTCTCTTGTTTATTTCCTGTTTCTCTTTTGAGGTCCTCAAATACTTTCCAGCTTGGATTAGCTCTTCTGATCTTGTTCTACTTTTGTAGCAGCTGAATTAGTAATTTCAATTAAGGAAAAAAGTGTGAACAGTTACTCTCTTCTGCTTGCAAATAGATTGAGAGCAGTTGATTCCTTTTCTTGACATTTATTCATGCTTATGTGTGTCTTACAAATGACTTTCAGCCAAGTCCATCGCTTGTAGACTGTTCTGTTGTTTTATCATCCCAGTCCTGGCCCATGTCAGTGTCAGCTGTCTTGTACAGTTGTGTGCCTTGCACTACTTTTTTCTGTCTTTCTTGCTTGTGTTCACCATCAGAAACCTCCACTCAAGAAATTTTGGGAGTAATTCATCTTTATCAAGACATGAATTTGACAAGTGCCTGTTTTTAAAATTTTATATATAAATAGATATAGATATAGATATGTATATGTGTTTAACATATATAGAACTCATATATAACTATGTTAAGATATGTTTTATTTAAAACAAAAGGCCCCACGCTGGTCATAAAGATGCAAAATTAAACCCAAGGTCTTCTGCCAGAATCCTGGTCTCTTTTCATTGTCTTTCAGGTTGCAGTGCAGATGATGATATTGTTCTGCTGAATGATCACTTCTTGCTAATATTTAAATTCAGGGCATTTTTCAGAATAAAATGTTAAACACTTTTCTCTCATCTGCTTTTCCTACACCAATTTCCTGGCAATTGGACATTTTAAAATATAAATGAACCCCATTATAAACTAATCAAGCTGTTCTAACTGCAGACAGGAAAAAGATAAAAAAAGGAAAGGGAAGGACTGCAATGCCAAGCATTCCATCTTAAATACCTGGGAGGTTCTTGGGCCACTGTAAAGGAAGATTTTGTAAGAGTGTGGGTAGTAAACATAACTTGAGATGCTGGCAAAAGCAGCTACCAACTTGTCTGTTACAGGTTAAGCATTGTTTTGAAATGAATGCACAGGTTTTTATGTAAACTCATGATTACTGAGTCCTGCAGCACAAAACATAAATGTTTTCCAAACTGAAGTGGCCTCACCGGGACAAGGGTCAGTGATTTCTGTTTCAGATAAAATGGTAGAAAGAATCGGGTGTTGGTTTTCAGGATCAGCTGGGTTGTCACTAGATGGCACATCGGTCTAAAGTTTCAGAACCATCACTGTGGTGTTGCTCAGTTACAGCAGATGCATGGACAAACAGCAGGTTTTAGATGGGAATGACTAGGAATTATGGATATAACTTCTCTGTGTGTATGTGTGTGTGTGTGTGTGTGTGTGTGTACATGTGCCGGTGTGTACAGGTCCCGGTATAGTATATAGGAATGCTGCTGTGTGGATGCTGTTTCTGAGACTGTTGCTCTGTATACAATACAGTTATGTTAGATGCTATTACTTGATGTTTAGGTACTAGTATCTGAGATAGGGATGGGGAGAGAAAAAAGTCAAGACATCTGCCCAAACACCCAAACACCATCTGTATGTACTGTTTTCTACTCGAAGCAGGTGAAGCTTATGTCAGACCGTAGACAACAGTGCCTCCCTGAAGCAGCTTTTGTTACCTAGGACCTCGTATTTAAAAGAACATGCAGAAGACCTTAGGAACTCTACTTGTAAATGACTAAAATAAGTGGCCTATGGATGACAGATAACAAGGATTTTTATATTAGTTTGTAGATAGAGAAGTGTAGGCTTCCTCCAGTATCTCAGTAAAGTGCCTTCAGATGTTATTTTAGATGTCTGTTCCTGAAATTTGCAAAAGAGCCTTGAATCAGAGCCCAGCACACTGTATTGTGTGTTGTCTTTATTTACAGCCACAAATAAGCACTTCATACCCTTAACTACTGCCCTGTCCACCAACCCCTCCCCACCCCCTCCACCCCTCTGCTCTTTATGAAGAAATCTTTTGCCAGCTTTGAGCAGCTCTCTGCAGCTTAGTGGAATGGTTAACTCAGCCATGAATTTCTGCAATGCACTGTGACTAGCTGCACGTTTCAGGGATTTGTTTTCTCATTGTTGGAAGCATCTTCTTTTCCAACAATTTCATGCCTTCTTGAGGAATATACACGCAGAGATTACCTTGCACACTGTCTTTTGCTCATGACTATCTTTCTCTGTGCCTGTTTTCTGCTGTGGTTTACCCCAGGAGACTGGTATTCGTATACTGAGGAAAAGCTTGGGTTTGGAATTTGAGACTGCTGGGAGCTTTCATTATCTGAAGTAATTTCAAATTCTGGATTCTTAAAAGAAGGTAGAGGGCTTATGTGGTGGTTTTGGCCCTGGCTAGAGGCCAAAAGCCCACCAAGCTGTTTGCTCACTCCCCCTTCAGCCAAAAAGGGGAGAAAATATATTTTTGGAGGCTTAGGCCCTGAGATAAGGACAGAGGGATCACTCTCCAATTAGTGCAACGGGCAAAACAGACTCGGCACAGAATAAAGGAAAGTGATTTATTACAACTACAACTAATACACACTAGTGAACCGGAATGAGATAAGAGTGAGAAGTGGCCAGGTCTTAAAGTGCCTTCCCCTCACCCCTCCCCTTCTTAGCAAACTTAAACCTCATCACGATTTTACTCCCTTCTTCCCCCCGCAACATGTCGCGGGAAGGGGCAGGGAATGGGAGTGAGATTCTGGAGGTACCAGTTGCTTTCCTTCCCCAGATCTTAACACTTCTACCTCCCCCCATCCCTCGCCAATTCGCACCCTTAGCTTTAATCATCAATTTCACTCCCTTCTTCCCTCCCATCGCAGCACCAGGAGGGGCAGGGAATGGGGAATGAGGGGTTTTCAGTCCGTTCCTCCCGAGCTGTCTTCTGTCTCAGCTGGGGGGGGGCATTCCACACACACACACACACACACATGCACACACACACACACACACACACACTTCCCTTACCACGCCGTGGGGTCCCACCTACATGAGAGTCGTATTCATGAACTTCTGCAGCGTGAGTCCTCTCCATCGGGGAGTCATCTCCTCACCACAAGCCTCTCAGCAGGACTCCCTTCCATAGGGTTCTGACATTTGGGCCCAGGCTCCCCTGGCCTGGCTCCCCACAAAGTCACAAGTCCCCCAGCAAACCTGCTGAGGCATGGATCAATATCTTCACACGGCATAGTTGTCTCTGCTCCCTGTCCTCATCCATGGGCTGCGAGGGGACAACCCGCTTCACCATGGTCTTCTCCACAAGCTGCAGGGGAAACTTTCTTTCCACATTCCTTCCCCCTCCTTTGGGCCTGGCCTTGGCTATCGCCGCAGCTGGTCACATCTTCCCACTCTGCGTTCCGGTGGCAAAGTGCACCAGCCTGCAGGTTTTTTTCTCCTATATGTGATTCACAGAGGTGCTATGAATCCAACTCTGATTGGTCAGAGGTAACTTTGGCCTTGAATTGGCCAGTTTACTGTCTGGAACTCGCAGAAAACTGTAACTGCTGCTTTGCAAAAGCCATCTCAGTAGCACAGCTACAGTAAACTACAACAGCTTAATAAATAGTAAACCACAGGACTGATACCTGTCTGTGAAGAAGGTGTTGCATATCTTTTATTCATTCCACAAGCATTCAGTTTACCCTAACTCTTCTCAACTCACTGGGAAAAGCCAAGCAGGTTCGGAAGCTTGTTGAAGTATAGCAAGAATTTTCAGTCTTGGTAAGGCTGCTCTCTAATGAAGCAGGAAATCCACAGGAGAACCAGTACATCAAGTTAATCTTGAATTCTGCTGTGCAATAATACTGATCCTGAACTTTGATGTATTAAGTGTCTTTCTATTCCCCCCATTATTGTTTTCCCTTACGTATTATGCTTTGTTATGCATTAAGTATTTTTGTCCTAAGACGTAGGACTGGCCATTTATAACAGTGTATATTAAATGGAAATGCAGATTCATTTAAAATCCAAGGAAAAGGCTATTAATTCAACAGCTGGGGTTTTACAGAAATTGATTTTGCTAAAAGATCTTTACAATCGGTGCAATTTAAAATTTAGTGGTGCATCTTGCAGTTGGGTTCATCCTTCTCTTATGGTTCAATCCCAATTCTGAAATGTGATTAGATTTTAACCAAGTCCAGGAAAATTTTATACTGTTAACCCTCAGGAATGACCTAACAGTTTTGTGACATTTGGGTAGGAATGAAGACTCTGGCAGTTCCTGACACTTTAGTGACAGACACCATTGGTTTTATCTTTTTATCAGAGATGTTTTTACATGGGCTTTATGTTTCTGAGGGTCATGCTCTCAGTTGCTCTACTCAGGAGAAAAGTCAAAAAAGATAGATGTGACCACAAGGTGCAGGTTGGAGTAGAAGTAAAGATGTGTCAATATCCCTTTTTTGAATCAGTGGAGAGATTATTCTTTGTCCAATGGAACAGAAACCAAAGATAAGTCTTGCTTGTTCCCTGTACCTGAGTGAGGGAATGGGTTAAGATTTGTTGATTTGGGCTTCTATGTGGGATAAAAACTTGGATGTTTTGGATAGGTGAGACTTCTTGTTCTCTCTGGTGGAACAAAATTAGCAGCCAGAAAGAAAAGTCTTGCATGAACAAATCACTAGGAACTGACAACATGGACTTTATGTGCGCTCCTATGACTTTAGGAGCGTTCACCTATTTTTTCTTAGTCTTCAAACTCTCACTGAAGTGAGTGGAAGATTTGGGCAGGGAATCCAGGATCAGATCTTAGATCTCTCCTAAAAGACAATTATCTTATCTGCTTTCAGGGATCTGAGAAATGTCCTTTTGCTCTGATTTCTTGTAGATAATAGGTAGTTTTACTCCAGATCACACATAATCAAAATCTACACCTTCACCAGTAAAGAAAAATCAGAAAATATAAAGAGAACATCCATGCAGATGAGAAGCATAGTTAAGACAAGACTCAGCGTCACTACAGAATGTAGTATGACTGAATATGTATTAAAGGTTAAGGGACATGTTTTGTTTTGCAACTTCTATAGACAACTGAAAATATTGGAAACTTAAACCTTTCTCATGGATGATGAATATTGTCAGCCCAAATCCTTTCCAAAACTATTATTTGGGAATTAGATATTGAATAGATCAATAGTTTCACTCCAGTACCTTTCATTACTGCAAAGTTAATGGAAAAATTATTGATTGGTACTTCAAACCATACAAATTAACTTTGCTGAATAGTAGTAGCACACAGAGTTTAACTACCCATGAGGAAGCGCTTCACTGGCATAGACATTCCTGTTTTAGGAAACACAGCCACAGCACTATCTTTCATGCCATGAGACATACTATGAAGTAGGCTTTCTTGACAACATGTCTTATTTAATTTGTGGCCACTGGAATGATATTACCAGTGTGGACCACAACTATTTTATTATGAAGAAAATGTTTGGCATCTCTGTACTTGTGGAGCCTTAAACCAAATATCTCCAAGAAGGTTCAAACTAGAGGTGAAAAGGCTGCTTATTCTAAATTCCAAACTTACTCCATGCAACACCTTTTCTTATCCTCTTTGGTATGAATAACTCACACAAGCACTGTGTGGCTTAGACAGTAGCTTGTAACTCATTTCTAGGCAGTTCTCATTTCTAGGCAGTAGCCCAGCTTAGTTGCTCCCCTGTCATGCAAGCCTGCATGTGTGTGATTTATTATGTATATCACTTGATGGAGGCATTCATATAAATGAGGAACTCTGGAAGGAAACCCATTATATTTCTTGGGCTTTGAAGATGATTTTCTAAAATCCTACTGTCAGTCACGTCACCTAAAGTATTGGCAGCATCCCTTCTGTAGCTAAGGAAAAGGCCTTTTGTGCCCACAGATACTATATCAAATATATTAGTTAAGGTTTAAGGAGGGAAAAAAAATTAAATTATGCCAAATGCAGATTTTCAGAAACCTTGCATGTTCCTCAGTTGCATCATTCTCTTATGCTCTAGTCTATTTCTTGGGGAGACTGCAACAGTGAAATAATGTGAAATTTACTTTCTTGCTCACCTTTTCTTAGAAAAGGAGTCAGTGTTCTGTATCAACACCCTTACCCCATTTAACCTGTCATATGAACAAATAAGGTGAAATGATGAGAGCTTCGCTCCCCAGGTTTCTTTCTGTCTTTCAGGAATGGCCAGTGTCTGAACTGTCATCCACAGAAGAAAGAAAACACTTCAGCAGAGGCTCACCAGCAGGCCAGATACTTGTCAGCATAAGAAATAAGTCCTCATAGGTGAAGCCTTGTTTAACAAAAGCAAGTGTAAAGTCTTGCACCTGGGAAGGAACAACCGTTTCTATCAGTACAGGCTGGGGGATGACCTGCTGGAGAAGAGCTCAGTGGAGAAGGACCTGGGGGTCCTGGTGGATGACAGGTTGGCCATGAGCCAGCAGTGTGCCTCGGTGGCTAAGAGAGCCAATGGGATCCTGGGGTGCATCCGGAGGAGTGTAGCCAGCAGGTCAAGGGAGGTGATCCTCCCCCTCTACTCTGCCCTGGTCAGGCCCCACCTGGAGTATTGTGTCCAGTTCTGGGCTCCCTGGTATAAAAAGGACAGGGATCTCCTGGAGAGAGTCCAGAGAAGGGCTACGAAGATGATAAAGGGCCTGGAGCATCTCCCCTATGAGGAAAGGCTGAGTGAGCTGGGACTGTTCAGCCTTGAGAAGAGAAGACTAAGGGGGGACCTAATTAATGTTTACAATTATCTTAAGCAGGGGATGCAGGGGGAATCAGCGAGCCCCTTTTCAGTGGTCTGTGGAGACAGGACAAGGGGCAATGGCTGCAAGTTGGAGCACAGGAAGTTCCGCACCAACATGCGGAGGAACTTTTTCACAGTGAGGGTGACAGAGCCCTGGGACAGGCTGCCCAGGGAGGTGGTGGAGTCTCCTTCTCTGGAGATATTCAAGACCCGTCTGGACGCCTATCTCAGTGAAATGTCCTAGGGAGCCTGCTTTGGCAGGGGGTTGGACCCGATGATCTCTTGAGGTCCCTTCCAACCCCTACAATTCTATGATTCTATGATTCTATGATACAGCATACTTATCCTCTTTTCAGCAAAACATCTACTTCATAATATGACATGGATTATGTGACATTTTAGGTGACAGTTGATTTAGAAACACATCTTCTCAACCAAATTTTATCTGCTGATGTTTGGCTCCAACATTAATTTTATCTTTGCTTTGAGCTGTTTACTGCCATTTGGTCATTAATCACAGATAATGACTGATACCCTGAAGGTTAATGCTTGAATGCATTCTTCTAAAATTGAAAAATATTTCTATGTTCAAGCATATTCCACTGCCATGCAAGATAGAAGCAAGCAAATGTTACACTCCTGTTATCATGGTACTGCTGATATATGTCTAATTAACGTACCCCAGATGTCAGCTCTATTAAAATCTGTCACTCATCTACATAACTCGTAATTTGGTATAACAAGCAAAATACCTGATTTTCAGAGATCAAGTTTTTTAAAACCCAAACTTGTTACATTTTGGTCCCAGAGCACAATGAATGCCAGCTGAACTGTGCTGGCAGTAAGATTCATTCCACCAGAAGTTACTGTTATCTATTTCCATCAAGAAATACCTGATTTGTATTTCAACACTACAGAGCCTGGTATTAGGTTTCCCCTTGCTACTCCAAATCTTCCAAACTTTCATTTATTAACAAATATCACCACCCATAAAATATTCATGCTTCATGTCAGCAAAAACTCGTTACTCCTCACCAAATACATGCAGTTAAACCATCAGCTGAAGGCCTTCTTGCCCCCAGTGACTAGCTTAACATAAGCTTTAAGATGTCTTGGTATTCATGCAGTGTTAGTTGGTGATATCATGGCTGTGTTTCAAGGTCCTAACAAGGCAATTCACTCAGGAGGGTGAGACGGAGGGATTATCACGCTGCATCATGTGCTGCTATTTATAGGCCATCATGGTGTAGCTCATGTGCGGACTCTCACACTCTGGGACACAGAAGTGCTCCATCTTCTTTCTGTTGACAGTAGTACAACCTCCAGAGCTTCTGGAAGAATCTAGCTAGTTATGTCTCAACTATGAGAATATAAAGATACAATGAAAAACATCTTTAAGATCTGTTCTGATGCCACAGACTTGAAAAACAAAATTAAATTAGCACAGCATGTCGAACTCATCACACACTCAACGAGGGGTAAACAAGAAACTTCAAAGATAAGCAAGCAGAATAACTTTAAATAGCTGAAAGGTGGATGATGTAAACAGCTGCTGATTAAATATCTAGGTCGTTAATAAAAGAAGGTTCTTGAATTAGTCATTCTCTTTCTGTCTGTGAGATATTAGAACAGTTGCAATGCCATGCTATATTCGGAGGCAGTGCAACTGAGGAATAACTCTCATCTGAGCCCCTCATGACAGCATGACATACAGAGTGATAACTGGACTGATTCTGCTCTTGCTCACAGTAGTTTATAACCATGTAACTCTATTGAAGTTTTACCTTGCGTTAGCTCTGAATCACCAAGTTACTTTCACAAATACGAATTAGGAGTCTCCAACCCGAAGTACCTCCCTCCAGTGAGGATCTTCCCTTATATAGTTGAGTGTTGGCAACAGAAAAGAGTGGAGGTTGGAGAGGCGGCCTTATCGTAACTAAAGTGAACTTGATTCCAATATTACTTCTCAGAACTGTAAATAAAACAACATTCAACAAATCAGAAGGGAATTGAAATTTTTTACCACAAAGAGAGTAACAAATATTTACAATATCAGGCAGGATACCCCATACACTTAAAATATATAATCTTTGACAGCATGCATCTCTTCACCCCCAACAGACTAAGATGTCCAAAAATCTGGGAGATGCTGTAGTAACTTCTTTACAGAATTTACCTGTACAGTTTTATGAGGTTATTTTCCCTCCTTAAAGTCAGTTCTCAGCAGAACAGCCTGGATTCAAAGTATGCTAATAATGTAGCAAAGACATTTCAGGCTCTGTCCTTAGGCTTTTTCCTCAAGCCTCAAGTACATTCTGATCTCTTGCTTAAGGCCTCTCTACCTATTCAGAGTGCAGTAAAGATTTTCGTGAAGATGAAAGTGACAACCTTGAGTACAGATGACCCCAGCCTTTATCGCTATAGCTCCTTAATTCTGTGTCTCCTGAACAACTGTCCATCTACTTCCTGGAAGATGGGTGGCATTTTAGAAAGCCTTATTCAGCATTTAACCCCTCATGTTTCCTTCTAGTACCAGCAGAGACCTGCTAACTCTTGATGGCCAGCTAACCTGCTATAGGAAGGTAAGGATGTGTTCCTATGCGGATAACTGCACATAGAGGGATACTTATATTTTGGTCAACAGATCAAGTGAATAGGCCAAGCACCACAATTTTGCCTTCAGTAACAGTACAATTAATCTCCATAATGCAATTGCAATAAGCTGGTCATTCAGAGGTCTGGGTAGCAGTGCCAAACGAATAATCATGAAAAACAAAAGACACTAACCAGAAGCTCAGCAAAGCTTTCTATTGGTAAAATTTCAAGATGTGATTGACTGTGCTCCCAGAATCTGATCTTGAGCAAGAACTCCCAACTGGCCCATGATGCATTAAGGTCATTACACAGATGAAGCAGTACTACATTTAGTGCTTGGATTGTGCTTTTTCCAATTTTTTTTTATGTGGGGAGGGACCACCTTGGGGTGAGCAATGCTGAAAATCCAGTGTTGGGAAAGAGATGCCGAATAATCAAGCCAAACACACCTGTCAAAGCAAAAAATTTCCCTTTCCACTGAATTCAGTATGGATCTACCAGGAAATCCTTCTCTCTTCCTCCAAACAATGTTTTCCCATCCTTTTTTGAATTATGAGTTGAACCTCGTTTATTGATTGAAGTACATTTTCTTGTTAGCTCTTTTCTAAGATACCATATTCAAGCACACATTCTCAGTGTTTGAAATGCAAGAAAGAAGCAGCCACTGATCTGCAAAAAGTTTCTATTAAAATGTGCAGGCACATACAAAAGCTTGAGCGATTTACATGAAGCAATTAAATGGCACCCTATGTCTCTAATGAGCAAGGATAGAGATACAATTAGCTGATATCTTATTTGCTAAATGAATCGACCTTTACCAACACAATCTATAAAATTAATTTGGCATACTGTAACCCTTGCAGATTGTCAGTCCATTCATACCAGGGGTCTAAAAAATGAGCACAAGAAGCATTTCAATACCCTGTAATATATAATTAAAACATGTCCCAAGATATTTTGCAACCCATAAAGCAGTGCAAGCATTAGCAATTGATTATTCATTACAACCATCACATATGGCATAGATGTTAACTTGTGCAGCATATTAATTTTCCTTGACCCTACCTTCATATTGTGTGTGAACTGGTGAGAGAGTCGTTCAATAACTGTGAACCTGAGCATGTAAAGTGCTTCTCTTCAGTTTTGCAGACATGGTACCCTGCTATGAATGTTGAGTTCTGTGCAATGTCTGTAATATTTGCACTTTGTGCTTCAGAATCAAATGCCACTTCTCCTTCAGCCTCCCAACCAGGTGTTTCAGCACCAAATGCAGAAAGCATATTTGAATTTCTTTGCAGTCACATGGTTTGTCTGCAGGATTTTGGCATCAGCCAGGAAAGAAAAGACAGAAAGTCCCAAAACAAAGGTGGTTAAAAGCATTCTCGTGATTCTTTCGTCTTTTGCAAAGGCAAAAAGTATGAATGCTGGATATTCTGAGAAGCTGTGCTGCAGCTTGCCAGTGCTTTGCAGTGACGTTCACGCCGTTTTTCCAAACCCACAACACAGTACTTCTCTTGGTTAACATGCCTTTTGGCTTTTGTCTGAGGACAAACCAAATGGATTTGAGCTCTTAGGCTACAGCTGGATATCTACTTTGCCTAGAAACCATATTTAACTTAAGGTACATTCTTAAAATAAGAGTTGCCATCTAGCAACAACAATATAACCCTTCAGCACTAGCAGCAAAACAGGTGCTTGCCAACAGTTGGTTAGCCATGAAGCTATAGCTGGCTGGGGAATCTGTATCGTAGAGAGGAGTAGAAGCCCACATCCATAAGACCATGGGCATCTTGATTCATGAGCTGTGATGCAACAGGTCATTTTCTGACCCCATGGCTTTGTCTATGTTGTGAAATAGATCTGGGTTAAGACATGAGATTGGGTAATGTATCATTAATCCTTCATGCTGCTTAGCTCCTGACAGCATTTTGGTCTGTGCCAACTAGCCATCTCTGAGACTGTGCCCAGGAACAGTCCAGGGAAAATCATGTGCCAGAGACCTTTTCCAGTACGTTGTGTTGTACTATGCCTACTTTCTTTGGCCCTTTACTATCCTTCAGCACTGTCCAGAAAACTTTGTATGCTCAATGCTCCCACCTGCCCTCATGGCACACTCAGAGAAGCAAAAACAGACACATTTTGTCTCATCCTACAAAATCACCTCTCTGAGTATGGTGGCACAGCCTCTGAGGACTGAAAATGAAACTCCATGTAGAACCCAGAGGAGAATGTGTGTCAGATGATAGTCAGTGGGGATGTAGCTCATACTACTTGACTTCAAGGCCAGTGAGCCACTTACTGGCTTTGCCCTAAGCATATAGAGAATAGCCTGCACATATTTTCTTGGAAGAAGGAGCTACTCTTAGCCAGGTTATGCTTGAAAAGAAGCAGGATCTCACTATCCTGCATCTCTTCAGTGAAAAGACAGATAAAAAGTACTCCTTGCCTTTTTCAGCTCTGGTTTGCAAAGTATTTTAACGACATCTGTGTCCATTTTCTTTCTAATCTGTAATATTAAAGAATCCCTTTTTATCTCTCTGAATGATTACTCCTACAAACCAAAATGTTAAGACTATGCTTATGCAGAGTATTACCAAAGGACACCTGGTTCTGGCCAGGGAAATAACATCAGTGCATTAAGCCAAACAAGCTCCACAAGATTTACAGGGGACTGAAATAACTCCAGCCCTAGGGTTTGTTCAGGAAAGAGTACATACAGACATTTCTTGAGAGGGACTCTGCTGGATTTGGCTGGGAGTGAGATAATTTTCTTCACAGCATCCCATTTGGTGCTGTGTTTTAGATGACTGACCATAACAGTGTTTTAGCTATTGCTGTGCATCCCCAAGGCTTTCTCTGTTTCGCACTCAGCCATCCCAATGAGCAGGTTGGGGGTGGACAAGAGGTTGGGAAGGGACACAGCTGCAAGACAGCTGACCCCCACTGACCAAAGGGATGTCCCAGTCCGTAATAAGATGATGCTCAGTAATATAACAGGGGACATATTTTTCAAAAAATATCTGTTGCTTGGTGACTGTCTAGGCATTGGTCTGTGGGTAGGGAGTAATTGCTTTTGTATCACTGGGTTTTTTCTTCCTTTTTTTTTTTCCTCTTCACTTATTAAACTGTCTTTATCTTGACCTATGAGGTAAACTTTTCACTTACAGTCTAGAGGAATTGTAAACTCTACAGAGACCAGTCAACAACCTCTGCAGAGTCTTATTGAGCATCATAGTTGCAACAATGCTGGTGAATGGAATTTTTATAAGATATCCTGTGGCTGTTTTCCAGGTTGGACAGGCATTACACTTTGAAAAATTACCCATATCTCAGTGAAGGACAGCCAGAGCTATTCTATACTTACCAATATTGGCTTGTGGAATTGAAAATGATGAATTGCTCAAATTTGGTTCCATTCATTCTTAACTACACTTAATAGTGCTTTTAATCAAAGAGACTTGTTTTAAAAACTATGTAAATTCCAGACAAAAAAATCTTTAGAGAGCAGGAAAATTATTTATTAAAGACAATTCTGGGCATAGTGCCAAAAGCTATTAAACTAATCAATATCATTTTGGGGGAAGTAACTGGGGATATAATTTTGTCATCCATACAAATTTTGGGAAGGCTGCCATCATGATGACAGTAGAAAACATGAAATTATGTAAGTACTAGAACTTATCCAGGTCTCCATTCTGAAGTCAACGAAGTTACTCTGACTCATGTTTCAAAAGTGGTATTAGAATTTGACCTAATTTTAGAGGAAGTATATGCAGAAAAAATATTCCATTTTCCAAGACACCAAATACTTCAGAATATAGAGTTAAATTGTCTTTCCCAGACTGAGAGACTCTTGGTCATTGTACAACCAACCAAGATTTTAAAAGTGCCACTAGTTCCATGTGGGAAGCATTAAATATTGCCAAATCATAACAAGACTTCAAAATGCAGAATATTAAAATTCCTTCTATTTCTTGTTTGGTTTTTCAAAACCAAATAGGTTGTAGAGGAACTAAAATAAATTATTTCAGAGCAATGACTTAATTTCAAGTAAAATAATTCAGCACTTCAGCCCAGGTTTCCAGATAAGAGTGATTAATACTGGGTTTCAGAGCTACTGACTTCTCTAATGCCAATAATATTTCTTAATGACTGAATATGCCATGAATTAATATCTCCCTTCACATGGCTCTGTACAAACAGCTAAGAATATGAAGAAAAAGTGAGAATAACATGCCACTCTATACTGGTCCACAAGAAGCACTATGAATGAATTAAACTCAGGGGCAGGCAGAGTCAACCCCAGCCTAGGCATCGGGCACCTCCCTGGGAAAGGTATGAGGCCAAGATGGACCATCAGCTCAAAGGTGAGGGCCAGGATCAGTCCTGGTGAAGGCAACCAGAGTCATTCACAGCCTCAGGATGGTGACAGGTCAGGCTGAAGCCAGGCCAGGAAATCAGTCTGTTGGTCGGAGTCTGGATCAACAGATTCATGGCCAGCCACATATATGGCTGTGATGCAGCAGGAGCAATGAGTAGCCCAGGTGATACATTGATATAGTCTCAGCTTCTAACCATGACATGAGATTGGGTCTGTCAGAAGACTCCCCAAAGGGCTGTCTGGGAGCCTTTTTCCAAGCATATCAGTATTTTGAATACACAACAGTGGAATAAAATGCGTTTGTGAAAGCCATAAGAGAGGAGGCTGCGATAGGTAAAACAGAAGAATAGGAAGGCCTGGCTGGGTGGTGCAAAAGGGGAAAGACTTTATCTTAGAGATATTATGAAACAAACTCTATTAAAGTGCTAGGTGGGACCCAGCTGAAAAGTCTCAGGAAGGGCCCAGTCATGGCTAATTACAGAGAGGCTGCTGAACCAAGTGACAGCGACAAGGGTGTTGGTGGTTTTCATTGCTGCTGAAGAAAGGTTCATAAGCCATTATGAAGAGCTACAAACCATAGCATGGTTTGCTACAAAACACTGAATGGGTGCATGCTTTTTAAGCAGTAATTACCATTACCAGAATTTAATATCACTTAGAAGCAGGCTGGCATTTTTCTGCTGCCTGAATATGCAAAGACAACTTAGTTCCAAACATCACTGGTTTAAATTCAAAGAATGTGAAAGAAAACAACAGTCTGAGATCAATGGCTGTCATCCCATGGAAAGTGATAAATACATTTCCCTTCCAAGAGACTGTTTCTGTATGATGTTTAATATCTCTATGGAAAGTAGATGCAACTCATGGCTAATCTGAAAATGCAGTTGACTCCTACATGAGGGACTGACATCAATTTGTTGGTGTTTACAAACTTTGAAGTTGTCTCTGATATACTGCAGTGCTAAGAAGGAATCAGACGCATCAACAGCTTGAGACATGCAAATGCCACATTTCTCTTTATGATATGGTAGCAAACAAACATATTTTAAATAAGAATCCATACTAATTCATTCTCTAAAGTAATTGGATTTTATCAATAAAGTGACAAAAATTTCCATCAGCCTACATTCTCACTTACATTTAGGCAATTTTTAAAAGTGCTATACAATGAGGAAATTACCGTCTCCTTCCCTTTGCATTCAAGTAGGTAAGTACAGCTGACTTCAGATCATAGAATCATAGAATCATAGAATCATAGAATTGTAGGGGTTGGAAGGGACCTCGAGAGATCATCGGGTCCAACTCCCCTGCCAAAGCAGCTCCCTAGGACATTTCACTCAGATAGGCGTCCAGACGGGTCTTGAATATCTCCAGAGAAGGAGACTCCACCACCTCCCTGGGCAGCCTGTCCCAGGGCTCTGTCACCCTCACTGTGAAAAAGTTTCTCCGCATGTTGGTGCGGAACTTCCTATGCTCCAACTTGCAGCCATTGCCCCTTGTCCTGTCTCCACAGACCACTGAATGACTCGGAGTCATTTAGATTGGAAAAGGCCTTTAAGATAATCCTGTCCAACCATAAACAGAACACTGACAAGTCCATCACTAAACCATGTCCCTAAGTGCCACAAAATCTTTTAAATACCTCCAGGGATGATGACTCAACCATTTCCTTGATGATGAATTAAGTTTGTGCATTTATCTCAAGACTATCTGTCAGAACCAGCCATGTATGACTGCAGCTGAAGGAAGAAAATGAGCTGACAAACAGGCAAGAATCTGGAGGAACTGTCGCAACAGTGTCTTGTTCTGTTAAAAAAAATTAGTCAAGAGAGCCTGAAGTTTGGAATTAGAGCTTTTTGTTTAGTGACCATGGATTATGTCTTTTGTAGGTTAGTTTCAGAATGCCTTGGCTAAATCATTGGCTTTAAAAGATTTGCTTGGTTTCATTAAATGATGACCGCATTTGCATTTCTGAGATACAGTGTTGACCTTTTATCTTCCTCTTTGGCTTCACTCAGACATACATATAGCCAAAGGCTGTACTGGGAACCTGAATCATACTGAAGCTCTTGGTATTAGGTGGATTTAGCTGCACAGCTATAAATCAAAGTCATAGCTGCCTCACTTGTCTTTTCTTACCATATACAGATTTTGGCTGATCACTTCATTTTAGTGGTTGTTTCTTTTGTTAACTTCAAAGGCATATTGTCCAACTACAATAGCATTGCCAGCAAGGTTGTTCACTCCTTTCTACACAAAAGAACTTGTTACTGTTTGCTTGTGTCATTTTCTGTGTGAATGCCTGATGCTTCAAGGAACATTATAAAAGACACAAGCTAGAATGGTTATGCCTCAATACCATGCCTTATTATCTGTACTTCCTTCCACATTTGTTATTACTAAAGAAATTTACTCTCTGTGTGATCATCTTATTAGCATTCAGCAAATCCTCATGGATATTTCCTGCCGGAAGTCATGACCCGAGCATTGCTAGAACAATTGAAAAAGGATCACAGAAAAATAGAGATAAGCAGCAGTTTTAGACAAATTCATGACAAGTTGGTGCAGTGTAAAGCTATGCACAATTTAGAGAGGCTAGATGTCAGGACTCCCATTGTACCATTAGCAATATTTTCATTCTTGTTGCAGAAGGGAAAAAAGTTGTAAATCAAAGCATATAGTATCAAATATGTGCATTGAATTAGTAAGATGAGCCTAAGGGGATCTTTGAGGTAACTGAAAAAGCTATCTACATATATTATGTTTCTGCTGCACAAAGTTCTTTTACTGTGTGAGTCATCAGCCACTGGGAGGTCGTAAGAAGATCTCTAGCAGGTTTTTCTTGAAAGGGTGGGCTGAAGAATTAGAGAAACATAAAACCTAATTAAATGTAGTTAATGCTATACTTAAGAGTGTTCCAGCATTCAGCTAACATTTACTGGATTGAAGATCCTGTTATCTCAGAGATATGATGACATTTTCACCACCATATAATGCAGAGATTTATGTTCATTTTAAGTAAGTTAGTCTGGTTTTCAGAAGTAGTTGAAAATCCTCCATTGTAAGGAACATTTTCCACATCTTAGTTGTCCTTGTGATTTATTTTCTCTAAATCTTCTGCAATTTATTGCCTACTCTTCTTGAGACTTAGCCATTAGAACTGGACAGATGACTCCAGTATCATTAGCACAGATACAAAAGTAGCAATGTTTTAACCTCTGCAATCTTGAGTTCCTAGCTGTATATGAATTATATACTTAACACTGTTGGTCACAGGCTCACAAAGAGTGTGCTCATATTGATCTAAACATACAGTGTAGGACATAGTCTTTTTAGACACAGCCTATAGTTCCCTGTCCCATAAGTAAAGCATCCCATATTCTCTTGGTGAGTACTGTCTATTTGTTTGCTTACTCCAATCTCCCCCTCCCCCCATCTACAGACAGTTTGCCTAGTAACCTGATTTGGCTTTTGTCAGTAATTTGTCCTTTTAATTACTTTCCAGCTTTCCAATCTCACTTGTAAATTTTGTTAGTTATTTTATATCTTCTCCTAGTTTTACAGTTTATAGGGAAGAAATTAATTGTAAGTGTAACTGCTATATCCTGGCATACATATGAAGATTCTGTACTTGTACATTTAATTGTGTCAAAGGGATTTTTTTATAAAAATGTCACAAAGCAAATTATTAAAACAATATTTTACATTTGCACCCCAAAATGTAATGCCATTAAACAACCGAGCTAATGAAAATATCTATTGTTTGTAACCATGATACTTAGCTTTAATTACATTGTCATCTTTAACTCCTCCCTAATAGAGTCTTTTCCAGCCATTCTGGTCTCTTGGCCAAGACTGATGTAAGACTCATAATCTCTAAGTATTTTTATTATTGTCACAGCAGATCTTTTTCAATTATCTAGATTTTTTCCAGTGTTCCAAAAGTTTCCAAACATCAGCAGTAGTGATTGAGAGAAGCTAGAGAATCACAGAATCAGAACAGCTGAGGTTGGAAAGAACCTCTGGAGGTTGTCTCGTCCAACCCCCTGTTCAAGCAGGGTTGCATAGAGCAGGCTTCCCAAGACCATGTCCAGATGGATTTTGAATATCCCCAAGGAGAGAAACTCAACAACTCCTCTGAACAACCTGTGCCAGTGCTCAGTCACCCTCACAGTAAAAAAGTGTTTCCTGATGTTCAGACAGAACCTCCTGTGTTTCAGTTTGAGCCCACTGACTCCTCTCCCCTCCACCTCCAGCTGAGCCTTCTCTTCTCCAAGCTGAACAGTCACAGTTGACTCAGCCTATCCTCATAAGAGAGGTGCTCCAGTCCCTTAACCGTTTTCACGTCCCTTTGCTTGACTCTCTCAAGCAGCTCTGTATTTCTCTTGTACTGGGGAGACCAGAACTGGCCGGAGTACTGCAGGTGTGCCCTCACCAGTGCAGAGTAGAGGGGAAAAGTCACCTCCCTTGTCCTGCTAGCAATGCTTCTTCTAACGTAGCCCAGTATACCATCAGCCTTCTTTACCTCAAGGGCACATTGATGATGCATGGTCTGCTTGGTGTTCACCAGGAACCACAGGTCTTTTACTGTAAAGCAGCTTCCCTCTCCCAACCTCCCTGGAACTCACAGAATTCTTACCTGGTTGTTAGCCAGATATGGAGAAAAAACCTTAACTTTTGTACCTACCTTTGACTATTTTTCTGGGTTTCTAATTGATGGAATTAAAAGTATCTCATTATCTTTGAGAAGATACTTACATTTAAGTGTGATTTGGATCTAATTAGTAATAGCAATAATGAATATATATGGTGTCCACAAATTATTTTAATCTTTTCTGCATGGACACATCTGAAGAATAGTAATGAGAAACTGCTTCTTTACTAACAGATGTTTTAGCTGTGCAATCTCACAATGATCACTTGTTCCCTGGTCCTAGGAAACATCTACATGCTTCCAGTATATTAAACAGGTGCCATGATCTTGAACTTCATCAATAAGGAAATATTTCCCTGCTATCCTTCCTGTTTTAAACCACAGATATAGCCACTACCAGTACTGAGGTGACTGTGCTTGAAAAAGGTCTGTCTTTATAGGATAAATACCTTACTGCAAATCTGGGCAAAAGAGAAGTCATGACAAAACTTTTAGGAATCCATTCTGGAGAAGCCACAATGTAGTCTGCTTTGGTTAAAGGTTTACGCTGACACATGAACAGCTTCTCTTTGACTTATGAGAGTTTCTGCAAGCATCCAGAACCCTGAGTAATGGTGAGAAACACTTCCTGGGAATTCTTTTCTCACTGTGAAGTAATAACCTGCTTTCAGATATTCATGTCTTTGTTAAGTCTTCTGAAGTATAACGGGACATTATAAATGATCAAGAAACCTACTCAGGAAAATCCATCTGGTGCAGCATGGTGCACTATTTCTCCCCAGCAACACAACTTACCACAAACTCTAGAGATCTGTTGTGCATTGCACATAGACTCCCCTCCAAGAGGGAAAAAAGGTCAGATTCTTATCTATAAGTGCTGGCTAACTAGTGGCTAGGAAATCTGAGAGATCAACTAACTCTCTAACTACTCCTCTGATGTAATGAAGCTTTCTTCAAAAAAAGTTAAAAGCTTATTCTTGTGCTGTGAGCGGAGTGATCTCTCCATTGGTTTGATAATAAACCAGGCAAGTCTAAGATGAGGCATAGCAGCTAATAACTAACTGCTGGAACTGCCATATCTCACATGGCCTCAGTTTTCAGATTTCACTCATGTGACTCTATCAGCTTTACTGAGAACTTTCACTTATGTGAAAGGACAATTAGATGCATTGTTATTCAAATTTCTTTCAAACCTTGTAACATAATTATCAAAGGGAAAATTGTAACTCTCCATTTAAGAGTAATTGCCACAACAGATTCAATTATGTTTTGCAAGGTGAAACTTGCCTTACAAAAATCCTAAGCTTGCCCTCTAGTTCCACTTTTGTGTCAATAGCAAGAATCAAAACCATGCTATGTACCTCTGCTCAGTGTTACATTTAATGCCCAGATAATGTCAGATCCAAGAAATCCATTTTCTTTGATTACACTGGTATGTGCAATCTCATTTGTTGTTTATCTTATTTTTGCTGAAGATACTTACATTTATTTATTGTACCTAGAAACTTTGATTTAAATCCTGACATTATTGCCCTGTGTGCTGTACGACGACACAATAAAAGCCTTTGTCTCACAGGGACAGCTAGCTAACAACATACAACAGACAAACTGCTCATAAGGGAATGACAGGCATGTGATGTTATCCAAAGTCATATGAAGGATTTATGTGTGAGCTTGGAACAGAATTCAAGTTTGCAATGCCCCTGGCTTGTTCTCTGTCTTCCAGATACATATGTCCCTCAAGATAGGTCAAAAACTGAGAAGAGAATTTTTTTTCACCATGATCTCAGTAGATGTTTCTTTGTATCAAAAGCGTGAGCTTTACAGAACCCCATTTGTGGAGCAGAGAGACTATCCATCATTTTTCTCTGAACTTAATAGTGGAAATAGACTAGAAATCTCTGGTAGGATCAGGATCTTTAAGTCTCATTTCCAAATTAACCAGCAGAATCCTGGTTGCTGAAGATGACATTGTTTTGTTTTGCCTTGTAAAGTGTAACCAGTTTTATACTCATTATTCACCTAATACCACTCACTGATTGGAAACCCAGGATGTCTTGGTTTCAGTGTTGTTCCTTTTGCTATGTACCCGGTTAAAATATATGTTCACATTCCTTTGATTTAATACTTGTTGTGACTATTATATCAAGTCTCCCATCAAACAAGGCAAAGTTCTAAGCAAATATTGCATCTCATTTCGGTAGATTTATTTCAACCTCTTGTTCTCATAAATGAAAAAAAAATACAGGTCCTTGTAGAATCAAAGTCTCTGTGTTAATCTTCTGGAAAACCATTACTGAGAGAAATGTATTTGTGTTCACTGGAAGCTTATACTAGTTATTTTTAACCTCACATCAGGAGCACAATAATATCTTTTGCTTTTGAATGTCTGCATTAGCAACAAGGAACTTGCCATAATTATTTCAACTAATTCATTGCAAAGACAGAAAATCCTGTTTGCCTGAGCTAAATTCTAATCTGCCTTATGTATTTTCCTTTTCTTTGCGGGGGAAGAAACAGAAGTATGAAAATAAATAGCTTTTCCTGACTTTGGTATTGCAGTCATTTTTACACATTGGTCTCTTAAATAGTACAGGAACTTCTCAAACAAAATTCCATTGTCTTCAGTATGACTAATAAGCATAAACCCAAGCTTGAGTATAATGTTTATAGTATCTAGGTCACAGGTTTCAGAGCTGCTAGTGATGGACAAGACATGGAGGCATGCAGGCAGTCACTAATATTCTTCCCCCCTCCCCCCGCCCCAATTCTTTCAGTGCTTTGACTAATTTGACTTTCCTTTTAATAGGTAGAGATCATAAATTTGGAAAATACCTGCTTTTAGCATATGATTCAAACCTATTAACTTCAGTTGTCCCACTAGGATTAACAGGCAGGTTCTGAAGTCTGGCATAGTCTCTGGTCTAATCTTGTTTACTCGCACAGTGTCATGTTACATTAAACACAGTGGGCAACTCACATCTGTTGTACCTGACCTCTACAAGTTGTGTCTATGCTCTCAATTAGTCATGTTTGTAATTCACTTTGGATCCCAAACCATAACTGTGTTCCTCCCCACTCTTACCAGAATTTTCCAGGACAATTTATATAAATCAACTGCTTGCACCTAATAAAAACCCTAGCTGTGAACTGGATTCTGTCTGTGACTGAACACATGACTCAGTTTCAGTATATTCTGTATTCCCCATATATAGCTTAAAGATATATTACCTACTCTTTCTCTTTGGGGGATCATTATGAGAGATAACCAGCTTATTTAACCAATCCTGGATAGTGGATTTCATTGAAAATCTACCAATATTTGGAGAACTAGCAATATCAATACCGTCAGTAAAGAAAGATGTGCACTGACTGCTTTGGAGTGTAGAAGGAAGTAATTTGTGGATATCCCTCTAACCTCACACTCATCTCGATGAGGGGAAGATATGAGTCCCAGTGGTTACCCTAAAAGCTTGTATATGAAAAGAATGTAGGAAAAAACCCAACCGTACATGAACAGTCTTTAGACAAGGGACTGAAGCTCAGGTCTCCTTCCTTTAAGCAATTCTTCTGATCCTAAGCATTCATTTGCAAAGCCATATTAGCTGGGTTTTCCAAGCAGTTCTTGAATTAGTGTTAAAAAACAGAGCAGTTTCTCTTGTGGGTCATGGTGCTCTCCACTGCAGAAATCTGCACAGCTTGGTAGTTGGTGTGCTTTGTAGAAGAGCTGCCAGACAGCCAGAAAAGAATTTAGCTCTTGCTAGTAAGCTACTATAAAATCTGACTTACTTTGCTGCTGTGTTCAGAAGATCCATTCCTGTGCAAATTATATGACAATACTTAAGTCTGGAAGCAAGGACATGGCTCACAGCCATGTGCTTGGAGTACACTGCCATGTACCTTATATTTAGATACCCAAATAATGCAGGAATAACTTTTTCATGGCTTGAAGCTTCAATCTCTAAGACTGCAAATTCATGCAGAGCTAGTATTTCTACAGGATACTGCCTTGAACTGCCCTGTACGCAGCATAAATATAACCTAGCTAGGTGCTGCAGTATTCAGGATGGCAGCACTTAAGTCTGATGACAGCGCTTTGTTCTACTCTGAGTTTTGGCTGTCAGACAACTTAAGGAGAGCATGGTTCTCATGGCATGATCTGAAAAAGTAATTAAAGGTATTTGGACATACGGGTCGCCATGTTCATCTGAGCCATTCTGAGGATGATGACTGCAGATGGCATCAGGTAGGGAAAAAAGGACTAAACACCTTGTTTTTCAGGGCATCCTATGAAGTGAGGACTAGCTATGAATTATTGAGGCTAGCATATAATGACGGTTCATATTACAGAAAAGCAATGCAACCTGTTTATTTACATAAAACCAAATCAAAATAGAAAAATGCAGGTTGCAGGCGACTGTGAGTTCATCTTTCTTTTGCAGTTTGTAATTTGTTTTATTTAGCTTTTTATTGGTCAGCTCACTCATCAACAGCATACTTCCCACACATTAGGCTATTGAGTTGTTGAGTCTTATCTCCTGTAATGTTTCTCAAACACACTCCAGCTTGACAAGCTTGGGAAATCTAGGCCAGGCACAAAATAGTGTTTTTATTTGAATTTAAGGTTTGCTCTTTTTTGAATACTTTACTCATAGCAGGTTTATGCAGTTATAACAAATTGCACAGACTTCAAGTAGAGTCCCATATTTGCTGTTGCATGAGTGAAGTCTCGTTTACATAAAATAGATGCGTGGTACAATGTTTCCTGTGATTACAAGTAAGTAGCTTAGTTCTGAAACCAGTATCATTCAGACCACTGGGTATCCCTTTTGTGTCAGGAAGAACAGTTAGCCTGGACATAGCATCCCAGTGATGGGGCATCACTGTATTTGGAATGTAAAAGTTAATTCAGTGCTTCAGAAGTAAGAGAATATGGCACCATCATTTTCACCACTATCTCAAATTTGTCTCATCAGTGGTCTTATCAATCAAAAGAGTGAATGAATCACCAAGAATTTGCAGCAATGTATCTCTGGCATTGTGTATATCCATCTCTATGCTTGCATCTCTAATGCTGCATGGTATTGCCCTCTTTCCCTCATCTCAGAAAGGATTCAATAACAGAATGGAAACAAAAAATAACAGCATATGGAAGAACTACGTATTGGAAATTACTAAATAACACAACTGCCAAATCAGGAGCAGAATGGAAACATTATATAAGTATGTATCACTTTTGTACAAACACTAAAGACATGAAAACAATGTATAGGAATCTCTTTCCAAACACAGAAGGCGACCTTTTATGCAGTGGGTGTTCGAGCTGTTGAGATAGAGGCTATTTTGGTGCTAAAATTCTAAGTAGCTTTACAAGAGGATTGGTCAAGTTCATGGATGGGAAATCTCTTAATGGTTACTGCAAACATAAATGCAGTCCCTGAGCTAAAAGTGTCTGGAGGTTGGAGAAGCATTGATGAGAAGCAGCATATTGGCTCCTGGGATATCTGCTCTTGGTCCTTGACAGAGTTAGCCCCAGGTTTGGCCTGACTTTATGTAGCTATGTTATTCACATAAGCACCAACTCTGAAAATACCTACTAGTAGTACTCAAATCTAAGTAATATTTATTACCAAGTCCATGGAGCTGTTGAATTTGTGATTGTTTTGAACGCAGCTAGAAAACCCCACAGAAGTGGGTAACTACCAAATACAGGGTAGCTCCCTAGGACTGTAGTAAGGAAATTATAATTGCTTGCACTTTCTGAGGAAAACTCATGGAAACTTTGAGGCTAGTCTGTAGACATATGTCTTAACTACCTGAAGTATTTTGAAGGTATCATAAGCTTGTGGCAGATGGTGAGTTAGGGAGAAGTGTTCTTATTTATTTTTGTTCACTGGTAGGCTTTTATATAGCCCTATTAATTTAGTAACAGTGTGAGTCACACAAAAATTAATGAACATAACCTGTCAACAACCTTCTGAGGCAAATGAGTACTGTCATGTGATATCAGCAGATCTCTGATGTACATACAGTTTTACTCTCCACTGCTTCCATCCACAGGCATAGACAAGTTCACAACTAGAAGCATGGGTTCACATTCATGTTCACAGAGAAAAGGGCAGAGGTCATAATGCTTTTTTTTTTTTTTTTTTTTTGTGGAACTTGCAGATGAAATTGATTTCCCTTAGCTGCACAAACATAAAAATAAAAAAAAAATTAAAAAATATCCCAGCTTCAAGGCGATCTGTACCACTGAGTGGTTCAGATACTGCTTCTTTAGACTTATGAGCTAGCATAGACAGTTGCACGGCAGAGGGCTATATTCAGAGAACTGATGATGTTTATTTTTTTGACACTATCCTGTTACTTTTCTTCTGTCTTTCTCTTGGTGCCCTTTCCCATGTGAATATGACAACTTAAAATCCCCTTGCACAGACTTAACCTGAGTCTCAGGCCTACATGGTAGAAAAGACATAATGGCAAACCTCTAACAGCTGCAACCCTTCAGCATAAAGCTACTCTATCACTCCCCTTTTCAGCTGGACAGGGGAAAAAATATATGCTGAGAGGCTTCAGAGTCAAGATAAGGACAGGGAGAGTTCATTCCTCACACCCTTCCCCTTCTCCAGTGTGGGGTCCCATCCACAGGAGACAGTCCTCCACAAACTTCTCCAACCTGAGTCCTTTCCCACAGGGCTTCAGCTCTTCACCAGCTGCCCCAGCGTGGGTCACTGCTATGGGCTGCAGTCATAAAATCACAGAATGTCTCTCAGCATATGGACTGCTCCAGTCTGGTCCCCCACAGAGTCATAAGCCTACCCTCCTCCCAGAAAACCTGCTCCAGCATGGATCTCTCTCTCTTCCTGTGTCTCTGTCTCTCTCCATGGGCTCAAAGTACTGGCAGAGGCTTGCTCCAACACAGGTCACACAGTCTTCTATATGCATCCACTTGCTCCAGTCTGGGACCTCTCCATGGGCTGTAGTGGGTGTCTCTGGTCCCTGTCATCTTCCATGGGCTGCAGGGGTAAACCTGCTCCACCATGGGTTTCTCCACGGGCTGCAGGGGCATCTTTCTCTCCAGTGCCTGGAGCACCTCCTCCCCTCCTTCTTCACTGACCTTGTTGTCTTCCCACTTCTTCCCTGGCCTTGGTGTCTGCAGTTTCTTACACCTTCTCACTCCTTTCTCTGGTGGCAAAAAGTGGCTGCTTGCATATTTTTTCTCTTAAATGTGATTCCCAGAGGCACTGTGACCATTGCTGATGGACTCAGCCTTGGTCAGCAATGACTCTGGCCTTTAGCCCATCTGGTGATTCCTCTCTGGGGCCTGCAGAGAGCTTCCAGCTGCTTCTTGCAGAAGCCACCCCTTCAGCCCCCCACCTTCTCCACCAGAACCCAGCCATGAAAAACTATAACAGCTATCTTCTGTGGCGGCTTTTGTACTTCTTAATAAATACCTGACTCGTTAGAAGCCTTGTATACAATAACTGTAAATATAGGTGGCATGTTAATGTCTGCCTAGTCCAGAGGGGAAGTTTTGTGGCTGGGTATACAAATGTTCATAAAACTCAGTTCAGAGTTTTTTCTGGCTTCCAGTGAAAAATGTGTAGAGAAGGGAAAGTACATGTTAAAAATGTTGACAAATCTTGGCTAAAAATATAAAATCTTAGTACGCAAGTACACTATGAGGGTGGTGAGGCACTGGAACAGGTTGCCCAGGCAAGTGGTGGCTGCCCCCTCCCTGCTAGTGTTCAAGGCCAGGTTGGATGGGGCCTTGAGCAGCCTGGTCTAGTGGGAGGTGTCTGTGCCCATGGCAGGGGGTAGGAACCTGATGACCTTTACGGTCCCTTCCAACCCTAAGCATCCTGTGATTCTATGATAATTTGACAGAAATTGTTTTGGGAAAGTAGATTGTCAGTCTATTTCAAATAAATTGCTACAAACTTTTTTTAAAAACTGAATCTTTCTCTAAAATAGCATAACAATGTCCTTGGCATACGAAGCAAAACAACAGTGACCATAAAGGTGATCTACAGCCTTTGGATGAATAGAAAGACTGTCGGAAGTATTGGAATATGTACATAGATGCTAAGATCTCACCTGCTATTTAATGCTAAAATGTGTTATTTAATGCTAAAAGGTAAAAAGACATGCCTGCCAATTGCAACTTTCTTGTCAAAGTTTCTTAAAAAGCAAAAGTAAACCTAGAGTTGATTTAAAAGGAATTATTATGTTATACATCAAAGTGATCATATGTAGTGCAGCAAGGACCTGAACAGAGCATAGAAACGTCCGGTAAGTAGGTACCTATGAGTATAAAAGTTTTTTTGGTCTATGTATTTCAATTGTGCTCAAAGTACAAAGTTAAACAAGTAAACAAAGGTTTAGAAGCAAAGTGTTTGGTAGTTTTAGACATGACTGATATGGAAATGCAGACTTCGACTTGTCAAGGAGGGAAAAAATAATGTGTGTTTATACTAGGCATAAATTATTGTGTATAGAGTTATGGTTCACTGAGTGTACAAAGCCATTTTTTAATTCAGTCATTATTTTTGCTGGTATAAGCAAAGTATAAATCAAGACTGACCTAAAAAAAACCCCAAAACCAGAGACACATTCACTGAAGGGCCACTTTCCATTTACCCAGAAAGAAAGAATGGGAAAGAAAAATGTGAGCAGAGATGAAGATAGGCACTAAAAATAACTGTTGTCCTGCCTAATATATTTAAATATATTGTTAAATTAACCTGGCTAAAATTTGAAGGGGACTTGTTTTTCAAGAATTTACTGGTCAGAGATTAATTTATGACAAAAGTGCATCCTCATGTTTGTTACAGAAAGTGGACCTAAATGTAGAAAAGAAATCATTACGGTGATTTTTCCCAACAGCTCCTTTAAAAATGTTAATAATGAATCATTTATGAAGTGGGACTGGTTTATGTTAGTATTTTAGTAAGACCTTTTTTTCCTAGGTCAGCTAAATAATAGAATTTGCTGGTGTTTGGTAGAGACAGATCAAGAACGGAATGGGAATAGATTTTTATTTTCCCTTCAGGCTTGTCACTGTCAGAAAATTAAATGGATATGCAGGTCATCATAGAGGAATTTTTCTTTCTGTTATCTATACTGTATTTTTTTGCTAGTATACTGCACTACTCTTAAGGGCTGTTTTTATCATTTGAAAGAGGCTCACTCCATGGGCCTGGATGATTGGAACATCTGTTGAAGAAGGAAGAGTGTGGCTCCCTTCCCAGCTGCACATCTAGACTTTTAAACGGCAATAAAAATGCATAAGGGAAAAAGGAGATAATTGAATGGTGCGTTCTTTGAGTTTAATCTCATGAGGAATCTGTAGCTGTGACAGACAGTAGCTGTGGCTTTCAGCAGAGTCAGGATACATGAGGTGCTCTGGTTCTGCAGATGGGGCACGGTGCCAGATTGCTAGAAGGATACTATCTGAATATCAGATACTTGGAGAGCATGTACTCCACCAAATGCAAATAAATTTACCTGTCATGATCCATTATTTTTATGTGTGAAATAATCTCTTATATTTTATTTGCTTTTCTATTCTCTTTCCTCTCTCATTTCTCTTCCTTTGCCACTTCATCTATTTTTGCCTTCTATTTTCTGTCTTTTTTTTTTTCTGTATGCCTGATGTTTCACATCAACTTGTTCTCAACATGTGGGAAACGAGGATTACTTCTGTCCAGTATTTATGCTATTCCCTATTTTAGCTTTGATAATCATTGCTATTGCTTATGTTTAATTTAAACACCCTTTCATTAACTGAGGATTTCATTAACTCTTTGAATAGCTGTTCTCCCTGTAATGCTGTAAACTAAACTCTCTTCATTTGTGCATAAAATCATAGAATGGTTTGGGTCAGCAGGGACCTCAAAGGCCATTTAGTTCTAATTCCCCCTGCCACAAGCAGGAGCACCCTCCACTAGACCAAGTTGCCCAAAGCCTCATCCAACCTGACCTTGAACACTGTCAGGGAGAGGTCAGCCACAGCTTCTCTGGGCAGCCTGTGCCAGAGCCTCACCACCCTCACAGTCAAGAATTTCTTCCGAATGTCTAACCTAAATCTCCATTCTTTCAGTTTGAAGCCATTAACCCTAATCCTATCTGTACATTGTCACGACAGAGGGAAAACTTGGACACTTGATACAAGTGATCAGCAAGCTTCGTTTATTGAATAGTACAGCAGTCTTTTATAATAACTCTAATTAGCTCATTACATATTGCAAAAGCCAAGCTTATTATTGGGTATTATTTTTAAGGTTAGTCCGGCCCTTAATTCTTTATGTGTGATCAACCAAATCCTCCTGTTCTCACGCCTGGACAGAAAGGCATCTTGCTGTTTGCAACTTAGGTATCCAGGAATAGAACATCCTGGCCATATCAGCAGCTAGGTTAGCTGTGTACGATGCCTCCCAAATTCCAGCTCAGACAGCTGTTTCATGTCTGTGTGGCCTTTGTTAGTTAACCATTCCGCAACAGTACATCACTTTGTAAAGAGTTCCTCTCCAGTTTTCTTGTAGGCTCTTTTTAGGTGCTGGAAGGCTGCTATATGTATCTTTTCTCCCAAGAAGTCTTCATAATTTCTTCTACCACTTCTGATAGGAGAATGATATATATATCTCAAAGGGAAGTGAAAACTTCTGTATTGTGTGTGGACTTTAAAACTGGAATAATATTCAATATATATGCTTTGTTAAGAAATATTGCAGGAGAAATATGAGTGGGAAATTGTTGGGTTTTTTTCTGAAAGGTTATTCCAACTGTTAATGAGTGGTCTAAGGAGTAACATAGCCAAGAATGGGTGAAAAACACAAAAGTACCAGACTGAAGGGGAGAGGATAGAAGGCAAGATTAACTGGGAAAGAAGAGCTGCCAAAGGAGAAAACAAGAGGAGGAATAATTTCCCTGTTTTGTATGTTCAACATTTAGGTGCTTATCCTGATGCTCCATAAATAAGCTTGTGTCTCAGACAGCTAGACAGACCCTTAATCATAGAATCATAGAATTATTTCAGTTGGAAAAGACTTTTAAGATCATCAGGTCCAACCATTAACCTAGCACTGCCAAGTCCAGCACTAAACCATGTCTCTAAGCACCACAGATACACATCTTTTAAATGTTTCGTTATGGTGACTCAACCACTTGCCTGATCAGCCTGTTCCAATGTTTGACAACCCTTTTTGTGGAGGAATTTTTTTTAATATCCTATCTAAACTTCCCCAGGCACAACTTGAGGCTATTTCCTCATGCCCTATCACTTGTAATTTAGAAGAAAAGACTGATGCCCACCTCACTGCAATCTCATTTTAGGTAGTTGTAGACATGGATAAGGTCTACCCCCAGCCTCCTTCTCCAGGCTAAACAACTCCTGTTCCTTATAAGGCTTGTGCTCTAAACCCTTTACTAGCTTTGTTGCCTTTGTTTGGACATGCTCCAATATCTCAGTTTCTTTCTATTGAGAGGGCCAAAACTGAGCACAACATTCAAGCTGCAGCCTCACCAGTGCTGAGTACAGGTGGACAATCACTTCCCTTGTCCTGCTGGCCACACCATTTCTGTTACAAGGCAGGATACTGTTGGCCAGCTGTCAACCAACACCCCCAGGTTCTTTTCTGCCAGGCAGCTTTCCAGCCATTCTTTCCTAAGCCTGTAGCATTGAATGGATGTGATTATGAACCAAGTGCAGGACCCAGCATTGAGCCTTGTTACACCTCATACGGTTGGCCTTGGCTCATCAATTCAGCCTGTCTGGATCACTGTCAAGCCTTCCTATCCTCCAGCAGATCAATATTTCTGCCCAACTTGGTGTCATCTACAAAGTTAATGAAAGTGCGCTCAATCTCCTTGTCCAGACTATTGATAAATTTATTAAGAAGAACTAGGCCCAGTAGCGAGCCCTGGGGAGCACCATTTGTGACTGGTCACCAGCTGGATTTAATTTCATCCACCACAGCTCTTTGGGCCCAGACATCCAGCCAGTTTTTTACTCAGTAAAGAGTATGCCATCTAAACCATGAGTGGCCAGTTTCTCCAGGAGAATGCTGTGGTAAACAGAATCAAAGGGTTATTTGTTTTGAATATGTCATCTGCCTCTTCATCTTAGTTGGGTGGTCTGTAACAGACTCTCACCATGACATCTGCCCTGTTGGCCTCCCCTTATTGTTACCATCAGGGGTAACACACAACCATATTGTTATCATCAGAAAATTCTAGACAGTGAAAACACTCCATAACATACAAGACTAACCCATCACAGGGTTTAAATGGATTTAAATGGTTTATAGCCATCCATTGCAGCACTTGAATTGTGTGAATCATCCCACCATGTTTCTGTGATGGCAACTATATGGCAGACTGAAGGACCTCTTTTATATGCCATCAAGTTTTCATGTCACAGTGGCACACTTTATCTTGTTACAAGAGGCCAAGCTCAATAAAAGTAATACCACAACATATTAACTTGGAACACTTTCAGCAGTGTTGGCATATGTGCCTCACAGTATTTAAAGAGATCAGTCACACAATCACCCTTGCTCTGACATGTACTGCTTAGCATAAGGCCGAGATAGTCCTTTGGCTACTTTGTTTTTCTTTTCCTCACAGCCATGAAAGTATGGTTTCAAAGAATAAAAAGGGTGATCTATTCATTTTCTAACATATTTTTTGAGGATCTCAATAAGATTCTAAGGAGATGCTAACAAAACGCAGTTTAAAGAGTACTGTATGAGAACTGCAATATAATGCTCAGAGAGCTGAGAGATATGCACATTCCTTATCAACAAATAGTTTCAAGTGAGCCATTAAGCCTCCAAATTTCTGCCAATTTTTCTTACAGAATATGTAAAAATACTGTCTTAGTGAGACATCCCTTCAGTGCAGAGAATCCCTAGACTGCTTAATGCATTTGAACTTATTTCTCTCCACCCTGCTTTTATGGCACAGTGAAAAAGGAATCTCACTGCTGAGATCTCTTTCAGGACACTGTTCAGCATAATTTAGACTGCTGTGATATTTCTTAAATTACACTGGGGACTAGACCAGCACAAACCTATCTCAGGGAGAGAGAGAGAGTAGTTTATGGATACTTCTGTTTTGCTGTATCTTTACCTGTTTCCGGGGTTCATGGTAAAAGAAACACTGTGTCTGTCAATTCCATCCACCTACAATTCTCTTTTATTTCCATGTTGTTGCAGCAAAGGCTAATTTTCTCCAGGGAGTGCATGGAGGAAAAAAATAGACAGGTCAGAATAAGAGGTCATTGATAGTGATCTTGTTTCCTTTAGACTTGGCTCTGAACTTGCTCCATCTTCTTAAAATGTAATAAGACAACAATATAAAGATAAATAAAAATTACATATTAGTATGATACAAGTATGAAATGTGCATGACCTTTATTTTTTAAAAAAGTTAATTATGTTTTTGTAAAACCAGACATTTTCAGCTGTCAAGAATATAATAGGTTATGAAATTAAGGGCCGAGTGAAGAAGCCTCTAATTTTACAACAGTGTAGCACACTAATAGATCAAAGTCTTTCTACAGAACAGTTCAATATTAATGCCATTTACCTACAGATGAAAATGAAAGATCATTGGAAAATCAATCAGGACATTGATTTTTCACCATTAAAAACCTCTGGAAAATAGGAATATTGAATGAGATCATAATGTAAATAATAATTCGATTCCACTTATTTCTCAAGAGCATGCAGTGTTTTATGGGCCGGCTTGGACCCTTTTTCCCTGGCCCAGTGAGTGGTGGACTTTCTTTCTTTTTTTCTGTGGAGGACCTCTGTGGAGGACCTCTTCAACACATTCTTTAAGAAATGTTTGTTTTTAAGCATGTGAGTTGATGATACCAACATGTGCCTCAAATTACGTAGTACTTTGTTGTTTGTATCCTAAATATTTATTCCCTGGTGACAACATATATTAAGTATAGTGTCTGAGTTTTTGATGAAGGAAGATTGAGGTATTGCCTCCTGCCTCTGCCACTGATGAGGATTTTAGTTCTTTAGTGAGTAGAGTCTCAGTATGAAAATATTGAATTCAAGGGAGTCTTACCAGCTATCACAAGCATCAATAATTTGTGTTTGGTATGAGATGAGAGGTTTCTAATCAGAAATTAGTGAAAAAATTAAGTGTATTAAATTAGTTTGCTACAAGCAGAGAGAATAGCCTGCAGTTATCCTGCTTCCAATATTTTGAAGTCTCTGAATCGTTGTCCTGGCTCAACAGAGTAAAAGGCATGAGGGAGAGACCTGATGTCTAAATTAGAAAAGGAAAGATGGATCACATATTAATGAGAAATATAAGGCTTTGCCTTCAGACATAAATTCTCCCACTGAAACTGAAATGGCATGCTTAATGCAACACAGGCAAATGCATAGCTTTTCCCTATGTGTTCCTCTCCAGTGTGGTCACAGTGTTGGCAGAACTCAGTGCTTAAACAGTTAGTGCTTCTGGCTTTCAGAAAAGGGTTGATCAGCACTAGCATAAGCATCTTTACATGGAAGACCTGCTTCCTTACTAAGGTCTATGCTTCTATATCTCTATTAACATACATAACTACTTAAATAATCAAATACCAAAATGTGTGGACCTGGATTTGCTAAGTTCTTTGTCCATCTCTCTTCATTAGAACTAAAAACCCCTACTAATCATTATACTCTCTGATAGAGAGTAGTATAGCATAGTAGTATTGGACATTTGCACAAACTCTTGACAACTCTTGAGCAAAGCATTTGGTGAAATGGTTTATTTGGGATTTATTATTTGTGCCAAGTCAGTAAGATGACATGAATATACCACTTGTAATTGAATTTAGGTTTTTAGCTATAACAATAAGGTCTCTGGAATGGAAACTAACAGGAAGGTGTACTTTTCTTCTTCTAATTTCAAAAACAAATTATATAGCAATATTAATAGTTTTCTCTTGTCTGTGATCTCCCTGAGAACCTTGTTCTAAATGGAGAAAGCTACTGCCTTTTGCCATACTATTTTCCCCACTTTTTTCCCCCAGCTTTTTATTGAAAAACAAGAGAAGCACAATTCATGAAGAAACAAAGTTCTCCTTGGCCAGTGAGAACCACATTTTCCTAACTTTTACAGAAAGGCTGGCATTTTTGGAAACTAAGGAAAAATTATTATAAATCTTACTGCACTATGTCTGAAGTGAGCTGAAGTTTTCTCTGTGGTGCTTCATAAAGCTGTTTTACTGTATAAGAATGATTGCTGGACTAGAGTTCAGTAAAGTTCATTGTTATTATTTAAACAAGAAATTAAATTTTCTTTCCATATTAGTAAAAATTGGTTCTATGTAATTTTATTAACATTTCTGCGGCATGCTAGATCTAAACAATTTAAACAGCTTATACCTGTGAAACTTTCATATTGAGCAAGCAGTTGTAATTATAATAAATAGTGGTATAATTATTACTGTATGAAAACAAGTGTTTTTGGAAAACCAGAGTCATTCTTTGCTAATGTCACAGAAGGCACAGAGCAGTCATACTGACAAAAGCTGACTTACAGCATCTCTGAGAATTTCTCTCTTCTCTCTATGAATATGATTTTAATCCTGCAAGCTCCTTTCTTAAAAGAAACACACTTAAATGTATCTTTCCATGCTTTTAATTAGACCAATAATTTATTAATATCTTTGTACATATGGAATGAAGAGAAATGGAAATAGAAATTTTGGTGACTCCAGTAAGTGGTTATAAATACCTTTACTCTACGTGGTTTTGATATGAATGTACCTTATGAGCCAACTATCCTGGGGAAAAAAGTTTAATAAGCTTACTTTTTCTCTGTAATAGAGATAGATTTTAGTGTCCATGTCTATTTTAATGATAATGAATATATGACATCAGCTTAATTCCATGTGCAGCTCCTTCCAGTTCTTGATATTACTATTTATAATGCATAACAAAAGAAGAAATAGAAACATGTACACACAGAGTTTTTCTCTCCAGGACCACTGTCTTTGCATTCAGATATCTTAACTTTTTTTTGCTTTTTCTGTTACTAGAAAAGGTCATAATTCTTATTTTGTTATTTTTTCAAGTGGAAAAAAATTCTTTCCTGTTCCTTGCTATTGCATAATATATTGTAAATTTTTATTCCCGAAAGTGAAGAAAAAAAGACAAACACTTTGGCACAAACATCTATAAGGAATTGCATATAAAATCTGGCAGTAGATTATAGGCAAAAGAACAGGAGAGAGCAGGGTATGTGAGACAAAGAGCTCACTCTGCAAAGAACACTTTGCATGTCGCTAAGATTTGGGAGTGGCACTACAGAAGCTGTAATGTCAGAGCATGCACATATGGTACGTGTCATGTTGAAGAGAATGTGAATTATGTTGCAGCTACCATGAACCTGAAGGATATAGCACTGTGTATTTTGTATTTGAGTGAGCCACAGTCTATCTGAATGGCAAAGTACATGACTAAATGAGGGTTTCAGCCATCATCTGGGGAGGAGGGGGAAAAAAAAGTATTGTGCAGCTGTAGTGTTTCAAACAGGTCTCATAATATAGGAGTATGCATTGTACTGGGCAGGGCTTAGGAGAGTGAAAGCAGCACCTGTCCCTGCTGGTAAATCCAGACTTAGACTGTATTCAGTGCAAAACAGGAGAAAGATTACAGATGGCAAATTATGTTCTTTATTTGAAATGAGCTAGGGACAGCACTGTGGTATCTATAGGTGGGAGGAGCCTGATTTGCATGATGTGCCAATGCAGCCCTAGCCTGTTTGGAGAACATTTCTCAGCATGAGGCAACAGCTGAACAGCTGTGCAAGAGCAGTGCAGCTAAATAGGTGACATTTTTTAAGAGACCAAATGGAAGCTATCATGCTGCAGGTTACTCAGGTAGACATATGGCTGTGGAAGTATGGCTGTGCCTAACATGTTGTCATTGGACATGTTTTCAGAGTAAAAAGATTATTCTTAAAGGAGTTGTCTATAATGGCTGTTGAGAAATCAGTATTCTACTATTGTCAGCTGCAGCTCTTTATGCCTGAGCTGATGCAGACACTAAACAATACCCAAAAGTCTGCAGCATGCCACAGACAAATTTGAGATGTAGGGGAATATTTAATTGCCTTTAGAACTTGTTCAATTTAACTTGTACTCAAATATGATAATGCTTCTTAGCTGTAACTGTTCAAAGGTGTGTGGATGTCCTCTCCTTCTCTTTCTGCCATCATTTTCTCTCCCCATTTTGGGTGACACAATATCACTTGCTCACTTGCACAAATGTGCAAGTTACAATTTGCCCTTAAGAACATTCCTCAAATGACTGCTTTGACTATGTCTAAATCACACCCCAAGAACTGATCAGAATATTTTGAGACTCAAAATTCACACACTGGTCCTCTGCTCACTGCTGTGCTGGTGAACTGCAGGGTTAGATCTGTCATCCTCTAAATAGGAAGCCCAAGTATTGTGACCATTGCTTGACAAAGCAAAAATCTGAACACTGCATAGTATTTCATAAAATGAATAGAAGGTTCCTTGATTTTTGTTGTAGACTACCTAATGTAAGGAAGATAGTTTTGGAAACTCTTTTTCTTCCTCAAGATTTAATCCTGTATCACTAGGTTTTTTTCAAGCTGTATCTGTCCATTTAGCAGTGACATATTTGAACATACTATTTATTCTACAACCAAAAAGCATGCTCAGGATCACCAGTTAGAATAATTGCTTAAGTACCTGTATCTTAGCTCACTTGATTTCCCTCTAACATGTACTGTAATGTCTTATCCAAGTTTGTGTGTGAACTATTGCGAAGTCACTATGGTCACTGCCATAGTCACATGTAGAGTTATTGCATTGTAAGTGTTTTCTCATTGCCTTAGGGATATCTGGAAATGGAAAGACACAATATGGAACATACTGTATTCTCTTTGATTCTAATTTATTTTTTGTAGAACTTTGGCAAAGAATTGACATGATAGCTAGAGTTTCACTGCTTTAAGCAAAATGGTTAGCTAACTCATTTTAAAAAAGGTAGTGTATGTAAAATCAATTTAGTGAGACTGCAGAAGAAAGGTCAGGTGCTTAGGAATCCAAGTGAATTTGCAGTCACAGATGAAAGGTATTCTAAACAGCAAAAAGCTGCACGTCCTAAGATAGATTTTTCTCTTCTTTGAGTGTAGATCACCACTCATTTACTTTGTCACTTAGCTATTGTGAAGCCGCTGAAGTTATAATCTACAGATTTTTAAATGGTATATGGGAAATGGAAATAACCTGATACTTTAAAAATAACATATGATGTATGGCAATGAAGCCTTATGGCATTATGCAATAGTATGAGTACTTTCGATGATTTCCAAAACAGCAGATCTCATGTGCGTTTTCCTAAAATGATACCATGAGTCTGTATCCCTCCAGTAGCACATTCATTGTTAATAGGACAGATGAGTAATGAAAGAGCTGAAATCTTCTGTATCATCTCTCATTAGCACCCCAGGATGGTGTATGTAAGGCATGATAAAGGGGCAGCCACACAACTTCTCCATCTGGCTTTTGCTGGACCCACCCCCATGCTATGTTAACACACATTACAGTTTCCATACTGAATTTATAACAATTATATAGGATTTCTGTTGACCAACTTAAATTTTCAAAGCAAATTGAGAAAAAAGATAAAAATCTTTGCTACCTGGATGCTGCAAGAGTCCAGTATCTCACCTAACCAAACTTCTAGCCTCAATATAGAGACAGTTGTTATTCTAGAATATTATTTTTCTTGTCAGTAGAAAAAGGTAGTATATCCATACTCTGGTGAATTTACAGTGTTTAATTCTGTTGTCTACCAGAACTACCTAATGGGGACAAGCCTTTTAGCAGGCCCAGTAGCAATAGGACAAGGGATCATGGTTTTAAACTAAAAGAGGGTAGATCAGGCTACATATAAGTAAGGAATTTTTTACAATGGCTGTGGTGAAACACTGGGACAGGTTGCCCACAGAGATGGTAGATGCTCCATACCTGTAAAGATTCAAGGTAAAGTTGGATGGGGCTCTGAGTAACCTGATCTAGTTGAAGATGTCCCTGCTTATTGCAGGGAGGATGGACTATATGACCTTTAAATGTCTTTTCCCACACAAGCTATCCTATGATATTTCTCTCTACTTCACTCCTTTTGTCTCCTTTTGGGGAATTCAACAGAGTTAACTGTGTGCATCTTTGCTCTGTTGTTGAAAATCAAGGTGACATAACTGAAAACAAACGACCGTGTTTCAAGTTGATTATTAATGTTGACCTATCTATACTCAAATCTTCATTTAAAATCATATAAAACTTTTTTTCTGTTAAATGTCTGCTTACTTTTTCAGTCTGTATATATTACAGAATAATTCAGGAAAAAACCTATGAGGATGAGAAATGTGTTGATCTTGAAAGAATAGTGAGTATATGTTGAACATCACACTGGAATTGAATACGAGACCTATAGTTCTCTGTATTGTGTTATTTTACAAACACACCTTCCTTATCCCTGTTCAAAATGGAATGAAGTTGTAAAAAATCTAGGATTTATGTGATTTGTGAACAATCTGAAATTTAAACCATGTAAAAGCAGCTGATATTTAACTTTAAATTTATTCTAAATATGACAATGCAATATATATTGCATGTATATGTACCCATTTTACATAAAACGTATAAAAAGAGAATGTAGAAAAAAGAACGGAAGAGAGATTGAGCTGGGAAATTCAGAGTTCAGTTTGTGTTCTGCTCTGAGCCTCTGGTGTTGATTTATGTGAAGAGATTTTAATCAACATCAGATTTTTTCTGACATTTTCCCTTGCAGATTTACTCTTCGTTTCCACCTGACAGATCCTTTGCAGCCCTGATTGATAGAGCTGAATTCTGAAGCAGGCAGCTATAATCCAGATGGAATTTCTGTTTTTTCTTCTCACCCTTCTGCCTTTTTCTCAGCTGTGCTGTCTGGGGCATTTCTGCAGACAGACCATTTTAACACTGCAATGGAGTTCTGCTCAAAGGCAAGAACAAGAAATGGCAACTCTGCCAAGTGATTGATCTGCTTTCTCCACACACCCTCCATGTATAGGGAGACTCTTTTCTCACCGTTTTTAATGTTCTATGAGGGAAATATTTACACAATTTGGTAACTGAATCACTTTTTCAAGCTACTTGACTCTTTTGATTCTATTTTATTGAAAATTTAGGCTCCTGCAGGTGACTTCTCTTGAATGTTTAGGTACATACTTCAGAAGGCAGAGGAGGAATGTGCATTAGCTCCTGTGCCTTATCCTTTTGCCCACCTCTGCTGTCCTGCTCTGGTATTTAACACCTTTTGGTGAGGTTTATATATTATCACCTAGTATCTCTAGAGTGATAATATATAATTATCAGAGCTTTCACAAAAGTATCTGGAGATCCATATTAAAAAAACTTGCTTGCTGTAGGGCATTGGTATCTTGGGTGCATTATTTTCCTGTGAATGCCAGGCTTAGCTTAGTTTTCCAGCATTGCTTCTACACATCCTTGAAAAAAACCTTTTCCTGCAGTAAGTCCAGGTGTTTCTTAAAACATTTTACACCCTCTCCCACTCAGGCTGGCTTTGAGTCTGAAACTGCACTTCATTGTTTTCTACATCATGGAGTGATGACATATATTAAATATTAATGAGAATAGAAAGAGACAACTCCCATAATAGAGAAGTGGAACACAGAAGACCTCAGAAAAAAAGAAAATTACACAGTGAAATGCCTTTTATGAAATTAAACTCAAATGGCGTGACCCATCTCAGTCAAAACCCTAGATGGCTCTTTCTTAAGCAGTTTATTATCATTGCCATTAATACCATCTGAATATATCTGAGTGCAAAATACCACAAAGCAAAGTCAAAATCATTTCATGACCGAAAAATCCTTGCTGAAATACGTTGTTGCCAAATTCATGTTTTCCTTGCTGCAGGAGCCAAGTTAATTCAGAGAGAAAATTTGAAAGGAAGTTCTTCAACTGTGGAGTGACACTGAATTCCATGAAGTAGAATATTTTGAATTATGAAGAAGCAAAACTGTGGTAATAACCACAGAGACAGGAACATGGAAACATGCCATACAATTGTCCTTTTTGCTATAGAGAGGCCACTTTACACCAGTCCAGATTGAAATGAGTTAAATACACTCAAGTATCAGTAAATTTTAGCAAAAAAAGGGAAATGCTTAAAATATTTTTTAAAATTTGCTTTTAATTTAAAAATATTTTCACACAACTATGTTATCTTCTACACAAGAACAGGATTGGCAGTACACAACTTCTACATGTTACAAATGAAACCTGAATGAGCAAAACCACTATCACCTGATAAAAGCAGCTGGAAGCCAATCACTTTTTGTCAGCCAAAACCAGTTGTGTTACTGATGTTTCCAACATTTTTTCTGTTGTCTCATGAAAACCGAAGTAAGTGCACTGAAAGGGTATTCTCAGTATGCTTTACTCTCTCTCTCTTTATTTCCCTGCTTTAAACATTTATGTGTTTGTGGCAGTTTTCAGCTTATTAAGGCCAGTTCTTCAATCATGCATCTATGTTATTTCCATGATCTGTGGATGAACTATAATTCAAAAGGGGCTGTGTATGAGGATGTCACCTTCAAACTTTGATCTCATAGTTGGCATAGTTTTTGTCATTTTGTTGATGTTGCTTTTAACTAGGTAGCCTCTCCTTAATAGGATCTTGTCTCTTAAGTGGTAGAATAGTCTTGATGGGGTACAGACTTTGAGGATGAGTTGTCATAGACCTTTATGACCATTCTGTAGAAGGATTAAATTTTACTATATACAACTCTAGGAACTGTTGAACAAGCTTTCCACTAAGACCAGGTGAAATTATAGGGGAAAGACCCATCACATGTTAGTTGGGGCTTTTTTGGCAGCAACATTTATCCAAATTATTTTATGCCTTTTCACTTTTCTGTGTTTAATTCTCTTTAATAGATGTTATGTAGACTCTCAGCTTTACAGTCTGATTTTGTCTCAGTTTGTTGATGTCATTAGTCCCTAGTCGACCCCATCTCTGAATTTAAATAAAAACTAGTTTATTTGGAACATGCATGGATGTACAGATGCATGTATAGATTATTTACAGCACAACAGTTAGCAGAATAGCATCTATAAGGATGTGCAAGTAAAGAGAGAGCTGCAAGTGTACTTAAAGTGTTTAAGCATAAGCCAGAGAATTCTTATATTTCCCAACTAGGAATTTGTTTCTCAGCCAGTGAGCAATAGGAGAAACCCTTTTGAAACAGCTTTTAAAGGTTAAATTTGAAGAATTCATTGCTCACTGGCTTCTGAAACTTATGCTACTATTGTATGCTTAACATGTAGAGCCTCTTATTAGTTTCTAGTAAAGTATTAGTTTATTAAGAATCTTTAATATCAAGTAAAGCATCTATATTTTGAGGGCAGAAGATAGCTGGATTATTAGTAGGGAATTTTCAGTTGCTGTTGATAAAACCAGTATGTTGTACAATGGAACATGGACTTATTTATCCTACAGCCTAAGATATGTATTTTAGTTATTAAGGAGTTACAGTAATAATAATCCATTCCGAAGAGGCACTGCCCTTGAATGTGATACCTACTTCTATATTTTGTCAGCGCTTTTATGTTCTGCCTGATTGCATCATCAAGGCCATCTGTGTGTCTTGCATTTAAATAATTTCTTTCCTTTGCTGACTTTAGATAGTGAAGTGAGTGTTTTGTTGGACTCTTTAGATCATTAAGTGGTTTAATAAATAAGTGCTTCTTTTGCAAAGCAGTGTCCTGCATTGTCAGAAAGTCCCAGAGAAGTTTTCTGTCAGAAGAATACAATTGTTATCTCAGCAGAATGTGTCAGAGGTCACATTGTAATTAAGGGCAACATATGACTTTTGCAACAAATGGTGTCAAATATTACTGCTAAGAAGCTTGACATAGAAAGATCCTTAAGGTCTTTAGTCCTTACTATGACAAATCAGTTCTCCAAACACTGATTTACTCCAGAGAGTACAAATGGTTTTAGAGGAGGTGAATGGATATAAACTGGCAGCAGCAATCAGCAGCAACTCAGGTTGTTTAGAACTCTTTAGGGGAGTCAGTAAAAAGATGTGTGTTATGAGCTATAACCAGCTATCATCCCATAGCTATAGCCAATTTCTAGATTGGCCCCTTTTGGTTCAGTTCTCCAGTGCATGAAAAAGCAGATTCTTTCTGGTGGCATGGATTAAATTTCTTAGAGAACGTGCTGGACCTCTGTTTAAAAGTAGTGCCTCAGATCAGGAGCTGTTTCTGGAAATAGGTTTAACATTGTGCTGTAAAGTGCTGATCTTCTAGGCCAGCTTCTTCCAAACTGACACACACTGATTTTTGTTCCTACAAAGCTGTATAGTAAACTATCGGTTTTATTTAAATAATGGGCCTTCAGAGGAGTTTAGCTCAGAAATAGGCACAGAAGAAGCATCTGCAACTTTTGAATCAGAGGACAGGTGCTCCTATATTCTAGAACTTGTCTTTGGAACAAGAATCCTGTTTTGATATTCTATCCTACTTTAGTCTTGGGTTTTTTTTACTGGTGTATTGGGTTTTAAATATTACATCACCTTCTTGAAAATGAAGTAATTCAAGACATTGGTAAATGGATTTACTGTGCTGGAAGATGCAGTCAAAATATTTTTTAAAGTGTACGTTAGGAATAAAGATAATGGGTAAAATGAGCATCAAATTGTTTCCACTGATCAGTGGATGGAAGGATAGGGAGATGGAGTTTGCTGCAGTATAAAGGTGAGACTGTTGGGGAACAAATGTGAGGGATGTCACACAAAGAAGGAAAGTACAAGCTGGAACTGGATCAGTCAAACAAGAGGGTGGCTGTACCCAGTCTGCTGATCCTGCTGTGGCCTGGTTCCATGGACTCTCTGGTTGACCTGGTTTTCACCTGAACAGTTTCTTTCACTTTCTAAAATGTGTTACAATTTGATTCAGCTTATTTAGTTTTTGGATGGAGGCTTTGTTTATGGGTTTTCATACCATTCAAAGCTGATGACAAGGTGTTGCAACATTTTCAGTTCCTGCCAATGAGAAAGTTTCTCTATTGCCATTCAGATACTGCACTGCACTAGTTACTCATACCATTGCACACTTCTTCTATGCTTCCAAGTTTATAGGACAGTTTTTCTACACATCTGACAGAGCTTATTTTCAACAAGCATAAAAATGTAATATGTTTTAAGGGTACATGATATTTTATAAACAGAAGTATTACTCTTTTCATGGTACCATCAATTGTTCAACTCACTGAGTAGCAAACAGACTTGTTTTTCTCAGCTATATTCCACATGAAATATTCTAGTTATTATTAATACTTTGCAATTGGTAATACTTAATAATTTTATACTATTGTATTGCCTGTTATGAGGTTTTGACTGGAGAAAATGCGTATGAACTAAAAACTCGGTACCATGACTGAAAAGGGGCCATCTCTGATGAAAACAAAACAAAATACAAAAAATACCAAGAGCCTCAAAGCTCAAACCACTGAATTTCAAAACTAGAAACTTGCAGCATAGTCAGAAAGAAAGTAGAAGTACATATTTATTGAAAAAAAAGAGGTGCTTTTCACTTGAAATGGTAAGTGTTGGATCCTCTGAAAAAATAGACAATAATGAATATTTGGCTTCATTATATTGATAAGACAGTGAATTCTGTGTCTAAAACTATATATTTTTATGCTGTTACCTACCTTAGAGTGCGTATTTATGTGAAACTTTTAGAAACTACTGTCAGTTGTTGAAAATGGAGCTCCTGTGGATGTCAGCCTCTTTAAGTAACTTATTCTTAAAATATAGTATTCATTCCTCTGTGGAAAACTTACCAGCTTTTAAAATATAAATAATTTTAAAGGATTTCTTTTTATTCTGGTGGTAGATGCAGACACTGTTTCTCATAGTAGTTATGATGTAACAGTATACTTTAGGTGCAATTTTGTATATGCATCTAATCAATGAGAAAACAGTTTCTGGCCATAGATTACATCTTGGCAGTGAGGAGTCCCCATGGTAATGTGTTTAAATTTGTACCCTTGTAGTTTCAAAGAAAGGATCAACAACATTGCCAATTTCAGGCACAGAAATACCAAGTAGAACCTGGGAGTTTACAATGCCTAACTAGTTCTCCTCAGGAGGGAGACAGTTGCCCTGCCAGACCTTAGGATAGATCTTTGCTTCCTGTTGTATGGAAGGCTCACTGCTTGGGACCTCGCAAAGCCTTTGTTCTTATGGTTGGTTTCCATCACACAAATATTCCTTGCTCACTGCAGGAGATTCACAGACCACTTTGGCAGTCAATAGTGAAGCATGTTGGTGTTTGAGAATTCTGAAAGAACAGCACAAAGAATAGTTAAAAGCAGAGCTGTAAAGAATCTAAAACGACGTCTGCTTATTTCAGTTTTCCTGTAATTTCATTTTTCAGTGTTGAATAGTTAGTTACAATTATTTTCATAGAATCACAGAACTTTAGGAGTTGGAAGGGACCTCAAAAGATCATCTAGTCCAACTTCCCTGCTAGAGCAGGATCACCTAGATTGAATCATACAGAAACACATCCAGGCAGGTTTTGAATGTCTCCAAAGAAGGAGACTCCACAACCTCTCTGGGCAGCCTGTCCCAGTGCTCTGTCACCCTCACAGTGAAAAAGTTCCTCCTTATATTCACATGGAATTTCCTATGCTCCAACTTGCACCCATTGCCCCTTGTCCTATTGCTGGCCATCAGTGGGAAGAGCCTGGCTCCATCCTCCTGACTCTCACCCTTGTCACATTCTTAAACATTAATAAGGTCACCCCTCAGTCTCCTCCAAGCTAGAGGCCCAGCTCCCTCAGCCTGTCCTCATAAGGAAAGTATTTTAGGTAATCTTGTTCTTTATTTGTCAGAGATCAGCACTGTTCCTTTCCATTGAGATGTTACAGAATACAGAAGAGGAAAAAATAAATTAAAAAAATTATTAAACAACAAAGTCTGCACCTTCAGAAGAACGTGGCTATGTGGAATTTTACCAGCTCATTTTGCTTCTGGCTGTGAATTCAGTGCTGTTTATTTGCTTCCAGCATAACGTCTCCAGTCAGTGAACAGAAACTGCAATCTTCTCTAGGGATTTCATATCCAAAACAGATCTAGAAGACTTGACTGAAAGTATAGATTTGTCTGCCTTCTTTTGGGATGCAAGAGGGGAAGACTAGTTTTGCACTGAGTATTCTTTGCAAGTTTAATTACACTAATCTATTTTTTAGAAAAAATATTATATGTGGGACTTTTGCCTGGGAATTCCTCTTAAAGTACTGCTTTTCTTTCAATCCACCACAATCTACCACACTGGAGAAAAAACAGGGAGGGAAAAGTGATCAGAATATGAAATCTGATGTGTGTTAATATGTCACTTAGTGTAGAAAGAATGGTTTTATTAAGGAATACCAAATGCATTTACTAAGGAATATTGTAGCAGTGAGACAGCTTTCCAGAGAGAGGGAAGAATCCTGCTGTCCTGTGCTGTGATGCAGCATCTGGGTAGACTCCTGCTATGTGAATTAGAAAGAATCTGAGAGGTCTTTGATATGTTAAACATACTACTTACTGATGCAATTGAAGGACAAGCCACAAAAAAAAAAAAAAAAAAAAAGCCCAAACCAAACCACCAGACAATAATGCAAAACATAACTAGTAGATTTAACAACAGAAATAAAACTGAAAAGAACATCAGGCAACCATGAACTGATGATTAGCCTAGTGAGTAACAATTTCAACAAGCCTGTGCATCATCCTTGTCTTTTAGCAGGTCCAATGACTCCCTGGTACTATTTCCTCCCCTAATCATTCACTTAAAGAGTAAAATTGGTATTCTCTACTTCTTTAACTGCTTTCTGCATTCGCCTAAAACTGTATCACTTGCAGACATATTTTAAAGGATTGCAAGCACATTGTTTAATCTATTTGGGAAGTGACATGGGATACTGTAGCAAGCATTCTGTGCAGTCATATGGACTAGCCTTGCTTCACCACTTGTTTTATCCATCTGGTTGCAGGTCAAAAATGTGACCTCTCTTCTGTCTCTTAGAGCCAATAGAGTATGCTAGGCTTCAGCTAACATTCCAAAAATCACAAAAGACACTATATGAGCCCAGAAAAGCATAGGTTTTTTCACTATTGCTTGCTTGCTTTAAATGAAAAATTACTTTAAATTGCAGTGGGAACTGAGGGATTACTATCTCCAGACACCATTCTGTGTTTTTTAGCAGTGATTTGGGACTGGACCCTGGAGCTAGGTAGCTAGGTGGCTCATTCTTGCTGATTTTTCCACCTCACTTGATTCCATTTGATAAGCATTAATCTGAAGGAAGAAAAGATATCCAGTTTTATTACCTTAAATAGTCTATTCTACCTCTACCTTATATTCTAGAAATGTTCCTTAAAGTTATTCCATATCTCTTTCTGCTACTAAATACCTGATAGAAGAACTCACTCTAATGGAAGAGAAATATCTTGTTTCCAGAAATAACATATTAACCCTTAGCAGCCTCTGCAAGCATTAGTGCAAGCAGGGATGGATTACATGTCTTTAGCTTTTAATAAACAGTGGCTCACACTGAATTTGTTCACAGCAGAATATAAATGATTGCTGTGACAATATTGTCCCCTTTTTGGTTTGTCATAGATACTATTTATCCCTTTAGTATAAACCTTGAGCCACAGCAAAGAGCTTATTTACTTCTCTGTTTCAGGATTCAAATGTGTATATGACCAAGTTGACTGTTCATATTTCTCATTGATGACTTGACTTGATAGCTAACTTGAAAACAAAAGAGACATACACAAAACCCAAGAAAGATTTGTTTTGAATGAGAGTGCTGGAGGAGGCTGCCTGCTTATCAACCATTAGAGTCACTGTTATATGTGTAAATCTGCATTTTGATCTGTAGAAGGATTAAATAGATGATTGTATGGATTATTAACCTGTTTTTTAGTCACTTCTTGCACACGGTGATGATACTGATACTTAGACCTTTATGAAAACTACATTCTGTGCTCATGAAAAATGAATGAGAAAGTCAGTACTCATGGATACTGTAAAGAAAAAGAGCAGTTAAAGCAATAGTATTGCAACATTTCTTTGAAGTTGCACTAACAGTTTCTCATGTCTTAGATCTTCAGGGTCTTGGGAAATTTAGCTAGGTGCCTTTGCTCTTCATGCTCTCTGAGACCTACAAGTAAGGAGGCAAATAAAAAAGAATTGTAGCATTGGGGTTTTTTTTACAGTGAGAACGCTTGTCCCCTGGAGTCTAAACTAAGACAAACTTATTTTCTGTAGGTCATCAGACAAGCAGAACCCTGTGGCTTCCTGGTAAAACCTTCCATATCTGGTGACTAATCCTCTTAGCCTTTCTGTCTGAGTTTATCTCCTGATAGCAGCCAGAACAGAAAACAGCTGGAAAATAAGAAAAGGTAACAGTAACAACTACAGAAAAATAGGTGTTCTTCCTACAGGTAAGAAAAGGGTTGGTTAATCATTAGAATTTTCCATGAATACTTGCATCTGAAATGGAACTCTTGGAGTCCTGCTTAGGATGGGCTTAATGCAAGGTGTAGCAGAAATAACAGAATGCCACGCCCAGATGTATTTATGGTGACATAGATAGATATGCAGGGTTCAGAGCACCATCAGGTAGTAAGGGAAAGCTCTGCATGTGCCTTGAATTACACTGATAATTCTCTTTAAGTGTGTTAGCTAAACAAGTAATGGAATAATAGTCTTCCATGGCAAGCTGCCATCCATATCTGTCTCTCTTATATTATATAATTAAATGAAAACTTACAATAAATATTTCCATTCTGGGTGGCTGCCCGTGTGTTGGAAATGGTTTTCTAAAAGGAGTATTTTAGTTAATTAACCTTCTGTAAGTGAATCTGCTATCTCATGACTCTTGCATAATACAATTTATGAGTAACGGAATACCCCAAATAATTAATTTAATAATTGTTTCTTTCAACAGATGTATTAGTATGTGGTAATTAATGGAAAATTTTAAATAGATCATTATATTAAAATTAATCTGCAATCCTGGGGTGAAATTGTTACTAATTTTTCATGACATGCATGACAGCAAAAATTTGTCCTTTAAATTAATGTTAGGGCTGAAATTAATGCAAAGACTTCCCAAAGGAGTTTTAGGTTGACTTGGGGCTGTCTGTGCTTTTGGGTAGTGAAAGGTGAATGGCATGGGACATGAATGACCATGCCACACAGGGGACACAGAAGTGCTACTATATCAGTGAAAGTCTTAATAATTCCCACATCTCATCTATCTTGTATTTGTTGTTTGCTTTTGAGAAACTGTACTATACTATCCAGTTACAGATTAGAACCAGAAATATGGAGCCAGGCATTCAACAGGTGTGCACTTACTGCTTTTGTACTAAAAGCCCACCTGACAACAGTCTGATTGTCCTTAGTGAAGCTAGAAGCAATAGGGTAGGTGCTAAGAAAAATGTCACATTTGCAGCTCTCCATTGCCAAAAGGTAGTGGCGTCTCCACAAGGAAATCCTACTATATACAATGTCACCTTAGCTTCTGGAAACAACAATACCGAGGGGCTGTGCCTAAGGTAGAAAACCTTGGTAGGACAGGTTTGGTTCTATTTCCCATTCTCTAATATTTTCTTGTCTTTCGCTGTAAAAAATTGTGTACTGTAGATCTGTAAGTAATTTAATACCCTTACTCAGTGAAGAGATAAAATGTCATTGATGTATCTGCAGGATGTATTTTCCAAGAAGAAATAAATGCTACTGCAGCATTCGTTACGCTAAGGGGGTAGCAAAAATAGAGTATATCTACTAGGTTATTTTGAAAGACCATATTAAAATGAATTTAATATATTAGCTAAAAGATTCACACAGTGAAACTCTACTCTTTCCTTTGGGAGACTGCCTAAGATGTCTGAACATTAAAAAACTGTTTCTGACATGAATATTTAAATATTCTTTGTTTTATTTAATCCATTTACTCCTAGACACTTTCTTCTTTGTACCACACTGATAATTTTCCTCTTTCATAGGACATTTAGTATAACTTTTATAAAGCTGCTATGCTTCCTTTTAATTATTCAATGCAAATATTATTTGTTTTAGTATTTTCTCATACCTGGATTCTCAACCTCCTCATTTTTTCTATCTGCATAATAAGAAAAGACAAGGACCTTCTTACTGAGATTGGCTTCAGTATGAAATCAGAGATAATCTGTGTCTCGTTTTATTCTTGCCTGCTTGGGTCTAATTTGCTGTCTGCTTTGTCTGAGAGCTCTTGCTTCTTTATCTGTTTAACTCTTGCCACATGGCTTTTCCTTTGATTTTTAAGGTCTCAAATTATTTTCCTTGTAGCTGTGCTTGTAAGCATTTATGTACTGTATTGTATTTTAAGAGTCCATATGAAGTAGGAGTCTGTGGTTCAGGAAACATAGATTCTATTTCCAGCTCTACCACTGGCCTGCTGTTTGATCTGAGACCCGTGATCTTATTTTCTTCTGCAAAATGAGAGTACAGACCACCTTTCTTCTGGAGTCATAGATGAAGCCCTCTGGGAAAATTATAGTGGTAAGACACAAAAAGGAAAACAAAGAGATGAAAGAATTGGAAGTTGAATAGAAAATCCAAGAGGCAAAAATGGGGAAAACAAATCAGTCCTTCTCTTTCGAGAGGGTAAAAAAGAAAAAATTCAAAGGCTGCACACTCATTTTTAAATGTAGATTAGTTTAAAGACTGTTTGGTCCCTAATTTACTAAAAGATTGGTATATCTCAGAATAAGGCTTTGACCCAGGGATGCAGAATCATTATTGATACTAAATACAATATCTGGTCCGCAAGACAGTCTATAACATAGATTTCCTATCAGGTCACTTTCTATATATATGCACAGTGTAAACAGCTGTGACACGCTGCTACTGATCTCAAACCAGTGAGCACAGCTGGAGATGCAGACTTACGGTAGGCAGAGAGCATCACTGAGGTACTGCTGTGCATCTGTGGCCAGCTGGCAGAATATTTCCATTTTCAATAGAAATTTTGATTTTGGTTTAGTTCTTTGGGTTTTTTTAAAGTGATGTAAATGTGAAATAGGAGACTGATTTCGGTTGTCAGATTAAAGAGCTTCTAGAAAGGTCTTGTGACAGTGCTGTTTCATCAGCTTCAAGCCTTAGGGTGACTTGCTTCCTCCTTGATATTACCCTAACCCCCTCACTTATGTTATGTAAGACTCCAATGTAGAAACAGTGGCACCCACTTTATATCACAGAAATTTCTTGGCATGAATCTTTCTGTTTTGACTATCATTGTTTATCTTTTCCTTCCTTAACCTACCATCTTGGAAGTCAGAAAATAAATGGATGCTGGTATCATCTGAAGCAGAAGCAGGTATAGTTATTGAGCAGAAAACTTTCCTCTCTAAGCCTTGGGAAGCTATGGACCATATCTGCCATCTCTGGCTGAAGGGCTATGATGGCAGTCTCACAAACTGTATGCTGAAGCCTGGTTATTCACATAAACAAGATGGAAACCAGATAAATGAATAGTTCCTTTGTGATGCATCTCTCTCTGAACCCTTCAGAAAATATTTGCTAATTTAACTTGCAATGAGGAAATTAAAGTAGTAGTCTTAATTGTTTGCTTTGGCACAGAGACTCAAAGTAAAAAGAAATTTAGAACAAGTGGTTCTCTTAAGTATGTGCTTCGGTCTGTTGCTTTGACTGTTTAAGTTACCACTTAACTTGCATAAGCCAAGGCTTGTTCTTACTGAGTTCTGAGTCCTCTGAGAGAGTGTTGGCATCCCACTGGTTATAAGGTCATGTCAGGACACCTAGCCTCTGATCTGGCTGGATTTTACTTTGGAATTTCTTTCTTTTGTGCTGATTTAGAACTTTCTTTTAGTCACATACAGGCTTATCACTGCTAAAGAACAGCATTTTCCATCTGAATTAATCACAGTGATGTATCAAACAAATAGTAATGCTTTAAAACACATCTCTGAAACAATGAGCTATTATTTCTGTGGCACAGATAAGGACCTAAAGCAGACACAGAAAATTGCTGATATTTTCCTGTGCTTATGCAACTTGAGAAACTTCAGAGCACCTCCTGCTCTTCTTGCTATACTTAAAATTTTTCAGAACTTTTAAAAATAAGGTTTGTGTTCTGAGTTGAATAACGTTATACAGAAAGTTTGGGATAAAACAGGTTTCTGTCTAGTGCACTAGTCACAGGACTGTTCTCTCTGAAGATGTAGACAACAGAATCTCAGGTTAACTGGGATTTGTGATTACAACCCCCAGTGCACTATTTTCCTATGCATAAGAAAATTTGGGACTTTTTATGTCTTGATTGCTTAATTTAATATTATTTGGTGTGACTGTTTTTAAACTTGGTTTGTCTTCTAGAAATTTTGGTTTTCTAAATTTATGAGCCCAGTTATAAAACCTGGCTTTGGGTTTTCAGAATCTCAGCTCAAGCATCTGTTTTGTATGGTAATTCCATGGGTTAATATAAATGAAATGCTGCAGTTCTGGCTGCTTACAGGTCACCAGAGATAACCATGGTATTTGGACTCTGGGGTTGCATATATTCTCTCTAAACTAGACCAGGATTTTTGGATTCTGCTTCTGCTTTCTTTTTTATTTTTTTTTTTCTGATAAAGAAAATTATGCAGATTAAAAGCGATAGCTTTAAAATTCTCAAGTCAGTAGTGACTTGTAGTCTAAGTCTTTCTTAAACCATATATTTAGGATTATTTTTGCACTTTTCTTGTCTGTAATTCAGTGTTAAATACCCAGTACTCTAAGAAATCTGGATTACTGTGTGCTTTTATTTGTTCCCTGTTCTATTGCCATTTTGAAGTGAATTCACCTATTTTATCCATCCCAAGCACAGAATTCTGAGATACTAATCTTGGGATCTAGTCAGGAAAAACTGATAGAATAAAACATTTTTCTGTCATAATGAGAATCTGGGCTTTATTTCCAACTCTGCTAGAACTGAACTTGTCGAACTTCCCTGTGTCAAACACTCATTATCTCCTAAATGAAGGGACTGTGACTAGTCTACTATTTCAGATGAAGTCAGGAGACTTTGCTCAGTGACAAAACCAGAACCTATTTAAAAATAAAATTTGAAAGAGATGACAGAGGGCACCCAAACACATGCTTCAACCAAGTAGCAGGGATGCTTCACCATATGTCAATAAAAAAAGAAAGCAGAAGTCAGAAGATACATGTAAAAATTGTCTCTTTTCTCTTATCCTTGGGAATATATGTTAACATTGGTCCTGATCATTAAGCATATAAGCACATAGTCAAACCATTCTCCAAAAGTAAGCAGATTCTGAAGTACTTTACCAAACCCTGGCTATAAATTTGATAAATCCTGTTTTCAGCTTTGGCTGGGTTTTTTTTTTTTTTTTAGTGTCACTTCTGGGTACAGGAAACTTTTTATCCAAGTTAGAGTGGTTTCTGAAATGATAGATGGAGTTTCATTGTGCGAAAGCCAGAATCCCATTAGGATGTAGCAATGCTTCAGGTTCTTACAAATGTGTGTTCAGTAACAGATCAGAAAGAACAAAGCTGCTAAGCATCAGTGTCATCCCTTTAAAGACAGACTAAACAGATGTATGAAGGACTTACCTCTGTTCTACAGAATAAGGGAGAAACAGGCAGAATAGCCTTTTAAATCATCAGTGTTGTTGGCAATAAACCAAGAGCATGTCATTTTCCTTTATAATAAAACTGATTTACTAGAAGAATTCCACATTTAAATTTCCAAGTGGAAATAGCAAATTTCAGCCTTACGATACTATCTTCTATCACAGGCAGAAATACTGCATTAGGATGCTCATTTGTATCTTAAACTTTTAAGAACAGGCAATAAACCAAGAGCCCAAGGGAAACTGCTGAACTACGCCATTTTAGAATACTTTTGCATTCATTAAAAGTGAGTTAGGTTAAAAGAAATCTGTTCTGGCACAGTAGAAAGATATGGCCTTTCCTTTCTCTGTAATTTTGTACAAAGGCTAGGGGAGGATCATGGCATCTTATTTAAGTGGTGTTCCTTCTGTCTTACACTTATAACACATAAATGCTGTTTATGGTACAAAGTATTAAGATTACATAATATAATTAGTTGATAAGGATATTCAGCAGTGTTGTCTTCAATCTTTGATCAAGCATCATGTGTGATCGTAGATGATTCACTGAATCTATCTCTTGCTCAAGGTTGCCCAGTTGCTTATTTTTATAAGAAGGACATTATTTACTGTGTGCCTACTGTTAAAGCAGGTAACCATTTATTGGAGTGGGCAGGAGGGCTATAGCCCAATGATCTTTGCCCTTAGGAACTATATGTTTTCCTCATCACATGGTGCAAGAGAAAAGCTATGCATCCTTTCTTTTTCAGCATCCTGGCTGTATCCATTCCTTTTTAGTGGAGTTATCTTTAATAGGAGCCAAGAAAACACAAGAAAACAATAATGACAGGATAATGGAAGGCACAGAAAACTTTTTGGTGATGACAGAGAGGCAATTATCTATATGTCTTCTGTTACACTCTGTTTCTTGTTACAAACACTAGTTTGGAGTTTTTCAACTGGATCTCACTCAAAGAGCCTGGTTTCATAATATGAAATGCTTGGTATATGCCTAAGCATGAAGAACAGGGAAACTGACTCTGAATGGATCATATAACCCCCAAAGGAAATAATAAACTAAGGAGGAAGAAAGCACACTTACAAACTTATACCCAGTTCATCCTATTAAACTTATGTATAAGTGTATTTATGTTTACCAGTTGGCTGTTTTTTCTTGTTAGCCAAATATGAGCTCTTCAAGGTCCAGTGTCTGAGCAGGAATGCTAAAATGAAGGGATGCTCTTGCAACTAGTGTCAATGTCTGTTTCTTCTAATTTGCTCTTCATCGTTTTTTTGACTACTTCATTTAGCAAAGAAATCATTGCCTTGGGCTCCCTCCTGCAAGAAGCTAGACTTCTTTCCATTAATTTTAGAGAGGGCTGAGGTTATGAAAAATCTTGCAACATCCATCCCTAATTAATCATTTTGAAAGCCATCATAAAAAGGTTATGGTGTCATAATATCACATGTCTACATGAAGAATATAATTAAATATTGAACTACTAGGTCATAAAAACTATAATGTGGAAACAAATTATGTGGAGTGCAGGAAACCATGAACTGAATAACGGTCTTGTGATTAGCATGGTGGCTGTGCAGTGTTCTGCATCAGGCTAGGGAACTCTCTTAACACTTTCTGCCTTAATTAGACGTTTCTGGTGTATTCATTGTTCAGTGTTTTCATGGCATCATAAAAGTCTATGTATGTGATTTTAGATCTGAAATTTAGTTTAGTATAGCATATGCTAGAGCCAGAAGAGTGTTTACAATACAGTAAAAAACTGAGAGGTTACCTATGTAATGACACTCTGTGTGGTCTCTGGTGCAGATATTTTCATTTTAATACATGTCATCTTGGAGTTGTCAAATAATATGGTGTACAGTGGAGGTTTGGCCTAATCAGAAATAGGAGTTAGTGCAAAGTCGTGCACTGAGACTGTGTTTGTTATGGCTGACAAATGACAGACTAATCCTGCTTTTTTTGGGTGGGTTATAAACACCTTTTTTAGGAGGGATAGAGAAAAGAAGCTGTGAGATAATTGTTTCTTCAACTATGATGGACTTTGTCTTTATGTGATTAGCTAAAGAAATGTCAGAGAAAAACTAAATCTACAAAAACTTCACTATTGCTTTCCGTGATTCCAGCAAATGTACTGGCATTTTTGACATTTCTGGTGATTCTGCTTTATAAATGAGACTGATTCTTGGTATTTTTAATGTATTTGCTCCTTCCAGTTGCTTTTCTCTGTTTCAAATAATTGATGGAACAACCATTGCAATTGTTCTTGCACACATAGATTGGTGTCTGGTTAAAATAAACAACCCAGTGTTTTAAGTTACTGTGACTGAAATGTAATGGATATTCCTGAGTTGCAGAAGTAGTACTTTTAAATATTTTAATTTTTATATGAGGAAAACAATGATAGGGAGTGAACTCTTTGATTATGCATTCCTGAATGTTTTGGTTTTGATGAAGTTAATCCACATTTTACTTTAGAGTGTAAAAGGAGGTAGAGTCCATTTACTTTCAGCTCAGTGTTCGAATTGTGTCATCTGTGCATTTCTGGGCAACAGATATACGATAGTACTTAGTATACTAAGTATACCAAGCATAACTACTAGTTACTGCTATCACTGTTAAAATGTATCTTACCTTTGAGCTATATAAAACCAAGCTATAGTTAATTTGCAGTAAAGAATGCTCTCAGACTTCTTACTCTGTGACCGAGGCATACATTTTAAGTATATGTCTTTTATAAAAATGCTGTGATAATATGCCATCTACTTGTAAATGGGGATTACTGCTTACACTTGGAACTGTGATATTCACTGCAGCCTGAAGATAAGAAGTTACAGAATACAGGGTTGGGTTTGTTTGGTTTTTTTTTAAAAAAAAGCTTGATATATATTGTCACAAAAGCAATTTGGGACATTTGTTGACAGAGGAGGAAAGGGACACAAGGGTAGAATTGCAGAAGGTTTATTTCATGATCATGAGATGCCCTCCGCTGACACCGTAAGGGAAGGAAGGTGCCTGCAGGGATTTTCTATGAGTTTATATGCAGCTTGAAATAAAATGCTAAGCAGAATTACCCAGTAGTACTCAGGCACACTTTAGTCATCTCCAGTCACGTTCAGTTCCTTTGAAGTATTCTTAGGCATCTTGTGTTGTGCTGACTGCGCAATCTGGTTGTTAACACATGACCTTCTGAGGTCCAGATGTTCTCCTTCCCTTGCCAAACATGAGTAATTGTTTTCTCATCTTCTCCTTGGGCCACCCTGCTCTTGTCCTTTCTCAGGTTTGTTATCTGGCAGTCTGTGCTCTGCAGTTAAACTATTTGTCACATACATTAACTGAAAATGTCCACAATGTTTCAAACAAGTAGGTTTTTGTGCTCTTGTAGAGGTCTGTAAACCAACTCTAAAGGGTCACAGTAAGTGTTTAAGAAAAGTAAGTCTGTATATACCATATAGTACTATACAGCACCTGTGGGAAATCTCAAAAAAATGTTTTACATTGTTCCTGGATGAATAGAATGCTCCATTTTACAAACAACAAGAAGGAGGGAAATGCACTTTTTGAAAGTATTACTCAGAGTATTACTCATGGCTTTTAAAATGACCTCACAGAGCACATTATCCTGCTACTGCACTTAACAGTAATTTGGTCCACCTGTGTGGTATAGTATCAACAGCCTCTAAACCAAACTCTAAATGTACAGAGATGCCCTTCTGCACTGGTGCGCCCAGTGACTCTCAGGCGTGCAGAGCTGCTTTGCCTCAGTGAGCGTTTCACAGACAAGGTTTATTTGCCAACTTTCATTACTACAGACACAAACTAATGGCACTGCCATGCCATTATAAGATGAAGAGGGAGCTTTTGTAGGCTGCAATTGGAATTTTTCATCCCACCTCAGCAGTTTCTATAACTCGAAAGTTTCTGTTGCTGCTGTAATGCACCTTACAAAATCAGATGTGCAAATACAGACCTATTGGCATTCTTTCTAACTGTGAAATATTAAGTTAATCCCCCAATATTGCTTTATATGAAAACCATGGAGCAAATGTGATTCTGTCTTCATCTGGATAGACTGACCTGTGTGACCTGCGTATATAAAGGGCAGAACTAGATTGAGCAACTAGAAACAGCCTGATTATCAGGAGCAAGGAAGAGTTGTGCTGCTTTAACTAACATCAGAAAACAGTCACAGAAAATCATTAAATACTCTTTTTTTCTTGGATATGTTTACATAATATGTTTTGTAAAAAAAAATCTATTTCGGGGAGTTATTTTTTGAAATATAAATATCACACTTTCCATTTTTCAGTCTTTCAATCCTCCTGTTAGATCTTCTGAAATTACTGGACTGTTTATAGCAAATTTAACAGTGATAGTTTCATTTCATGAGACTTCATTTTATTAGCATTTTGTTAGAATAGGTGGCTGAATAGTGGCAGTCAGTGAGTGTGTTCAAGGTAGGTAGAACTGCAGCATGAATTGCTAACCTGGGCTTTTTAACAGAACCTCTACATGGGTGGAGGTTTATGTATTTTCCTCCTACAAGGAAATTTCAGGTGCATCTCACACCTTTCTTAAAGAACAGAGAATGCAACTGTGAAAGAGAAATAAATCAGAATTTTGCAATTCTAGGTTCTATTGCTCATGTACCTCTTCCCCTTTAATATATAGCTTATATATTCTTTTTTGACATACTGTCATTTTTTTCTTGCTATTTAGATAGGATAAAGTACTGTGAAAGGGAAGCAGCTTCACTATTTCCAGTAGAGCAAATGGGAAGTCTAAGTCCCCAGAATGCGTTTGGCCAGCAGTCAATGCTTATAAACACCTAAAGGGCATCTAGAGGGAGAGGCCAGACTCTTTTCAGTGGTGCCCAGTGAAAGGGCAATGGGCACAAACTGGAACACAGGAAGTTCCATCTGAACATGAAGAAAAACTTCTTTACTTTGGGGGTGACAGAGCACTGGCACAGGCTGCCCAGAGAGGCTGTGGAGTCTCCATCTCTGGAGATATTCAAAACCTGCCTGGACATCATCCCATGAAACCTGCTCTAGGTGATCTTGCATAAGCAGGGGGTTGGACAAGGCGATCCCCAGAGGTCCCTACCAACCCCTGCTGTTCTGTGATTCTCTGTGATTCTGTGATTTAAATTGCACTCATTAGTGAAGTGTCTGAGACACACAGCCTTAACAAAAATTGATTATAATATAGCATGTGACTTTCACAGTACTCAAGGTTTCTTCATATGAAAATGGAGGACAAAAACTTTCACATCTGGAGTAGGCTAAAGATTTTTCCTATTCCCCTGTGTGGCCCATCAATATAGAATACAGTAGTTCAATTTTATTATACTTTTCTCTTTCAATACCTTCAGACTTGCTGTAATGCTTTATTCTGGTTTATCTAATATATGCCATCCTTTTTATTGTAGTACCACAAATCATATCAAATGTATTCTGATCTCTCAATATATTTGAGTCATTTTGATTAGCATATTTATCTTTTCTCCTTTAAAATACTTCATTAAAGTACTTTGTCACCACACAACATTTGTAATAATTCACTTATTATGTTGTGTATTATCACAAACTGTACTACTTTCTAGTATGATAATTCACAACAGTGACTACAAATGGGCTTCAAATGCTGGCTTCTTTTACCTAACTAGACAGGGACTTCCATTACGAAGATTCAGAGAGTATCTGGGGGCCTGTTGTCTTACAGACTAAAATCTAGAATAAGACTGGAATACTCTGATTTTGGATAATAGTCTGGTCCCTCTAGCAGGTGAGAAACAAGGCACAAAACCTTCAAAAGACACAGGGTTTGGTTGGGGTATTTTTGATTCTTAAGTAAACCCAGCTTGAAATTTCTACAGGTAGTTGACAGCTACAGGGCTTTGTTATTGGCAAATACATTCTATAGTTTGGTATATATATATATAAAAAACAAGTTTTGTGCCTCATTATAATTTGATTGCTTCTTTTCTACTGTCATTTTTTCAGATTTTCCTGCTTTATTTAGCTTTTCTTTTTAAAAAAATATTATAAATATGGTAGTGATATTAACAGAGCTCACACAAACTTTTCTTTTTATCTCTCATAACTTCTACTTACTCTCCAGAGATTAAAAGATGCTGGCTTTATTGTTCAAAAATATCCAGGTTTTCAATAGCTTTTTTTGGTTTCTATTGGAATAAAAACTGCATTATGAGTAGTCATTTATTTGAAAACAAGTCTGATGCATGTAATATTTATTTTGCCCTGGAATAAGTGAGCATGTAAAATATTTAGTGTGGATTTTAATTGCGTGTGTATGTGTTTGAGAGAGGAAGAAATACTCAAAGTTTCATCTCTATATTTCAGGCATGTTCCTTCATCTCAGTTTTCTGAATCAGACAGATAATTGAGACAAATCAATACTGCAGATATCCCATATAAATATTAGGAATACAAAGCTAAAAATTATGATCATCACCTCTAGCATGTCTCTCTGACAATGTCCCTCTCCTTTGCTCTCCCAGGCCTTCTTTCTAGTTTTTCTTCAGTAATATGCTTATTCATTAAATGAATATGCCTACAAATAACTATGTACCCAGAGGAGAAAAGGAGGACCAATAGGCCGCTTTTCTTCCAGCTGTGGAACTGTTCAGCTTCAATGAACTTGCTATTCAAACCCTGTAGTCGTTGGGTTTTTGCAAAACCAGCCCAGTGTTGAGATCAGTGGATTTTTTTCTGCTGTTATCTGAGCAATTACAGAAAAATATGCATTGTGCAGAATCTAAAAAACATGTATTTTTTTGATCACTATTACATGAAGTATAGCCCAGAATTTAAAGTATAAGGCACACTGAAACCTTATTTCTTCAGAATCATATTCATAGGCATGCTGGTCTCTTCTTTTATCATGACCCGGGCATTAGTAGAGTTATTTTGCAATATAAATGTGTGAACAACATTTTTATTTGCTATTTAATATTTCCAGCTGTAAATACTGGAAACCAGGCCTGGGAGGACACGAAGCAAGGGCAGGGATAACTGGCAAACACTACAGACTATCAATGGACTTAGCCACAGTTATTTTTTTTCCGAACTTCTAGAATTCGGTGCCTGGTTCGCTGCTTTTTCATCTCTACTCTGCTTTTGCTGCCATCTTTTAATCAGCTTTCCCTGTGCTACTTTTAGATTTCTTTTTCAAGTTTTGTTCTTAGAGAACATGTTTGTCTGTGGCAGAGATTCCCTGTGCCATGTAATAGCTTACTTCTCTTCCCAGTAGCTGGGCAGAGGGTGGTTTTCCACCCACTCTCTGACTGCCAGGCATTAGTATTATGGTACTAACAAATCTAACAGAGGCAATTGTTAGTATAGATAATGACCTGTTGGACAAAAAAATAATGTGTCGCATGGTGCAGTGATGTCTTTTATTACCTGTAAGAGAGACTGTCTTGGTTGTGATCTCTCATAGAACCTGAGGGTGAGTTGCACTGTGCATAGCTTTCCCAGGTGAAAGAGCTGTAAAGCCAGCTGTGTGGAAAGGCATCTGAACGTTTCTGTGTAAGGAGATGAAGCTGACGTACTTTCACTCTGGTCAGTTTGAAGCTACTAATTGGATAGGGGTAAGACTTAAGATAAGGATGCCCTGCTCTCCCAGGAAAAACTGAGAAGCTGTGGAATTTTTCTTTTCTGGGAACAATAGCAAGGCTGTTTAGATAGCAGTGTGACAATGGCACAAGTGCTGGATTTTGTTTGTGGCGCATGTTTGTGAACTTGGTGATTTTGTGGAGCTCTTTCAGACTTGTCCTGCTTTATGCTCTTCCACCAGAGCTCCAGCCAGCTGCACGGAGGCTGCTGTGAATCACTGCTCTGCCCTGTGGCCCCCTGCAGCAGAGGGGAAAGTGATGCTGGCAGCTGGGTGCTAGATGCTTCAATCCTAATTTTAAAAACAGTGGAATCTGCAATGAGTCACTCTTGTAGATAGAGTGACTTGGAATTTTATTTTGTTCTGACCTTTCCTTTTATTCTTCTTTGCTGACTGTATCTGTTAATCTTGCTGTCTTTTGAATATATATGTTGCTGTCACCTCTTTTTGCCAGGTGATGCATTATGGAGTTTTATTTTATTGTCCCTTTAACATTGCTATCTAAACAGCAAACTTCCTTTTCCAAGACTGACCTCTTTGCATGCTATAGTTTTTGTATGACTATACTTTATCTCTTATATTTTGATGTGAGTAGATCCTAAATTTGTTGTAAGACCCAAAGGATGGATCAGTTCCAGGCGTTGCAAACATATACCTCTAATTAACATTGTCTGTTGTTTTGCTAAGAGCATTGATGACACTAAAGTAGCCATGCTGATGGGACCAATATTCCAGTACCTACTGTACACCTTTTTTTTTTTTCCTGTTTGTTGTGATTCATTCTGCATGCTTGCAGATTGTGTGCTCAGTCAGGTGAAGACTGTTGTTGATGGTGGTTGTTGGGTTTAAAGAAATCTGTTATAATTAGCACACACATCTGACAGGAACATTTCATTTACTATTGAGGAAAACATCTCATCCTCTGAAGAAATAAAAAGGTTCATTAGAAGTGCTGTGTTTTGAAGCAGTAATGCTCAATGATACATTCTATTGCAAACCATAACATTAAACAAGACACAGTTTTCTTGCGAAAATTTACAGCATCCCAAGCCCTACTACCTGATTGTTTGGGTGACCTTGACATGGATACTGAGAAATTCTCTTCAGCAATATATCTTGCAATCAAGAAGAAAAGTCAATGAAAATAGCTGAATAATTTGGTATGGGGTGTTTGGGGTTTTTTTTGTAATCAGGGACTAGAGAAGAATAAAGATTGGTAAGGAAGGCATACAAGTAGTAAGCGTCCAAATCTACTGCTCAGCTAGCCAGTTTGCAGTGTGAACGAGACAAAAAATTGATTTGTAGTTATTCAAGTTTTATCATAAACTCTTTGATGATCAGCTTGTCATGATTTTCAGTAATTTGGGGGGTGTTTGGGGTATTTTTTTTTGGTGTTTCTTTGCGTTTTGTTTTTTGGGTTTTTTTAAACTAGATTTTACAGGTTCTTATCAATGGATTATCCTCTTCCAACACGCTCCATGATTTTTAACCAAACATTCAGAGATTTTTATTTCAAGTTCCCTTCTGTATTGGTAGAATTTGAAGGTGCTTAGCATCATTTACTGTGCTGTGGAGAGATAGGTAGCAAATGGAGCAAATCTTTAGTACTTTTTTCTTTCTTTTTTTTTGCTTTGGTTTCAGCTGTTTCCAAATACAGATTCAAGACTTGCAGATGAATTTTTAAGGGCAGCTTCTTATCCCCATGGATAGACTCACTAACCTTGTCAGATGACACCAGGTGAAAATTAATTTCAGGCATCTGAAATGTCTGTAGGATCAGGGCAACAAATTGCAACTCAGGAATTTATTTGTAAAAAAGAATTCTTTGTCATGAGAAAGTGAGAAGATAAATTGACAGCAAAAGGAGTTCTGTCTCACCTATCCTTTATGTCTAATAATATTCAGTAATGTCTTTTAAGCAGAGGTAATATTCTCCAAATCCTGAATCTGAGAAGCTGGCCTCATTTATTCCCTTGGGACAGGAACAAGAGGGAGAACTGGGTTGCCTCACCTTGAGAAAAGGTCAGCTGCCTCTGATGTGACGTGGCTATTCTAAGAATGGAGTCAAAAGATCCAGTACTCTCTCAAAAGGAAAGAGAAATGGGGAAAAGTGTGTCCAATATATATAACCTCTATATTTATTTGACAGAGAACATACCTGCTGCTCTGAAAGCATCTTATTAGGCTACTCTATGAGCTTCCTTCTGTGTGAATGTCAGAGCAAGAAGTGTCATGATAATGGAACAGTATTTCTTCTCCCAAGTTGTGCATTATTTCAATTTCTGTTTCTGATTCTAGATAATACCTTGCTATCTTTGACAGAACAGGTGTTGATTTCCTAACATTAAGGAAAAAAGTGGGTGATGTGATGTACAAACCCAGTCCTTTTTTCTATTTAGTTTTGTCATATGAATTCCAGCCTGCTCATGCCTGTACTCAAAGTTGGGATGGGATTTGCAGTAGTTCTCCTGCATTCTCTTTTCATCTTACTCTTTATAACTATCTTTTGCTCAATTATGCAAGGACACATAATGCAAGTCTTTCCCCTTCTGTCTGACACGCCACACAAAAAAATTTCCAGAAAAGTCTATTCTTATTGATTCCTAGACACCTTATTGATTCCTAGACTCCTACAGTGATGGGTGTGAGGAAACACATTTTAAAAATGATTTTTAAGACCACACCAACCCTTTGTCACTACTGTTCATCTGATTATAACGTTTTGTCTTAATGATCCCACAGCATCTCTTAGGCAAATAGCTCTAGATACATTACTAGAAGACAATATAGAAGTTGTAAGGGAAGAATATAAACAAGAAAGAGATGGTCCTTGCTAATGTTGCATGTAAACTGACAACGTGCACTTGTTCTCTTCAAGCTCCAAGTCTGCCTGGTAGCATTGGTCATCTCCAGATCCTCTTCAAAAAAAATAGGGTTTTTTTTGCACTGCACATAATATATTGTAATCATAAGAGGATTTTTTTCTACCAGGACACTTTCAGTATCACTTGGGTTAGAAAATAGTATATTTCGCTTTGTTATTTAAGCCTCAAAATACAAAAAATAAACAAAACAACTTAATTACAGCATGCTTAGTTTTGAGTGTATTTGTGTAAAACTGGGGCATGATGGAACATTAATGTTAATTACTGGCAGTACAAAGGGTACAAGGATCAGCAGGCTCTAGTTTTGTATGTTTTTCCCTTGCTGAAGATAGCAACATCATCAGGTGCAGTCAGGATTCTGGAAATTCCTGTGCTGTCCAGGATTATTTTCAATCAAGGATGTATGCTAAGCTCTTTTATTCTTGCACATCTTTTGTGAGTGTGTATGTGTTTCATAGCAGAAATGTTGCAGAAGTCATTCTGTAAGCTGCAAAAGTTCTTGATTCAGAGTTTATGGAAGTTGAGAGGAATCTACCTGCTGATTTAAATAGTTTTGTAAGAAGCTTCACATATAAGTTAATTGTGATGTAAATGTTTTAAAAACAATTTGTTTTATTTAGTGGAACAACTTTATATTCCTAATTGCTTTTCTACTCACTATCTTTCATGATAAGGAACTCTCTACACACAAATAAAATCTATTCTAAGAAACATTTCTATTCTAAGAAACAATAAAATCTATTCTAAGAAACAACAAAGTAGAGTTGTACCAAATAACGCATTAGCCACAGGTAGAATACTGTGTTCCTTTTAATTCAGTCACCAACAAAATTTCTAGTGGGTTCTAATTTTTTTTGGCCTGAGCATACGATTTGTTTATAATGTTTTTCCCTGAGTATGTATTTTGTTCATGATACTCATCCAGGTCTAAAAGAAACCTCAGTATAGTTCAGTACTGTGGCTTGCATATAAGTTAATCACAAAAGCTTTCATCAGGTTCCATTGAGTTAATTAATAGCAGAGTTTAAACTATCAATTAAAATTATTTATATGTGTCTACACAAGGGGACGAGGAGTTCCATGCTTAAAACAAATTGTGACATCAACTGGCTCTGTGAAGTATTTTGCCATTTATAACTAAAGATGGTATACCAGGTTCAGGCATCATCACATGTTCACAGTAGCAGGTTTTTATGGCTTTTTCCTTTTACCAAAATTGCAAACTTGTAAACATTTACTTGCTTAACAGCTTCAGTTGCCGAATCTTGAGCCTATCCCTATTGGCACATTCAGGTTCCCTTCTAGGCTTATTGCCCTTCTTCATTTTACACTTCGTTTAAATAATTGTATTGAGGAGCTTATCCATTCTTGAAAAAACATGATTTGGGTCATTCTACTACACAGAGGTGTCATATCCAGCAATATAATATACTTAGCATCATGCTCAGTTGCTAATTCTGCTGCTTACATGTCGTCTGTGGTAACTGTCACATAACAAACCATTAATGTGAAACATTCTTGGAATTTTTCATACAAGTTTCAGCATAAGCTTTCAATCAAGGTTACTTTAACCTTACACATTTTCCAGTCCAGTTACTTTCTCAGCATTCTTACCATGTATGAACACTTTTTTATTCAAGTGGTACTCCGTGTTTGCATTTTAGTATCATATGTACAAGAGCACTCATATAAATGGACACATATTTGTATTTTACTTTCTTCCTGTGAAATACACATGGTATAAAATGTCCAGGTGCATCTCCAAAGCCTCTAGATCCTTTGAGTCTGGATAATTTTCAATATTTCCTCTGTGGCATAGACAGGCGGTGGCCTACTCTTCTACAGCTTTTGTCCTTTCTTATTTAAGGATGTTTTATGCTTATTTAGGTTTCTTTTAGGGGGAAGTTGTTCTTGTTTTCCTCTTTTTTTCCCCATATTTTTCTTCTGTACTTTCCCTGGAGCTGGCAAGTTCCAAGTTATGCTCCTCAATCTTCATGAGCCACAGGTATCCTATAAAGGATGAAACTCAGTGCACAGTTTAAGATAGCCATGTATTCTGCCAACTTTTTCTGATCAAGGGGACTTAAAGAATGTAAGATCTTTCCCATCCCAGAATAAAGGAGCTATTGTCTCACACCTCTGTCTCATACTTCTTTGTTGGATTTTAGAGAGCATCCTGACCTTTTCTGGGAGGAAAGTACATTGCAATTTTCTGTGAAGTTGGGACCCAACGTCCTCCGTGTTAAACTGACTGCTCCACCTGTAGCAAGCATGTGAACTATGGATTTACTTGGCACATAGGAACCAGCTTATTCACTCTGGAAGATCGTTCTTGTGGAATTTTGATCTAATTACATACCTGTGTCAGGGCTGAACTTTCTTCTTTCATACTTCTCCATGAAGGAGAATTGAGAAATTATGCAGCTCTGCTTAAGGAGGGTGAGAGATGAAACATTGTTAGAAACTGCCCTCCCTTCATCATATATCTGCAGAAGATTGTGAATAACCTGAACCTCATATACAGTTTGGTAAATTCCAAGCATTCCTGGATGCTGTTCTAATTGACAGGGTTTGTTATATATGTGATATAGGAGTCCAGAGAGTCCAAATTTCTACAGAAATTCAAAGGAAACACTCAATTTGTTGACTTTATAGTTCATGCTGTTAGGAAGAGACATGTAATTGTTTCTGTAGAGATAAGAGTATGGCCTAATTATTCAAGTGCCTTATTTCATTAAAAATTACAAAGATTGGGAATCTAGACCTCCTGTTTAGAAATCTCAGTCATTGATTTGAAGGGTAATCTAGAACCAATTTATAGATATGAATATAGATAGATACAGAAGCAGACATAGACAAATATTTTTCCATTCATTTTTATAAACTAAAGCTTTTCAAAAGTTGTAATCAAGCAATAACCTAAGTTTTTCAAGCAAAGGATACACTTTGGTACTGTGTTTGGTGTTAGGTTTTTTCCCTTAGTTATGTGTTTTTTAAAATGGTACAAAGCAGAATTCTTAAATGAATGCTTGCAAGTATGGAGCTACTGGATGTTCAGTTGTGGCAGTATTTACTGAGAGGGGAACAATCCTGGTCCATTCTTAGGCTTCTAATTAAGGTTGTTCATGCAATAAGACTGTCTCCACTTTTTTATTTCTGTACATAAAAACTGCCAGACTATATAATATTTGTCTCGAAGATCAGAACTGTAAATGTGCAGAAAAATTGTATTGCTCAAAGGATATATGCATTTTAGAGGAGGAGTGATAGATTTCTATCCCTGTAAGCACCAAATGAATCTTTACAAACTCAGTTTAAGTTCTGGAGAATGACTGAAATCCCACAGAACCTTATTCTTGACTTTTGTGAGATTTGGTTCATGTTCAAAGGATATAATAACCATATATTTCAGTTGTAGTGGAATTTCTGTTCATGTAGAGAAAATCTGGACTCCAGAAATATTTGTATTAAATATACATGTGTCTTCACATGTTTAATTGTAAAAAAAAAAAAAAATTGTTTGCAGATATTTAATTATGGTTGACTTTGTTATGAACTTTTGTGGAATAAATCATGCAGTGGAATAACATTCATTGCATGGAAAAGGAGTTTGAGTGAATGCTTTGGAGTGAAAAGAACCTCAATTCTCTCTCTTTTTCTCAGATATTGGAGTACTTGGTCAGATTCTTGTTCAAAATAGATATTAATAACAGTTGGCTGGTGTTTTCTTCTTATAACTTAGTGAACTAAAGCTGCTTTGCTTAGTAAACCAAGCTGCCTTGAGAAGAAAAGTCATGCATATAAGACTATGATTAATCTAATGCATGGCATTCTAAAATTATTCCAGTTATTTATTTAAATAGAAAAATGACAGAAAGAAAAACACTTCCATTATTAGTCTAGCACTGTAATGAGTCTGGTGCCTGAAGGAGCGCTAAGCATTTGAAAGTTAAACTTGAAAATAACTATATGGACATTAATAGAGAAATCTGCCTGTAAACAATTCCTTAACATTAAGTGAGCCAAAACCAGGCTGACAGGTTGAATAAACAAAAACAAACTGAATGCACATTATTCTGTGCCTCATTCATTACACTAGGCAGTTCAATTACAATCTGAAAGACTTATGGGCCAGTTAACACACTTGTTGTGCACTGACTGAATATATGCAAAATTTCTCTTTTATTGATAAAGCTATGTGGTAGAATCTTGAATATGGCAGGATGGTGAGTCAAAGTAGTTTTCCAAATTCCAGGAGAGTGACATTGTGCATGTGTCTGGACTTTCAGTTGGCTCTTCGTGTAATTATTTTTTAAAATTGATATTTTTTTTTAATAAATGGAGAGTGGCTTCTTTAATTACAAATATTCTCCTGTCCTATCGTTAGTCCTTGGTTTCAAACTGCTTGTAATTTACTCATTACATTTACTCATTTACATCTTTACAAATTATAACAAGTAATGGTATAATTTGTCCGCTAAAGAACAGATGTGTCAGCACTGACTCAAGTCTACATGCACACCTGCTAGATTTTGCATTAAACTCACTCTTTGACATTTTTTGTGCATCCCTGGTGTGGTGTGTGCAACCCCTCCCATCGGCAGAGCAGGCCTCTGCATCCTTCCTCCGGGAAACCAGCTGCTTGATGCAGCTTTCTGGCTGAGTTTGATCTCACTCAGGTTGGAGTGTCTGTTTCTTAGGAGTACTATGTGTTCAAAGAAGCAATATTAAACTATACCCATATCATCTTTGTGCCGTGGTCCTACCCCACTACTTGGCTTGCTCTCCAGAAAGGCCTTAACTCCCTGATTAGAGATGAACTCTTTTTCTCCATGTTTTTCCTTCTCCACCCATGACCACATGATTCTTTATGCACTGAATGAAAAGTAATTCAGTCTTCTGCAGATAATTTCAGTCAGTGAAATTATCTCTTGTCTTTATCAATAAGGATGGGTTACATCTCAACTGTTAAATCCAGTTGCAAAATTAATTCCCATTTGGCACTGTGCAACAGCTCTGTATTGTGCAAGTTTCCAAAAGAGATACCCAATCTTTATTTTCATTAAGTCCTCTGGCCTGATACGTGAGTACATCCTGTGAGTACAGTAGCTATAAAATTTAGTAGTAGCAATGGTAATGCTATAAATATTTATTTTACTAACATTGTTATAGGTGTTTATTTAGAATATAAGTAGGAAAGGATGGCATGTATATATTAATTGAAATAATACCTTTCATTTGACAAACATAGTTTAAATCAACAGAAAACCTTTGGGAGAATTTCTTAACTTACGTGATATTTAATATTACTAATATGACTGAAATACAATACAAATTCTTTTTTTATTTGTATAGCAATTGGGAAGACTATTGATGATATATTTTAAAATGTAAAAAGCCAGTGATGACGATCTGTAACTGTATTTCATTGCATTTGTATTAAGATCTGATTGCCCTGAATAGGCCACTGAAGTCATGTACAAGATAGCCAGGATTTTGCTCTAGAAATAGCACCTTTTCCTCCTGAGATTGCTAAGACTGTCTTAAGAGTAGGTTCAGTTTCCTCTCACTGGTCTTAATCATTCTTTCATCAGAGTGGTAAGACTGGGTGCAGCTCTGTTTGAAGTCCTGCCATTTTTAATTATTCACAGGCTGTTAAATACAACAATACAATGCATATGAGCATTCCTGGCTGCAAAGAAATTTAATATTCACACTGAACTCCAGAGAACCTACCTAGAATGGAAAAATGACATTTTTACCTCCATTATTCCATTATTGACAGTTGCTATAAAGACATTTGAGGGAGATAATAAATTCAGAAATACTGGTATCACTTTTAAAGTCTCTCCTGACATCTATATTTTGCCAGACTTTTACCTTTTATTGTTTTATATATGGAAAAAAATAAAATAGGAAAAGATTTTTTTTTTAAACTAGGGTTTTTCTTTTACTGTAAACTCTTTTGTTCTTGTGGTAGGTCAGTAATCCTATTTCTGATAAGATGTAATATTTCTGAGAAATCTGAAATGGCTGAAGCCTGAGTGATGTTTTTAAATACAAAAAATGTGATAAGGAATAACAAAACCTTCTGTGATTAATAAGGGCATTTAGTATAAGGGCTAAGTTCTGAAAGTTAATTCATCTGAAAAATGGTGAAGAAAATGAAAAAATCTTCTCATATAATTGTATTTGTTTTGCAACAGCTTTAATTCCTTATTCACTAGTAACAGTTCCAGAATTAAATACTCACCTAGTTGTTGGCAAATAAGAATGCATTAGCCTTTGGAATTAGTCTTGAAAGAATTTTACACTGGAGAAGGTGTATTGAGCACCTTCATGGGTGCTGGACTAGAGTGTTAAGTTTTCAGTCACCAAGATTCTTGTTTCTCATGCGTCTCATGTTTCTCATGTAGTTATTAAGTTACAGTTATTCCCATGAGAATTCTTGCCTGAAAAAGAGCAATCTGAGAAAAACATTACAGACGTGTCTACATCAAGCCAGGAAGATAAGTGGTGAATTATAATAAAAACTTTCCTTTTTTCTTACTTTTTGGTTTTGCCTGGAATTTTTCATTGTTTTCTGCTGGAGCTTGTGAAAACCAGGACAGTTCATTTAAATAAAAGTTTGAATATAATAGCTTAATTTTTGGCCATATATAAACTCTTTTTTTCAAAGGAACCAAGAGCCAGGTTGTTAAAGAGGTTCTGGAACTTGAGATAACAGGCACCTCATAATAGTGATATCTAATAGGACATCTGCATTTCAAGTTCCTTACCTGCCTTTCCACTGTTTCAAGATTTTTAAAATCAGTTAAAGATAATTGACAGCTTTACAGTTAGAAATTCTGTCTTCTATTCAGATTCTATTCATATTCTCCACAGAACTGAATCTGGACTACTGAAGTGGTGCCAATCCCCAGAGTTAGCAACACTGCATCTGCTAATAATTTTTGTGGGATAGTCAAGGACTGAGAATGGCTAGCTAAAATCCTTAGTAAAGGAGTTGCATAATAATTCTATTATGTTTGGAATAATGGGTAGCTACTACCATTGTTAAGTCAATTTCAAAGAAGAAATCTCCCTTGAGATGGCTAGACAATTTCATTTTATCCCTGCAACAGGATTCAGCTTCTCTATCAAAGTGTTATGCTAATTACAGTAGGTAAAAAAAATTATCTACAAAGCAGCTTCTTAGAACATCTCTTTGTTTGAGGTCTTTGCACTAGTGGGCATTAGTTCCCATAGATGACCTTTTAAATAGGGGAGGCAATCTATTTTAAAAAAGATATTTTTCAGTACAGATCCTCTAGTTGTATGTCTCTGTATGCAATATAAGCAAATGAAGGTTTTCCATGCCTGGTTTAATTTGTGATGGCTATTATCTGCTAGTCCTCTAAAGTATGGCTTGTCTTAAATTACTTTCGTGGCAGGTGCTCATTTTTCATGATTGATGTTTTGTTTGTTTCAGGAAACTTTAAGAAAGAGAGGTTAGCATGAATCCCAGAGAGGAAGCAGTTTATAGAAATAGAGAAAGACGTAACACTTTCTGGCTTTGCTCTAATATCTTTCTGTCCCTGTTCTAATTCAGAATTTGAAATAACAAGTTTGACAATGTATTCTGCACTTTAACATCATCGTGGGCCAGCAAATGCTGACAATAAACAGAGAAAAGCAGTGATATGTGATTGCATGTCACACTAATGCTCCTGGGATACCAGGAAAAGCACTTATTCCATGAGATATAAAGATTATTTACAATAAAACTTTTAAGCCTGTGGAGACTTTTACCAGGAGGTTTTCCCCAGCCTGAAATCAAGCATTATCCTGGCCATGGGCTTTATGATACTTTTGAGTCTGTGGAGGTTTTTTGATTTTTTGGTTTTGGATTGTTTTTTACCTGACATGTACTGTGGATATTATACTGCAAAATATTTGCCTTCAATCAGTATGGATTTTTCACATACAGAATTATAGCACTGACTATTTTTCCTATTTTAATATATTTATTGTGTTTCTACTCAAGTGCTGGGCTGAACTCTCATAAACTTGGGTGAGGAATTTGAATAAAAGCTGGGACATGTAGGTTAGAGGGACTGATGAGTTATTTCTTCCTTTCAGTTCTCTGAAACTTTTCAGTCTGCAGGCAGGTTTTCACACTCATAAATCTCTAGGATCACTGTGTTTTCAGCACTGACCATGAAATACTGTTCTCACATTTGGGAGAAATGGAAGGAGTCTAGGAATGTGTAGTAAAGTTCTCTGACGCATTCTGAAAAGAGGAAGCACTTATGGGAGACAAAGATGACTAACTAACTTATAATACAATTCTGATTGCTCTAATCTCCTCAATTAGCACCTGTATTTTTAGATTAACTGTGCTCAGGTGCCAGAAATGCACAGATAATACTCATTTCTGCCACCTTCACTTTGTGAACGGTTCAGTTTGGAGCATGTACTTATAAAGTTTCTTTGTGAAGAATAGTAAGATGAAGTACCAAAAAATCTGAAGCAACAGCATAGTCGTCTTTGTTTGAAGGCACATATCTACAAATCAGCCCCTATTTAAAGAGGACTTACAGATGGCTTCCTGACAGGAACTCTTACAGAGGCACAGTTGCCTGTGCAGTCATTTGGAGAGGATATGTTCCTTTGCAGGTTGCTGTTGATCAACAACTCACACATGCAGCCCTTGAACAGTTCTGTCCTACCTGTTGGCTAAGGCTTGTGACGTGAGCCTTTGGCTCCTAGTGCTCTGCTGCTTTCCAGTGGTTCCTACCACTGACTTGTATTCTGGTTCTGAAGCCAGGCCACTAAGCAAAAGTGAACTCTGCTAATTTCTGGAAGAACATTGGAAAAAGAGGTTTGTTTTTTTTAAGTCATCTCTAGCTTCCCATTGAATTTCAAATTAATCTCTCTTACTCCTTATCTTCAAATCAGTATCTGACTTTAGGAAGACAATTGCCAGTGGAAATTTCTTTCAGTCTATGTATCCCTGACTATCTTTGCAGCAAAAGTAGAGAGCAGCAAGTGTAAAAAATTGCCTTTATAAGGGACAGAATTCAAGCAGGAGCTAGCCTGTGACTGTGGATTGAAATCCTTCCTGTGAACAGAAATTATAAAATCTCATGAGCTGTTGTTTCAGGTGTAAAGATATAACTTTTATATTGTCTTCTCCAAACCAAAGAATCACCACAGGGACATTCTGGGGGAAAAATTAACACCCCCACCAAAGAATTCCCTTTCAAAACAGGGCAAAATCTTACCACAACACTGCAGAGCTTTCCTTAGAAAATGGCTACTAGTTATTTTGCATGGCACACAGGATTGGAACACACACTAGACGTGTACATCAACAGAAGTTGTATGGAATAGCATACTTCTTTCTCTCTCCATCCTTTCTTCTGACATTCTCTTCCTGTCAGCAGATGAATCTGCCATAAAACCAGACAAGACATGATGTTCCTTATTCTGCTTTTCTTCTTTATTTACTGTTTCCAATAATTTAATCTTCTTCATTGTGTTTTGTATTTCTTACCACAGCTTCCACGGAAGTTTTGGAAGGGAAATAAAGAAATCAATACTATAGGCTGAGGCAAGACTGAAATGGAAATTCCTTGTTTTCAAAGGAAGCTCCACACAAGCTATTTTACCTGCAATACTTTTTGGATGTAAACCTTCTGGTCGTCTGTAGGAGCAAATAACCTGTTTTTGCATAGTTACCGTGTTGGTGTGGTATGTTTGTCTGGAAGGGGTAGGCAGTACAGTTATGAAAGGTGCTTAGGATTTTTCAGTCAGCATCTTTGACAAGGAGTCCCTCCAGAAAGAGGAGGGTTTTTTTGGTCAAAACTGTGGTGCCAGTTACACATTTAGCTGTACAATGCAGTGGTTTATAAACTCATTTGCAATATTCCTGTTTGCTGTGAATCTTTTTACATGATTATATTGCCACTTAGCTCACACATTACTGCTACTTTGGTCAACAAAATGCCCAGATAAAGTTTAAAGAGAATATAAGGGCATTTCAGTTGTTACATTTGAAAATCACATCCAATTGTAACTTCCATTTTTTTATGTTCAACTAACCTGTTGTCATGGTTTAATCCCACCTGTCAACTAAGCACCATACGGCTGCTCTCTCACTCATTCTCAGTTGGCAGGGAGAAAATCAGGAGGGTAAAAGTGAGCAAACCTTTGGATTGAGATACAGTTTAATAGGTAAAGTAAAATCTGCACCCAAGCAAAACAAGACATGGGATTTATTCCCCATTCTCAATGGGCAGGCAGGTGTTCAGCCATCCTCAGGAAAGCAGGGCTCCATCACATGTAGTGATGACTTGGGAAGACAAATACCGTCACTCCAAGCATGTTCTCCTTCCTTCAAATGTGTCCTTCTTCCTTCTTTTTTTCCCAGCTGCTTATATGCTGAGCATGACATCATACGGTATGGGATATTCCTGTGGTCAGTTGGGGTCAGCTATCCCAGCTGTGTCTCCTCCCAACTCCTTGTGCATCCCCAGCCTGTTCACTTGGTGGGGCAGTGTGAGAAGCAGCAGCCCTTGGCTCTGTGTAAGCACTCCACCCTTTGCCCCTGCTCTGGCTCAGACTTATCCACAGACTGCAGTCCCTTAGGGGCATACCTGCTCCAAGTGAAGCCAGATATATATATATATATAAGCCACAATCTCTCCAGGGGTACACCTGCTGCGGCACAGACTTATCCACAGCCACAGTCATTTTGAGGAGCATGTATTCCAGCATGGACTTATCCTTGGGCCACAATCCCTTCAGAGGAATACCTGCAGCAGCACAAACATAAGCACAGCCATATACACTCTGAGATGTACCTGCTCTGGTGTGGACTTATTCATGACTGCAGACACTTTGGGGTGTCCTGCTCCCACATGGACTCATCCCCAGGTCACAGTCCCTTTGGCTCAAGCTCTCACAGGAGATCCAGCCTGTCCAGTCCAGCAGCACAGAACGAGCAGCGATGCTGCAGCCATCTGCCAGCCTAGGTGCATCACCATGGCTGCTATCAGGATGCTCCCGGGCACAGCATAGGGAGCTGATCAGCAGCACAGCCCTACAGCAGGCAGTGAAAGCAAAAAGCAGCCTCTAACGAGTGAGAGGCTCTACTGTCTAGTAAAGCAAGCAGGCTCCTTGGCAAGCACAGGAGCATGCTAATGAATAGTTAAACAGCAATAACAAGCTATAAATTTAGTCTAGCACATTCCAATCAAACCTGTCATTAGCTCAAACCCTTCAAGCCCCACATTGGGCACCAGAAATCACTGTTGTGATCCAACCTAAGCTGGTAACTCAGCACAACACAGCCACCTGATCACTCCTCCCCACTAAAGGGAATGGGGAGGAGAATGGAAAAAACCTCATGGGTTGAGATAAAGACAATTTAATAGGATAACAAAGGAAGATGATAATAGTAATAATGATGATAACATCAGCAGTTACAATGATAATAATGACAATAAAAATAACAATGATTATAATATAAGTGATGCAAAAATGTAACTGCTTACTGCATGCAAAAGGAAAATAAAACAATCTGATATCCAGGCTGTTTCTGAGCTGCAATCCCACCTCCTGGCAGACTCTCCAGCTATACCTGGAGCATGATGTTACATGGTAGAGAACATCCCTCTGGCTAGTCTGGGCCAGCTGTCCTGGCTGGGCTCTCCCAGCTTCTTGTACACCTGGCAGGGTGTGAGAAGCAGAAAAGTCCTTGACTCAGTGTTGACAAAAAAAAATGCTGAGCAATAACTAAAACCATCAGTGTCTTATCAACATTATTCTCATACTTAATACAAATCACAGGTCAACACTGATTACTATAAAGAAAAAATATCTCAGCTGAAATGAGGACAGTATGCCACAGTCCCCGCACCTTACTTGCCATATATACCAGTTATCAGTGTTTGTGTGTGGTTTGCCACCTCTGGGTGTTGGACCAAGCTTATTGCTCTGCTGTTCTGCTGGTTGTAGATGTTTTGTTACTAGTTTTTGCAAGGTCTCTTTGCTGGGAAAACTGTCCTTTCCTCCACATTCCCACCATAATATTTTCCATGTGAGGTTTGTATTGCTCTTGTGTGTCCTTTGATTTCCATCGAACCTTGTGCAACCTGATGTGTTTGGCTCATGAAGACTGGGAATACTATAAAATATATTCTATATAATATCAACCATCATTCTGCTATCACTGAAGAAAATTGGCATCTTTACAGATCAGAATAAAATACTGAAACAGATGCAGTAAGATTAACTTTAGTTCATGGACTCTTACAAAAATTTGAGGGAAAATCCTTGGCTTGAAGACAAGGGCGTGCTTAAAAATGGAGCTGTCTGGCTTGATTCACCAAATCCATCAGTAAATTATTAGTGGTGTACTCATTATGAAAACTGGCATAACCTTCAATCATTTTCTCAGTAGGATTGTTATTCAACTTGAAATAACCATTCAATGAAATTTAAAGTCAATTTAAGTAAAAGCGGAAGATATAACTGTACATTTTTGCCAGCCTCAACTCACTCTACTTATGTAATTCAGTATTTCTATCCATATAGACTTTTTTAGCCTTTTCCATTTTAGCAGTACTTATATTAGTATTATTATGGGGGTTTCAAATGGGAGATAAGCACTTACATCCACAGAGCAAAAGAACTTCTGATCGAATAATTTATAGATGGCATTTCTAGACTATATAGTGATTACATTGAATTCTGGCAGAGGTAGTCTACACAGCTTAGAAAGTAGGATTATGCTAGATTTCCATGGTTTATGGTTGACAAAGTCCAAGCCTTGGTGAGTCTTAAGGTAGACTGAATGCAACTTTTTTTTATTACTGTGGTAGTCAGAAGCTATAAATGGCTTTGAGTCTCCGTTAACCTAACATGGGACACGTATATTAAAAATTCCCTGTATGAGAGATTAGAGTATAAATAGATTACATGAACTAAAAGTGAGGCCATGCTGCTACTCCATTCTAGAGGTGGAGAAACTGTAATGTGCAATCTAAACTCAGCTTGAATCCATAGCAGAGCTAAGAATGGGTGTTTTGAGCTCTGGTTTGGTGCAGTTGCTGCAAATGGCCATGATATGGTGTCATTATTTAAAGGGAGAGAATATTTTTAGCATTCTGAGACTTCATCTGGGGGAACAAGGGGCAGAGAAACTTTCATCTCACTATTTTAGAAAAAAGTGTGTGTAAATGTTGTGGGCCATAGAGATAACATGGAGGAGATTCTATTACAATGTTCAGCACATGAAAAAGGCAGCATTCTTCAGCAGTTAGGCCATTTGAAACAGTATTTTATTCTGTTTGGGTTGAGTAATTATTAGAGGTGAGTTAATATTTGGGAAAATTGTTTGAAAAGTCTACTTTAAATTTTAATCTTTCATGATTTTAATGAAAATTCATGAGAGTTTTTTGATGTTTTTTCCTGTTTCAGCTCATTGTCTGATATTTGGTTAATTATTAAATGAAATTTCCTAGATTTTTCTTGGGGAATGATGTAATTTAGACAGATAATTATATAGCTTGATTTTCAAATATCACAGTTTTATGGGAATAAGCAGAACATCTTGTGTATTGCAACTCATAGGCTGATATTCATTGGCAAAATCAGTTGGCTGAAATTCCTTCATTACAGGATCTCTTAAATAGGAAAAAGTAACATTTTCTAATTGTATTGTTTGCAAATTACTTGTCTATCTCTGAAAATACCTATTTTCTCTCAACTATGGCATGAAGGAATCTTGACATTTTTGGCAATATTAGTACATCACTTTCTATGGCTTGAAGCTTTTGTTAGTGTGTATTTCATAAAAAATGCAGAAGCTTTATCCTGGGAATCTTGACCCTTTGGAGAGCTGAAAACTAATTCACTTTTTCTTTGGCACCTGAAGCTATGAAGAGCTTCTGGTACAGTACTTCCTTTTGATTACATGGCTGATAGGTTGCTATCTATACCTTTTATTCTAGTATAGTGATTTGAAAGATCTAGTATAGAGTTTCCTTGGACTTCATCCAGGAATTATTACAGAGGCTTTGGTGACAAGAGGACAAGAGTGGAAACCATATAGTCTTTTATGTTCACTATAACTTTAAATATAGAGATAATGTTTTATTTGCCTCACGTCCAGCAGAATTCAGACTTGATTTAACCACTAAACAGTATGAACTGCAGTGATTATTGTTCTTTTTGTTCTCTATTATAGAAAAGCACTCACCATATTATATTTCTGATTTATCTGAGGAGCTGTTTAAGCAAGGCCTGTGAAAACAAAACCCCAGAATCCTCGTAAAGACATATCTGACTGATGTAGGCATCTAATTGGACTCTGCTGTTCTCAAATACATAATTTTTATTCTTTGCTTCTGCTCCAACTTATCAGCACTGGGGAAAAGATTTAGTTTCTCTAGGCACCTGTCCAAACTCAGACTGCAACTGTGGAACATAAGAGATAAAAATTCAGTTGCATTCTACGCTGCTGTGAATATACATTTTGTCCTTAAGACTGTATAAGTACTGGGACCAAATTATTTTCTTCAGTATAGAATGTTCCTTATCTGCAACATGCTTTCTAATGTGAAACAGATAACAAAGAGTCTTAGATCATAAGATTCTTGTAGTAGGATTTATAACTCCTGGTTTTTAATTTGTAGGGAAAACCAAATTGATATGTTGAGCAACAGCAGTGTTAAATATGGCCCACAGTATAGAGAAATTCTACCGTGTTTGATATATTGATCTTACGTCTGGACATTTGAGGCATTATATCACAATCTCAGTAATGTTTGTGTCTTCTGGGCAGTATTTTACTGCTGGAACAAGACATTACATATACACAGTAATATTATTTATTGGACATTGGACCATAGAAGTTAGGCATAGAAAATGACCTATTAGATCATCCATTCTATCTCTCCACAAAGGAAAGAACATCTGTCTGGAAGTGCAAGTTGATGACAGCTAGATATATAACCATGGCAAGAATGCTATGACTCTAGAAAGGCAAATGTACACTCTTGATTTATTTTCCCAAAGCATGCAACTTTTTTACAAGTTGATGCACTGTATTGAACCAATAGAATTATGTATACAGAAACTCAAAAACTGTCACATAATGCTGACTTTACCTTAATTTTTGTATTATGTCAAAATATAAAATTTGATTTTGTATTTAAATGCTAAACAACTGGAGAAAAATTGATAAATCCATCATCTAGAATTTGATTTTCTGGGAAAACCTCAGAGCAGGTAATTTTTCTGTAAGATCTGAACCAAAATCTCCCTGCTTCCCCTTACTAATGACAATGAGGACTGTAAAGTATATTAAGCTATAATTTGAGTTTAAGATGCAACAAGTAATTAGGGCACGGTAATTGTGTTTATTTGTTAAATTTTCTTTGAATGTCTCTTCTGCAGTAGGCAAAATTAAAATTTTCACGCAACTCCTGTTAGAACATGGGAAGACTTGCACTGACTTTTTAAGGAAGATGGATGCCTGTCTTCATAATATCTGAAAAGTGTCTCTCCATACTCATCAACAGCATATAGTACACAAAAAGCGTTTCTGAATATGAGAATATGTACTCATCTATCCTTCAGAAAGATGTGTCCTTCCCTACCCCAAACTGTAGACACCACAAGGCAGAAAAGAAATCCAGCATTTGCCTGACTTTAAAAAGGGAGTAGTGAAAATGAAAAAGTACTAGTTAATGTGTGCTTGAGGGAGAATGCCATAAATGGAAAAAAAAAAAATCTTAGAAAAAGTCTGAGAACTTCCAAAGTTTTCCTAGAGTAATGGTACATGTCACTTTGAGTGGGTGAGAAGGCTCTATTCTTAGGAACTGCAAGAATTTCTGAATTCCCATCACTAAGTGTATACTGATGTGAAAAATGAAATTTTTGGCCCAAATAGCCAAACTCTTTACTACTGTCATGTCTTCTACTATTTTAGAGTGATTTCTTACATTTATTTAGGGAATGCTTCAAAAATCTCACTCACTTTGAATAGTACCTGAAGCTGAAAAATAGCGTGTTTATATTACTAGGACAGCATACAGAGCAAGCTGTCTCTCAACATGTGTGAAGATGGCAGAATCATGGCCTCATTAAACATAATGGATAACCTTTGCAGCACTTTTTGTGCTATTACTGGACACTAACGAAAAGCACGGTGCTTTTGTTGTGCTATTATTGGAGACTAACTAGAAGTAGCTACTAATAACTCACTGTAATTTCAAAAAGATTTTCAGAGAATAACTTTTTGATAACAAAAGGTTTATCTACATTTTTCTCTATATCTCTGTCTGATATAAAAGAAAAATTCACATAATGATTACTGATATAATGGATATGATGATGGAATTTCTCATTGATTCCATCTGAAAATATCTTAGGGGATGAAATCCCCTCTTTTATCTCTTTACTTAAATATTTTGTTTAGCGTCAAAACTAGTCTTTGCATATGATTTTTTATTTCAAATGGTGTCATCTGTAGAGAAAGACACTTCGGAGCTATGTCTTCAATAACATTTATGTATCCCTCAGTTTTACACTTTGAAAACACTAATATGAGAAGATGTTTCTGAAGACATCTGGAGACAACAGGGAGGCAAACAAAGCAGTACCGGCTCAGCTGGTAAGTGTGACTTCAGCACCTACAAGTCTAAGGTATGGTGCTCTCATTCATTGAAAGCTTAGCAAAACTATTAGTGATTCTAAGAAGGAGGATAAATTAGAGCAGGGAAAAAAAAAGAAAATAGCCTTAGCTCCCAAAATTCAGAAAATTGACATGGCAATGCTTTGGCTTGTCCCTCTTTTCTGCACCTGGAAATTCTTTCTTCTTTTAATTTTAAAATAAAATATACTTCATATTAAAAGTTGCCATTATGTAAAAACAATCAAATGAAGCCTATGTTTTCAGCTTTGTCTTCTGCTTGCTCATTTCTAAAAAAACCTCCTAGCACAAGGGAGAGTGGGAATGTAATTGGAGTTTTGTATGCATGATATTGAATGTATGGGATGGGAATATAATTGGAGTTTAGTATGCAGGATGACTGGAAGATCATACCTTAGATTCAGTTTCTTCCATTAAGCTTAATGAATTGAATTTGAATAGTAGTTTTAAGAGTCTCTCACTCCTCATCTATCTGCATTAAAAATATTTGTCAACTTAGTCTAGGAGCTTGATAATCTTCTTGTCTACAGTCTTGGTTTTTGAACAGTTGCATAACTTCACTAAAGAAACCTGGATGAATAATGCAAAGTAAATGCTCTAAATTCTACTTGAAAATTTTAACATTTTGCTTCCCTCTCTCATTCTTACATATAAATGATACATTCAGCTATAGTTGAAATTTGACGAACAGTATTAAATGTTATTTTAAATAATTTATGCAAAGGTTAAACTGCATCTAATTTGACATTTTATCACAGTGTAAAGTTAAAAGGTCATCTACATTTACAGATCTTATTTAAGTTAGCAACTGTAGAAATAATCTAATTCAATGAAATTATTCTCCAGCAGAGCTTGTAGAATGTATCTCTAGTGAAAAATGAATTCGATCTCTCCATTCTACTTTGGTACAAAAATTAACTACAGGTAATCAGAATTTATAGATTAATCACTCACAAAAACAAGCAGCAAGATATGGAATTTAAAGGTTCTGACCTGACAGCAGTAGCTGGTGTGATATTCCTGAATTTGGACCTAGGAGAGATTGTAGTGTCTGGTATTTAGGCATGAGATACTGTGGGGGAAAAAAGAAAAGGTTACTTGAGATTTAATGTCAAGATCCTTTTTTTTCCAAAGGTTTTTCCACTGTTCTGCTGAAGCAATTGGTAGTTTGTACAATCAGTGACATGGAGCCTAATATAATCTGGGCCTATTGATGCTGCTGTAATGTAACTGCACTTAAAGATGAAAAGGAATATCCCATATGTGCAAGGTTCTTGCCATTATCTTTGCCAGTTTGCAAACTGGCAATGGATGCATCTCTTGTTTGCAGATTAGAGGGTAGATCTCTAACTCCTAATTTTATTTGTGCTTTCATGTGTGCCCCACAGGGAGGGAAAGCACAGAAGCAGTTCTAGCATGGACATCTGAGTTAGCTTAGGTTGCTTAGTAGCATACCTGCCCTTGGTAGATAACCTGAAAAAGTATATGTCTCGATCCTTGTCTTTTCTTCAAGCAATTGATAATCTGATAATGGACTATGAATAAGACCCTCCACTGGAAGAGAGCATTTCCTGCACTTGCAGAAAGACTATATATAAACTGCTTCTGTCCATTTCACCACCCTTTAAAGCCACCTGTTTGACAAATCAGAGACTGAGCTATATAGAATGACATGAACACCTAAATTAGATTTCTGAGTCTAGCAAGGTGCATCATAAAAACCCTGTGTAATGTTTATGGAACCTCCTAATGTTTAGGCCACAAGTTTCTGAATCTTCAACAGCAACCTGTAGTTTTGTTCTTGCAAGGCCCAATTGCCCACCAGGAAACTTCTGTGCAGTCCTGGCATTGCTCTCCCAGAGAACAGCACTTTTCAATCTTAATCTTGTTTTAGTGTCTTTCAGGCACATAATTTCCAGGCTAAACAAACAAACAAGCAAAATTGAACTGAGTTATTTCACACAGCAACATTTTAAGACCTACAACAATCAGGGCTGAAAATTTTTCAGCCTGAAAGCTGATACTTTAGGTAATGAATTATTAAGAGCAACAGCTGGGTGTCATCTTTCAGGTAGACCAAAAGGTGGTATGGGACATGTGCTTTGGTATAATATTTAAAAGATCTTTGCCAGTCAGAATTCTTGGTTTCATGTAATTGATGTATTACAGTTGCACTTCCCATAATTTGTTCAGATTTGCTGTCTTTCAGCTTCTTGTTCAGATCAGGTATCTTTTTGCTTGTTTCTTTTGTACTTTTTGAGCTCAAATTGGCTATTCCAACCCCAATATTCCACCTACTTGGAGAATACAATTACACTTCTCAGGCCCTTTGTGCTAGTCCCAGTATTTCTGTCCAGTAATGATCCTCCCAGCACAGCAAACATCTCTTAGACGGAATACATCCAGGCCTGTGTTTAGGTGTGTAATGCAGGCGCCAAACTTCGTGTAATCACCATGAACTCTCCTCTGCCTAGTCACTAGAGAAAGAAAGAGACATCTCCAGAGAACAATTAAGATAATCTAAGAATACTTGCAGATCCTTGATTGTATAAGAAGCCTGCAGCAATTGAACTCCTAAATGGACAAGTGTCTTCGATTAGGAGGCTCAAATTCTGGCTACAGGCCCTATTTTAGTCTATTGGTTTCCCAGTACAATGCTCTCATTGTTCTCTCACTCACCCTTTATGTTGCCAGAATTCCTGAGTAAAATGTATTAAAAAAAAATAAATTACAGGACAAGCATCCTTTTTTTTCTGCCAGTTCAAGAACCTGGCCCAGAGTAAAGAGGTATCCCGTGAAAAATCCTTCTGTGTTCTTACAGGCTGGATTCCAAAACCAGTTATGTTATAAGAATAAAGCTTCCAAGTCTAGGAAGAAAAAAAAATTCCTGTAGAAAACATGCTGGTATATGAGTTGAATAATGATCTTCATTTCTTGGGGATCAGTGGAAGACAGTAAACCTAATTAATGCAGGCTAGAACTACTGCCATCATGCTTTTAACCTTTAGATTAAGAACTATGATCAAGACAGCACCCACTGTTTGGTAGGTAAGGTTTCCATTACAACATATATAGAAATATACTCAATCTTCAGCTTGATAAAACAACAACAAAAGGAAAATGAACTCTTAAAAATTAATTGAAAATTCTGTGCTAGAATCACCTCAGCATATATATGAGCATTATGTAAATCTAGTTGCCTAATTGCACCATTTTTTACGTGACTAAAAACTTGCAGGAGGCCTTATTTAAATACGCACATCAATTTTTATTACCTTTATAAGTGACAAGGGCCTATGCAAAGACATAGAAGGTGATAAATACAGTACTGTATTACATTTCCCTGTATGTATACACATATATCATCCAGGGATAGGACCACGGCATGTCCTTCATGATTTTGCTTCTAGCTGCCATCATAAATATTCCTGCTGTGTGCTAACAGCGGAGAAGGCTGAGCACGATTCATTGCATCTTCCCAGTCATATAGGAATTTCCAAATTGCTGCAGAACCAATTAGTATCTTAAAGCCTCTGATGTATTTACTACAGATACTGTAATCTCAGTACAGCTCTGAACACCAGCTGTGTACTGTCAGCAGTGAAGCTTGTTGCCTGCTGGTTCCAAATGTGCAGCAATATTTTGAGGCATAGTAAAATGTTTCATTTACTTTCTGAAAGTTTCTATTGGTCTGTAGGTCTAAGACTTTGCTGGACAACAAGTAATGCTCTATTATTGTTCAAATCATGGAGGAAAAATATTTAATTTCCTAATCTGTGCTTTGTAAGAAGTAAACTTCTTGCAAAATACTGTCTGTTTAAACAGGTAGTGGCAGAATCAAATCCTAGAAGTGTGAGCTCCTTGGGCAGTTACTATCTAAAGTACCTATCAAAAGGACATGACAGACTGGGATTTTATGGCTTCTACTACTACACAAATTAAAAGGAAACAGATTTATAAATCTATAAGAATGCTGGCATGGCACCTTTGAGATAAAAATTTGGTTGAAAATATGAACCTTGCAGTAGCTTCATAGATCGAACTCCCAAGGTGACAGATTCCAAAAATTAAGATTGCACATTGAAATCAACTAGCCTCCAGTCACAGAACCTGCATGAAACCTGCACCTGACTCTCCTACCTGATGTCAGCCATTGCATCAAGAGGCAACGCTTTCTAATATCACGTAGAAAAAGACACATTTAGGTAAAATTGGTTTATGTGGAAAATAAATACTCTTTAACTTATAAGAGGATGCATCAAACCAGATACTGGGAGATAAAGATGCTCCACCTGATATGATATTTTTCAGGATGCAACATTGGTACATTCTGCATAATTAACCCATCCCACTTACCCCCAAAAGAAAATCACCCAAACCCGTGTACTTAATGATATAATCTGTACTTCCAAGCAACACTTCTCAAGGAACTGGAATTTGAAATCGGGATTTTCATTTCCCTCTGTTCTACAGTTGAATAAAACCCAACAGGCTTGTACCCACATAAAAAAATGCACCTGTCGATTTTGGTAGAGAAAATGACTGAGTAGCTCTTTCAGCTCAGTTGTCTAAGTCATGGCTACTTTCTTCCTGGGAATGACTTCATAGCAGCACAGGACAGCAATTTGGAAATTGGACAGGATTTCAGATTTACCTGATTTAGTGGAGCTTTCCAGAATTTTAATACTGAGGAGAAAGAAACAATAACATTGAAACAGTTCTATAGGTGAGCAATTCAGAGAGTAATCTGTGAAGATAAACCAAGTATTTCATATTTTAGCAGAGGTAGAGAGGTGTGTTAATGAAGAATTTGTTTTAAATGTTGACAAACTTATGTTGTCGAGGGCAGGTATGTCTTCTATTTCACCAGAAGTGGGAAGTTTTCAATCACCTTCTTTTCTTAAATAAGGAAAAATTATATTAACTTCAGGAGTGGGATTTTACCATCGTGTTTATAGAGGAGAGAAGGAGCTGAGTGCCATTGAGTAATGCTACCCTAATCTAAGTAGTAGAAAATAACATTAATTTTAAGCAATCAAAAATCTAATAGATACAAAAAATCATTAGAAAAAAATGTTAAAATCTTTATGCTGAGGTTATGCCTTGAGAATTTAGTTGTTATAATAATTCTGCCTTAGACACTGGAGATGTACTTCAAGATTTGTGGTGTCATTTGGAAAAGGATACAATAAGTTCTTCACAATAAAAGGATGATAAATTCTTTTAAGTAAAATATTAAATCCATTTTAATATAGGAATTGATACTACACCTGTATAATTAGAATGAAGCTTAAATTATGGGAAAAACACATATAACAAAGCTGATTCTTTCACTGTGTCACTTTAAATCTGAATATCAATATCAATAAGAGTAGTTGAGCTTAAGATCCCAAGTACACTTTATTATTAGGAAGGAATTTTGTAAATGAGGTAGTCTTGTATAAACCTGTGAAATTATAAAAAATTATCTCTGATCATCACTTTACCTTCTTATAGTAATTTATTGGATTTTAGAGAAAAGTAGAATTTTCTTCAAAATCAAAAAAAGAAAAAAGTTTGGAAACTTTTTACATGATCATGCTACTTCCTCTGGGAAATCCCTGAGTGAAGTAGTTCTGCCTGCAAAGTACTTAGGTTGGTATAGATGTTCCACTTCCTTACTGCACAAGTGGAGCAAACAATTCAGCTGCTCTTTCGATTATTAAGTATTTATCATTTCTTTTCCTGTTCTCTGTGGTAGCACCCTCATTTTTTTATGATACTTTGTTAGGGTTTCCATTATAGTCTTAAACGTTTGCTTGGTTTAGAGAGAACTCATTACACATAGCTCATATCTTCAGTGAACAGTTCACAGACAAGACATGAAGCAAAAGTTCCAGTACTTACACTTTGGTTTTCTAAGTGGTGTGTGAGGTTACTTGTCAAATTCAAGGCTGATGTAATGCTACTGAATTCAATGGAATTGCTTTAGTATAAATATGGATCATTTTTTACCTCATTCAATGACAATATAGATACCCTCTAAAAATCTTGTACCTTATCATTTTTGGGTCACAGATCTGAGGTGCCTACATTTTTGTATACTTGGCTCATGATGCCTTTGTCCTAATTCTCCAGAGATACTGAAATCTGTAACTCCAGTCAAAACCAAAGGTCTTTCAATCCATAAGAGTCTTAAGCTGGATATTCCATATCTGATCATCTTATTACTATTTATTGAAAAATTGGATCCTCGGTTTCAGATTTTACTTCTGTTGCAAGTTTGTTCCAAGGGGATAGACACATGGTATAAGCAATATAAGAAATAAGGAAGGCAACTCAGGATAAGGGAACTATAAAATAATAGGTCTGCCCAGGGGAAGAAATAGCTGCTTTCATATTAAATGTGCTCTTGCTCTGTGTCACAAACTAAACTGACACAACATACACAAGGGAAAAAGCTATTTAGGTCACTTAGGAGATATTTATTTGCCTACAGCTGGAATTTCATTAGAATGCTAGATGCTCCAATTGGAGGTTATAGTTGTTCTATTATAGCAACTCGTTCTGAAGATAGAAGACAACCTTAAAAATAATAGTTTATACTTAATAGAATGCTCTGTTGCCCCTCTTGAGAAAGCCCTTGTTTTAACCATTTAGTTAAAACAAATGAGAGAATGAAAATGATGGTACATGAATGAAATGACAGGAAAAAGCAACCAAAGGTTCCTTCATAGCTATATCAAGTGGAGCTGTTATTAGGTGACCATAGTTCCTCAGCCTCCTGGTATCACTGATGCAAGAAATTATATGTTTTAGCTGTATTTTCTTCTCATTCCGACACCTTGAACTGTATCTGAGCTTTTTTCCAAATTTTGATGGGACAGGTTTTTGATCTGTATTAACAATTTCAGAGAGAAGGATTTGTGTATAAATCACAGCACCTATGAACTTAGAAAGAAACCTTTAAGCTGCCTTTGAAGCTTTTTGCAAGTATTGTGAAAAGTGCTGTAATGCAGGAGTAAACCATTAATAAACCCCTAGATGTCTAAGTAGCTGTTATCATGAAAGATTTAGCCAGTTTTAGTATGACAGGGCACGTTATTTTTCACTGCAGTGGTCAGCAAGACTCCCCAGGAATTTCTCCTGTTTTTTTCAGTGTCTGAATAAAATACTAAAATGGAAGGTATTTATATGAAAGATAACAATTTTCGATTTGGAATATAAAAAATCTGTGTGCCAGATGGGAAAATCTTTTAATTGCTAAGAAATGCCTTGTGTAAATGGCAGGAATACCTCTCACTTTGAAAGTATGGACAGAAGCAGGCCATTTTCTGTTCTGTGGTTATTTCTCTGTGCATTCTGTGTAGGGCAAATCATTGCCGAAGCAGCTGTATGTCTCAAAACAATTAATTCTGCCTTTGGGAACTTTCCACACAAGAACAAGGTAGAGTAGCTATTTCTTACAATACTCCTCTCAAAAACTTTATCACTGGAAATATTTTGAGACTGAACTGCTATGGCTACTTTGCTCCATTAATCTTTCAATGAGATAATGTCAGAGTCTGTTGCGGTCCCACAACTGCTCTTAAATAGAACCAGAAAACTACCAGGGCTTTTGGTTAGTATAAAAGCTGACCGATAGGTAGAAGCAACCTACTCCTTGTAGCTAGTTTAAACTGAGCTTGCATCTTATTGGCATTTGGGCTATTCTGGCATTTGAACAATAGGATTTTGAGAGCAGAAACATTCACAGGAAGTGACTGTTAAAGCTATATGGAGGAATATTTGCAGAACATTTCAATTTGTAAAAGCTGATGTTTCAGCTACTTCAAATACTCATTCAGTTGATAAACAGGGAACTAGTGACATACAATATTTATGCAGCATATTACAAGTTTTGAACATTTCTAACCAATTCCCTATGGAAAGAGTATACAACTAGAGAGTAAACATGAAAAAAATATGATCAGTTCTGAAGAATCGGGAAATTAGAAAAAATCAGTATCTTGCAAATCAGGCTTTCAACTCACAAAGTAAAAGAGGTGGATGTCCTCTCCAAAACCCATTTTGTTTTGTAAACCTCTGTGGATCACAAGTACTAACAGAAAAGATGGACTGGAGTTTTCTGTCAGAACAAAGACTGAGTCTGAACTGATGGGTGAAGTGCTGCAGTACAGCAGAGCTCCTTGCTATTCTCCTCTTGTTTCACTCTTCTGTTGTGCTACTCTCTTTAACGTTGCAGGGTGAAATTGTTTGGCAGTGTGACTAAGAATGAGAAAGAAACCACTTTGCATAATCACTAGTTTCATTTAAACTACAACTTACCCCAGGTGATCTCCTAGAAAGCTGATTTTCCTTCATTTTCTCAATGTATACTCAAACTTCACATTAAAGGATCTGCAGCATTGACAATGAAAAGGTGCTATGTCAGTACAGACAATGATAAAGACTATTTAAAAAGAATCTGCTTTCTGTTATATCATACAAAGCTACAGCAAGTCTTTTGATTAATATATCCAGCACTATCTTACCTGTTTTTTTGACAAAGAAATAACATTTCTTTACTAGTTCATCCAAATTGGGATGACATCACTTTATTCTGTTCCTCTTTGTATACTGCAAGGAGGTAGAATAATGAAAGAATTTCATTTCTTTTTCTATTCTTTATTCACAAAACTCCCAATAATGCCAGTCATATTTACAGTGATAGTGGAAAGCAATTTAATTAATATTTCGGTATTTAGCAGAGGATGGCTTAGAGGTCCTTATCTGCCTTCAGCCACACTAACTGAAGGAAGAGAGACTTGTATGCACACATTTGTGGATGAATATGGTAAAAATTAAATAGATCCTTACTGAAATGCCTTTCAGAAACAGAAATCTCATTGTTGCATAAAAGTTGCTACCCTGTCACTGGAGTGCCTGATAAATGTGTCAATAAGCCATCTGTGCTCCTTCTCAGTGTGAATGGCTCAGTGAGCCCAATTTTGCTTTCTGAATAAAACAGACTGATCTCCTACTGTTGCCACAAAATCATCCATTTTACTGTTCCACCTTTCTTTGTTGACTGAGTCCACAAACTCTTACCAGTAGTCCCATTCTCTCCTGCAGGTAGCACTCACTGTCCCACTCAATCTTTTTGTTTCCCATTGAGCCCTGGAGCTAAGCATAAAATAGCTTGTTTTTCCCCACTGAGTGAAAAGCATTAATGCCAGATAAGTCACCCATCAGACATCTATTCCATGCTCACTTTCATTTGGTTTCCAGATACCTCGAAAAGATAAATAACACTCATCTGGAAACAGGCTGGTGGGTGGAAAGGGTGACACAGTTGCTATTGCCTTTTCATCTTCTGGAGTATTATAGTAGGGGATTAGTTGATATCAATCATACAGAGTTATGGTCAATATATGGTGTTTCTTATTTTATGCTTCAAGTAGAGAAAGAAGAATGTTTGTTGTATAAATTCAGTGTATAGTCTTATATGTGGTACTTTGTGGGAGTAACTGTTAGCATTTTGGAGCTTTAATTACCTATAGTTTAGTAGTTTGAAAACATCTAATCTGGGAGCTATTGATTTTGTCTGAATTACACAATTTAGTTTTAAAAAGTTACATGGATTTCTACAGCTGCACCATTCATATTTTTCATTTGCATGACAAGGTGGCATACTTCTTTGTAAAAAAGCATTCTAGATTATGCAAGCAGCAAAAGGAAACATCTCTTTCTCTGTAAGTGTTTATTGTTAGGTTCTTAATCTTTGTATGGAAAACTGCATCCTTGTTAGAAGCAAATAATTATATATTGTAAGATGAACTGGAATAGAAATCCACTAAACTCATACTCTCACAATTCTATTTTGATATGGCATACTGTAGTCACATTCTAGTGTCTTAGACATCACTGAAAGTTTTTGTTTCCCCAGTTAACCATCTGGAGAGAAATCATTATCTTCATATGCAGCAGGTATTTTACTGGAAGACCTACTACCTACTTGGCACAGTTCCTATCTATACATAAAGATAAAAGCCCTCCCCTGAGGCACTCTAAGCAATTATCTGCATGGATCTGTGCTGGCTCTGTGCAGGGCTGGTGTCAGGGCCTCTGAAATTTTCCCCTGCCCCAGTCCAGAGATTTTAAAATGACCCTAGACACAGTCAGATGCATCTCAATGGTCTCATTCTGCTTTCAGCACCAGTTTAGCCATATTGAGAGCAAAGAGGAGGAAGAGGCAGCATCCATGCAGTGACAAGAGGAGGGCAGGCAGAAGCACAATCGAGGAAATTATAACAGAAATCCTGAGGCTCAGGTAGACTCAGGAAGCATTGGTAGATGTCAGAAGAGGGCTCAGGGACTGCGCAAACATGGATTCACCAGCAGTTTTTTCAGCTAAGCCTTGGCTACCATGAGGATAAGAACCTCTGAATGAGCAGATCTAGTTGATGGAAAGATGTGCAGGCTAACTTGCCACTTTTAGATTTTCCAGATATGAAATGATGACATCAATTTTTACTGACTTTACAAGCACATTGAGAAGTGTACATCAAATGTACAGAATTTTCCTTAGATTATGCTTCTCAAATGGAAATCTTTGCTTTACTTCCTCAATGGCTTTTCTTACTTATGTGGAAACAGAAGTGAACACTGAAATATTTACAGCTATTTCAGAATGTGGGCATCTCAGTTGCCTAATAAACTTGCTAACATATAACAGGATATGCCACACCTCAGCTTTTGGAATTCTTTCCCTTATTGCATTACTTAAAGTATTCACTGAGATTTCCTTTAAATAATGCAGTGTCATGAGACTTGTGAAGCATTGATTATTATGAAGAAAATCATCTATAAAAGGATTTCTCTAAAATGCATCAGAGAATATAACTCTGCATCTGTGTGTACCAGAACCTTTACCTGAGAAAACCAAAATTAATCCATATTTGCACTGGAAATTGAAGAAACTGCTTTCAGACCAAATTACTTAGGGTTTTATCAGGACTTACCATGGTCATCTCAGACGAATTCAGATGGCTCCACAAGATCCACTCCCCTGCTGCTATGTGGTCTTTAAGAGGAGAAATGGATAGCCATGGAAATATCAAAACCAGTTTGTGAGCAGACCTGTGAGAATCAGCTGCCATCACAACTTCTAAACAGTGCTTCCAATGAGGAGGTCTGATGGTTTGACCCTGATTGGAGGCCAGATGCCCACCAAAGTCAATCATTCCCCTTTTCAGCTGGACAGGAGAGAAAATATATATTGAGAGTTGAGATAAGGACAGGAAGAGATCATTCCACAATTAGTGTCACGGGCAAAACAGAATAAAGGAAACAAAAATCTTTAATTTATTACACTACACATCCAGTGAAACCAGAGTTGGGTAATGAGAAGTGCAACCAGATCTTAAAGAATGTCCCCCCACCCCTCCCTTCTTAGTTGACTTAACTTTAGACATGATTTTGCTGCCTTCTTTCCCCCATATTGTGGCACAGGGAGGGGCAGGGATTGAGGGAATGGGGTCAGTTCCTCACAAATTATTTTCCTTCTCAGCTTGGGGGGTCGGCATTCCTCACACTCTTCCGCTGCTGCAGCACCCACAGGAGACAGTTCTCCACAAACTTCTCCAATGTGAGTCCTTTCCCACAAGGCTTCAGCTCCTCACCAACTGCCTCAGTGTGGCTCCATTCCATGGGGTGCCAATCTTCAGGCCCAGACTGCTCCAGCCTGGTTCCCCACAGAGTCACAAGACCCCCAGCAAACCTGCTCCAGCATGAGTCAAGTAGTCGTCAAGATTTCTAAATTAGATAACATATTGGGAAGAGTGTTGCATTTGACTTCCTCAGTGGTGTTCTTCTGTCCCTGAGAAGTCTAACTTGCAGGTATTCTAGTCATCCCTTTCAAAATAGAAGCTTAGTACCTGTTGTCAGCTACTTGTGGTGCTGCATCTTTTGCAGTGAACTGCGCAGCTACTAGCTGTCCTCCTTATCATTGCTTAGCCAAACAGCAAGAGATGTTGGAAATGAGAAACAAGGAGAAAAGAAAAAAAAACCCAAGAAAAACACACCTAGACATATGCAACCTCAGTGTTAAGATTTTGAAGGAGACCAAAATTTCCCATTGAATGAAGGTTTATGGATGTATACAGTGGAGCAACAGTGTTAGCTCTGTAGTTAAGCCTGAACACTGCTCTTTTTGGACTTCCTGGTTTTTTGATTATGTGTGAAGAAAAGAATGCATTACTGGGTAAAACTCCTGCAAGCTTCACCCCTTCTTTGAAGTCTCACCTCTGTGCCTGGGAAGATCATGGAACAGATCCTCCTGGATGACGTGTTGGAGCACATGAGGGATGAGCATGTGATCCAGGACAGCCAGCACGGCTTCACCAAGGGAAGGTCGTGCCTCACCAATCTGGTGACTTTATATGATGGAGTGACAGCATCGATAGACAAAGGGAAGGCGACCGATGTCATCTACCTGGATTTGTGCAAGGCCTTTGACATGTTCCCCCACCACATCCTTATCTCTAAAGTGGAGAGATGTGGATTTGATGGGTGGACCATCCAGTGGATAAGAAACTAGTTGACAGAACGTAGACAAAGGGTGGTGGTCAATGGGTCTATGTCCAGGTAGAGGCCGGTGACAAGCAGGGTCCCCCGGGGGTCTGACTTTGGACCAGTGTTCTATAACATCTGTGTCAATGACATCGATGAAGGAATTGAGTGCACCCTCAGCAAGTGTGCAGATGACACCAAGCTGAGTGGTGTGGGTGACACCACAGAAGGAAAGGAAGCCATCCAGAGGGATCTTGACAGGCTGAAAAGGTGAGTCTGGGTGAACCTAATGAGGTTCAACACTGCCAAGTGTCAGGTGTTGCACTTGGGCCAGAGGAATCCCAGACATATATACAGACTGGAAAAAGAACTTGAAAATAGCCCTGCTGAGAAGGACCTGGGTGTCATGGTGGATGAGAAACTTAACATGAACCAGCAGTGTGCTCTTGCAGCTCAGAAGGCCAATGGTATCCTGGGCTCCATCAGGAGAGGGGTGGCCAGCAGGGACAGGGAGGTGATCGTCCCTCTCTACTCTGTCTATGCGAGGCCCCATCTGGAGTACTGTGTACAGATCTGGGGTCCCCAATGCATGAAAGATGTGGAACTGTTGGAGAGGATTCAGAGGAGGGCCACAAAGATGGTTAGAGGGCTGGAGCACCTCCTCTACGAAGAGAGGCTAGGGGAGCTGGGCTTGTTCAGCCTGGAGAAGAGAAGGCTGCGGGGGACCTCATTGCAGCCTTCCAGTACCTGAAAGGAGCTTATAAACAGGAGGGGATTCAACTTTTTAAAAGGCTAGATAATGGCAGGACAAGGGGGAATGGATTGAAGCTAAAGGAGGGAAGGTTTAGATTAGATATTAGGGGGAAGTGTTTTACAGAGAGAGTGGTGAGGTGCTGGAACAGGCTGCCCAGAGAGGTGGTGGATGCCCCATCCCTGGAGGTGTTCAAGGCCAGTCAACCTTGTGTAGATCCAGGCCTGGAGGTTGGTGTCCCTGCCTGTGGCAGGGGGTTGGAACTGTATGATCCTTTCCAACCCATACCATTTTATGATTCCATGATTTTACAAGGAAAACTGTTCATTATGTTTACATTGCTTTTTAAAGTAGATTCTTGAGGGGGGAAAATAATTAGCAGAGATTCTTATTAATCCAATTGATTTCATTCAAAACATTCCGACATCGTGAATATTGTAAGTAATTTAAACTCAGTGCAGAGTCACTGGCTTTGTTGATAAAGCCTGGCTTTTTCCCTTGGTTTTTGTCTTTTTTTTTTTTTTTTTTTTTGCTATTATTAACTGGAAATATGTTTTCTAATGAAAGATAACAATCTTTTCAAGATCTAGCTCTCTCTTTAATTTCTTAGCTATCGCAGTGCTTTTTCCCTCCGTTGAGGAACAGCTTGAATTATATTACAAGTTTTTCAGTACAACTAAAGTGCTGAGAAGTACAAAAACTTCACAACCTGTGAGTCACCCTTTGAGCCATGAGGTCATTATGAGATATGATGCAAGAAATTATGTTTGCAGTGTGCACTGGTAAATCAGCCCACTTGCTATGTATTTTGAATTTGATCCACTTGATAAAAATCTATATTTATTTGTAGTAGTTCATGCAGAAGGATCTGGAAGTGCTTATATTGAAATGACATTTACTGTAGTATAGGTATTTACACAGTGGAAATGAATGGAGAGTGGCACTACCAGTACTAAAGGCAATAGAGCTAGGTGAAATATAGCAGCTATTTCAGAGTGCCATTAAATATTTTGAAAGAAAGCAATAGCTACTGCACTAGAAACAACTGTAAGGTGTATTTAACCAGGCAGACAGTAAATGACCAAATCAAGGCAAGTTTGAAGATCTTGCAAAAAAAGAGCCAGATGTGGTTAGAGCTTAACTTGCACAAGAATGACAGGGCACAGGGCATATAGTTAGAGAGTCACAAGACAGAATTAGACTGTACTGGAAATGAGAAACCATCTTGCATCATCCTTGTCCGGACTGTGCAGAGCATAGGCATGAAGTGCTGATGTAGAAGCCTAAGGGGAAAATGGCACGAGAGAGTCCAATCTTATTATAAAGATGCATTCCTCAACAGGTTCTGTCTGCTGGTGTGGAGCTGCGTACACTAGGAAACACCAAGCCAGCACTTAGGATACTGAGGATTGCTAAAACTACTTTTTAGGAGTCCCATCTATTTTTCATATCTTTCTACTACCGGTTTATGGTAGCAGGTACTCCCTCAAATTATCTACTGTTTACCCTGTTTAGAAACTGCAAACATTTATGGAAAAAAATGTTAGGAACTTTGATATAAAATTATTTCCATTTATGTTCTTATAGAGAAATTTTCTTAACATTCAGAAAGCTTTTAGTGACCTTATTTTTTGGTTAGTAAAGATAAAGGCCTATTAATTTAGAGCATTTTTAAGCTGCAAGACAAACATCTTAAATAATGAATGCCCCTTTCCTCCTTCCTCCTTCTTTCTCTTAGCTTTTATTGCTGAGTAGATGTCATATGGTATGGAATATCCCTTTGGTCAGTTTGGGTCAGCAGTCCTGGCTGTGTCCTCTACTGTGATCCTGCCCATCCCAGCCTACTCATGAAAGGAGGAAATGTTGGAAAGACAGCCTTGACGCTATGCGAGCACTACTCAGCAGTGGCCAAAACACTGGTGTGTTACCAACAATATGAAGCACAGTACTATGAGGACTGGTATGGGGAAAATTAACTCCATCTCAGCCAGACTTAGTACAAATAAGTAGGAACATCTTCAACTAGATCAGGTTGCTCATGGCCCTGTCCAACCTCACCTTGAATGTTTCCAGGGATGGGGCACCTATCACCTCTCTGGGCAACCTATTCCACTTTCATTGTAAAAAAATCTTCCTTATATACAGGCTGAATCTACCCTCTTTTAGTTTAAAACCATTGCCCCTTGTCTTATTGCTATAGGCCCTGATAAAAAGTCTCTCCTTATCTTTCTTAAAAGCCCCTTTGAAGTACTGAAAGGTTGCAAATATGTTTCCCCAGATATATATATATATATATAGATCCGTATATAGATCAGTAACCTATGGCAATTATTAGCCTCTGCATTTACCATTTTCACCAAGAGGAATGCCATCTTCATATCTGAATGCTTGAGAATCCATAAAATGTAGTGTTATGATCTACTCCTTCTTTACAAGTAGGAAGTGGCTCAGAAGTCCTATTTGTGTAAAGATGTGTTGACATTGCCTGATTGCAGTACATGCAGGATAGAATTTGTGTTAGAATGTCTTATCCCATGATTCCAGGAGTAAGACAAGCAAAGATATACTAATTTATAAGCAGGATGTGTCATGATGAAGTGTCCATCTTCAGTTGTCAGTCCAGTGAATGATGGTGAGATCTTGTTTGACATTTCCAATCTCCCTTCTCCTTTGGTAACTCTTGTTGGTGTAGACAAGAGTATGAGATCTCTTTGTTCCTGGGCCTACCTTTCTGTTTTGAGAGGGGCAGGGAGGTGTTAAATTCCTCCCCCACCCCCACTCCCCTGCACCCTCTGTTTTGGCTAGGAAGTCAAGGAAGCAAGAAAATAAAAGCATCAGCCAAAGTTTGCTGAAGCAAAGAAAGCACTGGGGGTGGAGGACAGAAACAGAACAGGAAGATGATCTTGGAATCCATCTCTTTCAAGCTGTGTAAGAGAAAATTTAATGTGGAATTGTGTCTTACTCTCTAAAGTGATAGATCATCTGAAGTGCTCCATATATAATGGCTTTTGAAAAATAAAAGACTTTAATTCTTCCTGCCCATTACCTTACAGGCAAGTAGAGAAATCTTTCTGAATAAATCCTTGACAGAAGGTCATTTTCAGAACAGTTCTTTTTTCAGGTAGCTGTTCTTCAAGGGATGAAGAAATTTTCACTTCAGAGATTTGTGACCTCACAATAACCTCAGGGTGATTCAGGAACTTTAACAGAAGTTTCCATTTTTTGGACTTAGAGACAAATAACAGCAAGCAGATTTTTCTTAGAATCAGTTACTGTGTTAATGTCTCTAATTCACTACATGAATGTTAAGGGAGTTTTGTTGTTGTGAAAACTACAGACCCCTAATATGGCACTTTTTACTTGACATGTTTTTATGGATTTTTGGATGGCAGTTACTAAAAATGAAAGGAACAAGGAACAATATAAAATTGCAGATGTGCATAATACTCACCAACCTCTTTACTTAGATTGTTTTATATCTGGAGGGGTTTGGTACATTTACACTCTCATCTCAAGCCTTGAAAGAGATATGCACCTTTGGATTAAATTCAGGTACAACAGTCATCTTTTCTCTGAAAAGCCAGATGAGCTTTTCTAAGACAATAATGGCACTGTAATGAGAAGTAGCAGCTTTTACTAGAAAACATTAATACCCGCATCCTTGATAGCTCAACTCAGTAAGTCAAACTGTTGCAAATTCTTTCTAAGCTAGAGATCGAATTAGGTGCCAGAAAATACATTGTAGAAGGAAAATAAAACAAAAAACCCCAAATCTGGAAGGGACAAAATCCATGTATAGGAGCTGAAGTATACAATCCAAATGTCAGAGATGTGGTCCTATATATGAGCAAATGTGAATGCAACTGTTTTGTTCTCATCTCATATATTTGAAAAATTTGTCCAGCACTTGCATTCAACTGTTCAACCTGTTCTGTATCTGACACTGGATATTCTACAGCACTGCCAATTAAAACATGAAGGTCAGCCAAAATACAGCTTGAGAAGTGTCCTCAGAATCATAGAGATTTACTTAATTCAGTTCTGCCTTACCCATTTAGTCACTTCGGAAAATTAATATTTTGCTGGTTAGTGTAATACAATCTGAAGAAAATAGGTGTTTGTTTTATGTTTGACATGTCTCTTCTAACACACAGTATATTGTTTAAGCCTATAGATATTTAAATATCACATGAATATATACTCTTTTCTCACATGCACACTATTTGGTTTGTGTTTTGCAAAGTTTTATTGAGAATAAAATGTGGAAGTAGGGTGGATTTCCATCAGATCAGGTACTCCTCTCAGGGAAGTGTATTTCTTTTGGTAGATACTCATACATGGTTTTGTCAGAGACAATTCTATATAGATGTACTCCTGTAAAAGACAAAATGTTTTGCAGGCTTCAGAAAATGCATGCTAGCAATATTAGATGCCTAGTTTCTCAATTAGGTAACTTCAGGGTGCTTGTTCTTTCAGTACTGCAAAGCAGAGTGATATCAGGAATGAGTTAGATAAAACAGGAGCTGTGACTGTTACCTCACAAGCCTCAGCAAAAAGCTGACATGTACTTGTATTTAATTCCCAATCAGGTTGCACTTCTCAGGACTACCATCCCTCTTGGTACATTACTCATTTTGTAGCTCCACCTGTGCTCAATTAGGCCTAGTTGTCCTTGAAAATTCCTAGTACTAAAGCCTCTAGACTCACAGGGATAAATCAGCTCTTAAAAGCATTGCTTGTGTGTGCTGAGTAATGCTTTGTTAGTAGGAACAAAAGCATCCAGAGACCTGAAGATCCACAGCAATGGATGTCAGAAAGGTAGTGTTTACCAATAAATACAAGTCCTGCAACTCAGCTTTGAAGTAATGTCTACCTTCTATTCTTTAAAACAATAATTGATCAAAGCTGGCAATTTGTTGTTTGAAGAGTTAGATGTGGTTTCAGGTCAAATATCCCAGTTAGTGGGATTTCCCTGCCTAAGGTACATAGAATTTCCTCGTTCTTTTTGTGTACTTTACCTTGAAAAAGTTTTCTTTAGAAGTAGTTCAGGAGAATGTGGGTCCTGTTCCATAAAGAATGTCAGCAGTTGTGTAGGATAATTTATCATCCACATAAAGACAAATTGAATGCTGAGTACTATTGAAACAAAATAGTTGGGTTCTATACTCCCTTGAGCTTTTAGATTTTCTGAGATTTCAGAGGCAATGTCACAGTAGTCCCTCATTGTTAGAAACGTGTGTCTTAACTGTAGTCTGAATCTCTCAATTATTTACTTGTAGATTCTGGCTGTTGTTTTGCCTTTGTCCCTCTTTTAAAATATTCTAGTTGTCAAACTTTTATCCCCTGTGTAGATTCTTATAGACTCTGGTCATATGACACCTTACTAAGAATTTGATACAAGTTGAATTTACAGTGGTAGGTCTGAAGCAGATTTCCATTCAGTTTTTCACTGGTGCAAATGAAAAATATTAGGTAGAAAACAGAAGTCAAGCCCTGTGAAGTCTAAAAAATGGTTTGCAAAATTAAAGTACAGACCTATGTTGGTATGGTCATATATGATCATGTATTGTGGATAACATACTGAGTTTACATAAAAACCAATGAGTCAAAACAAGCAAGGTTTTGCCCACTTATGTTGTGCTATAAACATAATAATTAATGTCTTCCAAGGTTATTAGAGGGTAGATAGAATCTAGTATTTCTTTTAAAATTAATATCTATGTGACTGAAATTGTCCATTTATACTCTATACTCCTTTTCACATAGCTCTACAATCGGTTTTATTGCCAGTTAAAATGCTTTTTATGATTCTCTTGGTTTAGCCACTTTAATTTTTGTATTGATGTTTTCTTTTGTTACTTTTACAATTTTCTGTGTTTATCTTCCTTTTTAAAATGTATGTACATGCCATTTTATATCAGTAGACCATATTGTCTCATCAGATTTTAAGCATAACTTCTGATTGAAATCAATGGGGAGCATGCTTAAATGCCAATGACGTAATAACACTCTGTGAAACTAGCAAAAAGTTAGACTAACACATCATATGTGAGCATGATTATTTTTGTGTTGCAGTTGTTAAATGTACTGTGGCATGAATGTCAATAGTGAAACAGATGATTGGAATTTTATACCTATATTTTGAAAAACAATTATGAAATGACTATCTCATGTCATGTTTGTAAAACATACGAAGTGCACTGATGAGATGAAGTCAGGAATCGAGACTCTAGCATTTTGCCCAGTTCTCACTGTATTTGTGCTTTGCTGGTTTGCTCTTTGAAGAAGAAAGGCCTCTGATGAAAAAGTGAATAAGCAGTATGTAGGTGTACATATGTGTGCATGTATTTTAATTGGATAATATAAACATGAAGATATTTTCTCATTGATTCTTCCCAGACTTAGATGGTTCCTGAATGATTATACTACCATTTTCAAAATTATAAGGTTTCCTCAGTCAGGAAATTGTTTAGACCCAGTCTCTCCTAACCATTAGAAGATATTTTCTAACACCTATTCAGATTATTTTTTGCTGGAGTTTAAACATAAAATTTCTGTAATTCCTATTCAGAATAAACTTGAAGAATGTGCTCTTTTTTTCTAAAATGTTAGGTATTTGATAAATAGCTTTTTAATTGCTCTTTTTTGCTTTGTAGACCAGAATCATTTCATTCCACTTAGATCTTTCTATAGCTTGTAGAGCATTTTGTGATTCCAGATCATGTTTTCCTCTCTGCAGTCTTTTCTGTTATATTGCATCTTGTGAGCATTGCAGTGCTCAACAGTCTGCTTCATAATCCAGATGGGACTTTACTAGCATTAGGTGTAGTGAAATAAGTGATTTATGATGCTATAGACAATAACTGGTAATAATCATACATGATTTTTTTTTTTTCTTGGCATTATGTTGCTGATGACATTTGTTCAGTTTCTGAACTGCATTATGTCCCAGGTCCTTTTTCAAGGAATGCTTTTTATGTGGTTTTCCTTCTTCAGAATTTGTGGAATAACATTCAACTAAACAGTAAAGGAGAAAATTAGTGGATGGTGTTATCTCCATTGCACTATGTATTTTTATTTCTGAATCGATAATGTATTACAGAATTACTTTCTTCATGGCTATGATGTCCATGGTGCCTTCTGAGTATTTGCTTCTAACTTTTTCTTCCTGTCTTTCATTCTTCTTTCTTCCTAATGCTGGGTATTTATTTTAAAGAACATTCTAGCAGTGTAGCTTTGACCCTAATACAACTTTTTATTGTTAGAATTTTACCTCGAGGTCTTAGGCAGAACTTTATTAAAGACGATGTTAAACTGATAAGTTATTAAGCTTGTTTTAATTATTTTCCTTAGGCGAAGTTTCTAAATGGACAGATTAGCTATTGATTGATACAGAAAATAAGGTGTCCTTAAAAGAAAGCTAAGCACTGTCTATCTCAGGAAACAGTTTAGATCAGAATAATCTATGCTGATCTGCTTGATACAAACTCATGCAAACTGAAAATAATACTCAGTTACCCCGTGTGTAGATGAATGTGAAACTCTGCACAGATTTAAAGTAGCATTGCATTTTCTACCATTGCAAGTGCTGACAGTCTCTAACCTGCAACAGTTTTGGAACAATAGGCAGTTCTTAATTGCATTTATGATGTATGTCGAGCGGCAGTAATTTAGCTGAAGAACACCATAGGAAATCTACTGATCTAACCAACTGAAGAAAATAGGCACATCTTGGTAGTATGTAGTCAGATGAAGCAATTATTTTATCTTCTGTTGATGCACAATTTGGTGTACCTAACTTGGTTAAAAATAAACACATTTCATTTAGAATTTAAGAAGGAAAATAAATCACTTCCAATTTGTGAAATAGCATAGATAATATTATAAACACAAAACATTCCAAAATAGATGTGAAATAAAGCTTTCATAAGTCAGGAATATTACAATACAGATTTCCCAGCCTTGTGCACAGACACTTCTATTTCCAAGCTCCATTCCAGCAGTTAACATCATGGCGTTTCCACCTGTCTGACCTTGACAGTTGTCTGACTTTGCTACTAGTGACATAGCAGTTATATCTTAATATTGAGACTTAACAGGGAGTAGCAGGGCTTTCTACTTCCTGACTTGCTGATTTTCTTCCTTACCATAGGATTTCATAAGTCAGCTTATACCTCCTGAAATGGAGGCAGTAAGAATACTGATAACATTGCATATCACTCTCTCCTGCAGTGACAACACCTGTTTACTTTTCCATCCCTGCTGGCATTGTACTTTCCACTTTTAGATGCTATTAAGTCAGCACTCTGTACCAAATCATTTTGTGAGACTGAACTGGCTTCTTTGCTATGTGTGGCAGATCTTCCATGGTGTAAAGTTTAGACCAAGAGAGTGTCTTCCAACTGAGCAGACAGTGAGTTGATAAGACTCTTGCTTCCCCTGCTTAGTATGCTGTGTATCCATTCACAACAAAGTGATGAGCTCTATGTAATTGAAGTGTGCTAGGTGAAGATGATGTTGTAGGCCTGCTGAGAAGATTTTAGGGAGCTCAGAACTGAAATAAATTCACTAGGAATGAATAAACAAGTGCAGAAGGAAAAAGAATTGCAGGAGCTTCTGAAAGCAAAAGAAAGTCTTTGAGATTCATATTGAAGATGGTTAATGATTTTTTTTTTACCTAAGCTCATTTAAAGTGCAAAGTATGTTTGTAAATAGTATAAAATATGTTTTCACTTGATCTTTTTCCTTGCTTGCGCCCTCTTTGATGACGTGATTATCTGTGCTCATAAGCCCTTCATAAAATTGTTCACAGCAGTATCTGTTTTGTGTGGATGAACCACTATGCCTGCTAATATACATGTGTAGTCTAGAAGATTCTTTTTTCTGTTTGGGTGTCTCAAAAAAGAGTTTTGAAATTCCTATTGTAATAGAATCTACAGCATTAAACTCCTGCTGTCACCAAAGCACTGTCACAGGCACTGCAGGTATAAAATACTTTCCGACAGCATCGACAAACAGTGAAGGAATTAATAGATTCAGAAATGTCATTTCCTTATCACTGAAACTGATGAAGGCACAGGTACATCCATGGTTAGGAGCAAGGACTTGTTACTTTCAAATTGAATCATACCATTCTGGACAGAACTACCGTCTCCAAGAGTATCCATTTCATTTGTACTTGCTGACATGCAGATTTATTTGATATTATTCTATCTGCCTGATACAGTTTCTGCTTGAAAGTGCACAGCCAGAATCATGCTTTTGGTATCCATCCCAGAAACATTATTCTCTGGAATTAGTGTATCATAAACTCACTGTTGTAATTTCAGTTGTACCATGAATGAAATAAACTTCAAAGTTCTACAGAGTTACAAAACATGAGGATGATTCTCTCAATAGAAATTCTGTATATCCATGCTCATTTTATTAATTGTTTTTACAATTATTATGAACCAAATTTCAGTTACAGTCTTTGCAATGAATGCAGAGCTACACTGAGTGCTGGGTTTTTTGCACAGTTATTTCATAAGATTCTGGATAACTTTCACTAGAACAAAGAGAGTCTTTGAACCATATGACTGAACAAAAATAGGATGACTGATTGTTCCACATACCTCCAGCTCACAAAACTTCAGTCCAAATTGGGGAGGATCTGTGGCAGAAGTAAGATCTATGAAAAATGTGTAACTTTTGAGTTACTAAGTTCAAATATTTTCATTACAGTGAATATAGAATTGCTGACATAATAACATAAGTATGCTGACGTTATAAAATAACTTCAACTGAAAAATAAATAAAATGTAAGACCATTTTAAAAAGAAACACATATAGAATTACGTTAGTACATCAAGAAATATTTTCCATTTATACTAGAGATACTTGCAAATGTTTTAAGTGAAACTTTGATTGAGCTAAATTCTCTTTGCTTTCTGCAAGTAATATTTTTGTTCTCTAAGAATTTGCCTATTTTTAAACCTCTCATATTTTGTTAGTGGTTTTTGCTCTATGACCAACACTTTCAGCAATGACTGTTTCTCAAACATACATTATTGAAATCCTCTCTTCTCTGAAGACTTTGGGGAATTTTATCATAGCTTTTAATTGGGGTGGACTGTTCATAGAATCACAGAATGGCATGGGTTGGAAGGGGCCCCAAGGATCACAGAGCTCCAACCTCCCTGCTACAGGCAGGGCCACCAACCTCCAGGCCTGGATCTACACAAGGTTGCCCAGGGCCCCATCCAACCTGGCCTTGAACACCTCCAGGGATGGGGCATCCACCACCTCTCTGGGCAGCCTGTTCCAGCACCTCACCACTCTCTCTGTAAAAAACTTCCCCCTAATATCTAATTTAAACCTTCCCTCCATTAGCTTTAATCCATTCCCCCTTGTTCTACCGTTATCTAGCCTTTTAAAAAGTTGAATCCCCTCCTGTTTATAAGCTCCTTTCAGGTACTGGAAGGCTGCAATGAGGTCCCCCCACAGCCTTCTCTTCTCTAGGCTGAACAGGCCCAGCTCCTTCAGCCTCTCTTTGTAGGGTAGGTGCTCCAGCCCTCTAATCATCTTTGTGGCCCTCCTCTGAACTGTCTCCAACAGTTCTACATCTTGCATTGGGGACCCCAGATCTGTACACAGTACTCCAGATGGAGCCCCATGAGGGCAGAGTAGAGAGGGACTGTTATCTCTTAATATCTATGAAATGAATAAAAATTACATTAAATTCAATATTACTAAATGCCACATTAATATTCCAGTTTGGAATGTAAGCATTATACACTGTTGCTCTATTAATCTATTTTTAGAAGAATAGGATGTCTCATTGTTTATTCTTTGACTAATTTGGCTATCGATTAATTCTTGTATTGGAAAATTTAACTGCCTAACAATGTCTGCTCTCAACTATGCCAGGGAAAGTTCTGAAGACTTTAAGTGAATTTTTTTCTCCAATTTTCATATATATATATATATATATATATGTGCAATTTTGTTTGTGCTAAACTGCTGTTGTAAACGGGTGGATGATTTCGAAAGTATGCTTTCTTTCAAACCTGTGGTTACCAACATCTTCTCACCATACCATCTGTCTAAATATTTTCAGGAACATGAGTATGAATACTTGCCATGTTACCTTTTTCACTTTGCAAATGGCTGCAAGTGTGAGAAGTCTGCTGTGCGTTTTGACATATTTTACGGTGCAGCAAGAGCAGTAAGCTTCTCACAGGGAAACAACAGAAATACTTCTTCCTTCCCCAACCTTTCCCCCAAAATATGTGGTATTTCTTCTGTAAATATCAATGTGAATGAAATATATCCTGCCATTTGGAGAACATACGAGAGCGGGAATTACAATCACCCAAATTCTGACTGATATGTTTACTATAATAAATGAGCTGCTTGAAACAAGTGTTAGGTTATACATTATCGTATTGACTCTGGTTCAATTTCTTATCCTCAGAAACCTAAAAGTCATTGAAAGTCTGCTTTAGCTTTTGAATTAAGTGGATTAGTGATGATCTCATTAATATTTAGGTGTGTAAGCTTTTACTTGCCAAAGAGATAATTTACAAATTCCAGTGCATGGTATTTAAAATGTCCAGGCTATATAGATTAGGGCTGGCAGTCTTGGTCTTTGCAACAAATTAAATTAGATGGGGCAGTACAACATTAGGTTATACAGAATTAATTGCTCCTGAGAAGAGGCCAATGAATATAATCTGTTTCTCTTAAGACCAAAACAGTTCTTGGGACACAAGGCGTTTATATGACAATTAAAGTGAAAGTGTGTTCATCATATAGAATAGAAAAAAGAGGTATTTTTATTTTCTGCTTTTCAGGAAGCTTTTGGGATGGTGCACTTGTTTCTGCTTATCCCAGCTTTCTTCTCTAGGCTGACTATGGCTTTAAAGAGGACTCTCTTATTCCTCCTGTACAAAACAAAAATTATTTCTTAAAGTTTGAAAAATCTGAAATACTTTAAGGTTGAAAGCTAACCATATATCATTGAACTATTTAAAAGATTATGATTTAAAAGATTATGATTTAAAAGACTGACTTCTGGTCTTACACTTGCAAGAATGTCGTGTTTGTAATATGAAGTAAAAACTACTTATCAAGAAGTTCCTACCTAATTGCTGTTGATGTCTTAAGTAATTCTTTCTCCTTAAAATACACTTCTTTTTGAGGTTGACCTAGTGTTTTTGAAAGTCTTTGATCAACAATACAAACAATGAAAGCTCCTCTGAGTGTTTCTGTGACTATTTTTGAGGCATTGTTTTTTTCTGTTCAAATGTGTAGTTGGGTTAGTAAGAAAGGATCTTAACCTACAGAAAGGATAAATCTTGTGTAAAAGTAACCTTTTTGCCATTCTGCTCGACCTGCATCTCTTTTCTTCTTGGCCTTATAAAAAGGTGGAAAAAATTAGGTGCAAAAGGAGGGTTAGATAAAATGTTTAATGTAGCTGAGATGGAGAATTCACATTGGGGAATCATAGTGGCTGAAATGAAGCCCCCTTCAGTATTTTCTGTAGTGCAAAGTGTAAGATGAAGCCATTTGCCTATTCGTTACACAGCATTGCATTAAATCAAGGAATAAATAATTAATGTGTTTTTCTCTTTAGCATGAGAACATGGTGATTACAAAGGGAAAAAGAACTCTAAGATGTAGAAAGATTCTTTTGAATGCTAATGAATGTTGCAGGAAAGATTTATCAGGAATAGGAGCTGTGGCACAGTGAATACAATGAACTTGGCAGAAAAATGTAAGGATCTCAGTGAAATGATCCTAAAAGGGACACAAGCAAAAGTGGCACTGTAACACTGTACAATGCTGTGTTTCTGTTTCTAGAGAGAGAGTCACAGATGATCCAGAGAAAATGGACCATCCAACTCAGCTTGATTTTTATTCTGGATACTGAAAGGATAGTTGGTAGAAACCATAGCGTAACAGACTAACACAGATTCTTGTGCAGGCACAAAATAGATTGTTATAAAATTTTCTGTGTTAAAAAAGTAAATTTTGTGATTATGCTCATATTACTTTAAATGATGCTCTTGCATTACAACACCTGTAGAAGAAAAATACCTTGAATATCCTTAGGGGATATATATAAAAATATAATGAGATCTATATGTACGCTATTTATATATCTGTATGAATCTATCTATATATGTGTCGATTCTCCATAGTGTTTCTTTAGTGAGCTAGTTCTGTAGCAAATAGTATAGTTTAAGGGGAAAAAACTAAATTACATTTAAATCCATTGATACTGTTGCTCATGCATTTCAATTTTTAGTAAATTCTTAGTTGGGCAAATGTTGTACGTTCATTAAGTGATAATGAATTTTTCATTATTGTTATTTTAATTGCAATGCCTCTAAACACTGCTAAACCAGTCTTAAATTAGTACAATTTTTAAAAAATAGTCTTTACATGGGAGTATATCTGTCAAAAAGAGTGTTTATTTTCAGCATAAAACTACATTTCTGATTTTCTCAGTAGGGTGGCATCAGGGTACTTGAATATTACATGCACCATGTTTCCTTTTTAAATATATCATAAATGTAATTATATCTAAGTGTAGCTCAAATGACCAGTACCATTTGAAATTTTTTACATGGTTCTAGTAAACAGTGGTTGCATTACTGCAAAAAAAAAATTTCAAGTTGTTTGCCTATTTGCTATCTCTTCTTATTAAGTCTGAGTAAGTCTTCATCCTTCAGTTTTTTTAGACTTGTCCGATAGCCTTCACATCTTTGAAGAAGAGTATTTGAAGATGAGCATTGTCAAAGTCATAGGCTGGATCAATATTTTATCTGTTCAGCAAACGTTCTTATGTATCAGTACATGTCAGAGAATGTCTTTTTTTTTCTAGAACATAAAGCGTTATTCATTGTGGTGTTTGCACGAAAATACTTTTTTCCTGAAATATTTTCTGATAAACTGAGCTTATTTTGATGTGGTAAAAAATAAATTTGGCCTCATTCATGAAGCAATTTTTCTCTGACCCAGTTTTCAAAGTAAATTCAATTAATTTTTCATGCTGAAATGACAGAGTTTGTGATTACATAGCTCTATGCATTTGTAGTACCTTTTGACCTTGTTTTTCTATAATGCAGTCATTTCACCTATACTTTGTATGACATTCAGCTGCTATGAAGTTACTCCAAATACTATTAAGAGGCTTACTTGGAAGGGACTTTTGAAGGACATCATAAACACTGTTCTCACAGCATGGCTAGCTGCTCAGTCAGAGAAGCTCCCAGACTTGTGCACAACAGTTTTGATTCCATTTTCAGGGATTCTGCAGCCTTTCTTGGCAGCCAGAACCATATTCCTTTTGAGAATCTTTTTCTTTCAATTTGGAATTTCCCTCTCCTATAGTACTTTGAATTCACTAGTAGGAGATGGGAGTAGTGGGAAGGATGGGAAATACCGTTGAGTCTGAATTATACTGAGGCTCATTTTCCCTCTTGGCAGGGGTGTCTAGGAATCTGTGATTCTGCACATGATTGTGCTAGACAGAGAAATACAGAAAATTCTTGCAGAATAACAGAGCAGTTCTGGAATTCATATACTTTGCAATAAAATATATGATCTTTCTGTGTGTTTATTTGAATTGTGCCAGATTTTATTGATACATTGCTTCATTGTAGGGGGACAAAAGTTGTATTCGGCAACCACTGAGGTAAAATAGAAAGAGGAAATGTTTCTATTTTGTAGAAGGCTAAAGTAAATTGCAGTGAAAGTTTGAAAAACTTTCCAAGGATAGGGAACAAGAAGTAGATAACTCTATTTAGATTTGCAAAGATGGAGATTAGGGTACAGAGAAAAGGTTTCTCTTCAAAGACCTGAAGGTATTTGTAGAGAAAAGGGTACCAGAATGATAGAACACTTGAAGAGAATAGGTGTAAAAGTGAAGAAAATAATTTTGCTTAGAGCAAACCACCAAGAAAAAAGGAACAATTAAACCAAAACTATTTTAACAATAGCATAGAGAAAACTTGCAACTGAAGTTATGAAATGCACATTGTCTTCGGAAATAGACATTTAGCATTCAAATTTAGTGTGAAAAAGTTTCATGAAGTCAAGTGTGACAAAAAATACCCAAAATTGAATACCTGTTGCAACAGGTGTAGGAAGCTGGTATGATTCCTATTGTTAAAAATAGATACGTACTAATAAATTCTGAATTCTGAAACTATTCCCATTCAGTCTTCTTCCCAAACGGAATAAAATAACATAAATTTCTGATAGAAAAAATTAAGTTCTCTGAGAAGAAAACCTCTTCCTACTGTAATGTAAACAGGATAATACTTCTGGGTCGTCTTTTATTCTGTTAGCTTCTACCAGAAATAGACTTTACCTCTGCAGGATTATGAATTGTATTAATTTGTCATTGCTTTTGCAGCTTGATTCCCTTTGTGACATAAAGACGTAGTGTCTTTCCTTATTTTAGTTCATTAGCAGTACTGAAAGATCCCCTGGAACTGAGGTTTATGAGCTAAAACAGGGTCAAACTGCACTGTGGCAACGGTTAGTATTTCAAACACTGACTTGCTGATAAGGCATTCTGAATTGTTACCTGGCTGAATCAGGTCTCTTGGAAAAATAAGCTCAGTAGTTGACACAATGTCTGTTATTGCGATACTGATTTAACTTTAAATTTTATTTTTATCCAATAATGAAATATGCTTTTGTGGCTCTTATTTTTTCCTACTAGAAGCAAAACTTAGCCTAGTAAAGAGTCCTTGTTTCACCTTGCCTCAAATGCCAGTGCTACAGCTGTAGAGGAATATGTGTATAAGACATAGGTATTAAAATAAAAAAGTTCGTAATCTGCAGATGTATTCAAAGGCCTTCTTTATTCAAGGTCGAACTTCAAAGCATGAGACAATATAAAGAAGGTCATAATCCTTCTCTTATGTATTTGTTTTTAAAATCCTTCTACCATTTTGTTTATCTGCTATGGGCGTTCCTATATAGCCAGAGGATACTTGGAATAATGCTCTCTTGTGGGTAGAAAAAGATCAACCCTTTCACATATTAGTCTGCAGAACAGGAGGCTGAGGAGAAACCTTATCACTCTCTAGGAGTTTGTAACCAGGTCAATGTTGGTATCTTCTCCCAAGTAACAAATGGTAAGAAAAGGGGAGGTTTAGATTGGATATTAGGAAACATTTCTTCACCAAAAGAGTTGTCAAACATTGGAACAGGCTGTCCAGGGAAGAGGCTGAGTCACTGTCCTGGGATGTGTTTAAAAGATGTGTAGATGGGGTGGTTAGAGACCTATTTAGTGGCTGGACTTGACATTGTTAGGTTAATGGTTGGACTTGATGATCATAAAGGTCTTTTCCAACATGAACAATTCTGTGATTCTGTGATCTTTTTCTGTCTCTATTCAGGGGTTCTGAGGATCTATAGGTAGCAAGAAAAAGTGCCAGGCTAGTCTTTGGCAATTTGTCTCCAGATCTGTGAGTGAAGCCAGTGTGAGTTATTGCAGAGGCCCTCTGTGGTATTGCCAAGTCAATCTGAGTCCCCACAGTTTACATATCTCAACAGATTTCTCAAAGATATTTCAAAAGCTTAGTTGTTACTGTGGTTGTTCCTCTGGAAGCATTCAGCCAACACAAAACAATGGATTCCCCATAGGATGGATACCAGCAGGTTAAGGGTTGCTTCAGGATTCTTCAGCTGGGATTAAGTAATAAGGCTGAGAGAATTTGAAGAGAGTTTAATGTTTGTCTTGATTTATTTTTCAGCTGTAAATTGTTTCTATACATGATAGAAGTGGTTCAGGGACTTTTTGCCCTTACTTGGTGCCACTGGAAGGGTATTCTTCTATGAGAATTCCTTTCCTTGGAGGTGGGGTTGATATGTGAGTACTCAATCAGCATAGCTGCATAGTTTGCTGTGGCAATATTTGACTACATTAAATTATGTTACCCTGTCTATAATTTCTAGGGGAAAGCTTACCCTCCCACCTCTAGCATTAGTTGGAAAACTTGTTGGCAGCCTCAACAAAGAACCAGATAGTGCTTAGGAATGAAATGCCATCTCATTCTTGTATTGAGCCCTCAAACATGGGACCTGCAGGGGAAATTTGTGGTGGCTGTGTTTTTCCTCTTTCATGGGTAAGCACAGCCTCACTCAACCCTGGTAGTTTTTGAAAGTAGTGATTCATTCTCTGAAAATAAAATTATTAAAGGAACAAGGTACCACTAGTCAGTTCTTAGCTTCCTGCTGAGAAGGGGAAAGGGAATTTTGGAAAAATCAGGCATGGTATTAGCTCAGGAAGTCTTTAAGATCTTTACAACGAAGAAAGAGTACAAAAAAACCCAGCCACTGAAAAGCATAAAGATACTCCCCAGCCTGCAGATCACCTATAATTAAAGATATTTTAACCTTTTTTGCATTTTTCATTTTGCTACTGATTCATGTTTCAAGAAACAAATAGTATATGTGAATAATTTTCGTATTATGGCTGATCTGTGAACTATGTGGTTTAGATAATTGCTACTTCTTTTTTTTGTTGTTCATAACATCTGACAGGTCTGCTAAGTGTATTGTTTTTACTGTCTACATAGTCTTTTTTAATCAATAGTTAATTTGTAATGTCAGTAATAAGCAATGTTAGCTAATTTTGTAAACTACTCAGGCTGCAGTGGATATTCTCAGTAGATTTTTTTAAAAAATTTTGTTGATTGCTGGTTGGTTTTTTTTTTTTCCCTTCCCTAAGACCCTTATATTCTGTGTTTTAAATTACACCAGCTGGAGTGAAACACATGTCATTATTACTCTTGCCCAGACATCATCTTGAGAATTGTCAAGAATCTTCCCCTCAACACAACAGCTAGTGAGAATGAATTTTTCACTTGCTAAACCAAACTTGTATCATGGGAAAGAGGAGATAATATCACATTTCTGTGTCAGGAAAAAACACAATTCTGCAACCTCCAGCCTGCACAAGATGGCTTTACTATTCATCTGACAGCATTAAACATGTGCATTGACTTACTATTCGCTTGTTCTATCCTTGGGTCTGACAAGGCACTTTAAAAATCATGTGCTGTTGGATTGTGGACAAACTGTCCAGGAGACTAGCTACCAACTGCCCAGTTGTGATAAAAGCAGAAACTGCCTTGAACCTGACTTCTGTTTCTCCTAAAAAACATTTCCCCCTTATCACATTAAACTGAAATGGGGTGAAATCAATCTAAATGCACAGTTGACAAGTGTACCTCAGATAAAAAGTAGACAGTTATCAAAACTTCTAGATCTGTTTGGAAGTAGTGGCTCAGCTCAGTCTTATTTTGTGCTATGCCTTTTTTATTTTGAGTGCAGAAACCAAGAGTCATATTTATTTCCCCTGCTGAATCAAATTAAGCAGAAACAAAGAAAATGTGCTCTACTTCATCAAAACCCTTTATCTGAGCTTTCTCTTCAGAACTTATCACTGTCACGTCCCTTGACAGCACATCTCACACTAGCAGAATTTTATCTGATTTTTTTCCTATCTTTTAAAGGAAAGCTGGAATCACTTAAAGGGGCATTGCCAATTTAAAAATAAATGTATTTTCTCAATTTCTAAAATTACTTTTAATTCCAAACAATGCCTAATATTGTCGAAAAGAAAAAAAGCTGTCATTCATATTCAGAGTGTTTGACTTAGTGTTTGCCAGATTCTTTGCATCTTCCACATGTTTCTGGGGGGCCGCACAACAACAAAGGAGTAATATACACTTTAAAGGGTACTTTCAGAAAAGTAAGTAGAGGATGCGTGCAAGTATTTTCTGAGTTCAAGAAGCATCTGGACAACACACTCAGTCACATGCTCTGACTTGGCTGGCCCTGTGTGGAGCTGGGAGTTGGACTTGATGATCCTTACGGGTCCGTCCAACTCAGGTTATTCTATGATTAAAAAGAGAGTATAAGCAGGGGTACAAATACTGAGGCAAAAAAATAAATGGAGATACTGGAAGTAAATGGGTAGGGATTAAAGGCCTTATTCTAGGAGAAAAGGGTAAAGATTAGCAGAGAAAAAGTGTAAGGATGAGGCCACAAATTGGCCTCTCTCCTGCATTTGTGTTGGGAACTTTAGCAATAGAGTTTTGTCCTTATGTGAGCATTTTAATCTCTTTGACAGCCATGTAGAACTTGAGATCTTGGGATGTGTGGCTTTTAGGATAACCTGAGCTCTTCATTCTGCAGGGTTCCCACCCACTGTAGGTTTACCTTCACCATAATTAGGTGTCTAGGCAGGCAAAAGAAGTACCCAGCTTCAGCTTTATCCGTACAAACAGTCAAACTAATGTCATTCATGTCAAACCACTACAGTTTTCACATATTTTGTTTTCAGATCATGGAAGAGTAAGTATTCCTGATGTAGCTGTACTTTCTTATAACTCTAGTTGCCTGATGTTTCTAGTATGAATCATCATGATTATGAATTCTAAATTACTACTTTCTGTAAATATGGCATAATCTTCCCTTTGAGTTATATACCAGAATGTAGCTGAAATACAAACCAAAAACTATATGAAGGCAAAATTTCAAGGAAAAGATATTGAAGTAATTTGATTTATACTTTTTTTTTCTTCCTGGTACCCAGCCTCATTGTACATTACCATTTTAGTCCTGGTTTTCTCAGATGAGTCAAGTTGCTCTCAGCTTTGAAGGACAAAAGAGTAATTAGATTAGTCAGGTCTAAGGAACAGTTGAGAAAAATAGGTAGATACATTTTCAATATGATAAAAGATTAAATTAATTGCTGACAAACCCATAGTAATGCACATTAGATGCTATTTGTAGACAATGTTAAATTCTAAATGATGATACACTGAAGTATAGCACAGGAGTGATGGTTTCCAAATGAAGAAAAGCTTCTAGTGTTATGCAGCAGCAGCACTTACTGAGGCAAAAATAAATATTAAGAATGAAAGAGAAATAATCCTGAAATTAATGAAGTAGTAACTGTGCTTAATAAATTGTGTGTGCTGTCATTTGGAATATTGTGTTTTCATAAATAGGTAGCATGTAATATATGTTTTGGGTTTGTACGGGGAAATAAAAAATTTGTGCTTCTTAGTCTGAAAAAAATATTAATAAAGTAAATTCATTGTAAGAATTTAAAATTATGAACATTGTAGAACAATATGTTGTAGGGGGAAATTAATTTTCTTAATTTTTAAGAAATTGAGCCCTAATGAAAATTAAACTTATAGCAGAAAATAACTTTTATGCATGATGAGAAATGCATACGAGGAAGTCAGTAAATGGATATGGAAAGGATATGTGGCTTGTATTCTTTGAATTCAGGCTACTGTCAGTTGGACATCACAGAATGCTCTTTTGGTACTGGCATTTTATGTTATGCTTGGTAATTTCTTTCAGAACCTTGAGACCTAGGTGGTTTTCAACTTCATAGATAAAACTAACTAGGAACAGGTGTCCCCATCTGGGCAGGGATACAAACTCTGAGGCTGTCACTGTAAATCCTGACACATGGATGATCAGTCCTGGAACAGTCAATGGTGATTCAGGCTGGCTGGTTGTTTAGGACTGGACAGAAAGAAAGGCAGATTCTCAAAGGAGAAAGCAACTAGAACAAACAGCCACATTTTTTTTTTTCTACAAAATACAATGTCACCTTCTTTTCATCTGTATGTTTAGAAAGAGCTGATTTAATGACGTGTACATACCTACTTTTTTATAATGCCTTTGATCCATACAGTAGCATTAAGAAGAGAATTATTTATTTTTACCACCTTTATGAGTGCTCAAAGATCACTCCATAGCAGTAAAATATCCATGAATTTTCCCCTCCCTCTTTCTGAATATTTCTCTAAGAGAATACAATTTCTTTGAACATGTTATCATTTGCAAAGGAAGGAATTATTATCATATTTTGCTAATATTAAGTACTTGTTTCTCCCTTTGCCCTTTCCCGTATCACAGACCACCCTATGCCTTCATTTTTCAATCTGTCATGCTTCTTGGGTCTCCCTGAGAACTGCCCTTTCAATAACCTCTGCTTTTAAAGTTTTAAACTTTTCTATCCTTTCACGTGTACTGTGGCCACTTCATCTCAGTTGTACATCTGCAAATCAAAAGAGTTTGGCATGCCAACAAAACAAAGTTATATTTATTCATGCACGTGGCATTGTGAAAGCCACAGAGAACTCCTATTTCTCTCTCTCTCTCTCTCTCTCTCTCTCTACCAGCACAGTCCTTAGGGCTGCATTTAATTGCAATTAATATAAAGAATTTTGGTTCTCTATATCACACACATGCCTTTCAATAACATCATACATATCAATTAACTGAAACTCACTGCCTTACCAAAGTGTCCTGTTTTAACTATCCACATGTTTTTTAGAGGAGCAAAATGGACTTGCTCCTAATCAATACCATAGATCAGCTTAGAACCAAGATGTGTTGGCAATAGCTGACTATAACTGTCGCATTGTATTCTCTCCTATATGCAAACCTAGATTCCAAACAGGGCCACAGCTGACACCACACTACCCCAGAAAAAGTACAGATACTTCACTGCAGAACAAACTCCCCTTCTTTCCACATATTCACCACACTTTGCAAACATTAACTAATTAGTTAATCTGAGGTCCCACTTAAAACCAAGATACTTTTTTTAGAATCTGATTTAAAGCTAATTAATTAAGATGAGTTTCTAGCTTATTAAGCTCATCATAATAAGGACTTTATTTTGATTAGTCTAATGCTGTTTTCTCTCTCTTTTTTTTTTTACTCTGAATTCAGTATCATACTTGAAAGAGTGAAAATTGTGTGTTGACAATTTCATAGGGAATAAGAAGAGAAGGGATCAACTTTGCGCTCATCAAACCAGTACAGCAATTGGGCTTACCCATACCCTCTGATATCTGGGCTAATTTTATTTGGAAATATTAATAAAGGCCCACTTCTCTCCTTTACATGCAACATTGCCTCCATATCAAGCATTTTCTTTAAGTAACCAATTCTTCTGATTATTTCTAGCCTAAAAAGCACAAAATTCTCTCAGAATCAATATTTGAAGGGAAACCCACAGAAACTATATCAATCTTCAGATCTGGTGAGAAGAGAAGAAGCTTAAACCCTGGGTGCTCCTGGGAACTCAGCCCACTAAGGGCTTGTCTTTTTGTTGCACCCTTAAATTCACTTACCACCCAATTGCTATATTCCTGTACTACTGATATAAGGTACTCTGTGACCTGCCTTAGAATTAAAGAGCAAGTAACCAAAAAAAATGAGTGAGCAATATAGAGTGCTTAATGAAGACCTTCAATGTAATCTTACAGCCCACTATTCTTTTCTTGTGGTACATTTCCACTATTCAACATGGGCTGCATACATGCACTTTCAGACAGGCAACTTTTCAGTAAACTGTCCAGTCTCAATAAGGTAATGAAATTGCTCCTTTTCTTTCACTGGCCCCAGGTGACAATGGGATATATTTTCCAAGTCACATGCTGCTTCACTCTCCTGTGCTGCTTGTTGGAAAGTAGTGGTTAATGAGAGTCCATGAGTGTAGCTCTTCACTTTGTGGAGTCCCAGGTTTACCATTACAGTATCTTGAACTTTAGTCAAAGGTCATTTATAGATCAAGAGTTTGGCTGTCTCACCTTTTCCCTTGGTCTAAGTTTCTTTTTCTGTTTTTCACGTCTCTGACAGAAGAGAGCAGGAGGTAGTTTTCTCTTGTTCCTGCTAGGAACAGGCTGTTCTCTTTCTTCACCTTTCCTAATATTTCTTTATTCCTTTTCATTTTATCTTGCTTATCCCCCTTTAAATGTGAATAAACTTTACCTACCACATATCCAGCACACAATATTCAACATACGTACAGCTTCTTAGATTCATAAATTCCACCTAACTAGAAGTTTCTTGCAAGGCATATTAACACAGCTGTTAGAAAAGCAACATTAACAGTGGCAAAGCATTCACAAAACAACTATTACATCTTTGACCTCAAGAAAGACTTTCAAAATATCATTAAAAGGCAAGCCTAAGAATTGAAGTTCATAATTATTAGACACAAAAAATAATATACTTAGATCAAGGTTTTAGAATTTCCTTTGTGCCAAACATCACTCATACCTCATTGCTCCACAGTTGATAATTACTTCTTTTTCTGTATTCTCACAGGAGCTATTGAACTTCTCTCCTCCCCTCTTTGCTAACATATCACCCTATCTTACAGCTAGTAACTTCTAACTTCTTTTTCTTCAGACTGATGATCGTAATTAAATTAAACTCAGAGCAATTTTTCACAAGCTATTTGAAGTTTGCTCTTTGTTTTCTGACCTGAAAAAAAAAAAAAACCAAACCCAAAACTGTGCAAAAATGCTTGTCTGTTTTTCCATCTGTATCAGTTGCTCTAAAAAAAATACAGTTCTTCTCTGTTAAAACTATGACTGCCATGTGTTCTCCCATAATAGAGATAGTTACTGATTTTGGTAAAAATGAAATACCTTTTTTTTTTCCCTAATCTAGTTATGATCATATTAGCTCAGACTATTTGTTTGGAGGCCAGCAAGACGGTTTCACTCAGCCTCTCTTCTTCCATTAGTATTTGTATATAACCCCTACAGATTTATTTTTCATCTGTCAAATGAGTAAACTATTAGAATGCAATCTAGCACGCAGTTTGTAGTAAATTGGGTAGTCCTTCAATATTCTGTGGATCTTAGAGTAGAACCATAACCTAACAACAGGAGAGAGGAATCACGTAGGCACTGGGATGAAGAAACAGCATCCAGCCATTACTTCTTTTATCTACAGAATGAATCCTAATGGGAAATTGGACAGCCAGAAAAATCAACTTCCTCCTCCTTTCACTGACATGCTATGTATGCATGTATGAGTATGAACATAGCACAGCCCACCTAATAGCAAAAGTGTTGAATAGAAAAAGGAAGTGTTATATAGTTCATTCCATAGGGGAAAAAAACCCAAACATGCATACAGTGAAATAAAAAGGAAAAGAACCTTGTCTCTAAAGGCCAATGTCTGTGGATGCACCTATATCTACATTGTGTCAGGCTGGTTCCTTCTAGAGCAGAGCAACCATTTAGCATCTGACCCATGTGGTATTCCTGTAGCCCTAAAAGGCAATTCCTGTTACATTCAAAGTGTTAGAAATAATGTGAGGGGTGTTCTGTGTTTCATCAAATCACCTGGTACAGAATATTCTCTATGACAGGCCCTGAGGTGTAGCTGCTTGTTGAGGTTGTTGGTGGAGAATTTGTGTAGGGTGGAGAGAGCCAAAGCTGATGTGTTCATTCCTTTTCGGTGTGATTTCTGATATGAGCTATCCCCAAATCAAGTGGGGATGCTTTGGATAAACTGCTCTGAACCATCGAGACAAAGCCTGAGGGAGAAAGAACAGCTAAGCATTAAACACAGTCAGGGGTCAAGCACTCAGGTTTGATCTTTTTCATTTTACCATTGCAGACATCCTTGAGGCTTCTCTGGTAAGCAATTTTGCAGACTATCTCTTTGGAAAACAAAAGGTCAGGAACACTGTTGGAGAAATCTATTATAGTAAGGTTTTGCAAAAGAGAACAGTGAAAGGGCTGTATTAGAAGGAAGAAAGGGGAGTGTTTGGAGCACAAGGAGGAGAGCCATACTCCTTTTAAAAGCACGTAAATAGAAGGCAGGATGTAGAGAGACAGACAAAGGTAAATAGAGGACAAGCCAAATAGATTGTATGAGAGAGAAGTATGTGCTAATAAGAGCACAGGAGGAGGAAAACCAGACAAAATTAATCAAGCTGGGAGAAAAGGGGAAGCTAGCTATAAAAGGTCACAGGGAGGCATTCTCATGGGACTGAAGGAGGTTTCAAAAGAGACAGGTGAGCCTCTCTGCAAAAGAGAGCTGTAGACAACTAGAGGAAAATGAGAATTCCAAAGGAGCATGGGGATACAGGGAAAATGCCTGAGCATTATGTTTAGGAGAAATAAAGTAGAAGGAACTCTTACATTATTTTTTTAATGATAAAAAAGGTATCTTGGCCTTGAAGTGAGCTAAGTGAAAGAGTTGCTAGTTAGCTGGCCTTATTTGGTCTCGGTACTAACTAGACCTCTAATGGTTCCGATGTACTCTGATGGCTTTCTTCTTACTGGTTTACTTTGTCAATTGAATTCAAGCTTAGGTACAGCTCTTTGTTGATGCTGGTAGTATCCCAATGGAAGGGTCCAGTCAGTACGACAAGGAAGTACTTGAAACCTGAGTTAAGGGCACTGAAAGAGCATGTTGTCTTCAATCATAAGCATCAAACATTCAGGTTGTAGATGAGTTCAAGTTGGATTCCCTGGTTCAGCCTGAGGATCACCACCACTTGGACAGCTCTTCTGCTCCTCAGAATCAATTTCTCATCACTACATTTGACCCTGCAGCTTTTACTACCATTCTTGAAGTTAGTTCAAAACCACATCTGACGCTTCAAGCAAATTAAAAGAAAACAAAGCTGCTGCTAAAAAGAGTCCCCAAGAAAGGTGAGGGCATCAGCATGGATGAATGACTAAGTGCAAACACATTGTCTTCAGAAATACTTCAGAAATAATAATACCTCAGTGTGGTCTTAGGTAAATACTGTCCAGTGCAGGAAATAAGCAACATAAAAAAGTGTCCTAGATTACTTCTAACCAAATGTATGACTTGGTAACAATCTCTTTAGTCAGACTTCAGAAATGTATGGTCACTTAATTATTTATTTCAATCACAGTTGGGAAGGAACCCTATCATCAACCATTGTCAAAATTAGTTTTGGGTACAAGCATAGACTTGGTCAGTGGTATAGGGGATCTCAACCCCGATTACATTCCTATTAGTTCATTTTGAAGACTACTGTAAAAAATAAGGGAGAACAATGGTGTAGGGACAGGAGAGACATAAGGAAGTATATTCCAGGTATTGGTAGGATTCGCCCTGTCCTCCTCATCGCTGATATAATGCATATCTTAAACATTTTGCTTCCCATGTGCATTTGTCAATGTAACTTGGATGAGAGATCTGTTGCTGTCTCAAACCATCTTCGCAAACTCCCTTCTCACCGACTACTGTGTCAAGAGGCTGAACTATTTGTCACATCCTTTTATTACAGAGGATTCAGATATGTAACTAAAGAATTTTAAAACTGAGAGATAGTTTTGGCCTGTTGCTGTTTGAATACAGCTGTGGATGTTAGCAAGTCATGCAGTCCAATAGGAGTGGGTGTGAAGGGAGAAGCAGTTGGTGCTGAGGACACAATATCCAGTGTGCTGGAGGTGCATTCCTGTAGGGCATGTCTCAGTTCAGTTTCATACAAGTCTCCTGCGTATAACACAATTGTTCTGTGATATGAGCCAGAGCATGATGCATAAAGCATGAATAAGAGACTCCAAAACCTCACTCTTGAGCCAAACTAACTAAAATTCTAATGTAAACATTCCCAGTGTAAGCAGAGTGACTTCACGAATGACAATGAATTTGCATGGTGCAAGAACAAATATGAAAATGGGATACAGACAATTGAAGACAGAGAGAAGAGAGCAAGCGTTTGTAATTGAGCCAAGGAGGCACAAAACCAGTGAAAGAGCAGCTGTCTGAGACATGATAGAAAACTTTGCCAGTGGCAACAGATATTCCTGTACAAATCCTGCTGTTATTATTTTTTTTGTGCATCTTGTGAATATATATTGCAAGCATGAAGAAGGATCTCTCAATCCATAACATATTTTGAGCCACATCCTAGAATAAAATAATTCGTGCAGTGCTAGGATAAAAATTACATATGGAAAGATGCCAGAGTTAATGGTATATATTCTCTTTTCAAACCACTTCTGTAGGACTGCCAATCCCTTGGCTCTGTTGGAGTTACTCCCAGCTTTCATTGTTATATGAGACAGTGGGGCCAGTCCAAAACCATCCTCATATTAGTATCAACATCTCTACCTTCTGCCTGTGGTATTTTTAGTTAGGTGATACTCTGAAGGGACATCTTAATTGGTTTACTGTATAAACAAATACCACATGGAATTAAACTTTAATTTTTAAAATAATTTTAATGTGTTTTTGGCTCTTCATATCAGCATTCCACATTTCATAATGCACAGCTTGAATGCACAAATAAATCCAGTGAAGGTATTTGCAATATCAGGATAGGACTCTCAACGGAAGCTGCTATATACTACTATTCTATGACCAAAATCAGAACCATTCACTATTTTAACTTTTCTGTTCTTTAAGAACTTATTTGAAACCTCTTTATGGTATATTCTCTTTCTGAGATCATAGTGTTTCTTTTATAGTTACACTGCACACCCCAAGCAATCATTGTGAAAATATATGGACTTATGTTTTATGACCAAAATAAACAGTTATGTCACTACATTTTAGTGAGCTTTTAATACAAAAGGCATAATTTAATCATCGCCTTTTCAAATACCAAAGCAAAATTTAGTGTGCTGCTGAGTAATATCTAGTGAGAAAATTAGGAGACAACTTTCCAGAGCTTTTGTGGAACCTTTTTTATGAAACTGTAATATAATTTTGCAATTTTAATATATGTTTGTTTTAAGGAGTAACGATGTGACTATACTCTACCCAGAATCTTTAAAGCCTTTTTTCCTGTGATGCAGCACCTAAGAGACAAACCTGTTCTTTCTGAGTACGTATTGTATTTGTTCATTGGTTATTCTTGTCTTTGTTACTCGTCTTGTCCTTGGAAAACAGGTCAATAATAAAAATTTGAAGTAGTCTGGGACCAAGATTTGATTCCTGTAAGGAGGAGTTGAAATCAAAACAAATTATTTGATTTTTGTAGGGTCTACAGGAATTGGTGCTTGATGATCTTTGTACCTAAGTTAACTCTACATATCAGAATGTATCACTGGGGTTTAATCTGCTTAACATACACAGTGTTAATGTTGTATTGATTTAGTTTATTAACTTTGCTTTTAGTCAAAGTGTAAGTTTTCAACAAGTCTTGCCTATATCTGCAGCCTTATGACCTTATCAATAAACAAGTTGTCTATCAGTTTAACTGAAGTAATTTCTTCCAGCCTGGACAGTAAGAGTGCCTTTGATCTAGTAAATGCCCAGGAAACTTTTTTACTCTCCACATTGTTTGTGGACGGTGGGAGAATTAAATTAATGAATAAGGAATAGTGTGGCCATCAGGAGTAGGGAAGTGATCCTTCCTCTGTACTCAGTGCTGGTGAGGCTGCACCTTGAGTACTGTATTCAGTTTTGGGCCCCTCACTACAAGGACATTGAGATGCTTGAGTGTATCCAGAGAAGGGCTACAAAGCTGGTTTAGAACACAAGCTTTATAAGGAGCAGCTGAGGGAGCTGGGATTGTTTAGTCTGGAGAAAAAGAGACTGAGGGGAGACCACAGCACTCTCTACAACTACATGAAAAGTGGTTGTAGTGAGGTGGGGATTGGTGTCTTCTCCCTGGGAGCTAGTGACAGGAAAAGGGAAAATGCTGGGAAGTTGTATCGGGGAAGTTTAGGTTGGATATTAGGAAAGGGTTGTCAGATATTGGAACAGGCTGCCCAGGGAGGCAGTTGAATCACCATCCCTGGAGCTGTTTAAAAGAAGAGTAGATGTTGTACTTGGTAACATGGTATAGTGCTGGGCCTAGTAGGGCTGGATAGATGGTTGGACTCGATGATCTTGAAGGTCTTTTCCAACCATTCTATGATTCTATTAATGCCTTGCAATTTTGAAGAGACCAGGAAACCAAGCTGCCACTTTTTTTCCTTGTGTCCTCAAAGGTGAAGTTGAAGTTCAAACAAAGTTGTAATATGAAATTATTAATGGAGCACTAAACAATCAGTTAAAATATATTCTCTATGAAGACTGGTAAATACACAGCAGAGTGAGAGCTTACAATATTATGTAGTTCAATACTTCTCAGGTATTTATTTAGGAGATGGTTATTTTCATTAAAAATTAAAGCAAAAGAGAAAAAATGTGTTTTCAGGTCTTCACATGAGTTCTTTGTATTTTACATGCCCTGAAACAATTAATTTTTCATTATTCTTATGTACACAAAGAATTATCTTTGCCAAATACAACGATTATGGATGATACAAAGCAAACATTAAAGCAACCAAGATCACATATGCATGAACTCTGGAGAGCATCATTTGCCAGTGTTATGACATTTTAATGAATTACTTAAGATAACTGATGCAATTAAAACATTTCAGCCTGATCTTTTCTGTAAGGGTAATCTTCAGTTTAAAAATACCTAATGTAATTGGGTCATTTTTGATGAAGGACAAGTGTTGGATTATGCCAGTACTCTGAGGTTAAGCAGAGACCAAGGTTTCCTCAAAAGAAACACAGATCTTAATTTTTTTAGCCAGAATGGTTCTAGGCACATTTTTCTACAGATGCTACAAAGGAATCAGAATTTAGTTTATACAATGTTTCTATGCTTTGGCACTTGGGTCCAGATAGAGTGCCCCTTCTCGGGTTTCTCTGAAATATGCTTGAGCATTTACATAATCAGATCTTTTATTGCAATCAATTAGGCTTAAAGCCTGGTCTAATTTTTGGCTTTCTCAAGGATGCAAATGCAGCCTGATTTACATAAAATACTGCAGCATCTAAAGATGCTGCATGAATGAAAGGAGATGGAGCTTATATAAACTCTGAAAGTCTGTAGTTATAGACTTCTTTTTTTTTAAATGTACTTCTCATGTTTTAATTGACAGGGTTTTTTGTTAATTGAAATCTACTGTAAATTCCTATTGATGTCTAGATTCCCAAAGATGCTGTAGTCCAGTTTACTAAAGCAAAGCATTAATATTCTGGTACGGTTATCCTTTCCTTCTCAATTTCTATTAGCTATTTTCCATCATGCAATTATGGATTAATTACTTCCTGATACTTTTTAATATATCAGTGCTTTGTAGTGGTTTTAATTCAACAAAGAGGAGGTACAGTCCATTACACATAATTAATGTTGCCATTAATACATTCACAGCCGGTGTCAGGGAGGTCTTTCTATTACAGGAACAGTCTCTAACCATTGCTTGTCACTAAGTTCTCCTGGGCATATATGAACTGCAACAGCTTTTATAAATCCCTTGGTGTACTTCTCAAGCATCCTGCAAGCACCATTGCATTAGATTTTTTATAAAGAAAAAAATTCTTCTACAAATATTATAGTACAGAATATTTGGCAATTTTGACTCTAAATTTTGTACTTCCTCAATGTCAAACAGCAAGCATGTCATGGTAAAACTTCCAAACACTAAAGCAGAACTGTAAGCTCTGGATAAGTTTTAAACACATTTGCTACCCAAATCAACCTTTGCTAAGCAATGGACTAAATTTAGCCAGCATATAGTCTAAACTTCACCAAATTTGGAAGAATTCAGTCACTTTCGATAGCACTTTGCGCACTTAACCCTATTTCCCCTAATACAAAGATGTTAGTTTTTAAAAATGCATGCATGGCTGGAGTTTGAGAGAGTCATGCTGAAGCTGTGCAAGCCCTACGGGACTTTAAGCAGGATGAAATGGTAGGTTGGCAAGGTTCATGCTATAAGCCATATCCTGACTTCAGACATGAGCAGAGCTGACCTCATTATGGCATGTGACATTAAAAAATTTTGAAAATATGCATAAACTTTTTTTCACCATCAAAAATCAAAATATTAAACTGTAAAACAGAACCTAGGTTTCTTGTCAATCATACTTGACTTAGATTTTTTTTTAGTGTATGTATCTAGTGTTTTTTCTACCTTCATTGTGTTTTAGAAAATTGTGCCAGTATTTTGGTATTAAAATAAACTAATAGATTAATGACCATTTAAAATAAAACAATCTCATGCTTTCAGCCATCAAAAAATCAAAGTAATTTTCCCTTTTTTCTATGCTCATTGATATTGCAAAGCTCAGAGAAGTAGGTGATTAAAAAAAGAAACCTCTTAAAATATCAGCTACCACACTGCAATGTGTAGTTTTCATCATGAATGTTTTATACAGGAGATGTTCAGCAGTGTGTCTGGTTCATTAGCTCTGAGTTGTGCAATATCCAAGTACAAAGTTGGCCTCATTTTCATAGGTGCTTGCAGCTCATAATGAAGTCTCTGTAATCTTGCATTTGCTGTACTGTTCTGTAAATCAGGCCAGCAGCTTTCAGTAGGGATAGTAATTAAAAGGAGATAGGTGATACAGTGCTTAATTGGTTACAAATAAGCTTGAATGTAAGTAGGGGTATATTCTTGCTGCTGAATCATTCTACCAACAACTGACCATCTAGTCAAAGTAAATAACATTGTATACCGAAAAGGAAGACAAAATATTGCATACATATATGTGTGTGTGTGTGTGTGTGTGTGTATATCCTCTCCCTTCTGTGCAGACTCTGCCTGTTAAACCACTCTCCAGGCATAGCACCTTCTCTCTCCTTACCATTTTCCTTCAAGGTCAGAGTTTCCAATCTGCAGCCCATATTCATTGATATTTCCCTTTACTCCTATGGAACGTCCCTGCTCTCCTTTCCCTAACTGGGACCTGCACCTCAACTCCTTAAACTACTTAAGACAATTGTAGCTCAAGAGCCCTTACCCTTTTCCTACATCTTGAACTAGCAAGGCAGCTTCTGAGATGTTTGTAGTATTGCAGAAGCAACGCTTCTAGCTCCTTAAGGGAGGTGATGCACAGCAACAGCTGCAGTTATCACTGCAGTAGTAAACAGGTAAAACTTCTGGTCTTGACAAAGACTTATTCTTGTGTCAGTCTGGCAGAATATTTCTTGTGCAGTGAAAGAAGCAAACAGTTTCACTTACCTGCATCAGTATGATATGGGTGGGATTTACTAGGCGGGAGCTTTGTGTACAGAGCAGCTGCAGTTTCCTGCTTCTCTGTTGAAGTGATTTGCTGCGGCTGCTTTGTGGGGAAATAGGTTGGGTTCCAGTCACTGCTCCACGGGGGTTTCATTGCCAATACCATTAGGAGTTAAATCCCCAAAAGGTATTGTGATACACATACGTGGCTTGCACTCCCCCTGCTTGGACAGCTCTAGCATAGTGGCAATTAAGTAGCAGGAGTAGAATTCACATTTTTGTTTTCCCCTTTTGCAGACATGCAAGGCAAGTGTGTCTTGCTTCCAAACGTGCTGCCAGTTGCTGAGGGAAAGGTTTTTCCTTCAGAAAGATTAAAAAAATTTTTTTAATTAGACATTATTTTAATTGTATGTCATTTTAGAGGCAGAAAGCTCAAATTATTACTAGAAGCATTAACCATTTAAGAGTCATATATATATATATGTATATTGAGTCCTGACTTGTTTTTATAAGGCAGTTCTATAAACAAAAAAATTCACATAAATTAAATATCATTATGAATAATTGGAAAAAAAAATATATCAGTGAAGAGATTGTTCATATTTATTACCAAGCAGGAGCCCTGTAAGTTGCATTATTGATAAAAAGCGATCACTTGTCAAAATTCTTTGATAGTGTCAGAAGTCTATTATTATGAGTACAACGAAAAAAAATTATTTTTTAAAACTTTGATGCCCTTTTGTTCAGTACGCTGCTATCTCAGCTGTACACTGGAAGGAGATTCAAGTCAAAAGTTACAGATTCTGAGCTGACACAGAACTCTACCAGAAAAGGATGATACATTCTCTCCTAATCTCCAGGTCAGACTCCTCTTTGTTTTTGTTCCTAAGCTAATGGTCCTGCTAATGGTCCTGCTAATGGTCCTGCTGAGGGCTGTGATCATACAGATCTCACAAGAGGTGATGGTTCAGCCCACATGACATTGCAAGTGAACTACAGGCCATCAGACCTTGATGCATCTCAGGAATCTGGAGTATATGTCAAAAGCTGCTATATCACTGGCCTTTCAGGTCTCATTACATCACTATTCTTTCCTTAAGCCTGGCCTAACTAATCTTTGCTTGGTCTTCATTTTCCTATCTGGTTCATACTTAGTTTTATTTCTGTCATCCTGTTAATTTCACCACTGAGTGCTATTCCTTGCCTCCCTGTCAGTCCCAGTAATGACTCCTCACACAACGCAGAGGGCTCTTAGAACAGAAGGATATGCTGTTGGCTTGAAAGCCTCACTTCCAAACTATCTGGTTGAGCCGTTTGAACTCAAGGCTTAATAGAATTCAAATGTTTCTAAAATGATGTCATGAGATTAAGATGACTGACTGTAGCCTTTGAACAAGTGTTATGCATCTATGTTGTTAGGTAGACCATGAATCTTATGCAAACATAAATCAGAAACTGCAGGATCTTTGACAGTTAAAAATCTTTAGCTACATGAATCTGGATGACTATCTGATGTGGATATGGAGCGGGAGCTACAGGTCTGGAAGGGGTAGGTGGGATGAGTTTTGGGGTGACGTGTATCTGCTAAGTTCTTTTTGTTGCCTGAAAACTAAAGATGAACCATGCTTTGAAGACTGGGAGGTAACATAAAATAGCACACTTATCAATACGATTTTAAGATTATCTTCTGGATACCTACAGCTTTGCAAAAAGTTGCTTTCTAAATTAAATAACCTAAATTAAGAGGTTAATGTGGAATTCATCTCACCCGACTTCAGACATTTATAGCATATGCTGTGGGCATATACACTTAAGCAAGTCACTTGAGTCTTCTCTTTAAGGTCAATGGAAGAAACAGAGAGTGATTCATTAAGCCTATTACAGACAGGCAGTTTAGAAAGAGAAGATTTACTCCCTCTTTCTCCTTCTTGAAGAGAAGCATCAAGTGACTAGCTCAGCTCTTCACATCTGCTTTTGGTCCAACAAACCTCACCTTTAGGCTCTCTACATAGTTAACCTTCACTAGACAAATCAAAGAAGCCTAGTTTAGTTCTTTTTCTCACTACTGACTGCAAAAGAAGCTCGAAGATGACTAGATTAAGCATTTCAGTTAGATATTTGCAAATTATACACAGTGAATTCCTCTGCCCTCATTTTCACTGTACATACTGGTGACAATCTAAGAAGCAGGAATGTATTGCATGCCAATTAAGTTGGTTGAACATTTAGATGCTGTTTGCATTACTTATAACTAGAAAGGGCCGGATTAAAAGAAAATAAAGAAATTATATAATTTGGCAGTGTGTCAAACAGAAACTCTGTATAGTTTAAAGATTAACATATCAAAATACAGATTTTATTACAGGTATTGATAACTTTGAAAAGAGCAGAGCAATGGCTTGTATTTATATAAAATATTCTGTTTTCTTTAAATAGGTAAAATTAATTCTAGTTCCAGTGGAAAGGAACTGCAGTGTATTTAATTGCATGTCTTTTTCATCATGTTTTTCTGAAAAGAAGAAAAAAAATCAATGCTGTTATCAATAAGAAAATAAACACAAGCTTTTAGGACGTATATAAAAGATATACTCTACTCTTCCCCCCACTCACCTCTGAAAAGTAATAAATGAGAGTTCAGCTAAAGAGAAAAAATAAACAGATTGTATGATCATGAATAACTTTAGAATTGTCAAAAAATAGAGTAGGGAAAAATGCTAAAATGTTGCTTCATTTGACATGGTTCATTTGTGCTGTAAAATTAGATTTCAGGTACTTAAAGATTGTCTCTAAATTAAGTGATATAAACTGCTGATCATGCATTTAGGGAATACAAGATGCCTTGGAAAACAATGGCCAAAAATGTGAAAGAGCAACATGTTTTAAGCAAGAAAAATAACAATGGGACTGAAATGCATATTTAAAACTCATTCTAAATATAGGGATTTCTTCAATTGTTTAAAATATCTTCCAGTTCTAATACAATTGTTTTCCAAGAACCAAAACCCAAGACCAAATTATTTATTTTCTTATATATACTTTCTATTGCAGATCTTCCCTCCTGGATGTGATACAAAGCAAGCATAGAAATGCCTGAAAAGATTATGAAAATGGCATTTGAAAGCCATTTTGATGGCTTCCAAGCCATTAAGCATTCTAGGTGAATTAATGTAAGATGCTGTCATAGTTTATCTTACCCTTCCTTGTCCCTGGTGGGATGGGGAGGAGAACTGGAAAAAACCAGTAAAATTCATGGGTTACAATACAGTTTACTAGGACAGCAAAGGAAGAGGAAGGGTAGCAACAACATTACTAATAAAAGAATATACAAAAGAGGTGATACACAATGCACTTTGCTCACCACCATGAATCTGATGCCTACCCTGTCCCCACGTGGCAAACCCATCTCCCTAGCCAGGTCCCCCCTTAAAAACTGAGCTTGATATCATATAGGGTTGAATATCCCTTTAGCTAGTTTAGGTCACCTGTCCTGGCTGTGTCCTCTCCCAGCCCCTTGTGAAAATTAACTCCATCCCAGCTGAAAACCAGGACAGATGTAAAGTCCTGAATAGATCAGTGCAGTAAGTACACTATCTTCACTGTGAAGACGAGCCAACAAGTGTGCAATGAGTTGTCCAATGTACCTTATTGAAAAACAGGATGCACCTTGACATAGAAATTTGCACTGATTCTAATATTCTCACTGCTAAGTTTTACCATAGTATATCTTCAGTGTGCAAAAAGGATTTTTTAGCACTATCTTTATAAAATTGAGTTCTAGTATATTGGTATGCAAAAAGGTTTGCACAGAAGCCCTTCTCTCGTTGTTGATTGTTAACCTAAGATATTTCATTTTGTAAAGGAATTGTTAGTACAGCAAGCACAAGAATTTTAAAAAATTTGGACTCAGCTGTTATTCTGGGAAGATGTCCCACTGCACTATGGTAGTTTGGGAAGATGTAAAAGTGGTCTGATCTCAAAAAATATAATGCATGGATTCATTCTTTGTCAGACTTGAAAATAAATATATATGTTTGCTTCTGATGGCATATTCTACTAGATAGCTACTAAGCGATTTTAAAGGTAAGAACATGATGTGATATAAGAGATCTCAAGTTTCAGAAAATCCTTATATTTTGGGAAGGGTTAAGGTTGAAGGTATATCAATGTACAGAATATCACAAACTTCTGTTCGCTGGGAATGTCTTTCTTATCTTTGTGGCCAGCTAGCGTAGTGCAGAGTCTTTTTAGTCAGAAAATCGAGGGAGGGGGTGGTGGTGTTTACATTTAAGGTACTAATTATAATGTGATGTTGTTATTTTAAGGCTTCGTAGATTTTTAGTAGAAAATTATTAAGATGAGAGAAGGGCTAAATGCCCTACCTCTCTTTGAATTTCTAGATGTGAAAAGGTATTTTATACGGAGTATCATGGAAAAGTGAAATTCAAGCTTATGGTGAATACAGCATAAAATTTCAGTAAGCTGCTCTGCTGGATATACAGAAATAAGTGCCCATGATAAAGACCCTAATTTCTGTGGATTTAGAGGTGCTCTGAGAAGGTCAAAGTCATTATCCTGAACTTGAACTTGTCAAAGATGATAAAAGCTCTCCACTCTATAATGAGATTGAAACTTAGATTGATGTCCGTTGGGAATACATCACAGGAATCACGATTTTATAATGCTATAGAATAATCATTGTTTCAGTCAGTTATACATAGGTGATGAAACCAGGATATGCTCATATTTACTGCATTCCCTTGATGCTTTGAATTGCCTCTTTTATTCTACTGGCTGTAAAGTCTTCTAGGCTAAACGAGTTGCATAAATTAGACGTAATACAAGGAAGGACAGGGTTTTCTCCCTGCAAAAAGGCCTTTGAACTGAATCAGACTAAATCTAGGTCAAGGCCTGAAAAGAATCTGTCAGCACTCCACATAGCTTCTAATAGTTATCATCAATAAGTGTGAAAGCTTGACCTACAAATCCTCAGCTCAGCTTCCAGCTGTGACCGTGGTGAAAACACTTATAGGCTACAGCTCCTTTTTATGGACCTATTTTGATCTCACCCTCCAGATGGAGAATGTCACATAGGTGCTGTCTTTTCCTCAAACTTGACCCAAAGGCTTTTTTAAGGATCCTTCCAGCTCAGAATGGGTGGATTTTGTGTTGTCAAAAGAGTTCGTCTGTCCCTCAGCATTCTCCCAAGACAAGATGGCTAGAAATGATATCATTTGATAAATATGTTTCAAGTTACCTTCTCTACATATTTTCTGATTCATCAAGCTTAACAGACATCATCCTTTTACACTTTAAAGGATGTTTGTTGCAGTTATGATTTGCATAGAGATGTTTAGCATAACTTTAATTACAATTATCTAATATAATTATCCGAATTATTTTATTTTTAAGGACAATTATTAAAAAAGAAAATAGTTTATTTAGACTAAAAGTTGATTTATTCTTTTACTGATTCATAACTATACTATGTATCAGATTTTTCTTATATGTATCTATATAAACATTCACAGAATATAAAGACTGAGAAAGATTTTAAATATCAGTTTTACCTCTTAGATAGGAATTCTTAGTATATAATTCCTGAACATGATTGCTCCATCTGATTTTATAAGTTTCATTTCAGTGCATATTTTAGAAGAACATCAATCCTAACTGCAGCTGATGAAGAATTTGTCATGTTCCATGACGATAACCCTCACTGCCTGACTATTAAATATGGTACCATTTTTTGCAGTTTTAAGTCTCTTAACTTCCAATTTCAGGTTTTTATTCAAGTTCTGTTTCTCTGTAAAATCCCTTAACCCTCTTCTTGACCTCATGAGCTTGACACATATTAGGTGAGAGAGTAGTTGAAGGAAACAAAAGGCCATTGAAACCCAATAACATCAAATCACTTAAAAGGTGATTTTATGAAAAATCTTGCCAAATATCTCTCTTTTGATGCTTGGTCTCAGTCCAAAATGAAGCCTCTTACTTGCCCCTAGCAACAGCAACAAAAGTGATTATAACTCACCATCTTGGCAACCCAAGCTTTTTCTTTTCCCCAGGTGTTTGTCCAGTATTGAGACCTTGGAAGAACTTTTATTCCATTCCCATTCACTTCTTCTTCTTGTGAGGATAGATACAATATATTTTCTGCCACAAAAAAACCACTGTCACAAAGCTGGTGACAACATCTCCCGTGGATGTACAAGTCTTGAAATCCAAAAATACAAAATCCAAATTACTATTATTTTTATACATCTAAATCCATCTCAGGTAACTGACCATTTATTCTCATATACCTAATGTGTGGGACATGAAATTTTATTTCGGCATTTTAAAGTATTTGAAGTCCATTTTAGCTGTTTGAAAACCAAAAAGCATAAAGACAACATGTTCTACTGTTCAAAAAGGTTACAGCACATAAACTGTGTTTTCTAATTTTATAAATGTCATATGAGTAACAGCTCTCTGATACTGTACTAACACAGACAAAGAGCTGATAGTTTGTTGATAAGCATTCACCTAACCCCTAAATTATTTTGGAACAAAGATGATCATAGAAAGAGTGTCATGTGATAACATATTGAGTTCTGTGGTGCTTGCAGAGAAGCTGAAAGTAGACAACTTACCTATCCTCGATTAAGAAATAATTCTTCCATGTGAGAACTGAATGGGTCTGAAAAGAGTCTACTACAATGAGAAAACAAAGCACAGAAAGATGTTCCACCTTCAGCAACAGTGATTAAAGAAACCATCATGGGAAATGAGATGTTTGTATAACAGTATTCATATTTAGGTTCTGAGATTTTCAGGGAGTATAGGTAGGTCCTTTTAAAATAGGTGATTTGAACAGAGTGTGTCTTCTCTAGTGTTTTGATTGTGTATTCCAGGAGGCCAAAATCTGTGTGGCTCTGCCAGGTTGCTTTGGAGTATGCCTGAGGTTGTTAGCTTTTATGCTGCTTTTGCCTTTGAAACTAACTTATTGAGGTAGTTACCAGTTGATATATTAAAGAACTATCTCCTTTCAGATGAATTTGGAGAAATTATATCAGCACTTTTAGTGAAATCTCAGTAAGCCAATGCCAGGGGTGGGGAACAACATCCTACTTTTAATTTCAGATAGATATAGATATAATAGGCACATCAAAATATAAGCTACTGTGCTGTAATGAATGTCTTTGCACAGCTGAGTACCGCTTACTGTCAGCTTCTTAGCTCAGTTCTCTTATTCTTATGCTTGTCCTTTAACTGATGATCCAGCCTTGATGAATTCAGCTGTTCTTCTAAGTCCCTTCAGGATGAAAGAAGAAACAAAAAAAGAATTGTTTTGACTTTACCCATATTTAGTGCACATTGGTTTGGATGCTACTTCCCAAATATTACCTTTCTATACAAACACACATTTGTAAACCTTTGTAGACTATTGCATCTGATTCAATCATGGATTAGATAGTCAAAGCAATACAGACAAGAAAAGCTGGGGTGTAGAGGGAGGAAGTGTATTACTTAAGTCAGAATTCACTGAAATAATCCTCATGCACAAGGAGTCCATGAAGGACAAAGTAATTTTAGGGATGCAATGTAAGGAAAAAGGCTGTCTCACCTAAATTTTACGACTGCTCTATGACTATGGCTTTTTTTTCTCCTTTCTCGTTTAGAATATCTCACATACCATTTACATATACACATACACCAGAGAGAGACACTCCTGGCAGTCATCCTGTTTTTTTAACTGAAAGATAAACTCAAAGAAATAATTATCAGTGAAAATGGTATACCAATATGTGATTTTCAGGAATTCCAGAGTATCAGAAGAACAAGTTTATTCACTTGTTATACTTCCTTCTGGTTTTCTCCTGATAACTTTGCTAAGAGTGAAATGCAACAGTGGTGCTACAAGAAGCAAATAGAGAAAGACAAAGTATTGCAAATGAGAACATAAGAAACAGCCTCAAGGCCAGTGAGTAAACGGTCTTGGGAGGCAGAATAACAGCTATAATTCTTATGCTGTACCTGAGGATAACCAGAAGACCAGTAAATTGATATGCATAATATTTTTGGGCATGTCCTAATGTAGTAGTAAGAGAACCTTAATCCTTTGCTTTCCCCTTGTTAAACCTCTGTTTTTGAAAACTGCCTTCAAATTTACCTTGGATCCTGCATGGTCTGAAGCACTCTTTTATGCTTTCCTTGTAGGCACTAAAGCAATGAGAGGAAGAGAATGAAGACACTCTTTTTATTATTTGATTTGGAAATGGATGCAGAAATGTACTTCTGTTCTTCTTTCTGGCCTTCTGGCCATGATCAAATTTGCAACTACAATATTGGATAGATCTCTTTTGAGGATTAAACACTACAACTGAGGTGACTTCTCAGATTAAAAGGCCTCATTTCTCTGACAACCTTGGTCTTTGAAATAAATTGTAACTGTCAAAATTCCATTTAGGTTATTATAACCCAGATTACCATAGTCTGAAGTTATTGTTATGAAGGGACTTACTGCTGATAAGAAATTAAACACACTGATTGTAAATGCAATGAATGCGCATAGAAGGTTATGGACTATAAACTTTTGTAAGACTCATTTATTCTTCTGTACAGTACTGTTGGGGGTCATTTCAGATGGGTGTACAAAGCAAACTCAGGTTGTTCTCCACATAATGGAAAGTAAAATAGATGGACAAAATCTTTTCCTTGTCAAAGAACAGACCAGATTATGTTGACTCAGACACTCTTATTAATTCCTATGTATGCTTAGAAGATACTGGGCAAACAATAGAAGTCCATTACCTATGGGACGTTGTTAATCATAGTAGAAAACATTTCTATATTAATTAGTTTTAAACAAGGAAATGTATCTTAAGAATAGTCTGCAAGAGATTTGTTTATGATGGCAGCTTAAAAAGTGGTGTATATCTTTGTTACAACCATGGTAAAGTAAATGTCATTATAGCATGGATAAAAACTGATGCAATATGTTTTGGCCTTTGTTTCCAAGCGCAGTGTTAGTAATAACTTTGCATAGCATCGTTTTATAGGGACTCAGATCAGTTGGACTGATCAATGTTATTTCTGTCAAGCTGTTTTCCTGACCTGAACCATGGTCAAGAGAAACTGATCATGGAGCAGTTCAGTGTAGTAATAGGAACATTTTTACATTGATTTGCATTGTTTTACATGTTTCCCGAGTGTATTTTAAATTATTTTAAAATAATGTTTTAATGTATTTTTCTGATAAAAGTGGCAATCCCAAAATTCATATTATGACAACAAAATGTGTTTAACCACACAAGGACAAAGTACTACCCAGGAAGTTTGCATAGTTTTTCCCAAGTACCCAAATGCCTCTCTCAGCTAGGAAGCCTGTTGGCTTTCCTGACTTTATTTGATGTAATAGACCGAAGGACAAAGAATGATTGTGACCTGTTTGTGCTCCTGTACATTGAGAGTATCTGGGGTCCAAACTAAGAAAGTAATACTCTTGCGAGTCACTAGGCTGCTTATTTCCCATGTGTTGAGAAAATATGTAGAAACAGTCTTGCATGAATACAAAATCTAGCACATTACAGAATCTTACAAACTAGCAATGTCCACAGAAACAGCAAGAAACTTCATACTTAATCCCCAAATGGATTCCATTAAGTATCTTTTCCTCTGTGTGGCATCACTAGATCGATAGGGCTGCTGATATTAGTACAAACAGGAGCTTGTTGGGGTTTTTTTCTGAATTTACTCCAGTATGACTTAAGCCTGATAAAGAATTCATATCCCCTGAGGAGTTTGTAAAGATTATTAGGTTACTAGAGGTGAAGTGACAGTCAGAACCTGTGTCATGAAAACAGGAATTTCTCTCTGTTAATGCATTGTCCGCAGCAGTTTTGTTTTATTGGTTTGTGGGGTTTTTGGCTAAACTTCTAGGTATGCACAAGATGAAAATTAATATATGCATGTTTTGTTTACTCCAGATGTTATTAATATTTGCCTACTCCGTATGAAAATGTACTTATATAATGCCTCTGGGTCATTGAAGGGATTTTTTTTTTGACTGCTATAATTACAGCTGATATGTTGGTCATGAATCCTAAAATTTGTGGGGGGCAAACTCAAGGACCAGAATATTGGTGTTCATTAATTTCTCTTGTTTAAATACAGGCTTGAGGTGCTGAAAGAGAGCCTTCTCTCCTAACCAAAGTGATGACTACGACTGCCAATGTTGTGGCCACTACTCATCATTAAGGGGTATACCCAGCAGTATCAGATAATAATGATATGCTGTAGTTTCTCTGGATAAAGCACTTTTAAAAATGCATTCCACATTACTGCTCAGACATAGGTGCCAGTCTGTTGATGCTTTTCCTGCCAAAACACACAATTTTTCTTTTTGAAGTGGCCTATGTTTCCTATCATGTTGTGTTTTTTGCATCCAACAGCTCAAGAAGTTGGACACTAGAACTGCACTTAACTAAAAGTGCCTTTTTTTGATATTCTTGAACTGCTGTCTTATACAACTAAAGTCCTTACTGTCTCATTTTGAGCTTGCAATAATGTCCTAAAGCTTGACTTGCAATGATAATACTATAAGGCTTTGGAAAAATGAAAGTAGCATTGCAATATATACTGAAATGTTTTATAAGCAAGGATGAGTCTCAGAACAAGAACATTGCTGTAGTTGACCCTAGAGGACAGAAGCAGTGAGGAAACAGGCATGCTGCCTTGATATTTTGGGTTGTTTGGCTTTTTATTTGATTTGCATGGGGGTTTTTTTGCTCCAGAAACACCCACCACCCCCCTTCCCCCCAGAAAAAGGGAAAAAACTCTACCCCCAAACCCCCAAACCAACAACAAAAAAATCCCCCTCAAGGCCCCCAGCAATATCAGGAAAACTCAAAGCCATGCCATTTGTATTGTTATAAACAAATTTGCTTTCCTTAAACAAAAACATGTAACATCGGTGTACATAACCAGCAGAATCTAAGAAAAAAATGTTTCACACTGCCCGAAACTCTCTTTACCTCACAGTTGTTGATTTCATTTTCAGAAAGCCTTTTACAGCATCATTTGAAACATGCTCTTTTCTATAGGTCAAGAGAAGCAAGGAATTATTTTTATGGTGAAAGATGGGTTAATGTACTGATTATGTCTAGATCTAATTGGGTATCGGGTAAAGGACTTTAAGAAACAAAGCCATTACTAAATGTATATTTCAGTAGTTCAGTTCAGTGTTCTGCATAAAATGTTCCATCCAAGAAAAAAAAAAAAGTGCTACAGCTTTAGAGTTCCCTTTCTTCTGCAAATCCAGGGACAAACTTCAGTGCTAGTGGCATTCCTGAGTGCCATGGAAACTCCCAGACAGTAAGACAGAGGATCAGCTCTTTGAAGCATCTATATTGGTTGGTTTTGAATTTGCTGCATAGGTGCTACGTTCTCAGGCAAGCAGTGGTCTGTGATAAAGCAGGATAATCACCACCAGATCAGGAAAAGTTGGGGGAAAAAGAATTATCCATTACTTTTCTAATGCGGATAGTTGCTGTGCTTGAGTCCCTGATAGGACTCTACTCATGAGGAGAACCGACCTGCTTTTTGAGTGTCTTTTGTAAGAGTTACATAACAATCATTAATGAGAAAGGAGAAATCATTTAGCTTTTAGCTCCTGAGATACATGGAAAATGCACTGTAACTGTTCTAATATGCAGGAATTTATAAGATATCAGTTCACTAAATTAGGCCTAGCTTTAATTACATGTACAGGCAGTTATATCACGTCATAAGAATTCCGGCTTCTCATTTTCCATTCCTAATTCCTCATAAGCCTCAAAAGGCAGCAATGACACCAGATTTATTACAAAAACAGTGGTAAAGTGCGTGCCACTAAAGAAATTGTTGAAGAGCCTCGGTACTGTTAGCATCCTAAATTAGCTAATATACCACTTCAGTGAACATTTTGCTACCATCTTTTTTCAGCTGGCAGAAGAAATGCATAAAAAAACATTGAGAAGTAGTATACTACGCACAAAAGAAATACCAATGATACCTTCAGTGGCATTTAAGATCAGTCATGTTTATGAGGCTAGTATTGCTGAATGATTAACTTGCATATAGGTTAGTAATGCTGGTTTAGCAAATTGGAGTGGATATTGAGCTTTACCCAGCCCAATGTAGAACAGAAAAGAAAGATCTACCTTAGGAAATAACTTTTCCATAATCACTTCAGTGGTGATGGGGTATTTTTAGGCCTGTGACTAGCGGTGTTCCCCAGGGCTCAGTGTTGGGTCCAGTCCTGTTTAATATCTTCACTGACGACCTTGATGAGGGAATAGCATCCACCCTCAGCAAGTACGCCGATGATACAAAGCTGGGAGGAGTGGCTGACACGCAGGAACACTGCGCTGCCATCCAGCGAGACCTGGACAGGCTGGAGAGCTGGGCAGGGAGAAACCTGATGAGGTTCAACAAAAGCAAGTGTAAAGTCTTGCACCTGGGAAGGAACAACTGTTTGTATCAGTACAGGCTGGGGGATGACCTGCTGGAGAAGAGCTCTGTGGAGAAGGACCTGGGGGTCCTGGTTGATGACAGGTTGGCCATGAGCCAGCAGTGTGCCCTGGTGGCTAAGAGAGCCAATGGGATCCTGGGGTGCATCTGGAGGAGTGTGGCCAGCAGGTCAAGGGAGGTGATCCTCCCCCTCTACTCTGCCCTGGTCAGGCCCCACCTGGAGTATTGTGTCCAGTTCTGGGCTCCCTGGTATAAAAAGGACAGGGATCTCCTGGAGAGAGTCCAAAGAAGGGCTACAAAGATGATTAAGGGCCTGGAGCATCTCCCCTATGAGTAAAGGCTGAGTAAGTTGGGACTGTTCAGCCTTGAGAAGAGAAGATTAAGGGGGGACCTAATTAAAGTCTATAATTATCTTAAGCAGGGGATGCAGGGGGAATCAGCGAGCCCCTTTTCAGTGGTCTGTGGAGACAGGACAAGGGGCAATGGCTGCAAGTTGGAGCACAGGAAGTTCCGCACCAACATGCGGAAAAACTTCTACACAGTGAGGGTGACAGAGCCCTGGGACAGGCTGCCCAGGGAGGTGGTGGAGTCTCCTTCTCTGGAGATATTCAAGACCCGTCTGGATGCCTATCTGAGTGAAATGTCCTAGGGAGCTGCTTTGGCAGTGGGGTTGGACCCAATGATCTCTCGAGGTCTCTTCCAACCCCTACAATTCTATGATTTTTGGGACTGAGGAAGTAAAACTGTTGCCTATGCGATAGTAAGATCTGATATGCATCCCATGAAGGTGATGGAGGGGAACATAAGGGGCTGCATAAACCTTTCAGTGTCATGTAACTAGAAATATATGTATTATATGGGAGGATGATAATGTGGAGGCCATGGGCATGTCAGCAATTCCCGATTCCATTACTTCTTCAGCACATACTCTGGAAGTTTGAGGAGCATTTAGGTTTTTATGGATTTAGAAATATCACTGCAAAATAGTTATAATTTTTCTATCATAAGAAGTGATAGAACAATTGCCATTTCCACAGTGCTCTCAGAAAACACTGTTCTTTCCCTATAGCTAGGATGTCCTCACTTCCTCAAGTGATAAATCAACTATACTGGAAGGAAAAAGGCATGAAGAAAAGAGAGAAGAGAGTTAATTTTGATGTTCTCTGGGGAACGCAAATGGTTTTTATATTTCTCTTTGGAATTGTATGGATTAAATCATGATGATGGCCATAAGTTCAAAGAAAATATAGGCATATTCTTTCAGATATTGAGATATGTGGTTATCTGAATGCAAAATAATTTGTAAAAATGTTCATGTTAAACTACCTTCACTTTAATAATGAATATTTCTGACATATTTTTATTCCATATATTACTTTCTGACAATATGAAAAGTCTTTGACATTCAGAAATCACATCTTTGAAGACTTTGAGGACAATAGAGAAAGGCAGTGAGTGCCTGTTTGTACTGATCTCCATGAAAATAGAATTTTTCTCCATTCTGTACGGGAGGTCTTCCCCTTGTGAAATGGAAAGAATACTGTTAATCAAATATTTAAAAAAAAAAAATAAATCTGGAGTTTGATGCAGAATAAGTTTGCATCATTTTCTCACATTTTTTCCACTCAGGATAATTTATACTCCTGTGCATTCTCAGGAAAAGACAGCTAAGAAAATTTGGGGCTAAAACCTCAACTACTCTGAGGTGCTGTTATTGAAAATGCAATTTAAATTTACATACCAGGAACCAGGAATAGACAAAAGAGACCTTTTACTCAGAAAAAGAGACTGCTTAGAACTTGGCCATTCCCACTAACGTGTAATTGTGTATTTGTATTATAACACTATGTAGGTGTTTCTTGAACTACAGTGTAGTGTGACTTTTAGTCATTGATCACCAATACCAGCTAATAGAGCGTCCATTAAAATGCAATTTTTGTGGAATTACTTAAGCATGAAAATAATAACATTTCTAATTCACAGAAAGTCACTGAAGAAAACTGCAAAGAAATATCTGCACCTTTTTCACTTCATATGACTGTGAACTACATTTTAATTGTTTGAATAGGATTTTCATTTATTTTAGTAGAGAAATGATCACTTGCATCATTACAAATTCTGAGTGTTTAGGAAGTGGACAGAAACTCAACTTCTACAGAAAAACCTTTCCCCTTTCTGACTGTAAATTGAATGAAGATGTATGAAGAAAGGAAGAGGAAAGTATTGCCTTGCTTTGCAAGACTGTCAGCAATCTATCATTTCTGCAGAATACTCTCACTTACTTTGAGCCTTTGCCCTCTTTTGTCCTGTGAAGCTATGTCCTACTTCCTCTTATGAGTCTTCAAGGCACCAAAAAGCACCAAAAATGAGACAGGACCTTGGATGTACATGCTAAGACAAGTATATTAAAATTAATGGGATTCACAGAGAGGAAAGTGCCATATGCAGCAATGGGAATAAAGGTCCATTTGCTTCTTGCAGGAAGAAAAGCTCAGCAGCACAAAAAAAAAAAAAAGTGCTGCTGCTGTTTTCTTTATATCCTCCTTTTTCTTTTCTTTTTTTGGTCTGTCTCCTGTGTGGGAGGTCTAATGGACAGTAGACAGAATGTTGTTCCAAAGTACAGGAGACACACCAGGAGTTCAAGGAGAAAGCTTAGTCAATGCATAGTTGTGAGCCTATCTGTATTACTATAAGGAGTTGCAGATAGTTTTCTGCGGATTTTCGCTGCTGCAGAACAGTCTGTCTTTCTATTGACTCCTACAAAAATACCTTCTTTAACTATGCCACATCTGTTTAGTCAGGCAAAAGGGGAAAAAAATCAACATCAAAATATAGCTTGACTTTTAGTAAGCAGCAGAGGTTATGATAGTATACAATTTACCTCCTCTTAAAACAAAGAAAGTAAAACCAAGGGGAAACTGCTTCAGAATGGCTGAACACCTTTCAGCTGTAGTTATCTGGAGAAATTTCTGTTGTACTGACCGAATAATCTTTTCCTTCCCTTTCTCCTCCCTCCTCCCCTCAATATTTTACACAATGAATTGTACAATATAGAAGCATGTGAAATATATTTATCAAAGTTATTACTGTCACAGAGATATTGCTATTGGTATCCTTATTTCCAAGCTTTCCTGCTTAGGTTTTTCTCTATTTTTCAGGCTTTCTGTTGTTTCTTAGTGTGTTGTATTTCCTCTCCGATACCAAACATCCAATTAATGCCAAGCAGAATATTGGTAAATGTTTGAGTTTTTAAGTCTGTCTCTGTAAGAAGCTACTGTATGGTTTTGTCCCACTGTATAAAACTACAGAAACTAGTTATGTACTGCAGCCACAAATATTGCAGCTGATTTCCAAGCCCTAATGATAAGCAATTCCATGAACCACAAAAGTGACAGTATTGTTTCTCATTCCTAAAACACTCTCTGGGAAACCACAAATCACTCCTAGGACTGCTGTCAATAGCCTGATTAGTAATACAAAAGCAAGTGGCTTAAGAAATTTGTATGCCATACAGAAAAAAAAAAATATTGTGTAATATTACTGACAAGTAAAGTAATTTAAAGATGATGAATCATAATATACCCCTAAATGCCAAAATTGTCAACAAAATTGGCCTTTTGTATCTGCTCTCTGTTTTTCTAAAAACTGTGAGGTACAGCTGGGTCATATTTTCAGGGTTTCTTTTACAAACCTAGATTACTCCACTCCCTCCTCCAAATACACAATATATAATATTCTCACTGGTTTGCAGAAACTATTTGGGATTGATTCTTTGCTTGGTTGTTCTTTTTTACTGAATGTTTTGAATACCATTAGATGGTCTTCCCAACTGTCATGGGGTAATCAACATCCTTAGGTTGAATAATAAAAATATGACAGAATATGGCTACAGGATATGCTTGTATGAGATATAGCATATCCTGTAGTATGCTGTAGAGATTAAGGACAAGTCAGTCCAAGTTGGGGTTTTTTTAATGAATTTTGAAGTTTTTATATTTGATTTTCTAAACTAGATAGTGAACGATAGTTCTAAATAAGAGAGCTGATTAGAGTAGCTTTCCTCACAACATAAGGAGAAAATCTGGCATCCTGCAGTCAGATCCAGTACTTACGCATTAGGTTTTGACATTTCTGTATAATTTGGCTGGAAGGTAATGGAAAATGCTCCAGTTCTTACCCACTTTTCACATCTGAGAAGTTATTTGGTCTGTAAGAATGAGTAAAACAAGCAACATCTTGGTCAGCAACAGCAATAGATTAGAAATGCATGCAGCACATAGCAAATCCCTTTAGGGTCCATTTTTTCAATTATCCTCTTTCAGAAAGACTAACAAATGCATCTTTATTTCTTCAGTTTTCTCTGTTCATGATCGACAGAACTTGTTGTTAGGACCTGTCATTCCAGAGCACTTTAGACATCTTAATGTGCAGCCATTTTTCCAGAAGCCTATGGCAGAATACCAGAGTTTGATTTCTGGGGTAGTGAAATAAAGGACTTCAATTTAATTATTAATTACTATCTTAGCAATCTTTATTTTTGTGATAAAGCCTACCCAGAAACTTGTTTGGATGTAGTGACGAGTCTCATATAGTAATGATTCCAAAAGTTACTTTCTCCAGGGACCCCTTTGACATATAAGAAATTTTTCTGCTTTCCATATGTTTTTTTCCATATGGTTTTAGATACCTCTTCCCTCAACTTTGGGCATCTTCCTCCTTTCTACATTCCCCAGGATACCATTTCTCCCACATGCTTTTGTACATTGCCTAAGCTAGCTATTTCACAGAGTGACAGAATGATAGGCGTTGGAAGGGATCTCTGGAGATGATCTAGTCCAACCCCCTGCCAGAGCAACTCTATTCAATTCTATTTCCTCTTTCCCCCAAACATGTCAGAATTTTTTTCCCTCAGGAAGTAACTAAAGAAGATAGTATGGAGAATTCGTGGTCTACCAGAGTCCCAGACCTCCGTACAACATTCTTTTGCTCACTCAGCTACTTCTTACAGTAGAGAAGTCATATTAGAAGAAAGATAGTACTCTGCTTTACCCATGTGTCAGCTGTTACTTGAGCTGCTGTGATTGCTCTTCCCTTAAGTCAGTTCTGAAAAGTTTCTATCATAAGAATTACTGTCATTATCTCTCAGGTTGTGAGGCTTCAAGTGTCAGTATTGCTGTCTACAGCACTTTCCTTCAAGGAATGAAATTCCTTCGGGGAATGAGTATTTGAGACTATATCAAGAACTTCATTATTTTTGTGTGTGCTTGTATTATAAGGTTCTTATTGTAGTATCTGATCTCCAAATCATTTTAATAAGTGCGTTCCCCATGAGTTTTTTACAAATATAATTTAGGGAAAATACCCAAACTATTCTTTTTGTTCTTTTTTTTTTCACTTTTTAAATTGTTTGTGGCTAAATATTTGCTACATTGCTATTAAGTTTATCATGATAATATTTTAAGTTATATTGTCCAAAACAAGAGAAAATGCCAGCTCTACTAAAACAGAAGAGAATGATAAAAAAATTTCTATCTTAGAAGGCTAATCTCCTTTTCCCAATCTGTTCATTCAACTGGTAACTACATTAGTTTATCCTGAGTATATAAGCGTCCTCTCTGCAAAGCCCTGACCATATCAGTGATTCTCCTTTTGCTTGTGAAATATATGGAGGCATATCCCACTGTTTTTTCAGATAAGGTGCATCAGATGCCCTTCTGAGCCGGCTGTTTCTAAGGAAGTTTGGGAAGAACACTGGAGGAGTATCAGCTCTCAGTGACTCTGCATCCTTGCTTATGAGCACCCTGTTAGGCTGTTTAGTGTTTACTCATCCTAACAGTTAAGTAAACAAGCTAAAAAAGTGCTTCTGTATAGGTCATAAGTTCCTCTGTGGGGAGAAGTGACTCCACACAAAAGGTGAAGGAAGTGACTCATTACAGCTAAGAACAGTATGACCCATGCTAGAAAGACACAGTAAACTGAAAGGTCATTTCATCCAGCTAAAATGGTTTTGTGCATACCTATGAGTGAGGGAGAAGACAGGGATAACATCAGGAAATTTCCAGGTACAGGTGATAAGATAAATCAACAGAATAACAAGGAGAAGAATTTTAAACAATTTTGTCAAATTTGGAAAATGTGCTGAGTTTCCTACCCAAAAGGTAAGAACATATTAATATAAAAATAATATGATAAATAATATGATTAAATTTTAGAATTAAAGTAACTTTTATATCACCATAGTTTTAACTTTTAGCATGCTTTCCTCATCTCCATTTTGAACTGCTTTATAACTTGTTATAAGAAGAAATTATATAGGTTGACTGCTTTACTAGATTTGCAAGACATTCATTATTAATAATCTAATGTCTTTGAAGACATTATTCTGTGAAGAATTGTTCAAAATGATTTCCCTTAACATATTCATAAATATTAAAGTTGGCCTCACTACTTTACTGGTACAGAAAACTAAATATGTTTTTTCGCTTTTCTTTTTAGATGATAAAACTAAAGTATATTAAAAAGGTGTTGAAGGATGAATCTCTACTCTAAAATCAAATCTAAGTAATGACATTCTCATCTTGAATTGCAGGTCCATTACAGCAGACTGAAAAAAGATTATTTAAGGTTTGAATAGAGAAACTCCACTTCGGATTTTTACCCAGCAGGCGCACAGCTAAATGCTACATTATTCTCTCCAACCTCTATTCATTCTAAGTTTCTTTTGCCCTGAGTTCAGTTACCAGGTTCCACAATCAAATCAAAGTAGACCACCCTTTTTGCCATTCTCGGACTGTGGTCCCATGGTCATCAATAGGGTATGACATGAAAAAGGCTCCATGCTGACTTTAGATAAGATATATCATCAAAGTTGATCTCCTCTCCCTGGTGACCAGAGATAGGACACAAGGAAATGCAATGAAGCTACATCAGGGGAAATTCAGATTGGACATTACAAAAAAAGTTCTTCACTGGGTGGGTGGTCAGTGTGGAATACAGTCCACAGTGAAATCATCATGGCACCAAGCCTGACAAAATTCAAGGAGTATCTGGACGATGCTCTGAGTCATATGATTTAGTTTAAGGTAATATGTTGAGAAGCAGGGAGTTGGGTTGGATGTTCCTTATGGGTCCCTTCCAACTCAAGACATTCTATGATACTGCAATCCTATATAATACTGAGATTATTTCACTGGTTTTATGATGGTGCTTGCCAGGCAATATCACAGTTGTCTGAAGTTAGTGTTATGGGAAAAGCTCTTGAAGTATCCAGTGAACCAACAGAGGGAATTTATGTTTCGATCAGCATTTAGAAGGGGTGTAGCTTTTCTGTGATACCCTCAGGAGCTCTGAAGCAGGATGTAGTGACAAACCTGAGTCTTCTCTAAAAGCAGACTCGTGTCTCTTTTTATGAAGTGTCTGTGACTGCTTTTATTTATAGAAAGACGGTTCAAACTAACTCTGACTTGGCACTTCCCACTTTTAAAGACAATATCACATTTCTAAACTTCCTTTCCTTTTTGAGTTGACTCTTATATATTTTGTCTTTTATGGCTTACCCCAAGATAGGTCTTCACAGGGAGTCTTTTCTAGTTCTGGTTCCCAACAAAAGAAAGCTAGAAAAACTCTGCTTAATATGTGACATTTGGACATTCTTTACCTATATAGCTTCTTTGAATTTCATGTGAGCTCTAAGAAGTATGTAACAAGTAAACTGTATAAATTAAAAGTAAAATATCGTCAATTGTGGATGGATTGTTATAAGAAATGAGGAAGCACATTTCTGGTACAAAATCAACCCCTTGTAAATTCTACTTCTCCTCCAAAGCATGGAGCATCCTAAAGCCTTTCAGAAATATTCCTAATATGTGTTGTACAATCCATTTTCCTAACCTTGCTTTAAGCAATGTGTTTCAGCTGAGGTGCTCAGTTTTTTGATCTATAAAAAAAAACCCCCAAAACAGTGTGCAGGCATCAGAATGGAAAACTGTAGCCTGAATTACTAACCTGAGACCAAATTCTAGTAAGGATAATTTTGTCTGGAAACCTCACTAAAAAGATGTACTTTTGCCTTGTTTGGTAATTCACTGATGGGATGAGGAAAAAGCAATTGACATGGTATATCAGGACTTTGGCAATACTTTGATTCCACCCCACATTGTGTTCCTGTAACCAGACTGGAGAAAGAATGAACTGTATTGCTGTTTGCAATCTCTTATCATTTTTGTTCCATAACTTTTTTCAAGGGAAAAAACAGATTATTTGGATGGTAAATGCATTCCTGATGACAAGTTGCTTGCTTGTCTTAGGTTCTCACATAAGATGCAACCATTTGAAAAACAAGAGGGATAAATAATATCAAATAGGGGCCCAGCTGATTGAAAAAATACACTGGAAAAGCATGTACCAATGTTTTAATGTCAGATTGAGTGGAGATGTCAAGTATTTTATAGCATTCTGCCTTATGCCCAGTCCTATTCAGTATTTCCTTTAATATCAGGAATAACGGAGTGTAGATTGCCACCACCAAATTTGTAGAAGATACAAGACTTGTATTTAATGTAGAAGGTAGGATCCACATTCAAACTGTTCTTGATAAATTGGGGAATTATTCTGAGGTAAACAAATATAAGTTAATAAGGCTTTGTATTTGGAAAAAAAATAATCAGAAGACCACATAGAAATATAAGTGGCAACTACAGAGAATGATAGGCAGTTTATAAGAAAACACAACTGAAATATAACCCAACAAACTGATTCTGGTGCAAGACAGGTGAACCTGTGTTGGTTATGGAAAAAGAAGCAAAGAATACAAGTAATAAAGCAGAAAAAACTCTATTTCAATTGGCCTCTGCAATGTCTCAGCTGGACCCTCACATCAGGTCTTTGGCACTATATATTAGGGAAGAGACAGGCCAACTGAAGCAACTAAAAAAGAAAGCAGTAAGAATATAAAGTCTAGAGGACATCTACCTTGAGAAAAAAACTAAAATGAGTTTTATTTAAAGGAGAGAACTCGGTGCAGTAGTGAGAAGACATGCAGACATTCTTCCAACATGGAGAGTAGTAGAGAAAGGACAATGACCAGTTATTCACTGTTTTGCACTTTCTGGGGAAAAAAAGAAAGTTCATATCAAAGCAGATTCAGGACACTGATGAACTCTTTCAAGGTGTAAGCACTGGCAGAGGCAACAGGGAGAAGCTAAGGAATCTCCCTCCACTAAGGGAAGACCCGAAAACTCTATGTTAAAGAGAATCTAAGGCAATTGTCTGGTGTCATTCAAGATGGGGAAGATGTAGGTGATTACTTAAAGTCTTCACTGCCTGCTCTTTACTGGTTCTGTGACAGCCTCACTGGAGCCCTGATAGTTGGTTGCAGCACTGACATTACTTGTTTGCTCTTTCCACTATGCTTCTAAAGGAAATGAGGCTTTTGTGGCCCAAACGTAAAACTCGTATTGTTTAATTACCATTGTGCAGTTCTGTCAGTGCATAATTTGGCCTTATCTGTGGTTTTCTTAATGTTTCAAGAATCTGTATCTGAATTTGCAAATTCTACAACTCCTGATAAACTCAGTTGAAGGGCTTGGACATTTATGTAACTGCTTCAGGTTTTTCAGCTTCTAATTTTATATATGCTGAATATACCTCTAGTAGCACATTTTCATTACATGAGGATAATCGAATATTTTATAGAAGAGAAATAGAATGCCACAAAATCACTGGGAAACAAACAACAAAAATGCCAGTATACCTGCTAAGATACCTCTTAGCACATCAATCTTGCCTATCTTTTCCTCAAGATTATCACAACTGAAAATGTTTTCTGTATGAAAAATTCTTACTAGCAGAATAAAGCAAAACATGTAGATAAGATGTCTATCTCATATATGCTCATCTTTAAAACAAGGCAATGCATCAGTGAACTACTTGCTGCACATCTCAGGGATTAATCTAATCCTCATGCAATATAAAAAGGGATCATACATACCACAACCAATTTTCAGGAAAGGATAATGCAGTATATCTTGAATATTCGTAGTAATTTCTAGGCTGTGCAGATGATCAGTATTCCACTTTGAAAAAGTTTTTCAGTCCCTAAAAGAAAGACTAGAGCATGCAAAGTGTGTGATGACTGAAGTTCCTCCCTCACCAGTTTACAGCAGTTCCGGTTATTTAGTTTAAGAAATGAAGTTTCCCAATTTCACAGGAGTTTTAAATTTTCATTTCAAGAAGACTTAGCTTAAGCCATTGAGAGCATTCATAAGGAAATGTAACTCTTACCTTAGAATATATTTCCTGTGGATTTTGCTAGAATGAAACACATTTTGTACAAAAAGTCAGTAAATTTCAACAGAGACTTGTCTCAGATGTGGCTGTGACTGGGTGGAGCTATGGCAATGCTGCATGACACTGCATGCAAGGGCCTGTAACCATATAATGGAAGAAGCATTTAGCCCCATTTCGCCTTTGGCTACCGCTGTATCCCCTAAGTGAGAATATAGATAAGGAAGGATGGGTTAAGCCTGTTTCTTTAAAACTGGCTCTAAAATCAAAATGTGTTGTTTAATTCTGTTAATCTCATCCCAGAAGTTCATAAAAAAGTAAGACCATCCTATGCCCCACGGAGCTCACAGACGGGTTCAAGTCCTTCCAAATGATACTCATCGATGATTCAGCAAAGTATTGGTCATGTAACTTTAACACAACTGCATATCAGTAAGTCTAGGCAAATGCTTAAAATGAAGTAGGAACCAACTACCTTTCTGGCCAGCTCCAGCATGTCCCCTTTGAACATATGAAATGCCACAGGAATATATGCATTTAAAAAAAAAAAAACAAAACAAAACAACAAACTGTGCTTTTCAGGGGAAAAAAAGAGTACTTCATTCTTTCCCGTTTTTCTGAAATGTGAGGTATTATATACACATATGTTTTAATCTTCAGAGAAAATGCTGCTCTGGGTGGAAAAGAGTCTGAGACAGAATTTCAGCTGAGGTGACCTACAGCAATTAAAAAGCTAACAGTTTTGATATTTGCATTTTTTCCCGTCCTTGAACTAGTTTATCTAGAAAACTGCCCTAGTCCTCTAAGAGTAAATCTTTTGTGCTGGGAATGTGCTTTGGTTTTGTTGCCTTCAAATTGTTGCTAAGGTAGATGCACCTTTCTGATATCTGAATATCATTTTTATTTTTGTCTTATATTGTTACAGCTCACAAGCTGGTCAATATTGCCTGCTTTTTTATCACCATATTGTAATAAGGTGTTTTTTCCAGTTAGCATTTGGCACCAATGGTTATTCCTTCCCACCTCTTCCTCTCCTTACAAATAACACTTGACACATTCTGGATTCTTGTTTTCCTGCACCTTACTGCCCCTTCACCCTGTGTTACTTTGGTTTCAGACTTCTTTGTGAAATAGCATCAGGGCTGTAAAGTAATAAAGAGTTTGAGGAAGTCTGTAATGTTTGAGGAACTCTGTCTGAATCATGTAATGAACATCACCAAGTCTAGTTGAGGACATGCTTGTTTGACAACATTTCTATAGTATTTTCAGCACCCTCACTGGTATGGTAATAAAGCCCCAGTAGAGAAACATAATGAAATCCTTTACTATGCAATCAGCGGGTCGAAATTTCACCTGTACATTTGATGATTAACAAAAGAGCATGATGCATCTTCTGGCTAAACAGTGCACTGAAGAGCTTATATCATTCTTTAGTTCTGTTATAGGCTATTTAATAACTTTGGGAACATCACATCTTCTGTATCTCAATTTGTATCTGCTAAATTGGAATAATGTTTCCTTTCTTTTTCCAATCTCTGTCTTGTTTATTTAGATAGAGAGTTTGAGAGGCAGAGAGTGTCATTTAAAATACATCTGTGAGAAACCTTGCACAAAGAGACTCAAGATCTCTGTCACAGCAAAACTGAATGTGACAGTGCCTGTAATTTATTTATATTTTACCTGTGCAATAATGTATGCTAGTCACTGGTGAATACTAACCTTCAGTTTGTCCTGAAATGTTAATCATATATGTAATCCTTACAGGTCAGTCAAACTTTACATAAAGTACCCATATTTGTAAGAACACAATTTCCCTTAAGTCAAACCCCTCTGAATCCAGGATGCTGCAGCCTGTCCTCTTCTGCACCATGTGTGAACATTGTCTTCCCATTCTGTTCTTCTACATGTAGCTGGTCTGACTGAAAGGCAGTCATCTTAAATGCTGTTAGATCAGTCGAATCAGCATACAAAGATAGGCACGAAGTTAAAGAACTCATGTCATATTGTTTCATGGGCCTTATTTGATCTTCATTCAGGTGGTATCATATCAATAAACATCTTTCTCGTCACACAAAATCTGATGTCTGACATAATAAAACACATCTCCCGAGAGGAAAAAAGTTATTATTTGTGTCATAACCTTCTGCTTGCTTTCAGCAGGAAATATTTCAGGAAATAATGATCCTTTCACCACTATTTCCCTGGAAGCTAGCATCCGAATACTTATAAACACTTCAGTGCAAAATGTTTTAAATCTACTGTATCTATACAGGATGGCAGAAATAAAGATTAATCACATTTACGTCTAAGTTTTATTGCAATTAGAAAATTAGAAAACAGTTTCTGTTAAAGCTTTTGATACTGTAGCTTGCAGCATGGCATTATTAGGCAGGAAGTTTTGAACTAATTTCCAGAGGGCAGTTATAATTTTTCTTTGGTTCAGATAAATAACTTAAAACATTTCAGTGCTATGAAATTGAGTAAATATATTGAAGAACAATTTCGAGGAACACAAATTTCTGCTTTAAAAGATTTGGGATTATTTTTAAGTAAACTTTTGTATGACAGAAACGAGATTTTATACAGGGGAAAAATCTCTTTGAACGCTTCCTGACTAACACTTTTTTTACTGAAATTTTTCCTGAGTAAAGTGCAAATGTACTCGTATTTTAAAAGGAAAGGGGGAAAAAAAAAGGAGGGGGCCAGTAAGGCTCGGTGCTGTTTTATCCTTCTTGGAATGTATTTCTTCCTTTTTCCTATATTAATGCATCACAAGAATATACTTGGGGGGAAGATTCAGAGTGCTAATCTTAGAGCCTGTTCTTTCCCTATGTGGCCCTACCATTCTAACCACAAGAAAGCACTCTCAAACACCTTCTCTTTGTTTTTTCTTCCCCCACCCTCTGTTTGGATTTACTTCTCTTTACATTCTTTGTTGCTTATGTAGTAACATTCATGAAAGATTGTTCAATTTTTCTCTTTCCTCCCTCCATTTCATATCCTGCAGATGTAGAGAATATATCCCTTGTTATCAACCATAATTTATGTATGTGTTGAAAGTAAAAGTGCAAAAGCATTCCTAAGTCCCCAGAGATCTCTCCTTCCGCTGGTACAGATCCCTCACCTGCTGTGCTTTCAGTTCCAGTTCATGGGAAAAAACATTGCCCCTTACAGTATTTTTCCTCAGCTGACTACCCCTCCTCTGGAACAATTTCAACTACTCACTTCAGAGCAAGAGCTTAGAGCTTGTCAGTAGTCTGCCTATTGCACTCGGCTGCACTAACCAGATAAACTCAGCATGAGAAACCCAAGCTGAGATGGATGTGAACCTACTCAGTAAACAAAAAGAAAACGAGTGCCCTTCACACAAACATAAAGGGTCTCATTCTCAGGGGACGTGAGAAGGCATTGCCAGCTACAGATTTATTTTTAAAGAATGTAGGCCAGATTTCGCCCCCTGGTTACACCTTCATTATACAATTATTTTTATCTTGTGACTGCAGTGAGGACACAGAGGTGTAATGGAGGACAGAATTTGGCCCCATTAGTATGTGCCACTAATGAACATTATTTTAAGATGCAGGATGAAAAATTGTCTGGACAAGATTGACAAGGCCCAGAACTGGAAATGTTCTTTGGCAATGTGTGGTTGGGTGTGGAGGGACAGATGAAAGAGAGAAGAAGCTTTGAGATGAAAGATATCACATATTCTGTCACAACCCCTGGCCAAAGTGAGAGCATGCCAGTCCACACCAGTTTGCATTCAGGAAGTGAGGGACCCAAGGGGTCAGTTTAGCACCCTCTTACATTGTATGGAGGTGGAAAGAATGCCACTGGAGAAAAATTCTAGCCCTGGACTGGTAGGTTAATTGAAAATTTTGATTACACTTGCAGAATAATCTTTTACTTCAAATATGAGATGCACAAATTGATCTCTCAGATATTTTTATTTTGTTCCAAAAGAAAACAAAGCTTATATGATAATGCTATTTGTCAGTTCCCGACTGATATGTTCTGAAACATACCACTGATTACAACTAAATCTGACAGAGAGGAGATGTCTCAAGAGTAATGATGTTCCAAACAGGTAGCTTATTTGTGCATGTTTTCTTTTAAAAATCAGGAATTATGCAAAGAAGAAATAGTTTGGGGTTGAAATTTTAGGCAAGAGACACAGAAGTGTTTGGTTAATAGCTGAATCCAGAAAGCTATAGGGATGCTACAGCAGGGAACATTATCAGTATTGGACAATGTTTCCGTGTTATTTCTGAGGTAGGGAACTGGTATATTCATAACCTGAAGTCAGAAGCACCTCCAACTCCAAACCTTTGCTGTAACTGTAGCTTCAACCCTATGATTACACACTTGTGATTTCAAGTCCTGCCCATAAGCTGAAGATACCAATATTCTGTACAAAGGCTGTGCATTATGCTGCATAGGATTTGGGAAAGCAGAAATTTTTTGCAATTTTCTCCATGTAGCACTCTAGGGTTTTTTTACTGTTTTCCTACTTCTCATCTAGTAAGTTTTACTCTTCTAATCTTGTGCATGGTGCTGTAGGACATCACACCACGGGGTGGGGGGAGGGAAAAAGCTCTTCTTTGGGGTTTTTCCCCCTTCAGGTCCTGCCTTATGTCAAACCCATGTTTCAGTGATTGGCAGCTGCTTCTAGAAGGCAGGAACAGATAGGCTGAGAGTCATGCATGGCAAGCCTGTCAGCATAGATGAAACAGACCACTGCAATGTTTTGGTTTTTTTTTTTTCTCTGTAGGCTGCTAGAATTTGGGTGGCCAGGCAGGAGCTGGTGGTTTGGTAATGCTAAAGTGGCTTGAAGGACTAGTAAATTAATCTGAGAAGTGCTGCCCTTATTGGGAAGAAGTTATAAAGGTCTCCCCAGTTGCATGTTTTTGGCTATTCCTAGATGAGAAAGCAAGTTGAGGTGCGCTGGGTGAGAAGGTGGCAGTTGCCTTTCTTGTCTGGCTGTCTGGATCAGTGCTGATACTGAAGTTGGTGCCAGTCACAGCCCTCTGACTGGGTGCCCGTTGAAGCCTGCAAGCAATTGCTGCCTGCTGCTTTGGTCAGGTGTAGTAAATTCTCAAAAGTGGGCCAGGGCTTTTGCACAGTCCAACTCTGCAGCATGCATTAGGACTTTGTAAGGAGGTCTTGAATCTGTCACAGGTGTGTGCGAGTATTTTAGCCATTTAGCTATAATAAAGTTTTGCTATAGGAGTGTTTATATTTCTAGGTATATGACATTTATTGATAGAAGGTCTAAAGCTCTTGTATGTGTGAAATCCAAACAAAAAGCATGTTTAGAAAGCTGGAGCACAGGAAGCAGCTCCTTTAAAACTTGTCTGGACAAGATTTTTGAAAGAAAAAGAAGCCGTCTTTAAAAAATAAAAAAAAGTATTATAACCCTGCCTAAATGTTTTCCCTTACATCCTGATTATTTTCTTTGCGTTGACCTGAGTTAACTCTGCCCCCTACAGCATTCATCCTATTGGTATAGAAAATGGAAAGCTCAGTAGATTGCCTAGAGAGAGTTTCTTCAAGTGTTGGTGTTAAATGGCAGTGAATTAAAGAAAGCTGTAGCATGAGCCACAATGACTTAAAAACATGTTATGATATGTGTGGCTTGCATCTATTGCTAATGATGTAAGAATGATGTTTGTGATCCTTGTTGCTGTAGTCCTCTCCCTATAGAAGCAAAGGACCTTGTCAGGAGCTTATGTTTGGTTAATTTTAAAATTGCATGAAAGACAGCAGTTTAATCCAGCTCATACAGACAATTGGAACTGCTGACCTACTACAGAACTGATTGAATTTTGATGAGTTGAATTATCTCTAAATTAAGCTGCTTGGTATTGCTTGTGGTTTGAACAAGCTTCTTTTCTTGCATAGGTCCTAACTGGAAAGAAACTGGACAAGAAAAATCGGGAAATAGCTCTTTTGCTATTTTCAAATTAGATTCATGGCCATATATTCACTAGTGATTGACATTGCAGTCTTAGATTGCTACTTTGAACAAAATTTTCATGAAAACACGAAGATTTATAGTCATTAGCCTAATTTTTCCACTCAAAAATCATCTTTGTTTCTTGGGGTTAGGAAGCAACAAAGGCTTTATAAGTATAGTTTGCTCATATGACTTTAATAGATTTGTTCCAGGCTTCCTGTTTTCCTTTTCTCTCTCTTTCCTAATGAGAATATGACTGGTGTAATATCAGTCTTGGCAGCAGTAGTAGTAGAAATACATGCATAGCACACCTAGGTATCAAACGAGAAGGTGTTTGGAAAGATGAACAAGCCCACTTTATCGCCATGGGGTTGAAAGCAGCTTCAGCACTCTGTTTTGTGACTTTTCTGGATAGACAGAGAAGTTCATCTGGCAGTGGGGAAGGCTGCTGGTAGAGTAGGTAGGGAAGGTAAAACAAACTAACCCTACAAAAAAAGCTAATCCTAAGTTTCAAAAAAATTCAAATACAACTTATGTGGAGGAACGGGGCAACAGATTGTAATGAAGGAGCATGGCATATTGGTTCTGGTTTGTATTAAGGGATGAGGACAAATGCAGGTGGCAACTGCAGAATGCAATGAAAAAACTTTTTTTTTTTTAAATAAATATATATAGAGAGAGAGAGTTACAAGCACTATAAGCAAGAAAGGCAGAGGAGTAAGGAAAGGGTTTTGAAGTGCTTTGTATACTGCTAAAGAAACTTCTCATACAAAACCAGCATAAAGCAAGCTGTCCCTAGTTAGAGAACACACAAACCTTTTCAAAGAACATCAGCCTGATGGTATATTTGAAGAAACCCAGAGGGTTTTTCTTTTCTCTCTTTTCTGACTGAATGTTTGCATGTATTAAAGTCCTTTGGTAACAGGTGCATCTATGAGCCAATACAATGCCTAAATGGTCATCCACCAATAAAGCTCAGTTCAGCAAGCCCTTAACCAAGTTATTCTGTGCCACTTTAAAACTACTGCAGTTTTGATTGCCATGCATTAAATCTCAGTGCCTTCAGGTGTGTCCTGCATGCAGTAGACTCACATGGGCCTAATTTTTGTTCCAGGTGTTATGGGAGTGTATTGACCATTTTGGAACCACCTGGAGTTACTTCACTAACTGAAGAAATTAGAACGTTGTTAGACAGAAAGCTCTAAGTTCTTTATGCTGGTGAGTAAAAATTATTTGCTTGTAACATTGGTGTCAGTGGTTGTTCCTATTTTATTACTTTTTCTTTTTTTTGGTAGTATTTAGGTAAATATTATGAAATTGTCTTTTTGGTTTTAGAGGAAGACGCTACTGTGGTTCTTGGTGTGATAACAAACCCCTGCTGTGTTTAGTTTGCTTTTCTGGCATTTTGTGAAGATATTAGTGTTATCTATTAGTAATAATAATAATAATCCTCAATTTTGATCTGTGGTGTGAATTTTGTCTTTGTCCTTAGAGCTTTGAAAGTAAAAACATCATCATATGTCTGTTTTCTGAATGGTATCTTGCAGGCTCCTTGAGCACGGCCATAAGGATATTTAAATCTACCTTTTGCTTGGATTGTTCAGTTCAGCTCAAGTGGTTAGAAGGGAGTTCTTCTACAGCGTTCTCACCTAGTCTAAATGAACTATTTTACCATTCAAAGGCAATTCTTCAATTAACTGGGTTCAAGCATAGACTGTTAGTTCAATATCACTTTACCTAAATCACTACATCAGTTTTCTCTGACAAACTACAAATTATCTGCCAGCAAATATTCACCAAAACCTGAAATGCTGTTCTGAGCTCCAATAATTATTTCTTGGTGTTATGTGAGAAAGTTTTCTTGTCTGTGCCTAATATAGCTTTGCAGAGTGTGTGGGCAATTAGCGAGGTGGCTTTGCATAGTGTGAAAAAGGAAAGTCCTTTTTTCTGCTGAAACAAGTTTGAGCTAAATAGCGACACGTACCAACTTCTACTAAAAGAGAAGGCAGTGGACTGTAGGAGCCACCCCAAAACGTCTTTTATGAGACAAATACTAGGGTGTCAGGTGTCTGCGGGTGCAGGTATTCCAGCCGTACCGTCCAGCTGGGACCACAGAAGTGATGTGATTTCTGAGGTCTGGTGCTGGCTGAGCCGCTGTGGGGGGGTGAGGGCTTCCACGCAGGATCTGAACCCGGAGATTCCTGCCCTCCCTCTCCCCGTCTCTGACGAGCCGGACCGCCGTGCTCAGTCCTGTAGCCGTGCTCAGTCCTGAGCCGGGAGAGGACCGGTAGCCCGTCAGGTTACGCTTCGGAACACCGGGAGCCCCTGCCCAGGGAGGGAGGCGACGCGGGAACGGAGAGATGCTGCGGAGAGAGGCTGGCGCGGTGGCCCCAGTGCCCGCAGCCCCGCACCTTCCGCTCACAGCGGCGGGGCCCGGGCGGCAGCGGGGGGAGCATCCCTCCCTGGGTAGCGCAGGGCAGGGGGCGGCGCCGCAGGAGCCCCTGGAGCGGGGAGGCCGGACAAAGGCTTCCAGGAGAGAGAGGGAGTGGCAACCGGTCGCCGAACCCTGCGGCGGCGTCTGGGCTAGCGGGTCGGTGTCCGCCGCGACCCGGGGGAAGAGGGGACGAGTGAAGTTCCCCACGGGCACGGGGAGCCTCGGGCCCCCAGGAGGCGGAGAGGGAGGTGGCGGTCGCAGCCGCTTTCCCAGAGGCGAAAGCCGGGCGCTTCTGTGCTGCTATCTGCCTCTCCTAAGGTGGCTGCCGGGGAGGGGGAGGCGGAGGAGGAGTCGGCTTCATCCCCGGGCGGGCGGTGGCCCCTCCACTGCACCAACCTGCAGGCGGGCTGGAGGCAGCAGCCCCGCCTGGCCTCTGTCTGCGCGGGGCCGCGCCTCCCCTCGCCTCCGTCCCGGCAGAACCGCCAGCAGCCGCTTCCCGCTGCGCCGGTCCTGGACTGCAGCTTGCTGGCGGCGAGGGCAACAAGCAGCGGCATCTTGGAGCGTCTTTTTTCCCGAGTGCCCTTTCATCTCTCTCAGTCCGCTCCTCTCTCATACCTGCAGCCTTTCCTTCTCCTTCCACTCCTCCTACCTTGCTATTTCTCATTTCCCCCCGCCCTTCTCTTCCCATTTTTTGGGGGTTTTTGGGGTGTTTTTGCTTCCCTTCTCTTTCTTCTCCCCCTACCCTGTTCTTTTTGGACCCTCTTCGTCTAGTGCCTCTTAATTTCTTGATTCTTCTGATTTTTTTTCCTTGGACTTTGCCTTGTCATGTCAAGATGGAAGTCAGGCATGACTGGCTCTCCTCATCCCCCCATGAGGGATTCGAGCAGATGAGGCTGAAGAGCAGACCCAGGGAGCCTTCCCCAAGCCTCAGCAGAGTAGGTGCGAACTTCTACAGCACTGTCAAGCAGCAGGACTACAGTGCCAGTGTCTGGCTGAGGAGGAAAGACAAACTGGAGCACGTAAGCTAGCTTCTATTTCCCCCTTTTATCTTCTTTCTAGACCACTGTCCAGGTACTCTGTTAGGCTACGTCTCTACCAGCTTGGACTCCAGAAGGAAAGTGTTGCTCCAGTAATTGAACATAGCATTTCCCAAATGGTAGAGAAAGGAGCTGCTTAGAGGTCCCAGACTGGCCAAATCTAAAGTAAATAGGATATCAGTTCTGTTCCCAAACCACATGCAAGTTCTGCTCTTAACTGGAAGTATCGTTTAATGTTCTCATCTTACTCATTCGTCTATTCCCGCAAATTCAGCACTGATGTGGGAGGAGAAAGATTGGGATGGTGCAGATGGAGGTTAGAACATGTAGCTCACAGTGATTATAATGCAGTTCTAGGACTGGTAAAAGGAAATAGTTTGGGGGGAGGTTCTTGTTTGGTTTTGGGTTTTTTGTTGGTTTTATTGGGGTTTTTTTGGGGTGTGTGTTTTTTGGGATGTGTTTTGGTTTGGTTTTGTTAATTCTACCTGTGATTACCCTCCTTCCCCTCCCCTCCTCCCCCTCCCCCTTCTTTTTCTTCTTCATGCATGGGACTTTGAAAATACTCAATCTCTGCCCCACAGAGATTTCCTTTAAGACATCTATTCCTGCAGCAGTAGTACATGACTTAACTGTGTTTGGAACCACAATAGAACCAATAGTGTGGATAGCTCTAGTGAATATTTTATGAGAATTTAAGGTGCTTCTAAGTATTCCTATTTCAGACAATGTTTGAAAGCATTTTTCATGTAACTTCTAACAGCAAGGAAATGGCAGGAGATGACCTGCATACTGTGTAAGAGTTTTCTGAATAGCTTATTAGGTGAACCCCGTTGTTACTGTACAATCAAAACAGGGAAGTAGCTGCATTTACAGGGATACAAAAGAATGTGGATGGGTTTGCATAATGCAACAGCCTGCCATTCTTTACATTAGTGAGTAATTTGCAATCACAGTCACATTGACTTCAAGATTCACAGAAAAATATTTCTTGTGGTTCAGGCACCTGAAGTCTCTTTGTATAGAAATGGTCTCATTACAAGGAAGTATTGCCTTTTATTACATGAAAATCCTAGATGGCATAGTAGAGTCCTTTAAAGATGAAACCTGGAAAAAGCTCCTCTATCAACTAGTTCATGGAGTATTACCCTCCCTTCCCAGTAACCTGCAGAGTGTTTTGTCCCTGCTAGTGAAATCTTAAAACTTGAGCTATTTATACTTCTGAGGGAAAGGGCAAGAATTTATGAACTGTTGGAAATATCATATTTCAAATGTTGAGAAAGGTACTGAATCCTATCTGCCATAATTTTTGTGACTCTCAACACTAACAACAAGGCTTTGCAGTAGTAAGCTTGTAAGCAAGAGTATTCTCCCTTTGTGACTCGGGAAGAAAGGTCAGTGCCTTATCTCAGTACAGCTGATGGCTGAAACATAGAAAGCACATGAGTCTGAGCTTTGGCTTTTGTAACAGGCTTTTGTTACCTGTGCCTACGTGTTGATATATGTCATCAAGTGAATGATTATTAATGTAGGGGAAGGGGAGAGAATAATTTGTCAACAGTTTGATAGCTAACTACTGTTCTGGTAGGTGAATGTTAGCATGTCCAGATACCTGTATTTTAAATCATGCCACAATATTGGCATGGACAAGGAAAATAGGCATTAGTGTGTTTGAAGATTACAAGTGCAAAACCTTTATTTTGTATGTGGTTTAGTTGGTTTTGTAGGGTTTTTTCTTTATGAAATCACTATTTTGTAACAACAGTATCTTCAATAACCCTGCAGCACTGATGTGAAAAGCTTTTCCTGTAATCAGTTTGGTATGAATGCATGTTCTTCTGGGGGTTTCCCTCTCATTTCATCCAGTTATTTTTGTTCCCAGAGACCATTTGAACAATGTAAAGAAAAGAAATTGGAACACTGATATTTCTTGTTTGCCATGAAGTATATCTCATTGACACTTATTGTGAAAGCCCTGCAGTATATTAGATATGCCACTAGTATATATATGCAAATACTTTGTTTTAAGGTTTCAGGTAACTGCTTGGCTCATTATTGTTCTAACAGAGAGGTTATTATGTAGCTCCCTTTAATGAATCTAAAATAAATATTTATTTCCAGATTGTATTTTGCTTATGTAGTTTTGGAGCAAGGTTGTTATTTTCTATTTTCAGATACATCTTTGAGGATTTTGAGTGTTTTCTTGCCAAAGGAGTTATTTCCTGCACTCCACTCTTCAAGTTCAAAAGCCAAATCAATTAATTTGAGATACATAATTTTCAGTGGTTTAGCTTATGACCAATACTGGGAAATGAAGTTACACAAACTTCATACAGTGCATGGAGAGCATGAATAACACTTCATTGCAGCTCCCTTTGAGAGACAATCATGTTGCTTGATACCTACAAAAGAAAATCAAAATACAGGGAGTGAGCGTTCATAGGGCACTGATTTTGACATTATACCATCATAAATTTGATGCTACATAATGACAGATATAAGCAGAAGAAGGGTGTATAATGAGTGTGAGTCAAGATATGCATGAATAGATTTTGAAGTTTTGTATGCACTATTTAGCCTTGTGAAGGGGGTTGGTTTTTACTTCATTGAAATTATTTCTTAAATTTATTTCAGTCCCTACCACAGTGGTTGTAGCAGGGATAAAATTGGGTCAGTATGTTTTATACACTAATTCCAGTAAATCCTTTTAAACTTACACTGAAGTGAGTAGAACATTTAACTCATACGTGACACTTCTTATTAATATGTATATAGTTTGAGAGACTAAAAAACATCCTCTGGAGCCAGTTTTTATCAGGTTGTTTATATTTTAAAATCTCAAATATACAAAGAATTTGTTTCTAGATTTCAAAACGGTAACAAAGTTGTAGGATTGGGCGTTGTGAGTTTTGGTTTCTAGGGTTTTTTAAAAAATAAAATTTGAAGAGTGTGGTAAAAAGGTTCAAAATTTACCTGTTGCCATATCTCTTCTAAAAGCACAGAATGAGTTCAGTTACACAGCTATGGTATGGTTTCTTTGCAATTGTTCAATACTTAATTATTGACTGACCATATAGGAAGTCAATCTGGAATGTGTTGCTGGCATCTTGCTAGTTTGATTGCTCTTCACATGGTTCTTTATATAGTGTGCCTCCTCATTGGCTAATTGCGTTTGTGCGTTATCTTTTTTTCAAGTGGCAGTAACAGCATCTGTCATTAGATGGATCTCTTGTAACATGCTTAAAGATAGACCAGTGAGCAGTTTTTGCCTCAGCATGTGGCTGTTGTAGCTAATGGGTCAAAGAGCCATACTTTCAGTGAAGAAATTACTAGAGGTGTGAGGAACTCTGACATTGCAGCTGTGACCATAGTGATGTTGCAAACCTTTGGCTGAAATTCCCAAGGAGTTGATTGTTCAGGTTCAATGTATCCACTTCAGCTGGTTTCTCACACCTTTTTGTGAAGCTGTTTGCCTGGAACTGCAAGTGTTGGAGTGAAAACTGTTGTGTGAAATAGTCTTAAAGTCTATTGCATAGTAGTGTTTTGCTTATTTGTCTGGCTTTGCCTTTTTTTAATGAGATGTGAATTGATTAGGAGAAAAAGGAGAAGGAGGTAGGAAAGGGGAAAAAGGAGCTAACTTGATAGCCTTTAGCTGGTGGGAGTCACCTATGTCTGGTTTAATTTATAGCAGCTCTCAATCATATCTGTGTATCCTTCAGTAATGACAAGTACTACATAGGTTCTTGCCTAGTAACTCCGCTTCAAAAACTTGCAACTTAATCTCGTCTATTACACAAACGGGATGTCGGCAGTCTTTAGTGGTTTGATCTTGTAGCAGACCATGGACAGTAACACTTTTTATGAAAGAGAGCAGGAGTACTTGAGACACTAAGAAAGTTATCCTTTGTGAATACAATCACCTCACAAATGCAATCACTTCACTGTCTGTAAACGATGCCCGAAGAAGTTAGCTTCTGTGGTTGAATAGAAGGCCTAGTTTAGGCTGCTTTCCTGTCTAGAACAACACATACTAAAATACTGCAGTGAAAATCTCTTTACCAAACTATCCAAAGATGGAAACAGCAGACCAACTGATGCCAATGATTAACAAATCCCATTTCACTGGCATTCAAGATGGGAAGCCATATAGTCTTAATCATTCCTAAAAGAGGAAGTCCTGTACTGGCAACAGACTCCTCAGATCTGTCTCCCCTGATGAAGCCCTTTCCAGAGGCATGTATACTTATGACTAACCACCTCTTGCCTTGCCTTTTTGGTAACATTATTTAAGGCCTGATTCCCTGGCCTTTTTATGTAGCTTTATTTCTGAGAGTAAAAAATACCTTACTAATGTCTTGGAAGGTCCATATATCCTCTTAAACTGAACATTCCCTGTCATATTTCAGAATCTGAAAGGAGGTTTCTTAAAGTGTAATTTGAATAGTTTTTTTAATCTTATTTTTGTGTTACTAGATTTCTCATTGCTAGATGGCAGCTGTTAGAGTGAAAAAGTGTAACGTGAATTCTTTAGTGCAGTACCGTTTATGTAGTGCCTGTAACCTTGCGTAGTCTGAAAGGACAATCAACTTGCTTGCCATCTGTCCTTTGCAGTTCTTCGGAGCTAGGAGATATCTAGATTAGGCAATGCTGGGATCCATATAATTTAATTAGCTGAATTTAGGGACCTGTGCCCCTGCTGGCTGGTGACCTGTATGCCCAGATTTCCAGGAGAGGCAACAATTAAGTGGATGTGCACCTAGGTGTTATCTTACCTGGTGGGGATGTTGTTGAGCCATTTATTGAGAACTGAGACACTCCCAGATTCACTGGTCTTTAGTGTCATAAAGGAAGTTCCTCAAAGTGGCTTAAATACTGGGATGCTTCTAAATGTCTGACTAACTACTGTGCCTTATTTGGCAGAAAGGCCACTCAGAGGAAGTGAAGAATTGTGTGCTTTGAGTTAGGAGAATCTCAGACATTCATGAGGAGGAAGAGAGGGAATGAGTGACATGTAGGTGACAATGAAGTGAATTCATTTAATCAGAAATTAATTTTATTGGATCACAGACTTATTCTTATGGAGTTTTTTTATGCTTATGCATCAAAACTTAAATTTGTTGTTTTTCTCTTTTAAGGTTTGCTCCTCAGAATTATTTAGGTCTTACAAGGGCTTTGCAAATATAAGATGTGAATATTTTTATAGGGATTTGGCTTCTTTTGTTTTGATGGATGTATTGTATAATTTGACTGTGTAGATAATATCTAGCACTGAACAGAGAAATATTAGAGTGGTATTTTTAACAATACTTCATTGGCTTGCTCTCTAAAGACAGAGACAAATCTACCTACTTTTTCCACTTTTGTATAACCTGTAAACCTACTTCTGTATGTGCAATATTTGTAGATGAATGCACTTGTTGTGCATTTTATTATTTTTTCTTATTAAAGCCAAGAATTTAAAAAAACTTAGTAAGTTCCATTTCTGGTTGTATGATGTCAACTTAATCAGCAGCTTGTTTTATAATTTATGTAGTTGTTGCAGCTCATAAATACCAGTCATTCTATTCTAATTTTGTTGCTCTTTGTATTTCAGTATTTACAGTTGTAATGAAATGCTTAATGGAATAAATAAGCTAACGTATTTGAGAATTGTTACTAATAAATCAAATAGTGATTCGGATAATTTCTGCTATTCAGATACATTAAATAAGATGGCTATCCTCAAGACATTTTAAACTGTTTGGAGCAGAACCAAATTTGGAGCAGTGCTGAGAGGGGGATCGGGACCAGTTTAACATTCACGATCATATTGTTACTCCACTAAAGGCAAATTTACTTGGGGTTATACTTTAAATTGATTCTCTAAAAGCTAGCATGTGCTGGAAAAAGCCTATCATAAAGACAGATGTGTACTTGCTTTGAAACACGTGAATGATAAAAGTTATTAACATCTTCAGCACTTCCAGCCACAGTAGACATGGCGTGTCTCGGTAGTGCTTTTTGTGTAACAGAAATTGTCCTGCTGCTCATTAATTTCTATGACTGGTCTCTTCTGGGCAGGATTTTTTTGGGAAGGGAATATGTGTGCTCAACAAATGTCAGGCATTGCCTCACCTGCAGATAACTACTTCTGGGAAGAGTGTTAAAGTTAAGAGTGATTTGTACCCTACAGCCTCAATGCAGTTTGTGCGCTTCAGTTTGATCTTGTTCCAAACCCATGGCAAAGTCTGCATTGAGTTTTCTACTGTGGATATAAGTTGTATACTAAGTCCTTGAGAAGCTGTGGATCAGCTCAGCCACCATGTGTTTGGGGGGAAAAAGCAAGTTCAATATATCATACTAAGCAGTTGAAGGAAAAAAATAATCTGAGTCCTCCCCTTTTCTTGAGCTTTGAGTCTCTGGATTATCATGCTAGTAGCTAGATGAATGTTCTCACTATTTGAGAACACTTTGCAGTTAGCACAGGTGAAAAATCCTTGACAGGCTATGAAAAGGACAGAAAGTATCCTAATGTAACAGATGGCATGTAAAAACTGTAACGGTCTATGTGAGCATACAAAAATTATATAGATCCAGTTGCCCACCATCTAAGTCCACATTAAGGTATTTCAGAATGGAGACTAGAGAAGTTCTTGAAACTTAAATTACCTGTCAAGACTAATGAATCAACAAGTAAAGAAAACTCAAAACTAATTTACCATTGACGTTATTTCTTTGCTCACAATCAGAATATTTCTGCTCCTCATCAGAAAGTATAGGTGAAAACAATGCCCATCATGCTAAAATAAAATCAAACTTAAATTAGAGTATGATCTCAGTTTAATGATAGCAGGCATGTCTGATTTTGTGTTTTGTGCTCATTTAAGTGGAAATGTGTACGTGCTTTAATTAAAATAATTGGGGGAAGAAAAAAAAGCCCTGAAGTCCAAACAAGCCCACTATAAACCAAACCTCTTGCCTCTTATGGAAAATCAATTAGGTGAGCAACTAGAAGAATGTGTATGGATGTAACTGGTGGCTACAGTAAAGATGGAGACTCAAGTTCTGATTTTGTTGGTTGGTTTTGTTTAGGTTTTTTTTTGTTTGTTTTGTGAATTTCTGCTGTTTCTCCATAGTTGTTTATTGGGAAGAATGCATCAGTATCCAGAAAGCCTTGTGTTCCTGGAACACTAAGAGAAAAGACATTAGAGGACATACAGAAATTCTCTAACAGCATCTTTCCTATGTCTTTCTGGTGCCTGTTGGCAGAAGCTGGCCTGTTTAGCCTCTTCATTAGTAATGATAAAAGAGTCAGCATAAATTAGGTTGGGAAATTGAGTGTATTAAGCTAGGACTAAAACTCTGTCAGCATGCTCTAGGACTTGAATGGCTCTAAGTACCTACATGGTATGATTAGTGGGGATTTTTAGTCTTTATAAACAGAAGTTGATGTACATCTGTAACCCTGTGTGTTCATTGTTACCTTCTGGAATAAAGTAATTCAAAGGTTTCAAGACAGTGAATTGGCTGAGGTAGTGATCGCACTTTTCCCTTCTTTGCCTGAACAATTCATCTGATCCCTTCTTCCTGCTTATTAAGTAATAGTCTTGTGGCCTAAGCACTGTTTTCAGTCCTGTGAAGTCTGATATTGAAGATACACTTTCTACTGAACTTTGTGGTTGGTCTTTGCCTTATTGAAAGGTAGTTTCCCTAAATTTTCAACAGGATTTATAATGCTAAGTTCTGGTAGGCTAGTGAGCCTAGCCTTCATGTCATTTAGACATGACGTGAGTCACAGTTTGAGGTGTTTGCTAAGTGATGCTATTTATACATGGATGTCTTCTGGAAACCCAGTACATTCCATGAAGAGCCAGCTGTTACTATTTACTGGGTAAAAAGTGATCTGGGGCTTTATGGTCCTGTATATAAGTGCTGCTTAAAACAACATGGGATGAATTATATTCTCTGCAGCTTCTATTGGATGTGAGTTTTAGATCCCTGAGAACATACATATTTTGAGTAAGTCCTATTACATAAAAAAATGTTACATAGCCACCCTGGTTGTAGCAGCTGATTGGACGGTTCTAAAGAAATATAACTTCAAAATTAATGGCTTAAAACAGGCAAACAAAATGTTGATGAATGAAAGCCCAACAATTTTGAAATTATTTGCAATTTAAACTATTTTTGGAGTGACTTTTTTTCTAGAATGTGACTTATACAGAATCTGTGATGCTGAAGACTGGTGCTTATTTGGGATGCTGCGAGCATAAAAAGATCATCAATACTCCAAATGCTGTTTCTGGCCCTTACAGTGACCGTGATTTATTATTTGAATAACAACAATTCCTTTGGGTCTAGCACGAAACAAAGTCAATTAAGTGTTTTGGAAAATGTTATCCTTTAGAACAAAGCAATTTCTTTTGTCGATGTGAGCTGCTGTCCCTGCAGACTTTTCTTTCAATTCCCTATTGGGCATGTGGCAGGCAGATAGCACCTCACCCTTTCTGTGTTTTCTTATTCCATTTTATGCTGTATTGTTCTCTCCAAGCTTTGTTGTCATGGCTTAGTGGCATCAAACTCCAGCTGCGGAATGCTGGAATGTGCCAGCCTATATTCTCTGGTCTTAATGCACATCAGCTAAATCAATTTGTTTCTGCAACCATTCGACAGCCGAAACCTTTGACTTCTGGAAATACCAATTTTTAAAAAATATTTTTTCTTCTGTTTGTGAACTTTGTTCCCAGAGTCTGTCTGTGCTGGGGCTGTTCCAAGCATTCTGTTTGGCTTTAACTCTTGCTTCGTATTCAACTTCTGAAAGGTAGAATATCACACAAATATTTTCCTTTTCAGTTTTGTATGTTTGGATTTACTGACTGTCCTGGTTTCAGGTGGGATGGAGCTAATTTTCTTCCTAGTAGCTGGTATAGTGCTGGGTTTTATATTTAGTATGAGAATAATGTCGATAAGCGCCTTCCAGTAACCAAAGGGGCCTGTCAGAAAGCTGGAGGACTGTTTACAAGGGCAGGTGATGATAGAACGAGGAGTAATGGATTTAAACTGAAGGATGGTAGATTTCGATTAAAGGAAGAAATTCTTGACTGTGAGGCCAGTGGGGCGTTGGCATAGGTTGCCCAGAGAAGCTGTGGCTGCCCTCTCCCTGGCAGCGTTCAAGGCCAGGTTGGATGGGGCTTCGGGCAACCTGGGCTAGTGGATAGTGTCAGTGCCTGTAGCAGGAGATTGGAACTAGATGATCTTTGAGGTTCCTTCCAACCCTAACCACAGATCCACAGACTGATACACACTGATGTTTTGGTTGCTAAGTAGTACTTAATTTAAGTCAAGGATTTTTCCAACTTCTTATACCTTGCCAGCAAGAAGGCTGGAGATGCAGAAGAATCTGGAAGGGAGCACAGCCAGGACAGCTGACCCAAGGCGGGCAAAGGGATGTTCCATACCATATGATGTCATAATCTGTAAATAGCTGGGAGTAGAGTTGGCTGGGCAGGTGATCACTGCTTGGGAATGGGCTGGCCATCTGTCAAATGGGTGGTGAGGAACTGAATTGTGCATCACCTGTTTTGCATATTCTGTTATTAGTAATATCAGTATTATTTTTCTCTTCCTGTTAAACTGTATTTATCTCAACCCATGAGTTTTACTTTCTCCCCCTGCCCCTTGATTTTCTTCCCCATTCAACTGGGGTGGGAGCTGTCAGTGTTCAGCTGCATGCCAGGTCAAACCACACCACCTACCCAAACGAAAGCCTTCAGGGTTTCTTTTTTTCCTACAATTTCATCTTATCATTTTTCATGATGCTTGATGTTTTAGTCATTTTTCTTTATCCATCTGTCCCTGCCCTGCTGTCCCCTTGAACTTCTCTGGCACATCCACAGCCATATTTTAGTATTGCATGCCAGCTTTTGTGATGCTTTGTGTGTGGAACTGCCAGGGAAAATATGGTGAATGAAGCAGATGTAGGATCTGCAAAAATATAATTCTCTTCCAATGATTATTCATAGTTTTTGTACAGGCAGAGTAACACTTTCTGAAGTTCCTAGGTGGTTTAATATTGTAAGTCCTGATTATGCACTTTTGAAATCCCTGAATATGTGATTAAAATGGAAGGTTTTTGACTTGTGTGACAGTTTGAGTTGGGCAGCAGCCTTGCAAGTGTGAGGTACAGACCTAGTAATATAAAAGGCAATGGTTACTTCAAGATCAACAAAAGGTTTTGCCACCAGTGTGACTTGATGTCAACCAACAGCATATTAATTCAGTGTCTTCTTTCTTTGTAATTAAATGAGAGGTCAGATGTTTCCAGAGCGGAGAAATACAAGCAAATGTACTGTTATACCTTGAAAGGGATGCAAAAACTGTTTCTTAGTATTATGGAATCTATTTTCCAAGAGATTGCATGTTTATTTTTTAAAATAGACACCTGAGTGCATCTTTTGAAGTCAGTTTGTCCAGGTAGTGAATAGGTTTTTCTCTGATCTAGGAAGAAATTCTCAGCAGATGTAGAAATCCTTGCTTATTATAGGAGCACCACAGTATAGTTTAATACTTTCTGATTTACAAGCCACAGTACATGAGATACGTGGAGCATTGACATTTGTATGTGGTTTAGATCTCATACTTCCAATGTATGTTTTGTTTGTATAGCTTTCTTTTTTTTAACACATTGCTTAAATAAGGTGGAGCGATTGTTTTAAAAGACTGTAAGATTCCTTCCTTTTTGGTCTAATCTGGCTACTGTATTTGAGTTGTTGCTTTCTAAGATTTCTTTTTTGTTAAAAGTCTGTTCCCAACAGCTAATTGTGATTTATCTTTTTTATGTTGGTTTTTTTTTCTCCAGTATTTATAAGATTAACTTTTTCTGGTTGGTTTTTTTTTGGGGTGGAGAACCTTTGTTGCTGCATTTATTCACTTTATGATTCTGTTTGGCATCAGATGTTCCCACCTTATTTCTGGCCATCATTAATTTTCTATTGCATACCTGGCTAACATCTTCAGGCTATAATGATGGAAATTCTGACTCAAGTAGAAATGATTGATGGGGGACCAGGTACTGATGGGCTTTTGATTATTGCCACCATGATTGGAAACACCTTCTCAAAATACCATTCTGAATAATAATTGCATGTCTGATTAGAGATGTCATGATGATGTAATCTGAAAACAATATAACTACTGGTAGTGGCTTCTCTTCTGTGAGTTATATTTGATTTATAGTAGATTGGTTTAGCTCTACTTAATTAACTTTAATGACATATTTATATATGGATATGCTTTTAACTATTGAGATTGATACTGTAACTGATAGGTTTGTTTAGTTGTATTAAGTGCATATTTACCACACATTGTGTTTTTCTAGTTGTAGCTAAAAAAACTAAAATAGGCCTGGCAGCAGAGAGGAAGGTAGCTGTCTTATATTATCCTGTCTGCTGTACTTCTCAGGAAGGGGGAGATGAGTGCTTTTTGAGAACAGCTGAGCCACGAGGTCTGGAGAGGCTTTTAAGGTGGAGGTAGAACAAGCAGATTAGGAGAGGAACAGAGAAACTTGGATGAAACTGTAGACTGGAAGATTACAGAAACGAGCAGAGAACTTGGTTTGTTGTAGCGTGATGACAGAAAGATAGAAGCTCTTTCAGGGCTCTGGAAATGAAAACACAGGATTGTTCAACTCAGCCTCTGCAAGATTTTGAATGGGTTAGCCAAATCAGAGGAAAAGATCTGCCCTGCAGGATAATAAAGCCCAATTTTTTTTTCAGATTTTTTTTTTTCATGCAGCAGGTTTGAGTTCTGTGTTCTGTATTAGATTACTGGTTTTGTGCTAGCAATTAGAGAGGTAGGGTGTGTGTGTGGGGGGAGGGGGGTTGTTTGCTTGTTGCTATTTGGTTTTGTCTGTTGTTTTGGTAAACATTTTGATATACTCAGTGGTTTCACCTGAAGGCTCAGTCTGAAACAAAGCTCCATCATGAATGTCTGCATTTAAACTGTCCAAATGTAGCAAGATGAGAATAGAAAAAACAACTTCTGTGGTTGACTCCTTGGATAGTGGGCTCGAAAAACATAGCTGAATGTTGATGCAGTGATTTATTTATTTTGTAGTGTAATAAATTAATGTATATTGAACCACAGACTCCAATATCTGCCTGGGACATGTAGCCATTGGCTTATCAAACTAGCTTCTGTTACATAGCTTTATATTAGATGTATGGAAGCTATGCATACCACACAAAAGGAGAATAGGTAGAATTGACTGAATAAGGACCACTTTGCTTTCCAAAAGCTGGAACTAATTTTATCAAAGGACTCATGTAGCTGAAAGTCTTTGGTAGTTTTTACTGGCTTAAATTTTTTTTATTTATTTGCAGTTCACTGTGTGTAACCAGACACAAATAATGCTGATTTTTGGCTTATGCTTTTTTTTTTTTTAAACATTTGCTTTCTGCAGAGAAAGCACATTGGTAATTTCTGGATGGCTATGCTAATACTTTTGACATAAGCTCTTGCAAATGTACACTTGCACAGGTATTTGAGCTGTTTTCAACCTGAAAAAGACCACTCCAAATGTCAGTCTGCATAGATGTCACCTGAAAACAGAGGTAAAACTGCCTTGAGTGGAATACATTCTGGAGGATTCTAAACCAAGACTACAGAAATTAATTAATTCTTTCGCTTAGTTTCTGGATTATTCTACTGTATAATCTGCAAGGTGGTTATACTACTTGTAGCATGCATGGAGAGCAACACAGTCCCTTCAATCTTTTTCTTTTTCCCTGTGAGTAACCATTGCATACTATGGCTAATCTTCATTTGTCATTTGAGTGACAAGGTTCCTTGTCTTCCAAAGAGTATAAATTCTCTTTTTTGTGGTGCTTCATGAACATTTTACCTAATATGGAAAACATGAGTTGTTGTGAGTATTTCAAGTGAGGAAGTGCTTTTTTCCTCCTTTCTTCCTTTCCTTTAAGCTGTGGGACAGGAAGATATAATGAGTATGGCTAAAATCATCGGATCCAATGGGGACAGACGTTCTATGACCTGGAGATGCATTGAAGCACAGTATTAATAACAGGTGTAGCAATAGCAACAGTTTAAGTTCTTAAATTACTTTCACTAGATTTTCTTTGTTGATAAATCTAATTTCATGTTCCAGGTGAAAAACATTGGCCTGGTAGGCTCTTGAAATTATAATGATTCTTTCAACTTCTTAATTCATGACCATGTATACATCCCAATGGAAAACCCAATATGGACTAATTTCAAAGGAAGGAGGTGTTTCTTCAAGCTCAAACTGCAGAAAGTTCTTGAACACTCTTAAGCTTCCATTTCCTTGTGTTATGTTTTGAGGAGGTGAAGGTGCTTATTCTACATTAACCTTTTCATTTTGTCTTATCTTTTGGGACCTCAAACACAGGACTAGTTTGTTTTCTTTCCATTTCTAGACTCAATGACAGCTTGTTCTCATAGACCTCAAAAGAAGTTATACTCTACTTGGAAAATCTGTTTCTGAGCTGCCTAGGGGTTTTTTTTGTTAGGTGATTTGATGTGGGTTTAAGGATCTTTGGTTTTAATTTTTTTTCTCCACCACACCTTTTTTACTCTTACAGGAAAAATAACCCCCCTGGATTCTTCAGAAAAGGACTTAGCTGAGAATGAGGTATTTTTGTTGCTCTGGATTTCTAGACATCTCTTTTGCATGACTGTATAACCATTTATCAGTGCCAGCTAACAAGTATTTGCTTTGGCTGTGGACTAATTTTGATTACTTATTTAAAAGGAAGCTCACTTTTCAGCAGTTATATTGGTCCCCTCAGCAGTGTGGAACTTTACATTTGCATTTCACTTTCATAGGATTCCTGTCAGCCCCTTTGAGACTGGCAAAATCTGTCTGGATAGTAGCCTTGAGTTGTCTGTGAATTTGTTGCAAGTGATTCTGGCCAATTTTCCAGGTCATTAATGAGACATTAAACAGCATTGACCCTGGTAGTGATCCCTGAGATACTGATGTAGTATCTGACCACCAGTTGGACTCTGCTGACCACAACTCTTTCACCCCAATGGGTCATTCAGTTTCCAGCTCATTTGATATTGTTATCCAGTGCACGTCTTCCCAGTTTTTCTCTAAGGATTATGTAGGAGACTGTCAGAGGCCTTGATAATATCAAGATATGCAATATGTTCTGCTTTCCTCTAGGCCAGTCATCATACACAGAAGGGGTGTTCAGGTTAATCAAATACAGTTTGGTTGGGGTGAGTCCAAATTATGCCCATATTATCTTAGAATCATAGAAAAGCTTGGGTTAGAAGGGACTACCTTAAAAGTCATCTAGTCCAACCCTCCTGCAACGATCAGGCACATCTTAACTACAACAGGCTGCTTGCTTACTGCCTGCCTTGTTAACGTATGAAAAGTCTGACAATTTGCCCTCTCAGTAGCTAGTTCCTGAGCTTGGTCTCATTTTAAATATGGAAAATGCTTGCCATCTACAACTCTAAGAAAGAAATGGATATAAATTCCTCTCTTGTACCTACTTTTTAGCACACCTGCTTATTACCTTCACTGGGTGACTGCCAAGAAAAACTGTCTATAGTTAGACTGACTGTTACTCCAAGAGAGCTGAGACTGTATTTGTGACTCTGTGTGTGTGAAAGTGTGTGTGTGTGTGTTAGAGAATGAGTATCTGACAGTAACTGTGCTACTTTGAGATTCAAGATGTTGACTAAGAGATTCAAGATGTTGACTAAGTTTCCTCATCTGCCTGATGTTGCTTTTGTTGCAAAGTTAGGGTAGTTTAACTTCTTTTCACTTTGCCTGGCTCCAGGAAAAAAAAAATCTGTTGTTTGAAACACCAGTGGAGTTGAGCAGTGGAAATGCTGTTGAATTTTCATTTCGTTATGAGTTTATATTCGGTTTTTAGATTGGATCTCCTAAAGTTGGCCTAACTTAAATGTTTTGGGCATAGACAGGTAATGAGATCTTAGGACTGTGTTTGCCTTACTGTTCCTTTTAAAGATAGAGTGAAAACAGGCTTTGTTTTCCATGTGACCTTGGGAAAGATCATAATCTCACTGTAACTCATTTCGCTGTGTGTGTAATGGACTAATAGCTTTACTCAGCTTTTTATAAGGGTTGTGAGGATATATCTAGTGAAGATGATAAAATATATATGTGGGCAAGTTGTAAGCCATATGAATACTTTAGATAAATGATAATATAACATCTTTCACTTCAGCTTTCCAGAATAGAAAGTACACTGGCAATTTTAGATGCAATTCTATGCATGTCTCATCTGGGCTAATCGTAATGGTTGATATTAGGAATTTATGCCCAGCTTCCTGAGTTGCAGGGTCTGCCATCTTCCATGTGTTGCTGCTAGTGATTGCATGGTCAGAGGCTGAGCTGATTGATATGGTGATTTTTATAAAAAACCTACTTTTCTTCATTCCCAAATGAAATTACTAAAGTTCTTTCACATAGGCGTGCTGATACAGCAATGATGTTGCTGCAGGGTGAGCTAATTTTGATGTAGAGGAAGGAGCAGGGATGTATGAAGAGGGGAGGAGCTGATCAGAAACCTCCCTTTTGACTGCTGATGTACTCAGATTGGTTGAAATCCATAGAAAGATAGCATCTTTAGGGGTGTGTTTGACTTCATTGTGGCTTCTTACAGAGTATTCTTTGTAGGTTTCTGTAATTTTCAGCGTAGGAACTTAGATGGCTGTAGCCCAAGATTACAGGCTATTGCAATATAGAAGGACAGATTACCTCAATTACCTGTTTGTTCTGTGTCAGTATCAACATTAATCATTATCCAGGTAGCTTTCAGAAAGTAAAATTCTACTTGCCCAAATCCAAAGCATTACACATAAAGTATAAGACTGGATTACTTCTGTAGACCAGTCTTCTTGCTTTTGAGGTAGGGCTCCAACTTGCTTAGAAGTTATTTGATTTAGAAGATGTTTTCTCACTGCCTTGTATAACATGGGGCCAAGAAGCAAGCCAAAGCATATTGCCATGTGTTTGACAGGTGGAAGCTTAAATACTATCATATTATGTGTTAGTGTTTTCTAGGGTTTTTTCTTAGACTGTGTCTGAACAAGGACTTTTTGTTTGGCTGCAAGGTAAATTTGAGCTCAAGGATATCTGGGTCCTGGTTTTGAAAGGCAATATTACTATGAACAATTAATAATAAAATGCTTTTCAGAGAACCTTAATATTACTATATGTAACTTCAGATTCTTTTCTCGTCAGTCTTGTAGCATACTGATTTAGCTGCTGTTTGCTCTCAGGAAGGGCAAAACTTTGAGGCTTGTGTTACTGGACTTTTTTCATTAAGCTTGTAATGCTAGAACAAATTCAGAATGTTACTTACTAGTCATGTAATTTCCCATCCAAAGTGCTTCTTATCTGACTCCTTTAAAGGAGTGCACTTATTAAAACATATCCACACATGAAACACACATTGCAAGAACTTTTATAGCATTTATTACTATTTGTATACTCTGTGTTGCCATAGCTTCTCACACCAAGTTAGGATGCTTATCCTCAAATATTTGGATAAACAATGCAAGATGTTATTAGAGACACTGGCTTAAAAGAATTATGTCAATAAATGATCTGCAGACAAAGTGGATGTTCTAAAAATTGCTTGCATGGTCTTCATAATACCAGATGGAAAAGATGATGTGAAAATGAAAAACTGGAAACTCAGCCAGCCTGATCTGCTTGCTCTATTAGGAATAACTTGATGCAGCCTCTGCTTTAAGAAGTAGAATCTTCCACAAACAGAAGCATTGCAGTTCTTGTTCTTTTCTTTTGCATGAAGGATAAAAAGTACCCTAAACTCTGAGTTTTTCTCTATTTTAATTCCAGGTTTAGGAAAATACTGAATATAGTTATTAGCAATAGGACAAGGGTCAATAGGTTCGAACTAGAGCATAGGAAGTTCCATGTGAATATAAGGAGAAACTTTTTCACTGTGAGGGTGACAGAGCACTGGCACAGGCTGCCCAGAGAGGTTGTGGAGTCTCCTTCTCTGCAGACATTCAAAACCCATCTGGATGTGTTCCTATGTGACTTAGTCTAGGTGATCCTAGGCTTGCTCTGGCAGGCGGGTTGGACTAGATGATCTTTTGAGGTCTCTTCCAACTCCTAATGTTCTGTGATACTCAAGCTCTGTCTGTGGGTTCTGCCTTCAGAATATACAGTATAAAACATATTAAGTTTTGCTAGGTATCTTTCCTAAAAATACTTCTTCAAGAAAGAAGGCATTAAGGAAACCTAGAAAAACTCAGATCAGGGAGGAAAGAAGCTCAATTCAGGTCTGGGAAATCTCCTGCAGGTAAACTCACTGCTGTTCCTTCAGAGAATCACAGAATGGTTGAGGTTTGAAGGGACCTGTGAGGGTCAACTGGTCCAACTCTCCCCTGCTCAAGAAGAGTTTCCTAAAGCCAGCTTCTCAGGACCATGTCCAGATGACTTTTGAATATCTCCAAGGAGGGAGACTCTACCACCTCTCTGGGAACCCTGTGCCTGTGCTCAGTCTCCCTCACAGGAAATTGTTTCCTGACATTCAAATGGGACAGCCTGTGTTTCAGTGTGTACCCACTGACTCTTGGCCTGTCACTGGACACCACTGAGAAGAGTTTGTCTCCATCTTTACACCCTCCTTTCAAATATTTGTACACATTGATGAACTCCCCCTTGCCCTCCTGAATCTTCTCCAGATTGACTGAAGAGTCCCAGCTCTCTCAGCCTATCCTCATAAGAGAGGTGCTCCAGTCCGTTAACCATTTTCATGTCCCTTTGCTTGACTATCTTTAGCAGCTCCATATATCTCTTGTACTGGGGAGCCCAGAACTGGCCAGAGTACCGCAGGTGTGTACATTGCTGGCTCATGCTCTACTTGTTCATCAGGATCCCCAGGGCCTTTTCTGCAAAGCTGCCCCCAGCACATACTGATATGTGGGGTTGTTCCTTGCCAGATGCAGGTCTTTGCACTTCCCTTCCTTAAACTTCATGGGGTTCTTGTCAGCCCATTTTTTCAGCCTGCCAGTATCCCCTCTGGATGGCAGCACAACCATACCAGTATTCTATTATCTGCAGTCTTGCTAAAGGTATACTCAGTTGAAGCTATCCCATCATAATGAAGCTATAGCGTCATAATGAAGCTATTGAATAAGACTGGACCCAGTATTTATCCCTGGGGTACATTGCTAATTACTGGCTTTTGATTAGATGCTGTGCTCGATCTGACTAGATCCACCACCCTCTGGGCCTGGCCCTTCAGCCAGCTTTCAGTCTACTCACCCTGCTTTACTTTGTCAGCCTCCCTATAAGGATCTCACGGGCCACTGTAAAAGATCCATTATGAAACAGGGGTTTTGCTTGAACAAATTTATAAAAGCAAAACAGGTTACCACCTCATTTCATTTTTCTGAAGTCACCAAAGTAATTATTTAAACTGACAGGCAGTTTTTGACAGTGAACAGCTTAGTTACCTTTCTTTGTAACTTTACAAAACACATTTTTTTTTCATTACATTTCAGTCTACCTATACAAAAAAAGTGACATGGAGACCTATAAACTAATAGCTATTGTACTGGTGAAAAGATCACTTAAAAATACACACAATGGATGTATTTCATACAACTGTTTTTCAGAATGTAAGGGTGTTTTTGCTGGGAAATATGAAAAAGAAAATGGTGTATGTACTTGCTATCAACTTTTACAATAGTGTATGTTTCATAATTGCATCACTGGAAGCATGGCTATGAAATATGTTGCCCTCTGAAGTAAGTCACAAAAAACAGGACTGAAAGGGAGACTGAGTCACATAGTTTGTGTTTACACCTCTGGACTGCATTAACTTCATCCACAATCAAGTATTATACTTAGTTACATTTTAAGTATCAGGGTAAAAATTGTAAATAGTGGCTTCTGGTTAGAAAATATTTCAAACTTACTGCATTTTTGCTGTCTGGAATTATGACAGACGTATCTACTTCTTTTTCATCACAGTTTGTATAAAAATGATATAATGTTCTTCTCTTGCAAATTTGTCGAGTCCCCGTGGCTTAATATATTTATTATTTTTTCTGATGCTCAGTTCTGCTAATTTATCGTGAAATAAGCTGAAGAAGTTGAGTTCAAAGAAAGTGCTGCCCCTCATACAGAAACGTAGCCTGCAGTATAATTGTATTAGGATTGAGAAATAAAGCAGGTGTGCAAATTGTTTCTCAAAACATAAAGTCAATTCACCCTTACTGCTAATGTGTTTCTCTGCTAACTTGTCTTTTCCCCCTGTCTGCTCCTGCCTGTTTATTTCTCTGGGACATAATCCAAAGCCATTGAAAACTTACTGTTGATTCCAATAAACTCACGATCAAGGCCTTATAATTGTAAATTTTAAGCTCTGCAGGAAGAGATGTTGATAGTTTATATAGGGCCGATTACTGCAAAGCCCTTGTTTTAAGGGCTCTAGGCTGTGCTTCATTTTTAAGAGTACATTCAGCACAGATACTGGCTTGTTTTAAAGTCCTTTAGTCTGATATAGTTTTAAATAGACACCTTTTCTTTATAACTGTATTACATTACAAATGCTTGAAGTTTTGGGGAGTTTGGTTGTGGGTTGTGATTTTGCTTGGTGTGGGCTGTCTTTTTTTCTTTCTATTTAAACATAAATAAGCAACCATGTACTTACAGTATACCTTTTTCCCCCTCTAGCAAAAGGTGAAACTCTAGAACAGAAAACATTTTTTATATAGGGCTGTAAAGCAAAAATATCACATAATTACATTACCTTTTTTTTTCAGAAATGTTTTTTCCATCAAAAATAAATTTTGATGCGAGTAGATCATATGGTTTTAAGTACTTTTACACTTCTGTGAGCTTCCATGCTGAAGCAAGCAAGTATTATCTCATGATTTTAAAAATAAAAGTCACAAAGATTAATCATCCTGACTTCCTTCCAGCTCTTCCTAACACTGGCCTTGAGCTACTCGGGTGATTTAGAACCTGTTTGTCTTCTGTGCTGCTTGCCATCTGGGGTTCTGATGTTTTCAGTGTCTATAGACCTGGAATGCTGCAGAATAGACAGTCATGGTGCAGTAGGTAAGGGACACTATAAATCAAACTGCGTTCAAAAAAACATCATGATGGCTGCACTCCTTCAGGGAGAAAATACTACTGTTTCCACTTCTCAGAGAGTTATAGTCAGTGGGTCATCCTGTAAGATAGATGCTGAAGAAGCGATGTTCTGGGTAAATCTATTGGCCTTCATCAAAAATTGTAGGTTTTATCTAAGATGGAAACAAAAAATATATGAATACAGTAATTCATAGACTGATTGACTTGGGTGACAGATTGTAATAAGTATGCTTTTCTTATAAAGTCTATCAGACAACACCTATTTTAATATTGTTTTCCTTGAAGATTAACTATTTGATTTTTCACCTGTGTATAGACCATATGCAAGTTAAAACAACAACAATTCTTTTTTGCATGTAATAATGTCTTCAGACTACAAGTTACAGTCTTCCTCTTTCTTTTCCTTATCTTAAAAATGCAAATACACTATTTTTTTAAAGATGCATGAACCATATAGGTATGTATAGTATAGAGTTTGAGTCTTTTACATAGTTACAGATCTGGTTATACTATGATAAATGTCCAGAGGATAATTTTACAAATATATGTAGACAAGTACAAAACCCATGTCTTTGGATAGGAGGAAAATCCAAATAAACAGTTTCCTATTATTCACTTTGTCTCCACAATCCCCTTGGCTCAGTAGACTGTAACAGCCACTTTATATACTTAATATACATTCAATGGTTGGAAAATGTGAAATATAACATCAGAGAATCTGCTTATTCTAGTGAAGTTGTTTCGGTGTTGTGGTGGGGGTTTTTTATCCAACTGAAAAATGTTGGTTTGGTTCAAACTGAACGCGGTGAACAAACTCCACCATTTTGAATATGTGTAGACATCTATCGTCAGTTTTCCAGTTCTGGTAGCAGTGAAGATGCAGAGAGTTGGCTATGGTCTTACCTTCTGAATTGACTCTATGGAGGCTTGGGCTGGCTTCACAGATTGTGCAGATAAAGCTGGTCAGGTTCCAGGCTCACTCTGTGACACAATCATACTTTCAGACCACAATATGGATGTGTCCTGACCCCACATAAATTATTTGTCTGAGAGCATATAGAGCTAGTTGGAGGTCACCTTTATATTTTAACAGCATACCATATGATAAAGGGGATTAGCATTGTCTACCAAGATTAGGGCCTTTTGTGCAGTGTCCAAATTCAGTGATAGACAAGTCTTGTCATGAAGGCTAATAAGATTAAATAAAGGCACAGAATGGCAATTTATCTTCCTCTGTTTGGTTTGGATTTACATCGGTTCTCTGGCTCATAGATTGGTGCCCTAGGTAATGTATTTCATTTTTTGCCTTGTCTCTTTTTTTTTCTTCTTCTTTCTCTGTGTGTGTTAGTCTGTAAAATGAGACACCCTGACTTCAGTTTTCATATCTCCCTGGCACTTGCACACATTATGTCCACAATAGAAAAGAGTACAGGGCAATTTAAGTAGATCTCTAAAGCAAAATATTGGGTGCTAAGGCTGTGCCTGTGCTGTATGCATTTGAGAGGTTTAAACAGGACTAACTCTAGTCTGAATCCATTGACTGAAAACCCATAAGCAGTTTCTGCATGTTAGTTGCACTCCTGAAATGCACATGTGGGTTTAAACCAAGTAAATGCTCTTAAATTGTTCTGTGAAACAAATCTAAGTGAGGATTATGATGTCTGGTCCAGAAGGCTGTTGTAGAAGGAATTGGTAATCTATAATGATAACAAATACAGGTGTATGACTATCATGTATACCACATAACTGCTAGCTACTTATGAGATGTGCATTTAAACAATATGCAAATATATTATCTACCTGTTCCCAGGAACTTCTGACTTACTAATGAGATAAGAATATTAGGGTCTACTAGCTCTCTTGAAAGGGTTACCTGCTTGTTACAGGGCTAGTTGAGAGGAGACTAAGATGTTTGCAAAAGTACACTCCTGGAGCAAGATAAAATGTTCATTTATTTAAAAAAAAAATATATGTATATATATATATAAAATAAGCTCTTCAGAAAAGCAAAATAGAGCTTAACACTTGCATAATAGATCTTACAATTTCACTTCATGGGGTTGAAGCTTTGTTCCTTGGGTTGGGGAGGGTCTGTTGGTTTTTTACACAAATGCATTCAATTTTTTTCCTCAAATCAGAACTGAATTAGCTAGAGACTCTCCAATATTCAGAGGGCTCAATAAAGCTTTGAAAATTGCCTACTGAAAAGTGGTCAGAAGAGATCTCCAAGGGAAATGTATCCAATTATAGCTTCCTTTACTGAGACACGTTTTCATGAAGGAATGAACTTTTTTCTTTTGAGACTAACCAATCTGTAGGTTGTTTTGTGGTGGGTTTCTTTTTTAATTACAGAGAAGGGAAATTTAGACATCGCTTTAGACAGTATTGCATATAGTGTGGAATGTGGCCCTGGGAAAAGAGGTGATAAGATGTGCTTCTCATATTTGCAATCTGTTATCTGGAAAAGCTTTATGTTCCTGAAAGCCAGGATAAGGTAGCCCTAAAGAAAGAGAGAGAATGCAAAAGTTGTGTCAACAACTACCACCAAAAATTAAGACAACAGAATATAATCTAAATGTTACTTATTTTATTGTAAATACTAAATAAATCCAACAAGAATAAGTCCATGGAAAGAAATTTGCAACTCAGGCTGTTAAATATTCTTTAATAGTTCCTGTAAACCATGTCAACTTTGTGGGCATGCTGTGGCTCTGCCCCCTGTTAGGGGTCAAATTATTTATAGCAGGTTAAAAGACTGCTATTGTCTTAAGGAAACATATATGCAGGAAGCTTTAGTCTATTTGCTACAGAAATGTTATGTGTAATGCTTATAAAGAATGGAAACAGTTCAATTTCCCTCTCCCACCCAAAAAAGAATCACCAAGGGAATTGTCAAGGTATAAAGTGCTTTGTATAATATACAGATTATTTTAATTGATTTAACGATTAAATCTGAGCATTGGATCTTTCAGAGCTCTCATTCAAGAGGAGACAGATGTGTTTCTGAGGACACAGTGATTCTTTTTGGGATAAGCTTCCCTCTGTGCTGTAAGTGCACTAATTAGGTGCAGCGTGGAGGTGGCTCCAACCATGTCAGATCTCTTACTTTGTAGGTACTTGGAACACCTTCTGTGAGTTGCTGGGGTGTGTTCCTACTGAAGCTTATCCAGATGAGGCTGAAAAGAAGAGTACAGCACTTATCAAATGCAACATGGAGAGCACTGATGGATACTGCTCCTGCTGTTCAGTTCACTCCTATGTTTGGTAGTCATAATTTTTGAGCATAGTCAGGGCATAATCTTCCAATGCTTTATCTGGTTTTTGTTACTGATTTTCTGGTTGAGGGGTACTTTTTGACCCCTATTTTATATGTAGTTGAAAATTGTTTAGCTTTCCTTGCTCCAGTCAAGACTTTTGATCTGGCAAACATAAGCATTCAACCTGGCTTATATACACACTTGGCATGTAATATTTCGCAAGTCATTCTTCTTTGTGTTTGGATGTGTTTTTCCTTTCCCTGCATTTAGAAATCCAGTAAGCTTTAACAGTAGAATTAAAATGCCTCTTCAGGAATGCACTAGGGGTTGTGAGTCAATAGTGGGAAACAGTAGTGCCTTAATTTGGCTGTAAAATTTCAGAAAGAAAAAGCTGTTCTGCAGTGTTTTGTGTATCACTTGGGAAAGCACGCTCTTAGTGTTTTGCAGGTAAGCATCAGGGTTCCTTTGATGTGGAGTGTATTGGTTTTGTCATCCAAAGAGCCATTGCCCAAAGGAGGAAATGAAGAGGCTTAAGACTTCATTCTGCAATGTATGGGTTTATGTGTATATATATATACTTCTTAGCCCTTAATTTTTCAAAAGTGTTTTGGTTTTTTTATGGTAGGTCAATCTGATGTCATTCTTCAGTCTCCGGTCTCCTCAAAGCCTTATTTTTCAGTTATGTAAACAAGTGTGACATAGCAGCAAGTGGGCATTGTCACAGGTGAAACCACTAAGGCTATTTGTGTGCTCCAGCAGCAAAGAACTTAGCCAAGAAGGTTACCCAGACCTTAATTACCTTTTGGAACTAACTTCATGCCTTAAAATCATTAGGGGATTAAATCATTAATGAACTTAAGCTGTGCCTTCAGTTCAGCTTGACCAGTAATAAGTTCATTAAGCTACTCATTACCAGATATTAAATTTCTGAACAGTAGCTTTCAGCTATACTGCAAAAATGTGGGTATTAATCTAAATTACTATAAATGCATATTATTCCTTTCTTCCTCTGCCAGTGGAGTATAATGACTACACACCAGGCACAGTGTATATTCTTGTTCTGTCTCGTGCTTCAGAGTAGTGTTTTTAGATTTGCTACCATTCCACTGTCCAGTCACTTCCTGCTGTCCTGAAAAACACAGCCTTACAAGCAGATGATCATCTGTATCTGGAGCATGTGTTCAGAGAAATCAAGCTGCTTTGCTTTGGGGCTTTTTGCTACCTTATTGATCAGCTCTTTCTCACTCTTGTTTCCTAATTATAGGTATTGATGTCATCTTACCAGCTGACTCCAGGCAACCATTAAGAAACATTTCATTTCAAAAGCAAGCAATGTGTTGGCTACAAAGAGCTAAGCTGAGAATATTCATATGAGAAGTTATACCTCATGTTAATCGTTTACTTTTCCATAGCGTGTTCTGAATTAACATCAACTCTGTGATGGCTTTGGGCCAACATTATCTCATGTTAAGACCTTGCAAGTACACAAAGCTGTCCTTATTATCCAGGTTGCTCCCTTTGTCCCGTCTCCTGGCATGACAATCAACTTTGTTGACAAATAGTACAAATAGTTGTACTGTATCCAACTGGAATGTAGTTAATTTTCTTCACAGCACTGTATAGTACTGTGTTTTGGATGCACAGCTAGAACAGTGTTCATAATGCACTGATATTTTGACTTACTGAACAGTGCTTGCACAGCACAGAGGTTGTCTTTGTTTCTTAGTTGCCCCTCTGATTCAGTTGACTAGGGTGGGAAAGAGGTTGGCGGGGGACACAGCTGGGACGGAGAACTCAAACTGGCTAGAGGGGTATTCCATACCACATGACTTAATACTTGGCCATAAAAACTGGGGGTAGAGGAAGAAGGTGGCGGTTGGCAGGGCAGGGGGCTGTGTGTGCCTGACTTCCATGCTGGTCGTTGCTCAAAGAGTGTCTGATCATCAGTCTACTCATGGGAGGTAATGAGTAATCTCCTTTGAGTCAATTCCGGGATGGGGGTGGGGTGGGGTTGGGGAGTGTGTGTGACCACTCTTTCCTTCACTTGTCAAGATCTCTATTTGATCTACAAGTTTTCTTGCTTTGTTCTTCCTATTCTCTCCCATGAGTGGGAAGTGAGTGAGCAGCTGTATGGAATTTTTGTCGTCTGACCAGGGTCATCCCACCACAGTGTTTATTTAAGTATTAATCATTTGCAGAACTGTGGTGAGAAGCAACCTTGTTCTCCTGACACCTATTTTGTGTGCCTATTAGGTCAAAACTAGCTGTTTACATCAGATTATCAAGCTTTGAAGCTTTTGGCCATTGAACTGGCAGTTCTGTCCCTCAATCTCCCGAGAGAACCTATTCTCAGCACACTACTTTTTTTTTTTTTTTTTTAATTTTAATATCATTGATTTGCAGAGCTTATTGTGAGACTCTTGACTTCACTTTCTCATAGGTAAGAGCCTCATACCACTCCGGGCAGGAAGTTGCCTATCTTGTGATCCTTTGATAAATGGACATTTTTTAAGTTTGGCAAAATGAGTAAAAGACTTTTTTCTGTTGATCTCACTGTATTAGCTCACAATTACTTTAGGACAAAGCCTCAACTGTGCTATCCCTCTCTTTTAAGTAAATAGTCCATGGCTTAAATCAGTTTTATCCTTTTTCCATCATGGATAGGATTTTGGTTAAAGAATTTAGTTCAGAAGCTTGTGCAGTTCTTTGAGAAGCCTTTCAAAGACCTTGTCACTAAAATCAACTCTTCCATATTTTAACTTTTTTTTTGTTTAATAATTAGCTCCAAAGTAGCCAGGTTATTATCTGCTGCTATCATCAGGTTTTCAAATGTTCTCCCATTTCCAGAGATGGTTTCTGTTCAGCCATCTGACCACAAAATCCTATCAGGTCTTGCATTCCACTGTTTTAATAAATATTCTGGTAATCCTCCAACCACTCTTTCAGAAAGTTAATTTTCTAGGAGGGTCAAAAAAGTCTTTGAATTATGGGAGGACTTGTCCCTGAAACCTTTACTATTTTAAAAGACATTGTTAACCTCTGTTCTAATACTGGTAAAATCTGGCAGTCTTCTTGGGGGTTGTGTTGGGGTTTTATCATTCCCACATTCCTTGTGGTGTCTGCAGTATATCTGTGTGATAGTATTTGGCTACTCAATAGCATCTGTTTGCTCTGCTGCTCTTTTCATAGAATCACAGAATCATAGGGGTTGGAAGGGACCTCGAGAGATCATCGGGTCCAACCCCCTGCCAAAGCAGCTCCCTAGCTCATATTGCACAGACAGGCGTCCAGATGGGTCTTGAATATCTCCAGAGAAGGAGACTCCACCACCTCCCTGGGCAGCCTGTCCCAGGGCTCTGTCACCCTCACTGTGAAAAAGTTCTTCCTCATATTGGTGTGGAACTTCCTGTGCTCCAACTTGCAGCCATTGCCCCTTATCCTGTCTCCACAGACCACTGAAAATGGGCTGGCCAATTCCCCCTGCATCCCATACTTAAGATATTTATAAATATTGATTTGGTCCCCTCTTAGTCTTTTTTTCTCAAGGCTGAACCGTCCCAGAAATGTTTTCATTTTGAATGGATGGAGACTGGATGTGATGTCTAGGACTTCTTAGATAACGCACTGTCATTGATAGAGTCATGCTCCTCACTTGTAAAAGAAAAGCAACAATTTGCTTTATTCATATAAAACAGTGAATTAACAATGTTCAGTGGTAAATGCTACAAGATTTGATGGCAAGGTACATCTGATTATTTACTGCAAAGAAGACAGGATCAGATCAAAGTGTCAGGGACACACTCCCATTGAGTCATGAGGTTTGGAAAGAACACCCTTGCTTTCTAAGCTCCTGTTCAGAGAGGAGTCTACGTGTGGCTGAATCCAATCTTAGTCCCAAACTTTGATCAAGGTTTTATGTCTAAAGAATTATACATATGTGCATATGATCAATCCTTTGTATCACTTTGCTAAGACTTGAAGTTTAGCATGCTAGTAGTCGCTTACTGAGAACATTTAGTGGTGAGGAATATCTCAACCTCAAGGAATAGCATCAAGAAGCATCTGTAATCAAGGGAAGATCCTGGCACGCAGCCCACTGCTGTGCAGGAAAACTCAAAAAGCTCTTGGGCTGCACATTATTTATGGGGGTAAGATAACTGACTCAGTCATGTTTGCGTACCAACCACAGATACTAGCTGCTTCAAATTGGATGTTGACCAGCACTGTAGCTAGGTGAGCGCATTGCTCAAATTAGCCTTTGGCTATTGTGGTGTTATCTGTTTTCTGAATCCACTTTGATCTGGATGCAGCCATCGTGACTAGTTACATCCGTTACCACAGCCACTGGTTGTTATCACTTGAGCAGGATTACATGAAATAAAGGTGAAGTTGGGAGCGTGAGAGGTGAGCACACTGTCACCTAGTGCAGCTTAGATGACTGCCTGTTAAGGTTCATTCCTGAGCCAAATCCCACAGCATTTTATTTCTGATTGTTTCCTAAAGCCTATCACTGTTTTTGTGTTGTGTCTTCATAGATCCTCTTTCTCACAGAACTTGCGGTAGGGAGAATGGTAGGTCATAGCTTGGGAGTCCAGGTAAGTGTTGGCATTGAGGTATTCCTTGCTGTGACTGTTTTCATTACATGGTAAAGGGAATCCTTATCTCACATGTCTTTCAGCACTGTGCAGGTCCATTTCTTGCTCAGGCTGTGCTGGAGATGCATATTGTATACACCTACACTTCTCAAGTTTTCATAAATTTATAGCAGTCATTTGCCTGCTTCACTACTTCTTTGTGGCTCTTTTCACTTGGAAGTGAGTTTAATGAGCACCGCCTGCTTCACAGTGTCTGGTACCTGAACAAATGCTGGTGCTGTTCACCTGCTTTTCAGTTCTTTCTTAGGATCAGTCCCTTCCCTGAGAACTGGTTGGGGAGGCTTGTGTGTTGAGTTTTAAAGTAGGTTGTACCTGTCATTGAGTTTGTTACACCGGAATAGTTTAGCACTCTCCCCTTGCCCTGTTGCTTGGGATCGTGCCACCATGTATGTCATGTAGGATCCAGTACCTTCAATGCCTTTCTGAGCATTTTCATGGAGTCTCCTTCTCTGGAGATATTCAAGACCCGTCTGGATGCCTATCTCAGTGAAATGTCCTAGGGAGCTGCTTTGGCAGGGGGTTGGACCCGATGATCTCTCGAGGTCCCTTCCAACCCCTACAATTCTATGATTCATGTCCATAAGACTTGGCGATAGTGCTCTGCCCTGCCATCACTGTCTAGCACATATCTCTGTGTTGGGCACCAGTGTTCTGAGGACAGCTTTGGAGTGGCATCAGCAACAAAATTCAAAAGATGTAGTTCTCCCTTATCTATTGTAGTGTAGCCCTGAGTTCGACACCAAGCCCTGAAGATCTGCTTGGGTGTCACTCCATTTCTCCACTTGTATCTCAAACTATTTTCAACTTGGTGGTAGTGTCTTTGATCTTTCTGCCATTTCTTTCCCCCTCTGTCCGAGTTTGAGACTGGTGTTAGGTGGGGTACTGCAGAGGAATTAGTTGTCTTTTATAACCTAGGAAAATTACATTAGGATCAATTTCACACGGAAACAAAACTGAATTACATCAACTAAGCTAATGTTGTTACATAGGAGGCCAAGTACTAATGTATGTATAATGATTAGCTGGTTTTAAAATCAGCTGGTTTTTCAGTGCATACATTACATAGGCTTTTTCTGGGCAAAAAAAAAAAGGAAGTCTGTTTTAATAAGTACTCGATGGTATATATTGCGATCATTCTTGCTTAGCTTAATTACGTTAAGGCAAGTGATTGCTACAAGATAACGAGGCGCTTCCGCGGTTGGCAGGGACGCGGCGCCTGGCGAGCGGGGCCCGAGCAAGGCTGTGCCTCCCCCTCGTGGCCAGCGGGAGAGGAGGAGAGCCGCCGCTGGGCGGGTAGCGCCTTCCAGGCAGCGCGGCAGCACGCCGGCTCTCAGGGACAAGTGTTCCGCCAGGAACGGGGCGTGGAAAGCCTGTTAGACGTGTTTCTCATTACCATACTTCAGAAACAGTTTGGTGATGAGGTATAACCCCGATAGCGATTTCAGTGTTCAAAGGCATCTTCACTAATACATATGAAAACCAGCAATTTTTAAGGTTTTGTTGTTTATGGTTGGGTTTTTTCCTCTTTTGATTTAAAAAAAAAATCAGGGTTGTGCTCTTTGTAGTTGGCATTTTTAAGAAACGTCTCTCGAGGTACTTTGTAACGGAAGGATGCTTGCCTTGGGTATTCTGTAAATGTTGAAAATAACACTCCATGATTAGTGCTCAGAACATAGTGAAGTAAACCCTAAGCTTCTTTAAATGGGACTGCTTAAACATCTGCTTCTAGCATGACTACAGTTGTGCGCTGATTTCAGTCGTCAAGTCCAGAAATGCTGTGCTGCTCTGAGTTGTTTGGCTGTAGTAGAAACAGTGCCGTTGCCTCTGTTGTTAGAGATGATGGGAGGTGGAAGCTGCCCACCCTCTCAGTGCAGCTGTGCTGCAATCCTGTCTATGCCTCTCTTTCTTTAGGCATCTCCCAAGGGTGCTGAAGAGGCTCTTTCTAGCCCACCTGGCTGCTCCAGGTGAAGTGATGAGAGGCGTATGTTCTGTGTGGCAGTCTTGAGGCCTGTGGAGAGAGAGGGCCTACTGTGTTTCCTTTAAGTTTGGGCAGGCAGGGATTTGTGTGAGGCATATGAGAAAGAGGAGGATTCGGCTCAATTTTCAAGCTGCTATAACTGGCTCTGCTGTTTGGGCAACACAGAGCCCTAGGACTGTGCATAGCTGGAGTGGTCTAGTGTGACCCCTCAGTACAGTGGGTGGCAGAAACAGAATCTAGTTATTGTTTCACAGCCCTTGGAGATTGTTTCCTTGGACACTGAATTGGCAGATCGCAGCAAAATAGAATTGTTTCTGGCAGCTGGACTCTGGGAGGCAGCACTCATATGTTTTTTCAGCTATATCTGATAGATAAGAAGGCATTTTTCCTTTTTTAATGCTTTTAAATGTGATGGCATTTCTTTTGCATCTGTTCTTACCTTTAGCTCGCACTTTCAACTATTCACAAAATAGTGGAATTTTTTTTTCTTTGAAAATTGCAGGCAATGTTTGGACTGGAGTGGCAATGAAAGCCCCTCACCCTCTGTATTGATAGTGCCCAGTTAAATAGGAGGCACCTGCAGGGTCATACTCCCCTTACAAACTGTGAGCAGGCACACCACTTTAGGGCTGGGTGATGCATGCAGTGATTACAAGGGAGCTAAACATTCAGGGCCATGTTTCAACCTTTGGTTACTGATGAGTAGGGTCTTAATTGATAGGAAGCCTCTTCTATCCATAACCTCTGAATATATTTCCATTGATTTGAAATTAAATTCCTTTAGGTGTCAGGACCTGCTCTACAAGCAGAATTTTCCATAAAAGCTTTCTTTCCTACTAAGCCAGTAGAACTTCTTAATGCTCTACCTTTGCTTCAGAACATAATTTGATGTAACTGAGGCTACGCTTTCATATTAGTCCTCTTGGAGAATTGGATTTTAGCACTGGAAAGTCTCACTGACATTAGCGTATGAACTGTATGAGTGGGGGTGTTTCAAGATGTAGCTTATATGAGAGATTTCAGTAAAGCTTCTTGCAAGGTGAAATACTGCTGTCTGAGTGGAAGAGTAACAGGTTAGGTAATGTCTCTAATTTTGGTGCTGTTTGTTGTTTTTTGTGCTAGGTATTGATTTGTAGATCCAGTGAGTCTTGAAGAGGAACCAATGGGACCAGCTTGTGTTCAGTTACTACTTTAGCATGTAGTAGTATGGCACTTATCCCATTTAGACTCAGAGTGCACTTTGGACATATTTCTTCATATCTATGCTGCATAGGGACCCCCTTTTGGGGGAAAAACAACCTGATAGAAAAATTGGTTGGAATTAATGACAGCCAAAATACACAACAAGCTGACAGGATGCCAGAGAGAGGTTATCTTGAAATAATAGGCCTGTTGAAATGACCCAAACAAATGGAGGAGGTGCTATCTGAGGTGCAGTCTTGATGCTTCTTGTGTGAAAATAATGCCACAGTAAAATAAAATAGAAATACAGTTTTTGTTGCCACAGAGTATTAAATCTTGTGGCAGGTCATCTGCCAGGCTTCTATACAGAAAGATAGAAAGCACAGAGATATTTGCTACCATATCTGTTCCCTTGTCTTGCATAGCTATCTCCTTGTTATCACTGCTCCTTAGGAGCATTTCTGTTTGTTCCAAGCCTTTAACAATAAAATTCAGAATTCTTTTGCTCAAGTTCATCTGGCCAGGACAAGCTAAACTTTATACTGAAAGTATTTGGGCTTGGATTTTAAGCTATGTGGCTGCTTTAAGATCTTGAAAAGTCTTATTGTGTTCTGCTCTGGTTTACTGCTTTTCTGTTTCTGATGAAATAGAATATCCTTAAAATGAGAAAGTGTATATTAATATTCTGCATAGATCCCAACTATTGTGATGGATTTAGACCTTTTCCAAGAGTGAATATTTTGGAGACAAAATGTGAAATATATGTATTTCATGAAGTACAAAATTATTTTTAAAATCCAAAGTATTTTGTTGATAAATTTCCTGTTTTGTGTAGGTGTGTCTGAGGTTTTGTGTATCCTTTAGTTTACTGACTTTCAGAATTTCTGTAGACATACGTAACCTAGTGTATCTTCATTCTGAAGAGTCAAATAATACCTCATTCCTTTGTCTTATTACTCATTAGACCCATGATCCATTTTAAACTATTTATAGCAAGCTGTTCATAGATCACAGAATTGTAGGGGTTGGAAGGGACCTCGAGAGATCATCGGGTCCAACCTCCTTTTAGTATTTATTACAACCTATGGAGAGAGATGGTGTTTCATAATGCCAGGGACAATTAGGACAGGCTTAGTGCCCAAGAAAACCATAACTACATGTCCTTTAGGTGTTGCAGCATCTCAAGCAAATCCAGAATTACTCAGAAATTCTATATTTAACTTTATTAGGAGTTTTCATTTAATGAAAATTTGAAATACTTTGGTTGTCCATCCTGTCTCCAGACAGCAATCCAATACCAAAATAAAAGACATTTCAATGGGGCAAAAATTCAGTTCTTTGGTCAGTTGCTTTTGTTTGCTGCCTGTTAATACAGCTGTTCAATTGTTACAGATTGAGGGCTATGGTGTGAAGGCCCACATGCTGCAAAGAACATACATGTGTGAAATACAATAGATCTTGGCATTGCAAGTTGTTTTCATTTAAAAAAAAACCCTACTTTTAATCAATTTAAATTAGTTTTTCAACCCCATTCTTTGATCATACAGAGAATTCAAGGTCTTTCTTAAGACGTTGCTTAAGAAGAACATCTAAACTTTTTAAGCTATCCTGCCTGTTAGCTACATTTCTACAAGTGCCTAAAGAATGTGATTTGATGCCTTTGAGAGGTTGGTTTATTTGTGAAATAGCCTCTGAAACATGGGGCCCCCGATGAGTTTGCTGAGAGAGGTAAAGTCTGGCAAAATGCGCACTTGTCCCTGCATGAGAGGGTTGCAAGCAGTCAACAAGGGTTACATTAAGGATTTTAAATCACACTTGGGAGGATGATTGTTTCCTCTTTATAAGGAGGAGGAATTCTAGACCTGTCCAGAAAATTTAAGCTTCTTTTCCTTGTTACTCCTTTAAGAAGTGAAGGGGAAGTGGCAAAAAAAACCCCAACACCCAAACCTGAGGAATTCATCTCTAAGGGTTAGGTAGATGTAAAAGTTGAAGGTCACATTTAAACTACTACAGATACAGCAGTACACGACTTTTTCCCTCAGCGGACACTCCTTTTTCTTTCTCTCTGCATGTTTGTCTCGGGAGGAGTTTAAAGCAAATGAAGGAAGGTTGTTGTCTTTTGAAACAAGAACGCTAATGCTACAGTCTACTTGAATTTTTAAAAAAAATTTTCTGCTTGTATAGACATACTAATAGTGCTTGTTCTGTGTAGAAATGTCTTGTAGTTGAATTTAGGAGATGATATTTGCACTTGAATTTTTACATATGAGATGACTGTGCCAGAATTTACTCTGAAATTTATATACATTCAAATGGTTCTTAATCAGTAAAAAATGGTAGATTCTGGCTTCCTTGACTGAAAGGCAGAGTTGAATATTGTTTGCATGTATGCATAGGGCCATATAACCCTGTTCCATTCCACGCTTGGTGTAAAAACATAGTGGGGCAATCAAGACTTGACTACATGTCGTCTTATTCCACATCTGATCACTATCCCACTAGGTGCCTCTTTGAGGCAGAAACTCATGAACTGCAGGAAAGGTTTGCACAGACTAGCAAACTGGCTGAAAACATTCTAATGATAAAGGCCAAGCCCTTTATAGCCTGATTCATTGCAATTTAAATGCTTCACAGGATTGTCTTTTGGGTCACAGTGGTATTGTAACTGGAGCCTCCCTGATGGGAATCCCATTAGCAGTCTGAACAATAGAGCTGAATGAGTTGTTTACTGTCACTGCTGAGGTTCTGATGTGGCACTGGGCACTTCCCAGTGTGTATCCTGCTCCCTCCATGCTGCTGAAACTGCTGAAAAGGCAAAATCTTTGTAGATTTTCTGGTCAAATGTTGAAACCAGCGCTCTATACTGATTTTCTTTATCTTGTAAGCTACATGGTATATTGCTGTCCATTTTCTCCCTGAAATTTTGTCTTAGTTTTGGAGAACCTGTTTTTCTTAATGTTTCCTCCCTGCCTTCTTAACCACTCTTTCAATATCTCTTTCTACTCCATCTTCCTATGTTTCTTAGGGTTTGAACCATGGTCCCTTTCTTTTATTTACATCAGATAATCTGTAAACAGAAATCAAATTTATCCTTGTCACAATGGCTTGCAAGTGAATTACTTTATTCTAGACCTTTCCTCTTCAGACAGAACTGAGGAGAGCTTCTTGTGCCTGTTCAGCTAGATATTAACAACTCAGCATGGTTAAGACAGACCTCCTGTAGACTTCCATACTGCTGCCTCCTCCTTCGCTCTGGAAAACAACCTAATCTTGCCTTGATGTCCATAATGTGTCATTTATTACTTCCTCATTTCTCTAAGTCCAGTAACAACATAGTGTTATCGATGACTATATTTTTTCTATGTACTTTCTAAAATGAGTTTATTGCTGTTTCAACAACCAAAGCTTCCAGCCAGCTGCTCTTCACCTTTTAAACTAGCTTGCCAATTAGTCCAGCGTTCTTCCTCTTGCTTTCTTCACACCAGTTAAATGCTCTCATACACATCCAACAGTTTCAGTGAATATCATTATTGTATACTGTTGCAAAGAGAAGAAAGCTATAAGCAATTCTTTTGAATTTCTTTTCCTTCCTTATACGGAGCATGGTCTTAGTTTTCTAGACCTTTAGAAACTCTCAGTCATTTCAGAAGCATCACTCCATCCTTTTTCATCCATTCATTAAAATTTCAGATTCAGTCTTGTGCTTAGTGTATGATTGTTTGCTTTCACCTTGAGACAATATCCAAGGTAGTCTCCATAGTCTCTCAATGACCCTTTCTTTAAAACTCCTTCATTGTCATGCCCCAAATGTTCAGAAATGGTCAGCTTGCTGGGATGTTACTTTTTGTACCTCTCCAACTAGACATTATTGTCTCTTTTAGTTCATTGTGCATCCTTCTTTGTCATCTTTCACTGTGTTCTTTGATGAGAGGGTCCATGGAGCAGGACTCTCTTTGAGTTTGGTTTTTTTTTTTGAGGGTGGCTCTGGTGGTTTTCAGTGGTTTTCTTTTTTCTAGTATTATACCCAGCACAGCAGTATCCCAGGTTGTCACTGAGAACATTAAAATGGTTATAATATTAACAAAGTAGTAAATCATAGTTACAGCATTGCAGAGAGATTTTTCTATGGTGTATATTCTTGAGAGGAGTGGGGGTAGAAGTGTGTAGAAGAGGTGCCAGTTGATCATTTCATCCCTTTGGATCTTACCACCTCGTCTTTACCAGGAAAAAAAGTGTGTTTTTAAAAAAAAAAACAAAAAGCCAACAAAGAGCAGCCACATTGCAAACAAAAGATGCTCTCAGCTAATCTGAAGGGGCATTTGGCTGCCTCACAAAAGCACTGTGTGTTTTGGCAAAGTTAGGAGCTTTGGCTTATGAAGATCCATGTTTGGAATAACAGGGTGTGTTGCAAGTCAAAATTCAGGTATCTTGGCAGAGATGTATGCGTAATCTGGCATGATGCCTTTCTGCACTGTGCCTAGCTGTAGCAAGTGCTGAAGTCCCTTGTGAACAATATATGAATCTCATTTTGGAAGAAAGACAAAAAAAAAAGACAAAAAAAAAAAGAGGAGGAGGGAAGAAGGAGCCAGGATTTATTTTAACATTTCGTGGATATAAAAAACAAGTAGCAAGAAGCAAAACACTTCCGAGAAGCGTTTGCTGTGAAAATTCTGCAACTTCTTGTCGCAAACCTCCATCGCTTGGATTGGCTGATTTCCAGAGCATCAAGGCTAGGAATTGAGGGACTGAAATATAATCAGTGGTGATACATTTTAACCACATAAAACATTCTCTGCTTCCAAAGCCTCCGGTGTCTCTAGTAAGCAGTGCAACAGCAACAGCTCCTTGCTGCTGGACTCCGTAGACGGGGAAAAATATTGGATCAGAATGGTAAGAAGCTCTTTACTTTTCACCAGACCTAGCTTATTACTTTGAAAAGAATGTTTAAAAGATGATGATGAAATTAGTAGGGATCAGTATTTAAACCAAGGAAACAGTGTGTGTAATATGCGGTAGCATTATCAGTGTTTTGCTGGAAGAGATCAGCAAAGCAAGTTGGTGACAAATATCTTTGGCACTGAACATGTTGTGCAGCTTATATAAAAATCTTTTAAAATTGGGAAACACTGCTGAATAGAACTCGATGTAAAATGTAGGCCTATTCTATTGCAGAAGGACAGCTGCACGAGCTTTTAAAACAATTTTGCATTAATAACCACTGACACAGACTTTGTACATACAAATATAAATAAACCTTAGGCAGGCTGTATGTTTATATGTTTTCTTCTGTTGGGCTTTTGTCGCTTTGTTTTTCAGGAAGAAGGAGAGATGCTCAATTACATACCTTAGACTTTTAGGGAGCTATGAAGTTTCTATTTTTCTGAATCTTCAGTCCATGAAGACCTGTTAGTCGCATTGTGTTTCTCTAGTGTAATTGTTTGGTGGGAAAAATAACCAAGGAAAACTTTTTAGGATAGTGATTTTATTCTTTCTAACAACTTAAATATTCTGATCTAAACATTAAAACAATAGAATATAAAATACAATAATATAGCATCTGAATTACTGCAAATTGATACCAATGCTATCAGTAGTTTAAACAGTGCCTGAAGATACAATAAAAATATTCCTTACTATCAATATTCTTACTATCAATTTCCTATGTATTAGAGAACAGGAGGGGGAGATGTAAACCTTGGGAGTGTCTACCCCAAGTCTCATTGTCAAGGCTGTTTTTTTGTTTTGATTGAAATATATATCAAGCCAAATCTCCTGTATGGGAACTCAGCCATTCATTTAAAGTGTATAGTAAGTCCAGGAATACATCGATTATAAAATTACAGTACATCAGGGTGAAAGGAAACCAAATTACTAAATACATCTGAAGGGTACTGAAATATGCTTACTTGACAGCCCAGCTGATGTGTGGGAAATTATTCTCTTTGTGATTCAAATGGAAGAGGAGATTTTAGAAGAGCGACTATGGGAGTTTGAAAAGTGTACAGCAGATGTGAAAGTGTGTCTGATTTGGTATTTTTTGTTGTGTATTTGTTGTTGATCAGCAATATGAAAATTAGAAAACAAGAACTAAAACTATCCCTGAATGATTTTTGATCCTTTCCTTTTCTAAGTGGTTTCACTGGGTGGCAAGAAATAAAACACTGAACTACAGTCGATAGTAAATCATGTTATCTTGGCCTATATATTCCAGGTTATGACTGTAAAGACACTTTGATGTGTTAAAGACTTATGTTTTCCTTCTCAACCTGCAGCGTAGGCTACAAAATCAATAACTGAATGGCCACCAGGCTGTAGCGTTCTTAGAAAGAAGTTCAGAATGAAGCTAAGCATGATTTTGTTGTTGCAATTACCATTATTATTACTACTTTCTTGAAAAAAAGAAATGACCGATGCTGAATATTCAAACACTACTCTGGTACTGAAGGGACATAAATATGTTGTTTCCTGTCAGAAGAGAATGTGCTTATAGTTATTATTCTTCTGTATCTAAATTTTGCTACAGGAAAATATTGGAGATAGGAGATTTGGCTTTTTTCCCTTTTATAAACACAGAACTTATAACTTATGAAATTATATATGTTATTTCCAGGTGTGTGATTCCTTAGTTCCTATATAAGGCAAATACAGGTATGCTTCAGTAATGGTAAATGATGTTTCACTCTAGAAACAAAACGTTCGTGAAATGCCATGTACTTGCTCTTGATGAAGTTTAAGCCAAAGTAAGCTTGCATGGTGTCCTGCCTGACATGGATTAGTTAGGTGACTAACACAGGCAGTTCACAAAGGGGTCTATTTCCACTTGGATTGCCTGGGCAAGTGTTTTGCATGTCTTGTTGAAGGAAAAAAAAGCCAACATCACATCCCAAAGATGAATCCCTGGTAGTAATCAGCAATGTAATAAATGGCATAGCTAGGCCAAGGGAATGACCTCTTCCAACTGTAAAATAATACAATTTCTTTCAGGATGTAAATACTAAACAATCTTAAAAAGCTCAGGATTGCAAGCTGTCAAATGGTTTAGATACCTGGGTTTAATTATTCAAAGTGTTTTTTCTAATAAGTCTTAAGAACAAAAGTAAAATTATGAGTAATGTACCAGCCCTGCCCGAAAATTTGAGAGGTTGTAAGCATGACTCTTGCAGTGCTAAATTCCAATATAGTATCATCTAGGATTACTGCAAGAGATGCTGGGTATGGCAAAGTTTAGTTTATGTGTTTTTCTGGTGCAAAATTAAAAAAAAAAGTCTACTTAACAGTTGGATCAATTGGATGCATGATTCATCCAAATGAATTTAGATTAAATATTTTTTTTAATCCCAGTGACTAAATAGAAGATTGTTAAAGCATGAAAATGTAATCCTGCATTTAAAGAGGCACACTAGAAATCTGTAAACTATATAGTTTATATGTAGTATAAAGTAAGTTTAGGAAAAGAAAGGTTTTTATCTGCTGTGAAGTTGATTCAAGACTTAATAATGTTCTTAGGTTTTATTGTCTTGGTTCTCCTGCCCTCTTTTTTTTTCCCCCAATAAAAGTTTTTTCATTGAGAAGCACTCATGGTGACTCTCAATTCTAGTGCCGAAAAAGTATTGGAAGATTTGCTAGGAAGATATCTGATGCAGTCCATCTTTGTTGAAATCACAGGGGGTTTGTGTGTGTTTAGTACTAATTCATATGCCCCAACTATCTTTTTGGCACAGTGTGGTTCAGGTGATGCTTTAGAGCTGTGTGGCAGGCTGTTTACACACCAATAAATCTGTGCACTATTCTAGAGTGAAATTCTCTTGTGTGCTCCTTAAATAATGTTTTTGAAGGAGAAAGTTAACTGAAAGGTAATGCTAGAATATATCTTTCTCTATATATATATTTATACTCTCTCTATATATATACATTAGGGTTTATTCATAATGAAATAAACTTTTTTGAATTCTTAGCATCCATGTTTATGGAGCCTAAATACTTCCAGTGAGCAAAATATGAGAGCAAGCAAGGTTTACACAAGGATTCCTAACTTGAATAGTTTTTTGGTGGTGGTGAATTACTTTTTCTAAGCCATTTTCCTTTTGATACATTATCGATATACTCTGTAGATCAGGTTTTGCTCACTGAAATGCATCTTTTAAATTGTGCCATTACACTGGCAGTGTAACTTTAAATGAGTTGCTTTCAGGAAGTTATAAATTATTTGTTGTGGTTTACATAATGTATTAGCATGTCTGCTGCATCCGTGTTCAAGACAGGGTTTTATTCCTTCATCCGCGTGACATACAAAGAAACTATTAGAAAGGGATGCTTTTAGCGTTAGCCTGTCCTGGCTTTTATTCTGTCATGCCATCAGAAATGAGGGTTGGGGAAAGTGAAGGCAGGGGAAAAGGTCAGTCTGGTTTCTCGGTGAAATAATTGATGGGAGCAGCTTCCTGAGAAGTAGAGCTAAAGTGAGGAGGTGGCTGGGTAATCTATCTTTTTCTGCATCTGGTTAATGTTCGTATTGCAGTATTTCCAGTGTTTTGAAATATCAGGACAAAATTCTGTTGCCCATATATCTTGTGACTCTCGGAGCAATGTGATGCTTCGCCACACGTAGTTGTTCTTATGCTTCATAACCATATAGAGAATACTGAAAACAATTAAGTTTGCGACTTACTGTGGACCATTTACGTAAAAAGGTTTGGAGAAGACAAAAAGGTACTGACAACTTTATACCCACTTGATAGTGTGCAGATGTAAGAAGAGACAGTTATGGAGTCGTGCCCTGAGGGGTGTGTTTTCAGTGCTTCTCGAAGGACTGTGCTCTGGCCAGAATTAAGACTGCATGATATGTGTTGGTAGGAGGCATGAGGCACAGTTTTTCCGGATTTCCAGGCTTGCTCTGCTCCGGAGTGGTGATGGAAACCTATCGTATCTAAAATCTACTGTAAACCTGCTATTAAAAACACTTTATTTAGATAAGATTTCTAATGTTTATGTGTCACCTGGGGATACAGCTGCATAGTCAGGCCTACTGTATCATCTAATAATGGAAGGGACAACTCAGAGGTGAGTGCTGTCTAATCCTCTGGAACTCTGCTGGAGGCTTCAGTTCCCCTCTAGTCACCAAGATGCACCTCAGGTGTATGACTAAACTTTTTGCACCCATGAAGACTTTTGGAATGTGATTCGTGTCTGAAGCTTGGCAACCTCTGGTGTAGATCCTTAGTCTGTAGATAAATCATGTGTTGAAACCCACAGAACTTCTGCCATAGTAGGACAGCAGTAAATTGCTTGTGCTGACCTATTGGGTAGGTCATAGACTTTCTGAGACCATGTATTGCAGCCTCCTCTCCCCTTATGTGATGAGATGTGGCTTTCATTGCATGATAATTCTCCTTTCCACAGGATAATAGGTGGTATGCATGTGTCAGGCTACCAGGCTAGAGACCAGGCATGTTCCTTCGTATGACTGGATATGCACATAACCACTAACAGGGAGATCTCTGTTTTGGCCATATAATGGGGGTTTAGTTGATCAGGTGATGACTAGAGATTCATTTGGAAAAAATGCCAAGGAAGAAGATATTGTAGGAAGGTTTAAATTAGATATTAGGGGGAAGCTCTTTGCAGAGAGAGTGGTGAGGTGCTGGAACAGGCTGCCCAGAAAGGTGGTGGATGCCCCATCCCTGAAGGTGTTCAAGGCCAGGTAGGATGGGGCCCTGGGCAACCTTGTGTAGATCCAGGCCTGGAGGTTGGTGGCCCTGCCTGTGGCAGGGGGTTGGAACTGTATGATCCTTGGGGTCCCTTCCAACCCATGCTATTCTATGATTCTATGGCTACACCTGATTTGACTTTTTCCCTGTCAATACTTTTAATAGTTTTTGTGTGGTCTTGCCTGTTCAGAAAGGAAAACAAAGAAACAAAAAAAATCTATGTAACATAGTATAGTTTTTATGAGTATTAGTTCTGGAGAGAAATTTTTGGAAGAATGTACGCCTGGTTTGGCCCAAACCAAAGAGCTGCCACACTGCAGACCTCTGACTGATTCAGGTAAGAATGAAGGACCTTCCATTGGCTGAAACTGTCCCACAAAATTTATGTCAGGAAAAGAAAATATGTGTGTTTTTTCTTTTAATTGGAGAAATAGAAGGAACTAATTTTAGAGAGTGATGAAAAGCTCCATGATGAAAATGTCCTGTTAGTCAGTTAAAGTTTGTTAGGTTCTTTTCTGGTTCTACTAAACTTGTTGCATGCAGAACTGTTAATTTTCTTATTTTCTCTTTGAAGGATTGTCAAAAGTGATAGGCATGTTAGAAAGAAACTTTTTTTGTCCTACTCCTCGTTCCACTATTACAGGAATTGATCACAAAACCAGCACTTGGATCTAGTAATTCTTCCACTACAGGACAGGTAGACAGAAAACTGGTTCTTTTCTGTATGCAAAGCATGAGAAAATAAATTTTCTGTGAGGGATGAATACAACACACTAGGAATACTATAGGCAGAATATATGCATATATAGTATATACCAGAATGCATGCCTGTATAGCAGCTCTGAGGAGAAGGGCTTGGTGGTGTTGGTCAAAGAAGCTCACGGTGAGGTGGAAAAGTATGCTTGCAGCCCAGAAAGCTAACTGTATCCTGGGCTGCATCAAAGGAAGTGATTCTGCTTCTCTACTCCATTCTTGTGAGTCCTCATCTGGAGTACTGTGTTCAGCTCTGGCGTCTCCAGTACAAGAAGTACATGGAGCTGTTGAAGTGAGTTCAGAGGAGGGCCACAAAGATGATCAGAGGGCTGGAGCACCTCTCCTGTGAGGACAGGCTGAGTGCCAGGCTTCTTCAGCTTGGAGAGGATTCCAGTGAGACCTTACAGTGGCCTACCAGTACCTGAAGGGGGACCTACAAGAAAGCTGGAGAAAGACTGTTTAAAAGGGCAGGTAGTGATAGAATAAGTGGTAATGACCTTAAACTGAAGAAGAGCAGATTTGGTTGAGATATTGGGAAGAAATTCTTGACTGTGAGAGGGGCGATGCACTGGCACAGGTTGCCCAGAGAAGCTGTCGCTGCCCCCTCCCTGGCAGTGTTCAAGATCTCTTTGGATGGAGCTTTGGGCAACCTGGGCTAGTGGAGGATGTCCCTGCCCATTGGCAGAGGGTTGGAACTAGAAATCTTTGAGGTATCTTCAAACCAGATGGTAATTCTATTAATGTCTCTGCTAGCACCTGTTTGCTGCAGAGGTTGCTATGAAATTACACTTGTTCTTTGCTATTTCCTCTTTGTGCACTTCTACTGGTCATGGACTGTGTTTCCTCTGTCCCTCAGTGCTGGTGTGGTCCTGTAGCTAGCAAGTGATTGGGAGTTCCATTATCTCCAGCTCCACCTCTGTTTCAAGGTCATTCATGCATTCTTCAGCCAAAGCTAATTGCTCAGTTTAGGCTCCTAGGAAGTTGCAGAAGAGTTGAGTCATGGGAGAATCTTCTGTCTCAGTGACCATGGTGGATTTGATGTTTTTGTGCTTGACAGATAATTGCTGTATTGATAGGTTCCAAGAAAGAAGGCAGTCATAATTTGGGATTAAAAGTTTATTGGAAGTTAAAAGAAACCAAATCAACTTTCCACTAGGAAACAATTACTATGACTGTAGTTTTGGATGGGTTGAGAATACATGCTCTACAGTTACAGCAGTTCATTCTTTTCATGCTGGCAATAACAGCATCTGTATTGTTTGCCATTGCACTAGTCCATTGTTTTATACTTTGAAAGAACAAAAAAAAATAATCCCTAACAACAACAAACCAAAGTAAAAACACCTCCTCAGGATAAATATTTCTAGCTCTCACCAAATGTTTGTTTAGGCCTTGTACTTCATTTAGGGAGCAGGACTGCAATCTAATAGGGCTCATGCATGTATAGTTAAGTGCTTGGGAAAAATAAACAGATCTAAGAGTGTACCAGGGTAAACCATGAATCTTTCTACTGTATCAATTCCAGAACTCCTTGAAGTCATGACAAATGCAGACAGTTGACTGAAGAAACTAGTTTTGGTGCTATGCATAATAAAAGAGGACATGCAGGTTTTTAACTGTGTTATAGAAGGAAGTTTATTATACAATATTTTAGAATTTATATGACTTTCTGTTATGTTAATGTCATTAGCTTTTTTTTTGTTAGAATATCGCAGGTCCCAAAAATGCTAGAACCTCTTTCATAAATTTACTAATGAAGCTGACTTCATTGTTGATTACAGTCCCTTTTTAGTAAAAGAAATGTAAAAATATTTGTAGAAGGATCTGAATGGCGAAAAAAGGCTAAAAACCTGCTAATTCATGTTGATGTCAAATCATCTTAATAGCCTTACCAGTCATAGCAGCCTTATGGATTCTCTAGTGAAAGGTTAGGGAAGTGGTGTGTTTGCTGTGGATTATTTTACTGGCCCAAAACCAGTGAAATATTCGCTCTGGTCTGCGTCAGTGAGGAAGAACATATAGTATATGCTTCCAGTCAGTGATGGAGGAGGAGTAGGAGGATTTTTCATGAACAATATAATTAAATGCATGTATGTAAAAGATACCTGCAAGATGCTGCTTGAGAAAGTACTTTATAGAAATATATAATTATAGGGAAAAAAATTACTTCTCTGGGATGATAGTGCATGTTATTATTTTACCTGTGATGGTAAGGGTTTTTTGAGCAGTTTGTTTCCTGTTTTTAACACAGTACTTTTTCTAATAATCTTTGTATCTTCAGAAACGATTTTTAGGTCAAAATGTTTTATTGGGCATATTATCTTGGAATTTTAATACAGAACTAACAGAGGCCAATGTTGTAAAGGGTTTTTTCATAGCTTAAAAATTATTTGCTTTTGCAAAAGTGTGGGCCAAAGACACTTGTCTTTGTCTGTTTACTACAATATAAATTGTTTGCATGGTTGCCACAGTTGTGGATCACACCCACGTTTCTTTAAAGGTGTCCAGAAGAGGTGATGATATTAATTCACCTGCTGTTAAACACTACCTAATTAGAAAGAAATTCAGAAGTGACTCAGACATCAGAAATGAAAACAGAGTCAGTTGCTTAGGGCTAAACCTTGCAAGTGCTTACTACTGGGTATGGTGTGTTGTGACTTTCCTAGGATTAATCACATCCTAAACAGACAAAAAAAATATTCTGGTTCCCCCTCCTCCTCTTCACTACTCCTCCATCTTCTGTGGAAAGAAAAAGACTTCAATGGATTTTGTTTCAGCTGTCTCCAAACAAAGCTGTAGGCTGTGTGTGTGATAACACTTGTTTGCAGGGATGAAGAGCTTAGAGGCACCTTGAAGCTCTTGATCGAAAATACCTGTTGTGAGCTATGCTCTTAGTGTTGCCCAAAGAAACCTTCAGGTGGAAGAGCATCCTTGGGAGCCTCAACTCCATGTGTTGGCCCTCATCTAGGAGCACTATGGGGACGGCCAGAGCCAAGGCTGGTGCCCATCACCCTGCCCCTACCTGTGCCCACCACTAGTGAATATTTTGTCACTTTGCCAAGAGGTTTCTGTGTAACATTTTTCTTCTGAGCCTGATTGGAGAAGTGCAGTGGAAAGTACACAATGGAAAGGATTTGGGTCAGAAGTTTGCTCTGCGGAGGGTTCACTTGAAGCTATCAACTATTATTTAAAAAGGAAAACCCAATTTAATCCATGGCATTATAACTAAAAAATGGGAGTTAACCCATTGCTATCTGGTTTAAGGACAGGCTCTTTCCAGTTTGTTTTCCTGTAAACTTTCCAATTGTCTAAGAATTATGTTAGGATACTGCAGCTGTCTGTGCTATACTGAGATGACAGAATAACTGGAGTTGAGTGTTCTTGCCTGTTCTCCTTTCCTTTTTGGTATTAAGTGTTGCACAAAAAACACAGCAGAGATTTTGACCTGTTCTGCATCTTAGCGATTGAAGGAATCACAGAATCATAGGGGTTGGAAAGGACCTCGAGAGATCATCGAGTCCAACCCCCCTGCCAAAGCAGCTCCCTAGCTCATATTGCACAGATAGGCGTCCAGACGGGTCTTGAATATCTCCAGAGAAGGAGACTCCACCACCTCCCTGGGCAGCCTGTCCCAGGGCTCTGTCACCCTCACTGTGTAAAAGTTCTTCCCCATGTTGATACGGAACTTCCTGCATTCTAATTTGCAGCCATTGCCCCTTATCCTGTCTCCACAGACCAGTGAAAATGGGCTGGCTAATTCTCCCTGCATTCCATGCTTAAGCTAATCATAAACATTGATTTCGTCCCCCCTTATTCTTCTCTTCTCAAGGCTGAACAGTCCCAGCTTATACAGCCTTTCCTCACAGGGGAGATGTTCCAGGCCCCTAATCATCTTCGTAGCCCTTCTCTGGACTCTCTCCAGGAGATCCCTGTCCTTTTTATACCAGGGAGCCCAGAACTGGACACAAAGGAAAGATGGTGCATTCAGTTAGCATTAATTTCAGAGAGAAATCCCTACCAAAACTGTGAAGCTAAATTTCTGTCATTTCTGAGATGTTTCCTTACTTAAAGCTATGTAACTGTATGACTTGAAAAAAAAAAAAATGTAGGTGCTGTTGGGTTTAATGGCCACAGCGAGGCCTGCAGCTGAATATGGCAAACTTGCAGAATGCAGATATGGAGATCCTCATCTGAGCTTATGTAGGTGTCTCCTGTTTGGTTGTGGCATGTATATTTTCCACTGAGTCTCTGATCTCAGACTGTGTTGTGTAAATGTGTATTTTTTTTAATAAAACCCTAACTTCTGAGTGGACGGTGTTTTCTAGGGAAATGGATACAGAACACAGAAGACCGCACTTAGTTTAAAATCTTTACTACCTCTAGGGCCTTGACACTCGCTAGGCTGCAGTGAGAAACATATCATTTATTGTGTTATAAACACTCTTCTATCTTAAATTCTAAAATAGTTGTTTCCTGGAGGAGGCTTGGAATATAAACTGATGTACCTGACAGTTAATTAAAATTCAGTGTTGTTGTTCTTGCTTAAATTAGTGAAGAAAAGCTTCTAGGAAACACCACAGAGAATAACATTCTGAAAATTTCAAATTATTTTGAAAGATGAGAATTCCCATGACTCAATTCTTTAAAGAGTTGAAACATAATTCAGATGCTTCTTTACCACCTGTCACATTCTTTTGCATTTTTAGAGCAAGTATTTTCTCTCTCTCATAAATAAATAAAAGGGAGCGAACTGCTGAGAGAACCTCTTACTTCCTTTTTTTTTTTTACCCAGCAGGTTGTTTCCTGAATCCTAGTTAGTGAACTGCATGAACATACTACTTCTCTTACAGCATTATAACCAACCTGGACAAAAGCGTACCTAGAGGGAGTCCAGTTGTTTCATTAAGTTACACCAGGAGTTGGCCGGTATTGTTGTAGGAACCAGAGGAAAACACGTTGAATTGATTTTTGTTTGTAATGTGGAATCACTGATTAGCCAGTGAATGCCATTATCTTTCCCATGCATGCAGCCTCCCACACACGCGTAAGAAGATGCAATAGTATAAAAATAAGTTTTAACCTATGACAATTAGGTCTTCAGATGTCCAATTCCTTGGTTTAGAAAATTGCACAAGAGCTTATCTATTCCTGAAATAAAAATGATTTAGATGGTCCCAAACTACTTTTGCTATTGCCCATCTGCCAGGGTGTGCATTTCCTTTTTCATGTGGCAAATAAAATTTCTAGGTAATTTTAAAAATCATTACTGCACAGCTCATTACAGAGATCTTGTGCTTATTAATACTGACAAATAGAATGTAAAAGGACTGGTAAAACATGAGGAGCACCCATAGGAGGCTTGCAAGGCAAGTCCCTCAGGGAAAGGGGGAGAGTAGGTCAGTGGATTCGCACAGGATATTAACCACTTCACCCTGTTTCTCCTTTCATAAAAAGCAGATACATACTGAGAGGGATGGGAAAGGCATTTTTCCAAGCTTTCTTGTTGGGTTTGTGCCATTAGTTTCCCATCTAAATCAGGCACGTGGTTCTTAAGCTGTCCTTTCTTCTTATGTACTCTAGTACAGTGGACTGGCTTCATACTTGTGCTTAGGTAGGCAGACTTCTCCGGTCCTAATGCTTAAATTTAGAGCCTTACCTTTTTCAGATTTTTTGAAAGGTCACTTCTACTCAAGTGTGACAGGTTGTGGGTTCTCAGACATTGGCAAATCAAGCCTTTCCTACACTTTATACTGAAGTCACAACTGGAAAAGGGGGAATCATACCTATGTTCCCAAAACTGGGCTGACTCTTGCATACTTTGCTAGAGGTGCAGTTAATAAAAACAGCTGCAGCTCAGAACACCTGGAAGTTGTATGACTCTTAAATATCTAAATGTAAATTTAAGAATCCAATTTTAAGCAGGCAGATTTGATCATTTTGCCATTGGTTACCCAGGAAACCAGTTAATTACTATGCATTTGCTTCAGCACTCTGCATGCAGCTTTTAAAACATTTTATTATAATTTTTCTTTTATTTTGTCTTAAGCTAGTGTTTGTAGAAAGGGCTGGCTTGACAGCTCTGGCAAATGAAATAGTCTGCCTGCCCACGGAATATGTGCTCCCTAGACAGTGGCAGTCCAAACTTCCTCATGCTGTTTTGTCAGTGTGCTACAACTTTTCTTGGGGCGGGGGGAAGAGTTGGAGGAGGAGGTAGGGTCCTTGTGCCATCAAGTCTTTGTCACCAAAACACATAAACATTGTCAGGAAAAACGACCTGTGTTTTCTTTCCAGCATAGAAAAGAGTGCTGCTAAAAATTGGTTGAACTCTCAATCCCTAGAAACCCAGATCCAGTCTGCAAACCATCATCAAGATCACAACTTTGATTGTGCTATGTTGCAGTTGGCATGGTGACAGGTGAGATCATGAACTAAGCAGAGTTTTCTTTGCTTAGTGTTAGGGCAAAAGTATTTTCAGAGGGTTTTGGTGCTGAAGCCATCAGCAAAAAGTTCTGGGATGATATTTGCAAATTAGAGTTGGAATTGGGGTATCTGGGAACTTACTATAAAATGCTAACATTGCAGCTTGTTGTGCTTCACTTGCTAGATGCTGATCAGAGCATGCGCAGTTTGTTACTTCGGTTTGTCTTGGTGATGACTTTTGTTGAGATAGATGTGTAATAGAAATCCTGGTAGCTATGGATTACCTAGCACTCCTAGGAAAGCCATCCAGGAAGCCTGCAGCCTTTTTAGTAAAGAATTGTGTAGTTGCTTTCCAAGTGGTTCATAGGCCTTCTGGTTCAGTTAGTAGCCTAAAAATCATGGAAGATCACTGACAGAACCATGCTACTCTCTGCTTGTTTCAACAAAAATAACAAGTCATAGATATGCTCTGTTCTTCTTACCATCTTTTAATTTCACAACTCTTTGTTCTGTTGTGACTGAAAAATTAAATACAGAAGGAATGTTCATATTATCCAACTTCAAGCATCTGACTTGAATAGCTACAGTGCTTCATAATCTGTTATTCTGTACTATGAGAGGGGTTATCCAGGAAGTTGTCAAGACCATTTCTTTTCAAGCTGTGCTTCTAAAACAGCTTAAATGATCCAGTCCAGGCTGCATATTGCTGCCCCATCTTTTTCCTGCAGCCAGTGCCATCACTTGTAATGAATCAGTTCCGAGAGTTGCTTGCTTGAAAACTAACCAAGAGTTTTGGACTTTTGGCATAGAAGACATTGTCTACTGCAGAGGAGAGTTTTGCAGACTTCAGTTTGGCAAGGAAACTGTGATTTGGCTTGTAAAGGCAAGAGTATTGCTAAGCATAAATGAAAATGACAGTGTGTTAAGACTGAGAGCACAGAAGACAACACTGGAATTTACCCTCTGGTCATGAAAGTTGCTTGGGGAACTCTTGTTCTTTGAATGCTGTTTTGAATTATGAAATAATTTTTCATAGCTTTTTCTATCATGTTGTAATTTCAAGTTCATTGCTGAAGTTCTGAGAAAGAGCTATAAATTTTACTGTTTTTCCTCCTGCAGGCAGCACAAAACAAAGATTTTTACGTTACTGGTGCTCAAAACTTATTAACCTTTTGGGTGTCTAAATTCAAGATTTATTGTTGCTTTTAATACCACTCAAAAAAGTCTATGGTGCATTAATGTAACTCTAATTATGCTATAGGTATTGGTCTTGTACATGTTGCATCTTTTTTAAATGATGAGAAGCAGGGAGAGTATATAGGAGAAAATGGAAAACATCTAGTCATTATCTGAATTAGACTGTTCTTCCTGCCTGGAGAATCAATATTTTAGAAGTCAAGGAGACTATATTTTGCTGTCTTGATGCCTGTTAGGTGTTCCTTAGTGTTAGAAACCAGTACTTCAGAAAAGAATTCCATAGAGGATTTGCATTTGTAGGTGTAAGGAACGTGGGTCTGTTATGGAAATGTTAGAATATATTTATAAATTAGGAGTGAGATCCTGCTTTATGACACTGTAAAAATTTTCATATTGAAATCTAGTGAACTTCATTTTACTTGTGTCAACTATTTGGTTTGTTTGTTTGTTGGGGTTTTTTGTTGGTTAGTTTTTTTTTAAATTTCTTTTTTTTTCCTGTTTGGATAACTTAATTTCTTATGTGGCTGGTTCTGTGGTCCTAGGATTATTCAGAGTTGATGGAGTTCATGTATTTTTACTGCTGGGTTGTTTGCCTAAAGCAAATACCCTTCAAACCTAAATAGGGAAGAAAGAGACTAGATTTAGAGTATGAGTATGCTGTCAAATTGCAGAAGAGACTAGATTCATGTTTACTCTGTTGAGACTGCCCAAAGAAATAGCCAAGTATTGCCTGGTAGTATAAACCTCTATTAATTACAGCCTTATCAATTTTCCAGTGGGACTAGCAGAACTTTTTCATTCATCTTAATGATATCAACATAGCAAATTTTCTGCCAGTTCCACTAAATTCAATGGATCCAGCTTCATTCACTGGCATTGAGTGTATGATTCATCCTATTTACTGAGAATCATACTAATCTTTTGTAATTATAACACCCTAGGAATGTTGAAACCAACCCTTTTTTATTTTGTTCACTGGTCTTGAGTATCTCTACCTTTTGTTATAATCAGAGTTTATTCAAAGCAAGAAAAAAATCAACTTGGTTAAAGGCTAAATAGAGATAATTCTGAGAACTAGATGGCACTTATGTGGCTGAGAGGTACTACCACAATTTGTCTTCCATCATTATTTGGGAAAGAGGTGCAGGCTCTATAGCAAAAGTACGCAGTACCTTGTGTGTATGTAGTTACGGAGACGCATTTGCATCATTGTTTGTGTTCATATGAAATATATACATTTGAAATCACATAAATCCACAGATATAAAGGCTATACTAACTCTAGGCAAGCACTACGTTTTCTTGGCAGGCAGTGCTTCAGATAAAAAGCAAGTAGAATCCTAACTATCCTCTTCGTGAAAGTAGTCTAGGTGCTATCTGGAAGGTGTGCTTTGACACAGAACATGTGGGACTGGGGAGCTCCAGGGTCTCATAGGATAATAAGGGTATGTGCCTCTGATGGCTAGGACAAATATGTTACCAGCTGGGTTCAGATTGATAGCATTACCTTTTTGAGAGATTGAATTGGATGTTGCTTGCCTCACATCAGACAGGGTTAGTACTAGCTTCAGTTTTTATCATTGGAGATATTTTTCCAAGTTCATGTTGGTGCTGTTTATATGTAGCTATTGGTGTTGTTTTTATTGAGGTCATTAAATTTAACAAACCCAAGCATCAGAAATAGGTTATTACTGTCATAAATTGAAGTTAAAATGGCATTAAATTTTTAAAGATTTATGTAAAGGAGTGTCTCAATCTCCCTACTCTTCCTATGCCATGAATAAAATTTGCTGAACAGTCCAGAGGTTTACTTTTTTTCAAGTAATACATCTCCTTTGTAATGGTGACTAGATAAAGCTGAGAGATGAATGTAAATGTTCACTCTACAGTGATGTGCAAGAAGAAAGAAACCTTGAAAAAGTCCTTCAGAATAGTTACTCCAATTAGTCTCCAGGACAGTGAGAGTTCAGGCTTATAAAAAGCCTAGCAGGTTACCATACATGTACACACTAAAATTGTGGTAAATGCAATGTAGTTTAACTAAATATGTGATTCATTGCAATCCAATGGCATACAAATATCATAATTTCATTCATATGTTTTAAGTTACATAGCTGCAGAATCAGATCCTATAGCTGCTCTTTGATTAAAACATCAGGACAGCTTACACACAGCCACTCAACTGACAGCTCTGGGTCCCTAAGCAGAAGAAGCTGAGACCCCTCTGTTACTGGTGAGAGCCACGTGCAGCACAGTAATGTCCTTGTGTCTGTAGGGCATGTCCCTAAATATTGTCATCAGTGAGGTCGTTTTTTGGTGCAGAATTTGAGGAATCAACTGCAATAAAATTCTTTTCCTCCTTCCCCAGAAATGCCTTAGTCTTGCTGTGGGAGATGTAGGCTGTTTGGTACAGGGGCACCATTTGCCAGGGTGCCACATGGACTGGGGTCTGTGTGGCTTAAGAGGGCCCAGTAGGATTGGGGGCTCCCCATGGGGGCTGCCAGGTCCTGTCCCACGACCACATCCAGGGAAGAGAGTAGCTGAGGGGGACATCCTTGGTGCCAAACATTAGGCTGCTGCTGGCCCTGGCTCACCAGGACCCATGGCAGGGCTGGACCATGGGGAGCTGGAGACTGTTCCTGTTGCAGCATTGCTGGGACAGGGACTGATGGCTCTGGGAGGTAACATGGCATCCTGCCCATGGGCAGGTGGTGTGACCCCTGGGGAGGCTGGCCACGACCTGTAGGGCCAGCAGGTATCTTCAGAGCCCTGCTACCATGTGTGCTATACAGATATTTCCTTAGTATTGTGTTTACCATTATCTGTGAATGTGGTCTACCTGGACTTCAGTAAAGCCTTTGACACAGTTTCTCACAGCATTGTGATGGAGAAACTGGCTGCCACTGGCCTAGACAGGTGGACCCTCAGCTGGGTTAAAAACTGGCTAGATGGCTGGGGCCAAAGGGTGGTGGTAAGTGGAATGGTTTAAATCCAGCTGGAGGCCAGTCACAAGTGGCGTCCCCCAGGGCTCAGTCTTGGGTCCAGTTTTGTTCAACATCTTTGTCAATGACCTTTATAAAGGGATTGGATGCTCCCTTAGTAAGTTTGCAGATGACACTAAGCTGGGAGGAAATGTTGATCTGCCTGAGGGTAGAGAGGCTCTTCAGAGAGATGTGAACAGACTGGACTGATGGGCTGAGACCAATGGGATGAAGTTTAACAATGCCAAGTGCAGAGTCCTGCACCTGGGACATAACAACCCCATGCGGCACTACAGGCTTGGGGGGAGACTGGCTGGAGAGCTGTCAGGCAGAGAAGGACCCGGGGGTGTTGGTTGACTGCAGGCTGAATATGAGTCAGCAGTGTGGCCAGGTGGCCAGGAAAGCCAATGGCATCCAGGCCTGTATCAAAAATAGTGTGGCCAGTAGGTCTAGAGAGGTGGGTGTGCCCCTGTACTCCGCATTGGTGAGAATGCACCTCGAGTACTGTGTCCAGCTCTGGGCTCCTCACCATAAGAAGGACATTGAGGTCCTTGAGAGAGTCCAGAGAAGGGCAGCCAGGCTGGTGAAGGGGTTGGAGGGCAAATCATGAGGAGCAGCTGAGGGAGCTGGGGATGTTTATCCTGGAGAAGAGGAGGCTGAGGGGAGACGTTATCACCACCTACAACTACCTGAAAGGAGGTTGTAGAGAGGTGGGTGATGGTCTCTTCAGCCAGGTGACAGGAGATAGGACAAGGGAAAATGGCACAAAGCTGTGCCAGGGCAGGGTCAGATTAGATGTTAGGAAAAAAATTTTTACTGAAAGAGTTCTCAGGGCCTGGAACAGGATGCCCAGGGAGGGGATTGAGTCACTGTCCCTGGATGTGTTTAAAAGAAGAGTAGATGAGGTACTTAGGGATGTGGTTTAGCTTAGGATGAGAATGGTTGGACTTGATCTTAAAAGGTCTTTTCCAACCTTGTGACTCTGTAATCTCCAGTTACTGGAGTTGGTATCTTTGCCTTTACAACCTAGCTCCCGGGGTGCTTCTCTATTCATGAAGAAAACCCAAATAAATCTGTTTTCAAATCTGTGTGAGATTCTAGCATCTATGGTGTCCCATTGTAAAGGGTTCTACAGCTTAATAATGCCTTGTTTGGAGAAGTACCTTTTCTGTTCATTTCGAACTCGCCAACATAATTAATTTAATGCCCTCTAATGTTTTGATTGGAAGACACTATGAATAACTGTTAGTCATATTTTCCATGCTGATTAAGAATTTATAGTTCTGTCACATTCCTTCCTTAGTCATATCTTTTTCCAAGCTAAGACTACCAGTTTATTTAATCTTTCTTTATACAGAAACATTGTAGACTTTGAATGTCCTTTTTACCTTTTCCATACATCTTCCAGTCGCTCTATAATTTTTGAAATGAGTGGACCAGTACTGCATGGGGCTGTAGTAATTCAGTTTGCATCTGACTTCCAGACACTAAGTTGATATTAGTATAATGTTATGTACAATTGCAATGATATTGCTCATAGATGGTAATAGTATAAAAATAATGTTAAGGCAAAGTCAGTCAGATGTTTCATGTACATTTACATGCACTACGTTATATACAGCAATATAATTTTCTGGTTCCATCCAGTCACTCAGAGTCAGTAGGTCCTACTGCCACTTCATCTCCCCTATGAGGAAAGGCTGAGAAAATTGGGACTGTTCAGCCTTGAGAAGACTAAGGGGGGACCTAATTAACGTTTATAATTATCTTAAGCAGGGGATGCAGGGGGAATCAGCCAGTCCCTTTTCAGTGGTCTGTGGAGACAGGACAAGGGGCAATGGCTGCAAGTTGGAGCACAGGAAGTTCCGCACCAACATGCGGAAACACTTTTTCACAGTGAGGGTGACAGAGCCCTGGGACAGGCTGCCCAGGGAGGTGGTGGAGTCTCCTTCTCTGGAGATATTCAAGACCCGTCTGGACTCCTATCTGAGTGAAATTTCCTAGGGAGCTGCTTTGGCAGGAGGGTTGGACCCGATGATCTCTCGAGGTCCCTTCCAACCCCTACGATTCTACGATTCTATGATTCTATGATTCTTGCCTTCTGGCTGCTGCCTTTACGAATCTGTGACTAACTTTGTGTCATCAGCTAACTCTCTACCCACTAGGATAAATTTTGTCACTTAACTAAGAAAATGAACAATAAAAGCAGTAATGAATGTTTATTCAAAGTGCACTTGCTGATTTTGAGGGAGGAGATCTTCAGCAAATTGCTACTCTGTTGGATTCTTCAATGATGCACTACTGAGGTTTTACAGATCATTTCTGATAGTTATTTTTTTAGGATAAAAGGGATATAGAAATGGGTTTATCTGGGTACCACTTCTTTAATGTGTAGCTTAACAGTCCTTATGTTAGCTTACAATCTTCAGTACTCCCTGAGTTACAAAAAAGCACAACTTTCTTCTTCCAGTACAAAACTCCCTATATCTCCGTTCATTGTTTGGACAGAGATTAGGAATAGAAATTACAACATTTTTGGGGAGGTTTGGGCCAGGAGGATAAAATGAAAGAAGGAATTCCTCCATGGTTGTGCTATGCTAAATCTCCATATCTGTATATCTGCAATACATTTATTAACAAAGTCTATCTGAAATATTAATAACATTCAAATGTGACTGGTAGTTTAAAAATACTTTTACAGCAGAGAGAGGACTTGGTATAACATTCAGAGAAGAGATAAAACACACTCTACCTTCAGAAACAAAGCCTGGGAAAAATATTTCAGGTAGAAGGTGGGGAGGTCTTCCTGACTGTCCGCATGTAGTTTTAAAATCAGGCTGGTATTTTGAAATGAAATTGGTCAGTTGCGTAGATTTTTATATGGTGTTGTAGGTAGTGTGGGCCATATTAAGAGCTATAATAAGTTATTTGCTATGGGCTATGTCATGGGCTGGGACAAGCTGAAAGTATTGAAGTTTGGGAGCGTTTAATGAAAACAAAGACAATCGAAAATAGTAGATGGAAACTGTCTCTGCTGCTCTGTCTGGTTTTGGCACCTTCCCATGCTTTCAGCGGATTTCAGTGTTGTTTTCTGACACTTTTGACAGCAGTCAAAAAATTTTTTGTAGAACTACTGAAGCCTCCCTGGCTTTTTGAGTGAAGGTGTTGGGACACGAAACAAAGTCTAAATGCACCTTTGTTCTCCAGGGCAAAGATCTTTTTCACAGGTGAGACATGGAACTTGCTGAAATTGAGGGAGAATCAGTGAGAAGTAGAAAAATATACTGCCACTGTTAAAGAAAAAGATTGGGTTTTATTCCTTGCACATATCAGACGCTTAGATGAGAAAGGGAGAAAAAAAAAAACAATAAAAGGAATTTGAGCATAGCTTCATTATGGAAGGGGTTTCTGAATATCAGGTGCACCATAACAGGAATCTTTTTTCTTCCTTATGTTCTCTGTTCCAACATCAAGGCCACGGAGGTTGAGCATAAGTACTGTAGTTACTATGACAGCACTGAAGCACTCACCCTGGGTGGCATTATGGATGCAAACGTGACTCTTTAAATCTTTTCCTAGATTTGCCTCTAAGTCTCTGCATTTTCTGGTCAATTCAGCATCAAATACTAGTAATATTTCTGTGATATTTGTCTTTTCATGTTTCTAAAGGTAGTTTTTCAAGTTCCCCTGTCTTAGAGCTCTATTTGGTGACCTTTAACTTTAGTATTCCTTTTCCTTTCTCCTTCATCCCATGGACCTTCCTCATTCTAGTCCATACAGCTTTCTTCTGTCAGAGAGGTGGAAAAGGGCAGTTTGGATGCTGTAATATTACATTAAGAGAACGACATCCCTGAATGACATCTCTGCATGTACCTTGGAGAAATAATAAAGATTTTTTTTTTTAATTTTGTTAGCAACACTGGCTGTTATAGACAGCCCACTATCTGCCAACTCAGTTTTAATCACCTTGTGCAATATGCCAAGATTACTGTTGAGAAAAGTGGCCTTAAACAACTTCTGCAACCTCATTATCCTACTGCCTTTGGAATGCCATCATCTACTGAGCATTAATTCATTTTGATGGCATTATTGTTGCCCTGTAGCCATTCCAGCTCTTAGAATAACAATGGAGCAGGGCCGCTGCCTTCCCCTGTCTTGCCACAGCAGAGCAGCCTAGTATGCCTGTGCATTAGGTATACTTCTGAAGTAGCTCAGCTAGCTTTATGGTACCCCAGCTGAGGGAGGACAACACAGACCCTGGAGGTAAGAGGAGACAGGGTTTGCTTTTCAAAAAGGATACCATCCAAACCATTAGTCACAATGTTTTTAACAACTGTTAGATCACATGCTCTGTTCTGCCCTGTGCTTATCTAAGGTAAAGTAGAAGATGACAGCAATTTTTTTCAAACCACTTTTTGGTATCGCTTTTTTGGTTTTAACCTTCAGATAATTTCTTTTTTTTTTCTTTCAAACGTGTTACAAATGTTCATTTGAGTCAAGAAGTTTGCCTGGGTACTTTCTTTCAGCTTTCCACAGACAGAGCTGTGATTGGCTGGCAGAAAACAGAGCATTGGAAAATTCTTGCATTGAGCCAAAAAACTTTGGAGATGCTTTTTGTCAAATAATCATTTACAGTCTCAGAGCCCATTCTTCTATGGTAACGAGATAAATTGCCAAAGTTGTCATCTACAAAGTGATTTGCAGACCTCAAAACATCAGAAAGGGAATATATTAATTTCTGCAGATATAGCAAATAGATTGAGTGTCCTTGGAGAGATCTCCACATAAGTGCAAGCATATTTATTGAATTTATAAATTCTTAGGTAATTTCCTTCAGTTTGAACTATTGTGGCTTAAATGGAAACTAATTATTTTTCCCCCTCATGTTTAAAAAATCTAGTCTATGCTTCTCAGAAAAAACCGTTGAGCTTTATAATATTTTTCCAAAGTATTTCAGGTTATTTCAAAACTATTTTTGTTTAGTTGAGATAGCAAGCTCAGTTTCCAGTATACTTGCTGTTTTGGGTTGTTTGGGGTTTTTTTAAACATTTTCATTTTTACTCATTAACTTTGTAGAAGTTGTCAGCCAAGGAGAACAAGTGTCAAACTCTGTTTGCATTTATATTAGTGCAAAGTTTGAAGAAAGTCAATGAACATAGTAAGGTTGTTCTAGCAGTATTTATATGATAATAGAACACGGTTGCAAGATGGAAAAGAATTTACTGTCATGCTTTGTTGATCAGGTTGTTCACTTTTTCTCAGTAAACAACTCAACAGCTGAGCACAAATCTAGTGTTGAGAAAAAAATCCAGCCTTGCAATCTTAGCAGACAAAGTGAGATGTCCTACCATTTAGGGTGTCCCCTAGAGAAATATAACTGTCGTAAGAGGGACAAAATCTAGAACTATTGAATGTTGACCAAGGTCTTTACAGAAGGGCACAGAAGAAACAGACAAAGAAAATTTTAAATCTGTCAGAAAGTCTTAGGACAAGTGCTATCTCTTCTTGGTAGTAGGTTGTAGGGTAATTTGTGAATAGTTAATAATGTGACAGCCGCTTTGAATCATTTATTAAATTTTGATCAGGACTTTTGTATTCCAAGTGTAAATCAAGCTGGCGACTTTACACCATATCTGACATATGCCTAGTGTTTCTTTTACATTTCTAGCATAATGTCAAAATAAGATAATGAAATTTATCTATCTGAGAACCATGTTAAACAGTGGAGGTGCTTGAGCTGTGAGGCTTCTACCTGGCTGCACATTCTGAACGTGCCAAAATGAATGTGGTAGATTATAGCTGCATTTTTGTGTCCTTGGCAAAATCTGAATTTGAGCTCAGTGAAATAGATGAGTTTTTGGCTTAGGTGCTAATCTAATTATGCCTTTAGGTCCATAGGGAACTTGAGTTTTCATAGTAGACAGAATGAACTGAAGAAAAGGCAAAGGCTTTAAATAGCGAATTGCACATTGTCCCTGAAAAAGGTTGTTTTTGATGAGTGACTTCTATGAGATTATAGTCTGCGTTTTAATACCCCTTGAAAGAAAAAGGATACAGTTTTATGATTTGACAGAAATTTATCACATTTATATTCAAAATGGATTTTTGGCTTTTGCAGAGACAATTATACGTGCTTTCTGAAGATTGAGTTAAGCCTTGTTCTTTTTAAAGACAGTGGCACAAGGCTATTATACACAATTGCTTGTACAAAGTCAATAGGAAATTTAATACAAAAGCAAGGTGGGGACTAGACAAAGTCAGATTAGAAGTTTGCCATCAGTATGAAAATTAGGATATGAGAAACGGCTTAGATGACCATAGCTCATATTCTGACTTCAATCTGCACTGGGAGTGTGCAAGCAAGCTTGCTGGATCTTTGGTGTGTAAGAATAGCATTCCTGAGCAACCCTCTCCCCAGTAACTTCTTAATAAGCAGTAACAAGTGTGTCTTGTTTGGTAAGTTTACTGCAAAGCATTTTTCATTTTGAGTGATACAACATCTTGGTGTATATATGAACATTTATGTCTATAATGGATGCATACACACCTTTAGCCTGAAACTGCAGCAAAATTTGGTCCTTTACTATATGTTAAGCTATGTATTACAAACATCTCAGCTGCATGTTTGGAGAGTTAAGTTTGAGTGAAGCCCATGCATCTCCTCCATTTCTGATCACTGTAGGAAAAGGTAATCTTGACCCTGGGTTGTTAAACTTTCTCAGACTCGGAAGCTCTGTAGGGAGTGGTCTGGACAGCATTGGTGACCTACAAATATTATGGTAGATGATCTGTAGCTGACCCACTAAATTGTATTATATATTACTGCTTAATTCACTTTTATTGCAGTTGTGATTTATTGATAAATAGGTGTGGGTTTCTATTACAGATCTTGCGGTCTGGCACCGTTTTGGTGACCCAGAAAATTTGAGAACTGCTGTTCTATGCTTTTGATATACAATGGCATTTTGCCCAGAAATAAGCTTTGTAGGACATATATGTGTATGTATGCATATTTCTTACAAATGCTAGCAAAGATATTAATTAATTTGCTTGTCTACCATTAATTCATTCAGTGCTTGTCAGTAAACAAAATTAAGCTTCTTTTAGTTTGTGGAGCAATGCTTTCTGTAACTATTTTTGTTGAAATCTCTATACAGATTAATATGTGAATAAATACCTGCAATTTAAAAATAAAATCTGTGCAGACATGGAGCATCAATCAGCTGACTGTATGAGCACATACGCAGCCTTTCATATAGCTTCTGCAGAAAGCCTGTCGTGTCTTGTTCTGATACTGTACATTATCTCAGAAAGACAGAAGAAAAATAGATTGTTTTGAATGTGCTCTGGAAGAAGCACAGACATCGAGTATCTGTACCACTGGACGCTTCATCAGTTTTCTTTACAAGTGGCTAGGAAATTAAGAAAAGCAAGGCTGTTGCCATTAAGCTTACCTTTTCTATACAGAGAGAAACTCATTTAAGAATTGCAAGAACCACTGTTGTCTCAACAAGTGTGTACAGGGATGCATGATGACGATGCAGTGTAATCTGGAAATGTTATCAACCTATATATTGTCTGAGTTTGTTATTTAAGAGTAGTAGAATGTCCGTGTGCATGGCTTAAAGTATTGTTGTTAACAAGTTGTACATTTGGAAAGCAAGCATGTAGCAAATTCTACTTGAATTTCATTGATTGTTTTATCAGAAAACACAATAAATACTCCATTGGTTTTTATTCTTGTGAAATACATTTCAGACTAAGCAATGCATACAAAAAATATTTAGGTTCTAAACCTGTTTTCATAAGTGCTGTGTGCATGTGTTTTACTGCTGTTGGTTTCAGAAGAAAACTTAAAATGTAAATTAATATAATATGACAGTGTAAGATCTCCAAATCTCAAATTACTTTAAAAATGCTAGCAATTACTTAACATTTCGCTACTTTCTAAGAAACGGGCAAATGTGTCTTTTGAGACCATGAGAACCTTATTGTATGAAAATTTCTGACTGTGACAGATGAAATGTGGATGTCTATGGGAATTTTATAGACCAGATGCTTTTTTGAGAGAGAGTATCTTAATAAATTATTGCTATTTTTAGATTGGTCATGAGCCACTCATCCTGAGACTGATATTTCCCTAGGGACATGTCTCTACCTTTCCAGATACTTTTGCTGTGTTAGAGCCTTAATGTTGAACTGAAAACTTAAGCTGCACTTCATTTTGCAACTTAGAGTTACTCATAAGGTATTGTAAGCACAAACCACTGTCCAAAACATTTTTCCTCACTAAAAGGCCTGCCACCAAGAGGCTTTTATTCCAAATAATTTAGTTTGTTTTCCTTCAAAGAAAGTATTCCCAAGTCTTTTCTCAGAAAATAGAAGAAGAAAAAAAAAGCAAGCCCCAGAAAAATATTGGACTTTACAGTAGGATGAAAGGTGATAATTTTTAGTGACCTTCTTTGGCATGAAGTTACTTGTTCCTGGAACATTCTTTGATACATCATCACTTCTATTGGTGAGGTGTAATACACCTACTCTCCTTCAGGAACACTTAAAAATCAGTGAAGGAATTGTGTCTCCACCATGTCAAATTGCTGTGTGGCTATTTTGTATTCAAGGTTTGTCTTAATCTCTCAAAGTTTTCTTATACTTTATTGGGAGCCTGTGATACAGAACTAAGAATAAGAATCCAGGACTTCACAGAAACTTTATCCCTTCATTTATTTTACACAATGATTAAAATTCCAAATTAGCAGTGATTAAAAAAACCCTGTAGTGATTACCTAATTTAAAACAGTAATAAAACTAGAGGCAAACTCAAGTAGACCAGAACATTTGATGGTTTTCATGGAAACAGCCATGAAACAGTATGGATATTTTATTTTTAAAAAACCCCGTAACATATTGGATATCATATTTAATCTTTAGGATTGTTTTCCTATTAAACTGAGACTTCTGTTTTAAAGGCTGCGAGCGTAAATATGTATATTTACATTGACTTAAAATCTAATAGGAAGGTGGACATCTTCAAGAGATTTCTCAAGTAAAGTGTCATGAGTTCAATGATCGATTAAGGGAAAGTGCAGACTCTCTGCCACCTAGGAAAGTGAAATGTTCTATATAACTGAGCTCCGTGTTATCTGGAGTTTCAATGACTTAAATGCAAAGAGCAAAGCCAATAGAAAATAGAGGAAGCAAATCTAACAATTTTTCTGTATGTTCAGTCAGTTATGATGTTGATAGATTATCCTTATGTATAAACGTGGTAATTATTATTTTTAAAAACCTAATTTATTTCTCATATACACAGAGTAAGAAAACCAAAGTAAGTATTTTGACAGGATGATAGGCCAACAGGCAGTGAGTCCAATTCAGTAGAATAGTACTACAATAATAGAGTAAGGAAAGAGTAGTACAAACACTTTCCAGAAAGGTGACAAATGAGAAAATGTGGAGAAACAAGGCTGTAATCCAGGACACCTTCATATTCCAATGTACTAGAAGGATTCTGACCTTATTAACATGGAGGTAACACATCACAGAATGGGCTGATGGGTGGGAAGGGGAGCATCACTGCTGGGGGAAGAGGTATCAGGTAATTCCAGCAAGAGGTTAAAAGTTAATCAGAATAAAGTAGTTTTGTACTCTGCTGGAGTAGGAACACAGTTGCAGCAACCTATAGAAAGCTAATCTCTTTGACCCTACCAAAACTGGATCCTGGTGGTGATTACTTTTTTGCCCAACCCTCAAGATAACTGTTATCTTTACTAGTTTTGAAACCCAGTGTCCTTTTTGTGGACTCTTCTCTGCATTGCATGAAGAGAGAAGCATATGAGATGGCAGAATAGAGCAGGAGTGAGACCATGATAATAACTAATTATTTTTCTGTTTGGTGGAGCAGAGAGTGCAGGAAAGGATGAATCTAGATGGAACAGTGAAAGAAGAGGACACCCAGGAACAATTATCTTTGGCCAGAGCCAAACTCCATTATTGTCTACTCCACTAGGGGTAGGAAAAATACTCCTATAACTATGAGAACACTGTAACAAATCTCATACAGGTAGAGGTTATGGTAGAGGGAAGTAGAAGACTTAAAGGCCTGTTGCTGTTTTTCTTGACTTTTACTCTTGACACTCCTTTTTGTTTGCTATATGTTCATGTGTGCTTATAAATTTATTATCATTGTAAATATTCAAATCTTTTTTTCTTTTTCCATGATTCAGGGAAAGCTTTTCTGAGTAAATCTTTATGAATCAATAAGACCTGTTATTAACAGTTTTTATAAATAGCTAGCACCAGATATTCCAGTCATTGAGAACTGTGAGGACTTTTTTTTCATTACCTAAATCACTCCTGCTTTGCTAGAAAGTACTTTCATTTAAAAAAAACCAAACCAAAACAAACGTATACACTCCCCCCCGTTGCTCCCCCCAAAAAACCCCAAACCAAACACCCATCAGAAGAAATGGAATGTTCATCTTCCTCAGAGACAAATGAGAAAAGTAGAGTTGCTGGCGCCCTCTCCAGGAAGAGGCAGCCGCCTTTGTAAGGGTGCATATGAAGGTGAAGACTTCCAGCCTCACTGTCTTCACATTGGATCTTTGCTTGCAAAGTAAGGGATGGTTCTGCTCTTAATGACATCCCACTCTTCAGTCTTCTGTATGCTGTCATTTAAATCATAAGTGTCATATGTCAAGGAGGGGGATTTTTTTCCTCTTGTTCCTTTTCTGGGAATTCAGTGGTGTTGACATAGTGAATTTCTTCAAAGCACCAGGCTGGCAAGAAAAGATCTGGGCCAAATATCTTTGTTTTCTATATCCAAAAATGATAGTAGGGGTGGTTGTTCTGTATATAATTTTGAGTTCCTAGAAGCCAAAATCAATACAGCAATCCCATCTTTCCTCTTAATACTACATATTTTCCCAACAATAAAGGAATTATCCTTTATTTTCCTTTGTTAAGTTAAGAAAAAAAATATTCCAGATAGAGCAGTGAGTGTGTTATGCTGCAGAACTGCACCAGAGCTCCAATTTGTGTCTAACAGCCCGCCTGGTGGCATTTGTGTCAGTAGCCACAATTTCTTTGTTTTAGGCCCTCTTTTTGTCGTGACTTGTCTCTTTTTAAAGAATCTTAGAAAAACAGTGAAAGATTGTGCAAGAGAAGCTTGAGCTTGACTGTGCATATGAACATTAAATGTGCCAAAAATGACATATGAAAATATGAGGAAAAAAATGTGTTCATGACTTTTAAATTTCAATTAGTTTATCTTAAAACCTTATTAGCAGCATTCTTAGGTAAAACATTTTCTGGATAGAAACATTATTTCTTTTGTAATTGCTGTGTTGTCAGCAAGTTTTAGGCTACTTACGTCACTAGTTTTGGGTTCTTTTTCTAGTTATGAAAGTAGTAAACCAAATTATACTTACTTTTCAACACAGAAGCGGCATTACTTGTTGTAAATTAGAGATCAGAAGTATAAAATCAGTGTATTCATCTGTATATAGTCTGGTCTGCCTTTTGCAAATAAACATATATAAATGAATCTAACATTCTAGTAGTTTTCCCTTGTCATTTAGAGACAGATTTGTGTTGCCTGTTAAAAGTCATTATTATATATATTTTTATATATTTTGGGTGTCTGTTTGCATGTATAAAAGTATTTAAGAATACATATACACACACACACAAATATACCTTTAATAACTGTCCTGAAAACAAATTCTACATTCCAAAGGCTCTCCCTGATTTCAGGAAACATGGCACAGATATGCGTAGGACCTAAACATCTTTTTTGGGTGCTGAAGTGATATGGAATGATCTATCGTGGACATACTTGCACTGACATCATTAGGCTTACTGTATTTTCCTCTTAAAAAGTCCTTTGCACATAAATGTTTGTTTGTTGTGTGCACACAAAATAGCTGCCCAACGTTTTTCTGTTCCCATCTGTCAGGCAGCCGCAAATCCTGTGATGTTGCAGTGCTGAATACCATAGTTAGCCCGAGAGCACCCTGTCCTGTCCTCTGTTCCCAAATGCTGCTTGTCCCGGATTCAGACTGCTAAAGTGTTGGGAATTGCTGGATGGTACCATATCATCAGATTGTCCTTAGGCTGGGATCTACCTTAATAAGTAGATGATAGGATTGATGTTAAAATTTAGCAGCTTTATAGCTGTTGTATTATAGCCAAACACTCATTTTGGTGCTCAAAGGCAACCAAATGGAAATAAAACCTAAATGTGTGTTAGGCTTCTTAAATGCATGACTCAGTATTTCAAATGTAGGATGTCCTTCCTTTCTTGGTGAGCTGTTTAAAATGAGTCTAAGGGAAAAAGTTTTGAGCATTTCACAGGCAACTAAGAAAAGTGTACCTTTCCCATTCTTTATAATTTAAAGCAATTTATTTTAATTTAGTATAAACATGATTAATCTTTACATTAAAAATTGAAAGTGTACGATGAGCAGTTCATTCTAGAAGAGATTTAAGAAATTCATGGGTCAGGGTTAGTAGAAAAATGTTGTTATGATGAATGCAAACAAAGCGTAGAGAAGATAATAGTAATACAGACTTTTTTTTTCTTCTTTTATTTTCTTTTGTTTCCTTTTTTTTTTTTCCTTGATGATGATGATGGCTTGCAGGAGTCAGATGCAATATGGCAAGTTACTGAAGTTTTTCATTCAGTGTTCCTGGAAAATTCTGATTTGTTGCAGTTCTGGTATTTCATCCTAGTTTTCCATTAGGAATTAGGACTATCAACATCAAATATAAAGTGAACATGGAGAGAAGTAGGGCTACAACTTGGAGCTTTCGAACTGCTTGGCCTGCTATGCTCCAGAGAGATAACTAAAGGGTGTAAAATCACAAAGAGCATTTTCTGCTACCAATCAGACAACCAAAACACCCCCTGACACCTGGACTTCTAGATTATAGGACAGTCATCTGCTAGATCCTGCCAGCTGTCCTCCCATGATTGTAACTGATTTAAGTGCACTGTTCTGCAATATACTATGTAGCTTGCATTAATTTCAATCTTTCTCAAATTGCTGCCTTATAGGATCTTGTTCTTGAGGAAAAATAATAGAGCTTTAAACACTTATTTGATCAGTGATTATTTGATGTGTTTCACCTGATTTCTGAAGAGGGCTGAGTTCAGTTTTTAATTATATTTGTGCACTAAAGTTGCATATAAAAGGTGTCTTATCTGTACATAAAAAATCTAATATATGAAGATAAGCACTGTTACGTGTATGTTAGTAATGCTATTTTTAGCTGCAGTGTTCTAGTTGGTAGACTCTCAAGTGCTAAACTGATTTTTTTTTTTTGCCTTCTGTTTTACAGCCTTTTGTACCTTTCCAATTTTACATTTCGATTCTTCTCTGGTTCTTCTTTCTGCCTCTTTGTCTATTGCAATTTTTTTTCCTTGCTCTTCCTTACCTTTCTGCTTTTCTCTCCCCTCACCTCCAACTCTTCCTTTTGCAAACTATGGACTTTTTTCCCCATATTGGACATCTTTTTCCCCTTTTCCTCCCTTCTTATTTATTTTCTCTCTCTAACCTTTAAGTGTACTTTATGACCTTCCTTTCTTTATTTGGTCACCCCAAATTGTTAATCCAATACTGTTGCCATCAGTCCTGGAATTTGGGTTTGGGTTTTTTTCTTTGGTTTGTTTTTTTCTAAAGGTGATTTGTCTTTTGTTATGTGGTGGAGTGCTGATGCAAAAAGAATTCAATTATAGCTTTCTCTAGCACAGCAATTTTTACTTGCAAAATTCCTGGTGGAGTAAGGTATCTGATGCCAGCACTGGTAAGAGTCCTTACTTAGATGCTCTAAGTTTAAAGATGTGTAAAGAGATATCAGGATATCTCTTTCCTATTTTTGGTGGATTTTGCTAATGAGGTAATTTCTGAAGTGGTTGTTCAGGACAGGTTCAGATTATTCAATTTTTATTTCTTTTGTTTGTTTGTTTGGGGTTGTTTGCATATTTTTTTCCCCAGAAGGTACTGGACTTGATTAGACTTATTTTTAGGGTAGACAGTAGCGCTTTTTTTTTTTTTTTTGCATTACCAAACTGTAATATTATGTTAAAGACTGAGTCAACATATCATGTTGAGAAGTCAGGGTCCAATTTCTGGTAAATGGTAAACAAACACTTAAATGTATTCAGGCTTTTCACTCCTCTTTGCCAATTCTGGTCAACAAATACGTTAGAGGTTAGTTGGTCATGTGCTGGAAACCCTTTGTTCTTATAGAGCTTGTATTCTGAATGTTAATAGCTTTCTGTAATATAGCACTTTGTGTGGACGAGGTTCAGACAAGAAACCCTAAGGCCTTGGATTTCTTCCAAAGTAGCTTATTGGTTTTCTATTTATAGCAACGTGTCTGTCCATGCGTTACACGCCTGACCGGTTGGATCAAACGTTTGTTCAGCGAGCAGTAAATCCAACGCAGTCGCTTCACTGCTGGTGTGTGCTCAGGGCCTGCAATCCCTCCATATGCCAGGGCGGCAGCCATTCCTCCCAACCCATCTCCACGAGGCTGTGCTCTGTGTGTGCTGGGAGGCAAAACTTTAAATCACTTTTTACCCTCGGTACAGGCACTCATTTGGGTCTTTCTCAGCCAAGTCTGACTACGTACTGGATTTTGTAAAACCTCTGAGATAATTATATTTCTGTAAATCTTTCTTTCAAATATGGATTCAAAGGAAACTGCTGGGCAGAAATCGCGGCTTCACATGCCTTGTTTGCTTGGAAGACACTGAGATTGTTTGGAGAATTAACTATTGATTCTATTATTTCTGTGGTAAATATCACGCTAGTTATTGTGGGTTTTTTTCCTAAATTCTCCATACGGTCTTGAAAAGAGAACGAAATAGGCCAACTTGAAGTAGAGGGTAAGGATTATTTTTGCCTTGCGTGCAGTGCAAACATTATACCAGGATGCAGAGATGTAAATCAACACAACAGTGTGACAGGGCTGGTTCATGTTCAGGTTATACTCTGCTATGACTTGTAGGTCCTTCTGTGGAAGAAGGAGATTCTTTAAGAATGCAGAGAATAAATTCTACTGCTCACACCCGTGGCATGTCTAGTGCTGTGCTGTGTGTCTAACAGTGGCCACAGCATGCCCCCATCATCTCTATTAGAGGACACATCCCTGTGTATTTTCTCTAGCATCTGCTCTGGACTTGTTTTCAAAGGCTTTGTCTAATCTCTTCATAAACTTGCTGCTGCTGTTTGCTTTCACAGCCTCCCGTGGCAACAAATTCCAGACGCTCAATATCCACTTCATTAGAAAGTTCTTTATCTTTTGGAAACTTAACTCCTACAGGTTCCAATAAACGTCCCATATTTCTGGTATTGTGATACCTGGTGAATAATAATTTTGCTTTCACTATACCCAATACTCTTGTAAAGATTTTGAACCCTTTGGTCATACTTCTTATTTTCTCCAAACTACAGAGCCCTACCCTCTTTTGGTCTCTCTTCTAAAGCATCTGCTCCAGCTTCTTAATAATTTTGATTATCCTTTTTCCTAATGGCTTCTCGGTTCCTGTATCTGTGCAACTGATTGCTCCTACCTGCTGCTAGCTCTTTTCTCTTCCTTAATTGAATTTTAACCTGGTTTTTTTCAACATACCCCTAAATTGTCAAGAACATGTTGAAATTTTAATCTAGTCTTTCAGCATGCTTTCAATTTGCACTGCTTTTGTTTTGATTGAAAACTTAATAAGCACATTTCATTTCTAGTCCATAATTTAGATGTTAATAAAGACATGAACAAAAACAGATGCACAGCAGAATCCTCTGAAACCCTTCTGAAATGTCCTCCCATTTTTTTCAATGAGCATGATATTCCAACCAGTTTTACACCTCTCCTGTAATAACCTGGACATAGTTTCTGTGGTGTGTATGTGTAAGAAAGTTTTTTATTAAAAATGATAGTATATGTTCTTTTCATCTTCTCCAACAGGATAACAGGGCTAATGACTAAGAAAGATGGATATCAAAATCGATTGATGTGAATTTTTCTTGACAAAATTTCTTATCTTCTAGGTGTTTATGTATAGCAGATTCATTACTGACTTGTTCAAGTATTTTCTAGAGATTGAAGTTAAAATAACTAGTTTGCTTTTTCCCAATTTCTATTGCCTAAGGTTTTTTTCTTAAATATGGGTAACATTTTTCCTCTTTCCAGTCTTCAGGAGATAAGCGCTGGAAGTTGTCTGCTAGCCTCAGCCAGTACCTTATATATCCAAGGATGAAGCTCACTAGGCCCAGCCAATTTGAAAATATTTATCTTAGCACTCTTGGATTAATTCCTTCCTATTTTTGTTAAATAGGAACTTAAGCGTTGGTTGGTATTAATCATACTCGCTGGGAGATTTAAGGCTGCGATGAAGATTATTACTGTATACGGATTCCGGATTAATGGAAAAAAAAAGTCTTTACAGTAATGTTTTTTCCTCTAGTAAACACACATAATGATTCTAAGAAACAAGGTTCATCCAAGAATGATTGCTAATTCTTGAAGTCCAGTTCCTTGCCATCTTTGGCAAATGTACTGCAGCACTCCATAAAACCCCACTCATATGCAGAATTTTAAGAGCCGTTGAACAGGTTACTAGTGTTGAAGATGAGTGCCTTTGTTCTCACAGTGGTGCTCAGACATCTTGCTGGAAAGAGCAGACTGCTGATAGAAAGAAGATGTGAAAGAAGATGCTGATAGGAAGATGTGAAAACCTACCTCTTAACAGCCTCTGCGGTTCTGACAAGCAGATATGAACTCCATATTAGTATGCTGTATAAATATTGCCTCCTTTATTATTTAAATAGATATAAAATAAAGCTCTAGTTCAAAGCCATGACATGTTTTTTTGTTATGTGCTCAGTTTTCTCAGTAGATTCAGAACTGCAATTTCATGGTTCCTGCTTGGGGAGAGAAGGACATTTTTGTACTGTATTGAGGTAAAAGTAAATTCCCGGTTAAATTTAGTGTGTTGCAGAGATATACATACTGTTTGTGAAGAAACTGATAGCTTTATGGGCCATTGAAGCATTCTTAACTGCCTTTGAGCAATGGGAGTGCAGTAAAGATGGAGGCTTTATTCTTTCTTATATTATGCCTGGGTAGCACAACTTCTGATGTAACCTTAACTGACATAACTATCCTTTTTCTTAATAATAAATAAGCATATAGGGTCCTTCTCGGATTGAATTTTAGTTTGACTGGTACTGCGCTGCATCTCTATTGCTCAGCTTTTGCTCTTGTTCTCACTCTCTACCTAGGGGTAGAACAGCATGAAAAAACACCATGTTTTGTTTTAGCAAATGCAGTATTTTGGTGGATTTGCTTTAACGTGGGTGTTGTTTAAGCTGGCTGAGGCAAACGGAAGAAACGCATTTTGCTCGTGAAGTGGAAAACAGCAGCATTTTTGATAAGTCCTTATTCCTGCAGGAATTTCATTCCCAATCTTCCCCAGACTCTGAAGAAATCCTTCTGTCATGCAGCAGTATTTCTGGTCGTAAGAGATCTCCACGCTGCTAAGAGTGAACCTGTCAGCCACCGATATCCTCTGATGGGTCTAGTCAAGCTAGTAGATGCTCTGGACCCAGGTCTCTTAGCATCTTAGCAGTCTTCAAATATGTAAGAGACTACAGCAGGAAAGTGAAATGCTCTCTTCTCCATTTTTCAGAGTATGGGAAGGAAAAACCCCCGACATTGCAACATAAGAGACTTAAGTAAGGCATCAGTAGGATAATAATACATGGGATGGATTCCTTAAAGATACTGCAGGATCTCTTTTAACTGCAGATTTTTAGGGACAGGCTACCAAAGTACCTGTTAGAAGTAAAATTTGTATAAATTAACCGTGTATATGGACAGCTGGATGAAATAAGCTTTAGAGGTCCCTCCCTGTGTTCTGTAATCAAGTTTTGAAGACTGGAAGCCTGAACACAGAGGGTTTTTAGACATTTACTGAAGGAGGCAGGAGGATAGGTCTGATAAGCTCTGAGGGATCCCAGTTGCCAAGGGGATGCAAACAAAATAATATCCAGCAACCACCAACGCAAGAGTCCGATTCCTTCTAGTCTGTCTATGGCATGAGCTCTTCTGTCGTGAATTCTTTCAAGAAGCCTGCTATTACTCACACGTGCCCACATACACACAGGCACACGCAGATGCGCTCACGGAGCAGTCACATGGTCTGTTCTAATCTATTTTAATTAGAAAAGGCCTGTTGGAAAATTGCTCACAGAATGGAGTTAGTGCGTGAAAATTAATATTTATAACCATTGTCAAAAGAAAGGCTAGGAAGATTTGTTTGGTGCCTGTAGCTATTTTTTATTCTGTGTTATCTAATATAAACATCAATTTGAATCTAAGCAGTATTCAAATATTTATTTGTAATGTATACCTAAATGTAAAAGCAATCAAAGAGTCACCACTCAGGAGAAGCAATTTCAAGATGAATGCTTAGCTCATTCAAAATCTTCCTTACTAGCTTTATAATTTATTTTTTTTTTATCAGGCCTTTACCTGACCCTTCATACCTGTAACTAAAAATGTAGGTGTAAGAATATTGCAGAGTTGTAATTATTTTTTTTAAAATGTTTTAGGCTGTCCTTAGTTCAAAGACAAATGCTGCTGTTACAGTTTGATAAAGTTTTTGGGGTTTGTGTGTGTGGATTTATGAGGTTCCCTATGCTGGTATTTAAGAAAAAGTGAAATAACAAATCCATTATAATTGTCAAAGATAAATGCATAACATAAAAGATCTGCGTAAATAAGAGCAGTAAAACAGATCTGTGCAGTTCTGTCTTTATTTTAGTGCTAGTAGAATAGCAGTGGGTTTACTAATGGTGCTAACTTTGTGCTGCTCGTGGTGAGCAGCAGTCAGTCACACTGCAGTGCTTGACTGTAGCTGTAGACATGCAGACCTGAAAGAACAGGGGTTTAAACTTCATACTATAATGCGTTAAGTCAAGAAGCTTTGAATATGTTCCCCAAATTTATGTGAACGGGCAATTAAAGCTAGATTTGGCAGATACAGTCTGGCCTCCCCTTTGCATCTTGCCTGAAACACCTAGAAATTGCTGCCGTAACATGTCCTGGTATTGAAGGAGCATAAGGCATCCATTGCACCTGCTTTCCCCCACCTTGCCCTCCCCGTCCCCCATGTGATACCATATCAGTTTTGATACATTACAAGTTTTATATAGCTTTTGGCCTTTAAGTTTTAAGCTGGTTAAAAGTTTTTTAGGGCCACTTTATGTCTTACAACATGTGTGGTAGAGATACCGTGGACTCTTTAATGAAACAGCTCTTGTTGCCAACATGTGCTGGTAGCCTTAAAGGCTACCAAAACCCTTGCTGGTTCAGTGACCCTGCAACTCTCTGTAGCTGTTTGGCTGCTTGCATGGTCACATAGCAAGATGATGGGAGTTACTTGCTGTAGCAAAGGCATGAAGTCATTTCTGCTGCATGGGAGTTAGGGTTCTTGTTGATGCAAATTTGCCCGAAATGCAGACTTAGGCCTGTTACCAGCAATTAGAATGGGCTGCAGTTACCCTGGTTTGAGAAGAAAAATAATGCTAGTGTTGCAACGTGAGCTGGGTCACACCCCCAGCTCTTCGGGAGTAGAGAACAAACCCTGGCTCTGTTCAGCTCACTGATAGGAAGTAGTTTTGCTGTCTTACAGCCATAGTGATATGCTCGTCATTTGGAAGTAGCTGTGTCAAACAGTCTCTGCAAATCCACTTACAGAGCTGTAAAACACTGAATGAGACAGTAGTCATCTTAGCAAGAGTGTGAGCCATCCTGAAGAAGAAATGGCATAAAGCAGTGTCGCAGATCTGATTATCTCTTTATCTTTGTCACTTCTTAGTTTTTCTTGCCAGTAGTATGAGAAATCACTAGTGGGGGGGGGGGGAGGGAAATGGTCCGACTTCTATTTGTTTGTATAGAAGTAGGATTTTTTGCTTGGAGAAGAGTTTCTTATGCTGCGTTCTCATCAGTTTTTAGGCAATGTATTAGAAAATGCAGATTTAAACATATATTTGAAATGTATAAAAATGTCTAATATGCATTATATTGAAGGTATGCACATAACTGAAGTGGGATATTCTGTGTTACTGTTAGGTAAAAGGATACATGTCTCACTAAATTTCAGAAAAGTTATTCCTGTTTCTCTGAGGTCGTTTGCTGTGGTTTGGTGTTCCACAGACTGAAATAAAATGGCTCTATCTGATTTGTTCTGAAATGCATGGGCTTGTTTCTTCTCGTATATGCACTAGTTTAGAAGTTTGGAAACTTGTTTAGAAAAAAGAAGTCAAACCTTTTCTTTATGCATACGGGGAAAATATTCTTACTGCTCTGAAACTTATTACCTCTTAAAGGACGTGTCAGAAACAATGGGAATACTATGAAGTTGGTATTCAGCTGCAAGTATGTTGCTTCCTTTCCCTTACACTTTTCCTGCTTTCCCACACACCTTTCTACTTTTCCATTCCTTTATAAAGCTTTTTTTTTCTTTTTGTGCACGTTCTTCAGCAGAAAAATGCGCATTATACTTGTTTTAATATTGGTTTCAGAATGAAATTTCTCTTTTTACATTTGTGCAGCTATGTAAGTTGTATGTCGGGAGATTGTCTTTGGGAGGTTTACACAGTTGTATCTGGTTTAGCACTGTAGGATTTAATACGGTAGAGTAAGTTAATGCTATGCCTTGTTTTAATATTTAATCTGAGATACAGAGTTTATCACACTGAACAATGCTCTCCAGTTGTTACCTTGAATCCCATCTGTCTTCTAAAAATTTGTTTTCCTTGTATTATGAGTACTGAGGGGCAAGGACTTGCCAAGTGTCTCAGTTGCTGTGACAATCAAAGTAGCAATATCAGTTACTTTGTGTAGCAATGAAAAGATGACTTTGCTCTTCAGTGTTCTTGCACTGACGTTTTATTTAAGCCAAACACAACAAAACTCTCAAGACTTTTGAGTGCCATCCTAAGTGTGTCCTTTATCTGTGAGGAGCAATCAGAAAGTAGCTAGTTAATGTAAGAGTCATTATTTTAATGCATAAAGCTTTCCTCGCAGTACAAACAGAAAACAGTTTGAATTATGAATATTATTTGTGACATGAATTATTTAACAATGTCTGAGAGATTTAAAATACATCTCAAGGTGATACCTGAAGGACAGTTTTGAGAGGGTGGTTTTTTTCATCCTGAGGTGTGTTTCATGTTGACAGCTGTGGCAGTAAGATCTTCAAAGAATTTTAGATCTCATGTAAAAGTTTTAGAGCTTCAGGTCATTGACTGGAATGTTCTCACACCATTAAAACTTTTTCAATCTTAATCTCTTTCAGTCCCAGCAAAGATGCATTGTGATCTTTGCACTGGTATGCTGCTTTGCAATTCTGGTTGCACTGATATTTTCGGCAGTGGATATTATGGGAGAAGATGAGGATGGACTTTCAGAAAAGAACTGTCAAAATAACTGTCGGTAAGAGGTAACAAACAAAACTTCTCTTTTGGGGTGGACAAGAATATATGTGTTATATAAAAGCATGTAGTAATTACCAGAGTCCTGTGGTATAATTGAGAAAAGTAGGTAATAGAGGAATAAATTGTTTCCTGTTTTGAATTTCTGGGTTTGGACGTTGGTTTGACAAAATAAAGTGTGCTTTTTGAAGTTATTTTTGGTTGTGTGTTTTGAGCAAGACCCCTGTGTTATTTAAATTATTTTGAAAGCTTGGGTCAAAGCCCATAAAATTTCAGTAAATGAGTATAGAGGTGGCTCACATAGTTCCCGATTCTGACATGCCTGTCTTTCATTGAGAGCTTTTTATGTTTCCTCAGGAAGGTCACTGATCACTTTTGACCTAAGATTGCTGTCCCTATTACATAGGAGGACATATTGCATATTAATGCCTGTTGCACTCCACTTATACACAGTAGCTTGCCTGGGAACCGTGAAGGAAATTAGTGATATAGTTGGAAAGATTGGGAGTATTGACTATGTTGGATTAGGATTTACCTCAGACACCTGCCACAGTTGTGTATATCTTTTAACTTTAGAGTTAAGTAGGTGATCATATTTTGGGGGTTGTTATTTCCAGACTATAAATTACATTTTGCTGCTCCCCATTGCCAGGTTCTTCTATGAATCTGTTCATCCAATGTACCAATGATGTTGTCCAAGGTCCACTTATCTCCACTAGTAACACTGGTTTAACAAACGTTTGTGGACTTCATTCATGATTTTATTCTGGTTTTTTTTCAAACCTTAAACATGGATGCAGAGAACCCTCTCTGTTTCATTTTGTGAAAAAAATCATCCTTAAATAACTTCTCAACAATCCATTTGATTCTGATCAAGGAATTACTAGAGTGGGAAGGGGCCTCTTGGCATCCTGAGGTCCATTCCCCTGCTTGGATCAAGCAGGGTCAGCTACAGCAGGTTGCTCAGGGACATGCAGAGCTGAACTTTGCATAGCTCAAGGGGTGAATTCCACAGCCTCTCTGGGCAACCTGTTCCACTGTTTGTACTGAATCTACCCAGCTACCACTAGCTGGGTATACAGTGAGTCGAAGATAATTGGTATTTATTTTTCAGAGTAATCTAATGAAAATTTAAAGTTTGTTTGCATATTTTCTTCTTATTTCTGTTATTTTTTGTTGATTATGTGTGAAAACTCATTGGGGATGGTGCCTTTCTATGCTGCACCTGTCACTGTGGTCAGAAGCGATTCACAGTCCAGAAAATTGGATTATGCTTTTGCAACTATACTGTGGTTTTACAGTATATTTTACTCTCTGGTAATTTAAAAAAAAGGGTGCGGGGGGAGGGGAGGAGGAATTCTTTACATTTGCAGCTCCTTTCAAATAGGGTATACCTGCAGCCTTGTTTTGTTCTGAAACCCACCACCCTTCTGGCAGTTTTTTCCAGCTCGGCCCTAATCTGTTTCCGTTCTTGTATGCCTACAGTTCTGGGCAACCTTTTGGTATCTTGTCTGAATTTCCTAGAGTTCAGCTAGCCTTCTTTCTCTGACAGAGACTTAAGTATTCTTCACTGTGAGTTGTTGCCTTCTAAAATTTTTAAAGATCCTGCATGTGTCACCTCTACACCCACTATCTCCATGTGTGAATCTTTGACAGAACTAGGTCAGACGAGGGGAAAGTCTTTCTGCTGGTTGGCTTCAGTGTGCTGGGCACAACTTCAGTACATGCAACAACTACTGCAACATGTTTTCCTTCTAGTTGTATCAACTGATGGCTCCCGTTTTGTTCTAGGAAGCTGCATAGGCCTAACAAAAGAGCTTAATCTTTTTATTCTTCAAATGGAAAAAAAAAATCAGAGGGGCTGCCATGTACAGTTCCATGGGAAAATGGGATGTTACTTTTTTTCCACATGTAATGGATTACTTGTTTTTGTCTCTTTGTATGGGTTACACCAATCTGCCTTTCCAAAGGACACTCAGCTTTGCTCAGCTTTTTGTTGGCTGGCATGTATCACTCTTGCCTCTCCTGGACTGTGTTAGGGGATCCTGCAAGTAAAACCAGCCTATTTGACTTTAAACATTGGAGTCAATGAAACTGCTCTGCATTTACAGTGATAGAAGTGATCTCAGACCCCAGCTCTATTTTAAGGTGCCTTTCACTGAGTGATTCGGGTTCGTGATCTAGCTACTAATGCCTGAAGCAGAAGGCACATCAGGGCTCTGTGTATACACTGCCCCAACCATTTCTAATAACAGTATCTGCGTGGCGGCAGCTGCTAACTTCTAACATCGAATCCTTCTCTACATGGTGAAACTGGGCTCCTTCATGTGTTAAATATATTGCAGGCTTAACTGAAGTCCGACAAGATCAATTGCTGCCTGTGGCATATATTTAGTACTTGGGGTAAGCACTTTTAATAAGTAAGACAAGAATTATTGAATTCTTATATTTCTGCTGTGTGAGTACTTTCACTGAAATTTAGGAACAGGCACTTGTGCTTGCAGGATGTGCAGAGACAGAATGTTATAGATGATCTTTTTTTTCTTAGATTAAATGATTGTCAAATACCAGTTTACATACACAATTGTGCAATTCTGTTTTGTTTTTAATTGACTGCTTTTTGAAGAAGCTTGATGGGAAAGCATGCTATTGACTTGAGAGGAACTTCACTGATGATTTGTTAAAGGCTTTCTTGTTCTGAAAATCAATTCCATTTCTGTCATTTTATTTTAAAGGAAAATATGTCTGAAATAGAGCTGTGGTCTAAAATAGTTCTTTGCCATGAAATTTTTGAAGCTTGTGCCAAAAAATAGCAAGTGAGAATTTAAAAAAAAAAAGAAATCGAAAGTAAAAAGAAGATGTTTTTAGCAGTCTAGAGCTTTTTGTAGCTTGAGAGAAGCATTGAGGTATATTGCAAGTAGCATTATGCAGTAAAGCTTACATCTATTTTTATTGAGATTGTATTGTTGTCCATCAATACAAATGCAGCCTTTTTGATCTGCTTGTTGTAATTCAACATGAGGTCTCTTCTGTTAATCATTCCTTAAACTCTTATTGCATAAGGAATGCATATGTTGCCAAAAAGGCGTTTCTCTCTACTGATGTGTTTATTTCTCTTGGGGGCTTTGTAATAAAAACAAGTCAGAGAAGTGGAAAAGCAGCCTTTTGTGCATGCCTTCACCAATGGCTGAAGGGGTTGCTGTCACCCATCTAAAAGGATGCATGGGAAATGGCACTTTCTGAAGAAGCTAAAATTATGAATTATTATTTGTGATCTTTGATCTTCTTGCTGAAAAACCCTTCCTGGGGTTGAGAACTGAAATGCGTCTTGCCTTACAGGTCAGTCATGACTGCCAGAATGTGAGGGCAGCACACCATTTCCTATAGTGGTTGTTACAGAGGCAGAGAACCTTAATATTCAGTAGTATTGAGTAGAATATTCAAAAGGAACTTGAGTATTTGAGGTTTAACAATGAAATTACTGAAATTAAATTTTTGGATATGTAGATACAAAATCTTAGATTTTTAAATATTTTTCTTTGCCTACTTTACATGTTGTAATCTAGAAATACAAATAAATAATTTAAAAGAAATTTCAACCCTGCCCTAATAATTGAGGGCAAAAAATTTAACAGATTAATTACTTAGCACCACTGTAAAAAATTACTGTCTTCTACTGATACATATACTGCAATTCAAAAAGCAAGCTGGGGAGGAAGAAGGTCTGTAAAATTTAACAGGCAGACAAATTCTGGATTCAGAACTGAAACTAGAATCTGAACTCTCCTGAATGGAATGCTGTATTGTTTTAGATGAAACAATGCTTTTTGTACTTATTTACACTGTCCCATATAAATCTCATACTGTAAATGTTACGTGGAGAGACTGGCTGTTGGAAAGTAGACCTTTTATTTTAGTTTTTTTACTACTGGACCAGCTCTGTTCTGAGGAGCTTTTCACTTCTGAGGGTACTATGCACTCTTGGCTTTTTTCCACAAATTCGCTTTCAGAATGCTGGGCTTAGAAAATACTTTTGACCCTGGCTATTAAAAAGAAATGTCATCTGATAGATGTTTAAGGAATAAGAAAGTAGTAATGACTGTGAAAAGTTGAGGTTTTGTGCTTGTGCGTTGTGTGGGATACAAATAATTCTCTTGAGACGTCCACATTAATGTTGTTAGGCAGCTCTGATGGATGAGGCTGGTTAAGAGGATATGCTTAGCAGTCTGGAAACTTTGCCTGTATCACTGTGGGCCCATTAGACACTGACTCTATAAAATTAGATTATTGCAATTAGAAAATAGTACTCTTTAATGGCTGATCTATTGTGAATAAATCTTGGCTAGAGCCTGATGTAACTTTAGTCAACACTTTCTTGGATTTGCTGAAACTGGTTGGTAAACTCTAAAAATAGCTATCTGGGAAAAAGAAGAAATTGCAACTATCAAGAGTAGGTCTCTGTTATCTAAAGTGTTTCAACCAAGGTCATTTCAATTTATTACCAGTAAGAGTCATACTGAACATAAATTGTTCAGTCCTCCTTGTTGCTGCTGATAGTCATGCTAGGGCTCCTACAGAGCTTGCACATGCCCTTAGTTATGCTTGTGTTACTGTCTTTTCCAATATCCGTTGAAGCAGTAGCAGCTGGCACAGTTCCTGCCTCTGCTTCTGCCTTTGGTCCTGTCTCTTGAGAGGGGCTAAAGAAAACCAAGGTGGAAAGGGAAGCAATGGGAACTACTTTCCATGGTTTCCAAGTTTAGGGTGTAGTAAAACTGTTTTCATAATGATTTAAGGCTGAGAGGGTTTTTTACAATTTTTGCCTTTCTCTGACAATAACTGGCGGGTTTTCTTGTTTTATGTGTGTGTTCAGGGTGGATTCTGTCTTGCATTCTATTCCAATTTTGCTACTGTGATCCATTTTCTTGTCCTCAGTGTAATATATAATGAAGATACTTGTTCTTTTGTGTTGGAAGAATTTGCTTTTCTGTATGACATGAGTGGCAAAGCTGTTTAATTCAGTTGGTGACTGCAAGGAGGCTTTGACCAATTCTGCCCCTATAATAAGTAGGTGGTGATACTCAGGCAGTATTTGTATTGGCTTTGGAAATTGGAGTGGTTTGAATAAGGGTTTATATTCTTGATTTCAGTTTCCTGCAGAGGACCTGAATCTTCCTGTTGAAATTCTAAGCTTTGCATCTCAACGGTACCTGGCAGCACTGAGTTCTAGACACTAAATCCAGTTGTATATAACAATTCTTTATGTGTATGTGTACTCTGCTTTCAATTTCATTAGGTGTTTTCTTATTCTCAGGTTGTGAGGGAGCCCACAATTGTTATTCTTTCCATATATTTATAAAATTTCCCTTCAACCACTCTCTGCTGTTTTCGCTGCGTAGGGTTTTGCAGTGCTACTAACAGCATACTGCAGCACGTTGGTTTACCTTGGAGTGCTTTGCCCCTGGCTGGCTGTGGGGGAGAATTTTCTCTGTGCTGCGTGGGTTCTGAACATAGCAAGGTTTATATTGATGGATTTCTATTTAATAAACAAACTATGACAGGCATAATAATTAAATGTCTAAACAGAACAAGATGCTCAGATTTTTTTTTAAACAAGGCTGTTAAAGAGCAACTGAAGATTTCAATTTACAAAACACTTATGGCACTTTGCATAAAAATGCCTTCTGCCAACCTGATGACTGTTGGCCTCTTGCTCTGGGGTGATGGAGAGAATGAGCTATAAAACACTTTAATTTTAAAAATGAGCCATATTAGCAGGCATTTTTTATTTTTTCATCAGAAGAAAGGAATACCCTAGATAGTTCCGGTAGGTAGTTCATCAGTAATTACATTATATGAATAGGTCTGGGCTACAACTCATTTTGTCCACACGCACAAACGATTCCTTTTTCTTGTATTCTTTGTTCAATTAAAACTAATCCCTTCTTCTGGACTTTAGGACAGAGTGCTTTAGGGTTTCCTTAAGGGAGCTGCTCCTGTCATGTAAAGCATTATTTAGGAGGTATTACAGAGATTGACATATTTTGCATATATTCAAGTATGTGCTCATTTCTCCTTTTCTGACTTAGAATTTGGAACATTTTCTCTGATGTGAATTCACGACCTTAATGGAAATCAAATTCCAATTACTTAAGGTTTCTGAGTGATGCATGTGAGTTATAGGCTACCCTGGCACATGAATGGTTCCTTTCTCATGCATAGTCTGTTGGGCTTTCTCTATGATCAGATTTTTTTTTCCTCTTTTTTTTTTTTTTTTTCCTTTTTAACCTAATGTGTTCAGGAAACTTAAATGACTTCATCCTAGCAGGACTCATAAAATTCCCGAGGTCATTTTCTATACCAGATTGTAAGCCTGCTCTAAACAGAGTTATTAAATCTAAAATTACTGGTCATTCTCCTGATCTTGAAGACTGATTTGCAATGTTTCAGAGAGGTTTTTATTCTGCCTGGTCAGAATAGTGATAGAAGTTAATGAAGCTCCCTGATACATTGCTTTTTCTTCCTCCCATGAGAAAGGCATTTAGAAGTGGCTAAAATTTCAAGTAGAATCTGTCTGAATTCATGCTCTGTTTCAGGGTGACTTCTACATTCAGCCAGGGCTGACTTTGCATCAGATCCTACCAAGCACCTGTTCCTGTGACACCATTTTTTTTAATTGCTTCTCCATCCTTAGAGCAGTATATAAAGAAGGTAGTTATTATCTCATCAGCTTACAGCAGATGTGTTGAGTTCTGTGTCTAATCCCACGATGGTACCGTAAGTGTCCTCTCAGCTAGCCTGATTTGGTGCTCATGAGTACAAGCGTAACATGCTAGATGCTGCCGTTGGTGACCTGCTGAATACTTGATTAGGTCTGGGTCCCAGAGCACCAGGGCTGTCCCACAGTAATGAAAAAGCTGTTATGGTGCCAGGTGAAGCCCAAGAATTATGCCAGAGCTGTTGGCACTGTTTGGCTGGGTGAGCTGGAGCTATGTTTTTCAGCCACATGTATCATACTTTGCCAGTCTAACACTGAGCAGCATCTCTTGATGTCAGTGCCCCACTGGAAGACTTGGAGGAGAATTCATAACTGAGGTTTGTTAGGACTGTCTGTTTTTTCTAATACGCTGTAAATGCTTCAGGAAGAATTCATGGCTGACCCATCCGTGGAAGGTCCCAAACCAGGTTGGATGGGGCTTTGGGCAATCTGATCTAGTGGAGGGTGTCCCTGCTCATGGCAGGGGTTTGGAACTAGATGATCTTTCAGGTCCTTTCCAACCCAAACGAGTCAGTGGTTCTATGGTATACTCATGTGAAATGTTCCAAATTTTCTTTGTAATTCTGAAGATTTTCTTCCTGATTTGTTTTTCTCATATTAACAGATGGGCTCTGATATTGATGGAGCCAGAGGCACGTCTCTGTGGTCTCTCATATGGTCTCTCTCTATATCCATCTCTCTCTATCTAGTCAGAGCATCACTATCTGTGAGTAATCCTTTAGACAAGTACTTGTGTGTCTGGCAGCTGAGCATTTCTGTTTATGACCTTTATTACTTGTGAAAGTGAGTTTGCTTACTTTATTTAACTTACCTGCATCCAACTGTATTGATCAAGAGGGAAAAATGCATTGAAGGACCTGACCCACTTCATTACCACTCCTGTTTTTTCATGTTACATTCTTGGTTATGTACATAAGGAATTTGCTGCCTCTCAACCTGACCAGAAAACAGGAAAAATAATGAACAAATACCAGCCTTGGCACCTGCCAAATGCAATTCCTTGTATGTCATTTATTTTCTATTTAATGACCAGTCTTTTCAAATAAGGCTATTGCAAAATTATCATACAGTTCAAAGGGAATTTTGGTATATTTAAATCCTGTATTCTCATATAGTATATATTGACATGGCACTTCTAAGAGCCATCAGTGGTTTGTATGCCTATTTCTATAAAATCTTGCCTTTCTAATTTGAGTACTGGTGATGTCCTTTGGGAATGGATACTTGGAGTACTTTATTCTTTTCATCTGTGGATTTTTATTACCATTCCTACCTTGACTATATCTGCTGAATTTGCAGTGCTGATTTCAAATAGCTGCTGACTAAAGGTTTTACCTTGAATTTTCCTTCATTGTTTTGCAAAGTAGTTTTGTTTGCTCTTGATGGGCAGGAAGGGCATTAATTAAGCTTAAGGGATTGTTGGATTGTGTAAATGTCAGCATCATAGAATAACCTTTTGTTCTTATTCTGAGGAAGAGAGCTCTTACTTAGAAGGTTTGCATTAAACTGTTGTTAAAACCATAAAATTATGTTTATTTGGAGAACAAATACTGTTTTGATTCTTGACTGGTTTCTACAGTTGCATGCTAACACATTTATCCACCCAAGTCATACCAAGGTAATTAGGCCCTTTTAGAAAAATGCACAGGCCAAGAGAAAAATAAGTTAGCAAACACATTCCCATTTATTGTATATGGATATATGATTATTCTGCTCAAATTAATGTTTCTATTTACAGTTACAAAATGTTCATATACAATGATCAGGGCTTGTGTGAAAGGAAACTAAAAGACGTTATGTATTTTGACATTAACAAAAAAATCTACAAGTTCTTGTAATATTTAATAGCAATATTTAGGCATTATAGAAAAGGGGGTTATGAATTTATATTTTCATAAACTTAATGTAGAAACAAAATAAAAACATCTGACCGTATAATTCATATATAAGCCAGAGTGTATTTATATAATAATTGTTGATCTTAGGAGAGGCTTAATACAGTTGATAGGATATTTTGCTGTGTTTTACAGATGAGTGAACAGTCAATGGGTTACTGCTCAAAGGAGCTGAATAGATATAACCCAGCCGGGTTATGTCTATTCAGGGGTCTGTGCGGCTGCTGTGCAGCGTTGTATGGGGCTCAGTTACCTCAGCTTCCTGTCAGCTGTACCTCAGCTGTTAAATTTTACATAATTTGAAAGTCAAGATATTGGTATTTACCCAAGTGGCTGAGATTCTTTCCACTGGGAAAAAGGTACTGAGTCAGTGCTTTTTATCATAGAATTCTTTGGGTTGGAAGGGACCTCAAAGACCATCTGGTTCCAACTCCCTGATGTGGGCAGGGACACTCTCCACTAGACCAGGTTGCCCAAAGCCCCATCCAACCTGGTCTTAAACACTTCCAGGGATGGAGGTTCCATAACCTCTCTGGGCAACTTGTTGGGAAGCTAGGAAGTCTGAACTTCCAATTCCTGGTAGAAGGATATTCAGGGTGTTCCCTGCAGTATGCAAACCAGAACATATAAGAGGAAAAATTTAAATTTAAAAATACAATGTTAGCACAAAGAACAGCAGCTAGGTTGCCTTACGCATGGCAGGGTGAAGAATAGCTTCACCTAAGAGCAGCATTGTCCAAATAGTGTGCACCTTGCAGTCTTCATCTCTGTTAGAAAGGAAACAAATATCTCCCCTCCCACAGACCAGGGAGCAGAGCTTCTCCAACTGCTCTCTAGGTATATCATCTGGAAACAAGCACTTCACATGGAGGAAACTGGTCTGTGTTACTGTATTTGGAAGACTTTTTTTATTTTCCTAATAACATTTCTAGATAGCGAATCTTGAAAATATTAGCTCAGATTTAAGAATATATAAACAAACTGTTAAGAAAGCAATGTCAGTAGGATTTGATTTTATGTATAAATTGTGAGTGTAGTAGGACTCTGGCATCAAACTGCAATGGAGATATTTAGAACAGAAATATAAAAAAGCCCAACCTTTGCACTTTCTTGGTGAGGGATCAGAAATCTAATTGGCAAAATAGTGATTAAATAAAAACCAAATTGACTGGTTCTTTCTCAAGGCTAGGGAGAAAGTGGGAGAAGAAAAATAGCACTTTTGGTAAGCAAAATTGGGGTTTGAAAAAGTTTATTTTCTGGTGGTGTCCTTGTCCTTTCACATCCAGAGATTAAGCTTGAGCTTTTGAAATACATAGACAAGGCAATTGTATGGGTTTTTGATAAGCATATCCTGTAGATCTTCAATTACAGTATGGTAGTGAACAGAGATGTAGTGTCTCTTGGTTAATAGTATACGTGGCATTTGAGATAATAAACAGCAATGCCAGATAAAGTTATTATTCTAAATTCAACAGAATTGGGTCACTGTTTCTTTTTCCTGTAGGTGCTTTGTATACATACCTCATCGTTCTTCATTTCAATTCACCTCGTGTCCTCAGGATCCTCATGTTTTCATAGTTTACCCTTCAATGTAGCATCTATCTGTCTACAATGTGATAATGTGAGCTACAGATCTGCTCTTCACAAGGGTGAGGCTTTAAATTTTTAAGGCACTGAGTGATGTAACACCTAGATGGCAGGAAAAGGACAGAGGCACTGTGGCTGTATGGCATGGGCAGGACAATGGCAGGCATTAATGGAGGGAATACCTTTCCTCTCATTAACTCCATATCTGGAAGCAAGACAGATTTCAAGGTTTCAGTGTGAGTGTGAATGTTTTGAATAATGAATGGTGGTGTGTTAAATTGTTAATACTTTATCTACAAACTCTGACATGAAGTAGTTGGTGTATTTTTAAACGTTACTGCCCTGTGGATTTAATTTTTTTCTTGGCTTACGCTCTGATAAGATTTTTGTCATTTGGTAAAGATGTTTCTTTATTGCTTTCTTATTTTTACAAGTTTGGGTTTGTTGGTTTGGTTTTTTTTTTAATTCCTATCCTTCCTCCCAACAGAGATCTATAATTTTGTTTTCCTTCTCTCTGTCCTTCTCATTTAGGTTTGGCTTTGTGAGGTTCTCACAGTGTGCTTGGACTCCTCATAGACTTTTCCTTAGAGGCCTTTTTGGGGTCTTCCCCTAACTCCCAGTGGTTTAGGAAGTGGCTTAAATGCCGTTCCTTGCAGTGTTTTCGGACTCCTCCTATACACATCCATGTTCCCTGCCTAGATGAAATATCTCAAGTCTATATTCGGAGACAGAGATGATAAATCTGTATTGGCCACCGGGCTGCAAATATCAGACAAGTCCACAGTCTAATGTATTACTGTAACTAAGAGAAGAATTTGGGTGATTAGCTAAGAAATGTTTTAGTGTAATTATTAGAAAGCTCTGTCATAAGATAGTTAATCCAGTGAATATGCTTATGTGATCTCACTTTTATTAGACTTGAAAGCAAAATACTTAAAGTATTCTACTCCTGTGAAGGAGTATTTTTTTCTGACTGCCATTAGTAGACTTTATTACAGCATACTGTAACAGCAAAGCCTGTTCTTCTTGGGTTGGCTAAGGGGGATGTCTTCTGGGTGGGAAACACATAGGATTAGTGTTTAACCAAGAGCCACTGTGGAGCAGGAATGCTATTCTCCTCTTAGCAGAGGGGAAAGTGCATTTATAACCCCTTACTTGAACTTGGATTCCTGAACTTAATTCACCCTCTGAAACTGGGTGTCCAAGTACTGGATGGCTGCTCTGAGGAGCAACAGCTCATGGTATTGCAGTTCTCTTATGCCAGACACCTCAGCTTGAAGCTCCAGAGACTGCATGTGCTAACTCCAAGCATTGCTGCTACCTCTCACTCGCAGAGGCTTATACAGAATACAGTACGTAACATCCTTTGAAGAGGCACCTTTAATTCAGGCACACTGCTGTCCTCACCTCCAAATGGACAGCAGGGATGCCATGCATGGTTCTCTGATTGTGGTCTGACTTGCTTTCTCAGTTCATGCAGCACTTACAGCATGAAGATCTGTGGCACGAACCCCATGTGCTAGGTGCAGCTTATGGGAGTTGAGGTTACCTTTACCTGTACTACTTCTCTTTCATGAGTTCTCACAAAAAGCTGCTGCTTTTGTTATAATCAAGTAAATAAATAAGGATGTTAATGTTCCTTGCTACACAGATCCCGCAGATCACGAAGCATCTTTGTTTTGGCATGCTCATTGGAGGTGAAAGCTGCTGCTTGAATTTTCTGTGGAGTGTAAAGACTGGTCAAGTCAGCTGGTTTCTCCTGCCTCAACACCCTCAGGCACTTGTCTCCCAGCAGCATGCCATAAGAATCTGCCGACCGTCTCTCAATTTTCCCTGCACAGCTGCAAAACCCATTAGAATGCTTTAGTGCTGACAGGCAGAAATGTTGTAAAAACGCAAATTTTCTTCTGTTGAAGGGCAAGATGCCAAGAAATGCTTTTAAAAATGTTTCATTGCTGAATAAGGGTTATGGGGAGTTGATACAGCTGGAATGTAGAGTTTTAGCAATGAGAGAAGCTTGTACTGTCAATAAGATTACTATTATTTTGGTCTTTTAGTCACTTCAGGACTTTCAAGGTTTCTTTTCTGTACTCCCATTTATAATTTTTTTTGAGAGAATAACAGGCTAAGATGTGGTGTTCTGCTCTGTTGGTGGAAAAAGGAAGAGGGATTGCTTTGTAGGCTCTTCACCTGCCTAAATGCCATACTTTGAAGCTCTATAGAAAAGCCCAGGATAGAAGGGTCAGCTTTCATTCAGAAGATATTTTAACTTCCTGTTCACATTGATACTCTGCAGAGCTGTGGCCAAGTGACTCTGTCAATGGAGTAGTGAGCTGGGGAGAAGGTTTTGGTTTTTCTTTATAAAGCTCTGACTTGTCTGGCCCCGTGTGGAGCCAAGAGTTGGACTTGATGATCCTTATGGATCCCTTCCAACTCAGGATATACTGTGAATCTGTGAGTCTAAGTTTTAATGAAAATAATGGTGGTTTCTGTTACAAAAGAAATAGATGGTGAGTGTTTTGGCTAGGTTTTGGAACAGGCTGTGACCTTCCATCAGAAATTTTTTTTTTCCATCTCTCAGTTGAAATAATATAGTGAATGCATAACAAATGGTATTTGAGGCTTAATGTTCAGAAGGATATTACATTCTTACATTAACCAGGGGTTGAAAAAAGGGAGGAGTTTATTATATTTCTACTTTTTTTTCCTACTGTAATAATCTACTTCCTGTATTAACAGTGCAGTAATTTCATCCTATGTTAGTCCTCCTTTGCCACATGTGGGCTGTTCAGGCATAACCTGCCTTGATACATTCTCTGAAGCGTGGTTACCTCTCTTGAACGAGGACAGGAAGGATTGGTCCTTTGCAGTTCAACAAGTTAATAGCATCTTCAGAACGTTTTACACAAGTATAAACAGTTTAAAAGAATATGTCTTTTCCAGGTAGTTTCTTCTAATACTACTGAAGCAAAGAGCAAGTGTTTCATGAGCATTCAATCAGCAGTATCAAGAAAGAGTAGCTCCTTGTAGTAAAGTTTTTGTAGTGATCTCAACAGAATATGAATGTGGAATTAGTACATATGTTAGTGTTGTCTAATTTTCATCTGAGCAGCCAGGAGAGGGGGCATACAAGTGTATTTGCAGATTCTCACAGCTTGTTCCGAGGAAAATCTGGATCGCACAGAGCTGTCTGCTGTGTTCAATGCAATATGTGAAAGCCCCATTAGTAACAGCAAAATATAAAGAAGGCAGCAGAAATTGTACATTCCCACAGGGAAATGAAGCCTAAAAGTCTCAGTGGGACATCTAAGACTAAGACAGTTTGAGAGGCTCAGTGGCGGTTCTGCAAATGTACTCTGAGGGTGTGAGCAAATTAGGTAGGCTTGTATTTTGAGACCTCAGCAACCACGGACTTGGCTTTGTAATCCTGTGACAATCAAAGGTCTGTCAGATGGATAATCTGCCTCTGTATCAAACTTGTTGATCCTCGAGCTATATCTGAGGAAGCATACTGCAAGGTAAAGTGGTCATCACCAGAGCTGACTGAAGATCAGTTTGCTGTACCGTGGTTGTATGTATCATCCTAATTATTACCCTGATATATTTAGGGAATATGTGTGTTATAATAAAAAACACATTTCCCTAAGTTTTCCACTTCCCCTAATTATATTAACCTAGTACGGTACTAGATAATTAACCCATGTGTAGCAATTCTAAGAACGAGCTAGTTGTAAATACTGAAAACTTAGATTTTAATTATTTCTATTATATCTTTCATCTGGAAATAAACTGAAACTGTCATTTCTAGAGTCTTAACTCACAAATTCTTACTTTGTTGTTTCTAGTTATAAGCAAGATGAGTTTATTTGAAAAATCTACTAAAGGTAAAATCTTTAAATCAAACTCAGAAATTTATGCACAAACAATAGAAGTTTTGCTTTTAATTTCTTTGGCAGGTACATAGATACGGTGTTTAATCAGTAACAAAAACCAGTCAACACTCATTTTCTAAATGTTACATCTTATTTAAAATTACTTTCTTTCATATTGCAAGTTAGTTATCTTTATAATAGTTATTTGTTGCATCTTCTCTCTCTCTCCCATTCCTTTGCATTCCAGCTCTCAAAATCCATCTTGATGATGGTATGCGACATATTTTTCCATCTTCCAGTTTTCAGATATTACAATTTCATTGAACTCATACTGTTACTAATAACGTGGCAATGAAGAGGGACATTTAGTTGATGTATTAATTCAAGCTTAATGGACTCCCTATGTCTCTCACCATCTAATGAGGCAAGAAGGCTGATTGGCCTTTTACTAATAATGACTATAGTTTGGGTCACTCTTCTTAGACATTAATGACAGGTTAGGAGTAGAAGATATCTGGACATATAGTGAAAAACAACTAACCATTGGTTACTGTTTCTCAGTCGCTAGGAAATGTTCTGTGTTTGTTCAGGGTCAAAAGTCGTAGCAAAACTTTGAGTTCCCCTATTCATGACTTCTTTTTCTTATGAATGCTTTTTGTAAATATTGTTCCATTGTTTGGTCCAATGTTTTACAAAGCTAATGCATGCTAGATAGAAGGCCATTGTATTGCATGCACAGTGGCTAGCCTTGAATTTACCTGTGCAGAATACCTGCTCCCATGAGATGAAGATTGCCCATCGCTACGTCAGAAAAAGGAAAAGATGAAAAAAGGATCTTTACTTTTTTTTCTGAGAAGCATATTTCCAGCAGGCTTTATTTTAAAAAAAAATAATAGTAATCTTTTGGTTAAGCAGCCACAAGTTAGCAGTTGTAAAGGCAAAGCAGAGGCTCACCCTGCTCTAGCTTGATGTGATGCTGGGTTCCATACCGGTATTGGATGTAGATAGAGAAAGGAGGCTGAGGGGAGACCTCACTGTGGTCTATGGCTTCCTGGAAGGGGGAGCAAAGGGGCAGGTGCCAATCTCCTCTCTTTAGTGACCAGAGATAGAAGCCAAGTGAATGGCTTGAAGTTGCGACAGAGGAGGCTTAGATTGGATTTTAGGAAAAGTCTCTTTACCAAGAGGGTGGTTGGGCACTGGGACACACTCCCCAGGGAAGAGGTCACAGTACCAAGCTGGACTGAGGTCATAAAGTGTCTGGACAATGTGCTCAGTCCCATGTTCTGACTTGGCTGGCCCTGTGTGGAGCCAGGAGTTGGACTCAATGATTCTTGCAGGTCCCTTCCAACTCAGCATATTCTGATAGAGTACAGCTGTAGCCGGCAAATGAACTGCCATTGCTGTTCCAACCAGCAGAGTTGGGCCCCCTGTCTCCATCTGCACCTTCTGGGTGCTTATTGCTTGTCTCTAAGTTTCTGTTGGAAGATTGCTACCTCCCTGAAGTAGGAATTAACATGTTTCAATGGCTCTTAGTGCAGTAACTACTGAGTTGAAAGGTGAAAATACCACTACAAGGCTTCACTGGAACCGTTTCCACTTGGTCACCTGGTGGCTGCTTGCTCTCCCATTTGGAGAGGTTTGCCTCATAAATTACTTCCAAATTAGTGTAAGAGCCCTATGTAACCAATGGTTTGACTGAAGAGTTAACATGTTGAATTTACTTTTACTTTTTCAAATTTATCTCATTTTAAACACTTAGCTTTTATTTTTGTAATATGACAGTGAAAAGAAGATTTTTAATAACGTCTCTCTCATTAAGAGCAATGTTCAGTTTAGTCTAAAAGATACTTGGTACGGGAAGCTTGTAATAAACCACAGACTACTTAGAAGACTGTATTTTGCCATGGTGTTAAAGGAGAGCGTCAGTAACACTAATGATCCCATTTCAGTAACCATTCATGGTGGTTTTGAAAAACATGTCCTGTTTCTAGTGAAAAAGAACCAATTTGAAGCAACAGAAAGTATTTTCAAGCTGGTAAAATCTCACTGTGAATTTGAAGACAACAGTGGAAGTGATTTTTATGACAAATTGTTTTGTGTACGGCTACTAACTAGAAGCAAAACGTTTACAGTAATGCTTAGCAATGCTTTGCTGAAAATTTATAGTAATTACCTTGTTTTTAGTAAAGCGGGTTTGCTCATGTTCTTGTTGTTCCTTGTAGCCCAATGGAAAGCCCAGATTTTGAGTAGCCAGCAATCCAACTAGTCAGTTCTTGGGGTTTGTTCAAGAATATCCTTTGCACGTGTGGTTTCCTGATTTGGTGCTTTGATATTTTTTTGGATAGAATTGATGTCTTCTAACTACAACTTGTTTTGGTTTGTTTTTTTTTAAATTACATATTTCCATCTGGAATGTTTGGAAGGGAAGGCACTGAAAAACCCTAGGTCAACCAGTCACCAAGTGCAGCCCAATGCAGTCTTGACATCTCACCAATTACAGATTTAAACTACATGAACACTTAAGTCCCCATTCCTTAACTTGTACAGAGCTGCTTTTTTCAGGTGGCAACGGGCAGGACAGTTCAATATATATTATTTTGGCAACAAAGCTTCTTAGGGAGGGGTTTTCTTATAAATTATTTTTAAAGTAATTATGTTATGATTTTTTTTCTTATAGCAAGTTACTTTATTGTTCTAATCTTCATTTTAGCTGTTTCTTGTCTTTTTATAATTTGATTTATAACTGAAAGCTTGCAATCACAGAAAGCATTTGTTTTTAATAAATTGTCCCACCCTCATCGGGCTGTTTATGTGCTGAGGAGCAGACAGCAGTTTTTCAGCCTGTGTGTGCTTTAAAGCAGAAGTAATTTCTTTTTCATGAGATCATGTTGTTATGGCTCACTGTTGTATTTTATAACTACAGTGTAATTATAAGTTGTGTGGCTATTGCTTCTTGTTTTCAGTAACTGAAATGACAGAATATAATATTGGGTAAAGTTTTTATTCCATGGATTTACACTCAAGATGTAATTCTGGTGTGCTCTGGTGTTCCAGTTCACAGATTCTAGGACAGGAACTTGACTTGAACTTATCTCTGAATTATAAGACATTAAAGATATGTTGTTAATTTAAATAACAAATGTATGACTTCTTCCACCAAAGCTCTCAAAATTATAATTGCAATGCAATTATTAAACAGTGAATTAAAATCCAGCAATATTGAATGAGATAAGGTAGAAGGACTGTCTAGAAGAATACATAGAGTGATTAAACGTGAACTAGTATTATGAACTTGCAGTTGATACTGAAAACTAATATTTTATATTGGGAGCAGGGGGAAAAATCGTTTAAGTATAAAAGCAGTATAAATGGGAGAAAGCACATCAAAACAATTTTTAAAAAAAAAATTTTAATTTGCTGTCAGCACTGCACCTCATTTCTAATACTGAGTTTCTTCTTGGCTGAGTGTTATATATTTTAAAAAATAAATAAATACAATAATATGCTAAACAATATTTGGAATTTATTTGATTAAATTATATATATAAAATCCTGCTTTAGCTTTATGCATGAGGCTCAAAGAAAATCTTGCTGAGCACGCTATGTTTCCTTTGCATCAAAAGGTAAAACTTTTAATATTGGCAAAAATAGCAATGAATTATATACATAGCAAAAATAACTTTAATCTGTTTCCAAAATGTGTTATTCTGGAGTTATGTGGTATTATGTTACACTCTTACCTTTGCTAAAACACAGATGCACTCTTCCATTTTGGGGTATCGTTCCACCTTTACTTACTGAGAATTTGAGCAAGTTTAGGGTTGTACAGTGTCAGTGGCAGGCTGTTGTGGTCCTGTCCTGTGATTGCCAGGTAGTTGTGGTTAGAAGACAGAGATGAATTTTATGTCACTTAAGCCCGTCTTTTTATTTGTTTGTGTTTTGGTAGAGTTGGGTTTTGGTGATTTGTTTTTTTCTCCTGGGAGTCTATTTGCTATTGAAAATATGCTGTTTATTTTTTAAGGCAGTTTTTGGACAAAATGTGCCCCACTGTATCAGGCTGCTCACCGTATAGTTATCTTGAGTCTGCACCTCTCACTTCTTTTCTTTCAGCTGGTCTACATTGCCACTGCAGAGGTGTACTGGGTTTTTTTCAGGGATAAAGTTAATAACAGGAATAAGCCAAATCCATTTTCAAGACCTAAAAAGTCTGTCCTAAACCTGAGAGCTTTACTGTGCCGTGGCAGTCAGGAATGCACCTCTGGTCTCCTGTGTGTTGCCTGTTTGGGTTGTGGGGATTCTGGGGAGATTGGAAGTGTGGTGGTGGAGTTTGTCCTGTTTGTCTTGCTTTTTCTTTTGTAACCTCTGTCAGAATGTGCCATTCTGTAATTTTGTTTTCATTTGTGCTCTCAAATAGACAGATGACTTGGTGAACCCTTTGGAACTTCATAGTTATTTTTCAGTTTGTTCTTCTGGTGACCAAACTAGCTTCCCAAAGATTTAGGTATTTTCAGACATGCAATTTTTATACATTCATTTTACCGTTCACATTTATAATGTGTATAAAAACCTCTCGCTGTTCTAAAGAGGCTTGTTTTTAAAATCGTATTTTTCTGATTGTATTTTAGCCTAGTGGCAAATAAAACAGAAAATTTATTCATCCAGTTAGTATTTGAAGCTGGACTGTAGTAAAAGGATGGAGAGAGTATAAAATAAGAATTATTTAATTTTTTACCTCTCTGTGCACTAAATCACAATAATGTCTGTGGTGTTACCCAAGTATAAGTATATTTTTTGTCCAGAATAGATTTCCAGACTGAAATTCCCAAAACCTAGATAATACAGCAGGGAGTATGTGCTAGCATAAACTGCTGAAGCTGGATAAGTGACTTAATGTATATTTGGAGAACTGTCAGCAGAGACCTGAAGTATTAAGGAAGACTGGGAGAGGAAGTTATGTTGCAACATATTTTGGGAGGAAAGGCAAATGCATCAATTGGCAAAGATGTTAACTTCATCGTTGAAAGACTTTTTTAGGAATGCATTGTAAGGTAAATAAGGTATTGACAAGTATTCATCACAAAAATTTTGATGAATTGAGTCAGAGAACAACTTAATAAAGAGAAGACTAATAGAATGGAAACTCTCCAGTCAAAAGAGTACGTGCAAGATTTATTTCTCATCTGTTTGGTACTCAGAAGAACAGGGAAAATCCTTTTTTCCAAAGACTTGATCCTTTAAAAGAAGTTAGTGGGATTTTTTTAAATTTCCCCAGGCATTGGAGTAAGTCCTGTCCTAAACAATTGTTTTAGTTAAATTAGAAGCAATTCTTTCAGTCTTGCTTTGCACTTGATTACTCTGCTGGCCAAGTTCTTCATCATGTAATTATGCTACAATTAGAACAGACCAGACAACATGTTTATGATGTCACATCAGTATCATGTTCTTAAAATTATTCTGAGAACACTACATTGTTTATTATATTTCTGTACTCCTACTTCATCTTACTGTAACTTTTACTGGAAATGGTCTGCTTCAAAAACTCACGGCTATGTATCCCGAATTGCACCTTGTGTAGTGAAATACAAATGAAGCAGATTTTGGGAGCTGAAGTCCAGAAAGTAATCCATCTGGGAGATAAGATCAGATGGAACCAATCAGAGCTCATGTCACTGAGCTCACAACCATGCCAGGCAAGGAGGTTGGTGCCTGCCTTCATATAGTGAGTGGGAGATGGAAAGCTCAAGAGCTGAGCTATAAGCTTTTCTTAGCATCTTCCCTTTCAGAAGAGTATCTTAGACACTGCATGAGGAACAGTGACTGTTGTGTGTTTCATGCTATTTGTCTGTGATAACTGTGAATAGGAAAGGATGTAGGGCCCATAGAATAAACAACTGTGTACACAGAACGTGTATGAGGTTTTTTGGGTGTGTGCCCACTGATGAGGGTATTCCCAGTGGATCATGGTCCTTACAGCAGATATTAAAGAGCCTTGAATGGCTTTTTTTCTACAATACTTTTGATCATCAATAACCATTTAAACCTGACTTTAAAATGTTCACTGGTAATTTTCATTCGTGGCAAATTAAAACATTTGTGATTCATTTACATACTAATTACTTATTCTTTTTAATATGCATAAACTCATGAGACAAAAAAATTGGTGGGCCAGAATTAACTAAAGCTGAGTATTAATGAAATCAAACAGACAGTTAATGGATTTGAGAAGTGAACTACTGTAGAATCCCTGATGTGTAGGCTTTTTTGAGGTTATTTAAAATTATTAAGTCAGAGCCAGCTGAACTGTTAGGAATTTTGTTATTCACATTAAGGAGGCCAGCATTTAATTTGCTTTGCTTCACCACAACCCACCATCTGCCTCCTCAGGTGAGAGACACATGGGGATCCTGCAAAGTGTGAGGCTTCCATGAACAATTGGCCTGCACCTGTGAGGACAAGAGTAAAATAAAAGGAAATAGGCTTTACTTTTGGTTTTATGCATCAATCTTTTTTGTCTTAGTTGGTTTTGTTATATAATAATTTAATCCCTTCCATATATCTCATTCACTGTAACAAGTGAATTTTCCACATCTCATCTGTATTGGTATTATTCCAGGGGCTTTGGGTTTTTTTTTTTTATACTCATTATAATTTGTGATTAAGTCAAGTAAAATTCTTTTCATCTGTTATGATGAAAGCCTGGTCTCTTTGGGATTGGTTACTTGAAGCTTTATGCTTTCTCAGATAGTGTTTGTAAGTTAACAGATCTCTACTTTAAAAAAAATAATCCGATCTTGTAAAATTTTACTTCAGTGTTATAGAATGTTTCAGTACAGAGATGCTGGAAAGAGGGATAAAGATTGCCCTTGATTTGGTAAATGATAATTTATGCCAGAGCAATATATTTCCAGTGATAAGGTAAGTGACTACATTAACGAGGTAAGGCAGTAGATCTACACTATCAACCTGAGCAAATCATTTGGTGAATGAGAACTTGCCTCAAAAGAGGGCAATATTGGGTGCTGTAAAATCATGAACAGGGATGGCACAGCAGTGTTTTTCAAGAATCGGTGATTCTCAAGATCAATACAATTTAGTATTTTGCCTAGTGTATTTTGGGCCCAAAAGGTAGTTTGAGAAATACTTATAATGTTAGCAAGAATTTGGTAATTCTGCAAAGGAATTGGATGATACCATAGAAGACAAGAGGTGATCTTATTGTGTGGAGTTGCTTAACACTGCAAAGTGCAAAAATTATTAATTTACAGATGAAAGCATGAATGAGTGCTAAAAATTAAGGACTGAAAGAACTTGGTTACCAGGGTAAAGTGTTTTATTTGATTAACATAGGCTAATTGACTTTTAATAGACTAGAATTAGATGAAAAGCTTTATGAGGTTGCTGTTCATTTGAAATCAATGTAAAATATCACAAGCCTTTATCATAGAATCTTTATTCCTAAAGTTGTTTTGGGTTTTTTTTTCCTTTATGACAGTTTTCTTGCCTTTAAAGAACTTCCATGTTGTGCAGTAGACACTGTGCTGTTGTCACTTATTCAGAGATAATATTTGCAACAATCAAATCTCTTCAAGGATTGTAGTTTGCAAATCCTACAGTTGTTAATGGCAAAATAATATTCAAAAGTTGTTGGGATGGACTATGTTTGATGTTAGATAGCAACAGTAAGTAGACAACACCGATGTATCTTGTACAAAGACCTGAAAACGTTTGCATCCATAGCTTACTGAGAAGCTGCTTCTTCTGTTTGCTTCTGCTCATACCATTTTTTCATTGTCATTATTTTGTCAAGGAGTAGAATGAACTGGGTGGAAGGAATATCAGCTGTTCTGTTAGGTTCAGAGAATTGTGATTATTGCGACCAGTTCGATGTGGGCAAGTGTGAAGTGGCTTGCAATAACCCTGTGCAAGTGGTTAGAAGGCTACTTTGCAGAAAGTTCTTGGTAGTTCTGGGGTTCTTGGTAGACAAGAAGTTTGAATATGAGTCAGAGGAGGACAAGTGTGTGCTGGGCTTTATCAGAAGATCATAGCCAGCACAGTGGGGGAAATTATGCTTCTGGTGTTTTCAGTACCTGTGAGACGACATTTGGAGTACTTTATCCAGTTTTGGGTGCCTTAATATGAGAAAGACGCTGGCATGATAGAGATGATCTAGTGAATGGTCACTAGAATGGTCAGGAGACTCGAGTGCACAAAGAACAAACAGTGGTTGAAAGAGCTAGTTAGTGTGGAGAAGAGGAAAGATCTTAGTGCTGTCTACAGCTACCTTATGGGTCATTATGGAGGTGACAGAACCAGAGTCATCTTAAGGGTGCACAGTGACAGGGCAAGTGGCAAGAGATGCAAATTGCAGGACGGGAATTTCCAGTACAGTACATAAGTGTTGTTGTTCTTCCTGTCCATCATGGGAGTGGTCCAATATCAAAACAAGCACCCATTGAGAACTGTGTTATCTCCAACTTTGGAGAAATTCAACACTTTGCCAGACAAAGTGCTGAGCAACCTGATCTAAGAGGACCTGTTCTGAGCAGGAGTTTTGACAGGTTGACCCTCAGGGAAATCTTCTAACCTGAATTATTTGCCAATACTGTCTGATGCTTTGTTTACTGGGATGCGAACCAGAGCACCTTTTTCCTTTCTGCAGAGGTGTTCTTCCTTACAGCTACGTGAGCTTTTCATGTCCACTTCTCAGAGGGGTGTCTGCCTTCCCTAGGGCTCAGTACAGTACAGGTAATTCTGTCAATCTCCAATATCTTCGCTAAGGGTCTTTCAGTAGAATTTCCTCAAGTTGTTTTGCTGCAGATCCCAATCATGATACAATTTCTTATCAGGGACTGGGGTAACACCTCAAAATTGCTCTTTGCAGACTTTCTGTATTCTGAATTTCTTTTTGTCCTCTGTTTCACATCATTTCTCATGTTTCGTGTTTCATAGTTTATCACTCCTCAGGTTCTGTGCTTATTCTGGTTTTGGATTAGTTGAGAATAATAATAAAACATCCTCAGAAACAGCTTTGAGTGAAATAAAGCTACCTCAACTGTTGGTTGTTTTGTCGGAACATGTTGCTTACAGTTTCAGAAAAGGGTTGTCAAAAGATTTTTCTTCTGTCTGTTACACATTTCAGCAGCCATCTGGCTTGTAATTGTTTCATTTCTTTACTCTTGGTATCTTTTTACTTTGTTTTACTCTCTGAGCTTTACAAATCACAGCAGTCTTGCAGAAGCAGGGAATGACAGGAGTTTAGTCAGTTTTCTGACTTAAATATGTGAATAAAGTAACAGCTGAATATAGAGCCTTCTAAAGATACATTTCCTCATAGACATCATTAGAATTAAATTTGAATGAGCAAATATATAATCTGCAGGCAGAAAATAAATACAAGTGATTCAAAAATGCCCTTTCCTCAGACTGAGAATGGGAAAACCCTTTTTCAAATTTCTGATATTATAATGGATCTTAAATACAACTTTTGGTGTCTTATGGGGATATATGTGCCATTTTGGTTAACAGTATTTTGATTTTAGTCACTCCTAGGCAGTAGTCCAACTGTAATTTAACTAGATTTTCCATCTTTATAATGTTTAAGGGAAGCAACTCCTCAGGGAAGCTATAGTAAAAGAAGACAGAGTTGCTTAGGGATAAATGCAATTCTATTTCTGTCAGGCAAGATGTAACCAGAAATGCAAGGGAATTATTAATATCATTTTGAAAGGCACTGGCAAGTTTTAATCTAGAATAGTATGTGTAGTTTGCCATCAATAGTCAAAAAGGTCGAACTCATGCTGAGTAGGAGAAGGTTTTAGGAATGAAGGGTCTGTTCAATAAAAGATACTAAAGGCACTCGGCTGTGCAGGGTGAAAGTTAAGAAGGGAAGTGGTTGTTGTCCATAGAAATATCACAGGAGAAAGGAATTCCAGGGTAGAACCTGGGTTACTGAGGATAAAGGATAGAGCAGGTAGAAGGATATCAAATGGAACAGGTTTCTACCTACAAAAGCAGGAAGATTAAAAAAAATATTTCAGTATGACAAATGATGGTACAGTCCCTTCAGTGTTCTATCTTTGCCTCATCTACATAATTTAAGAATAAAAATATGTGAACAGTTGCCTGAAGTAGCATGAACAAGGACTTAATCTCCCAGGAAACCTTTTCCATCTGAGTTTGGAACTTCTACTTAAGTTCCTGCACACTGTCCAGGGCTTACTCTTTTACCATGTAAGCTGTTTGCAGGTAGGGTATCCATGTTTTTAAAACAGTGTATCTGTTTTTCTGTTCACTGCAGCTAAAGGTAAGATGCAGCAGACTGATTTCAAACAATTATCATTAGATACAGTACTTAGAAGTCTTAGCAGCTACTGCTGTGCTGTTTGTTATTTGGAAGACGCCAAGATATACATAAACTCCCTTAAAACAATCAAACAAAAGAAACCACACACACACAAAAGCAAAATAATAAATACCTCTCCACCCTCCCCCCCCCCCCAAACCAGTAAGCCAAATTAGACTTGCCTCATGCCTCTGATGTAAAGAGTTAGGATGATAACAGCATAGGCAGCAGTTCTCAAAAGTCTGTCTCTGAATATTGTATAGTCAGTGGAGATTTTCAGAGGCTCATCCTGCTAATTCCTAATGCAGCTATTCCTGGGGATTTTCCAAAGATGGATCCCCCTGTGTTTGCCACTGCTGTTAGAGTAAAGGGGTCCCAGTAATGAAGAGCTTTCAGTCACCTAGACAAATCTGATACGGCGGAGGAACAGGACAGTGTGCACAGAATGTGCAGATCTTGCAGATTTAATAGTAATGCTGTGTTTTCTGCCAATTAAGTCATTTAGAAGAGATTTAATAAGTAGAAGACTAACTAGGAGTAAAACAGAAGACAACGCTAGGATGTAATAAATAGAAGAGGGAGACAAGGGGAGAGGGAGCCAGAAAGTTCAAATTAGAAAATAACTAGAGCAAAGGGAGCAGGGGGAAGTTGGGACATGGGAGGAGAAATCCATTGTGCTCTCCGTTCTCTGATGCAGAGACTGCACAGGAAAAAATACAGGAGTCAGCCTGTTGTCTTTAGAAAGCCTAATGATCCCCACAAAAGGACTGTGCTGACTCCCCTCTCAGGCTTCTTCTTAGCGTTTCTTTTCTCAAGGAGGAAGAAAACCTCCCAAAAGTGCAGTTTGTTCAAAACAATGCATTTGGAGCATTTACAATGACATTTAAACTTTGCCATATAAAACCATCAAAAGGAAGGGCAACTTGGGGAAAATCTTTTTCTTCCCTGTCACAAGTGCTCCACAATAAGATTCTGGGATAAAAATGAGGGAGGGAATGATAAGAAATAAGGAAAAACAAAGAATGAAGCTGTGGTAGTCATAGAGAAGCTTTGATAGGAGAAACTTGTTATGCTTCCAGAAGTTTGATAGAGAAGATGTGAGCTCTTGAAATTCTGTCATGACTCCAAATAAATTTCAGCTGCATGCCAACACTTATATGGCATCCTACTGCATTGGTGTACTTTAATAAGATCAGAATGCAAGCTGTTTAACCTCCTTTGCCTTTAAACACTATTGTGAAATCAGTATAAAAGGAAGCTATTCTAGCACGTGACAGCATGCTGAAAGGGTTTGTGGCATGTTTTAGATACAATGAGGACAGAGGCATGTCACAACCAAATTTTACAGCTTTTTGCCATGGCTCATCATATGTAACAATACCTTCATAGAAGTGTCTGAAAGAAAGCCCAAACATGTATGAGGAACAGACAGCAGTTTCCATTCTTAGTCTTTAATTGATGTCGCACACATCCCTGAGCCTTACATCTGTTGTGCATAAAGAGACCTGTGAGCGGAACACTCAACATTTTACCTCTGTATTCTTGTGCCTTCTTGTATCTTCTTGTATGGGAAACTCTGGTCCAGTCTACTCTGAAAAGAATGCTGATTAGTGTCCAGAGATGTTGTTGCTTTCTTTGACATACGAGTGCCTTGGTGCTTTGTTTGAGAACAACTTTTCAGCATCTCAAACAAGTGATTGTTCAGTGAAATAAGATTGATTTGAACCTTAAGAAATTTGGTTTTGGTCAAAATACAGACATTATCCTATTAAAAAAAAAAAACCCAACGTGAAAGTCCAAGTTCTGAGTGCAAGTACATGTCTAGATTCTTTAAATTCTTTAGAGTATGATGCCTTTTCTGTTGATAGCGAATTTTGAAATGTCAGCTCCCATCAAAAGGCAGGGAGAGTTAGATGACTGCTGTGCCAATTTAGTTCACATAATGACTTTCTGATATCACTAGTGGCTCTATTAAACAATCCAGGCACATTTCTACATTACATTGAATATTCAATGTATCTGAGTGCTGAACTTTTAGGATTGTATGAAAGTTGTGGTACGCTTCAGTTCTGATTACTATTTAGACAACATCAGGGGACTTCAAGACCTTGTGACACAGGCTGGATTTAGACACTGATGATCTGGTGCTCATCAGTTTTTGCAAGATTTCACCTGAAGTGAAATGATTAAATAAGGCACTTGAATGTCTCCTGAAATGAAACTTCAATCTGTTTCTTGGAAACTCAGATGTGGGTGTTGCCGTTGCAGCCCTTCCCCCTAGCCAATGCTTCTTCCCTTGTAGAGTAAGGCACTAATTGTCATGGATAAAGATGGGAAAGCTGGGATCATAAAGCATAGGATTTTTACTGGGATGGCATATGGGTTTTCTGGTCAAACCAGTCTAAATTAAATCTATGGCTAATTTACTTTTAACTTCTGGTATTAAGTTGGGTTCTTTACTCTGCATGGGCAAAATTCATGCACAAAATTGATGTTAGAGTGGCATAAGACCTCTATCATAATGATTTTAGTTTTATTATGTTTTTACATTTGGTTTTATTAAATGGAGGTATGCTTATTTCTGGTTTGATGGTTTGACTGCTCAGCTTGATACTGTATTTTTTTCTTAGATTATATTGATTTACTTCTTGTCTCAATCAGAACCCAAGGGATATTTATAATTACTCCTGTGATTATTCCATATAACCATATATGTGTTATGACATACTAGGGTTTTATCTGTTTGCTCTATAGGTATATAAATGGGGCAAGGGGCAGTTGATAAGAATTGTTTTGATATGAGCTTGGATATGTAATAGTGCAGGGAAGAGATCACTATTGAGCTGGACTGACCTGCATAATTTGAGAAAATGCCTAAGTCTGCATCAAGCATATGAGAAGTCCTAGAGAAAATCAATGAGGCTACTTAAAGGTTCAATGCTAAGTTGCATTTTATTTATATAGGGCTTTTTAACTGAAGCAAGTATCAGTCATGTCAGTACAAACAAATGAAGATCTTTAATATTTGCTATTGATTCTTCCTTGTGTTTTTTCTTTCCTCCCTGCCTGTGCCCCTTTTTCATCTGATATATGACTTCTTGTCTAACTGCTGTCATAATTGCAGCATTCAGATCATCATGGCAGGCTAGATTGAATTTCCAACTAAGGTTCAGACTTGCTTTGGCACAGGAGGAATACTGTCTCCAGTAGGTTGAAGTGACATTGTAAAACATCTGGTCAGTTCTTTCTCTCTTTTGGATGCAGTTTTGTCTTTGAGAACTGAAAGTTGCATCTGAAATACAGCTACATAAATTTCACTTTGTCTCTTAAAATACATTTAAGTAGAAATCATTAATAGGTTTAAGCCTTGGATGCATTATGGTTTTGTATAGCAAGTCCTTCTTTTGAAACCACTTGTCTGTGGTATGTTACAACACAAATATTCTGCTGTTTTTCACTTGAGGGAAGCTGAAACAGTAGGATTTTATTGCTTGTGGGTTCTTTCTGAAGATGATGGTGTGAGAAGGAGGGAATCATCTTTGTTGTTTTGTGGGGTTTTTTTATGTAACTGTCCATGGGGCAGTCCAAAGAGATGAGTTATTCCTGGAGTACTTCTAGTTATTTATTCTTTAGGTCCAAAGAATTGAGTCTAATCTTCAACTGGTAAAACCAATATTGTTCCACTGACAAAACTGCTGACTGAAATTCTTATTTTTTATAATGTACCGACGAAGAATCTGGCATGTAAAATCTGCTGAGCTTGATGGATGTATTCTACATGTCTGCACACTATATTTGGCTTGCAGACATCGTGATGAGTGGGCACAGAAACAATTATGTGGGAACAGCAATAATAAAGTGATCTCCAAGTTGATTACATAAAATATAAAAAGGCCTAAGTGGTGAGGAGTTAAAATACGTGTTGGTATATAGTTTGCATACTTCAATCACTTCTGTGGACTGATAAGAAAAATTGAAAGGAGACAAAGTGCAAAGGGGCAGCCATAGAAGGGGAAAGCTGAAAGGCAACTTCTAATTTTAGGCACTAGCTGAAGCACATAAGGCTGGAGTTCAGTGAACACTTGAAGTTGGCAGGACTGTTTATTGTCACTCTTGTGCCACAGCTGCCTCCTGCAGCTGCATGTTAAACAGGATCAGGGCACTCGCTTGGCTGAAGGGGCTCATGTCTTCAGAGTCCAGTCACAGATGGTATTCACAGAATTTAGACCACTGGTTAGATCTGTCAGACTGTTTGCACTAGGTGCAGGACAGCTTTAGCCAGCTCTGGCTGTGTGTTCCTTGGCAAATTTTATGCATCTCTTGTATTTGTAATGTAAAATGCTGCAGCCCTCTCTTGTGTCAGGGTGACCAAAGTGGTCAGTGTGACTGAGGAGTCACTAACTGACTGCTGGGATGCAGAGCAGGAGCCCAGGACCAGGAGGTGCCTCCTTGGCTTGAGGCAGCACATCTGGAGGGAATAGTGCTTTGCTGCACCCTGTAGCCATGCCTCTATTTCATTATATGCTCCAACACAACAGTCTAGTAGTCTATTTAGATGCACATCATCAACTCTGTTACCACTGCCCTTCTGTCCCACTAGGCTACAATTCAAGTGTTCAGGGACAGGGAACTCAAGAAATCTATTCTAGACCATCTAGTTGGACCTCCTATATGACAGGTTTTTACCTTTTAACCCTAGTATCCTGTGACCAGTTACCGTTATCTTCCAGAGTGACATCCAGACACGTTCTGAATATAAAGAAAATCAGGTGATGAAGACTCTTCCTTCCTAACAGACTGGTGCTATATGTCTCTAAAAAAATCCAGCACGATTTGATTTCTTAAAATCATGTGTTAATATGTTCATTACAGTGTTTTATCATCCTGTTGAAAATGCCTGTTCATGAGGGACTCACGGAGATGGGCTTTTCAGTTCAAACATCACACTAGTCTGCTCTATCAAATACTCAGAAAAGTTCAGAAAAAGCTCTGTACCCAGAGCCAAATGCATGACTGCAGAGAAATCTATTTCATACCATAAACCTGAACTTATTTGCATTCACTGCAGACATAATTCAAAGCATAGTCTTAAACCCAATATTCAGTGTCCCAAGACTTGTTGTCTCTGGAGATCAAAGTCTTCAGGAATGAAATTCAGAAAGCAGACAGGCAAATGTCAGCAAAGAGATCCTGTAGTGTCCACGTACTCTTGCACATGCACATATACCAACACTCAGACACGTGCCTCACCAACTGAGATTGCCGATGTTGGAGCTCCTGATATTCTCAGTTAAATCCTAATGATCTAGGTGCTTTTGAGTACTTAGTTTGAGTTCACAGTTTAAATTCAGTCTTATCTGCTCTCCATTTCACTTTTAATCATTGTGTTCTGTTATTAATTTGTTTTAATGGGTCAAAAATATTTTATTTTTAAATTAAATAAACAGCGTATGTGACCGCTAACAGAATTTGTAACTTACCATACTAGAAGAATTCAAAGTAGAGGAAAGCTCTTGTAGAGACACTGAAGTGTGTACTACCTGGATTTCCTTTAGTGCATGACTCTAGATTGAGACAAGCAGAGGAAAATCGTGTTCTGCAGCTTATCATTTTAATATGCTGTGAAGTTTGAACTATGAAAATAACTTCTCTTTTATACTTGTATAATCATTACAGCTAAACTTTTCAACACCCAGACCTATAAATTTTTGCCAATAACCCCAAGTTTATTCAAGAGCCAGAGATACAGCCTCTGCGTATTTTCACTGCCCTAGTCCTCTTACCCTAATGCTAAATTAAGCGTGTCTCTATTTCCTTCAAAGGAAAAAATTGGTGTGAGACCAGAAACAAACCTTCTCACTTTCTGACCAAAGAACTGCCAAAGATGAAGGAGAATCCTTAGCCTGGGACAGAATTCACTTGGAATCTCTAAATGCAAGTCATGTAGTTCCAAAGGGTTTTATTATTGAGGTCAAGGTCTATTCTTTGGTAGGCATTAAATACCATTATACTGACTACCAAGTTTATAGGAGCTTGAATCTCAGCCCTGACCCTTGTCTCTCTCTACGACTTCACAGAAATTGTGTAGCATTACTTTCAGGTTTCTCGGTCTGTGTGAGGTAGGTTTGAGAATATTCAGCTCTGTAACTGGAGAGGCTAGCCTGTGTGGGCATTAAATAGGTGAAATACTTAGAGCACCAGGAAGCCAGGGATGGGAAGAACATCTTATCCAACAGGTGTAAGGTTATCTGCTAATGATTTTGAGTATAGGAAAAGTCTGTTTTAATCGCCATGCTACATTTGTTCTGTTTTGCTTTGTTAATATGCCATTTTTTCAGAATAAATTATGTCACCATGTCTGATCTTCCTCAAGGTCTGTGAATGACCTTCTCTCCTGGAAGTTTTTGTTATACCATATTTTAAAAACCTCTTTGTGGGATCATATTGGAACAAAAATGAGAGCTAAATTTAGCTTTTATTGATGGAATTGGGCCTTTCAAACACAAACTTTTGCACAGAAGGCTTAACAAAACTCTTCCCAACGAAGCACTGGACCTTTGCTATTGTGCCAAGGGAAAAGAAATATTATGAGGGCAAAATCACATAGTTTAGAAACTTGGTGGTTAACTTTTTGAACTTCTGAGCTTGGTGTTGAGTTCTTGAGTGGTTAGGGGAATATACTGGGGGGATGGGGTGTGTGGCAGTATCAGTTTACTATTAAAGGGAAGTCTAAACTCTAAACCCAACATTTTAACTAGTTCCCTAGCTAGATGAAATATCTTCATCTGCTAAAGAACACAAAATACTTGCTATTTGGTTAAACAAAATACTAGGAAATACGTTAACAGATAATGTCTGTTCTGAATAACGTTTTCACTAACTGGAATGCATTTGGCTTCTATTACATAATCAAACCCAGGTTATAGAACAGCAGGAGCTGTGCAGTCACATTCCTTATTTAGTGCTGGAGCCTGCTGAGTGGTATGCAGGTTGAAAAGTTGGGAGCTGATCTCCAAGTGAAGAACAAGTTCATCCCAGGAGTCAGGACAAACTTCCTGACAGAAAGGTACCTTGTCCCTCACAAAGGGCTCTTTTAAGAAGGAGATGAATTTCCTTTTGCCCAGTTAATTTGCCTTGGTCCTTTCTTAGAGTAAGTAAATAATTTTAACCCATGGAACAGGAAGAAGACCCCAACTTTTTTGCATATCTTGGTGGTATCTGTACCCAAATGTAACTTCCCAGCATTGGGCCACATATGCAGCTCTTCCTGCAATTACACTTTAAAGTATAGCTTCCAGCAGCTTCTGGAATCTGGGCTTATAATATACCAATACAGTATTTTTCCCTACTTTGGACCTAAAAAATGTGAAATCACTGCATCAGAAATAAGCTAGTATGTGTTTGCCTGGATAAGGGCTCTAATATGAAATATAATACATTAAGATTTTTGGACTTGGATATATTGGAGATACTCAAACCTGGCGGGACAATGTCATGGTTTCGGGAGAGATTTTTTTGCCAGGTTAGGAGAGTGATAATTGCCACAGGTTTACTTTATCCCAATTCTTGCTGTGTTTTTCTTTATACTATTGAAGTACTAATTTCCAGTCTTTTGATGGGCTAACTTCCCAAACGTGCTTGATATTCTGAAATAGCTGTAAAATTCTGTAAGTTGAACCGAATCATTACAAGATACTGCACTAATCTGTTTTTCAAACATCAAAAAGTGGACAATTTTCATTTACGCTAGAGGTTGTATTAATGCTTTACTTTTTAAAAAGTTTATAGATTATATTTGTGTAGCTGAAGTTGATAATTAGTGCTATTAATAAGTACAGAAACAGTCTGAAAATATTTGATGAGCTTCAATATGATGAAAGCTGTATTCTCCAAGTCCCTACTACAGCTTTCCTAAATCAGGTTTGTATGATTCACAGTAAAAATGGCAGATGTTGGGGCCACTCGTAGAAATGCCACTTGAATAAGCTGAGAATTTCATCTATTCACCTAAAGACAGAATTAGGAAACTCATTTTAATTTTGTTTATCTTTGATATTTCTCTACTGAATATAGAGATGAGCTTTATCTGCTGGAATATTATGAAATCTAGCAATGAGGCACTATGTCGAATGCAACACCTCGTTTCCCTGCAGCAGAGGGGCATATTTTGAACTGGCACTTTACTCTCATGTTTGTTTAGCTGCTTGGATCTGTGTGAATATATGTAATGTAATTTGCAAGCATTTTGAATAACATAGAGAATAAGCTCAAGGAGCCTTCCAAAAAGAATAGGAAATCACAAGGACATAAGTCTGTTCTTAACCACCGGATCCCAGTTAGAGCCTTATACCTGTAAACACCACCAGAAAAGTTAGGTAGCTTAGAGCAGTTGGAAGGGGAGGTTTCATATATAGAGACTGCAAAGTAATAAAATATCAGCTGTAAAAACAGACCTAAGAGAATGCCAGGGAGTGTATCTCTTGCCACACTGCTTAGAGAGAAAAAGAAATTAAATACAAAGATGACAGTGGCAACGCAAGAAGGGATTGTTTCATTTTTCCCATCCTCACCTTATGGACTGCTTCCCACTCACTGTGTTATAAGTAGTAAACTTTTCCAGGCTTAAGTGAATTTTGCAGAGCTTCAAAAACATATTTAGCTTTGCTGCATTAACAGTAGGTCATTTCCACATTTTATTGTTTTGGGCATTGCAGAGCTTGACAGCAACTTTAGAGCGAGTTGTGGGGTGGCACACTGCTGAGAGCCTCTGGGAGCAGATGTTTAACCACAGGCCCAAATCCTGACATTCTTTACAATTTGGAACCTTTTCATAAAGAAAAGTGCTTTTGTTAAGCGGTTATTTTTTTTCCTTATCTATTCTCAGGGTTGCTCTTGTGGAAAATATTCCTGAAGGGATCAACTATTCAGACAGTGCACCATCCCATTTGTCTCTTTTCCAAGGCTGGATGAATTTGCTTAATATGGCTGAAAAGTCTGTTGACATAGTATCTTCCCAGTGGGACCTCAATCACAGTCATCCATCAGCATGCCAGGTATGTTCTAGCCTAACAAAAGGGTGGGACTTTAACAATCTGTTCTTCTTGTTTCACTATTAATTTTTTTTAGAGCTACGGCCCTTCCCTGTAGGTGACCTATTTGTTTGGGTAGTCTCAAAAACCATTTTCTTATGGGGATTTTCCTGCCAATACAATAGTTTTCTGAGAGTGATGGCACACTTGGTCTAGATACCTCATCCAATGCATATTCATATCACTTCCATCTTAGGAAAGGATGTCATTGTGTAATCTTAAGAAATTTGCCAATCTGTACCTATATTAACACATCCTTAATTTGGGAATATCCATAAATCTATACACTTACTTTGTTGCAACTGAAGTATAAGAGCAAGCCTGTGGATTGATTCAGCAGCTGAATAGATGGACAGAACTATGCTTTTGAAGAAAAAATGTAGTGCCAGAGAATGTCTCATACCTCTTCAAAATGAATCTTGGGAGGGATAAGTGTTCTAGACTTCTGCAATTCAGAGTGATAGGAAAAATTATAAATCATCGTGAATGAGGCAGACATGCATTACAATGATGACGTCCCAACAAATACTATTCTTGAGATCATTCCTCTTAGAAACACGGTACAGGCAAGTTTCCATTTCGTATTGCTTGTGAAACTAAGATATCAAAGAACTGATAGGCTGAGCCTATCTCCTCTTTTCCACCAAATGGATTCTTTGCTAAAAGAAGATGCTCAGCTGACATGAAATAGGGTTAAAATGACGGCTGGGTAGCTGTAAGGAATCAACTCTAAGTATGTTATGTCATATACTCTTCACTTTACTCTCTAGTTCTGTTAATGCTGTGCCATAAAAAAGGGTATGCCTCTTGGTAGATAATAAAGACTGGTATTCTGAGCAGCTGCAGATAGTACTGCAAATAGCCTGTGTTTTCAAGTCATGAACTAAATTCCACTTCTTTTGAAAGAGGCTGTAGCCTAGTTGAATGGCATACATTAACTTCAGAATAAATCTTCTGTGTGTCCATTTAAAGGAGTGAAAATCTGAGTTGAGCAGCCAAATGGAAAATGTAGTGCAAACTCTTCCTTTTAGAATGCTTATAAATATTGGAATATAGTTTGTGAATAAATTTATTATCAAAATATTGAGATTTTTTACAATGTAATTATGCAGCTAAGCTTTATTTAAATTTATTGCCTAAGAAACTTCAAACCCATGCACTGTCATTCAAGCAGATGAATTCAAAGAGATGATAGTGCCTTAGATGTTTTTAGGATGTGTATGAATTGGTATGTACATGAATCTTTTAAAAATGTTTTGTCTCAAAAAATTCAACATGTCATTTGCTTCAAAACCAGCAGAGCCTAACAAATCCCAAACAGAGGATAAAATTAGTGAACTGGAAACTGGGATTTCAGTAGTTAAGCATCAAATCCATTCACGGTTCCACATTCTTATGCAAAGTAAAAACTATAAGGTCTTGACGAATGTCAGAGCAGGCGAAGGAAGAGAAGACATGTAAGAGCTGGATGTGCTCTTTCATTCTCAAATGCACAGTTAAAGCCAGAAAAATGAAACATTTTTCATAATATTCTATTCTAGTTATCTATTTCTGCCTGCTCATAGTCTTACAACAGTGAGTAATTACTTCTGTTTAAAGGCAATTAATATTCCAGTCATTTCCTCATTTGTACTGCAGTATGGGCTGAACAGCTGATAGATCTTTCTGTCAAGCTTGTCTATTCATGCTAAAGCACTGTACTGTTATTGGCCAGTCTAACTGCTAAAGAAATTGCCAAGAGGCAAGCGTTTCTTAGCAAATCACTGCCCCAGATAGTGTACACAAAGCTTAGCATGTGAAAGGGAAGGGAGAAAACTGTTACATCTGCTTTCTCCACCTGTAAAATCAAAGTAAAATTTCTGAGGAGATTCAATGATTGTAATCTAGTAGTTTTCTGAAGTATAAGTCGAATGTCCTCATGTCTTTACAATTTGAATTGAGGAATATTTGCCCCAAAATAGCAGAAGCATTATGAAAAGTAAAGGACTGAGATGCAAAACTTTCAGGTAATGTGGTGCTTAGTAAGCTCGTTCTACTTGCTCCTTGAATGATTCTTCTTTTTATCAGAAACTGAGGGCATAACCATTTTCCATATGGACCCCCGTCCTGCGCTATATCTAGCAATTTCCATTTTATGAATATTCAAGGCATATTGCAGAGCAATGTTCTCTACCAGAGCATTTCAACAGAAGTGAATTTCTGAAAGAGAAAAGCTGAGCAGGTTAGATTGCTTTTTCTTAACTAGTTACAAGGTTTAGTTACATTCCCTGTATGTGAGTTTATGTAGCTACATGCATGTATGTACACACATATATGTCCAATATACATATTGATGAAAATCACAGCAAGGAGTTCTGCATTTTTAGACACACATGCACATATATGTCATATATACATATGATCCGTATTGTCCAAATATGTTTTGGACATATATATATGTATGTGCATATAAAAGAGTGCAGAACCACCTGCTGTATCTCTCTTCATTTTTGTTTGTGGGCGTGTTACCTAATTTCCTCCCATGTTTTGTTGCTCTAAATCTAAATAAACTGTCGCTGCTGACTGAGCTGTCCAGGTCAACACCGCTGCACTCAGCCATCTGAGTTTATGAGTCGTCTTCAATTGGAATCTTCAAAGGCAAATACAGATGATGCTACCGTGTTGTGTAGGCTTCCACAGTGGTCAAGTAAACACATATTTGTTTGGCAAAATGCTGATTAGGCTTTCTTCACTTACTTTTCTCCTCAGAAGAAAACCATGTGGTTTGGCAACTTGGTAGTTGTCATACAGAGTTTTTCAGGTTTTTTGTTGGAATGTAAATGTGTGACTTCCCCTCTGGCAATCTGATGTTTAGAGATGTTTAGTTTTCAGGACAGCTTTTAATTCTTTTTCAACGAAGGGAGAGGTGAAAGTAAGATTATGCAATTTCATTATTTTCCTGATTCATTTCCTCTGGCTCATCTCATGTTTTTTAACTTTAATTTGGCCTCACCTTTTATACTTCCAGTAAATTTCATTTTAACAAACAAGAATTAACACCACCAAGATTTATTTGCATTGCCAGAGCTATGGCACAGAAATTGGCTGCAATCAGATGTAGAGATTGCAGTGTATTGTCTTTTCTGTAAGCACCCATTTACACAAACATCTCTTCAGGTAGTGGCATTTCGCTGATGCAGATAGTGCAGACTGAGGTCTCGAAAAATAAAAAAGGACAGTTTTTAAAGTGAAAACATTTTTTTTAACTCTGAGTGAAATTCCAAAAAGTGACATTCTCTCTCTTTTCATTAGCTGTTTTGCTGAAAGAATGTAAGGAGAACCTTTGAGTTTCTCTGTTCTGCATTAAATGGCAGAAGTTAAATTTAGGGTTGCTTGATTTATTTGCTCTACTGGTTTCTTCCAGCATGCTATGATTTTAGTGATGATTTAGTAGATATACTCAAAGGCTTGATCATAACACAACTTTTAAGAATATTAGTAGAATTACGTAGAATAGATCCAGAAGAAAATTCTGGAAGTAACCGGTTTTATTTCCGTGGAAAAGCTAAGCATTGTCTAAACTGTAGGAATTCAAGTCACTGAAGAGCACAATAATTAAATTTTAGAGTACTTCAAGAAATACAGCGTTTTTGTGTTCGTATCTCCCCTGTTTTATTTTTAATGAGGAGCACATGCTGATAAAGACAGCAGCAGGCAAGGGAAATCAGCCAGGCAAGAATCAGTCTGCCCTAGTGACTGCTAAGAACTTGCTTCGGGGACATTTCAAGGGCCGTTTGGTAGTAATAACTATGGTTTTGTTTTATTGGGGTTTGGGAGTGTTGGGGGGAGGTTTTTCTTTTAAATTCACTGGGCAACTGTGTCAGGTACAGCTGGGATTGATATTTCAGATGTATGGCAGCATAAAGCTGCCATCAGAATGTCAGTTTGTTCAATGTGATATATACATTTTGGATCCTATTTTGTCACTTGCGGTACGTTTCTTGAAACAGGCCAGCGAAAGCGCCGGGGAACATTTTATCAGGATAGGGAGATTTCTGAGGGTGGCGTTTGTTAAAATGTAGTTATGGTATAAGGTAGCACGCTGCAGCTCCATGGCACTTGGCTGCTACTATTTCTCAGCCCTCACAAGCCGAGTAAATAGAAGCTATTCTGATCGCTGTCACGTAGTGGCACAGCAGCCGGGTATTGTCTCGCAAAGGGAATGCGGTCTGAATGACGGCACGAAGGGTTTGCATTCAACAGAAGCATTTCAAATGTGCTGACAGCAGTGACAAAACTCTGCAGACCTTCTGTCCTGTCTTCTTCCTTTTCACAGAACAAAACAGTAAAATTGAGAGTAAACATGTCAGAAAGTATAGAAACTGAGTTTCAGATTAATATTAATAGGGAAGAAGGCCAGGTTCTTTAACAATGAGGGAAGAATTTCTAGTACCTTACTTCACTATAGTACATACAGATTTTTAAAAACAAGTTGTGAATTTTTCATCGTTTTTTAGAGAATCTTGACTAAGCCTTGGTCAGCATATGAATGCCAGCTGAGGCATGATGCAGTGAGAGATGAGACGGAAGGTATTCTCAGTTCTGGCACCGGGTGATGGGTTGTGTCTACCTGTATAAACACATGTATTTGTAGTGAGTTCACTCCTACTCTTAACAGTCACTGCTTAAAGATGCTTTAAATGTTTTATCAATTTGAGGTTTCACCATAATTGGACAAAAAAGGATAATACATATGCACAGCTTGTGGTGTCCCTGATGGGAAAAGAGATGTATTTTCAGAGATGCCTTGATTAGAATGCAGGGCTGCACTCCAAGAGATCTATCCACTCGTAGGATGCACTGGTCAACTGGCTGTCTAGCCTGTAAGAGACAGCCAGGTGGTCCATCAAGGACACTGTCTTGGTGACATCAGGGCATGCTAAGATCAGATAAAACTCAGAAAATGCTGCCACATTCTTATTTGTACAAACTAAAATTAATACAGACAGCCTGGATTTGTTTATCAAAGCTTTTTTAAATCATATGGAAATAAAATCTCATTCAGGTAGAAGTGGCAAAATTACCTTGGGGAAAAGAATGTGATGAACCATCCCCTGAAACAAGTTATTTTATCAGCTTTAGAAGTTAGCTTTCTCAGCTTTTCATTAGTAGAACAGTTAACACATTAATTCACATTGGTAATGTGAACCAATTTCCATCAAATTTTCAGAATGTTTTTCCACGTTTATTTTTGTATGCTACAGCTTTCTGTTATGCTAGTCAAAATCAGTTTCTATAGATAATATAAACAAAAACAATGTGCTTCTGTGTGTCTTTCTACCTAGTAAATAAAATCAACACGTAGAACCTTTCTGAATACCAGCTTCTACATACATATACAAATATAAATATATTTATGTGTGTGAATACATATGTAAAATGAATATATGTCCCACAAGCCTTTTATTCCTTAATTTTTCCTACTCAATTTTTGCAGAGAGAAAATTAATGAAACTCTAAACTATAGTGGTATTTCCAGTTGGTGAAGGCAGAAGAAGCAGGGTCGATAGCTGCCTGAGCTCTGGCAGGTCAGGAGCCTGTCACCCCAGGGGAGCTGAGGGATGGGGCAAGCTGTGGAGAGCAGCGTAGCGATTGTGGGTCCTAGATTCAGCTGGAGCCTACCAGTGCCAGACGGCGGCATTTTTAAGAGAGATCCTCCTGGGGCGGACTCAGGCACCAAGGAATGCTGGTTAGTGCCCTTCTGCTCCCCCAGGATCATGATTTTTTTAGAGGGGTACCACATGTTAAAAATAAGTGAATACTAAAAAATAGGTCTGTACTGCAAACAAGGTGAAGTACCTTCTATGACTGCTGAATGGACGAGATGCAGCAAGGCTCAACATGTCAGTCTGTGCAGGCATCGACAGGGCAAAGGGTAGCTCTCCACTGTCTGCCGCTTCTAGGTGTGACGTGGGAGGGCTTCTCTCAATGTTTTGATAGTCCAAGCTATGTCAGATAGCATCATGCCACACAGCTTTTGCATTGGCCGCTTTTGGAGAATAGAGAGATCCTTTAAAGATTTTTTTTAGAGTACTGGTTAGTACAGAAAATCATCTGACATGGTTCTGTGGAATGCTTTGTTCCCTGGGTGTTTGTTTGAAAGTTATTGATTTTTTCTATTAGTTTTGTTTTGGGGCCGGCATTATATGGAATCTAAAGTGAGCTGAGTAGGTAGGCAGGTGCTTTGTTATCTGATCAAATCCTAAGTATTTGTGTATTTTACTACTAATTGTAAGTGGTGTCTGTTGCAGTAAGCAGGAATGGCAGCAAGGAAACTGCCTCTAACTATTGTAGTAACACAGCACAGTACTGGTACACTGGATATTTTATTCTTGACTCTGTGTAGTTAGATGCTTCTAAATAAGCATTTTTCTTTATGTTAAAATACTGAATCTAAACATTAAATGTTTACTATGCAATTGCAAGCTGTAATTTTCCTTTATATCTTGGATATGGAAAAATGCATTGATTTAATTTTTTTTTCATGTGAAATAAGATTTCTGTTTTAAAAAATATCTAGGCCAGTATTCCTTTTTTGTTTGGTTGGCTTGGTTTTATGGGTTAGAAATAGGGCTTAAATAGTAAAGTTGTAACACTGTAAAAAGGAATAGCATTGTTTTCCTTCCGGGTACAGCTTGTATGAAGATGAGCATGCATGCACTTAAAAACATTGTGTACCACGATTGGAGTCACTTAGAAAAAGTTTTTTAAAATTCAATACAGAATAAGTGTAATTAACCTTTTTCCTTGCATTTTTTATCCTGATTTAACAGACTGGAATTATTTAGAAGAAAGCTAATGTAAAAACATTGCTTACATGTAAAAAATGGACACTTCATGTTCTGAATGTCACCTGACATCAGTAGTATTGCACAATCTGGGGAAAGGAAGAAGCAAGTTTGGGCTTCAAAACAGCATTCTCCAAGAAAAAGCTGAGTTGCTAACCGTCAGTGTAGATTTAACCATATCTAGGAACATATTCACTCAGCAGTTGTGCAATACAGTTTTGTTTTAACATGCATCTTTAATGTTTTCATATGCTGTTTGAACGGTTCTGTCTCTTCCATCATCTGCTTTCCTTTAATGTCTTCCCAGGGTCAGCGTCTTTTTGAAAAATTGCTTGAACTGGCATCCCGAAATATTGAGATAAAACTAGTGAGTGATATACTGCCTGTGGAATCAAAGGTACTAAACGACTTGAAAACAAAGGGTAAGACCAAGTTCCTTTTGTTGTTATGCCACTGACTGCTCCATAATGTTCCTTTTACTTATGATGTAGGCTCAGGTGATGTATAAAATGCACACGATTGGTTTGGCACTGTTACCTTCAGCCTTCTCTGGTTCGTAGTTATCAAAAATCTGATACTGTAGTTTGGAGTAGATGTTTGCAAGTGATGAAAAAGGTGGTGCAGTGATTAGATAGATCTTTAAACATTACAGCCATTCTAATGGTAGGCTACGTAACCAGAGAGACTGCTGTCGTACCTCGTGGGATAAGATAGTTTCCTCTTTTCAGCAATGGTGAAATAAATCAATTTTTAAAACCGTGTTTGTGGTACTGATGATTCTGAAGCAGATCAGCTTTAGCCAACTGACAAGGTTTTCTGTGCTACGTACATTTCTAAGGTGTCTACTTTCCTAAACATCCTTTTAAGGCTTAAAATCCCTATCCAAAGAGGGATTACACACTGGCACTACGTGGCTAAACTTGCTTTTATGTAAAACTGTGTGCAAAAATAGCAGAGAATTTACAAAATGCTGAAAGAAATTAGAATCTCTTAGGAGTTCTGACCATTTCTCAAACACTTCTCCTGTGTGTGATAATACCCTAATTATCTCTCTAATCTGATAAAAGTATGATTTTAAGGGTAACATACATTTTTCAAAGGGCAAAAACAACCTATGCATTCTGATGTTTATCATTTTTGACAGAGATTACTATATAGATCACAAAGGGAATTCTAAAAAATTAATTAAGCAAAGCAGTTGTTACGTGTAGCAGCACCCTAACATAACAAGTCTGTTTATGGTAAAGAATAAAGAACACCCTTTCCCTACAAACATCAATCTTCATTTGTTTAAATTCCTTGCAATCTTCTGACTGGGCAAGTAAAAGAAAATTATTAATGGACGTTCTGATCCTTTGAAGAGATGATCTTTTGATCAAGGCTGACATGTTATTTAAATGTAATAACTGGAGAGTGTAGTCATTGCACAACACTGCCCATTCCAGGGCTTTGATTATTTCTGTTACATAAGCAAAAGTTGATAACCAGTAACAAACACCTCCTCTTTCTCAGACAGCTGTGAAGTAAGGAATTGTCTTTTTGTTGAGAAAGAAGATAGGTATTTTAGTATCAATATAAGTGAAACTGTCTTTGAAAAAGGGGTTTCATACCTCTGTGATTCTTGTGTCCCAAGTTCCCACCAGTCAAGAGGACATGAGAAGCCTGGACATTTATATTGAACTGCCTGGCAGAGGGATATTTTTGCTATCATTTATTGAGAAGCCCCAAAATCAAAACCTGTCCTCTTTAAAAAAAAAAAAAAAAAAGAATAAAGGCCAAATTTTATAGCTAGAAAAGGAAACAATGTTTGTCATTAACACTTCCTTCAACTTATGTGGGAATTAATCAGACCTGTAAACTTTCTGAACGAACAGAACATGGGCTTTTATAATTTTACTAGCTTCAGTTTCCCTTATGCCTTGCTCAGATTTCTAAACCAGGAAATTTTAGAGTATTCAAATAAAGTGATCAATGTATTTGAGTGCTTTGAGCTACATAACATTGGGAAAAATCACTTTTATATAGTAATTCTTGTGAGTTTTGTTGTAATTGTCTTTGATCTCTATAATTGTACATATCATTGTGTACTGTTGGCCTGTTTCAAGGATAATATTATAATTTATTGATTTTTTTTTTTTTCTAATTCCTTGTCTTGGCTTGTTTATTTCTACAAACTCTAATATTTTTCTTAGAGTATCTTGATTATGAAGCGGTGATTGCCAGCTCTGTTGCAATTCTTCCACCTGCATTTAGATTTGTTGTTTGGATTTTATCTGCAGGAAAGCTAGGTAAACCATTATTTGGGTCTGCATTCCTGAAAAGAGCTGTTAGGTTTAATAGTCAGTCAGGTTTATTTGCCTTAATTTTATGTGACAGGAGACAGGACAAGGGGAAATGGCACAAAGCTGTACCAGGGCAGGTTCAGATTAGATGTTAGGGAAAAATTTTCACTGAAAGAGTTCTCAGGGCCTGGAACAGGCTGCCCAGGGAGGTGGTTGAGTCACCTTCCCTGGATGTGTTTAAAAGACAAGTAGATGAGGTACTTAGGAATATGGTTTAGCATAGGATGGGAATGGTTGGACTCTATGATCTTAAAGGTCTTTTCCAACCTTGTGATTCTGCGATGTTGAAATGAGCAGATCTTGAATGAACAGCAGAGTCTCACAGTATGTCCTGCTTGTGTGAAATAGAAGCTAAATGGTATGATAGCTTAAAAAAAACCAAAAAAGATGCCCCAATTTCCGTAATATTAATAACACAGTAAATGGAAAACATATTTATATTATCTTTTCAATGTCAGCTGGAGAAAAAATTACTGTTACCTACTATCATCTTAGCTGTGGGCAAATGTATCATTAAGCTTTGCTATGCTATTCAGGAAGGTCTTCCCAATGAAATTGTTAATCTCTGGTCGTGAGGCACTGGCTACCTGCATCTTGAGAAATAGGTCAGAATTGATCCTTGATTAGGGAACTGTGTGTCTTCATCTGGACTCATACATTCATGAAGACAACATTTTTTTCCCTACATCTGGTCAGATTCCTGTCTTAGAAAGCATGTCATGCACTTTTTTTAATAGAAAAGTTCTTCCTGTGGGAAAGTAAGCAGTGAATACGTCAATAGTTCAGCCAAGTTTTGAAGCTTCTCAGGATGGAGATTTGGCTGAACAGACCCAAAGTCCCACTTGCTGTGTCTGTCTGAATTCAGCAGGGGAAGGTCTGAGCACTACTCTGTAGTTCACCAGCTAATAAACTGCTCTGATTGTTCCTAAGCAGCAAATATACTCAGAGCCTGAGCCATAGGCAGGAGCATGGAGAGAAAGCATACAATAATCTGTGAGGGTCTGGAAGATCACATGTGTCTGAGCCTTCACCCTGCTAAGTAAGTGTGGGTCAGCCTCTTCTTTCCAAAGCAGACTGTATGCAAGAGCCAGACTGTCTCTGGGGACTGGGTGTCCTACTAAACGTGAGAAGTTGCTATTACACAGAGAAGGTGGAAGATCCTTGCCCTTGTTTTCAGCAGACTGGGTGATCAGAACCCCTGAGCTCTGTCACTGTGCTGTGCAGGCTGGTTCCTGGGTTCAGGATGAGAGGTAATTTGGATGTCAGCCCCATGATGTACCTGTTGATATTCTGCCCAAGAACATTTAAGGGTGCTGCAGTTCCTCAGCTCATAGTTATCTACTTCACACTGCATCTTCAAGTAGTATGCCCTGACTTAAGTGGCCCAGGTAAAAACCTTGGTCTCGATGCAGTGGCCTGGGTTTATATGCAGTTACTTGAAGAACTGTACTTGGTCATCAATGTGGTCTCATGCAGTGATTTTATTTTCTACTAGGAGCTGTGATATCTTACAGCCACTGCTACATCTCAGTGCAAATGTTGAGACTACTTCTGGCTGATTAATAAGCACATCTTTAATTTTTCTTTATAGACTCATAGAATCATAGAATTGTAGGGGTTGGAAGGGACCTCGAGAGATCATCGGGTCCAACCCCCTGCCAAAGCAGCTCCCTAGCCCATATTGCACACATAGGCGTCCAGACGGGTCTTGAATATCTCCAGAGAAGGAAACTCCACCACCTCCCTGGGCAGCCTGTCCCAGGGCTCTGTCACCCTCACTGTGTAAAAGTTCTTCCCCATGTTGGTGTGGAACTTCCTGTGTTCCAACTTGCAGCCATTGCCCCTTGTCCTGTCTCCACAGACCACTGAAAAGGGGCTCGCTGATTCCCCCTGCATCCCATGCTTAAGATAATTATAAACATTGATTAGGTCCCCCCTTAGTCTTCTCTTCTCAAGATTGAACAGTCCCAGCTTATTCAGCCTTTCCTCATAGGAGAGATGCTCCAGGCCCTTAATCATCTTCGTAGCCCTTCTCTGGACTCTCTCCAGGAGATCCCTGTCCTTTTTATACCAGGGAGCCCAGAACTGGACACAATACTCCAGGTGGGGCCTGACCAGGGCAGAGTAGAGGGGGAGGATCACCTCCTTTGACCTGCTGGCCACACTCCTCCAGATGCACCCCAGGATCCCATTGGCTCTCTTAGCCACCGAGGCACACTGCTGGCTCATGGCCAACCTGTCATCAACCAGGACCCCCAGGTCCTTCTCCACTGAGCTCTTCTCCAGCAGGTCATCCCCCAGCCTGTACTGATAGAAACGGTTGTTCCTTCCCAGGTGCAAGACTTCACACTTGCTTTTGTTGAACCTCATCAGGTTTCTCCCTGCCCAGCTCTCCAGCCTGTCCAGGTCTCGCTGGATGGCAGCGCAGTGTTCCTGTGTGTCAGCCACTCCTCCCAGCTTTGTGTCATCGGCGTACTTGCTGAGGGTAGATGCTATTCCCTCATCAAGGTCGTCAGTGAAGATATTAAACAGGACTGGACCCAACACCGAACCCTGAGGAACACTACTAGTAACAGGCCTCCATTCAGATTCTGCTCCACTGATCACGACCCTCTGGGCTCGGTCCGACAGCCAATTCTCAACCCACCTCACTGTCCATTCATCTAGGCATGCATGGAGAGCCCTTGCCTCTTCTCCCATTTCTGAAATATTGTAGAAAGCAGCTTGGATAGGCCTTTTCCAACCCAGGGGTGTATCCTGGAGTCCTCCCTACACATCTTTGCACTCTAGAAGGATACTTGCTGATTAACAGATGAGAAAGTTGAAATCTGATTTCAGATTTGAGCTGATGGGGTAAGATAAAGCATGACTTATGTGGACAGGAGAGCAGAACTGAAATGATGTAGAGTAAAATAAAATTAGTCATTTACAGTTGCAATGTTAGTACAGATATCTGAGCTAGCTGTGAACCTGCAAATTTGTCCCCGCTGTTAGGACCTTTTTGTTATGGCTTTGCTAATCTGACTCACTTGAGCTGGCTGTAGTAGGGTGAGTTGATTACAGAAGCATTCTGGCAGCTGCAGTGTGAAACATAGATTGATTTACTGTGCTAACACATAACACACCTAGAGCTGTGATGACAGGAACCTCTGAGTGCTGAGATAATGCATATTTGCTAATAATTGCTGCGCTGTGGGAGTGTTATTTAGCTGCAAAATGACGCATGTGGAAATGAGGAAATACTAGTCCCAGAACATATATTTCTGATAGACTTTAATTACATTATCAGATTCTATATTTTGCATAGAATACCTGGCTGGTACTTGCTGTGATCTTACCACATTAATCAGAAGTTTCTCCTTTGTATTGAATGAGACTACGTCAAACCTTTAATGCCTAAGGCAGATGATGCTCATTCAGGGGATATTATTTCTGCTGGTAATGGCTAGAATCTTTTTTTATCTTCATATTTAATGTATGTCTCCAGGCTTTCTTTATTGCACATCTGCCAGATCCTGTGCTGAATGCAGAATGATTAATTTCCTCATAGGCTTTTCCATGCTGCTTCTCACTGTGGCATCCGAGTGCTCCGCAAATACAGTATTAATGAATTTCTTTTTACAACATCCCTGTTAGGTGAGGTCGCTTGCTGTTTCTGTCTCTCAGGGACAACGAGCAATTATTAATTGCAGCACAGGCACCAAAGTACCATCTGAGCCATTTTTTTTCCTACAATTTCAAAAAATGTACCTTTGTAATTTAAAAAAATAAACGGCAGGTAAGTTCTCCCAGCTCATGTAGTCAAAATTATTACTAAACAGGACATAAACTATGATGTTATTTTTATAGGACCTCTTGTAATATGCAGTCCTAGGGTGTGAAGTCTTGCCTCTCTATAGTTAATGTTGAAGGTATATTTTACTTTCACGTACATATACAAATACTATGCATATATGTACATGACTCTTGTGAAAGATAGGTCTGCGTGTAAGCAAAATTTGGCTCACTGTGTAAACAAACATGTTCTTCTTTATTCTCCTGCTGTGACAGTAGCTTATTAATGCTTGTTTTCAAGGTTTTTGTTTTAGCCTTTTCCCAGCTGTGGTTCAGACTACTAGATTGAAACATTTCTTGTAACCCTCCCACTCCTTGCACATAATTATGTACCAGCCTTTGTTCCTCAGTAACATTTGAATAGCATTGTCTCCAATTAGCAGGTTGTTGTATCATTTCTTACGTGTATGGAATCTAAATCCCGTACTAATTACGATCTTATTTTAGCTGACAGTGTTTTTAAGACATGCCTTTGGATTTCATTTTCTTCAATTTGCATTGCTTCATTCCTTTTCTATTCCTCCTCCCCCTCAAGATACTCCCTTTTCATGAATCCTCCCTTTTTCATCTATTTGCAGGGAATACTTTCTCTTTGTCAGTACTGGCTGAGGCAGATAGGAGTCTGTCCGTGTTGCAATATGAATTCAAAAAGAACCAAAACAGCTAACTCAGCTAATAGCTATTTGAGTGCTAACAATGAAAATGGAGAATAATAGAAAGGCATTCTGCTCGGGCAGGATCATGTGGGCAGTTGTTACTCACTGAGCCCTTTGTGCACATTTGCCCAAGATTATTTTCTCTCTTAACCTGATACAACCAAAACAGAGAAATTGGAAAGTTATATTATTGCAAGGAGAGAAAGAAATGAGTAGGAAGTGAAGTTCTAGAAGCTTTCTGTGCTTGTGTGCCTTAGATTGCAAGCCCTAACATATACCATACCATGACAAAAAAAACCCCAGTTTATATCTGGGCAGCTGCATGATCCCAGCCTCCTCTTTGCTTTCCTCTCCATATGCTTGTTCCCACCTTCTTCCTTGCATCAGAGATCATGTGGTAAGACAGTTTGGGGGCTGATTTGGCTAAGGACTGCTTGGTTTTGGCTGCATTAGGTTTGTGCATTACTTAGTGTATGATCTTACAAGCATAAATGCTGGCTACAACACAGAATAGGAATCGTAGCTGGGGTTGGTGAGTGGGGGTGGAACCACTGGTTTAGATAGGCTTAACCTCCAACGGCACCAGGAGGCTTGGAGTTCATGTAATGCCTAGGGACTTTTAGTGGGTTTGTTATATCGTTGTGTGATGGACAGCAGTAGTGAATATGATTTATAGATCAGATGAAATATATTTAGTCCCATATTCTGCCAGTTTCTCTTGCAACACTTACAGTGCTGCTTAGTTCTAGAGCTGCGATGCTTCTGGCACGTGTTCTTCTTACTTTTGGCTGCAATCATGTTCCCTTTCCCTGTCTAGTTGTGGGGAAATGGGAAGATGATGTCATATTTTTAACACATTATAGAAGAACTAAAAAACTTGTGTTATGTCACAGAAAAGCTAGAGATGGCTTGGGAATATCGGTACAGTTTGTCCTAAGCTGTGAAATAAGGAGTTGTTTTAACCTAGAACCTTTGTGTACTGCAAACCCTAGGAATGTGGAGTTTCACCATTTGAGAGAAAGTCAAGCTTTTCTCTGGAAAAGGAGAAAGATAGGAGTAAGAGAATGCACTTCATGGTAAGTTTCTCTGAGCCTAAATCAGGTTTGTGTTGTGAGGGACCTGGGTTTCTATGAAAGCCACTAGTAGAGTAAACCATGATGATATTGATTAGCATTCCACTTGGAATATTTGGTTTCAGTATAAGAAAAAATGTTCCAAATATGGGGACAGTGGACTGTAAGCAGATTACAGCAATTTTAAGACAGACAAGCCCCTGTGAGGTGTGGCCTCATGAGTATGTGACTCTGGTGCATGGAAAAGGTCTAGATCAGCTTCAAAGCTGGTTTTAGTAATTCCATAATGATTTTGAAGGAGAACAAAATCTTATGTGTTTAAGTACATTCATGTTAACATAAAAAGAAATAATTTTTTTACAGTAAGAACAATAATTCGCCAGAACAACCCCAGCGACATGTTAGAGTTCCCATCATTGGAGGGTTTCAAGATGTGACTGGACAGTGTGCTAGATAATCTCATTTTGGCTCCCATTCCCATGAAAGACTAGGCCAGATCATCTAAGGACCCTTCTAACCTGGGCTTTTCTGTGATTCTAAGTAAGCATTTAATACCTCTTCTTGTGAAGATAATGTTGTGAATCAGTGCAAAAACACTGCAAAAACTAAAAATAATACACACTCCATGCAGTGAGAAGTGGGAATCCTGAAGCTGGGTTTTGAAGACATTTTTGCCTGTCCAGCTGGCCAGTTTTTGCACAATGTACCATAAAAATAGTATCCGATTCACGCTCCCCATAGGAGCGTAAAGAGTGCTTTTGAGGCTTGAAGTTCAGTTGATAATTTTATGTGAGGTGTTGTAGCCTCACATAAAATAAAGTAGTAGCTCCATTGCTTTTTTAATCAGTCTTTCCTAGGCTGGATTCTCCAAAACTGTGTGAGAAAGAAGGGTGTTGAAGATGGGATAAGCTCCTGCTCTTTTTAAATTTAACTACCAAAAATACACTTTTTTCTTTCCTGAGATTTTTCAGGAACAAGTAAGCAGAATCTTTTGAGAGGACTGGTAGACTAGGGGTGAGTCCTCCTTAAGGAAGGAAGTAACTTGGATCGACATTACATCCAGTTAAACAAAGGTGGGATAAGAGCAAAGGGGCAGAAATCACTTCTTCCACTCCTTTATGCATTTAAGTGTTGACATTTTTCTAAAACTCTGCCTAAGCCATAATTTAAAATACAACAGTGTTCAAAAAGCAGGTAATAAAAATTGTACTGGCAAGGACTTTGACATCTGATTTTTAAATTCATTTTTATATTTTGATTTATTATGAATCAGACCTTTTTCCTTTTTTATTATTATTTTATATGCTTTGGGTACTCACAACAAAGTAGATGTATGCTTTGATTTAGATTATATTAGTTGCTGCTGGAGAGTGTTTCTTGATGTTTCCTCAGCAACTTTCAGCCTGTGACAAGTAATCTTAAAGCCAATTCCAAGATGAAAGATCTCATTATGTTCTTTACCTCCTAGAATCTACATAATAACTTTGACAGGGTTCTGCATAATGAGAAATACTGAGCAGAATTTCCAAAACTAGTTGCGTGCCACCTTAAAAGAAAGAAGGAGGCACAAGTTTTGCATCAAAGATTGAAGCACTCGAGTATCTACCTAACATGGCTGAAAAGAGAGGCCGGGTTGCGTTGTCACTACATTTTTAAGCCTGCATATAGATACACAGAATGACTTTGACACAGATTATCTGCCTGAGTTGCAGAAGATTGGCTATAGATCCTGCTCAGCTTGAAGAAGAGCTGTCTACCTAACAGGCACCTGTCACACAGCAAATTGTTTAAGGTCGTACTGAAAACCTTAAACTTTGTAAAACAGAGTTTGCAATCACAAAGAATTGCAAAGTACAGAGGGTATTCTGCTGTGGAACTCCCTCACTTCCTCCAGTGCGAGCTCTGATATTTGCAGAAAGTCTTATAAACTTTGTCTGTATTTAAAGAAAGTCACACTGTCATTTGGGGTGAAAGAAACAATTGATTGTAGGACAGGATTTTAAAACTTGTTCCTTCTGTGCAATTTCAAACGAGGGTCTGGAGTAAACAACATACCTGCCATTGGCATTGCCTGAAACCTAGTTTAGATGTCTCTTTATATAGGCTCTGTAGGAAACTAGATGCCTAATCTGGGAATAGAACGTCCACTGGACCTGCAAATATCCCCCAAATTAGGTGGCACAATAGATCACGGTGTGAAACAGCTTATTTTCTCTTCATGAGTCTGAAGCCCACCAACTTTAAGATGATTTGGGCATAGCCTGTCTTACAGAGTTCTCTAGCACAAGAATTAGCACTATAAGGTTTTCACATCCACAACCAATGCAGAAAAACGAATGCACACACACACAAAACCAAGCAAACAAAAAAAAAATCACTAGAATTTAAATACTGAAGGCAACCAGGGCCTTGGGTTGTACTGGCTGTTTCTGGCTTGTTTTGCAAATTGAGAGAGGGTAAAAAGGTTCACTTAAGCCAAAAACTCTGTGCCCATCAGAGCCAGATTTGCAAGCAATAAATTGTAATTCTAAGCTCTACAGTGTCTGTGCCTGTAGACTTTACTTAGAAATTAATATCTTTGCTGAGAGGAATGGCCATGTTCCTAGGGACAGTACTTTCCCCTTGGTAATGTGGACTTTTGCATTATAAAATATCAGTCACATGCTTTCCAGTATCTGTAACTATTGTTTCAAAGACCCACAGGTGAATAATATTACGTTTTTCTTGATGAGTTAAGGCTATATGTGCTGTAATGCACTTTTAAGGTGCAAGATGTTTAGTAGAAACAGTATAAGAATTCTTCTGGTTTTAAACCTGTAATTGAAATAGTCTTTCACGGTAGACCTATCAGTACTTTAGTAGATCATTTCAGTTTGCAAATGTCCTTGCACTTGAGTCTATTACTGATGTGTGTATATTCACACACAGAATTTGGCAGAAATGGTTACTTTTTAATTTCATAATCTCCAGCGCAGCTATAAAGGTTGCTCATCCAGCCATGTTTTGAACAGCCAAATTGCTTCTGTCTGTAACTGGTCAGGTTCAACATAGCCAGTTCATACCACAGATATCATCTCCGATTCTAGCTTGATAGTTCAGGAGCTGGAATGAATTCTTCCTGCGTGGCAGTAGTTGGTTTGAGTCACTGACACTATTTAGTGCAGAGGAACCAATAACGGATGGCATTAGCAGAAATTAGTTGTGACATTTTTAAAACATATGGATAGCGTGCAAGTTCCTACCTACAGTTACTTGAAGAACTGGTAAGAGCTGCCAGGGCCATCTGAGCTCAGAAAACATTTGTTGGATAGCCGTGCTCCCTCTGCAGGATTTTTGGTGCTCCATGCTTTCTCTTGTATGCAAAAGCACTATCTCATCATGAAAAGACATGAAGACTAGTTGCCCTTCATAGGGACCCAAAGAAAGTAGGTTAATTTATTGTCAGTGAATTTTGCCTTGTCCATTATGTAAGTCCCATACGGTTTGTATCCACTTGAAACCTGATTGTCTTCCTAGAGCTGTGGCTCGGTCAGTCACAGCTGTCTTGCTGGTATGACTTGGTATATTTTTGATTGTTACTGTTTGCAAGCAGGCTTCAGCCTTCCCAGTGATGATGAGTCTTTGATCTCTCTTCTCTCTCATTTTTTTAATGTCATCTGAACTGAAATGCAACTACAGACCTGGGCAGGCCTGAAAAGACCATCATCTGAAGTGACATGACATGGACACTTGTGTACATGTTTTTACATTCTTCTAGCTTCTTCGCCGCTTTGCTCAATCAACATAAGGCTTCTGCTTCAAACCTGCAGTTAAAGTATTGTGTTAGCAAAGTTATATAAGAAGTTGTCAAAAGCATCTAAGAGCTTTAACAAATGTCCACACCAAGCTGGCACTGTGACTGACACCATTTGGTTTTCACTTTGGAAGGGCTATTCGACTGTACCTCCCCTTGGATTGTTGCATACAATGTAGTTGTGCCATAAAGTAAACCCAACATTCATTATCAAGCTTTATCTTTGTAACAAAGAGTTGCCATTATCATGCTAATACTGATCTTTCTGGTAATCTCCCATACCCATTTTCAAATTAACCTTAGGCTTCAATGGCGCTTTGGTGTGTTACAGATTTTTACACAGCCTAATGGTTGGAAAGTAAATGACATTAAGTTTGTTCAAAACTAATTCAACTGGAAGAAAAGTCCCTGGAATGATCTTTCTACTTTATTCTTCATCATTTCCACCTCTTATTACACACTCTTACAGAGTAATTGACTCTAATGCTTACGCTTGAGAACAGAATGCATTCCACATATTTTCCTTCTTTCAGACAGAATGTTAACTATGTTTAGTGTGCAAATATTAATAATTATGTAGTTTAGAAATTGACAGTCACTTCAGTGACTCAAAACAAAACAGATCCCTGCTCTCAATGCTTTTAATCTCAACAGTCATGTTGGCAAAAAATGATGGGGAAAATACCAGCAGAGTTATAGGACGACATGATGTCTCTACTAAGCTTCAAAATCATGTTAAAAGAACATTATGATGGTTGCAATGTCAAGTTTTCAAATATAATGATTCCTAAGCAAAGGGTCACAGAGCAACTGCTCAGCCATAAGACAAGGGAATCAGACTGAAGGTCGGTCTTCTGTGCTGCTGAGGTAAGCAGAACCACACGTTTACAGGAATATAACAACTGAAACAACTGGAAGATGATATTACCCTTCCTCCAGATACCCTTTTAGCAATCTGTCGGATAAGAACTGCCTAGTCATGTAGTTCACCATGTGTTGTGGTGCTTGGAATTTTTTTCCTTCAATTTCTGTAAACGCTTTTGAATCTATTTGTATTTTTGTCATTCACAAAGCACTATGCTCAGTAGCCATGTGTTCTGCAACTTCAGCATCCATGTTTCCTCAAAATCTTTTTCTGTTTTTTATAGTTTTACATTTAGGTTGCCTAAGTTTAATGTCACTTTTCTCTCTTTCTTTCACTCTTTCCTTTTCTCCCTTGGACTCAAATCTACTTGTCTCTAAAATTCTTCTTCAGATTCTCTTTTGACTGTCCTTGCATCATCACTTAGGAGAGGGGCATTTGGTCTCACTAATCATATACATTTATCCTGAGCCTCTATTAGAATGTTTTCAAGTATTGCCAGGCAACCAATAAAGATTTTTCTCTTTGGCCTTTGATTTTTCTCTTAGTATACATCCTTATATTATGAAAGTCTTCTTTCTGAAATTAAATGTTACCAGAATGGGCTTGTGAGATGCAGGTGGTGTTACAAAGCTAGTGAGCTGGAGAATGATGTGGTCATCATGCAGGGGCTTTTTGATAGCTGCATCTTGAATCAGTACTATGCGTTGCTGAAAATAAATCAAGAATAGCTTCTCAGCTTGTGGTTCTCTAATTGGTCCATGAAGCTATCATTTATGGTATGTAAATACATTCTCTGTATCATGTCTTTTTGTGCCATCAAGGTGTTTGCAGTTATGATACAGATTTTAGAAGAATGACATAATCTTCTTCCCAATGGACCCTATCAAATTTAGTGTACAGGGATACTTATGCTCGCATAAGTATGTGTAGAATATGTGATTTCATTATCATTTTTGTTGTGTTGTTTTTTCTTTTACTTATTGAACATTGCCCAAGGCCTCATCTGGGGACAAACTAAAAATTTTCCTTTTTTTTTTTTTTTTTTCCCCTGTGGTATTAATACTGAAATAAGAGTTCTTCATGAATATTCAAGAATGTTCAGGATACTCACCAAAAACAGAGGAATAACTTGTTTACCACTTTACAGATGACAAAGTAAGATGCATATAAGAGCCAAAACATCTACTTATTTTTATGTCAGTTTGCAGCACTCACAATTTGTTGATTGTTTTGATTGTTTTTTAAGACTATCACTGTATAGCACTTAATATGTAGCACTATAATTTATGAACAAGATTAGACCCCAAGTGCTCAAACTAAGTCCTCAGCAGATAAGATGCACACCAGCCCTTCCCTCTCTCATGAAAAGTGGCCTTGGGATCCAAATACTCTGGGTAGTTTCAAGCAGCTTAAAATATGAGACTGTCATTTTCCTCTTCAATCCTAACCTTATTTGCTCCATTGTTTTGTCTTTTGTAACACACACAAAAGAGGTCCCACCGCAGCAGCTTTTTTCCAAAGATCTGATCTTCCCCATCAGCAGACCTGTGTCCTGTGCTGACCCTGTTAATGTCTAGTAGTGCTCTCAGTTTGATCTTTTAGTATTTTCATGCAGGAGCTGGGTGTCTGTCTGTACATTCACCATATTTCATGTCAGTCTTCAGCCACATTCACCATCAAGACATTATTGTTTCTAGTGGACGTGTGTTCCACAGTGCAAATCAAATTGATTTCCCTGTCTCTTGTCTTGCTGCCCCACACTGCCATCCCTCAGGTTTTCCTGGGTGTGCATCCAGTTCGCTACTTCAGATGGGCTTCCAAAGTAATGGCAGCACTTTCTCCTGCAGCTTAGAGTGCATTGAGTGAGTGCAGTGAGTGCAGCTTAGAGTGAGTGCACCAAGTCTACAATGCGATTGTTTGGAATAGAAGGACACGTGCTGCCCTCTGGCCTTGCTTCTGTAGGGATCCCAGTGTGCAGCTGCAACCAGGCCAGTTATGCAGCCCTTGTCCTGTACCCTGCTGACATCCCAGATGGCTCTGAACTGGTTGGTGTCTGTCTCTTAGCGTCCTTGAGGTAATTCTCTCTCTGTCCCACGTGGTTTGGAGAAGTGCTACAGACTCAGTTCTCCACCTGTTCAAGATGTCATGGGGGAATAATATAGCTATATCCCTGTACTTCACAGGCAGTTGCTGATATTCACACTGGAGAAATGAGATGACACTTGTGGTCTAGTCCCTCTGGAATGCTAAAATCCTCTGTGATTTCAGTGTGCTGACACTTCTATTGACTGTATATTGCGTGTGTCCTTCACCCAGTTAATAACGCAGTATCTGTGGAGTTGTGCCTTCCTTTTATTTCACTTTCTACATTTTAAATAGGCTGTTTGGATGGAAGTCAATCTGTGTTAAAAAACTGCCTACTGACAAGCTATCGATTTGTATCCCCTATGTATTTCCTCAAACACAAAGGATTTTTTCCTCATGTGCTTTTTATTTTCTCTCAGCGCACTCTGTGGATTTTTCTGCTTTTGTCGCTGGGGCATGTCATTTGCCTTTCTAAAATATCTCCAGTTTAATATATGAAGTACCTGTGTGACCAAACTAGAATGCTGAAGCCCTCAAAAATGCACCCAGCAGGCTGGTCAGGACAACAGTAAATCAAGCATGAGACTCTGCAGCCTGTGCCGAGCTGCAACGTCTAGTGCTTACTTTTTTATAAAAGAGACTGTAAAAGTGTCTTGTTTTTTTAAGAACCTTAGACCCATGGTAGAAAAGAAGGGCTCAGCTTCAGCTGTTGTTTGGACTAAGAAAGAAAGAAGAAACTCCCAGAGTTCCAATCTGCATCAGCTGTCAGCAATCTTTGTCTATCTTTGGGTTGTATATCATGAGTTAATACCCGCAGAAGTTCTAGCACATGTTAAATAAAATTAGGACCAAACTGGTTAGACTTAAAACTTTTAAGAAAAAATATTTTTCCTTTCCACAGATTGATTTGTAAAGACTTGGTGCTGCTTATATAGTCAGAGAATAAAATATGTTCTTCAAGTAATTGGAGAGTGGGAGAGTGAATGAATAACTGAATGAATATATGAGCTAAATGAAACAATGAATGAGTGGGCAAGGGCAAGAGTGAAACGATGAGCTGGGGATGAAGTGGGAGAGAGTAAAGGAGAGGGAAGAAGAATGATGTGAGTGGAAATAGTGGGGAAAATGAAATAAAAGGGAGGAATGAATCAGATGAAAGAAGGGCAGAAGCAGAAAACTGACTAATTAATTTAGGAAAAGATCAGAAAAGAATGCTGGCAAAAGGGCGAGCATGTTCTCGGTGGGCTTGTGACAACATAGGTGAAAGGAGAGAAAAATAATTGCAACCAAGGAATAATCTGGAAAACATAGAAAAGTCAGAGGCTGACTTGGTAGGATTAATAGAACAGGATCAAAGGAAAGAAGTAGGAAAAGAGACTGAGGGACAAGTGAGAGGTAGTAACAAAAGAAAATGGCTAGGCCACTGGCAGGCCCAAGTTGATTCTGCCTGTCTCTGATTTCCTTGTACAGCCATGGCCAGAGCTACTGCTCTAGGCTTTTGGTAGTGTGGAGGTAATGCCTAGAGAATCAGCTGATGGAAGAGCAGGAAAAAAATTATTCTATTCTGAAGGTACTGTAAAAATAAAATCAGTAGTTTAGGACCAGACAATACTGCTATCTGAAGAGGAATACTCTGTCCTCTCCTCATTGCCTCCCCTGCAATATGCTTTCTCACCTTCCAGAACTGAGATTTCTCCTTCATGGGAAGGAAACCAACGGAACCCAAAGCAGAGCTACAGATGTCTGAGGACCACTTTTTGGGAATGACTGCACAAGTATTATTGCTGGTCAGCACATTTAGAAGTGACTGTTGCCAATACTGATGGTTTTAGAATATATAAATATCAGAATGAAATCATGTTGGTAAGTTAAAAAGAAAAATGGGAATAAATAGTCTTGGCAAATTTTGGTAGGGATTTAGCCTTGTTCATTCATAGAAAGTTGTGATTCTAATTCCTCATGTATTAAAATGAAAAAAATGTCCCTGAATTCTTGGATTTTTCATTTAGGAAGCCTACAAACAAATCTAGTGCTTCATAACACTAGTCCAGGTAAAGAAAAGAGTCTTTGAAGGGAGTGGGGTAAGCAGTGTCTGAGTTTACTAATCTATTACATTTAAAATACTTTTTTTTTTTTACAGTAAAGATGTATGCAATATAATTAGGCAAAGAAAGCAAGCCACAATCTTTAGTAATGCTTTTACTGATAGTATTATAGTCTTCCTTTAAGTGGTCATACGCTTTGGTGCTTGAATCAACTAAGAAAGAAAATTAGTTTTCCTAATCTCGAAAGCAATCACTTTTACAGCTTCATCTAGTAAATGAGCAGACTACTCTCCAATAATGAAGGGCAAAAAATATATGGATTCTTTTTTTAATATTCTATCAAACTTTGTTGTATGCTATTTATCTTACAGGCTTTACTGAATCATCAGACTCACAAAACAGACTTATACTCAGAAAATGCTATTTAGAGGAATGCTGAGTTCTTCTAAGGGGAAAGAATTGAACTGATCATCAGTGCTCTCACCATTCAAATTTTTATTCAAAAGAATCTATGACTATTGATAGGAAATACCTTAAATAGCTCAAAAAAGAAGTAAAAATTTTATTAAGAAATACTTATATCAGAGTCAAGTCAGTGCAAAATATGAGGATTTTTCTCATGTTTGCTACATCATATCATACCCTGGACTACATTCAAAGAAGCATGACCAGCAAGCCAAGGGAGCTGATTCTACTCTTCTACTCCACTCTGGGGAGACCCCACCTGAAGTATTATGTCCAGCTCAGGGGTCTCCAGTACAAGAACGGTGTGGAGCTGTTGGAGCAAGTCCAAAGGAGGGCCATGAAGATGATCAGAGTGCTGGAGCACCTCTCTTATGAAGACAGGCTGAGACAGTTTGGCTTGTTCAGCCTGGAAAAGAGAAAGCTCTCGGGAGGCGCCTTCCAGCACTTGAAAAGGCTTACAGGAAAGCTGGAGAGGGGCTGTTTATAAGGGTAGGTAGGGAAAGGACAAAGGGTAATGGGCTTAAATTAAAAGAGGAGTAGATTCAGATCAGATATGAGGAAGAAATTCTTCCCTGTGAGGGTGGTGAGGCAATGGCACAGGTTGCCCAGAGAAGCTGTGGCTGCCCCTCCCTGGCAGTGTTCGAGGCCAGGTTGGATGGGGCTTTGGGCAACCTGGGCTAGTGGAGAGTGTCCCTGCCCACGGCAGGGAGTTGAAACTGAATGGGCTTTTGGGTCCCTTCCAACCCAAACCAGTCCGTGATTCTATGATCAGGCAGCAAAACCTGTTGAAGTTTTTAGAGGGCAAAAAAAAAAGCTGTTTGGATCGTTTATGTCAATAGATTATTGTGCACAGACTCAATTTTATTATTTTATAAAGACAGACTAATATGAGAGTTCTAAACTGTGTCCTAAACAGTAAGGGTTTCTGTAGCAGATACTGTACAGAAATCACTGACTTCAGAGACCAAATCCAGGTGAGAAGGCTTCAAGTTGAAGTATGTCTGCTTCCTGATTTGTTCCAGAGGTGTGTAGTCACATGAGTTTCTTCCTTGTTTGGTGTCCAAACTCTGTGCGTAGGTTAGACATGCACAACGATGATTAATCAACTGTGTTACCTACTACTTGTAGGGAAGCTCAAATAGAGCGTGACTCTGCTGTATCTACTCTGTGGGTAAAGAGGAGACCTTTTATCTATGCTGTCACATCAGCCATGGTTTTCCCACCTTGTGTTAAGATGGACCTTTGGCTTTTTGCTGGTGAATCAGAAATTATGTTATGAGTAAGTATTACAAAGAAATGTTGTCAGGCCTTTCTTTTGTCTCCTCCATGACATGGGGTGGGAAGCGTTTTGGTTTTATGTTTGTTTTTTCTGGAGAGTAAATCAAAAGGGCCCAGCAGGCAGCTCAAAATGTCTTCGCCTGGGTGCGAGCTGTAACGCTCTTACGCTGAACTCTGTCTACAGCAGGGTACTTAGCTGAGATATTCGGCATTTTGCTTGCTTGGGCTAGCAACGAAGGCCAACATTTGACATCATCTAAGCTACCATGAGGAGGTATTTAGACAAATGTTACCTTGGGAACTATCTAGCTCCCAAGATGTCATTGAAGTTAAACAAGCAATTGAAAAGAAATGAATTCTGACCTTTCCTTTGTCCTCATGAATCTGCCGTGAGCACACTGCCCACGCCAGACTGGTCTTTCCTGGATCTGCTATATTGCGGTGGGCCCCTGTGTATGTGTGTAGGAGATGTCAGCACAAGCAAATACCAGCATCGCCCTCCTGTCTGCTTTGCTTGCACAGGGCAACTGGTAATGCAAAAGGCAAACAAATCCAGGTGCTTGCCACCTGGCATTTCTGAGAGGCCTGATTTTGTGAGGAGGGCAGGCTGCCATTTTGTGGGCCTACCTTTAAACGGCAATGCCGGCCAAAGCACTTTCTGCATCCTGTTGCACCCAGCCCCAAGCTACTCATTCCCATGCTTATGCTGTGCCTTCCACTGTGTTGGGAAAGTTGTTTCCCACTGCATGGTGAGCTGGACTAGTGAATTGTTCTACATTTGAAACAAACTTTTTTTTTTTTTTTCAATTATTTTTAACCAGGATCCGTTTTTCTGATGTAGCATTTCTTGGACACCAAAAAAAGCTATTTGAGCACTGAGCAGGTGGCAGAAGGAAGAAAGGTTGCTGGAAATGAGATCTGTTGGTGCTGCTATTACTTGGGAAGGGGGGAACTGGGTTGTTTTGTTGTGTGTTTTTTTAACCATGCCAGTTGTAACTCTGTAGTACTTTCTTTTCAGAGAGCTGGGTTTTGTAATGCTCATTTCTTACTATGTCTTTTTCTTTCCAATCGTATCAGTCCTTGCACTCAGCTTATGGCTTCCTTAGCAATTTCTGGGGCTATGCTGGCTCAGGTAAATTGTTTTAATCCACTGAATGAGGGAAAAATAAAGAAAAAAAAAACCCACTGGTGGCATTTGTTCTCCCTGATTGTGCAGGACAGAGCCCACAGCATGTTACAATCTGCTGGGGAAGGGATGGAACCAGGCTAGAAGCTGGCTCAGTGCCTGGAGAGGGGGCTGGGAAGTCACTGGGCAGCATCGGAGATTTCTCTCTTCTCACACCCATCACTCCACAGGGAGATCCTTGACTGCAACCCGTCTGCTCAGGAAAGCTTTCTTGTAGCAGCCTTTCCTCCAAGCTCCAGCCAGGCGCAGACACGTGAGCCAGCTGGGGAGCGTGCCAGTGGAGATGAGTGGCAGCACACAGTGGGCAGGGAGTGCCTTCTGCGTGTTTTCCCTCGACCACCCACGCCGCAGCCCCACATGCAGGAGCCCATCCATTGCCGTGCCAGTGGGTGCTGTGGGCAGCCTGTCTCTCCAGAGACAGGCCAGAGGGCCCCATGGACACAGGTTATTTGTTTTCCTGTACACTGATTTTCCTCGAAGTTATTATTGTGTCAGTGATCTCAGATGCTGTAAAATAAGGCAGTAAGCATTAGAGTAATTTTTTCATTAAAAATACCTACATCCAGGAACAGCTTTCTTTTACTACAGTCAGCATTAACTTTAGGGGCTGGTGTTGTTTTGAGAAGCTGCATGTGCAGATAGTTTGTGGTTGATTGTACGCTGGCAGTGAGTGGGAATTTCATTCAGAAAGGAGAAATTTGTCATGCAGGTAGTTTGAGTGTTACAGTTTAAGGCAGGCCAAAGTGGTGTGAACAGAAGTTGTAAGGAGACAGCTTTCTGGGGATTTGCTTCCACTTGTCCAAGAACATAATTTCTTTCTATGATTCATTTTTTGTATATGTGGCAGTGCTAGATGGAGCTGCTGAAGAACAGGCAGAGAGGTTTTAATGTCCTTTTTTCAGTTGCTTTGGGGTGGTTTTTTTTAATTCGGTGAACTTGAACTGATGGATAGATCTCAAAAGTGGCAGGCTTCAGTCCTGCTTGTTTTTAAAACAAAGAGGTGTATATGTGTGAAGAACAGAGCGTGATGTAAACAAAACAGATGATTCAAAGTTCAGGTATTGCCATCAGAGACTTCCCTAAAAGTCCTTGAGTGCTCTCTCTTTAAAATCAGTCTGAACCATTAATCCTTTTGGGGCCAGGCAGATTTTAAAATTGCATTTTAAATCCAATATTCCATAAAGAGTACAGAAAGAGTAAATAGTCTAGTTTGTCTTTTAATCATTCAGAGACATAGTAAAAATAACTTTGTTGTCAAGTTGTGCATTCCTCTGCTTCTGTACTTGTCCTCCTCTGAGTGCTGGCAGGTCACGCTAATGGGTATTCTGGAAAAACTCCAGACTTTGCAATAAGTTGAGAAAATAACATGAAAATTCCTGGGGAGATGATCCTCTGCCTGGGTCACTTGTGTCTGCCCAATATGAGGCAGCTATGCTGCACTTGTGAGCAAGGTATGGAAAACTCTGAGTCTTTCTCAGGGGAATGAAAAGTATTTTTATTCATTGGTGTACTTTGTGCTAAGGCTTGTAATTGAAAGCAAATAAATAAAATGAGAGTGTCTATTGCAACATGTAGGGAAGGAGACATTCATCTATGATTTTATATACCTGTAAGTGTTTCCATCCATATCCCAGTGAGCAAACTGTATTTTTTAAAAAAAGTTTGGGACCTAGGGGATAATAACAGGAAATCCTTTATCTTTCTGAGTTAGCACATTATGATTAGCTGCATCTGTATAGGTGTGAAAACTCAGTTGAGCTGAAATAATACAGCAGGTCAATGACACGGTGTCAACTGCCATGCATGCTGCTTCCCACCCGTGTGGGAGCCACCTCCTAGAGAGGCCATGCAAGGTGTTTTGCAGGTGTTCATGGTTAGGTCTGCTCTTGACTCTGACTCAAGGCCATCCTCCAAAAGGTAGCAAACAAAATGTGTATCTTTGTGTGCCTGATGACTGTCAGCAGTGGGCTGAAACAAAGAAGCCAGAGCTCACATTCTGAGAGTCCTTTTTTAAAGGTCTTGTTATTTAGAGTATTTGGTGGGAATACACGGAGGGGGGAATAGTGCTGTGAATGAAGGATATGGACATGGTGATGAGGAGAGTGAAGGAATGGAAGGAATGGGTAAGCCAAGAAAGGCAGCTGTTCCTACTGTGGCCAGCTTGGTGGTGATATAGGGAATGGTGTCTGGAAGATGCACACTGGATTGAAGGTGGTGCAGATGTATTTTCACATTCAAACTGCAAATAAGAGCAATTTTTGCTTTTGCTGGCCAAACTAATTTCCTGTCCTAGTGCTTTCTTATATCTTGCTGTCCCTTTCCTTTGAGGTCCCTGTACAACCTCCCCATTCTCCCTGTCTACCAACAGCACTGTGCCCCAATGTGCTACACCTTCCATCACTGCTGTGCCTCTGCAGCCTGCACTTGACAAGCTCTGTATTCCCAAAATAAGGAAGGAGAGGCATTCAAAAGCCCCTGTTCATCTCCTCCAGCTTGACAGCTCTCCCATTCCTAGCAGGGGGTAGCAGAGCACAGCCTGGCTCCACAACCCTTTTTCCCAGAGCTCTGCACATTGCGCAGTCCCAGCATGTGCCACCAGATCATGTATCATTTCTCTCATCCTCTTCTCATCTGCAGCACTGTTTCCTTCTGTCAGGGCTAATGAGGTCAGGGCTCTTGGTGCTTTCCTCATCCTTGCACTGCCTGTTGTGAATAACCCATCACAGTTGCTGCAGATACCTCTGTCTGGATCTCAATCCTTAAACCCTTCCCCTTTCCCAGTTCTTTCTCTCTGGTTTTAAGAACACTATAGTGAAAGTAAGAAAGTTCTGAAGACAGAAGGCCAATTTTAGCTGTAGTAGAAGCAAATGCAACTTCTGTTTCTTGGGTGTTATGTTTGCTAACTCCAGCGTGAGTTTAGCCCGGAACTGGTGCTGTTGAAAACTGTTGGAGGCAGAATTTGCATGTTTGATTTCAAGGCAGCTGTGATAATAGCAGCCTGAACAGTTGCTCTTTCTGGGTCTTCTTTGCAAAAATTGTTTATCATACCCACCAGAGAGGTGATACAGCTCAGTGATGTTGCCTCTGTACCAGTACAAGCTGGTAATATCCTAGGCTACTCACAGGCATTGGATCCAAAGGTTCCTGGGGCACCTTCTCCAGCCTGCTGCATAAATCTGGATCTGGAGTCTGAGCGGCAGCCCTGTGGGCACCAGTCTCTTGCAGTCTTCCCATGAAGAAGAGGCTCCCAGTTTGTGTATCTGGCTGGTGACCTTGTTTCAGCAACAGTAAAATCCACAGCTAGTTTATGCTGCAACACAGAAGCCAAGATGCGCTTCTTGATGGCGTACAGTTTATCACAATAGACTCTATATGGGATGAGCTGTTTAAAGTCTGATGCTAACTGCTTAGAGTGTTTTGACTCAAATATGTGGAAAAATGTCCCAAGCGTTAAGCTCCATTTCTTTAAGTCCGGTTTGCTGTGTAGACTTGCTGGCATTGGTAGTGGAGTACCTGAGAGCGGGCAACTAGACTGAGCTGTACAAGGCAAGGATAGAAATAGTATATGTCACTTGCTTGTGCCATCCTTCTTTGGGATTACTTTGGGAATTGGATTTCTTTTGGAAAAGAAAGGTGGTAGAGGCATTGTCCCTGGAACTATTTAAAAGGCATGTAAATGGAGTGCTTAAAGACATAACCTAGAGGTGGACTAGTCAGGGTTAGGCTATGGTTGGATGATCTAAAGGGTCTTGTCTGACCAAGATGATTCTATGATTCTTCCTCCAATATGAGACACAGCAAGAAGCTGAGTGGCAGACTGGCACATCCCAGGGTCTGGGGTCCCAAGGGCAGGGTTCCCTCTGTGCATCTGTCACCAGTCATCTCCCTTACACAGAGTGCAAAACCTCCCCACCTAGCAGAAAAAGTACTCAGAGAAATGCCTGTTATTTAAAGCATGCTTTGATCCCTAGAGCAGTCTTTTTTTCCCTGCAGCAAGAGGGTAATCTGGCCCAACTTTTACAATGCACAATTTTATGGGACAGGAAAATCCACTTGAGTTTTAAGTGACAGCTCTAGTTTTCACTAAGATCTCACACTGCAGTTTAATCTTTGGTGAAACAAAATTGTTAGATTTATTTTTAAGAGCCTGGCATCTACATTAGCAATCAAGCCAGCAAATTGTGCCTTCTGGTTGAACTCAGCAGACCCACAGCTTTGCGTAATTGAGACTGCAGTATGATAAAGAGTTCTGTTAGGGCTTCACATATTGATCAGTCCAATTTAATTTCCTCGTGGGACCTGGACCACGCTAGAGATGATGGATTGTGTTGAAGGCCTGATAAGCCTATTTTAACAAAACATCTCAAGGGCTTCTAGAACAGAGGCAATTATCAATACTGATGCATGTTTCCTTTCATCAAAACTTAAGGGCTCATTAAGAGGCTGCACAGCAGCTGCTGCTCTCAACACATGACATTTTTCTTTTTTTTTTCTTAATTAACTTTGAGATACTGTTCCCTCAGCCTTATAGGAGCTGGCTGGGTCCAGAAAGAAAAGAAATTGGGTTCCAGGTTTTGATTTTAATGAAGTGTGATAACAATATCTCCTGCACTACTATATCCACTATTTTGGCAATTGAAGTCAAGATTATGTTTTAGAGCGATAGTCCCACCCCACCGCTTATGGCCACGTCTAAACTACCCACGCCCACAGATCCTGGTGCGTTGCAACTTTTGAATTGTGTGTCAGCTTACTGATGATGTCTGCTATTTTTAACATTAGTATTTCTAGTTAAACAGTCTCCTGTTGTAACTTTGGCAGTCAGCATTTTTGTTCCGTGTTGCATAGTTCAAGAATGTTTTTGTCTGTGTTTATTTTAGGTTCTCAGCTATGAGAGGGAAGCTCATTGTTGCTTCCGACTGTTGTACCTTTCCCATACAAAAAAAATCCTACCATTTCATGTATAACCTGCTTGATGTGGGTGTGTTGTGGGTGTTAAATCCCTACTGCTATTTAATGCTGCAAACTGGAGGTAGGAAAAGAAAATAGGATCAAGGCAAACTGCTATATTAAACTCTGTTTTAAACATGGTTTAGGGCCTTATGGAATTGTTTTCCTTAGCTGGTAGGAGGAGCTGCTTTTTTGTTTATTCACCAGAAAACAATTTAAAGCTTTTAACACCTGTTACGGTGTTTTCTGATTTCTTTTCCATTTCACGCACATTATCTTGTTAATTACCACAGTTCTGCTCATTAATGCAGGGATTGAAAGTCAGCAGTAACATGTTCCAAGGAAAATTGGAAAATACCTTTGTTTCTAAGCATAGGTGAATGTAGATGAGTGATGCCTAGAAAAAAATTTGAAAAGGTAACGCGGCTGCAGCAAATGTAACTGTACAATGAACCAAATTCTGTAACTTGCTCAAAAACCTACATTGCATCTTTTGGTGCTCCATGAAAAGTGGCACCTTACCTGATTTTTCTTTTCTTGATGTTTGAGCCTCTAGAATGATTTTTCCTAGTGGGAATTACAGTTTTCATAACAAAAAGGAAGTATTTAGCACTCGTAACTGTTGCTCTAAAATTGCAAGTTGAGCATTTCTTAGGAGGTCAGAAATGGGAAGTCAGATTAAAAGAAGTGATATTTTAGATCTGTAGATGTCCTGGAATTCTGCTGAAGCTCTGACTCTCATCCAAACACTGCTGGAATCCACATACTGAAGATCCCATGAATGCTTAATGGGAGGTGTCTGGTACTACCACGGCCCTCTGTTTCCTGTCGCTTCTGTTCCCCACTTGCTGTCATAACTAAAAGGAGTGTTACTTGAAATTACCTTCAACAATGATTAATTCAAATTAATCACTTCATCTTACAGACACTAGAGCACTGAGGAAGCAATAATCATGTGAGAGATCTCCTAAACTCACCTAATATTAATTATATTCTGGATTTAGTTCTGCAACCATAGTGATGGGGCCGATTCAGACCTTGCTACTGATGTGATGTAGCAGACGTGTTTTTCCACGGCAACTCCTTTGATTTCAGTAGCATAATATTCCTTATTAAAACCGTGCAGTTCAGAGTGGTAGGTTGAATTTTACAGATGAGAAGGATTAAGAGCAGTTTCATCATATCTTAGACCTTTGCTTACTTCCTCACTCCTTACTTGTCCCCCCATGTTCCTCTCATGGGTGTCTGTTCCATGTGACATCCCATTGGAGCCTACCTGCTCAAACCATCACACAGGACAAAGGACCAGAGTCTGCTTGTCAGGAAGGAGTTATAACATGTAGCAGGTTTGAGTTGCAGAATAGACTTTTAAAAAATAAACTTGCTTCTAGGAAGATACACAGCTGAAAAAACTAGCAGTTATTTGGTTCTAAAATGGAAGAAAATTAAGCAAACAGTATAATGCATGGGAATATTCCCTATGCTTGCTTTTCTGAAATACATGTTAATTAAGGTCTTAAATATTGGGCCAGTAACACTGTTTATCATTGATTTTAAATGTCAACAGTATGTTTAATTACTTTCCTCAAGAGTTTCGGAAGCTGAGGCCCTAAAACATGAACTTATTTCTTTTCATATTGTAAATTAAGTTATTTTAAGCAATGCTATTTATAATTTTATCCTTAAATCTCTAGGTGCTGAAGTGTTGTATATGAACATGTCAGCATATAATGAAGGCCGGCTTCAGTCATCCTTCTGGATCGTCGATAAACAGCACGTGTACATTGGAAGTGCCAGCCTAGACTGGAGATCACTGGGACAGGTAATTTAATTTGTTCACTTTTGCTACATACCACTGACTGCGTGAGGCTGCTGTTGGTCACATTTAGGGAGAGGAACCTGTGCATACAGAGCTCAGGAGTGATAATGCACAATGGGGGGCAAAAAGGAGTAGTATTAGGTAGTCGTTACTTGCAGTAGAAAAACTTAATTTCTCAATATGAGCACGATTTCAGAAACATATGAAGAATCTTGAACAGAACTTGTAACAGTTTTGTAAAGGAGGTAGCATGTGTTGGTTACGTTGAAATTTTTAAGGTTTGTTTTGAGCTGAGAGACTGACAGTCTGAATAAAAACAAACCATTTCAGTGAAGAGTGAGTAAATACATCTTTGCTGTTCCTATGTGTATTAACTTAATTAAAATATAATCTTTTGAATCTTTACAAAGGAACCTGGAAAACTGGTAGAACAGAGGATGTTGCTAGCCAGCTGGAGAAAATCTTGGCCAAGAGGATATTGCATTTTTAGTCAGTGTAAGAACATATAGATTGGGCCTTTGGACAGTTTAGAAATTAAATGTTATACGTTGTCTGTGCTAAACTGGTTGTGTGTCATAACAAAATAGCTCTTCAGAGAACTTTTTAGCTTCTAATTTAGCTTCAAACCATCTTCTAATTGGGGGTTTGAGTACTGGAGAAAGTAATAAATGTGGGGAAAAGAAGCACATCTACCAGACAGATTATTATATTATTGCATTTAATCATTGTGGTTATGATCTTCATCACAGATGCTGCAATTCCATATAGGATTGGTCTTCCCGTATCATAGTAAATCGTAACTCTTGTAACATATCTGTGTTAAACTTCGATGCCAGTTCCTCGTGTTTCAAATGTGATTCCTCACTGTTCATTTTATCACTCTCTTTCCTGCAGGCATTTCAACTCTTTTTCATCTCATTGTCATGTAACGGTATATTTTCATGTGTAGGGATAAGATGAAGCTTAGAAGAATATTTGTAAAGAGCAAAAAGAAATCTCTGAATTGTAGTTAAAGAGAGTCTGCTTTAAATTGGCTGAGAAATGTACACTGGGGCTTCAGAAGAGATGGGAAATTAGATGCTTGGCTCCTGTTGGCATCCGATTCTTGTACCCCAGAGCGGCAGCGTAATAGATTGGGGCAATGGTCACAGAGACCTGATACACAGTCCTAAAATAATAACTCTCTGGAACTTTTATTTTCACACAAGAGGCAAAATAAGCACGGAACCCTGTCATTCTATGCTGAGAGCTTTCCTCAAGGAAAATGCTTTGCACACATGTGGGACTTCATCTTAAAACCCACAGTGAGCCGAGCACTCACGGGGGAAGCACACCTCCCACGGGTTCTCATTATCAGAATCCCACTGTAGCTGCAAAGGAGGGATTGGGTCCCTCTTCTCTTCCCTCAAAGCAGCCTAAATGATTAAAGACTGAATTCAACTGGGGAAACAGCAGAGCAGATAGTGCCCGCCCGTCCAGGCTCGTGCCCTTGCTCTGTCTGCAGTAGCTGGGTCGGGCATCTGCGGTTTTGCAGCAGGAGGCAGGGAACTCGCTGCAGATGCCACTGCGTGTTTCCTGTTGCATCCTGCTTTACCTGCAGGGAAGGGACCATGAAAAGGCAGACTGGGCTGTTGATGAGTCACATATGGTCTCTTTAAAAACTCATCTGACTCTTAGAGCAATGGAACTGTGGTTATTGAAACAGCAAACCACTTCAGCCAGCATTACTAGACCTTGACAGCAAATCCCAGAGTAAAGTAGGTTTCTGCTATTCTAGAAACATATGGTACTTGGCCTAACAAGCACAGCAGTTGTCTTCTCACTCAAACAAAACATCCAGTATGACTAAATCACCTTGTAGCTAACAATGTCTTGTTACTCACCAGCACAGTTCCAGTATAAATGATTTGAGTGCATCCAGTTTCACATCTAATATCTAAAATGTAACCCAGAGCTTAAGACTTTAATGGTACCTGCTTGTATCTTTTCACATGCCTCTCCCTGAGTTTTCTACTTGCATGTTTATTGCTTCTCTGTACTGAACCTTTGGGTACATTTCAGGGTAATGCACTGCATGAGTCATGCAGGAGCACTCGCTTCCCTGGTGGGGCAGTTGCACCGACAATGCAGCAGGTCTCTACAGTACCTCAACCCTGGGCTGTAGTCCCAGAACTGTCCTACCTCTTGCTGGCTAGGCACCTGAAGATGTTGAAGCACTTCTGTGACATACCTGTACAGGGCAGGGCATTTAACAGAGAGCAGCTCAGCTTACTAGAGAATATTTATGCAAGGTTACGGTGGTGGATAGACCTAGATTTTCTTGCTTTTTTTGTCCCTTTGCAGTATCATTCATCTCTTGGGAGCCTGAGTCTAGAGCCAAAATAGTCATTTAACTTTTAACAGCTCCCTTAGAAAACAACGTGAGGATTTACAGGTCCAGAAGCGTCAGTTTTGGTTTTACAATCTTTGCAGAGAGTTCTCTACATGTATAAGCTGGACACTAGAAATCTGTCTCGTGTGAGGCTTACTGAGTTTTGCTGCCATTTTCTTGATTTGCCAGCACTGACAAGAAGCAATACTGGTATTTCCTTTAAAAGCAAATTTTCTGCATCAAGGAGAGATTTTTGTATGCTGCATAGATTACTTGGGGAATAATCTTTAAAGTTGCATATATCCTCATGCCTTCACTGTCAAAGTTGTAATACTTGCCAGAGACTCAGCTTTGAAATTATGAGCAAGGCTGACACTGCATCATTACTTCTCAAGTAAAACTGTGTTTCAGTTATGTTGCAAGTTTTCCAAAACTCTAATAATTCTGGCTGAAGTAATCTAAGCCAACTGTCTGCATCAGTCTGAAATCAAACACCACAGGCAAAAGAAAAATACTTTTTTTTCATTGAGAGAAACTTTGATCTTTTCTCTGAACATGTCTAGATTTTGCATCAGGGATGCACCTTTCTATCAAGATATGGTGAATATTGTCTAATTGCATAGCCCATTGAAAATTTTGGGTTATGAACAGCCAGAGTTTTTACTACTTTGTTAGACAGGTTCCACTTCCTTAGATGTAGTTACCTGTGTTAAGAATTTACCAGTGAAATAATCTTCCTACCGACCTAGTTTCTTACTGATAAAAGTGTTAAAATGGTGCAAGAACTGTACAAGCAAGTCTTAAAGGTTTCCCAGTTTGATGAAGGACTTCTGGAGAGATGGTCTCTTGTTCTTTGCAGTGCCATTCTGCCTTCAAAATGCCATTTAAGGGGAGTACTAAAAGAGGAAAATTCCAAAGATAAAATTTTAAATCACATTTTGAACATTTTATTTCACATAGGTGATCTATGTGATCAGATCTACAACGTCCATCTCCTGCTTCACTGACATGTATTTGGTAATGATGCAATTGATAGTATTTTCCCAGAGCTGTTACCAGCTCAGAAGTTGGTCTTGTAACCATCAAACAAGCCAAGCAACCTCTTTGGGCCATCACTGTGCAACATACTTAAGTATATATTTAAGATAACTGTGTGTTGAAGGCTATTTTTATTCACTGAAATACATGCATATCTATGTTAAAACGCTTGGCTAAAAAAAGGATTCCCTCAAACATGTCTATCATTAAGTACTTAAACTGATTAATTTTTGCCTGTGGTTTGATAACAGTGGTGTGGAGGTCTGGTTCCTAGTTCCTTGAACAGGTAGTTTATTAATGTACTTAAATGAACTAAATTTGTTATACAAGTTGTTATAGTCCGTAATATTAGCACAGAGCAAGAGCTAACAAAAAGTGTCATGTGTTTCTTTTGTTCCATGACTCCCTTCAATAGCTCCAGCTAAGCCTGAAAACACACTTAGCTCCTTAATTCTGTTAAGAGGAGTGAGGCTTGTTGTACAGTCAAAACCTTTAATCAGCTCAAGAAACACTTCTGGAGCTCTTCATGCAAACAACATTTTGGGAAAAGTTTTATTCACACATGAATAATTGAATCCAGTGGGCAAACAACTGTACTGGATTAGTTGAACCCCTTCAGAAGAACACATTTATGTGCAACAAATAATAATCCCTTGGAAAAAATTTATTACTCAAAATTACTGAAACAAGAAAAATTAATCCAATTGTCTTCACTGGAAGTGGTATCAGGCTAATATTAAATATATTCCTGCAAGCAACAAAAAATGGCTTAAACCACGAATACTAGCAGGTAGTTGGGTATATGTGTGGGGGTTAATGTCCAAATTGGGACGTTTGAGCTCTCAAGCAGAAGTGTCAGCTGCTCCCTGTGATTGGGAGAGTTCCATGGTGAAGAGCTGGACTAAATGAAAGTGGAACATCTGGAGTCCTCCAGTTACTGAAGAGACTTGGGACAGAACCGCCAGTTAGGCAGCTGCTCACATCTTGTGCTTATGCATGGAAACTGCTTAGATTGGGGGAAAAGTGAGTCTTGGCGTGCCAGAAAGAAGTGGTCTTGGGAAAAAGAGAAGGGGGCTCATGAACAAAGAAGGTGTAGTTCCTGGTTGGAGGAAAGATCCTGAAAGGTGGGCGGGGGGAGATCCTGGAGATCAAGGTGCTTTGAGGAGACGGAAGCCAGGGGATGCATCAGGCCATTGTCTGGTGATGTCTAAGAGTCAGTGAGCAGCCATGCAACAAAGATGGACCCAACTTTCTGCCCAAGCATCCTGGGCCAGCAGCCACCTCCCTGAAGGGATGGAAGGTGTGGAAGATAATCAAATAGTTGCAAAAACTCTCATGTCATTTGTTCTTAAACCCCAATATCCAGATCCCTTGCGGGTAGTCATTTACATTACCTTGCTTGTAGCATCTTAAAAGCATATCTCAGAATGTCCTACCTGAATTCTGACTCAGAGCCATGATTTTCTCTCTTAGTTATCTGCATAAAAACTGCTAGCAGAGGATTTTAATTTTCAAGATGCACTTTAAGCCCACATATTTTCTGGATTGTTCATTCTTCTGTTTCTCTTCAATTCAGACCAGTTTTTTCTAAATGGCTAAAAATTTTAAATTTTAAGGACAAAAAGACCCCACAACCCCACTGTAAAACATAATTTATTTTTTTTTTAAGGACAGAAACCCAACCATGTGAACTTTCTCTCACTTTCCCACTCACTTTATGTCTCCGTTAGGTTCGTTGTGTGATTTGTTTCACCAGTACAAAGTTATGTCTTCAGAAAAGCATTTGAGTTCTCTTCATCTTAAAAATCCATCAGAAGGAGGACTGGAAAAATAATACCTGATGCCTTCACCTATGTATTTATTTATGAAGACCTATTAATTCTTGGTGAAATAGGCTTGGTCTCACGAGTAGAATTTTTTTGACCTTGCTTCTTTCATGAAATGAGTTCAGGCAGTATTTTCAATAGCAGAAGTTTACCTAATCTCTGTGGTGAAGGATCAATTATTTGTTCTTGCTGACTCTTGGCAGTGCCTTGGAGCACTTTCTGAAGTGTCCCAAGTGACAGCTGGGTACCCGATGTCCCTACTAAACATCAGGATTTCCTTTTCAGGCAGTTTCCTCTCCATCCTCCTCTTACTCTCCTGTTGTTGTAAGTTAGAAACTGCTGATTGTAGCTATATAATTTAAGGTAATTTTAAAAATCAGGTAAACTGTACCCACATTGTTTATTGGGTTGGAAACAGTGACCTGTTTTATCCAAGGAGTTGGGTTTTTACTTGATACACCTAAGATGTTAAATAAACATGCAAGATGGCCAACGTACTCTAGAAGGTAAGATGTGACAGTGCCCAAATGAGAAAGTCTCTATGAATGCCTTTTTCATTATCATTAATATTATTATTACTATGTAAAACATACTTGTCTCTTTAGGATTGACTCCTGCAGTACATCAAAGTTGTAGCAATTATGAATTATCTATTTCATTTGAAGAACAAAAATAATTTGCCCGATTCGTTTCCTCTGTTAATAATTAAATTGAATCAACAGTCAAATTAGCTATGTGAGATGTTGAGAGTAATGAGTGTTAATTTTGAAAAAAAAAAGGTTTATTAAGCTTTTGTAGATATGGCAAATAAGCAAAGTTGTGCTTTTTAGGAGTGAGTAATATAGCATGTACTTATAGCAAAAGTATGTTGGATTCTGAATTTTCTGAAATTAAGAACCCAAAGTTATTAGGGCAGAAAAACAGAAAAGGTTAAAAAAAAAAAACCCTCCCAAAACAGAATCAATTGAAATATATATTTTGTTTGTGTCAATTTTAAGTAAAAACTGATAAGCCTACATTTTATTTGGTTTAATATGAATCAGTTGAACATAGGAATAGGAAGGCATGCAGCAGGATGGCTCCAGGAGCACTTGGAGTGTTGCTGCTCTTGATGCCTGTTGCAACCAGACAGAAGTGGATTGAGAGGTAACTCCCAAAATTCAGGAAGCTCTGGAAAGCTGCCAGGAGCAAATGCAACCCGTGCTGCTTTTTACGTATCTCTCAGGGAAAGGGGAATGATCATTTCTTCAAAGTAAATACTTAAAAATTGTAATTGCTATTTATTTGTGATCAAAGTTGTCCTCCCATTATAACAATACCTAGTAACTACTGTACCTCTATATACCTCTTTTTTTTCCCGTTTCCCCAAAATCTTGCTGTCACAGGGCCAGCTCTCCAAACTGATCACTGAGACAGGAGCTGCATGTTTGCAGTTGCTGTTTGGCAGTTGTGTCCTATCTTTACAGACGTGCACAGAGCAAAAAGGACGCTATAATCAGCCAGTAATTTTTTTTTGAACTTTTATCTAAATGAGTCTCTTGAAGTTATGTAATGGTGCATCTGGTCCTTTTGAGATAAGAGACTTCATCTTACAATTAGTGGAATCACATCTTTTTATTCATGCAAACGTTATACTGAGAGTGTCCATTTGATGTAATATTCTTCTACAGTTGTGTCCCTAATGTACCCTTTAGACCACTGCAGATTCTTGCCATCATCTTCTAATAATTTGCTTAATTTTCTTCCTGTCCCAGTGGTGTTTATTATCATATCGCTATTAGTAAATTGCCCACAGTCTCAAGTGTGCTGTAACATGAAACAAGGCTCTTTCAACTTAGTCATCACCAAGGTTCTGTCAGACTCAGATGGGTACCTATTAGACTGAAAGTACACACAACATAATTCCAGTATATTCTATCTACATTTGTATTTCTGTGTTAAATAGTATCTCTTATATATGCCAGAAAATACCAGCTTCTAAAAAGTTGTGGTATATTGTTGTGATCCAATCCTTAAAAATCCTTCTGCAGCTAATCTGCTTTATTTCAATGGGATCATTTCCAAAGCTAGCTAATGTTACAAACGTAACATAAAAGTGCAACCCAGATCTTCAAGCATAGCTGAATGAATCAAGATGCAGAGAAAACAGGTCTAAGTAGATATTACAGAGCTGTATTGACATTTTAAATACCTTTTTTATATCTTTGTTTCTTGTAGTGTAGAAAGTTAGTTGGATTATCAAAACCCTGCTGTGATGCTATTACAACTTGTCATTCAAACGAGGCTGCAAATACATTGTCTTCCACAAGAGCTTTTAGCTAGGGTCTCAATTGATGAAATCTAGAGCAGTTGGGTGGCTGTTACCTTTCTCCAAAACGGCATCTTTGCCTTTTCTTTCTACTTTTTTTGGTGGGGGAGGAGTGCTATGTTGCTCTCAGAAATGTGCAGAGCTCGCAGTATGCATTTATCGTGGTGTAAAGTTTGCGTTTTTGGAAGCCTGATATTGGATTTCAGTCTTTATCCGAGACAGGCGACTTTTCTCCTGTTCCACCCAGGACAGTCGACGTTGCCCGTTAAGCTCACTCTGCTTGAAAGGTATTATCTGACCATCCAGTGTTCAGAACAGGATGCCAGTGAAGCAAAAGGGCACTGGTGTCTCACTAGCGCTGCTGTGCAGTGCTGAGGGCAGGTTAAAGCCTGACAGGAACACGCACAATGTCGCCGCTCCGCTTGTGTTCTGGGTAGGCTTCCATCACTGCCTAGGAGTGTGTTTGGTTCCGCCTTACTCCTGTGGGCTTCTGTTTTTGTGATCTAGTGATTTAGAGCAGCATGGAGCTGTACAGTCACCTTGGCTCCTGGAGCCAAGAAGATTTCTTATACCAGCTTGGCTGGTTTCTCTTGATGCAGAGCTGATTCCCAGGGGCAAGGTGTTGGGAAGCTGTTGCTCTGCATCACACTTCTCCCACTGCTGCGCTCCGTTCTCATGTGCATCACCCACATTACATGTTTGTATTTAGAGAGGGCGAAATACAGCTTCCTGTGTATTTTTTATTTTATTTCTGTTGGCTAGAGGAGTATGCTCATTACTCTGTCTCTGACCTGTGAAACTACAGATCTGTTTTCTTCTCATAGTTTGGGGCAGGGTGGGGCTTTCATTTGCTGTAAGAGTTTTGTAGAACAGGCTTACCTACTGTTGGGGTAATCAATAATAAATTGTAAATCTATAAATAATAAACCTGCAAAGTGAAATAATGGAATATCTAGTTCAAACAGATAGACTCACTTCTTTCCAAAGTAGCATGACATATTCAGGTAGTTGGATCTCCACAATCCAAAGGAAAAGAGAAAGTTCTTTCTCCAGTAAAAATAACCTTACAATGTTTGCTTGCTTTTTAATACTTGCCATGCCATCACTACATCTTAAACTAAATAAGAGTCATACAAGATGCTGCAAAGAGAGTGTGTCTGTTCTGATTTGAGTGGTCCCTCAGATACTTGACAAATAGTATGTTAGGATTATCCGACTCAAGAGCTTTGGATGGCTTCTAGAAGAGTTTAGGGAACTGGAGGCATGTAGAAGTACTGTACACCACCACACAAGGATAGAAAATCATCCGTACAAGTGTGTGCAGAACTAGAGACAGCCTTAAAGACCCCTGCTGCTATCAAGAAGCAAACAGGCAGGCAGTGTGGTGAAGACACAGCACTGGTGAGATGTGCTTGTGTGAGTCAGAGCCTAAGAGTTAATCTACTGAAATTTCTGGATCTCCCAGGAACTGCAGAACAAGGAGTGCACCTGGCAGATGTGTTGCCTCTAAAAAAAAAACCCAAACCAAACTAATTAAAAAAGAAGGCATCAGTCACGGTGGTGAGACTGGTTTCCAGGCACACCGCTATAAGACCTGTCTGCAAACAGCCTGCACAAAGTGAAGGTGGGGGGAAGAGGCAGCAGAATTTGACCGCTCTGCACCAATCTGTCCTGCCCACTGCTGCTCTCCAGCTCAAGCCAGATGACATGGATGGGGCAAAAGTGTTTGTGCTGCACTTCTGTGCCAGAGCTGGCTCGTGGGAAGCCATTGATGGAGTTCACAGCAGCTAAGGGGTTGTCTTGCCTGCAGAGTCCTAGCTCTTAAGACCAGTGTGGCCTTTTACAATCATAGAATCATCAAGGTTGGAAAAGACCCTCAAGATCATTGAATGCAACCATTAATCGCTTTGTCCCAGATAGGAATACAAGCTATACAGTCTGATCCAAGGGTTTCAGTATCTGGCTCAACAGCTGGTGGTAGAGTCTTAAATAAATGGTAAACTTACATGGATGTAGTAAAGGCAGGAGATCCATAACTTTCTCAATAATGTGATTTATGTTGTGCTAAAAGAGAACTTTTTCATTAAAACCCAGATGAATCTTGGGGGGCTGGGAGAGACAGGCCTAATGTACCACTGTCTATTCTGTCATCTCCCACCAGAACTTGCTGGCAACTAATCTTGCTCAGTGATGTTAATGAATGGAGGCAGATTCCTCTCAGAGGGACTTAGTTATTAGCATACGCCGTCAGATCAGTCTTGTTCAACTAAACAATTAAAATAACAACATTAAAATACTCAAGGAAGTGTATTCCCAATATGTTGTTACACACACACACACACACACACATCCACACTCTTTGATATAGACAGACAATAAATATCTGGATAAATATTTTCGTTCAGAACTGCCTCGACTTCAAAATTCAGCAGCCCAGTCACCTCTCACTTGAACAGTTGCAATCCCGTCATGGAAAACTGGATTTAGTATTGTCCTGTGGAAAAGCACACAGTAAATCAGGCTGGAATGCCATGCCATAAAATCCCTGCGTGTCAGGGAAGGAAGGACAGGCAATCGTTTCAGTCATTCTACAAGGAGAGTAATGGTTCTGCGGCTCGGTACAAACCCTCATCTCTGAGATTCTGACAAAGCATTCCTTCCGTATGAATGTGCAGCTTCAACGGCACCACTAACCTTTCCAGGTTTTTATATTGTCGTCATAAGCATTAAGCCTAGCTGGGAAGCCACCATGGAGTCACCTTTCTTAACTTTGCTAAGTAAACAGCACTCACCCGGCCTGAAATCGTTGGTGTTTCCATGGAACTGCTCAAGGACGAGCTATTAATCTGTGCTGCAGGGCGGTGCGTTGGGCCAGCAGCCCACGCAGACAGCAAAGTGAGGTGTTACCTTCAGGAAACTGGAGAAATCATAAGAATCCGTTGACTGGATAGTCAAGTTTTTCTAATCAATATGACTTACTAGGCATTTCCTTCAAATTTAATGGTACGGTAGGTTTCTCTGTTGGGTAGCAAACTTCAACTCTGGATGTGCTGTAAAAAAGAACTCGAAATATTGAAAAATAAGATTTAAGATGCAAAGTGAGTCTTGATGCTGAATCAGAGTAGCATGTATTTCTTTTCAGGTATTTCTCTCCTTTTGCTCTAAAGTTGAAGTGATTACCTAATATTGCAGATGGAAATGGCATTGAGCCTTGAAGTTGTCTCATGCTTGTTTTATGTGTGGGGTTTTTTACCTCTTTGTTCTGTTCAGTGTTAACTTACATAAGAGCTATGCTGACTTTTATTAGGGTATTAAATCGCTGACATCTTTGGCACACAATTGTGTTTCTCACACAACGGGTGTTATGCATCATCTAGAAATAAACCATTTTTACATCCACACGGGCAGCATCTGCTGTGATGTGAGAGGTAGGAGAAAACACACAAGTCATGACCTCATGCAATAAACAAATGAGTATTCCTCTTTCTCATGATGATATAGCCATAGCATGCATTATTACTATTTGATCATGAAGTAGCAGCCAGCTGACACCTCAGCTGAATCCGCTACTCCACCAAGTACAAAGAGGCTTTTCAGATTACTCAAATGACCCTTACCTGTATGTGCAATGTAGTACTTCAGCAGAAAGAGGGAATTAAGGAAGCATGAACCAGTGCATTCCAGATTCCGCTGTTAGGGTCAGGTGGCACAAATACAATGTATTAATTTACTTAATAGAATTAAGTTTTCTACTAGGAGTGTATACCCAAGACCACATCTTTACAGGAGATATTGCTTCCATGTTGAAGCAGCCAGAAATCCCACAAATATCTCAGGAGGGTACTCAGAAGGGTAGGGCAAAGAGCAAGTATGGATTCCTGAAGCAGATTTGCCGATAGGCCAGCCATTGTCCTGGGGCTGGAGTGCTTCACCAAATTACCTATCCAAACTGCTTGGGTTCCTAGCTTACCTCAGGGTCTGCTACACTGAATTTAATTAAGGCTCAGGCAAAAATTACTTAGAGCCTTAGAGCTCTTCTCATCAAGAGAAGAGCTTTCTAATTCTGATCAGGTAGTCTGGCAAGGCTCAACAGTTACAGCAGTAATTCATATGCAGTGTCGTCATCCCAGTTTGTGTCCACAGCACTCCTGCCACCAATCTATTTGGTTTGCAAAAGAAAAACCCACCGTGTGTGTCAGCAGTGTTATAAATAATGCATCCAATTAATCAGCTATGTGCTGTTGCGTTTCCTTGAAGCCTCTGAGTGTGAAAGCCCCAGAGCAACTGCACCCTGAGAGCAACGCTTAGGCATAAACACCACCCTCATTCTGAGGTCAGTCCTTTGCACTTTCCTCCCTGTGTTGTACAGCAGAAGACGTACGGAGGCTGCCCCTTGCAGCACTGCATAGGTGGAGAACAAGTACTAAGAGCTGGTGCTGCGTGAGGAGGATACAAGATAAGGCTGACAGGACTGGGCCCGATGCAGAAAAGCTGGAAAGAGGCAGCAGGAGGTATGCGTGTGTGCTTGGTAAGGGAGGGTCCAGGCCTTTCCAGAAGCTAGCAGGATCTTTCACTTCACCTTTGATTGTTTTTCCTATGGTTCCACTGAGGTACCAAATTGTTTCATGTCGTATGAATGAGACCAGGACTGAAATGTGCTGCAGCTTGCCAGCAGCAAGATGGGGGCCTCTTCTTCCCAGCCTGCACTTTCTCTTTGATATAGGAAACAAAAACTGTGTTTCAAAAGAGAAACGGAATCAAATTAGAATTCACATTAATTAGATTTCCTGCAGTAAAACAAGAAATAAATCAAACATGATCCTGGAAAATGGTTTCTTGCAGCTGCAAGCTTGCTTTTCCCCTAAAGAGACACTTGTGCTTGCTTTGAGGGGGTAGTGAAACTGTAAACTGAAACGTCACTTGAAAATGAAAAATTAGGCTGCGATTATGCCAAGTGATATTAATTATGCTGATGGACTATATAGCAAGAGGTTTTTAACTGGTTCAGTCCTGCTTCCTGGCTTGCTCTGACAGCAAAATGTGTCAGGCTTGGTTACTTACTGAGCTTCACTAACAGCAGTAACAAAGCCCAACTTGCACTCCAGTTCTGTGTTAGGTTCCCCATGAACATGATTGCAGAGTGGTCTGTGGTTTAAACAAATTATATTTGTATTGTTGGTACAGACAGGCTTATTTTTCCTGAGTTTTCCATATCAATAGAGCAGAGGGATGAAAAATAAAAAACGTGACGGGGTTGTTTTGCCTTTTTTTCCCTAATGTGACAAGGACACAGAGGATTTCTGGTTTTCTGCTTTGAAGATGCATTGCTACATTTTGTTCACAAAGCTGTTTTAAAACCATGCCATTTTAAAACAAGTTTCCCTCCTGCCTGAGTGCCCAGGTTGCCTCACACCTTGGTGGCAGTACCTTTCAGTGGAAATGAAGCATTGAACCTGATCTTCTTTTTCAGCGTGGCTTTCTTGCAATCAGAGTGCTGCCGAAAATAATGGTGGGACTATCTGCTGAGTGTATAGAGAAACGGAAATTAGTAGAGCATCACTGTGCAGTAATACATTCTTAGCCTACGGATGAGCAGAAAATTGAATGGGACACACAAATTATGAGCTCCTAAAATGTGTTCTCTGCCTTGTTGTGGCAGCTTTTTACCATTAGGTAATGAAGGTAAAAATAATGTATGAGGTTTTAACTTCCCTGGAACTTTTATTCTGTGAGAACCACAGACCCAAAGCTATCGAGTGTCTTTTCCAAAGGTGAGAATTAAAGACCAGTGGACTGCTGGTGGCTGCCAATTCAAATGTACTTTACCAGTTCTGATGTGGTGCAGCCAGTCCAGTGGTGTCCCTGCCCTCCTTTTAGTGAGACCGTGCCCAGGCTTTCTCGCAGCACTCGGCGCCAATGCTGGGTGCACTCTATCGAATGCATCGCTGCTGCTCGGTCACAGGCTCGGATTTATTTCCAGCACTGTGGCTTGAATGACAGTTCTCTGCCGGAAGACGGTGAGGGAAGACAAGCAACAACCATTATTATGATTGATAAGCAAGCTTCGTTTTATTGCAGCTACATTCTGGTTTATATAGCCGGTAAGCTTAGCATACACATTTGTACCATATACATTTGTTTCTTTTCTATTAGCTGCTAACTAAAGGTTCCATTCAAATGTTTCTTCTACTGGCCGTTACAGCTGTAGCGAAGTCCTTCATTCTTCTGCTAGGACAGCATGTTTCATATCTTGCTATGTTTCCAGTTATTGTATAACATCTGTTCCCAGGACTCTGTATCCTTGCCATACTGCAGGTAGCACTTGGCCCATTAGGCTGGTGAAACACTGAACAATTGTTCCACAGACCCGTGCCCTTGTTCTTGCAACCAACCCCCAACAGTTCTCCATTTTCAGCAGTGGGATTGAGTTCCCAGCTCAGAGACTGCATTCTGATGTCAACGGGAAGGGACTTTTTCCCTAGTGCAGAAGAAATTCTTCCTGCAGAGTATTTTCCAATCACGTAAAACCAAGATAATAAAAAAAAATAACCTTTGGCTTTAGATGACAGGAATATGAAACCCACACAACTGTGGGCCAGGGACAAGAGATACTGATGTGGAAGACTGACAAAGCAATTGACTGGAGAACGGTTAAGAGTTGAATCTAGGAATTTCAAAATACTATTTATTCAGTAAGTGTCTACAGGAAATAGGAACAATGGTTACAATGAAGCAGTTAATCTCAAAATTTAATCTGTTTGAGCTCTTTAAGTAATCTTCAAAAGTAGTTTCTGGTTTTCAAAATAACAGGCAATTCGAGCAAGAACATTCATGATGCCCTAGATGATTTCTGGCTGATAAATTTTGCATTTATTCTGTCAGACAGTTTAAGCTAGACAGAGCGTTACCAACTTTCTGAGAATACTATTTGTATTGATCTTTTCCATTTACCATTTCCCAGCAGTAGCATAGTGCCCATGTTCTCACCAACATGGAAGGGAAAAGTGGGACTTGGAGCAGAAGCAGGACTGCTTGTTTTGGATTTCACTGTGTTACTTTTGACTTGAACATAACAAAGCTGTGAAGCCTCTCCACCGTAGTACTAGCCAAGCATGGAGGGAGGATTTTGGCTCAGAATGCAATTTCTAGTGGAGTGTTAGCTGAGGTACATGCTTTTGCTGTTCTGGTGGGCTCCAACATCTGCACAGGTTTGTAAGAAGAGTCAAGCAGTGTTGCAGCTTTCTCAGCCTCTTCAGCATCAAGTTGTGTTCTTGGTTGACATCAAAATCACACCTGTCTGAACGGGGTACGTAACACTTCATGAATCTGTGATGAGCACTACTCCTGTAATCATGTTACAGCAAAGTCTGCTGCAAGAGTCACATCATCAGTACTGCAAAAAGAAACAATTTACTTTTCTTAAATCTCTGTGTCTGTCTCTCTCCCTTGGTGATGGTTTCTCCCATCAGAACTCCGTTCCCCTCCTGAACTGCCGGCACAGGCCAGAGCTCAGCTGTTACCTGTACCTGGTCAGGGGACTGGCACATGGGTCTGCTTGGCAGGTTTTGGCCAGAGGTAAAGAACAGCTGCACAGGAGGCAGCCTTAAGATGATGCTGTGTGTGGTTGGAAAAGTTTTACTGAGCACTAAATGATGCCGGATGAAAACGTAAGGGAGGTTTGCAGTAGGATCTGGCAAGACTGATAACCAAGTCAAAATGAATGGTGTGTGTGGCATGCAGGCTAACCAAGCAATTAGAGCCTATCTCATAAAACATAAGTCTGCTGCTGTAAATACCTGTGTTTGGCTCGAAGGTGGTGATGAATGCATTGTATATTGGTTTTATTTAGAAGCTATTGAAAATCTTCGGTCCTTTTAGGCCCAGGGGATTGATTGATCCATGGGTATAGCATGCTTTTTGTTACGCCATTACCATACCCTGTTGTGATTCCGCTTTTGCATAGTCATTCGTTTGGAAACTGGTCAATAAAAAAACCCCACAGGCTTGAAAGGATAATTAAATACATTTTCAAACACAGGCAAATGGCAGATGCACACACAGCCCTTTATATAAAAAGGCTACTTAGGATATTTAGTGTGCAGTAAGCTACTGTAGTTAATGCAGAGTCTCTCTAGCACAGGGAATGGATGCCTGGCACCTGGCGGAGGCCCGAGCTTTCGGGCAAGCGGTGGTTAATGCCTGAGGAGAGCTGCCTGTTGTTTCCAGGATCAGGCCCGAGTGTGAGCAATTACTAAAAACTTTTCCTTTAAAAGAAATTAACGGGGAGTTTTCTAAAGCCTCCTGCTACGTTTGCCACAATTGAGATACTGCAAGCTGTGAACCAGATTGTGCCACTCTTATGTAGGTCAAATAGAGACTTGCCTACACAGTGGGGTTGTCTCTTACAGCGTAGCTCAAGGTAAAGATAAAAAGCACTGTCTGGTCCACTTGCAGTGCAGGGTAAGGACACATCATACACCCTAACCCTTGAGCCAAATGTATTGGAAACATCTTGATAACACCATTTCTCAGTTTATGAAGCTTGTGGTCTTATGGATCCACAGTCTATTATTTAGGTTCTTTTCCTGGGTGTTTTATTGTTTTGTATATGATGCCTAAAAATATACAAGGGAAAAGAATAGGTAGAAATTCCTGTTTGTGAAATCCTGCTCTTTGTGTCCAGTCCTGTTTGGAATTCCTCCTCTTGTCATTAAAAAAAAAAATTAAAATCAGTATTTCCCTAACTCAGCTGAATTTGTTACTCCTTGTAGCTTGGCTGATTTCCCCAGTGAGAGTATTGTTGTATGGAGAGTGTAAGCCACCATTTCTGGAGTCTTCTTGTCCTGGTTTCAGCTAGAATAGTGTTAATGTTTTTTTCTAGCAGCTGGTGCAGTGCCGTATTTGGGAGTCAGGATGAGAGCAGTGCTGGTAACACCCTGATGGTTTTAGCCGCTGCCAAGCAGTTGAGGACTTTTCAGGTTCTCACACTGCTCTGCTAACGAGAAGGGGGGAAGCAGGAAGACACAAGCAGGACAGGTGACCCAAACTGGCCAAAGGGGCTATTCCATATGATGACATCATGCTCAGTGTAAAGGGGAGTTGAATGAGTGCATGGCTCCAGGTTTTGGGGACAGTCCAGTTTCAGGACAGCTCTGAGCTGTACAGCCTGAGTTGTACAGTTCAGTGAGAAACTGCATTGTGTGTCACCAGTTCTGTATATTTTGCTATAAAGTCCTATTATTGCTCTCTCTGCCATCCAAGTAAACTGTCCTTAAAGGCAAACCTCAAGGGTTGGGATGTTTTTCTTTTCTCTCCCTTCCCCTCCACCCCCACCCTAAGAGAGCAGCTGCATGGTGCTCAGCTCCCAGCTGGGGCAAACCCATGATGCTTGCTTAGCCATTCGCTTCTCTGGTGCTTTAAGCAGCAACAAAACTGGTGAAGGGTCTGGAGCAGGAGTCTTGTGAGGAGCAGCTGAGGGAACTGGGGCTGTTCAGCCTGGAGAACGGGAGACTGAGAGGAGACCTTACCACTCTTTACAGGTACCTGAAATGAGGATGTAGCCAGGTGGGTGCTGGTCTCTTCTCCCAGGTAACATATGATGGGACAAGAGGAAACAGCCTCAAGTTGTGCTGGGGAGGTTTATATTGGGTATTAGGAAACATTTCTTCACCAAAAGAGTTGTCTGTCATTGGAATAGGCAGACTCACCATCCCTGGAGGTATTTAAAAGATGTGTAGCTGCGGTGCTGAGGGACATGGATGAAGCAGTGGACTTGAAAGTGCTGGGTTAACAGTTGGGACTTGATGATATTAAGGTTCTTTTCCAACCAAAATGATTCTATGATTCTAAGAAAGTGCTTACTGTCAAAACAGAGAAGTGGTTATACGGTAGCCTTAAATAGTTGCTCTGCACAAAAGTAAATGGCACAGGGAACGAGGAAAACTAGCTCCTATGTTTTTCACTCTTTGAGAAGAGCACTCATGGGGGGCTCTAAACAAAGAGGGAAAGAAGTCTCCTCACGAGAGAGGACACAATTCTCTATCCAGAAAACCATTCCTGTCCCCAGCCTCCAGCACATGCTCTGAAAATGTCACTCACAAGCAAATGTGTGACTTTTAACATCCAAGTATTTCAGTTCCATTTTGAGGCAATCAAATTTGTGGCTCCTTATATTCACTTCAGATTTATCTCTCTTAATTTTATTAAGATTCTGATTTCTTGAGATGTTAATTTTAATTTATCAGTTATTTTTTTCAGTGTGAGTTGCTTTTAAAACTCAGGATGAAGAAATCTTTCCCTTGCCTTGCCCTGAAAGGTATTTATTACCTTAACAGTCACCTCAGATGGCTAGCTGCAGGTTTCAGTCACCGCAAGTCAGGGAGCAACACTCAGGTTTTGATTCTTTCAATTTAAATGGTTTTTCTTCCTGCTTCTCCTCTGAGGCTATTAAAAAATAAGTCTGTTATAACAGCAGCTCTCAAACTCGAAGAGGAAGTCTTTTTCCCTTATCTAGATGACATACAACTTCATACTAAATCTGTCACTAGCACATCCTGGCTGCCCACTCTCTGCGATGCCTCCAGGATGATAGGCTTTGTGATTAATTGGAAAAAGAGCAGTCTCTCCTCACCTCAGAGTACGGGAGTAAAAACAGGCTCCCTGTGAAAGACACTTCTGCAACAGACTGGTTTTTCTACAAGGAAGGAGACGGCGGGGGTTTTACTGCCTATAGGTGCGTACCGTTAGTCCTGTGTTCATTCCAAGGTGATGTATCATGCGTAAACCAAGGCGGTCACAGGCTGACATCGAACCTGTCTCCTAAGGAAATGAGGTCTGCACAATAAGCATCAGATTCACTGTCTATCCTCTTCCAGTAACTTTGAATCTACTTTCCAGATTGAGGCAAATTTGCATTTAACTTCATCAAAGCTTAATGGCAAGAGGCAGCCAGGTAAAGAGGATATAACCGTGTTTTCGCAGAGTGGGAAAGGAGGAGCCCCATCTGTGTCATGCACCAGGGAATCCGTATGCAGGAGAGCTCTTATCACAGCTTCAGAAGCAGGAAAAGCTTTGATCAGGGCTGGCCTCCAGAGAAGCCAGCTGCAAAACACAGTGCCCAGGGAAAGTGGGGTTCATCACTGCGCTGTACCTGAAATGGTACCGTTCTGGCCTGCGATTAGAGTGTAATGGCTGTGAGGGGCGAGTGGCAGGGCCTCAGCAAGGGTACTGCCCCAGCTCTGGCACCCGTGCCCATTGGAGGCTCCAATTCCTGCGCAAAACAAGGGGAGAGCCTAGGGCTTAAGGCATGGTTAATGCTGTGTCTTATGTCAGGCTGTAAAAGTTGTACTTGAGAAGCCCCATGAGTGCTGCAGGCTGCCCCCCTAACCCTGCACGTGAGGGAGCACTTCAGGCAGAAGGGCAATCCTTTAATTCCCTGGAAGGGAGAGCAGACCATGCAAGCACTCCTGCTCCCAGGAGAGAGCTGCTCATGCAGCTGCAGTCCTGGCAGGTTCTGGTGTGCTGCAAGGATGCTGTTTTATCTTTACTTTTAATGGAAGGGATAAAGTGGAATAGTAATAATGGGACTGATAAATGAAAGGAAAACTGTAACCACATAATTATGTCAGAATCAACTAATGGCCATGAAAAGCCGATTAAACCACATTATGCAGATACATGTAACAGAATACTATTAATAAGTCCTTTGCGATGGCATGCCTGGCAATTAAGAGCACGGTATTGGCAGCACACAGTGAAAACAGTGATAATGTATAGTTAAAGATGTTTGGAGACAAACAGTGCAGAGCGGACAGGGACAGTCTGGAACTGAAAACAGGTGCATCCTCAAAGATACCAGCACCCAGGGGAGAAACCAAAGATGTTATTCCAGACAGACTGTTTGACCAGGATGTTGGGCAGAGCTTAGAATAATTTCCATTTATCACTAAAATCAATTTACTGGTAGTGTGCATTTTCCAGTCCCCACAAATATCAGGTTGGGCAGGCTAATGGAGAAATTCCATCTATTTTCAGAATTTAAGAAGCTTGCAGAAATAGTCTGATTCAGGCAGTAAGAATATGAGGTGATATTCTCGTGGTTGCAACTATTCAGTAAATATCTATTCTGGGAATGAGATAGCTCAGTGCTGCATATTCTTACATGTGTCTTGTTTCTGGGTCTGAGACCTGGAGGAGGTGTCACCCATCGAGTTTCTTTGGAGTACTGGGATTGGTTGTTCCTTCTCAGCCAATATAGAAAGAGAGCTGAAGGTTCAATTCCGTCCTTCCTCTGCCCTCTCCTGCAGAGTGGTTCTCATCTGCAGTCATGGAAAACTGTACAGGAACAAGTTCTGAGGTAACAGTAGTGTGGGGTTCAGAATCCCCACAGGCTTTACAAAAACATACACCAGCAACTGCTCCACATGACTGGAATGCTCATCTAAGGGAATAAAACCAGTGTGGATTTTCTGGTGTCAAAGCATGAGCACACTGGAGAGTTCCTACTCCCCTTATTCTCCTCACCATGCCAGACAGACTTCTGAGACATGCTGCCAAGTTTGACTGTAGAAAGCATGGATCCTTTACCTATTTATCATGCACATTGTTTTCCAATACACTTGCCAGTATATGTTGGAATATATATTTTCTTCTTGCTTTATTTTTGGAGATGGCTGAACTAGTGTGAAATGCAGATAATGAGAGGTCAATAGCTTCTGTGCCCACAGTGGTGCTTTCCTGAGCCATTATGAAGCAAAGGAGGGGAGAGAGTGTGCATGTGGTTATGCTTTGATTATAGAAGCCAGGCAATATGTTTATAAATTAAATTCTGTCAACAACTTAAGTACCAGGGATGTGCAATTAATGAAATCTCTGCCAAACTAGGATTTACAATGACCAGGAGACGTGCCTTTACTTAAATGGACAGGCGAGACTGTGTCCTTAGGAGGTGAAAGCATTTAACTGTACTACAATGTCTGCATCTACTTGGGCTATTTTTCCTCATACTTTGGATGTGGAATGTTGATGCCAGAGTACCTTTCCTGAGATAAGAGTACCGTTGTCTCCATTTGTACATGGGAAGAAACTGCTATCCAGAAATTTGGAGTACCCTAGGTGAGGTACCATACCACGGCACTGGGCGAATTTGTGCCCTGACTGGGTATACTATATACTGGATTATGCTGGATTTAATAGCATGATAAATTTGGCTATTGATAGTATTAAACTCCTGTTTTTTCATCCTGTTATTTGAAGGTAGAGCAGCATATTCCTCCTCCAGCAGAGAAATTACAGAAGTCCATTTCTTTTGCCTTTTCCAGAACTCAGGGAAAACAAACTATTTCTGAAGTCAGAAACTGTTGCTGGTAGCAGAGTGTTCTCCTGCACCACCCAGCAGGGCAGGCACTTTTCCTGTAAACAGAAGAATACAAAAATACTAAATAAATAAAATCCACTCTGGCCAAGAGTAGTAAACCTTGGGCAAGACCTACAACAAAACCAGTGCCTATGACAGACGGGTGTCACTCCAGACTTGTGTCCGTCCATATGGTGTGTTGTGGTCTATCAGGACACACGCCTCTGACATACGCTGAACACACAAACCCTGTTACACCTTTTGGCTGCTCTTGACTTTGGAGATTTTGATTATTATGTTTTTTCCCCCTAAAATAGTATCGCTAGGACTGTCCTTGTAGTTGACAGCACTGCCACGGAGCCGAGGGCATGCTGCTGAAAGACACCCACCCCTCTGACACTCTGATGTTCTTGCTGCACACTTCCACAGATCCATCAGCCAACACGTCACTAATGATACCAACTTTTAATTTCACAGATGAAGGAACTTGGCGTCATCGTATACAACTGCAGCTGCCTGGTCCTGGATTTACAAAGGATATTTGCCCTGTATAGCTCCTTAAGATACAAGAATAAAATACCTCCAAGTTGGTCTAAGAGACTGTATGGAGTGTACGATACTCAGAACAAACTGACGCTGCAGCTGAATGAGACAAAATCAGAAGCTTTCGTGTCGGTAAGTTCTGAGTCCAGTTGCCACATTTTTAGAAGACCTGGAAATCTAACATCTGCTTACCCTCCTAATACTGTTCTTTATGAAATACAGAGCAGTGAGACCAGGTTAGGTAGGTGCCAGGAGCAACTGGGAAAAGAATCTCAGGTGTCTTTTCACTGATATAGAGACATTCCCAGTTCCCTGCACTAAGCCCATTGTATGCTGTGCTTTCCCTGATAGTAGCCATCAGGGAGAAATCACTGTGGACGGTATTTTCCAGGAATAGCAACAGATGTGGTGTAAATTAAGCCTATACTTAAGTATTTCTCTAAATTTGCCCTACCTGAAGAGGATGCACATTACTGCTATGTCTTTAACCAAAAGAGACTCATGCTAGTGATTGGAAACTCAGCTACAGAGATAAGACCACTACAGCTGTCACCTACACAAGACAGAACTTGATTGATGGTCTCATAATGCTGGAAAGTTAAATCATTCTGTTCTCTGGGAAAATGGTTATGCCAATAGGTATACTTTTGCAGGGAGGTCTGTAATTGAAAGGTCTTTTATAAAAGTTACTTGCCTTTTCCTATGGAGCAACAAAGAAAAACCATAGTTTGTTGTGAGGTCTTTTTTTTTTTTCTGTGGCATTGTTCTTGCATGCAGTTTGATGGGACTGAAGATGCTGCAGGATTTCATTTGTGTGTTATTCTTTTTCCTTTCTCTGCAATGTTACCACATTTCCTCTTGAGTTCAGTAAACGATAGGGAGGCTCTTCAAACTAGGTTATTTATTTACGCTAGTAGATAGAAGGTGAATGACTTGAGAGTACAGAGACTGTTAATCAGACATCTAAAATGATACAGAATAAGCTTGATATCAGAGTTTGCATTTTTATCAATGTCATTTGTAAGAATTAACCCTTTCTACCCTATTATTTCACTGAAAGCATTCTGTAGAAAATTACTTTAGCTTTATTTTTAAATGACATTTTAGAACTTCTAAAACTCAAGCAGCAGTCCCCATGGAAGCACTCTCTGTGTATGTATTTTTAAGTGATGTAGCAAAACTGTATAGAACTACATAGAGCAATGGAGATGGGGGAAGATGCAGAATGTCCTTCAATTTAGAGGTAGTTACATGAGAAGAACAACCCCTTCAAATTCAGGACTATTAACAAAGCTGCTAAGAGTTATTTACCCTTCTGTATAAAGCAAGGGGCAAAACCCCACAGCTTTATAGGCATCGATGTCTGAAACAACAGTGCCCTACATGCCTTGTGGTAGGTTGTACATAACACCTGGTGCTGGTTGGGATGAGTGGTTATACAGGGCTGGGTTTACCTTCATCTACTGGATGCCACACAATGTTCAGGTGTCCAGGGTTTCTCATGCTCTTACAGTCAATCAGTGGAGAGACAGAGAGCTATTCTACAGTGAAAATCTGCAAGTGCCTAAGGCAGTCAGAATTAACAGGCAACTGAAGAGTCGTAAGCTTCCACTGGTTCTGCAGACTCTTAAGCTTAAATCTAGGCACTACCCTTTGGACAGTTAGCTAAGGAGCTGTGAAATGAACTCCTGCTCCCTTCTAAGCACTCTGTAAGAAATGGAAAAATCCTGCTGAAAGCCAGCCCTGGAGGGGCTGCACAAGGCCAGCTTTAAAGAGAGTGTGGTCCTAGACAAAGACAGGTGGAGAGAGGCTCTACAAAACCTGCTCTTCTGAGGATTGCAGGAAATTTCACTTCCTCTCCGTGATTTGTATTTTCCTTTTGTGTGGGTAACAAAGGCTTTCTTCTCTTGAGAACTCCACTTCAGAAAATAAAAGGAAGGAGTACTGGTACTCCAGAAGCTCAAATCAGCGAAGTCCACCTCCAAGAGCTACCTGAATTTGTAGCCACAGACAACTGGGATGGTTCTTTCTTCCTGAAAACAGGCTCTTTCATAAGTATCTAACCTACTAGCAAATTCTCAGTGTTAGCCAGCATGCCACTTCTGAAAGGTAGTCCTGGAGTTGCACTGGGCTGGTTTGATGGAACCAAATACTAACATTGATGTCTGTTCCTGAACTGGAGCTAAGAAGGCTCCATGAGCCAGGCAGTTCACTTACTGCCATTGCTCCCCTCTGTGGGTTCTGCTCCTTGGTGTCCTTGCTGCCTGCACTCAGCATTGCACCGTCCAGCCCTGTGCTGCCTCCCTTCCTGTCCGGGGTAGGAAATCCACCAAGCCAAGGCACGACACAGTACTGCTTCCCAGTGAGAATAAAGGCTAGTTTCTGTGAGGTGAAGAGAAGCATCAGATGAGTATTTGATCAGAAGAGCAAGTACTGCACAATTAATGCTAAGAAAAGTCCTAAAATGCCCAAACACTAGCGTTACAGTGAGAGCTTTAACAGAAGTTTGTCTTCTGATTATCTTCTCAAATGTCTTTCCCTTTCTGGTCTTTATATTGAGCACATCTGAAAAAGACAACGCATAAGAATTCCATTCTTCAGCTGTTCTGTAACTTAAATCTTCCATTCAGGAAAATAGTAAGAGTGCAAGAATAAAACCTCAACGCTATAGGCTTCTGAAAGTTCTAAGTAATAGACATATGAATTCTATTTAACAACATCACTTCACACTTTGGGTTGAAACTCATTCTTTGAAAATGTATGTCACTTTCAATGTCTGTGCTGTATAAAACAAGCATATCACAGAGTCATCGAATTTTTTTGTTAGAGTTGCGAATCATGGCTATAATGTTGCTTAGCAACAAAATCATCTTCCAGACTGGCTGATAAAATGTAAGAGGTTTTGGTTGTTTTCCTTGGTGTTCAGGAATGGATCTGGAATATTGGTCGACTTCTTTTTTTATAGTTAATTTTCTAGTATCTTCTGAACTTAGCTGTAGTAAAACCAGTCAGTGATTAAGAAACCACTGTGATAGGCATTGTATTGGAAGAATAAAAAACCTAATCAAAACCCCAGTATCTGTCTGTAAAGAAAACACACTCACCTAGATATCAGCTGCAGCCCACACAGGTAACAAAAGTGCAGCAGTGATACAGCAGTAGGAAGGCAGAGGCATCTGGCAGGGCCAGGGCCACTCTGGCTCTGTGAAGGGCATTTAACCACCTCTGTTCCCAGCAACTGTGGGGTTGCCTGTGAGGAACTTGGCAGGTCCTCGCTTGGGCAGGAGAGCAGAGAAGTCCTGGGCCCCTCTGCCAGGGACAGGTGATTCCTGCTGGCTTCGCCTTGTCAGCACATCCACCAGCCCTAGACAGAAAGCAGAGAAGCTGAAACCTGCACTCACCACTTATTGTCTCCATACCAGGTGAAGAGCCCAGTTATACCCGAAGCCAGGTATTAAAAATTAGGTGTTAGGAACAGCCTGGAACAGGCTGCCCAAGGAGGTGGTTGAGTCACCATCCCTGTAAATGAGGTACTTAGGGATGTGGTTTAGCACAGGACAAGAACGGTTGGACTTGATGATCTTAAAGGTCCTTTCCAACCTTGTGATTCTACGAAAGAGGAGTTTCTTGTGAAACTGCAGCACCTCTCTGCAACAGTGACGGAGCAAATGGTGACTCTGCATGGAACGTTCAACAGAACCAATGAAATAAGTTTATTTCCTGCTGAAGAGTGATGGGTCAGGCTCATGTGGCAAGAATGCAACAATTACTCCACCTAATAGTAACTAGTCCTGGGACTCCTTGGAACCAAATTCTCTGAAATGCAACTTCAGCTAGAGCTCCTTTGATGACAGTGGATATTTCAAAGTCAGTGCCTTCTGCATTTAGCCCGCAGTTCCATCTAAATGGTGAGGCTTTCAAGGGGGTATTTAGCAAATCTCTCTCCTTGGTACCTTAGTGGAAGGTATCTGTTAATAGTCTCTACTGAACTAGAGGATACTACTTGCCATAGCAGGAAGAATGAGGGGAAGAGGAAACAAGCCATGTGTTTTAATGGACGTATGTGAACTTTTCCCTTCACAGAATTCACCAAAGCTCTTTTGCCCAAAGGACAGAGTCCTGGACATTGAAGCTATATACAGCGTTATAGATGATGCGAAGCAGTTTGTATACATAGCGGTCATGGACTACCTGCCGATCGTCATCGACACCAACGCTAAGCGGTGAGCATCCGTGTCCGACACAAGCATGTTACCATGATGACAGAAAGGTCTGCAGGGGAGAATGAACCCACAGGAGAGTAGTTACTACTGTGGACCAATTTCTTGGGGCCCAATTCTGCTCTTATTGAAATCAGTGAGAGTTCTGCCATTGACTTAAATGGGAGCAGAATTGGGACCTAAGATGACATTTCCAGTTCTGGGTGCTAAGCTTTGGATCTGCCTATGGAAGGAGATCAGAAATTGTCTGGTCTGACCATCTGCAAGTGACTGGGACCCAGCAGTACAAGAACCTGCTTATACATGAATCCTGTTTCTTACATTATCATATTCTCTATCTTGATATATCACAGCTACTGGCATCTTATGTGTATCATACAGTTACTCAACATGAGTGTGTGTGTGTAAGGAAAAAACAGCACGGTGCGAGTTCTCATATATGATGTGAATGATGTCATTATTTTACTTAAGTACACATATACTAGAAAATTCCAAATTCAGCATAGATTACATTTGAATTATATCACATTTTCGTTAACTAAGAGATGCTAAAACCAAACAAAACCCCAGCAATTTTTAAAGATGCTGTTTGTATTGACTATTAAAAAGCACTCATGACACAAAACTGGAGCCACAGAATAGTAAAACAATCCAAATGAGAAGACAAGTATCCAGTGGTCCCTCCTATTCTCCGTAACACTCTTGTGAATTGGGCATCCAGTAAAGCTCACCATTCCATCCCAGCACTTTGTCTGAACACAGTTAATCCAAACAAAACTTATGGGTATGTGCTTTTTTTCCAGTTTTGCATAATTAAAGCTGTTTTGTTCTAATTTTAAAACTCCCCAAAAAACTGTAATTTGACTGCTAAGCATAAGCTGTTTCAAGTCTACAGGAGGGTTGTTCCAGTAAACTCGTTACATAGAGCCTCTGTCATACCGAAAGAATCATGGGAGGTGCTGTAGGAACCTCAGTTTTATAACATACACCCCTCACATTTCTCCTTTATGCTGGAAAGGAGCTTGGTGTGCAGCACTAGTACAGTACTGCAGTTGATGATGATCTCCCAGACTCCTCATTTGTTCTCATGCCTGAAGAACACAGAAATCAATTGATTAGGGAGATCCAGGGAAGCCATCGGTGTGAATTCTTTGACGTTTTTCCTAAAGGATGGCTTTGGGTCTGAGGCACTACCACCACTTCCCCAGCTTGTCAGTTCCCACTTCTTGCTGGGAAGTTTATTCTGGCACTGTAGAGCTCAGAGTTCATTAGGTCAAATGCCCTGACACTCCTGGAATAAGGAAAACATGTATTTTCTTTAGCTAATTCTCCCAGGCCTGGCTCGTTCCCACCAAAGGTCAGGAACACAAAGCTACCTAGCACTTGTGAGACTAGCACCATGGAAGCCATCATCCCATTCATGGCAAAATTTCTGCAATCCTCTTCAGGATAGCATCCTCTTTAAATGTCCCATCCGCTGCTGCTGCTGCTGAAGGATGCTTACACCCTATGCAGCAGCAGCTCTTTTTTTACCAGGCAAGAAATTAAAGGAGGTATTCCAGTCCTCAGGCTGTCTGGTCCCACCTAGTACAGAGGGAAAAAAGGATGGCATTCAGGGAGCATTCCAGCCTTCTGTTCCCTTACTTGTGTAACCAACAGATAACCCCTCCTTTCCCTCGGGCTGGAAAAGCAGCACCCTCTAGCTGTAGCTCCTGCTAGCTCTCTGGCACCGCAAGAGAAGTTCCAGTGCTCTTGCCACCCGCTGTGACACCACACTGACTCTCCCAGCTACGGGCTGCCCAGGTACCTGTTTTTATTTTGTGCAAGTGTTTGGCAGCAGTCTGACCACCTACAGCTGGGAGGTGAGCTCAACCATCCACAACCTCACTGTTCCCACAGCGACCATTTTGGTGCAGGGCAGAATGACGCCAAAAAAAAGATACTGGCAGATTTGTTTAGGGAAAACCCCTTAAATAAGAACTGTGTTCCTTCAATGGTTAGAAAATGAAAATCACAGGTGTTTGGTTTTTGTTATGATGTCTAGACTTGGCTGTAAAGAAGTCTAGATTTTTTTTTGTTAAGTTCTCTAAATATAATGTATTCTTTCTCCACAGGTACTGGCCGTATTTAGATGGGAAGATACGAGAAGCGCTGGTTTTGCGAAGTATTAAAGTACGACTTCTCATAAGTTTCTCAAGAGACACAGATCCCCTTACTTTTAACTTTGTTTCGTCTCTGAAAGCTATTTGCACTGAAGTTCCAAGCTGTAGTTTGAAAGTCGTAAGTATACTTCATATTGATTTGAAATCTAAGATATTTCCCACTCCCCCCCAAAAATCAACTTCACAACTAGTGTGGACAGATTTCTGTTAGTATCAAAGCCTTTAAATTCCATTAAATCACACAGGAAATGTAATATAATGAACTGAATTTATTCCTAGTAGTAACAGGCATAGAAATTAAGACAGAAAAATATCATGCCATCAATAGGCAGACTGTGTGGTGGACGGCCCATGTAAAACATTGCACCTGGTCTGTCACAGCAAAGCTAAGAGAGTGAACTTCAGTCTTAAGTCTTGTTGATACTGGCTGATAAGAGTGAATGTGACAGCACAAGAACGTGCTTTAGTCTGGATTTGTGTAACCTCACTGATCAGCTGTGTGAGCAGCTACAGTTCCTTTAGTCACAGTGAAGGAAAAATAATGAAGACCTGACATTACGGTCAGAATTGCGAAGACCAGAACAAGCATTGTGTGACAGCACCAGAGATGATGCAATGTGGGGAAGTGAGAAATGCCACATACACATTACATCTGTATTAGAGAACAGAGCGTGTGCTAGGGACTGTTTTCAGTCCCATGCAGTTGGGTTTTATGGAATTGAGGCTCGCAGGTAACGAGTCATCTTCCATCAATTCATCTTGGATCAATCTTTATTTCTTCTTTTTTTTCAGTCTACAGTCTTAGATAGTCTGCTGAATTAGTCTGATTTCTTAAATTGATAAATCACTATCTCATTTTAGATTTTTTTAAATCAACAACCGTAAAAAAACAGTTACTACTTGTGTTACACACTAGGTGGTATTTATGCATATCTAGAAATAGGGATTTTTGTTATAAAGTACACTTATTACAAGTTTTCTGGGTAAGAAGCAGCATGAAGTGTGGGTTTGAGTCAAAAAGCCCATACATGGCTGACACTGCTTAAGGCACTTCAGTTTCAAGTGGTTTCTAGCTGTATTTATCATCCAAATCCTATTTATGTATTCAAAATTATTTTGAAGTGGCACCTAATGCTCTACATCGGGGTTGGACCCGATGATCTCTTGAGGTCCCTTCCAACCCCTACGATTATGTGAAATATTTATATCCATTTTCACCTATTTACAGCAGATAAAAATCTTCAGTACAGAATTAATCTTATCAAGAACTACAAGGAAAAACAGTCTTTCCAGTCATCTATTCTAGGTAGCTAGTCTAGCTAGAATATCTGAAGTTAGAAAATATACCTGCCAGTAAAAAAATTAGACCACCCCAGATTTAAACAGCTGTAAAGCTACGATCTCCCTTGGTTACCTCTGTGCCACACATCACTTGTTCCACACACTGGGTAAGTCACTGCCTAAAATAAGCCTTGGTTAGGAGTACCAGCCCAAGGCTCATAGTTTGCTGGCATCTATTAGATTCTGGCTGAAGCTGTGCCACAGGCTCCATCACTAAGCACTCCTCTACTTCACAAAACATGTCAGATGAACACTGTTGGCTTTTTTTTAAATGGCATTTCCTCTGTAACCTGCTCTAGCCAAGATCAAAGTGAAACAAAAGTATGTGTATGTGCTGGGGAAAAGGAATAGCTAACAAGGTAAAAACTAAACTTAAACCTTTTTGATTACTGGAAAAATCTGCTTTTCCTTTTTGGTTCTGCTTTGGGTATGAGAAAACACAAAGTCAAACCAACTTCTGAACAGGAAATACTGTCATGCAGACCACGGACTGTAGGTGACATTTGAAGAGCAACTTAAGTTAGAAGCTCTGATTGAAATTATACTTAAAACTGCTAAGCTGTCCCACCACCTCAGTACTGTTTCAGCAGAAATGGCACCCCTCCATCTCTGTTCTCTTGGGGATAATTATCTGAGACCTACATAAGGAGTATTCTGTTTTCCTTTCCTTTAGCTTTTGATCCCTGGGATACACCTTGTCATGACTGTGTTCTTTTTGTTCTGCCCTCTTGGACAAGGCTGTGCAGGTGTAATTCCTCTGCTAGATGGGAATCTCCTCCCATCTGTTCTTTCCTCTGTTCTTTGTCCAGTCTAATGGAAGTGTTGGTATTGCAATGTCCTGATTAAAGACAGCTGCCAACCACTCTGCAGGCCATTTTTCAGTCTGCTGCCGAGGTCAGGAAGCAGGGGCTGCAAGACATGATTTCCTAGCTGCAAATGCTGAATTGCAGCAGGATGCTCTGTCTAGAAGCAGGGTTTTTTTCTTTTGCCACAAAGCTTTGACAGTACTGGGCAATTAACATCACCAATGCAATCAGAAAATGATTAGTCCCTAATTATGAATTCCTCGGCATCTCACTCAGGAGTCCAGTTCACGTAAGCACTAATAATTCTTGGATTAAACTGAAACTGCTTTGTGAGTGCAAACTCAATACAAGTACTCTGAAAAAAAATGATCCCTGGGAGAACTTAAAAGGAAAAAGCTTTGTTTGAGGACTAAATAAATGCTGTAAGCCAGAGCCAAATGTTGAGCGGTAAACTGCACACCAAGCAGCTGCTTTTTCAGGGAGATCGGTCCTGTGCATTGAACCACATGTGGTCAAGAAATTTCTTTGAGATTCAAGCCTTAAACTCAAGGTTAAGAGCTCACTCTTGTGCCCTTAATTCCAGTACTCTCTAAGTTTTGTGTGCTTGACCCTATCAATCGTATCACGTGCAAGAATGCTCCATCTACCTCAGGAAGGAACAGCATAAAGGGACCGGCTCTGCTGGGTGCAGAGCTGAACAGTGAAAGGTGCACATTTTTTGAAGGGCCCCTCATAAGTATCAACCAGAACAAGGTGTCTTTAGACAACCGGAGACCAAGGCGGTGTGGCATGAAGCACACATGTATCTATAGCACAAGCTGACCTTGAGCTTCCACATGGATCTATTATTTCAGAGTTGTGCAGCTTTACTCCTGCTCAGGTGAAATAAAGGGAAAACAAAACCTTTCACCAGTTCTCAGAAAGTCAGAAATGCCCTAGGAGTAAACAAAGTGTTATGAATTAACTATGAAACCTTTGCCTGTAAGCACTAATTTAATTCTAAAGCTCTAAACTCCTAAAAGGATGGAAAAGATGACTGAAAATCAGCAAGTGGTGATACATTGTTAACACAGTGCCTGAGAAAGTTAGGCTGGGATACTTACTTAATGCCAGTGCAGGTTCACCAGTTCACCTGAGCCTCAGATGAGTATTCTGTTAGTGAGGGCTTGCGGAGTACCTACTTTCTCTGGTGGGGGTGTGGTTGTATTCCTCAGGCCTGATGCTGTTTAAGAACTAAGCCCTGATACATAGTAGACCTTCTGTTACAGCTGCTAAGATGGTTTGTTCTAATTGTTTTAGAACTGTAATGCTCTCATTCTTAGTGATGTTAAAAAACTGCAGTTAAAGGTACGATTTCTCCATGCAGCTTAGTTAGAAGTGAATATACAACAGAAATCTCATTTAAAGGATGTAAGTTTTATACAGAATAATCTTTTTACATAGAATAATCTCTTTTTTTTTAATGTCCTTGACAAAGCAATCACTCAGAACAATTTGGGTTGTTGTGCTTGCTTTTAAATTTAAAAAAAAAAACCCTATCTTTGGCATGCTGCTAGTATTTGAATTCATCCCAGTCTTTAAGCTGTGGAAGACAGCAATGCCATGTACAGGTGAGTAAGCACATGATGGCATACAGAATTCAGAGGCTGTTTAGGGAAACAACTTTGTGATACTTATCACTCACAGAACTGTACCAATCATAGAACTGTGCCACAGTACCAGCCAGTATTTGAGCTGAAAAAACACAAGTGGTTTCAATTTTATTTCCAATGCACTAAAAACTTGCTTTAGCCTTTGGAAAAACTTTGAAGAAATCTTTCATCATTGAGGGAAAGTGGGGTTAAGTCCAAGAACAAAGACTCCTCCCCACTGCTGGAACCAGAAAGAGCCTGAACTAGCCTTGGGATTTCACAGAGTGCTTCCATGCAATTTTAGTACAACCTCTCACAACATAAAATTTATCCCAATATATTGTCCAGTGGGGAAGAATGAGATTCTGACAGTGTCAACACGATAAAGTGTTAGCTAACCACAGCCTCTGGGCTATTTTACCTTTTGTCTGCAACTGACTCATTTTAATTAGGTTTGGTAAAACCTATTCAGAACTTACAATAGACTTCTCCAAGGACAACCAACCTGTAAGGATCAAGACTGGCAATTATGAAGGCAGATTTTTTGACTTAACTATTTGCATGCAGTTCTGAAGCAACCAATGACATACAACCTACAGCTGGCATTCCTAGTAATTAGTAACAACACATATTGCACTAGTCAAGAAGTTTACTGCAAACGAGTTTAAAGCCTACCCACCCTGGGTCAAGAATGCCTTATAAAATGAATTGCCTCTGTGCTATGCCTATGCCTTTATTTGATTTAATCAAACTGATGATGTAGGCTACCACAGAGACCACCACATTTCACTAAAGAATAGAGTTGGGTTTTCAAAGTAGTAAGATTATTCTGAAAGACATCTCCATACCCTAAAAGGATTTGTTTAAGGTTTGTATCAAAAAAAGCACTGGCTCAACAGATGAATTTTGCATTACAGAATACAGACCCCAAAAGAATGATCAAGGAGCTTTGGGGTGGGGTTTTATTTTAATACTATTTCAATGCCTTAAATGGGTGTGATATATAGCCAGTTACTTATATCAGCAATATGTGGTAAATTGGGTTTCTTCAAAGAAGCTGCACCACCATGGGAATCCTCATTTCCCAGTCATGCAGCAGATCTTTTTCTTCTTCGTCATGGTATTCTCTCCTCCTGGGTTTGGAACCTGTGTCTAGGTATTAGTTTCCCTGACAAAATAAATAATACTTACATTTGTACTGGAAATCTCATTTTTGTCTGGCACTGATGAAGCATATAGTTAAAAAAAAAATTTAAAAAAATCTAACTCAGACTTCACCCTTTAAGGTAAAATAGATGTATTCTCCTCTTGGTGGTGGTAAATCTGATCTCTCCACATTATATTTAATCCTGAAAATCTTCTGCAATCAGCAAGTTTCCTGTTGAAAACTATGCAATGTGTAATGCAAAAGTATTAATTCAGCTTGTTGGTGTGCCTGCCAATCCAGGTCCTGAAGCAGATTTCAGGCTGTCCCACCACCCCTTGTAAAGAGGAAACGAGCTAAAGAGAAGTTCCTGGCTCTTACCCTGCAGAACGCAGACGGGGGCTTTTGTTCATTTCACAGCCTTTATGACCTGGCGCTGCTCTGCTTTCAGTATGCTGGAGCCATGTAACTCGTATGGTTCAGAATGCCAAGGCACAGTGAGCATCACAAACTATGAGAATTTAGAAAGAAATACAATGTGCAGTGTTTTATTTAAATTAATGCTTGGCTATAAAAATTCAAGCTGTTCCATAGCACTAACTCGTTTTCAATAAAGAGAATAGACCATATTCTTTTCTGTCCATTATAGAACAGTTCTCATTAACCTCCACTCCATTCTGTTTTATGGCAGAAATTCTTTGACCTTGAAGAAGAGAGTGCATGCTTTCTTAAAGAACAGAAGAACACTTCCCTTCCCAAATTAAATCGTAACAAATATATGGTGACTGATGGAGCTGCATATATTGGTAAGTAACCACGTTTCAAGAAGGTTGTAGCTAAAAGCCTAAAGTAACCCCATTTGTAAATGAGGAGTCTACAGCTGATAGGCTTATTATGTTAAAATAATGTTCTTTGGGAACCTGGATGAAGGTGAGCCTTGAGCCTCTTTCCATTTAAAAACTCCACATCCTCCATGAATCAGTTCTGCCAAAGCAAGATTCTGCTTTCACTATTTAAAACAGACTGGTAACACAAATACAATATGCTTTATGAAGCAGGAATAAATTGGATTATTAACATATGCTCTCTCTGCAATCCAATGAAGAGGGGCTGCGCTCCCATCTCCCATGTCATTACTTAAGCTGTGGGTAGCCTTGGTAAATACCGTACAAATGCCTTTCACCATCTTCTGAAGTCTTATTCCATTTACTGTAATGGCATTTCAGACACCCTCTTTTTATCCACACTAGGTACAGATCTGATTGGTATTTTAGGTCAAAGGTGTATTTAAGTTAAGCACTTAGTCATAGTCAGTTCGTGCTCACTGAGTGCATGTTAAAAACTACCTTTTAAAAAAAATCTGACTGCTTGAGCTGTGTGTGAGCTGCAGATCAGAAAGCTGCTACTGAATCCAAAAGTGACTCCATAAAATCTCACAAATTAAGAGAATGCAGGTTTTCTCTGCTGCAACTTGATGCTTCAGTTGCTTTCTTCCTCAACCTGGCTTACTGCAGAGGGCTTAAAGCCAGTGACAGCAGAGTCCAGGAGCCAGAAGCATGCTCATGCACACCAAGAGAGTACCAAGCAGCAGAGGTACAGCTAAGAGCTACTCTGAAAAGCTCGCCTTGATCTGCTCTGAACACATGCATGCACACACCCCCCTCTCGTCAGACTATCCAAATCTTATTTTTCACTTAAAACAGTGCAACTTATTCCTGTCATCCTTCATATTTTAGGAGCCCCCTCAAATATTTTTTACACCATTTTAAATTCTGTCCAATAGCCAGATCACATTTCGGTACCTTGAAACTTGTCTTCAAGTTTCTTAGCTGAGTTAGGCATTTTTCTTTCCCATACTCCTCAACTCCTTAGATAAATGTAAATAAAGGAATGAAATAACCAAAGTTTCAAGAAAGTAACAGAAATGCATGTTAATTACCTGGTATGTCTTTTACTTGAAAGCACATGAAGAAGTTTCCCCTTATGAATAGGCTTTCATTTACCGTCCCTGAGAACTTTAGAAATATCTCCTGCTGAAGTAGCTGAAATGGTCCTGAAACAAAGGGTATAAATTTCTCAGATACCTTCATGTTTTATGCATGTTCAGATACTGTTTTAGAAGATGACCTCTAATAACAGGGGTTTTGTCCAAAATACTCTGTGTGTTATAAAGGTAGGATTTGAAGAGCTATAGTTTTATTGAAATAAAAAGAAATCACTGAAACACTGTGATCATCAGGATCTGAAATGCTCATTCATTTCCTCAGACTTCAACAAAGGTGGTCATTAATGGCATAAAACAGTAAAACCCATTTATCTTTCCTGAAATAGTATCTGTCAATGGATAACCTGTAAAAGATCCATTGGTTTGGCTCAGCGTTTTGGAGCAGCCACTATCCATCCCATCTACTTTAAACTGTTTATACGGCAAAAAAATATTTTCATTCTTGGCATTGAAAAGGCCCATGAGGAAAATAAATGGAGTACTAATACAATGTATGCAAAAGGAAGAGCAAGTTAGTTTGGAATAAATGAAAGAACCTGTTTTCACTTCAGATGGATTAGAGCTGTTGAACTTCCATAAATTGTCTGCTCCTGCGCACTGGTAGGTAATGAAGTGTTTTCTTTCCTGCTTGTATAGAAAACCTACACCCGTCTCTGCCCAGGTAGGCACTGGGGGAATGACACTGTGTCGTGCTGGATTGCCTTTGGTGACATCTCCTGGGGGGGTTAATGTCAGAAACTCATCGTCTGTTCCTGCCTTTACTCGTAGGTAATTTTGATTGGGTAGGAAATGCGTTTACGCAGAATGCTGGAGCTGGCCTTGTTATCAACCAAGCAGACGCGGGGAACAGCACAAGCATCATTAAGCAACTCAAGGCTGTTTTTGAAAGGGACTGGTACTCACATTACGCCAAAAGTTTACAACCAACAAAGATCCCCAACTGCTTTAATCACAAACTTAACAAAGCAACATCAAACAAGACTGCCACGAGCAATGTGAATTAGAAAGACTATTTTACTGTTTAGTATGGCAACGAAGAATTACACTGGGGTGTAACCCTCTTTCGTATTTACAGACAGAAGACTTTAAAAAAGCAAAAAAAAAAAAAAAGTTTGGTGGGGGGGTGTTTTTAGGAAAAAGCACACTTATATAAAAACTGTCTAAACTATATTCTCTATATTGAACTATTTAAGACTTTCAAATTTGTTACTTCTGACACTGAATGTCATTTCTGCTTCCATGTTAATTTTAACGATCTGCCTTTGAATTTAACAGCATGTGTCAATTCTTCTGTTTCACTTTTAGAACTTTTCCTAATTTCCATACTGGCTAGAACAACCTTGAGGCAAAACCAAGATTCAAGCTATGAAATGGCGTTCTAAGATTGGTTATTACTGACATACAACTAAGATGGTAGGTTTACTGTATTAGAAAACATAAAGGAATAAGCAAACTTTTACCCATATAAACTATGCCTTTTAAATCAATACCCAGTCATGCAAATTCTTCCTAGTTTTGTTTTAATATCACTCTTCCATGCCTTCTAACTAGCCTTAAGATGCATTAGAGTTACATGATTGGTAACTCATTCATCTCATAAAAGTATGAGAAGGTTTTGAAAGACTGGGGTTGGCTTCATCCAATTCATCATAATCCTTAAAGCCTCTCAGATAAATGGATTTTTAATCAATGTGGATTCCTTTCAACATAATAGTTCTTTCCAATTATATACTGTTCATCTAACAATTAAAATCTCTGCATTAATAGCAAAGACCTAGGACTTTTTATCTTTTTGGGTTTTTTGTAGTCTCAAGAAAATTTCTTCCCTAAGTTAAATATTTATTGAGTGTGAGTCAGCAGTTGTGTAACGACTCATTTTCAAACCAGTGCATATATAAAAAAAATCAAATACTGCTTTTTAGGAAGAGAATGCAAATCAAGAGTTATGCAAATCGTGCAATAATCTTTGTTAAATGATCGTATAGGCATTTTGTTTGATTTTACACCTGGAAGGTTTTTCCCCAAACTTTTACTTAAAAGGTAGTAATTGTGAAATGGCATTTTTTGTTAAAAGCGCCATCCATATAGGTGAATACATCAGCACAAACAGGAATGTGATGCCTTCATTGAGGCCACAGTTTCGGCTGGTGTCAATAGTGTGCCTATCTAAACACAATTCAGTTGCAACAAGAATTAACTGTTCTGTAAGAGAGTGAATTTGCTCTCTGAGGAATAGACATAAATTTCTCACAACAAAGTTTTTCTCCAGTCAAAGCTCTAATAGCTTAGTTTTGTAATAAAAATGTTTCATTACTATCTCTCTGCTTCTGTTGGAAGAAATGCAACCATGAAAGTAAACTGCATCCTGCATTTTGTTAAACATACAGAAAGCTTTTTGCAAAATGCAGGCTTTTCTCATCTGGCTCTATGCTACTGAAGGCACACTTCAAAAGCAGTGGGCAAAAAGAGAAAGAAAACCAATTGTGTCCCAATGTGCTATCTGAAACACCCACCTTAACTTCCAAACCATGGGGTCCATTTACAAGGTTAAAAAAAAATGTTGAAATTTTTACATTAAATAAGCACAGCTTAGGAAATTCTTACAAGGTAAAATATGCACAACTTCAAATTGCCAGCCAGAGACAGAGACACACCACAAAGCTAGTTATAGCTGCAAAAGGCACACTTTTGAGAAAGAACCCTGTTTCCTTTTGCAATTGCCAAAATTTACATCATCTTACTGAAAGTTGTCAGCTTTTAGAGAGAAGATTCTGCACAGCTCTAATGCTCAGCATTTTCTAATGTTCAGATAAACACGTGCCATTTATTACCCTCCTGCTCCCACATACACCGAAAAACATGTATTGTGACATTCATGGCAGAAACAAGTCTATCTCAAAAGAAAGAGTTTCCTGAGTTGCTATGCAGGAAAGATCTTTGTGAAGAGAAAATTCTGTATTTTCTTCCTTCTGTATATAACTTTAGAATATGTATAGCAAGTATGGGAGAAAGATCCCCAGTACTTAATTTACTTGTTGGGGGTTTTTTGTTCTGTTTAAGAAGTAAATATTAGTCCAGGTTGATTTCTGGTGAAAATTTCAGCTGACATATACCACTGATATATTTAGTCTCAGCAGTCAAAGCTAAGAAAAAACCCAAAAGAAACAAAGGAAAAACTTGCCACGTTTTTAAAAGCTGGTTAAGGTCCCTGTGGATGGGTGATTTTAAAGCTTAAGATAATAAATACTGAGTCCTTACACACAAGATACAAAAAAAAAAAACCCTAAAGAAACAAAAAATCCCCACTGTCCAGAGTTGTTAATTGTAGCACCTGGTGGCAATAATATACAGGAATGAATCAATGTCACGGTTTTCCCTCTTCTGTTATGGATACTAGAAATGTATTAGTTTTTTTTAAATGATATCTTGTACAAGGAATGAAGGATCTGAGTGGAACTCAAATCTGTCAGAGGATGAAGCTAAGCTGTCTGTTTACAAAGCAGGTTTTGGTGATGAAATTGTAACTGTTGAGTTACCGCTGACCTTCTATCTAGTATACCAAATGAATGCCTCAGATGCAGTGGTTTCACTGCACAGATCCTAGGGAAATACAGTTGTGAACTGTTCTACAGTTCTATGAATATTAACCAGATGTGTTCATTTATAAGTACATTCTTTTGGGCTTGACTAACAAATTCTGGTGCTTCAATGAACCCCCAAAATAGCTGATAGGTAAATGTACATTTTAAGTATGGCAGTATGTTCTATGTATGGAAGAGTTTTGGGTTTTTCTGAACAACTTTTAATGCAGTCAGCCATCCTAGAAATGGACTGGCAGCCTCCAGTTTCATTTGGTATAAAGCATGGATTGGTATTTTATTACCTGTTTAGAATGGCAGCAGCTCCAAAGTAATACAAAAGGCTTTGGTCTGTTACACTAGCCAAGACAAAGTGCATCCTTGGACTTCAGGAGGTAGAAAATTAAAACTATCAGATTCTTTTTTTGAAGATGTTTAAGAGGAATATGGCCAATTAATCATTTTGCATTAGCCCTGTTCCTGTTTTCCTAGACTTGACACAGCAGCCTCGATTCTGGCTTTAGATCCTTCTACCAACACAAATAAATCTGGAGTAAATCCATTAGTGATTTCACGTTGGTTTAGCAGGGATGAGAATCTAGACCATTTTCCTCTTGCTTTCTCAAAGACCTGAGAGGCATAATCCAACCGATGCACTTTCTCTAACCCCCTTCTAACTGGCATTGGTAACTCTGTCATATTAAAGGCAATTTCCTAAACAGAACGGCTTATTCTTAAAGAATATAGATTGTAATTGTTGTTTGCTGCAAACATTTACTAGTGCCTTATTCATACAAGTTTTTGTTTAACTGTTCCTCACATGAAGTCCTGATAAAGATCTGGTACAAGGCATACAATGAACTTTCTACGTACAAAGACTACATATTGTGATGTTTACAGGTTAGTACCTAAAACTAGAGTCACAAAAAGACAAAAACTGAATGCAAGCTGTTGGTCCAATCTGTAAGCACATCTATCCACAAGCATTTTTATCCAAGCCCAGTTCTAAAACTAAATTTCACAAATTACTTCTGTCTTCATTATCAACTAATCCATAACACCAGTTATTTATTCTGTCCTGACAAAGTGTAGAAATAAATAAAATCTGAATCCCCCTAACACCCAACTGATATCAAGATCATAGCCACAGAAGTAGCAGCAGCTACTTTCTGTATCTTGCCTGTCAAGTTTCAAGTTGCTTTAGGCCAGCTACCATTGTTTTCTGCCTCAAGCATCCGCTATTAGACATACCTTCTCTCATCTTCTCTCTGACAATCAGAAAAGCTGAATTCTATGCCACAGCACAATGGCCATAGCTGTACCCTGACAAGAACAGATTTAAGTTTTTGGCCCCTTTTTTTCCTGACAAAACCAAAAAAAAACCCCACCATCTTTGAACTGAATTTGAGGCTCTGCAGTGGTTCACAGGAGAGCTTGAGAAACAAGTAGACAGAGTCTCCGAATGCTACTTTTATGCCCCACCCATCATTTGCTGTACCACTAGCTACCTAAATTCTTTGCTGAGTTTTGCATACATACAAACTGAACAACCAAGCTCTGTGTAAATGTTAACTGCCACTGAACCCTAACCTAAGGGGATTTTTTTGTGACTTTAGTTTGTACTTAATAAAATTAGCGCAGCCTTTCTCATTAAGATGGTGAAGACATCAGCTAGCTCTTCCAGTTCTTCAAACTGAAGTCCTTTACAAATACCCCCATCTTGAGTATCATGCACTTGACTCCTGAGAATGGCCTTATAGAGGGCGCTAAGTTACCTTAAAACCATTTTGGACTTCAAAATTAACCATTTTAATACAAAACCACTCACTCTGTGTATAGCATGTTTCCAGATGGTAATTGCTGGCACTGTATTTTTCTTCCACTCCTATCCTTTCTATATGTTTCTATGTTCATGGTTTTTTTAGTCGCTGTTAATCCAACTCAATGTATGTAAAATACAGAAAGAATCCTCAGTACATTTAAAATTCACAACGATACCTCCTGAGTTGAATGCACCAGTAAACATATGCCACTTTTAACACTGTAGAGTACAGTAGCTCAACCGATACTGTAGTGTGATTGCTTTTTTCACTTTAAATACTGCTGGATGTTTTTTTATTAATTTCTCAGTGTTGAATTAGGTTCCTCGTGCATCATCACTTTGCACAAATGCCTTAGAAGCTTGCCAAACTAGCATGTAAAAGACCTCATTCAAAATAGTTTAGACAAAAGAACAACTCGCTTTACACTCTACAGATGCTGAAGTCAGTAGATAAACTCAGTCCCACAATGCAGCGGAGCTTTCAATTGCACCTCCTGTTTGGATTAGCCCTGCATGGGCTTCAAAGGAAAAGTCTGAGAACTGCGTGTTTGAATTACCTCAAGAACAGGAATTTACAGAGAATCTGAATGAAGAATCCAGCTGTACTGAGTGGTTCAGCCCAGTAACTTCAACGGGGTATTCATGAAAACACCTTTCTATTTCATCTCCATACAACTGCATGAAGGTTAGGTTTCTCCTGAATACAAAATACATGCAGGAGAAAAATCAAGCAACTGCAGCCCATTTCTGAAAACCTTGTTAAAATTAGATTTTAAGAGAGCAATACAATTCTGGCTGCAAATTATTCTGCTGTAGTCAATGGAGTCAGCTCTCTTTTGTTCACAGCAAATTCTACACTGCAATTCTACAGGAAGACTCAATAAATCTTTTTAATCCTGTTAAGTGAACATGGTAATTTTCCCTCTAAGAACAGAAATAAGGTTGATGGCTGATTCAAGCTACAGAATAGAAAAAAAAAATAATAAAATGGCTGACAACTGTAGCATTCCAGAAGAGCATATTGTGCTCCTTTATACTGCGTGGTGACAAACGTGAGCAATTCAAATTATATGTACTGCGATGGCACCGCACGAACACCTACTGGGCACAGCCCCTCACCCCTGCCCCTTCTGCAACAGCAGGGAATGCAGGAAGGGTAGACAGGAAGCAGGCAAACAGCTACAGAGGCAAACCAACTTTAATCAGATGGAGTTAATGGACTGGGTGCTGGACTAAAAGGTCTGGGCTCCCTTCCCATTTTGTTCCTTTCCCTGAAAAATCCTGTATTTCTTATGCATCCACCTTGCTCTTTTTAATGTGAGTGAACTCCCGTGATTATTTTCGGGATGAGGGAAACTTTAAAATTTACAAACTAACTTAGGCTTAACAAAGAAATGAGCAGAAATAAAGCCCATCAATTTCTACGTAGCAGGTATGAGAAGTAAAGCAGTATTTGAAATCGGGCTCTTCCCTGTACATTAGAAATTCCTAATTTTCTTCCCTTCCTTTACATCCCTTCCTAAAGCAGGGATTTACAACAGGGCTGCATATTTCACATCATGCAGCATTTGCATATGTTCTCTCAAAGTACAAATAGTCAAATTAGACAGACACCATTCTGAACTGGTGAAAGCAAAGCGTAAGTATCAGGTCATCAAATCTGACAAATCAGTCACACTAAAATAAAAAAAACAAACCTCAAACTATATTAACTTCATAAATAACTCGGAAGCTGGAATTATTTTCAAATAAAACTTTGAGGGACTTAATGATGATCTTAATGAGGAAGAAATCTTTATGTCAAAGATTAACGGCGTGCATCGTTATATGTAGCACTCTCTAAGCAAGACAGTATGTAACATATGAGAAGCTCTTCACAGGGAAGCATGGACTTGCTAGCAAATGTTTTCAAGTGGATTTGCTCAATTACTCTACATTATTCCTTACTTGTATTTCTTCAAATGACACTGTACCTGTAATTCTTGTTTTTCCTGAAACTTGACAGAAAAGCAGGGTGCTTCTGGAAGTGACAGATGTTTCTTTCTAGAGGTGGGAGGACTGTTGTCCTAACCTCACTTGTCCTTTCACTTCTCCTGCTTCTACAGCAACCCAGTCCATGTTTTCACTTCTCACTGCCTGAGGAGCAAAGAAAACGAGTATTTTCAGTACTTCTTATGAAAACAGCTGTCTGCTCAATATGCTTTTGCCATTGGAGAGATTCCTCATCTCATGTGATACAAGAGAAAGCACAATAAAGAAGGTTAAACATGTAATTCCAGGTACCTCACATAAATCTTCACCTGGAGAGACACAAACGCAAAATCTGGAAGAGGAAGAGATTGGGGAGGGCAGGGAGGGTGTAGATGTTCTGCAAATTTTAAACAGAGGTTCTTCTGGTGATATAAGTACCTCTTCTGGGGGCCTCATTTTATTCTAGTGTAAACCACTGAGCCAGATGTATAATGTACTGAAGGAAAAGTGCAGCTGGCTTTAGCGTGGAAAGGTGAGAGGTCATACACCCTTTGTCTCAAGAAATTGAGTTAATTTATTCACTCTATAAGAGGGGTGGAAGAGACAAGTAAAAATGGAACATGCACTGTCTCTTCTTTTCAAGGAATAGCCCAGGTTGCTACTAGAAATAGAGCTGATAAGGTTACTTCAAGAAAACAAAGGTCTTACGCATCCAACTTGTATTAATTCTCAAAAGGTGCTGCATACCTGTGGGACCTGGGGGCTGACAGCTTAGTGGTAAACTTCTTTGTGGCAAACTGTGGCAAAGCTCCTTTTCCTTCTCACCACACTCAAGACAGCTGTGACATCAGCTTTTAACAATCTCCAGATTCTTCAAAGAAATTGAAAAACTGGATTATAAGAATTTTCTCTGTGGAAAGAAAAATAAATAGCAGATTTAGAGAGGAACACGAAGAATCCAGTACAAATATTGAAGTGTGTAAGAAGCCAGGATCAAAACCAGAACACATCCTCATTTTTGCCAACATTTAAAGAAAAAAAGTTAGAACTAGAAAAGGTGCAGTGCAGTACCTCAGATGAATGAAATTGAAATTTACAGACCAAAACGCTGTTATGTTTGTGGACAGTCCTCACAACTAAACTGCTGCTCTTAGTGAGACAGAGATGCAGTGAAAACTCTGTTCAATCACTAGTTTTGATATGCTGCACACAGGCTTTGGCATTTGAAATCTTATGTCCATCTATGGATTTACACAGTTTAAAAGGTGGGCAAAAAAAGGGGGTGGGGTGTCTGTCTGTATTTATACAGACACTACTGCCAAATAATCATTAAAAATAGTCACTTCTCAAAGCATTTGTGTCTTCAGATGTCAACACAGAGCTCTGGGGAAAGGCAGAAAAGCAACATCTGTGGCAGCAAGCAAGCCAACTAAAACTGTAAGCCCATTTTGCAAGTGCCAGCTGATATAATAAAAGCACTCAGATGCCCCCATATTGATTCCAAATACAGAGCTGCAGCTCCACACACACAGACACTCCCTCAGAAGGAAAAACGAGTATCTGTGCCGGAAGAGTCTGGAACATCTCTAGTACAATGACTTGTTCCACTGTTGTCCTACTCTTAAGTAAGGCTGTCTTGAAGTAGTACAGCTCCTTCTCAAAGGGCGACATACCCTTGACTAGAATACAGGAATGTGCAGGCATAAAGAGACTCAGAATAACGAGCTACAAAAGTAAACTCCTGGCCAACGCACAGATGTACATTAAGTAGCAGTTTCTGATAACACATACCAAAGCCATCTACTTGCCTTTTCATTCCCACATTCCATGTGTGCTAAAGCTCACTTTTTTAAAAGAAAACAAAGGGCAATGTTCTTCTCTGAACTAAAGATTCAGGAGAGGATTATACTTGTTATTTTTAAAGTGTACAGCAACCACTGCCCCAATTCTTTCCTCCCTTTCCTCACTCCCCTTTTTCACTGGCAAATATTTCTGTTACCTCTCCCTCTCTCTCTTGTCTTTTTCCTTTTCAAGCTATTTCCTACATGCTGTTTCTGACCCGCCTCGTGCTGCTTCGTACACAGGGATGAACCCCTGCAACTTGCATTGTTGGTGCTGTAACATCCTAGGAGGTTACTTCCCCTAGCTTTACCCAAAGTCCTCAGAAAAAGAAAGTACACACACATATTGTTTAGAGACATGCAAATTACTAGATATGAAGACAGGGGAGTCAGGGCAAAAGCAGGAAGTACTGGAAAAATACATGGATAGAGCAAGGGTTTTAAGTCATAGTCCTCAAACCAAATTTGCCTTGGCACATCCAGAACCTGTATCAGGGATCTAGAGCCCAACTTTGCAAACCTCACACAACTAACACAATCCTCACCTCCAGGTATTTTGTTCACTGTTGTCCTGGAGTCACAACCTGGGTCACCCTGCCAAGCTAGGCAATACCAAGTCAAAAGCCACAGCCAACGTCAAGCCACCCAGCCTCAACTTTACACTCCAGGCCGCAGATGGGGATGCAATCTCAGTACTGGCATCTCACAACAGTTAAAATGGTCCAAGCTCACCATCGTATGTAACTCCACCACCTTCAAGAGTGTAAATGAAGAAAGAAGACCTCTCTGCAAACATATTTTAAATCTCCAAGTGTGACTTTGGCACTGCATTGTATTTCCCTATACAATCTAAAAGTAGCAGGATATGTACTATGTAAGTTTATTACGATACCTCTTCCGATGAAAAAAAAAAATCAAATAGAAAAGCTGTCTAAACTTATTTTGAAAACTGCATGGCTAGCTTATGCAGTAGCTATATATGTGGCAAGGTTGCAGTGTTACTCTCTAAGGAGAATATAATAAATATGCTTATATATTTTGTTCAAGCATTGCATAGTCTCCAAGTTCTACTATGAGAAGTAGGGGTAACTTCTCATCCTTCCTGTTTCAAAACACAGTATTTATCACAGATGTGTACAATACAGTGGCATAGCTTAGGCCTGTTATATAGGTCAGTATCTGCGATGCACACGGGAACATAGTTTGCCACTGCAAAGGAGAGTGGCTGCAAAATCTATTTTGGATAATCCACTTTGTATCTGAGGAACTCAACGTGTGGTCATTTCTAGAACTATGAATATACGGCAACTGCTGCATGCTTGTATATTTGATAAGTTTTATTATACTATATCCTTATATGAATGCCTATGCAGTGTAAATGCTTTAATATAAGATACTGAATGTTGGATTTTTTACACATTATTTTCTAAACGATGCAACATTTCACTGCATGTTTTATCCATATTTTGTGTTGGTACAAAACAGAAGCAGGAAGACACACAATTTTAATAACTTACACAGCAGCTGTTCAAACCCATTATAAAAACATGTTCTTATATAAAGGCTTTTAATTTGGCAAGAAGTGTGCTTCCTTTAGACAATGGTCTCAGTTCACAGCAATACCTGTGTAAGTAATATTTATTTATTTAACAAAAAATTTTTTAGAAATCACTGAGTCTATAAATGGAGCCATTGGCTCTACTACAAACCAATGTATAGGTAAGTTTTGATACCTTTGAAAATGTAACTCATCTACATTTACTTGGATAACAGATAACTGAAAGTCCAGAACTGAGCAGCTATTGTATATGGTGCTGCAAGATGTGAATGTAGCAATCTTTATTTTTTAAAAACAATCCTTTCTCGTGACCATAACACAATGAGTTGATGTTATTTGATTGTGAACTGGGCCCACTGTTTACAGTGTTACTGTATGTAACCAAACGTCAATCCAATTAACAGAATTGGGCAGATTCATTCTTTTCAAAGGAGGGCAGAAAAAGAAAAAAGAAACCCAGGCTGACTTTGGTTTTGCTGAGGTTTGAGGGGCGGCTGGGTACAGTGTTGCTGCTGTATGAGTGCATTTTAAACCCAAGGAAATCACTGGCTGCAATACCAATGGCTAAAACAGCATTGTCAGTGGTAATCTATTACACTGGTGGAAACTAAGTTACCAATGATATAACACTAAATCAAGAAGTAATGCATTTATTTAAAGCTATGTAAATATTTATTTAAGGCTGCAACATTGTAGCTATTATTTTTCACTGCTTTGATATCCAAGGATTCCTAATACTAGACAAATGTATGTCATTTGCTTAATTTTTTTAGTTTCAGTACTTTCATTCATTCCTATTTCTTTGTACCGCACTGAAATAAAAGAACGTTTCAGTATACAAGGTTTTTCTTACTCTTTCTGGTCTGTTCCCATCAGTGTTCCTCCCTCTAAGCACGGAATCACAGGTACTACTAGCCCCCAGCTATTTGTACACACACACACATTCCGAAAGCATACCTGGCACACAGACTGCCTGGTGCCTCTAACCAAGGCTCTGCGGAGCCTGAGCAGCACTGGTGCTGAGCGACTACAAGCACCTAGCAAGCTTCACAGCTATCAGAACACAGGACCTCTGTAACTCTTCTTTAAGCTTCAGACACATGATACTTAAGTCCCAATTTCAGGTACATCAATCTCTACATCCACCAGGCCATATGTTCAGAATTAAAAGAGACGCTCAAGTCCCTACAGCAGTCTTGCTATCTGTGTTAGTAATTAAAACAGGAGCATGGTGTAAGAGTTGATAGTACCTAGTATTACCAAAATTATGTTAGGATAGTCGTCCTTCGTGTTGGGCCTCAACAACTAGCACTCTCCCAGAGAGTACCTAGGTGCAGAACTATAGGGCAAGATGTATTAGTAACTGGTATCAATAAAGGAGACTATACATGGCTTAAAGTCTTCTGATTTATTTCTTGTACACTATACAGTTCACCATATCATCGAACCACAGAATGGTTTGGGTTGAAAGAGACTATTCAGTACAGTCTAGAGAGAGAAGTAGCTGCTTTGTCCCAAATACATAAGCAGTTACTCATATATTGACTTTCAGTAAAAAAAAAAATAATCACAGACTGGTTTGGGTTGGAAGGGACCTCAAAGACCATCTAGTCCCAACCCCCTGCCATGGGCAGGGACATCCTCCACTAGCCCAGGTCACCCAAAGCCCCATCCAGCCTGGCCTCGAACACTGCCAGGGATGAGGCAGCCACAGCTTCTCTGGGCAGCCTGTGCCACTGCCTCACCACCCTCACAGTCAAGAATTTCTTCCTAATATCTAATCTAAATCTAGCCACATTCAGTCTAAACTGATTACATCTTGTCATTCTAATCCGCACCCTTGTAAACAGCCCCTCTCCAGCTTTCTTGTAGGGCCCTTCAGGTACTGGAAGGGAAGGTCACCCCAGAGCCTTCCCTTCTCCAGGCTGAACAATCCCAATTCTCTCAGCCTGTCTTCATAGCAGAGGTACTCCAGCCCTCTGATCATCTTTGTAGCCCTCCTCTGGACTTGCTCCAACAGCTCCATGTCTTTCTTATGTTGGGGGGCCCAGAGCTGGACACAGTACTCCTGGTGGGGTCTCACCAGAGCAGAGCAGAATCACCTCTTTTGACCTGCTGATTCTTTTGATGCAGCCCAGGATGACTGGCTTTCTGGGATGTGAGCAGACACTGTCAGGTCATATCAAACTTCTCATTCTCCAGAGTGTCAACCGCACCGGTTTGGTATTGTTAGCAAACTGGTTCAATCACAAAGATGTTAGTGGCAGTCCCAATACTGAGTCCTAGCACAGCCTGAGTTACTGCATGCAGCAGTACACTATATGGCTCACAATTTGCTACTCTGATTCAATATAAAGTAAGGTTTCCAACCTCCCACCTGACCTGAATCACAGTACAGGCTTTGAAAACTTGATGTACAAAAGGAAAAGATCCTGTAATATATGCTAGCCCAGGTCTCCTCACAAGTCCCAAGAACTGAGTTACAGTAATAATAGCAATACTAACAAATCTCTGCCTGAAGACCCTGATGCTTAGGAGGGAGAAGCCTTTTCCACAAAGAGGTACGGTTGTGTACAAGAGAGCCTGCTGTGAAGGGCAGAAGGGATACATGCATAGAGACGGGAAAATGTTGGTTTGTAAATGGGTGTTGTGCACACCCATTTACAGCTACTGCTTCCCACCAAAGCGTGGGCTACAGAGACAATGGAAAAAAACATGAGACTGAAGAAACAGCAAGGAAGCTGACTCCAAACAATTCGATACTTCAGATAAGCATTATGGCATTGGGAAGATCAGGTAAGTAAATTCTTGTTGTGCATAGCTTAGTGCACTTATGTCGGTTTCCCTTTTCACTAGCAGAAGGCTGCAACTGCCAATTCTAACCAGAAGAATGATCAACATAGTTACCCAGATCACTGGGACTTGTGCAACATGATCCTCTCTCCAGTAGATTCAGGTAAAGATCCTAGTTTGAATCTGGGAAAGCAGGCACTACGCTGAATTCCCTTATTTCCCAGGAGACTGCCACAGCCACGAGGATTTTTGTAGCCAGAACTGCTCTCACATTCTCTTAAGCCTCCAGGAGTCCTAAACAGCAGAACACAGAGCCACCTCTGAATTCCATCTAAAAACTTCCAACCAGGTCTAGCACCAAGTAAAGTAATTCACTGTACGGAGAAAGACTCATATTCCCTACAGTTAGAAAACAGGAACAGTAAGCAGCAGATGATAACATTTAAACAGAAAAGGTAAAGACTGAGGAGATGAGAAGAAGCAGAGACTCCACAGATAACCACAGGCATGAATAGCACATGTTTTTTTTCAAGAGCTGATTTTACCAGAAACGCAGCTTTTGATTGCACAGGTCACAACAAGGTAAGCTACAGGCAGGCAGACTTTGACCCACACCGTTTCATATACAACACTTGAAAAGATTTCTTCTGAGTGCAACAAGATCAATGAGACCATGACAAAGAGAAAGAACCAATTCCTGTGCAGACAAGCATTACCTTCATTCCAAAGTTATTTATGTCCCTATTTTATTCTACCAGAATCGGAAGATGTCCCTTTCACACTTCTCACACTTGTTGCAAGACAACCATTCCACTCGATAATTATTATCTTAGTGCCTATTTTCACAGAAAATTAAGTATACACTTAATGCCAAAAATCTGCACCTAGGAACTCAGTATTCTTTTCACTTATGCAGCTTCATTACAATCGTAAAAAGTAGGAAACAAAATCTTAGTCCTGTTTACAGACAATGAGCAATATTAATGACCATGCACTGTATCACAAAGAAGGTACTCAACAAAACTTAAACTGACGATGACTATTTTCATCTTGAAGTTTCTTTTCAAACATGCATTCTCTCTAGAGAGATATGCATGGAAATTTTAAGATGAAAAATCCTTCAAAAGCTAAATACCAGTAGCTGAAAAGAAATCAGCTGCAGTGTCCCAGCTACAGTGCAGAACCCTAGCCCTGGACACATGTACTGAGCAGAATGGATTTTATCCTATTTCCTGCTTTTGATAGCATCCAACAAGGTTTGGGCTCCAGTGGAGTAACATGACTCTGGTGACACAGATGGGCCTCGTCTCCACTCAAGAGTCCTGTGCAATAGGGTACAATTAACAGCTGCTTTTTACGAGACTGGCCATGCTATCTTACTTACCATGCTATCTTACTTACCATGCTATCATAATTTTGAAAGGTCACATCCTTTTGAGACAGACATGATCTCTGAAGCAGTACATGCCTTTTAACAACTGAATTAGAGCATTGATCCCCAAACATATAGACATCTCCAAGCCAGAATTTTGCAGTTCCCTCCAGAAAGAGAGCCTTTTGCTAACCTCTGAGTTTTTGAGTGCAAATACCCATTTCCCATAGAGTGCCACACATACTCAAGTAATCCACTACAATAAAGGAACCAAACAAGTGACAGCACATGAGCACGTGCAGCTGAAGAAGACAAACTGCAAATCAGCTACTGTATGCCCTTGGACTCTGCTCACACCTTTAAGTAACAAGGAAAAAGTAAGTTTTTTTCACAAACTGGTTTGTTAACAGTACACTCTTTTAAGGGAGCAGAAAAGCATATGCTAATAACGTGCTAAGACAGTCTGTTCCTGGTTAAATGACTCCTGAACTGCATATACCTCTTGCCCTAACACAAAACTCTGATCCACTTAGTAACTCAGGTTCTCAGCTGCTTCCTCAGGCTACAGTAATCAAGGTCATTGAAACGATATTGTAGACTTCAACAGGACATAGAGAAAAACACTCAGACCAGGTATTTGGCTCATTACAGTAAATCTTCCAAATTACTTCATTCCTACAATCCCACAAGCAATGGTGAAACACTGTCCCCAATATGATGCACGAAAGTCTGAAAGAAGGCAGAGAAATCACTGAAGAGCAATAATCCACTTTGCTGTGCTCCCATGTTGGAACTTTCTTCCTCTGAAGGAAGTATTATTTAAGAGACAGAAGAGGAATATCCTTCTTCAGCCCTTGCATAGCCTTGTTCAGCCCGCAGTTTAAAAAGCAAAGACAAAACCTCAAATCACAGTTCAGTGCTGAAGAGCCATTTTCCAGTCACCATTCTGCATGCATTTTAAGGCTATAGCCTTAATCAAACCAGCATGGCAGTAAGTCCTTAGATGGATTTTACTGCTGGTGTAAAATAGTACTTCCAAAGATTATATTCATCCAGCCAACAAAATTCTAACGCAACTTCTCCAAGGGGCTTATGAGTTAACAGAAAAGTCATGTCTTCTGTAGCAGAACCAGCTTAACAAGCTCCTTTTAATGGCTTATAAATGCTTAACGCATTTCAGCTCATGCAGAGCTGCCATAAAAGTACAGCCCAAGATCATCCACAGGGACAAGCTTAAAAGTTAGACCTGGTCACACAAACTCATTTCTAACCATAAATTACATTTAAATCAGTGCAATAACTCCAGGGAGCACCAAACGATCAGCACACTGCTTTTCTGTTCATACTGACACAGTATTTAGAGTTGCAAATACTCAAGGCTTTTGGGGGTGGTTCTTTCAAAAAGAATGGTGGGGCCAGGGAGGTGATCTTACCCCTGTACTCTGCCCTGGTGAGGCTGCACCTCGAGTACTGTGTGCGATTTTGGGAGCCACAGTATAGGAAGGACATCAAAGCGCTGGAGAGGGTGCAGAGAAGGGCAACTAGGATGATTAGGGGTCTGGAGAACAGGTCTTACGAAGAGAGCGTGAGGGAGCTGGGGCTGTTCAGCCTGGAGAAGAGGAGGCTGATGGGAGACCTTATTGCTCTCTACAGCTACCTGAAAGGAGGTTGCAGTGAGGCGGGTGTTGGCCTCTTCTCCCTAATAACTAGTGACAGGACAAGGGAGAATGGGTTCAAGTTGCACCAGGGGAAGTGGAGACTGGATATTAGGAAAAAATTCTTCATTGAAAGAGTGGTGAAGCACTGGAACAGGCTGCCCAGGGAGGTGTTGGAATCAACGTTCCTAGACCTGTTCAAAAAAACAGGTAGATGTGGGGCTTCAGGAGGTGGTTTAGAGGTTACGGCAGTGCAGGGCTGACGGTTGGACTTAATGATCTTGAAGGTCTTTTCCAACATCGATGTTTCTATAATTCTATACTAACAAGAAAGCAAATATTTTGAAGGCCAGTAAAGGGGCAACGTCTATATCTCCTAAGAACACACTCATGAACCCTTTCAGTCTTACAAAAATGTCTTCTGATCTACAAGAACAGAAAATTGAGATGGGCAAGGCTGTGGCACCAGCCTTAAAAACAAAAAATAACTAAATACAGGCAATCAGAACAGCATAGCATATGTGGCTACCGTAACACCCTGTAAAATCTGGTCCACACTTTTATTTTTAAGTATCAAACTGACAGTAGAATCATTTCTTTAACAACACCATTTTATCACATGACTTTGGAAAAAAAACCTCCAAAAACAAACTGGTTCTATATACACCACCTATTCAGCCATGTCATTTATTCAGCCCCAAAACAGCCAGCGCTGCATCCTGATCTCTTTTAATCTTTATTTCAGTACTTGCAGTGAAATAGTGTAAAAAAACTAAGAGCCTGTACTTCATCACCCATCTACACTCTGACCTAAGTCTGTACAGCAGAAGTTGGTTTTCACACTGCGGGGCGAAGTTTATCTCCGCATCTCATCTATTTTGCTATTACAACCCCTTGTCAAAATTAATGCCTCCACAATGCTTTATATACATATATTACAGATGGAGCTGTTTGACATGCAAGCTTTGTGGTGACTTGATGAAAGTCACTCATGTGGGACAAGTGAAAAACCTGAATGTTACAATGCAATAAAATCATGACACTTCAGTGAGACAGCAATCCCAAGAAAATAAGCTGAATCCCAAGCTCCTCTGTAAGTGCGAAGGGTATGGCTGGCTCGCATAAACAGGAGAGCTGAAAAATTAATAATAAACCCAAGAGGAAAAAGTTGAATCCTTAAAATTCCTAGCCCCAGTCTGTCTGATCTCCTGGCAAGTTTTAGAAGGTCAGAGGTTTCTTTAAACCCTCTTTCCATACTGGGGGCCCGACAGCAGAAACAGCAGCGTGGGATGAAAAGCTGCAAGACGGGGCCCTGCAACCACAGGACAGCAGCAGCAGCATTTTGCCTAATGAACTGATAGCAGCAACTCCGACCCTGATAATGCTGCTTTGGCATGCTTCAGCAAACACTTCTAGGTACTCACTCTGCCTCAAAGTCCCAACGTGCCTGGAGTCCCAAGCCTTTCCTCAAAGGTCTTTTAAAAAGTCTGATGAGTAAGACAAGAAGCTACAAAAGGCAATTACTTTTCTATTTTGACTACAACCCAATACAACAAGAGATGAAGTAGAGACTTAAAATTTTAATAAGGATGAAACACTTTGAAAGAGGCTACCTAGAACAGTCAAATGAAAGGATCAGAACAGCCATCAAAACACATGCTTTACAGGAAAGCATTTTAAATAGGCTGGCTTTCCTGTGAACCCACTGTAAAAAATATTAGAATAATCTAAAAATAAAGCATAACATGGAACAAAATGGCAAAATTATGATCTTTAGTACTTACAGTTCATACTGTTAGGAATGTACATTGCTGCCTTTGGCACACTCTAGCCAGACACATCACATGAATAATAAATGCCAGGCCTAGAAGTTCAAACAAGATGGAACTTGCTCCATTGCATTTTTTATAAGGAAGAAACAGAAAAGTCACTTCTCACAAGTTTTATTTATATAGCCTATAATACCACTTATTTGCAATTCCACCAAGGTTTGTTAGCTTGTTCTGCATTTTGTTAGATGAATAATGTGGAAGAGGGGTTTACCATCATTACGGCTTCCTGAGTACAGGAATGATATTAACAGCAAAGAAATTAATCAGGACCTCCCATCTGGAAGCAAGAAGCATTAATATAAAGATACTGCCCAAGTTATCGTTCTTGGTCTTTTCCCCACCTGATATTGTGCACCTGTTGTATATAAAAGCCTCCTTCAGAATAAAGCACATTCTCAAAAAAGATGAAGGTCTTAGGAAGGAAGCACTCAGATTAGTGCTGACACTAATCAGCATTGCCACAGGACCCACAGGTTTACAAGCAACAAAGGCAATTCTCTGCAAGGACCAGAAAGGTTTCACACACTGGCCTCGTGCAGTTCTGGATGGGTGCTTAAGAGTAACCAGATACTGGGGCAAAGAGCCCAGTGAGGTATGGGTTGCAGTCTGGACAATGGCCAAAAGGTTAGTAGCCTTAAGCCATCAGAGCCCCCTTGGACACATTTTCACCAAGGCAGTGGCCAGAGGACAAGTTCAAGCTAGTAGCAGACAGCTCTCCAGAGGCAAAACCCTATCTATATATTCCTGAAGCAAAGGCACCTGGTAGCATAGTCTGAAACAAGTGGTATACTCCACATGAACTGACATACCCCTCTATTTGTCTCGATTAATGACGTTTTTCCTCAGAACTGCATGCAGACTTCACAACTTCACAGGTATTGTGCCTGTAAGTAGGCCGGTCTGATCTCATGGCTAGTAAATTAGTACCAAAAATAACTATTTTAACATTTTAGCCCAGTTCTGAGGTCAAGCCAAAGATTTCTGTAGCACCAGTCCAACAATAATAAGCACCAGGTGCCTAAATGACCCAGACACGATGCACAGTAACTCAAGCTCCAGTGGGACTGTATACAAGCTCCTGAGACAAAAGGAGGTAGCAATAAGGCAGGGAGAACTTGCTCTGACTCAAGACATTTCCTGATCACATTTACTGTTATGGAACACTCCCAAGCAGAATGTTCCTATGAAAACAAAAAGGCAGTCCATGTGGCATCAGTCTCTTGGCTTCTGTCTGTCCCCATGAAAGTCTCATTTTATTTCAAACCCATTTTAAAAAATATCTCTAGAAGAGATGCCACTCTTACAAATCAATAGCCTGAAATAATGGAATTATGAGCCTGTCCTAAACAGAGGCTAAAATCCAGGTCTCTCAGTTCCTCAACAAGTTCTTTAAACATTGTGCAAATCCTGACAGCTTTTAATTTGCACTGTAGCCTGTCCCTGAACAGATTAATTAAAGTTCCCACTTATTTTCTAATGTCTAACAATCAATAAGGGCAGAAAAAAAACGAACTTGGAATCAGAAGTAGCAGAAGACTTCAGAAGTAAATCAATAAAGCCAAATGAGGGGAAGAAAATGGATTTTTTTTCATTTACGACCACCTGACAGAACCTCTACTGCACAGCTGCCACATGCCTGTCTCAAGGTGAGCTTCCAGGAGGGCAAACTGTGCTAGTGAGAAACCACACTGGTACCTTTGCAGGCAATACACCCCACATTCACAGCTGTATGCTCACTTTAGATTCACAGGCACACCTGATTCTCCTACATAATTTGTCAAACAATAGGTCCCTAATTCTCCTGAAGCAAACGGGAGAACAGAAGGCCAGGTGATGTTGCTTCTGCATGATGACAAAAGAATATCAAATCACCTGCACTATTATCAGGCTAAGATCAAAGGCTACAGTCAGGGATGGACCCGATCAGTACCACTGAATCCCAACGCTGACTCTCCAGAGTGGCACAAGTTGTCACCTGAAAACACCTCCTAAATTCACAATTTTCAGCACTGCTGCTCCACTCAGTCCTTAACCACTGTGAACGGAGGAAATAATCACAAGCAGCGAGCTGAGGTTTGGCAATGGAGGCCTAGACTTGTTCTTGTGCAGTTAGTGGTTCAGATACAGAGCCCAATGCAGTTGGAAGCGTTAGGTAGGCCCTGTCCTGTTGTGAGCCGCTGTGTCAGCAAAATGAAGGAACCAAAGTCCACAGCATCAGAGGTCAACTTGGCTGCAGGACCTTAATACAGCAGCCTGTCCGACCCAATTCAAGGGGTTCAATGTGTTCAGTTAAAGCAACACTACTTTGTTTCGGAGACTGGTGCAAGTTAGACTGATAAAAGCCTGCAATTCGCCCAAAAGCAGCTCCTGCCCTGAACAGCCTTCCAACGCATCAGCTCTACTACAGAAAACACAAACACGCTCAGGACATAAAAGCCACGGATTCGGGAGTCAAGCACCTCTCCACAGGGTTCTGCCCGACTCCCACAGCTACACAAAACAAGCACAAGCCCAGTGCCCGTGCCCCGAAGGAACAAATAAAAGCCCCGGCCGAGCTGGCCACCCGCTTACCTGCACATTGCCCCACCGAGAGCAGTCGGGAAGCCCCCTAGGCATCCGCTCTACCCGCTCCGCCTACCATGCAGCCCGGACGACAAACCCCCGGCTAGAAACCAAGCCCTGCCCAGCTCCGCGCCCCTCGCCGGCACACGGAAGAAGCCGCAACCCGCCCTCACGGCACCGCCCCACGCGGGGCTCTAGAAGATTCTGCGGCCGTGCGGGGAAGAGGAGTGCTTGGGGCAGGTTTAATCTCTGTCTCCCGCGGACGCGGCAGCCGAGGCTGGAGCTGGTGGTTTTGGTCACTGTTACAGAGCTCCAGGATGGAGGCAGGCATGTTTTGTTTGGCTTCTTAGTTCATACCTGAGGAATAATACAGGCCTGCTGAAAATGAGCTCTCAAGCTAGGGGAAAAACAAAGCCAGTCTTGCCCTTCCCCTGCCAAGCTTCTGAAAAATGGCATTTCTAGCAGAAATGTTGCACGCACAATGAGCGGTTCTTCTCAAGCATGGTTCCTTGTCATGCAGAAGAGTGACCTGTACAGTATGCTAGCCTGGGTATGCACATCGCTGTAAGAAATCCTGGGAAAAGCTTGGGATCCGAGTTACAAAGAAAGGAGAAACCGAAATAAAGCTGAGCTTCAAAACAGTACTGTGTTTTTTGCTTGGTGCCCTGAGAATAAGGGAAAGGCCACTTGGCTCCCACCCACCCTTCGGTTCCCAGCCAGGAAGCGGAGAGCGAGGCATGGTGGTCACTGTGCCGCTCGCATCAGGGCACCTTGCAGAGGCATTCAGTCCTCTCGTGTCCTCAGCAAGGGATGGGTTCCTTTGTTTCCAGGAAGGGTATACTTGCATTTCATTTCTCTGGGAAAGAACAAAGGCGGTTTCTCTGATGGGATTTAATTTTAGATCTCTTTTCAGTCCCCAGGCTTGCTCAGGCTATCGCTCTGGGCAACAGATTAGTCTATGGGAAAGAGTGTAATGAAATGCTGGTGCGGGCAAGGCTGTGGCAACAACAAGCAGGAGACTAAGGGGGAGCACACAGAAAGGTGAACATAGCACGGGAAAGACAGAAGGGGAAAACCCTTTTTTGACCAAAATGTCATTTGCACATATAAATCTGCAGTTGTATTCAGTCCCGATGCCACTGGAGATAACATAGTGAGTCTGGAAGGGAACTTGGTGGGTTATCTAGGGCATCCTTCTTGGCAAAATTACGTCAGTCCCCTTGATTCTCATGCGCAGGGTCAGAGCTCACTGCCCTTTTTTTTACTGTAACAGGGACCAAGCTAATCCCTGCTTATTCACAACCCTCAGTCTTGACTGAAGCAATCTGAAAGATTTAGTAGAAACCGGAGAGAATTTGTTTCCTTAAGTCATTGCAGAAAGTTCAGCCTGAGTTTGTAAACCCCTTTACTGACACTGATCACCTCTTTCCTCCCTGTGTTGACTTGCAGTCCCACCTTTGCTTGCCATTTGAATGCACGGAGTGCCTTGCCTCCGGGCCAAGGTAAGGACTGCACAGTGCATGCCTCAAACCAAACAATGGGGGCTGCAAAAATGATGAATCCTCATGCATTGCTACTGCCTAGGTTTAAGCTCTCTGTCACATTCATCCTAGCTGTCTGGGGACAGTTACGGGATAGGAGTCTCCGTGGCTGCTCTGCTCTATGCAAGAATATAACACTGAGCTGAATGTCCTCTTTTCTACCCTAAGAGGGAAGCCCAGAAGCCCCAAATGCTTTTCTTTCTGTGTATATACCTTGTCCTGCCTTCAAAGTAGCTACGTGCTAGGGTATTTGGAGAATTAAACTTGAAATTGTCCCAGCAGACTCATGTTTCATCCTCCTCAAGCATCTGAAATGGCCTTTCTATTTGGAGTGTATGTGTGCATGCCCTATAAGGGACAAACCAAAGGCTCCCTACCGTTATACAATTTTGAGGTGGAGTTAACACATTACAAAGAAGAAAGCTGCTCACAAGAAATAGGAAATTACACTTGGCAGTAGATCTTCTCATTTAACCTTTTGGGTTTCATACAGTGCTTCTGTTCACACAGATGCAGGGAGATCTACAGATGGTCCCGGTGCTGCTGCGATACAGACCATCGCCAGCAGAAAAACAAGCTTTCAGAGAGGTTTCGGTGCAAACCTGTGCTGTTATGTGTAACACTCTGCAAATGATCCTAATAGTCATGGAAATGAGTTCCATTTGGCATGAATCACAAGAGCTGCCAAGTGAGGGCCTCTAAAATGGGCCTGTTAGGGAAGACAGAAATAATGAGCTGTTGTACTTTTTTTTAAAGCTCATTAAAGTGGGACAGCTGTTGTTTAACAGTTAACTGCAGGAAATAAATGCCAAGAGTATCAGATAGGCAGTTAAGTAAGGCTGACTACCTGCCCTTTATTTGAGGCATTTGCATATGATACCTAAAGGGTATCACACCACGGAAACTGCTTCCCAACGTCAAGTACGGCTGTAAATAAGAATCATAGAATCATTTTCGTTTGGGAAAGACCTTTAAGATCATCAAGTCCAACCATTAACCCAGCACTGCCAATTCCAAAGAAGCAGGTAGCAAATGCATCACAGTAAGGACCCCAAAAGATGTCATGGAGAACTTCGATCAGACCCAGTACAACTAACCTAGCCTGCCATGTGGTGTTTCAGACCCGACGTAATCACTGTGGTTTGAACCTCTAGAGCAGCAGTCCCTGAACCACACCCACAATCCCTCCCCACATTTCCCAGGCACTGGAATCTTCTTCTGCAGGTGGACTAAGATTGCACCAACTTGCTTTTGTTGCAAGTCAAGCTTGTGGGCTGCTAGAGGTTACCTCCTTTCCCTTCTTGGTGAGGAATGAACACAAAGCTGATTTATCAGTAATTCAGCTTGGAAGTCCAGCTATAGCTGGGGGGCTGGAGCTGCGATTTAAATCCTCGCAAGCAAGGGCAAGAACCGCAGCCAGATCTTCTCCGCTCTAGTGCTCTGAACAGGCTGTTGAATTACAGCATGAGGAGGAGAGCAGCAAAACCCTTCCATCAGCTGTTAACAGAAGCAGTAGGGGCTGTGTTCTGTACAAAGCCATGTGTGGTTGGTGTGATATGAGCATCCGTTCTAGGTCAGACCTCTGAGGAAGAAGAGTACCTAGTTTGAGATGTTTGCAGGTGTCCAACAAGGACTGAACTGTTCCTCTCTAACAAAAGTTAGGCACCTTGAGGCAAAAAAAACCATGAAATTGTAATCCAAGAAAACTTCATAGGTATTTTCAGAGTGGGCATGCCAGACATTCTGAGGATCAAACTCTGGGAGTAAAGGGTTCCTAACAGTTTGTAAAACTGCTGTGCCTTCAGCCCTCAGGAGTGCCCTGCTGCCTGCACACCAACTGTTTTGGGGCATGTACAACAGCTCAGCTCAATCCCTGCTGATTTAATAGCTGAGGGAAGGCAAGAAATAGCTCAGGGGTATGACTTCTAAATTTCTACAATTACTTCTGACTGCACACAATTTGTATGAGAAACCAACATTTTGCCACATATGGCTTTTGATAGATATTACCCCACTACTGTCTAAATGAAGTGGGGAAGAGGTGCCTTTCATAAGGACCTAAGGAAAATAATAATGATCCCAAACACCAGAGAAATGTGTTTGTCTGGAGGAGAACACCTGTATATTAGGCCCTGATCTTTGCTGCTACCAGCCATACACGGCAGTAGGATTAAAACAGCATTGTTTAAAGAAAAATCTTTGAGACTCTTTTCTGTGACCCAGGAACCTTATCTAGAGCTTGGAAATCTCAAACAAATTGGCACTCTAATGAATGCAGTCTCACACACTGTCATATGTTAACATTGGCTGTTAGGCCAAGTAAATGTCACTTATTAATCACTTTGTCCCTGCATGGCCACAAAACAGAATTAAGCATGGCATACATTCACCATGCACCTTGAGCAAAAAATGAGGGGTATTCCAAACAAATAAACTGCTCTCTGTGTCTTGGCACACACAAAACATATTTGGCTAGGCAGGTATGGCAGGTGTCTTGGGCATAGACAAAGTGTTGAGGAATAAATGCTCCAGGGCAAAAAATCCTACTTTAATTCACTAAAGCACATTGAATTTCACTCATGGGCCAGATGCAGTCATGCCTCCACTAATATTCTTACACTGAATGCTGTTATGGGTTTAACAGTATTTTGGATCTGTTCAGTATCAGACCTCAGTAGATACATTCAGCAAATCCCTTTAATTTTAACATTTGTAAGAGTGAAGGAATTCAAATTCATACCTGCAAGTACACTGTAGCCATGACACAGAAATGTAGATGGTTCTAGACAAGATGCAATAGGAGTATTTTCTTTCTTGATGATTTCAACCTCAATGAAGCTGTCATCAAGCAACCTATTAGCTATCCTGAAACAATGGATCTAATCAACCTGAAGCATTCAGCATGACAAGTCACTAAAGTATATGCTTCCCATGGGATTTGCAAGGTACAGAGATAGTTCAAAACTAGAAAGATGCACAGTCATCCCAAGTTTCTTTTAAAGCATTGTTATCTTCACAGTTAATATTAACACATCCATTGCTGGACTGAAACCAGTCTTTTCTAGCACATACTGCCTGTAAATGTTGCATGTATCTCAATATGGTAGGCATCACATGGCAGGAATATGATTCAAAGCCCTGTTTCTGAAACCTTTACAGAGCACATTGGACTATTCAGTCACCCTCTCTCAATTGAGTTAATGCCTCTGAGGCACTCAGCATCACTCAGGTCACCACTGATAACGATTCTCATGCACCACACCAATGTGAAGGAATATTCCAAACCAGGAAAAAGAACATCTCACATAGCTATTCAGAGCAAGACAATTCCTTCCCCAAGGACTGTTGTCAAAAAACATTTATCTCAGCGTGTCCATTACAGTTTCAATCCAGATTTGTATACCTCACTGTAGTGGGTACTGAAAAGAGAGGTCGGACTCAAATGCCTGTTTGCAGCCTGCTGCACCAACAACGTGAAACAGAACTTATGTCACCAGCCAACACACATTCATTCAAAAGCAGGAAAGAGACTGGTGAGACAGTTAAGGCTCCTCTTCCCAAAGGGCTGTTATCACACAAGATCCAGCATAATGCGCCCATTGTGGAGAGATTTCCAGTCCATACATCACCATGTAAGTGCCACATGTGAGGAATGGAGCACAAAACAAGTGTCAGCAGCAACCTACACAGTGATAGAAACCAGTCAATCAACTGGAAACAACCAGACACTCAAAAAGCCCCCAACCTCAAACATTCAGTTGCCTAAAACCATTCCTCCACAGGGACCAAAAGAATAAAAATAGAAGATGACCACAACACCTGCATTCAGGGTAGCTTCTTCCCACTTTGTTGTCATCAAACACATTCTATATGTCAAACCTCTCACAGGAACAGCTCAGGGAAATTCCCAGCTCCACATCTGACCTCATTCTATGTGACAGTCACAAGTCAGGATAGGATTTGACCCCAGACAAGACTGGCACCAGCATCTTACACTCTCAGTCATAAAAGTTAACCAGCAAACCCAGATCACAAGCATGCCTTCAGGATACACCTCTGGGAGTCACAGTGAGTAGGATATCTCACTTGCTAGTCAGAATATAAGTTCATTGGTAAATCTATCCTCACCACTCTCTATCCACTGCAGAGATGACACTGTTCAATGTGTCCTTGACATGTAGTGAACCCAGCATCTGACTCAAGGTCTCTGAAGCCTTAAGCAGTTCCATAATACAGCCACACTCACACTATACACTGCATTCCTTTTAATACTTTGACTGTCTTTGGTCAAGTGCCAAATACAAGGAGAAGTGACAGCACAATAAATGACTAGGCAAATGCCACTTCTGACCCATGAGACAAGAATGGAGCTACATTTCTCTCCCAGGTATGCTAATTTGCATGAAACAGTGCAGAAACCCCAACTGAGTCAAGACCTTCAAAATGGGAGCAGACCTGAAGATGGCTTGACCTAGCTCCTGTATAGAGGGTGCTCTCTCTGATACTGCCTACTTCCTTTTGAGCATCTGGGGTTCTCTGACAAGGCAGCCAGCCATCTCTGAAGAGCCTGCGCTGTGCTCCCCACATCAGTAGGACTGTGGGGGAACCCAAGCAATGTGTCAGTGCCCCCATTCTGAGGTGGCACCAGCAATGACAAAGCCGTGTGCCACTAATGTCCCTGTGCAACAGGCAGGCTTTGCATTTAAGAAACAATCTTGAATGCAGGTGCTGTGGTCTCTATTTTTGCTGGTTAGTCCTTGGGGAAGCATGTTGTTAGGCAACCTGTAGTACTTCACACAGCATCACTATGCAACTTTCATTTGCTCTGTCATAACACAACAGCTTCAGTTTTTTGTTCCAGAGGGAAAAGCTTACAGCAGTAGCAGCTGCCTGAGCACAGCGTGGGGTGTATACACACTGTAATACTCCATGGCAGTAAGGAATGAAAGATCTCTAAAAACTGCTTCTATTAAACCATACAACATTGTTGCTAACTGAAAACGTGAATGCATCCAGTCTGTGCTAAGGTGGCAGTCAGGCAGCGTGTGTTTCCTAGGCCTGTTGGACTCAGGCATCCCAAGTTCAGTAGAACTACCTCATCTGTTAATAGCAAGTCCCAGCAGATGGCATTATGTTACAATGAAACATTACCCCGGTGCCAGCTGCCTTCCCCTCAGCTCTAGAAGTTCAGAGGAGAGGCTCAAACTTCTCTCTGCTTGGGCATAACCTTACTTGCTTTCTCCTCTGTTTTTTCCAAGCTGAGCATACAGTCATTGCATTTCAGCTGGGTGGAAGTAAGGAGGAACAAAGCCAGAAGGAGATAGCAAAGCTTTATGTGATTTTTATCTTCATTCTTGTAGCTCTGTTTCAAAATCCCTTACCTCCCTGTGATCCCTGAGGCTAGAATAATCTTGATGTCAGCACTGGCACTGTATACAAGGACTGTTGTCTCCCCTGGTATGCTGTAGTCTGTCTTTTCTAGGAGCCAGACGCTAAGGCAAGATTAAATTCAATGCTGAAGTACCTCTGAAGTCTGATGGCAGTGAGACATTAAAAGGTTTAAGCACAGATACGTGAATGCAGCCATCTATAGCTCAGTGAGCAATAGTCCAGAAAGGCAGACCCAGATCCTGGGGAAATAACAGAGCTGGAGGTGCAGGTACGGCAGCCCCACAGAACTGTCACAACTGCTAGCATTACTAGTACCCAGTCCATCCTCAGCTGCCCTTCCCACCCTTTTCCCTATTTCCTGATGTTCCAGCAAAGCCCTGCTGTGTCCCAAGCTACACAGGAGGTTACAACAGCAGTCCTTAGCTCAGCCCATGCTCTTGTGTGCTACTCAGTCATGCTGTACTGTTCTGCCCAAGCACAAGAAGCTGGACTCACTGCTATGAAGAGCTGGTGATAATTCCTGAGACTCACTAGTTCAGGGCCATACACAGACCCAAGGGTCTACCAGTCAGAAATGTGATTCCCTCATCTTTATTACAGATCTGCTGACCATGAAGCATCTAGCTCCTTAGTGACTGTAGCCGGGTAAAATCCATGAGGAGCAGGCATTGTCAACTGGAATAAGCAGAACCACTTATAAAGGAAGATATTTGAGTGTAATCAATCCATTCAACTGTGGAAGATGTTGTCGTGGTTTCACCCCGGCTGTGGGCTGAGATCCACGCAGCTGCCTGCTTCTTAAAGTAAAAGAGCAGGGGAAAAGGGAAAAAGGGGGAAACAAGGGAAGGGAAAAGGAAGGGACAAATAACTCCAAAACCAATAAACTAAGAGGCCCGTGGGTTGGGATAAGGATAGTTTACTAAGATAAAAGAAAGATAAAATATAACAATGCTAACAGGACTTTAGAGCAAAAGAATATGAAACTATTGATACCCAATGCAGTTTCTCCCCGAACCACACAACTCAGGCCGTACCACCCAGAGCTGTCCCGGAACCCGACCGTCCCCCCAAGAAGCACGCGTCCCGAGAGGAAGCACGCGTCCCGAGAGGAAGCACGCGTCCCGAAACCGCCCCTCTTCTTCTTCCCAACAGCCCCCCGTTCTTCCTAGGCAGGACGTAATTGGCATGGAATACTCTCTTTGGCCCATCTGGGTCACCTGTCCTGGCTTCGCCCCTCCTTTCTTAAGAATAGAGAAATAGAAGAAGCTGAGAAAGTCCTTGACTGTCTGACTGCAACTAAGAACATCAGGGTGTTCTCAGCACTGCTTTCATTGTAACTCCCAAACACAGCATTCCATCAGCTGCTACAAATGAAGTTAACTCTATCCTGACTGAAACCAGGACAGATGTACAGAAGGAATGAGATCAAGTTAATTCTGGTTCACTAGATAGAGCTGCTTCAGCCTCTGCTTTGCTTCGCTCCCTGCTAGGTTTTATGCACTTACAAGTTTAAGAGCCCTTATTTGATATGTCACTAACTATTCCCTGTTTAACAGCTGGAAGGGTGCCTTTTCCGTGCATGAGATCCTGGCTTTTGATAATTACTCCTTCCAACACAAGCAGGAGTTCCTCTATCACTCTGCTGCTCTCCAAAGAGCTGGCATTTCAATACCTTTTTCTTTGCACCATTTATTAGCCAGACACAATCTGATCCGTATTTAATCATTCGTATGTGTGTGTAAAGAAGAATTACTACTGTGCCATGAGGGATCCAGAGAACAGACACTTGACGGCGATCTGAGGGACACGGATGAAGCAGAAGCCAGCCAGACATTTTAAGAACGAAGTCCATTTTACGCCGGGAGGTCCGGGCAGACCATTAAGTATGTCCTGCCACCTCCTGGCAAGCACCGCAAATTGCAGCTTCCCACGAACGGGGACAGTGTCCTCTCCTGGCTGGAATGCGGCGCCCAGGTGCTCAGGGGGATTGAAAAATCCCGGCAGCAGAGCTCCGGAAGGATGTGCTGGCACACCGCGTCGCGCCGGGCAGCTTGCAGGCCGCACAGGCCGCACCCCACGCAGCGTGGTCCGCGCCGGTGTCTGCGCCGTGCCCTGCAGCGCGCTGGCAGGGTCTGGGTGCTCACACCAAACACTACGAACCCCCCTATTTTTCTGGGACCTGTGCATACTGAAGCTGATTCCTTGCAGGCCCCCGGTCATGTCCGTGTGGCATTTTGTCCTGGTGCTGCAAGAGGTCAAGTCTTCCTCTCCTGGGTTGTGGAGAGCTGCCTGCCTTTTTCCATCTCTCTTTATGCATCGCTCCCAGCCAGGATTTATCACAAGCTGAAGGAGGTGACCTTTTTTCAAAATCTGTGCAGCCTGTCATACATTTATGTCACAGATCAGCATCCCAAACAGATATATTATTAGCCAATGCTTGATATGCTAGGACTTGGTCCAGAACCCACTGAAATTGGAATTTTTCCCTAGGCATTTAATGAAACAGTTGTGCAGAAAAAAATAAATATCAAGATTAAGTCAAATATCCATTCAGGGTGTGTGACATAGTCTGTCACTGAACTATTGCCCAACTGATTAGCAAGTTCCCAACTGCATGTGAAAAAGGCAGATAGAGAGTTGCTATTAAAACCTTCTCCCCTCTTTCCAAGCTATGAGCAAGTAAGGAACACAGCCTTCTGGTTTGCCACCCTCTTACTAGAAGGGCAGAGTCATAGGAACTCATCAGAGAAGACTGGCTTTTTTTGCCTCTTCTACCTTCTTAAAGTATTTTTTTGGCAAAGAGAAAAGGTCATGAGTGATTACGAGGGTATAGATAACAAGTGCTGCTAGTGAGGAAAGAGGATCCACAAGGGTGCTGGTTTTAGCTGGCATAAAGTTAATTTTCTTCATAGCAGCTCATATGAGGCTGTGTTGTAGAGTTGTGCTGAAGGCAGTGCTAGTAACTAACACAGTTATTGCTGTGTAATAGTTTTAGTTACAACTGAGCAGGGCTTACACAGAGCCGAGGCCTTTGCTGCTTCTCACACCACCCCACCAGCGAGTAGGCTGGGGGTGCACAAGGAGTAGGGAGGGGACACAGCTGGGACAGCTGACCCCCACTGACCAAAGGGATATCACATACCATATGACATACCATATGCTGAGCATATACAGCTGGGGGGAGAAGGAAGGAGAGGACATTCAGAGTGATGGTGATTGTCTTCCCAAGTCACTTTTATGCGTGATGGAGCCCTGCTTTCCTGGGGATGGCTGAACCTGCCTGCCCATGGGGAGTGGGGAATGAATTCCTTGTCTTGCTTTGCTTGGGCACGGCTTTTGCTTTACCTGTTTAACTGCCTGTCTCAACCCACGAGTTTTCTCACTTTCACCCTTTGATTCTCTCCCCCGTCCCACCAGGTGGGGAATGTGAATGAGTGGCTGTGTGGAGTTAAATTGCTGTCTGGGATTAAACTAGATGATGAACCAAGATTGCACCAAGTAGCAATTTTCAAGGGCTGCAGCAAAATGTTCTTTTCAAAAATCCTCAGACAACATCATGCCATATCTTCCTTTCTGATTTATGACTAACTGGACTGAGCACCAAGTGACAGCTTTGCAGGTTGTAAGAAAAGGCAATGCCAGAGGAAGGGTACTGGGTTTCTACTTAAGATGAAGGGATACACTCCAGCTGAGAGGTGGCAGAAGTTGTGGTACAGTGAATGGACAAGCTCCTTTTTTTTTTTTTTTAAGAAGAAATTATAAACAGATAATTTTGCTTCACATTACATTCCTCCCTCCTACAACATACAAATGTACATAATCTGAACACCCACTGCCCTTTTGGTCCTCAGATAGATGTTGCCTGTTAGGGATAACATTTGGGCATCCTTTCCCCCTGTTGGGCTGCACCACAGCTCCCATCTTTTTTAAAATACTTAGCCTTTGGAAGCTGTTGGTGGGCAGATCAGAGTCAGCTAGTGTGTTTCTCCTCCTTTACTTTCACTCAGCTTACACAAAAAAGCTAGTGGCAAAGAGAAGATGAGAGGGAAGAGCAAAGTTGTCAGCAATTTACTTCAGTTTTTACCTCATCTTTCAGCCCAGGCCTTCCACCTTCTGTTTCTTACCTCCATCTGCTGATAAGTGGCTAATGTTGAATGTCCTGTCACACTCAGAGATGATGCTGAAGGTCATGGTTATTCCTGGGGTTGCCCACAATAAAACAGTTACCTATACTAGAGCCACATATATTGCCTTATGCTCCTTGCTCTTGCCTGTATCCCAACAGGGTATCATTTCAACAAAACTCTGTAGGTCAGCAGAACAGGGAAAAAAGTCCTTATTCTCTCACTGAAGTTTCTGCTTCATAAGCTCTCTGGGGCAAGGACTATCTTTTTTATTACCTGACTGGGAGGAATTGGCCTTGATTTCTCAGGCATCCTTAGACAATAAGAAAGAGCAAATACTGAACGCTGGCAACCTTACAGCTGTGGGCAGCCAGAGGCAGCAGGTGTTCACCTCACATGACAGGTATGAAATTTCCTCTGACTAAATGTAAAAATCCTTGGCAGGAGGTGGCTGACAGAGAACAATCTCAGGAAATTCATGTTTCGGGTTGAATTTAACCTCATGACTGCTGGAAAAATTCAGTGAAGGTGGTAAGACTTTCAGACTTGGAGCACAAGGTGGTTATCTTCATGATGCATCTCACCAGCCACTTAATATCTCTGTTTTATATCTCTCTAGCTCTATTTCGCTCATTAGAGCAAAATAAATTGTCCAAATCTGTTCTGAGCAGAGTTTTGTAAGAGAAGCTGCTAACTGGACACAGGGACTGGGCTAGAAGGACGTGTTGTATGTAATTAGTCCTATACAGCATGACTGGTGCAAGGCAGTGAACTGCCTGCAGTAGAATGGTGCATTTGATGAGGTGATTCTTCAGCTCTTGTAAACATTCACATTCACTGTGTTGGAGTAGTAGCCTTCCTTAAAGAGACAGTGAACTTCAACTATAAGAGGGCAGTAGGGTTGTGGAAGTTAGATACACAATCCAAGAGAGTCCTCACAGATTTAGGAGGGAGGACAGTAGGCCAATTCAGGCTTTGAATCATAGGTTGTTTTCCATTATGATTTACATACCCTGTTCATGTTCCGTTCCTGGAGGAGGGATTGCTATCAGCAAAACATGGTCCCTTTAGAGGCTGCTAACCTGAATACTGATGCTTGCTTCTGAGAAAACAGCAATTCACCTAAACAGTTTTACCACAATTTGAGAAACTAAGAGAATTGTTACAACAATGTACTAGCACCAAAATATTTTTTTCTTTTTTAGTAGCTCTCCAGGCTGCTCTTTTCCTGGAACATTACAGCATTTTTGATAGCCTAAGGGCAGGCCACCTGCTGCAAAAGGAAAGAAATTATGTATGTTAAACCATAAAGCAGAACTAGCCATCTGTGTGATACCTGTATTTTGCAACATATACCACAGATTCCTAGAGACTTTATAGACCTGTGTGACTCTTCCATGTAGAACTAGTGTTAAAATAAAGGTTCTTAACCAAGCAGATGGTGTGTCTTAAGAGACTTCTGATGTAACAACAGAAAGGCACTTCAGTTATACATTAGATTGTGTCCAGGCAAAGATAATTATGCCACTGCCAGCAGCAGTCATGCCTGTATTTCAGAAAATCCAAGTTTTATCAGGGATAGCCTTGCAATCCCCCTAGAATTGTTGTTACACATTAAGAAAGCTTATAACCAAACTGAGATGCCAAGCCAAAATGAAAAACTAACTAGAACATAGATGTTCCTATAAATTCACAGGTGCAGTATTCATATGCACATTTTTATCCAAAAGAAGGCTAAACATTTGAGATTTAGTATTTTTGTAAGTTCTCTTAAGACTCTTTGCTGTCTTCATCTCTGATTAAGCTGGAACAATGGCAAGTCACAATCTTAAAATTTAGATTGTAAAATTATTTGAGATGGGTAAGATTTGTATACATAAACTAGAAGTAATAAGGAAATCTGAGCAGCTTATTTCCGAAATCTGAGGTTCAGCTTAGCAGTCAGTTAGTTTTAAGGTGGAGGAAGAAAGGAGGATTTTTTTAATAGATATTTTGTGTGTGTGTGTAAACAAGGACATTTTAAGGTGTGTGATTATAGTAACTCTTTTTTAAATTGCATTGGGGACCCTGATATCCAAGACACAAGAGTTATCTCTTAAACTCAAGGCCTAACAAAATCACACAACTGCAGTAACTGCCGTACAAGAAGATGTGCACTGCCAGATCAGTAAGGCACAGTACATTTTTCTTCAGTGTGATTTGCTGCTCTTTGCAGTCAGTCAAATGAATTGAGACTCTTTGGTTCATCCAGTGCTCATAGATAAGGTCAGTCTACTGACCTGTTGCTGTGCATGGCAAAGAGTTAGGAAGACACTATTAATTTAGGTACTCGCTTTAACTCAGTTCCCAGCCATGTGTGGGACTGTTAGAGTGGTCTGATTTTAGATTCACCCCAGTCAAGCACATACCTTGGGTTTCATTTTTTGGGTTTTGTTTAGGGATCTTGTGGAAACTCTCCCATTGCAGGAAAGGTAATAGTGAATTCCTTGTTACTCACATCACACTGCTGGATGTAGATAGAAACCTAAAACCAGAGGTAAAAAAACAAACAAAAAAATAGTTAGGACAAAAGCAAAGGAAAACATTGGATTTACATTCTACTTTTACAGAAGGTCTCATTAATCCTATATGTGCAAACAATTATTCAAATAATTTGTTGACAATTAATATAATTATTTTTAATTATTCTTGATTAGACTCCTGGAATTATGTGATTATATCTAGGTGTATGCATCATAAATGCAGGAGGTATAACATAGATGAGGAAGAAATGTAATTTTGTTTTTCAATGTATTTACTTTTACAAGTTAAAAGGACTCAGGAAGGTTGATTTACATGATCCTAAACAGAGGCTCACTGAACTTGTCTTTGTTACATTTGGTTTTTTAAGTTTAGTAGTAGAGCCTCTTCAGTTATGGAAGCAAGAATTCACCATGGGTTTTGATATTCAGGAAGGCTAAGAAACACCTTAGAGATGTGTGATTGACATGCAAGTAATGTGCATGTTTTTGTTTACTTTCTACTACTGTAAGTGCTAAGTAGGTTACTCCTAGGAGAACACAACCATTGGAATAGGTTCAACTAATTCAAAATTAATTTGTTTTTAATCCATCTCAGAGTCTTTCCCTTTCTCATCAAATTTAGATTTCATGTTTCCTTCTCCTATAGACTCAACTATGTTCTTAGAGTTGTTTAGCATGTTACAATTACACTTGTGCTTAGAAGGTCTTGATATGTATTGGATAAGCATCTAAGCTTGATTTTTTTGTACATCTTTATTAGAAGCCACGACAAAGCTGCTGGGTCTGATTCTGCTACAGCTGGGAGTAGTGTAAGCTAGGACTGACTGCTGAAGTCAAATAATTCAACAAGCAAAGTACAAAATTGACTCTAAAGGTCTTCAATCAAGCCCATGTGTATTAGAAGCATGCACTGATTTTAAGGGCATTATATCTAAAATTGCATCTGCATACATGAGGGAATGCTACATCTAAACAAAATAGATCCAGCAGCAGTTTGCACTGCTGGGCAACTTCCTGCTGAGGGAGTGAAAATTCACTGGCAATTTACTTCAGGAGTGGAAATACCTCACAACAAATAAATCCTACTGGCTAGATGAGCTTTAGTTAATACTTCGATCACAAATATTTTAATTTTTAAAATGTATTTACTTTGAGTGAACTTTCATTTATATCAACTTTTATTTTAAGCGTGACAGCTTGTGTAAAGCACTTTGGAAAGAGTTGAAGGTAGATGATACCTACTGAAACTCATTCTGTGTTGTCTTCCTTCCAGAAGCCTTCCCAATGTATACAACTGCCTGATCACAGTAGTGAGTGCTCGTCTGCCTGAAGAGAATGCATTAAGTCAAACCATAATGCTTTGCTGAACACAGAAGCCAGTACCACATCTGCTCTGATGCTAGAATATCAGCAATTGAACAGCAAATAAGATTTTTCTACCAGAAGTTTTGTCATGCTAGATGATGTCAGCACGACCTCTGCTAAGAGAGGAAAGTTCTCAGCAGTTGTTTATGCTCAGATTGATGAAATCTCAGATGAAAAGCACTCTGCAAAGATGCCTCACACTAACTCATGCTGACCAAGAAGACACAGCATCAGTTTCAGGAATCTCTGAACTTAAGGTTACTGAAGAACTTCAAGCACAGACTTTAAAACATTATCTAAAGATACCACCTCAAGCCTAAATCACATCAATACCACTTTCTTCTTTCCCACCTAAAATGCAGCAAATAATGTCAGCCAGCAATAAAATCTTTGAAGTAAGGCAAGCTACAGAAATACCAACTGTAACTTATGTATGGCCAGTAATAAAGATGGAAGAGGCTTCCAGCCCCCTTTGGGATGTGTTTTCACAGTCTGTAATACCAACCAGCCCAAACTTAACAAGACACTCTTCTGGTCCTGGTATAGTAACTGAACATGTGAAATGTTCCCAAATAACCCCAGTGAAACAGCTTCCACAAGAAGAGCTAGACAAAAAGGTGGCAAGAGCAAAGGTGTAAAGTCATCTCTAAGTGTTGTTTCAGGAGTTTTAAAATCACTGGCCAATATCAAGAATAAGGATTATAAGAATATTTTCCCACTTTCATCTGTCAGTCCTGTTGGAGAGCAAATGGAAAGTCCTCTCTTTACAGAAAATGCTATAGTGATATATAATGGGCAAGTGTACTTTCTCTATATAAAGAGGCATGAAGCTTTGTCACCTGGAATGGGAATACATGGCTGTGATGCGTTGCTTAGGAAGACCACAGTTTGGATCATTACATGCAGTGTTCTCCATGATGTAACAATCCAAGTTCCACATCCACTGCTGTCAAGACAGTGTGTTGTAAAACACAATATAAAATGTCATACAAGCCTTGCTACCCCCTCCACCAAGATAAAATTTCAGGTGCAACTTGTTTCTCTTCACACAGGATGACCACTCTCTCTCAGCCCAAGCAGTGCTCCCCTTCTGCTGGGAAAGGCAAGAGGTAGTAACCTATGATACTCAGCTGAATGTCTGTGTACAGGCAGTACAGACAGACTTTTCCTCTTTGATACAGCCAAATACAAAGTGCATTTTTCAGCAACTTATGACAGAACAAGAGCTGTGAACAACAATTGACCTGGTTTTGATTTCACTTCTGTGGAGAAGCCAAACACAACTCCAGTAGACACAATCACTGTACTGTAAATCTAAGCAAGGCTTGCAGGTCTTTAACACTTTATTGTTTATATAGAAAATATCATTAGATAATGCTGAGAAAAAAACCCCAACATCTTGAGATATATCAAGAGTTTTTAGTATTTGAAAAAAAGGAAAAAAAGGGAAAAAAAAAGCACTGCACTTAGTGGGAACAACCTGTTGCTGCCGGGATTAATTTAGTGTAATGACAAGTCATTTCCCAAGGTGGAATTTCTGGAAACATGTGATGAGTGCTATCATAATGTCCTGGTTTCAGTCAGGATAGAGTTAACTTCATTTGTAGCAGCTGATGGAATGCTGTGTTTGGGAGTTAAAATGAAAGCAGTGCTGATAACACCCTGATGTTCTTAGTTGCAGTCAGACAGTCAAGGACTTTTCTCAGCTTCTTCGTATTTCTCTATTCATGAGAAAGGAGGGGCGAAGCCAGGACAGGTGACCCAGATGGGCCAAAGAGAGTATTCCATGCCAATTACATCCTGCCCAGGATAACAGGGGGCTGAGGGGAGGAAGAAGAGGGGCGGTTGCAGGACGCGTGCTGCTTGGGGGGACGGTCGGGTTCCGGGACAGCTCTGGGTGGTACGGCCTGAGTTGTGTGGTTCGGGGAGAAACTGCATTGGGGATCAATAGTTTCATATTCTTTTGCTCTAAAGTCCTGTTAGCATTGTTATATTTTATCTTTCTGTTCTCTTAGTAAACCATCCTTATCCCAACCCACGGGCCTCTTAGTTTCTTGGTTTTGGAGTTATTTGCCCCTTCCTTTTCCCTTCCCTTGTTTCCCCCTTTTCCCTCTTCCCCTGCTCTTTTACTTTAAGAAGCAGGCAGCTGCGTGGATCTCGGCCCACAGCTGGGGTGAAACCACGACACACAATCACACTTTAATAGTGAAAGATTGGCTGGCTTGCATAGTCCCTCCTGAACTAAATTCCTTCTTACAAAGCCACATCCCTGAAGTAGATGAGACCATAGAAGCAAGCTGTGAAGGTAAATTGGGCTGATGGAAAATGACTCTTCAACATTCACTTCCAGGTAGTCAGGTTCTGCCCTTTCTTGTTTCAGTTCTTCAACAAGATTGCATTCCCACCCAAAGAAGGCTTGCAAACCAGAAATTGCAAAGAACATTAGGAAGGAGACATTCAACTAAGAAAGAAATTTAGTATTGTTAAAGATGTAGGAGTCCATCTCAACAGGATAAGTCTCCCTGGCCTTACAGAAGATTGTGGGGAAGCTGCTGCCTGTAAAGAGAAGGTAACCACCAGGTCAGAGAAATTGCAAAAAGAGCCAAAGGTACTTATCTGTCCATATAGAAATACAGAGCTTGCCCCATCTTGAAGTATTTGTTAGTCATCATTAGGACCCTCCTCAATTTTTTTGAGTGTTTGACACCCCTGTCTTAAAGCATGTTCTATTTATTTGAGAACTTTGCAATGCTTATAAAGAATTAAAGTGCTGCTATTTTTTTATTTTGGGACTTTTGATGGAGTCAGAAAACTCTAGGTCTAGGGGACTAGTCTGTTATCTCTTGATCAGCCTATAGCATTAAACTTCCATATCTGTCAAGTGGATTTTAAACCATCATCACCCACCCTTCCCAATTTCTCCAAGAATGGTCTACCTTTGTTGTCCCTGAATGGGAAAACCATTGTTGTACCCTCAGCATTCATGAGAATATACTACCTCTTTTTGTGAAATATTTCAAGGCCAAGTAAAGCAGAACTTACCAAAGAATATGCTGAAAGAGCACAGGTACAAACTGCATTTTTTGCCTTTCTGCCAGTACCCAAATGAAATATCTGTTGCAAGAAAGTTAGTGACAGCTGTCATTTTTCCTAAAATTTCTTTCCCACTAGGTATGCCAAGGCCAATTCTCAGGATAGTCAAATTTTGATGGTGTTTTGCCATCTATCCACATTATCATTTCTCAACTTTTGTCCCAAAAAGCAAGCAGCATCAAATACCTAATGAAACATATAGTGTTTGGATTTATTCTATAGCTGGTTTACACAGATGCTTCCAATTACTAGACTGCTACGGAGAACTTCTGTTTACCAACAGTGTTGTTAGTGCTCATTAACCTTAATTGTTATTGTGACTGCCCTTTCAATATTTTTGGCTGCCATGCCTTTCTCTTTGCAGATGACATTCACTTTGTTACGTTCTGTCATTTATGCAGGCTGTGTTCTTTGTGGTTAAGAGTTATTCAAGTAATAAAAAGATGCTCTATCTTCTTTAAATTGTTGTGTCTTATTTCTGCCTTTCTCTGGCTTGCTATGTAGAGTTTATGACAATGGGATTAACCTGCAATTACTGAGCCCTGCTGAAGGACCCTTCAAATGCAAGATCCCCTTGCTAAAGGGAACACCCATGCAGAATGGTTTGTTTTATACCCAAGACAAGATTTGCAAGAAGGATAATAGCTGTTATCAGAGTAACTAGAATATCTAGAGAAATAGACAAACATCATTTTCTGAAGTTGAGTACAAAGTAAGAACAATTGGTAAGGATATAATCAAATACATATCACCTAGACAATTCAACATAGAAAATTAGTTAGTTTGCAAAGGGGTTGCTGGGGTGAGAAAAATGTGGTAGATAGTTTATTTCCAGCAGGAAAGAGAATGATATATATCAGAAGACTGTGGAAGGTGGAGATAGGGGAGTGAGAATTCTTTATCATGAATGGCACATAGAAATGATGATCCAGAAATAATAATGTAACACAAAACCAATACCTGATTTTGGTATCCAGTGCCATTATTAATTTTCATGGGTGATAGTGTGTTTCATCAACATCCTTAGGCTTAGTCCCATTTCCAGAATACATAGGTGATGATGGCAAATGTAGTCATGTACCTTTGTTGGGAGCTCTGACAGGTATCCAGGACCCGAGTCCTTCGTTTTCATTCACATGATGATAAAGGTGAAAATACTGACAGAAAAAATACTTGGAAAAAAGAAGTGGTTGAAGACTGTGAAGTATTTTTTTTTCTGCTAGAAAGGTTTGAAATATTGTGCTGCTTATCTTGACACCACAATTCTGAGATAATTTGTAGCCAGTGAAATCCTAGGAGCTTGCTAGCCTGGGAAAACAAGAGAGTTCAAAGCCTAATGAGTAAGATGAGGGGGTGGGGGAACGTAGTATGGAAAAAAATCACATACATGACAGAGAAAGGTGAATGACTAACATCTTGACTACCGTGTTCAATATTTGGCCTTTTACATTTTCAAAGGAAATGTGTACTCTGAAGCCTGTTCTCCTGGCTTCCAGGAGTGGCAGAGCAGTGTCAGGGGGACCATCACCAAGGTTTTATTTGCTTCCAATAGACAAAGACCAACACCCATCCCTCAGTTACACTCTTGCTTCCAAATAAGGTGTTGTATACATCAGTGAAAGGCTTTATAAATAAAAGGCAGAATTACAAGAGTAGGAGGAACAGATGTGAAAGGAAGCCTTCTAGAGTTCTCATGTTGACAGCTTATGTTTCCAGGAAAGTACATAATAAATGAAGCATTTACGCTGCATAAAATCAAGATTAACTCTGTAGGTTTCTTAAATCAAAATGTCATTAAATCAAAGATTCATAATGTCTCATGTATCGGCTTTCCTTTATTTGCCTGTGTTTAGGAATCCAGTCACAATTATCCCCAAGGCAAAAAGCATGTGAATCACTCCCAAGACCTCTGCATTCAGGGAGTTACCAATGGTTCAAAATGCAACATGAGGTATGTTCTTCCATGGGAACAGTTACCTTTGCTTAGCCAGGCAACTGCTAGAGCTGATGGTTACCACCTCTCAGTGCTGCCTTGCACACATTCTGCTCTGTACTGCAGCAGCTCAGTACTCTGCAGCCCGTTCCTCCTCCAGCACAGTGCAGGATCTCTGCATCTGCATGTGCCTGGGCATTCTTCCCACTACAGGTAGTTTTCCTAAGGGCAATGGGTTGCCTTGGCTGCAGGAGATGAGTTTGTATTTGAAGAACCACATTGCCATCAGGATCTGTCATCAACAGCGTCGACGCACATGTTTCAGATGTGAAGGGACACTGTCACTGCCTTCTGCCATGAGCTCTTGTCAGGATTTGCCATTCTTACAGTGAAAGTGACAGTAGCTGTCACTCTGAGGTGCCACGTGAAGCCCAACTGGTGACTAACCAGTTTGGGATGGTCAAAACAGAGGAGTATTTCAGATGTCCATGGCCATTCTTCAACTGCTTTCATTCAAACACCGTGTGTAGGTCATTCTCAAAGCCATCCAGGCTTTTGAGCTCTATGGATACCCAAAATGCAGCGGCATCAGTAATGGTTAGTATCCACAGGTATTCAGGGCCCATCTCTGGGCAGCTATGACAGCAAGGGCTACTTTTCCACTGCCACACTTGTTTTTTGCAGATGGTTGATTTATCATTATTGATTTTATTATCATTATTGATCTCAGCAAGCTTCACCAAAAGGATTCTTGATGCCCATGGCTCCTGCAGCTGTAGCCTCACACTTGATGAGGTAGCTGCTATCTTCTAACAAAACAGAAACACAACCATCCTTGGGGTTTTCATATCTGTTTGCACTGTGAAAACAGCCAGTTACAGGTGTCCAGGAGGGTGCCTGTATCTGAGACACTATGTCTCCTCACAAGTCCAAACACGTTGTGCATTCAGATTCAGAAGTGGCCTTAAGGAGAATGTGTGATAATAGCAAGGCATTTTACACTGGGTGAATGTAAGAGCTTCACTAAAGGGAACCATTTCCATGTGTCGTCTTTCCCTTGCTTGAGAAGATGGGTTGCTGGATGCCCTCCTGCACCCTTAGTGCATGACTGCTTCACTCACCCCTCACATGCGTCATTCAGCCAATCTTCCTTTAAACAAGCATGGTCATTCTGAGTATCTTCTCAGGCCGTCTGTACCAGAGGCCTTTTGGTTTACTGCTGTGGCCCCATGATGATGACCTTCTTCAGGAAACCCAAGGAATTTTGACTGCTTGTAAGGATGCCAAAGGTGAGGAGTGAAGCCCAGGTGGAGAAGGTGAGCGAAGAGTCCTTGTCTTGGAAGCTGGTAACATCCACATTGGGGATGGAAAGTTTGACAAAGGCTAGGAAAGAGCTGATTTGGCCATGAATGACTGAAAGGTGCCTTCCTCTCTGAGATGAGAGCTTCTGCACCAATCCCCTCACATCTGTTTTGACTTCCGGCTGAAACTATTTGATGAGGTCTGCCAAATTCCTGCCTCATGATGGGCCATCAGCACCCCATAGCTCATGCCCCTTTCACCAGACAGTCCTTGCAGCCTTTTCTGTCCCAGAAAATGTCTTAGTTTTCCATGTGCAAAGCACTTGAAAGCCAAGTTCTCTACATGACTATTACCTGTAGGAAGACTAAAAACAATTCAGAGGTACTGGTGCCCTGTCCACTTTCCTGATGGGCCATCAACTCCTCATCACCCCAGTGCTTTTCTCCCACAGAAAAAAAGACACATGAAATGATGTGTAGCTTAGTAAAGGCTTTGAGTTTGAATGACAGGAATGCCTCCAGCTGAACAGCATGGATCAGCAGTACTGGGGGACAACTTTTATCTGGATTTTCCCAGGGCCTAGGGCCCAAAAGTCCAACTGAATGAAAATTAGTAGCATCCAGGCAGTTAAAATCTACAAAACAAATACTATTAATGCAAATTTACCATTTTTTTCCTCAAATTTACACGTGCTAAATGTTAACAGGGAAGTGTACTAAAGACACCACTTTATCATGGATTTCATAGGCCCCAGAACAGAGTGTAAACTACAGTCACAAAAACTTGTCTCATTACTTTTTCAAACCAAACTAAGCACAGTACAACAGCTGACAGTGTGTCCAAAGTTCAGAGGTGGAAGAGAAACTCCTTTAATACCCCCATTGGCAGTACTGGCAAGAATAAGTGAGTTATTTCTTGAAACTTGTACTATATTATATGGCATTCTCTATGGTGATGACATTTGAAACACGCACAGGCTATAACAAACAGTAAGACCTGGAAGCTTAGTGAGGAAGAAGACATACCTGAAGACATACCTGATAATGTGGTGGAAACTGCTGTCATGTCATAAGAGGCTTAAGATGGGAGAAACCAGGTGAAAACCTGTTGCCTGCATCACTTGGGATGTGTAAGACCCAACTCTTACTTCTGGCCTACACATTGTATAAATTTGAAATCGCAACATGTATTTTGTTGACTTAAAAACCTACGTAGGCTTTGACAGAGCAAATTCCCTTCCAACCACAGTAATCAGATTATTTGTTTCTGGAACTATATAACACCATCTGTTAAAGTCTAGTCTGACTTTCCCAGTGATTTAGAGAGAAACAGTGTTAGGAGACACATTAGTAATTTAAATGCAGATAATTTTCTTCTACACTTCCCATTAACATCAATCATTATAATTAACTGTCTTTATACATCTCTTTTGCATACTGAAAGTACAAGAAGCACAGGAATCCTGGCTTCAGGACCCAAGTTAGAACTGAGGACAGCCAGGAAAGGGGCTTTCCTGCTAACAGAAAACTTAATCTTTTTCAGAACTGGGTTTCAGTTTTAATTAGGTGAAATCATCTTTTCTTCCCAGTCCTCCAGTCAGCAGGAAGCTGCTCAGACGCGGGAACAGCTCAGCTAAACTGCCTCCATCCTAATACCAACAGCAAAGCCAGGTATCAGTGTCACTGAAAGCTGGGGCTTCCCAGACTCACTGACTCCGTGGCCAGTCTCCCAAGGGGTGGCTGTGGGCAGACATCTGGGGAGGGGAGACAGGGTTACCTCAAGAGTCTGGTCATTCAGCAGAAGTTCACCAAGAGCAATAAATTACGGCCTCTGAAATGTGGGATCTATCAGGAACAATTTGTTCCATCAGAAAACTTTAATCCTAATCTCTCTCCTTCTGGAAGCTCTGTCTAAGGCACCAGTTTTCAGAACACGAAGGAGAAAGGCGACGGATGCGGGACCACGTGTGGTGCAGTCACAGCAGCACTAACAATAATGCAACTGAAGTCTCAAGTCACAGAAACTCCTGTAACCCACTTGAGTATCAGGAATCTTTTTGTGGTCACTTTTCAGGTGTGAAGAGGTCTAGAGAGAGTGGCTGAGCTTCAGCTGGCTGCGTTCCAGTGCCCTGACCCTCATTCTGCCCACAGACCTCCTACTGCTTCTTTTGCCCCCTTGCAAACACAAGTGTCTGAGGAGTTTTGGCCCTGGCTAGAGGCCAAATGCCCACCAAAGCTGCTCTATCTCTCCCCTTTTCAGCCAAGAAGGGGAGAAAATATATGTTGAGTGTCTCCATTGCTCGGGCTGGAAACTCCTCAGGGGAAGATGCTCCTTTTGTACAGTGTGCCTATAGCACCCAGCACAAGAGGGCTCTCTAGCACTCAGCTGACGCAAACAAGAAGAAACAAAAACCAGTACTTGACACACACTCCCCCCTCCATTAAAACCATCATCAAAATACATAATTCTCTACGAGGCAGTTATCCAGCTGCATTACTTTGGGAGATGTAAAGGGCTTTCTCATTAATCGGCAGTCCGGCTGCTCTGTGGGAAGAACCCGACCCTTCAGAACGACAAGGAGATCCTGCAGATTGCTGACAGCTAACAGAGAAATGAAGCCAGGGGAAATTGAAGGTATTTGTTATCTTGATAGAGGTTCTTAGAAATGCTGCAAGACGACACCTCTAGTGCTTTTGGACTTTCCAGTGTGCTCTGGAGAGAGGCAACTATGCTGCTGGGCAACTATCCTAAATGAGCCATGCCTGAACCTTAGGCTGTTTTCAACTTGCATCTGACATGTTGTACTGTGCAATAGTTGTTCTGTGCTATGTCCCTTAAAGACCTTCATATAATCCTCTGCTAGGCAGACCTCTTACATCCTACTGTCAGCTGGAAGAAAATAAATATTACTCATTGCATGTTTGGAACCCAAATCAGTCTGGAGCACATTTGCATTTTGTTCATATCTTTCTGGAGGTGCAGTGACCGCAGGAAATAAACTCCCAGCTTCTAAACTGTCTTCTGCCTACTGGGCAAACAAGCAAATGTCCCAGTTTGCCAGGGCAAGACTCTCCACACAGAGCCAGAGGCTGGCTGAAGGTTTTGGAGTTTTCCAGTTTTCCTTCCAGCCTGTCACGTTTTGGTTATAATGAGAAAACAGATTATATGAAAAACTATACCTTCGTCCCCTGCAGACACACTCCTTGTGTGTCTGAGTCAGCACTGCTAATGCTATGGAAACCCCAACCCTCTGTTTGTTTGTTTTTTAAAGCAACTCTGAAAGGTCAGTCGAAGAGTGCCCAAAAATCTTTTAACTTGGGGACTTGGATATAGGAAATAGAGACAATACCTTGTAACTAAATTAAGTCTTATCTGGCAGCTGCAGACAAGCAAGGCATGCTGTGAAAGGGCAGCCCATCTCTTATCACTTAATTTGATCATCCAAGGTAGAAAATACTGGTATTAATCTGTTATACCTAAAAACACTGTCAGTGTTTTATCTTCACACTGCAGGAGCATTTATAAAGATGAGTGGTATGACAGTCTGGGTAAACAGGGGATGATTGTCCTTTCCCTCAGTACCAGAATGGAGGATCACTGGATGAAACTAACAGCCAGAAGGTTCAGAACAAACAAATGGAGGTGGTTCTATGCACTGTGTGTAGCTAAGTTGTAGGAACCACTGCTAGCATGTTATTGGAGATACTTAAGTTTATACCAGCATGAATTCAAAAGGCTACTGGATGGATTCACTGAAGAAAGTACATCTGAGAGTATTAAGTGCTATCCCCAGCTTGGGAAATTACTGTACTTCAAACAGCAGAGGATGGGTAAGTATCATTTCATCTTCTCATATTCTTCATTAGACATCTTCATAACTTTAGGACAAAGACGGTTCTGTCAGACCAAAGGTCCGTTTATCCCTATAGTCCGTTCTCAACTTTGGTCAGTAGTGGATGCAGAGTTCAACTACAGTGCATTTATACTAGCTCCTTATGGCCATTTATACTGGCTGCAGCTAGAAGCAGCACAGGGGGGCTGGCCTGAGACTCAGGCCTTGCTGCATGAAGGCTACTGCTGCCACTGGCAGCACAGCTGAGGGAGAGGAACAAAAGACAGATGAACCTGACACCTCAATCTGAATTGACCACAGAATCACAGAATGACTAGTTTGGAAAAGACCTTTAAGATCATCAAGTCCAACCGTTCCTGTCCTTTACTAAACCACGTCCCTAAGTACCTCATCTACCAGTCTTTTAAACACATCCAGGGATGGCGACTCAACCACCTCCCTGGGCAGCCTGTTCCAGGAGCATCACTGAGTACAATTCACACAATGTTCCTAGCAGGGTGGAAAACCCTCTGCCCATCACAGATGTTAATGAAACATCGGATTGAAGCACAAAAAGCAATGCATTCTAAAATGAAACTTGATGAATTTGGCCTTTGCATCTTTACTCGGTGTCAGAACAGATTGCACTCTCCTTGAATTTATCCATTATTCAAAGCAATCTGACAAAAAATTACCTCATACATGTACAAGTCACAGTCCAGTTTTTAATGGAGAAATAGCCTTCTCAAAATCAGTTAGCTATAGAGAATATTAATAGGATATCCCAAATTCTCAGCACAGTAACAGTATCCACTCCTTTCTCTTTTGATTTCAAGATATTGGGCATATTCCAAATGAGGACGAAGCAGCACTGTGCTAATCCTTGCACAAACTACAAATGAGGAGTTTGGCACCTCTTTCCTGTAGATAGGTTGAAAATCCCACCAGAAGAGAAAGGAGCTCTGAAGGCACCCAGGAAGGCTGCAGCACAGCTAGGAAATTAATCTGGGATCTCAGGGTAGAGCCTTCACGCAAGGCAAACCTTTCTTGGATTAATTCTCTATTGGTAGAAAAAGTATTCTTTTATAATGATCACTGTGCAGTGCTAGAATGCTGTAGCCAGCTCACAGACAGCAGACTGGGACTGGTGCAGGTTAGTTACCCGTGCCTTGAGTTATGGGAAACCAACAAAAAAAAGGGGGGGGGTGGTGTAAGAAAAAAGGAAAAAAAGACCCACACAGCATTGTGTTTAATACTAAGAATATATTCACCAGAAAGTAGTATTTTCACCAGGAGTTACCAAACTGCACTTCATTGGAGGCTCTGTGTTGGCATGAGAGAGGAGAGGAGGTTTCATCTGTTTGTATCCTGATGAGTGGGACTTAACTATGCATAGCACAGCGAGGCTCTGGGAAAGCGACACTGAAAATAATAAAGCATGAAAGCCTTCCACTCTGGCTTCTCTGGGCAGAGGCGTGCTCCAGCACCTTCTACATCCTAGACCAAGTGTGCCACCACTGCACTGATGATCTACCTCACTTTGACCCACCCTGACATTTTGATTTTCTCAACACATGTCTGTTTCTGTCAAAGCTTTAAACACATTTTGATTCTGCTCCTGTTGAGGGGGAAAAAAGTAAATCCCAGAGGTTGTTCCACTTGATCAAGATCTCTTCTGAGAAGACATTTAAGAATTCAAGGAAGAAGAGGATCCAGGCTGGGCAGTTGGCTCCCTAGCTCTTCTTCTGTGAATCTAGCTCAAGTAATTTTTGAGTACTGACTCTCTTACCCCACTTCCTTTACTCTGAGATATTAACATGATGCTAGACACTAACTCACCACTCTGGAGACATATGTTAGGGAGGCAAAATATCTAGTCATCGTTAGGCGGTTTGCCACCATCCATCACCAAGCCCATTTCAGAGACAACTGCAGAAAGTTGGATCAGAAAGTAGATTTCAAACCACATTACACATGGGAAACAAATGTTATCCAGGAAAACTTTTTACAGGTCTCAATTATAAATCATGCCTTGGAAGAATTTTTTATTTTGGAGAAGCGTTTGGTGAGATGCTGCATTTGACCACAGACAGCTGGGCTGTGTCATCATTTAGTATCATTTACATCCATAGCAACTTATTTAATCCACTGTGTGTGTCTGAGTATGAAACCTCAGTGAAAAGAAAGAAACTACATACATAGATACATGTGTCTCTGTGTGGACTTAGAATTATACACACTAATATATATTTAAATATACTACTATACACACAAAGAACTGCAGTGTCTGATGTGATTACAGCATGTCATCTTGCAATAAAGAAAATACAAGAACAGATTTTTTTATCTGTCACTGAGGACACTGAAGTTCCAAAGGCAAGAAGAGTTCTTATGCTAATCAAACATTTCTTTTCAGCTTTTGCACTTAACAGTTGCAAGGAGCTAATGCTACATAAGGGACAGGGACAATTAGCAAGAGTGAATCTGACTGATTTGTTTTTGATTGTCCACAGTAAAAAGATGATGCAAATGAATGCTTCAGCTGTTACAAAGTTAACTTGGTTTCCCAATAATCAATTAGTGATATGTGTAAATACACTTAATCATTTGCATTTCAGGAATATGTTAATTCAACATAATACTGCTCAAACAAATAAATGTATGTAAAATAGCATATGAAGAACTAAAGTAAAAGGTAACAGTATTTGCAGGAGATAATACTATAATGGAGAAATGCATGTGATTAAAATATTAAGGAGATACTGAAACAGAATAAGGACAACAACTCTTGCTTTTTCTTTCTAAAAGTTCAATGTGTCCTTCTGGAGAGTCTGATCACAGCCTTTTTGTAGCCATTTGGTTCAAAGGAAAAAAATCACAGCCTGACCGTAGAACCAGTTTTAAATGTGAACGTCTCTGGCTGGTGAGCCCAAAAGATGACAAGTGTTTATTCATTCTAGTGCAAACAGCCAGGTATGCATGTGAGGAAAGGGGATTTACATTTGCCAGAAGGCTCTGCAGATCTCATGCTTGTCCACAACTACTAGCAAGTAACTCCAGTGGTCTCCTCTTGCAATTCGTATGTCTCCTGTGAAGGACCATTATTTTCTAAGTGTGGTTCAACCCCATGTTTGAGAGATCCTCTTTAAAATCAGAGGAAAATTTACACTTGGTACTTGCTCTCTCTATCAAAAATTATGCTGTTTGGGGGAAACTGCACAGTAGAAGCTAAAGTGGAACTATTCTATTCCTGTATTCCAGTAGCCTTCATCACAGACAAACTGATATCAGACACTGAGAATAAGCAAGATCTGTATCAGGAACCTAGTACTGAACAGCCCAGATACCAGTTTTATAAGTCCTTTGATCCTTAAGTATGGGTTCCCTGAGGTTACCAACAGGAACCATTCAATACCCCACAATTCCCACCTATCACATCTATCCCATTTATCTGTGCATTTATATAGGGTAGGATTTTCACCAGGTCTCAGATCTACTTTACTTCACCTTTTATTTAAAACATGGAAAAAACCCTCCTGATTAGTATTTCCTGTGCAGGGTTGTTGTTGTTCTTCTGAGAGCCTCCCCTTCCACAGAAGTGTCTGGGCAAAGGCCATTCTCCGTTGCTGACAACTTGCTGCATGGCCACAGTCTCCAACTGTAACAACTGTAGATCTGTTCCTGTCTTCATCTCTTGATTGCTACAGTGTGAAACCAGCATTGCATCAAGATACTATTTGAAAGAGGATAGTGAACCTGAAAGCAAATGTATGATGAAAGCCTTCTGCTCTCCAAAGCAGCTAGATCTGCTTAAGAAGACAAAAGGCAAGACAGTGGCATATGTTTTGCATAGTCAACAGCCCCCTCGTGTGCAATATATTCCATTTATGGTGTAAGAACAATTTATCCCTTTGTAAAGATTGCCCACTGCAACCACAGTACTGCAAAGGTTGGGAAGAATTGGCTTATCTCCTGCACACATGTGAGTCACACAACCTAAAGCCTATGGATTATGCAACAAGCCAGTGTTTTGCACTGTCAGGTTCACCAGTTTGACCTCTGTTGCCTTCCATCCCACCTGTAACTTACACATACTATATCCCTCAGTGCTTGATTGTAAAACAGTTTCTCATAGATAGTGACACAAGGTTGGGTTTTTTTTTTTCCACTCCAAGCTATACAGAGACACTGTGCACAACAGTTTTAACCAAAACTCAAGTTAAAGATGCAAGATAGGCTGGATTGCATTGGTATAACATACTGTGACAATTCCAATTGATAGCACTAAGGAACTGAGCAAATCTACATGTTATTGGGCAAAGAAAATTCATCTGAAGGAGAACAAGAACAGAACTGAATCCCACTCCTATGAGGCTGAGGTCTTTTGGAGAGTATTCACATTACCTACTTCAGGTTCTCAAATCAAGCACTCAGTGTGACTAACTCGTGCAGAAGACAGTTCAGAGCACCAACACTGAATTGACTGTCTGCCACAGTTTCTCTCTCTCTGTCTTTATTGACCATATACAGAACCTGAGATGACTGGACTCTGGACTGGGTCATCTCCAGTTAAGATTGCTATAAAGACAGGCCAAGAGAGTTGAGCCTGGAGAAGAGAAGGCTCTGGGGAGACCTTACAGCAGCCTTCCAGTACCTGAAGGGGCCTACAGGAAAGCTGAAGAGGGACAGTTTACAAGGGCAGGGAGTGGTAAGAAAAGGGGGAACGGCCTTAAACCAAAAGAGGCTAGATTTAGGTTAGATATAAGGAAGAAATTCTTTACTGTGAGGGTGGTGAAGCCCTGGCGCAGGTTGCCCAGAGCAGCTGTGGCTGCCCCCTCCCTGGCAGTGTTCAAGGCCAGGTTGGATGGGGCTGTGGGCAGCCTGGGCTGGTGGAGGGTGTCCTTGTTAGTGGCAGGGGGGTTGGAACCGAATGGGCTTTGAGGTCCCTTCTAACCCAAACCAATCTGTGATTTTATGATTCTGTGAATATCTGCTAATGTACACATTTGGGCTGGGATTTGCAGTAATCCCATATCAGTCCAAACCACTTGTCAGCATTTTCATATTCAAGAAACTGTTGGCATTTTTACAGAACTTTGTTCATGGCACATGAGTATTAACTGAGCTCCTCAGCACATTTGTTATGCAGCTAAGTATATAATATGGCTCGCAGGCTTGGCCATTGTTCCAGGAAGATCACACAAATCAGTAGAGACCTTGGGAATAGTTATCCTAGGGCCGCCCTTCTAAAATAGATAAGCAACATCTTTCTCTCTTACATCTGTTAATTTTGTAAATTTTTCCTGAACATCTTACAAAATTCCCTAAAAAAAGGATTTCTAAGACAAAGTGGCAGTCCTGAATTTGTAGAGCAAGAACTCACTCTTTCCTATGGTTTTGGGGACTGGAGCTGCCTAAGCCTTAGACATCTCTACTGAAAGCATTTATACAGGGCTTCAAGTCCCAAGAGCCACACTTTCTGAGTACATAATATGGGCACCTTAAGAGTGCAGATCTTCATAAGTGCAAAGCAATTTCCCAGTAGGGATCAGGCCTCTTTATCATGCACCTGGAAAGGGAGGTATCCAAGTGTCCCAGCTACTGCTGGGAACTCTGTGCTTCGCTCTCCTGGTGAGGAGTTCTTTCAACCCCATAAGAGACCTTGACTCCCTTGACCCTCCTTCTGTCAGGCATTCCAGCAGGATGACAACAAAGCTGACAACTTCATAGGGACATGCTAAAGCTATTTTTAACATCCTCTGCTCTCTGTCAGTTATAACACACTTTTTGAAGGTTAAAATAGAATCCAGTGTCCAGCATCTACAAACCAAACCCCAGTAGTTACTTTTGGCACAATCTGATGCATTCTTGGCAGTCTCAACAGGGAGGCCAGGAACAGGCTGGACATAAAGCCACTGGCAGCTTATCTGAGAACAACTCAGCCATACTGGAGAAAATTATTTAAAACCCTATATGAAAGGAAAACCTCCTCAAACAAGATTATCATCATATATGGACAAAGTGTAACTTTTAAATCCATTTTTGCAGAGCACAGGAGTACAGTCCCCCTCACCAAGGCATGAACGCTGAGATCTGTACTCACAGTAGGAGTGCTACTGACACCAGCAAGACAGAATGCAAATGTCCTACCAAGTCAAACAGCAGGCACATAAACAGAAAAGGGAAATTGTTTGTCCCAGAATTTCATCCCAGAAGAGTCATTTTTTAAAAAATCAGATTTATTCAAAGAGATGCTCAATAAATTCTAGTTGGAGTAAAATTTGGAACTTTCCCCTTTTTATCATGCTTTTGCATTAACTGTTGCTGGTACCTATGGGAAGTACCAGTGGTCCCTTAGAATGAGCAAACACACTCTCCTAAAAATGCCAGTGATTCAGCAGCAGCACTTATTAACCCAATCCCACTTATTAACCCAGCACTTATTGGCCCAATCCCACAGAAGGGTCTTGTTATCAAAGAACTCTGAACAACACTATTCAATTATTGCTAGCTGTGAAGTGGCCATTACGACAGAAGGGTGTGATATTTTACAAAGAGAAATTAATTAACAGGAGCACTATACCTCAAGGAAAAACTGAGTGTCTTATCTTAGGAAAGGCTGAGTAAGTTGGGACTGTTCAACCTTGAGAAGAGAAGACTAAGGGGGGACCTAATTAATGTTTATAATTATCTTAAGCAGGGGATGCAGGGGGAATCAGCCAGCCCCTTTTCAGTGGTCTGGGGAGACAGGACAAGGGGCAATGGCTGCAAGTTGGAGCACAGGAAGTTCTGCACCAACATGCGGAGGAACTGTATCACAGTGAGGGTGACAGAGCCCTGGGACAGGCTGCCCAGGGAGGTGGTGGAGTCTCCTTCTCTGGAGATATTCAAGACCCATCTGGATGCCTATCTTAGTGAAATGTCCTAGGGAGCTGCTTTGGCAGGGGGTTGGACCCGATGATCTCTTGAGGTCCCTTCCAACCCCTACAATTCTATGATTCTATGATTTCCAAAGACTGGCCTGAAAGGAGAAACCCTAGGTTATTCCTAAGCAAACTGTGTAAAATGCCTCCAGCAACTCTTACCTTCTGATCATGGCTGTATGCTAAGATCCAATCTTCCTGCTTGGGGTGGAAGAGCAGACTGTGGATGTAGAAGTTCAGATGGTATTTTTGATAGGTGGCTCCTTCATCAGAACTGATTAATAAGCTGCTCTCAACTTATCCATGAAGAGGAGCATTTCTTCAGTTTCTGCAAAAGATGACCAAGGAGATTTGCTAGCAAGAACACCACCAGTTCTGTTTCTTCTGTAGAGAGAAAACTCAATACATCACATCTTAGCAATAATAACAAGAGAGCACATGCTGGGAAAGGAAAACCCAGGGTTTTTTCCTTTTAAGCATCTTCCTAGACTTTGAGCTCAGCCCCTGTTGGACAGAAAACTGGGGAGCTGCTGGTGAAAATTGAAGATGTACTTGCAGGAAACTTGACCAACAGTTTGTCAGCTTATGTCAGCTTTCCACAAAAAGAGTCACTGATTTGTTTTTACATCTCTAGTTAGAATCTCCAATTTTTGCAACACTGGAAGAAAATTACTGAGAATCTTGGTCTCAAATTCTTCTCAAATTTAAAATGTCAAGCCAGAAGCACTTACCTTGTATAACCACGTTAAAACTACTAAGGATATTTATATATACCTCAGCCTACTCAGTGCTTAGTATGGTTGAAAAAATTAACAAATTAATGTTGAGAGAGGTCTTCAAATCTTTAAACGGAAGATAGAGCACTCAAGAAAAGCACAAGTAGTGCACCAGAAACCAAAAACAGGCACAAAGAAACTGCACCATCACAATGAGCTGGACACCAGCAGGACAGCTTAAAGTAAGAAAGTGAGATTAAATGACCCTAACTGAAGTTTCTTTTGAAGGAGAGGTATTTTAAGCTCAAAATCTCAAGCTCAGGTGCAAAACTGATTAAGCACATAGTCTCTTATTAAAAAGTAACAGAACTAATTTCTAATCCTTGTTGCTACACCAATAAGCCATCAGAGATACGATCAAGGTTCAGTATAAGGGTTAAAAAATCAGGAGATGAAGAAAAAGAACAAAAATTATGTATAAACGCTAGCCAATCAACCCAAAAATACCACTGTGACTTTTAAACTTAACTCAGCATTTTGAGAGTTGGAGAGGTTCAGTTGTGGTCTGAGTCTCATTAGCAGGTGAGTTTGGACCATAAATGTAAGACACAGGACTAAGCATCCCCTAAAACATAAGAATACTCCAACTAGCTTTTTGGTATAAAGACTTACAAATTCAGAAGGTTAGTTACTGGCACAAGTTTACTTGAGGCTTAACCAAGCACGTGGGTTTGCTTCTGTGCCACAGAAGAAGAAATAGGCAGGTTCTGAGTTGCAGAAGGGAAGAAGGAGGCAAAGGATTCCCAATCTCTAACTAGCCATGTTCGGGGAGCGTGCAGATCTTCAGGGTGGCTCTTTTAAAACCCACTACACTGGCTGGCAGAGCCTGACTGCTTGAGGGCTTTTCAAACCCCTCTTGGCTCAACTACTTTATTTTCACTTATAGACAGCCCTCATGAAAAGTACATATTTCAGATAGCTATGCATAATGCTGTGGAACTTCACAGACTTTCTCAGTGCAACAAATAAGCCTTCATTTCACCAAGTCACATTTTTTCTCTAGAACATCATGCCACAGTTACTCTTCCTCTTTAGCTAGGCTGCTTAAATAAATAAATCTCAGTGCCTCTAGCGCTGTATCATTCATGTTTAAATTGTTAGTCTATGCATAACTGTTTTGTGCCTTCTGCATTTAATATCTCTGTCTCTCTTGCTTACATATCCACTTGTGTTCAGGATTATTAAATGCTGGGTGGAATTTACAGCCAGAGCAAAGCTCCATTTGTCATCAAAGTTTTGCTACGCTGGAATTAACTCAGTAGCACCTGCATACTGACTTATGAAGACAAACTAATGTGCTGGTTTTGGCAGGGGTAGAGTTGATGTTTTTCATAGCAGCTAGTACAGGGCTGTGTTGTTCCTTTCTGCTGAAAACAAGGATGTTTTTGTTGCTGCTGAGCAGGGCTTACACAGAGCCGAGGCCTTTGCTGCTTCACACACCACCCTACCAGCCAGGGGGCTGGGGCTGCACAAGGAGTCAGGAGGGTACTCAGCTGGGACAGCTGACCCCTGCTGACCAAGGGGATATCACATACCACATGACATCATGCTCAGCATATAAAGCTGGGAGAAGAAGGAGGAAGGGGGGTTGTTGGGAGTGAGGGTATTTGTTTTCCCAAGTACCCATTAGGCGTGATGGAGCCCTGCTTTCCTGGGGATGGCTGAACTCCTGCCTGCCCGTGGGGAGTGGGGAATGAATTCCTTGTCTTGCTTTGCTTGGGCACGGCTTTTGCTTTACCTGTTTAACTGCCTCTGTCTCAACTCATGAGTTTTCTCACTCTTATTCTTCTGATTCTCTCCTGCCTCAGCTGGGGGGAGTGAATGAGTGGCTGTGTTATGCTGAGTTATCAGCTTGGGTTGAATCATGACAATCCCTTTTTGGTGGCCAACATGGGGCTTGAAGGGTTTGAGCTAATGACAGATTTGATTGGAATGTGCTAGACTAAATTTATAGCTTGTTATTGCTGTTTAACTATTCATTAGCATGCTCCTGTGCTTGCCAAGGAGCCTGCTTGCTTTACTAGACAGTAGAGCCTCTCACTCGTTAGAGGCTGCTTTTTGCTTTCACTGCCTGCTGTAGGGCTGTGCTGCTGATCAGCTCCCTGTGCTGTGCCCGGGAGCATCCTGATAGCAGCCATGGTGATGCGCCTGGGCTGGCTGATGGCTGCAGCATCGCTGCTGTTTCTGTGCTGCTGGACTGGACAGGCTGGATCTTCTGTGTGAGCTTGAGCCAAAGGGACTGTGACCTGGGGATGAGTCCATGAGGGAGAAGGACACCCAAACTGTCTGCAGTTTGTGCCACAGCAGGTATTCCTCTGAAGGGATTGTGGCCCGAGGATGGGTCCATGCTGGAACAGGTAGGTACAACTTGAAGCATCTGTGGCTACAGGTAAGTCCCTGCTGCAGTAGGTGCACCCTGAAGCATCAATGGCTGTGCATGAGGTCATACTGGAGCACCTCGAAGCATGTGGCCATGATAAGCTCTCTGCTCAAGCACTCTGTTCTTTACATCTCATTTTTCATCCTGCAGCAGTTACTGGAAAGCTTTGGAAGTGTGGCTTTTGCACACAGCATTCAGCTGTGTGAAGGCTGCTGGTCAGAGATTCTGTAGTTTTTAAATACAATCACTTACAAAATGCCAGTGGATTTGTCTGCTTTTTCTTCTTCAATTCTGTGGTAAGCAGGGTGCTCCTATGATCAACTCAATGCATTTCTGCTCTTAACATGTGGAACCATACATCATACAACCAACAGACTGCCCAGAGAGGTGGTGGATGCCCCATCCCTGGAAGTGTTCAAGGCCAGGTTGGATGGGGCTCTGGGCAACCTTGTGTAGATCCAGGCCTGGAGGTTGGTGTCCCTGCTTGTGGCAGAGGGGTTGGAGCTCTATGATCCTTGGGGGTCCCTTCCAACCCATGCCATTCTATGATACTATGATTTGTACTGTAGCCTTCCTTGTGAAATTGTGTTCAAATTGTTGCCCACATTCTTTGCATTTTGGATTTTTGCAGGTGCCATAAATATTTCTACCTCATTTCATCTTCTCTGGGAAAATAGTCCTCACGTTCTTCAGAGTAGGCCCGATTTTTTCTGAGGTGCTTATATTGTGCTTAGTGCAGGGAGACTCACATATCCACACAGACCTGTGTGATTTGAATGACAATTAACTACTAAACAAGAACAATTTGAGAAAATGCACTTTTTCTAACTTTTCAAGTCTTTATACTGATGAAGACCTTTTTTCTGAGCAACACAAGAGTGAGAGTGAATGAAATGGAACAGTCTAAGAATAAGGCCTTACATTAGAGCCCATTCATCACTCTCCCCCTGCTTCCCAACTACAAAAAAAAACCCAACCCAAACCTAAAAAACCCCGAATAGGAAATTGTGATGAAAAAGTGCAAGAAACAAGGTAAGCACTGAAAACTCCTCAAAGTGTAAAATGAATTGGCAGGCAAAGCTGTCAGATTTTAGGATGGGCAACTTGCATATGCTAGTAAGTCTATGAAAGAAGCATCCCCTCTCTTGTCAGGAAGCAAAGCCCTCGGCCATTTGCTCAGCCAGTACCTGACTCACTTCTTCCCTGCAGCAATATCACGCATTCAGACTTCAGCCATATTTCTAGGACAAACTAGTATGTCCTCTCCCAGAGAGGTCCTACCAGCTTCCTTCAGACTCTCTTCCTATACTGGAATTCTGTCTTTCACAGGAACTCTCTCATTTCTACTAAAACTAGAACTCTGCAGTATCCTCAATTTTTGGACGCTCTGCACTCTGCTCCCCGGGGAGAAATGTTCCCTGACTAGAATAATCTGAGGTTATAAGACAAGTTTTTAAATGTCTTCAGGTGGAATGGGACAATGTGAAAGACATGCTGTTCCTTTGCTGCTTTTATGCTAACTTCTTTTGAGCCAGACTCTGCGTATGATTAGGTCCAGAGAGCTGGGAGCGCTTCAGAGTAGAGACAACGGATGTATCAGAATGCAATGACACTGCTGCAAACTTGGGACTTTGGGAGAGGCTATGAGTGTGGCAATAAACTTGACTAGGTTAGATATTCAACTCCAAGCTTGTCCATTAATGTTCAGGGACTTACAGGACTCCTGTGAGTGGAGTCTTTGGACATTCAAATGGGTAAAAATAGCATAAGGATTCCTTTTGGACTTTCTGTTTCAGTAGTGTCCTCTGAGTACTCCATTCTCTACATAAAATTGCTCTAACAATTATGTCCATGAAAGAAAAACTTACAAGGGAAGAGAGGAAAGAAGGAATAAATTCTGCATTTTGGTCTAAAGATGGGTATTCCAATGCAGGAGTGGATTGTATGCCTGCAGGCAGCGAAACACATTACATTATGAGTTGGCATATGTTAACTGACATGTGGGTCTGTGCTCACTCTTTGCTCTCAGAGAAGTTAGAGATCAGCAGGTTTACTGATCACCAGGGAATTCTTCTTCTTTGGCTCCTCTCTTAGCAGGTATTATTCATTCTTCTTACTAGCAGCTGCTGTAAGACCTCCCAGTTATGAAAAGAAATCACCTCTCTCCAGAAGCTGGGCTGCTGGTGTCTGCACAGAGCCACGCTTTCATACTTAGTATGCAGTGAGAGGTAACACAGAAAGCAGAGTCCTGGTGTGGCAGGTTCCCTCTTGCCTGCACACAGTGGATCACAGATTGTTCCACTGGATCTACTGGGCAGAAACCAGCAGGGTTGTATGGAAGAACTGGACGCCTCCTGAACAGCTTTGGGAAGCCCCACAGTGACCACCACTCCACAGACATTCTCTGGTCTCCACACATCCTTCTACCTCCCACAAGCTTTATTCCTGTGCTGTATGTAGGTCTATACTGTTTATGCTTCTAGTTGTTATTCTGTTCCTTCATCTTCTTAAATACGTGCATCATAATAAGTTATGGCATCACGCCACTTCTGGGGCACACATCCTCCTCCACTCCTGCTTCCCTGCTCTGTCAGCCCACCTCTGTTCTAAAGAACTGAGGTTGGGCACTGTAAGCAAACCCCTGAGCCTACCTGCCCTGATGTAGGGTTTGTATGCTCCTCTCAGGAGGAGCCGCATCCAAAGCATGCCAGCGTAGGCTCAAGTCCTCTCTCAAAGTTCTGAGCTCTTGCTCATGAACTCCTCATATAAAAAACCTTGTCTTCTTCTTATAATTAAATTCCTAGTGCCACATGGGGGAGCTTTCGCTGTGACTAAAGCTCATCACTTCCAGATCAAGAGAAAAGGTCAGCTCAGCAATACTCAGGACTTCACCCACTGGAAACTGTTCTGGAAAGGCTGGTTGACATATATAGTGCACACACAGTAATAAGAAAGTTGTTTGTTTTCAAAATGATCTTAGGTGGCAGTCATTGATTTTGCCTTGAAAAAGCAGCCAAACTCATAACTCTTAGGTCACAAGTCATGAACCATAGAAACTTCCAGTTGCCCTTAGCCTGGTAGATCAAATAAAATGAAAATTACTATATTTTAAAGGGATAAGCAAATGGGGATTAATTCCAGCCACCCACTAATAGGACAAATATACAACCACCTTGAGTTAACTTTACTCCTTGCTGTGCCATCTCTGGCTCCAAAGCCATCTTGACAGCTGAAGTAAAAGCAGCTGAAAGAGCAATCCAAAAGGCAGGGAATCCTTCTCATCATATTTGGCAAGTAGGTGGACCTGAAGTCTAGTTGGAAACCCTTAAGAACTCACCTCCCGAGTCATTCAGAAAATAAGCCCAAGGATATGAAAAGTATCAGGCATTTGGGGGTGGGGTGTTTGTTTGCATTTGTATGTTTGCATAAAACCAAATAAATAGTTTGGAAGCATCTTGTAAGCCTGAAAAAGGTGACTGACGTTCTGGACTGGCCACCTGGAAGGCAGATGAAGACAGTCGAGCCTTGAGCTGCACATTTTCACAGCCCGGTCGGGGTCCCCAGGCGAAGCCTGGCACTGCCTGTGTGCCGCGTACCCTGCAGGTTAGTAGCAGGCACCAAAGCGAGCAAAAGGAAGGGGTGCTGCTAGGCGGCGGTGCGGAGGGGAAAACGTGCGAGGGGAGGCGAGAGCACCGGGCGGGGGCCGCCCGTCGCCACCAGCCGCCGAGCGGGGCGGGGTCGGGCGGGCCCGGCCCCGGCCCCCATAAGAGGCGGGGGGCCGCGGTGGTGGCAACGGCGGCTGGAGCGGCAGCAGGAGGATGCAGGCGATACCCGGGGCGCAGGCGGCCAGGCCGTTCAAGCTGAGGAAGAGTTTCGGTAGGGGCAGCGGCGGCGGGGGCTGCGCGGCGGCGGGGGCTGCGCGCACGCGTAACGCTTCTCCTTTCTCCCGCGCAGCCACCCGGCTGGAAGAAGTGGCGGGGATCCGGGCGAAGTTCCCGACGAAGATCCCGGTGGGTCTCTCCTGTGCCGGGGGCTACGGCCGCTGGCTGGACGGAAGCGGGGGCGCCTCTCTGAGGTGTGGGGCGGGGTGGGAAGAGGGGAGTGTTTTAGGTTTAAGTGTGGCTCTCATTAACACAGGTGATTGTCGAGAGGTATCACCGGGAGAAGTACCTTCCTCTCTTGGACAAAACCAAGTTTCTCGTTCCCGAGGAGCTGACCATGACGCAGTTCATAACTATCATCAGGTAGGTAGCGAGCGCCCGTGGGCTTGCTGCTCTTCTCTGGGCAGGTATCTTCAGGTGCTGGCTGGGACATCTCGCTTTCTTATGTGGGGAGGAGGATGAAGGCACTAGTAATGGCTCTGCTCTCTTGCAAGCGTCTAAAGAAAATCAGCAGATGCTTTCTCGGGTGCATTTGGGAAAACAAAGTGATCTATGCTTTTTGGAGTCATAGAGACTTCTCTTCCCTGTAAGTGTAGTGAGTAAGGATTATATCGGGCTCCTCTTCTGCTTTCTTCTTGCCCGATGAACTTGGTACTGGGGCTTTGTGGTTCTGTTCTGCTTAGAGCTGTTGCTGCCTTGCTTTTTTTTACTACACCTCGTTGAATTTGCCTAGGCTTAAAGTAACTCCTGAACATCAGTGGTGTGGAATGTGCTCTAAAACTTGTTCTCTATGAAATATTGCAGGGAAGAAGTCTCCTAAAGCATTTAGTGATGTTTTCTTATAAAGTATGAAAGCAAAGTGCTTTGCAGCATACTTTTTTAAAATATGGAAAAGGTCTTTCTAGATGTTAACTTCTGTTAAAAGATGCTTTTGGCTCTTGGACAACTTATGTCCTGATACCTTATGTCCTGTCATCTATAATGTCTCTGAGAAGGACTCTTCTTTTGAAGTTAAACGAATGTAAAAGACCATGCTGGAATCCTTTCACAGCTGTGCTACAGAAGCTTTTGTTTTCTGCTCTGGTAATTGGGAACTGAAAGCCCAGGCTCAGTAGCACTCATGGTCTAACAATGTAAGCCTCCCCTCAGAGCAGGAGCCTTTCAGCTTCCAAGCACCCAGTTAACTTCCTCCTGATGAAGACGTTAAACCACACAAGGACTTGCCACAGCTTTTCTTGTGCATAGTTCATGCAACTGCTCTGCTAAATGTATTTCGTAGACTAAAGTTGAAACCACCTTAAATTTGTTAATACTTAATCCTCTATTTCTCCTCCCTTCTTCAATTAGAAGCAGGATGGCTCTAACTGCTACGCAAGCTTTCTACCTGCTGGTGAACAACAAAAGCCTAGCCAGTATGTCCTTGACAATGGCAGAAGTGTACAGGGACTACAAAGATGAAGATGGCTTTGTATATATGACATACGCTTCCCAGGAGATGTTTGGATGCGTTTTACCCACTGCTCAAAGGAAAGCTATAGAATGCCTTCAAAAAACTTAAGGTTTGGTCGGTGCTGTGCTGCAGTGAAGCAGCTGGCTGTGAGTCATGCCTGTGACATGAACAACCTCGGAGATGCTCCTTCCGATTACCGCTCTCTGGTGGGGAGTTATGACCCAAAAGCTGGCAGGACCAGCTTAAGGCAGAAATGGCAGTACACTTTTCCTAGATAATAATTTGGATATATATTTTTATATTTGAAGACACTATGGGGTTTTTTTGGAACTGCACCTCCACTTTTTTGAAATATTAGTCTTTGTTATGTAACTACTTTTAAGGTGCCTTAAAACCTGAGTCTAAGAGTAAAATAAAGAGTTTTTAAGTATTGAGTTGAATAATAGTTTTAATCTGAGGAAAGACTGTCAAAACCTGTCTAGGAGAAGGTCCTGTAATAACTCTGGAGATTTGAGCTTGTGCCTTTTCAGTGAAGCATTGCTTGCACAGTCACTGAACACTCAAATGGAATAACAAAGTTTAATTTGGGTCACACAGGAGAAAAGCATATGGTAAATGGCTCATTAAGCTAGATATGAGCTGCAAGATTAAGTGGACTGTACTAGTGCTAGAGCAGGGTTCAAATGCAGTCTTCAGTTTAAGACTTGGATAAACTACTGTCAGCTGTTACAGAAAGCACTGAGTAAGTGTGATACAGATGAGCTAATTATCTAAATGAAACTGCTAGCATAACCTGAAGGCAGATAGTATGACTTGATCTGTAGTTTAATTGTTCTTACTACTGAATTCTGCTAGTCTGATCTCTGTAGATAGTCATATCCATCCCCTACAGGCACCTGCCTGTCTGTTCCCCTGAAGGACTGAAGTGAACCTTATTTCAAGGATGGACAGAGCTATATTATATCTCTTGTGATTAAGAGGTATACCAGTGTCTTTAGAAGATGTTAATACTGCCATGTAGCGAGATGAAGACTCATCTAACACAGACCTGGTTCCTAATCATGCATTAAAGGAACACTTGACAAGAGGCTTAGCCTGAAGGATAGCTCAAGCTAGCTTGCCTGGCCTCCTCATGTGAGGAATGTATTGGCAAGCTGTAAATGTTCTGATTGTGCATAATCAATTTAAAACATCAGGTCACTTAAAAATCTGTCACAGTGTGCAGTTAATCAACCCCTGGCAGCCTCAGTTTAGGATGGTCAAATTTTTACAATATGACGCAATTCTCCTGCGCAGCACCAGACTGATTTGCAGAATGATTAATGTAGGAATTACTAGACTGCAAGGGAAGAGGTGTTGACAGTATTTAAATTATGCATAAGGAAGGAATGCATGTGTAACCTTTCTGCAGTGTTTCTCTTGTGCTAATAATCATTGGATGTAAAGCTCTGAGCAGCCCTGGGTTCAAGCTTCTAAAGCAAGGGGTTTAGAAGGGTACCTGCCTTATTGAAGATGGTGTTTGCCAGCTCATGTTTTGCTAGCTGAGGAACAAAGAAATCATTGACCTGACACTCAGTGGAAAGGCTAAGGTGGTAGTATAGGTTATGAAAACATGTGGGCTTTGGGATCCCAGAATCTGTTGCTTGGATGGATTTCACTTATGCTTGTAATGGAAACAGTTTCCATTGCACAAATTGAACTCAAACAGTAATTTGTTACCAGCCCTGAGGGAGGCAGAGACACCTGTTTGGCAGGAGCACCACGCAGCAATGTTGAACAGCTGTGGGAACCTTGGAGTGGGGGGGACAAGGGGAAGTCTTGCTGTGCTCAAGCTCTTTTGCCAGCTTGAGAGCTGGGCTAGTATTTTGCTTCATTGGCTTTTCTGTTTCTCTTCCTGTCTTGTGTGATTCTCTGTACACAGAGGAAAGCATTATGGATTTCTTGGCTGGAGCAATTTTGTGTCTTGACAGCCAGATTCCTTTGGTTTCTAATGTAGTGGCTGAGCTGTAAGTGTTGATCCCTCCAGCACTTACTGACATTAGGCTATGGTGTCTAATAGGCTGAGTCACAGATCCAGCCAAAAAAGTTACACAAGGAGAAGGTCAGTTGCAGGTAAAGAGCATTGTTATAAACCTGTTTAAACTGGCCTGCTGAACCAAGAGAAGTCCTGTGATCTGAGAAAAGCTTCATCATTGGGTAGTTTAGACCTGCTCTTTTACTAGGTATTAAAACAGGATTAACCATCAAAGACAGTTTTCAGAACATATTAAAATAATAAAGTAGGAGTTAGATGCCCAAATAATTCAGTTATGCTTCTACTGGAGTTGCTTTGATAGCTTTGGGTTAAACCTATTGTCTTAAGTGCAGGGAACAAGAAGGACTGGAGAAGAAGCAAACAAGAGAAACTTTGCTCTGGCATAAGCAACTGAGATAACCGTAGCTGCTGTTTGAAGAGCTAACATTTGCTTGAGTAAATACCTATTGATCAGAGACATGTACATATTTTTTGTAATGAAGGACACCATGCTGTGGTAAATAAACCTTATAATTCTTTCCAACATACCCCCAAAGTAAAAAGGGAAGGCAGGGGTAACACTTTTACAAAAGTATCTTAATTTCTGAATTGTTATAAGGCCTTGTGTTCTCTAATATTCATAATATATACTAGAAAGAAGAAAACATTCTGAGGAGACTTCTGTTTCTGCCATGGACTACCAACTAAATCCTGGAAGGTGCTTTGGCTTCAAAGCACTTGTAGATGTGCACGCTGCTGAAATAACTTGCTAGATTGTGTTCACAGCACTCAGCCCCACTGTGTCCCATCTTCAAATATAAAACCAATTGAACTGGAAGGACACTGAACTGAAGTGTATGATGAAGGCTGAAATTGCCCTTTTTGTTGAGATCCTCTTTGATTCTTGGGTAAAATAGGGTACTGGGGTACTGGAGGAGTTGCAACTTTAACATAGCCAGCTGGAATCACAGGGCGAGAAAGATAAGCTCTATTTTATAACTTCACCAAGGTAATAAAAAAGCTCTATAATAACACCAGTGGGGCTTTTAAAAGGGAAATACAAAAGCAGCTGAAATATGAGGGAGCAATTTTGCTGCACAAAAATGGTGTTTTAATGAAGTATGCCATTCTTATCTGTAATGTGTGCTGGCATGGTTACTGTTCTGGAAGCAGAGGAGTTTTCTTCTTTTCAAAAGACCTTACTTAATAAGCAAATGTCCCTCCTGAAGTGCATACTGTGGGCAGTATGCAGTCCGAATGCTCATGAGCAACTGGAGAAGAACACAATAACAATTAAAACCCCAAGCAAACAACACCTATAAACTCTTGGATTTGGTCAAAAGAGACTTCCAATGTGTTTGAATTTTAAATTAGTACAAATCAATTTTTTCTGTGCTTGTGAAGACTGTCTGAACCTTCCCTGCCACAGCTGGTATCCTACAGCCATCTACAAACTGTACAGCACTTTATGGAGTGTAAATTGTCATTTGTTGCTGCAAGGCAAATGTGATAACCTCAGCTTGGGCTTCAGTGCACAAGTAACAGCAGGAGCTTTCCAAACTGTTTGCATTGAAAAATTACTTAACATCATGTGCAGGTAGAATAAATAAATGAAGGGGGATATTAGTCTTCTCACTCAAGTACTGTAGGCAGCAAGTCTTGTGATCTTAGATGGGCTTCTTATCATTTTACTGTGCTAACTACTTCCAGATGGTAGTAGCTTCAGGGTAAAAATATTAAAGATGCACTGTTAAGCATGCTAAGTGACATACTGCATCCTCTTCAAATGAGGGGTTTTGTTTATGTAATATACAGTAAGTTAAGAAGGTTAAACTAGTTGGGCAGAATGTAACCTTTAGCATCAAATAGCAGTGCTGTATTCCCCTTTCTCAAAAGCTTTTATAGAACTACAGGGAAAACCCCCAAAAGACATTCTCTACGAGAGAAACCATTTTTAGAACACTGAATTTTAGGCTGGACTATGGGGTAATGAAAGGGAGGGTTTCTGTGGAAAACTTCCAAAGGATACCTAAAAGGTGATTGAGAAATGTGATTTCATATATATTACAGTGTAACCTATGTACAGAACTATGAATGGCATACATGTTGCCCTTAAGGACTGCTGTTCCAGAAAGCTTTCTAGTCAGCTCTCACAAATCTTTAATATCATATTTTTTTATAAGGTTTTGAATCATCATGTCAAATTCTACTCAAAAATCTGCTTATAGATTTGTGCCTAATGTCTTTTGTGTTCCTAAGATGCTTTGTAATGGTAGCTGTACCCACTTTTTTCTCCTGATGTTTTTAGGTTGTTTAAGAGCACAAGTTCCTTGTTACTACACAGTCTGCAACATGCAGAGGCAGGTAGATCCTGTAATAATCTGATCCTACTTTAGAGGAACGTGAATATAAACTTAATGATTGTGGCTGATGCCCCTAAGGCTCCCCTCCAGCAAGTCATCATTGAATAACTCCCTGCCTCTGTGTTTTCCACCTGATGCCTCTTGTGACTGTAATGTTCCTCTGGCACACAACTGCAGCAGTGCAGTCCAGGTGGATTTTGAAGAACATATAGTAAGAGTTGATGTTAGAGCAGCACAGTCCCTTCCCTCTGAGCAGCAGACCCTCAAGAGGGTATATGCCTGGGTGGGTGCACATGGAGTTTCCAGAGCAGGCAGGGTCTGAGGAGGGGCTGCTTAAGCTACTCAACACTTACATCATGTCCAGCCGGGACTGTAAAGGGCCTTTATGAGGCTGCTTATGATTTGTTGCAGGGTGGGCTTGGCCAGTGCTGTTTACTTTTGTGAACACTTGAGGATCCTGGCTTCGCTTTCTTTCTGTGTGTAATGGCATGGTCTGGATCCTAATTGGACCATCAGTCCAAGCCTGTTATATGTCAGCTGTTATATGTCAGGCAAGAAGGCTATCAACTGCATGGTCCTTGAGATGTAAAAAGAGCCAGGTTCATCTGCCATTGATCAAAAGATCACTGGTAGACTCAAAGCTTATTTCCCGCTCTCAAGAAAAGAGCCAAGACTTTGGGGCTTCCCAGATGGATTTGCAAGGAAATCTTAAGGTCAGCCAACCAGTGGGTGAGGAGAGAGAATGGTTTGGGGCAGGGGGTTAAGCATGTGCATCAGTGCTTCCACCCAAAGCAGCTGCAGCCACGTATTTGTCAAAAGCCTGCCTGTGACTGACTGGAAAACCTGAGCCTCGGTATGACCTCACTAAGGCAGCTATTACACCCATTAGCTCACAAGGAGAAGTTATGAGAAAGAAAACATGCACACATGTGCTCACAGATGGAAGGTGGATATATCTGTTTCCTGAATAAAAAGCAAACTCTTGTCATTGGGAAAAAAAAAATGACACAAGAGGGTGCTAAAAGGAGGACAGAGCATGTAAAGAAATTCTATTCTTGGTGCTGGCATTACTTCACAAGGTAACTTGGCCCTTAGTCTGAGATCTTAAAAACTTAATGTCAGTGATAGATATGAGTGTGGTCTTTGACCCTCCTACCCACAGCTGCATCTGTGCTCCTAAATTAAAAGTCAGATAGTGATAAGAGTTGCATATTTGAATACTGACTGGCTGAGGAAGAGCAACTCACTTCCCAGCAGCTTTTGTCATCAAGAAAATAAGAGAGCTATCAATAGGAAAAACAGCTGCTTTGCTACAGGTGAGGGTGGGATCACCAGCTTAGTGCAGACACATCTGTGCTGTCTAGACTGTCGGGATAACCCAAGCATTTCAGGGGTTATGAAGATAACTTTGCTGTTCAAAACTACTGGCTCTGTTATAAACCTGTCCAGACTGTCAAGGGAGGCTGCAGGAGAAATACTGTATTTTCCTCGGAGGCAACTGGATTCGGTTTAGCCCTCAGCTCTTTCCAGCCATCCTTGTGCTCACTGACTTTCATTCCCAGTCTTTTTTTGGAAAGGAACCAGGCCTTCTGTGTTTGCAGAACCTGGGCACAGATGCTGAGATTGCTGAAAACTATAAATAATATGCCCTTAGTTGCCATGTAACAGCCTTGTATGAGAATTTGCAGCTGTTCTGTTATTGTAATTCAGCTTGTGTTGGAGCCCCAAAATTTGGCAATGCCTTGGTCTCTCTTGGGCTTCTAAGCCTCTGTCAGGTCTGGAGCAGCAGCTTAAACGGGATGGCTGAGCCTGTTGCTGCTATTTAGGGAGCTTCTCCTGTTCCGGTGAATTTGGTTGAGACACAAAGGTGTGACATCCTGTCTTAAATCAGCTGAAGAACAGCTGTGTGTTTTAGCCTTGCTAATCAGCGTGAGCTATTCTTGCTACAGGGCACAACAAGGTAGATTAATGCAGCAGCTTAATTTCATGCCCCAGCTCATCCTGCTGATGTTACCACAGGAGGAGGAGGATGCCTCAGGTGAGGCAGGCCGGTGAGAGGTGACAATCTCCAGGAAGGGAGTGGGGGGACTCGTTACAAGAAACTGAGGGGAAACTGCTGCTGATAGGTAGATTTTGAAGATGATATGGGTCTGCAGGGTAGGCCATGTCCAGACCTTAAAGGAAGATTTCTTTTGGTTCTGACACTGAAGGAAGCTGGCCCTTTAGGCAAGATCAGTGCTGTGTGCTGCACAGAGGAGCATCCTTTATAGTTCAGTGGGTAAAGAGTGAGGGATTCCCTATTCTCCATGAAAAAGGTAAGCCATGCTGTGTACCCCTGGTAGCTCCTGTCTCCCTGGACCCAGCACAGAAAACGAGCTTTCTGCAGCTAGAAGCTAAGGCCTTTGTAGGTAAATCCCAGAGTGACAGCAGAGGTGTGTGGCTAAGGGGCTTCAATCCAAGTCCCAAACTAGACCCTCAGCGTACTCTTCCTTTCTGAAAGTAACTACCCAACTACAAGATCTGTGAGAGGCCTCAGTTTTACTAGTGGAAAATTTAGGCAAAACCCTATAAAATAAATGAAGCAATTCCAGTAGAAACTGGAGCATGCACTGAAGTTGCTGCCTGGAGCCCTAAAGGCTGCAGAGCTAAAGCTACCATGTTACAGCTTATGAGAGGAAGCACTTAACCCATGGGAGGAGAAGAGGAGAAGGAAAGGTCAAGCACTGTAACAGACATGAAAGGTTTTATGTTTAATTTCCTGGAAAGTTTTTCTTCCAAGGATGGTTTTGCCAAGTATTTTGTTTCCCAACTCAAACTGCAGTACGTTCCCCCGTTAGATTGATTTTACTTACACTGGTTTGTTGGAAATGAAAGCCCAAATCTCAATTTTTTGATGAGGAAAAAGATGAGTTTAACAAAGTGCTTGTTGGCTGTTAGGTTACACCTGTGGGATTGTCGTCACAATTTGCAGTATGTCTGGGAAGAGGTACTCAGGTAGTGCTGAAAAGCCATAGTAGGGGTTATTCTTTTCTGGACATGTCTCCTCATTTTAAAATGAGGTGGAGTTTTCTGCTACTCCTCAGCATATAAAGTTTTGTGCTTTGTGGGGTTTTTTTGGATGTGTTTTGGTTACATATAAATGAGATCTGCACACTTTTGGTCAGGCTATGTTTTATGATAGTGAATGATTTGTTAGCTGCAGTACTGCATAACAAGCTATGGGGGAGTACCTGTATGTCACATTACAAAAAGCAGAGTGTGAGTGCAGCAAGGAGCAGTTTACCAGCACATGGAGGAAATAAATCTATAATAATTCATAATTAATAATTCATGCCTAAGATCCAGAGCTGGCCAACAGTAATTTGCAGGGTGGACACCCTGCATGTATTTTCATCAAAGAGAATGAGAAACTTAAGGAGGTGAGCAGCTACAAAAGATGTACTTTATCAAAAAGTATCTCCAAAAGTGCTGTGAACAGCAGAGTTCTTACAGGCTGAGGGAGGCTGTGATGCCTTTTTCAGCGCTTTCTCATAAAGCACCTCTTGAAACAATAGTGACTTCAGGATTGTAGATTAGTACTTGCATAAAGCTGAAGAAATATGTTTTGGTTCTGATTTGGAATAAGCCCATCTTAAAGTTAGTCTTGGTCTAGTTCTGGGACACTAGAGGGAATAAATCAGATGAGTAACAAAAAAGAAATTCTACAGTAGGCCAGAATTCAAGTCTCAGACAGATCTCAGTGCTCAGACTGTAAGTGTCTTTCCAATTAATGAATCTGGCCCAGTTTGTGTTTCACTAAATTTAAACAGAGAATACATGACCAGTTATTCCAACAGGGCTCTGAACCAAACATGCTAAATCTAATCAGCCTAACACCTTATATTAGAGTTGCTACTATGCCTGAATACTTAGGTCTGTCAGTGAATGAATTAGTAATAAAAAAATGTGCCCAAAATCAAACTTAATGATACTTTTATTTGTACACATTTTCTTATTTCTGTCATATCCTCAAGAATGTTCAGCACCAGTTTTTGCTCCAGAATAAATTGCTGGAGATGTGTTTATTTAATTTTGGCTATTAAGTATTAGCTAAGGACTTTATACAGAGCTTTTAAAAAAAAAATATTGGAAAGAGATGTTATCTTTGTAACAACTTCTTGATTACTTTACACCAGAAGTCATGATTGCATTGCAAGAGAACACAAGGGAAATCTATACGTGCTGGAGATGTTTCTCCTGACTAAAATTTCAATCATCTCCTTGACGTCATGGAACTTTACAAAGGATTAATCAATGTCAGCTCCTGCCTTGTTCGTCTTAACACTGTTTGCTTCACATCTGGGTTTAATCTCTGGTTAAACAAATCAAAATTTATCGAGTTTACCACACAAATTGAGAAGCTGCTTCTCTTATCTCCTTGTCTGCATATGAAATATTGGCTAATAGAGTTGGTGCTCATCTCACGCCCTTATTCCCTATGCCTTCTAAACAAAGACAGACACAAATTGAAAGGCAGAAAAATTCCATGTGGTAGCTAGTCCTGTGTATTTTGTGGGGTTTTGCATTAAGAAACAAAAAAATGTTGGCAAAGATTTTACAGGAAGTGTGAAGTGGGCTCTCAATTCAAGATGCAGAGTTCTTCATCTGGACAGGAATAATCAGCTACACAAATACCAGATGGAAAACAACTGGCTGGTGGCATTTCTTAAAGGAGTCCATGGGATATACTGAGTCACAAGCTAAGCATGAGTCAACACTATCATGCTGTTGTGAAAAAAGCAAACACCACACTGGGATTTCTTGCAGGAGCAGAGCCTGCAAGATGTGTGAAATAAGCCTTCTGTGATACTCAACAATGGTAGGGATTTAGCTGAATATATTGTGTGGAATTTAGGCACTGCACTCCAAGAAGTGTATGAGCTACCTGAGACTGGAGAGAGTAATAACAATTAGTAGAGATTTAGACTGTGTCCTATGACAAAATATCCAAGAACTGAGGTAGTTTTGCCTCAAGAAGAAAAGGCTGGGAAAGGTCCATGATATTCCTCACAAATTAAAGGAGGGGGAAGAATCTTTTCCTCTTGTTTACATTGGCTATTATGAGAGGTAATGGGCTTAACTTGCAGCAAGAAAAAGCTAGGAGAGCTTCCTAATGAAAAATGGTGATGAAATGCTGTGATGACTTGCCTTGAAAATTGTGGAGTGTCCATCTCTGGAAGATGAGTCTAAATTAACCTTGCCATGAGGCAAGGGGAAGATTTCTGGAGGCCCTTTCCCAGTCCTTGTTTCCTTCGATTCTATGTTTTCTATTAAATCATCTTTGTTCCTGGGACAAAAAGAACCCCGTTTTTCTTGGTAATGAAAGTTCTTAGATTACACTGCTGAAACACACTCAGTAGTGTAATCACAACGAAGGGGATACAGAACTGTGGAGGGCATATGGGATCTTCTTATATTATATTTTCTCTGACTTGCAACAATGACACAATCAAGGTTCCCACTCAGATACTTCTGCATGTCTGGAGCAAAATTTAAGAGGAGTGCCTGAAAAAATGTTTCTGACACCTTGAACTCAACTCCTACTGTTATGTCCAGCCCCTCTATGCCAAACTGACAAACCATATTTAAACCGGAATGTTATTACCAATGTGCCACAGATCGACTATGTATTAGAAAAGGGCTTTCTAGACCCTGCCTACCTTCCCATACTGTGTTTCACCTGAAATATGGAACCTCTTTGCCTGGATTCTAAAAACATTTAGGAAGAAACACAACCACCCAATTGCAATCAAAGTAACAGTGCTTACTGAGATGTACCAAACTGTTAATATTTTACAGGGCAACAGACAGGGAGTGAATTCATGAGCAGCACAGATTATCTACACAGTTTTCATTAAAAAAAATCAACCTCCTCCACTGTCCTCCCAGACCTCCACAACCCTGTTTTCTCTCTTGTTTGGTATCTGCCTAGTACCTCAACTACATTATATATCATTACATTTCCCCTCACTTTTTTATTTCTAAGAGGAATTTCATGCCGCTACTTGTCATAAGGCAGAGACAGACAGGGTGGGTCAAGTTATATTCCACGTCTGTTTGCCTCTGTCTGCACCTCTGCCTAAACACTCACTGCAGTCCCTAGGCTGATAACACACATGCTAACGATAACTACTTTGCTCTTTAAGCATCGCCTACTTGCCACACACAAAAGCTGTCCGGGCTACCTGACTTTCATGCAGTTACTCCTACAGAGCTGCTTTCAGGAGGTTTAGAGAGATGCAAGCGCATGGCCGTGGTTTCAAAACAGCGTGAGGGGATTTAAATCCATCTTGCTGCTGAAAGGTTTAATGCTTGAAACTACCAATCTGACAAATTCCAGGTCCATGATACAGCTGTTCCCATGAGGTCAGCAGAGCCCCTACAACTGGGGAAATATCTTTGATCATTTGGCCACTCATGCAAGTGAATCCTACAATTAATGTAAGTATTATACCCCCATGAAAGAAATGGAGAATGAAACGATGCTGTGGCTTTCCTAGTGTCAAATGGCAATTGCTGCTGCTGGACCATAAAAGGATCATTGTTGCTATCACTTAAGACACTTGGAAACTCAGAAAGGGTAACTGAAAGCTAATATTGTGACAGTATTTTGAAAGAGTCAATGAATCAGCAAAGGTAAACACAAACCTTCCAGCCTGACATATCAAGGTAGGGCATATCAAGGACTTAATTAACTGAGAGCTTAAAAGGAGATCAATATTGATGCTGCCATGTGCTTACTGAAAATATGTCTTGTCTATCAAAATAGTAAGTTAGAATTAAACAGGTATTGGTATTAACATGCTAAGACTTCCACTTAATCTGTCAGGTATCTGCCTTGATATTGCACAGCACTTTGACTAATGGAGCTAGAAAATACACTAGTTTATAGGCAGATCTCAAAAAATCTCATGTAAATTGGGAAATTATCACCAAGTAGCTGTACTTGTAGTTCAGTTCTGTACAGCCATGGTTCTAGCCCTATTCTACTTTTAGCACAGCATTTTAACTAATTATCTGGAAGAAAAACAAATCAATCTTCCCCACTGTAAATTTGTCCCTGATAAAGCCTGCGGATGTCTCAAAGAACAATCATAAAAAGTGAAGGGCAGGACACTGCCACTGCTGATGTGAAGGTGAGCACATGCAGTGGTAGCAACAGCCACATTTAAGGTCTGACTAGAGCTATAATTACGGAAGATTATGCTTAGCCTTGTCTTGTAGAAGAACATGAGAATAACCATGTTATGGTAGCCACCATGTGTCGCCAACCATCAAAAAAGGCTAATACAATCCTGGGACATGTATACAGGCAAAATCATTGTAACCCTACTTCTGCACCTGGCACTGGAATGACTGCTGCTGTGTCCAGTCTAATTAATACAATTCAGGATTGATGTTGCAACTTGAAGAAAGTTCAAAGAATTGCCAAGAGAATGATTCAAGTGTTAGGAAAAAAACCCCAGCCAAATATAAAGAGAGAGAGATACAAGGAAGTCAATTTATTTACTTTATGTAGGACACGGATAATAGATGGCTAAACCACTCTTTGTAAATCCGTAATAATTTAGGCAGGAAGACCTGATAATGGGTTCTTCAGTCCAGCAGATAAATGTATGACAAGGTCCAGTAGATAGGAACTGGTACTAAATGAAGCAAGACTGTATGCAGAGATATTCTTCTGTTTAGTGAAGGTAATGAACACAGGAACAATCTATTAAAGGTAACAGTGATTTTTCTCTCTCTAGAGATTTTTAAACCAAGATTGAATGTTTTTTGAAAAGTGGTCTTTAATTCAAACCCTCAGTTAATATTAATTAACTCTTACAGCTCTTCTATGGTAAGATGACAGAACTGTTGAAGACCTTGTATTATGTTTTCATCTATGTGGAAACTAGCAAGAAGAAAATGGAAGTAGAAGATCAGGAAAAGGGAGAAAAAAATAGAAGAATTAAAATAAATACAGTTTTATTGTATTTATTTAGGTTCTTTAAATGCTTGTTTATAAGGTCACTATATCCACTGCAGTTTTAATGGTATCTTTCATTCCCTTTCTTTAGCCAACATGCAACATTAAAACACAACGTCAAGGAGCAGAAAGGGTTCAAGCACATGGCTGGCTGCATCAGACAGGTCCACTGTTTGTGTCCTCTTGGAATAATCTGAGCTATGACTTGGCATTCTTTTCTAGTCATGGCCCCAGAGGGAGACTATCACTCTCCTACTGCCCAGATACAACCACATTTGAAAGCTAAAAGGGGGAAAAAAAGAATAGCTTGTCTTCAAGTTTTAGGGTGACCTTGGGGTCACACAGAACCGAGCATATGTCATTAAACATTTGTTTTCCATTGCCAGCTCCAGAGAGCAGGACTGACATGGCATGGAAAAATACAGACAAATTGAAGGGAGATATTTTATATTTTTCCTACTTAACAGCCTGTGGCTGCTCAGATGTGAAATAATGGTCCAAGTGTTGATTTCATACAAAGAGTAAAACATACTACTTTTCTGTAAAATGATTTCTCATTCAAAAAAACCAGCAAATATAAACTGTCCAAGGGAAAATGTAGCCTTTTTCCATTCATGAATACTGTCATTATGGTCTTATCACTGCCATGCTCTTTATTGCCCTTTAAACATACAAGTCCACACATAACCACAACAGAATCACAAGGTTGGAAAAGACCTGTAAGATCATGAAATCCAACTGTTCCCGTCCTATGCTAAATCACATCCCTAAGTACCTCATCTACTTGTCTTTTAAACACATCCAGGGATGATGACTCAACCCTCTCCCTGGGCAGCCTGTTCCAGGCCCCAAAAACTCTTTCAGGGAAAAATGTTATCCTAACATCTAATCTGACCCTGCCCTGGCACAGCTTTGTGCCATTTCCCCTTGTCCTATCTCCTGTCACTTGGCTGAAGAGACCATTGCCCACCTCTCTACAACCTCCCTTCAGGTAATTGTAGGAGGCGACAAGGTCTCCCCTCAGCCTCCTCTTCTCCAGGCTAAACATCCCCAGCTCCCTCAGCCGTTCCTCATAGGATTTGCCCTCCAGCCCCTTCACCAGTCTCGTTGCCCTTCTCTGGACTCACTTGAGGACCTCAATGTCCTTCTTATGGTGAGGAGCCCAGAACTGGATACAGTACTCGAGGTGCAGCCTCACCAATGCTGAGTACAGGGGCACACCCACCTCTCTAGACCTACTGGCCACACTATTTTTGATACAGGCCTGGATGCCATTGGCTTTCCTGGCCACACTGCAGACTCATATTCATCCTGCAGTCAATCAACACGCCCAGGTCCTTCTCTGCCTGACAGCTCTCCAGCCAATCTCCCCCAAGCCTGTAGTGCTGCATGGGGTTGTTACTTCCCATGCACAGCACTCTGCACTTGGCATTGTTAAACTTCATCCCATTGGTCTCAGTAATATGCTCTGTTCCTTTTTCTCTGACAATTTCAGCGTGGCCAAGTCTTATCATTGCATTTCATGAACTCCTCACAAGCCATAGCACCATCAGCTGGAACAGAGGAGCATTAACCTGATCCTTTCACAGAAGGAAGACTAAGGGATTAAAAAACAGGTACTATGCTTTGATGCTCACAATGCAAGAGTGTCTCTTGCATCCCTAGAAAACACCGCTCATTTAGTATAGTTATCTCACAGATACTGTCATTTAGAAGATACACAAAATGGAGTAATGTAGATATAAACTCTCTTCAACTACAATTCCTCACATCATAATTCCTTAACATCTGTTGTGTTCCTGCCTACAGTTTTCATTTTATAATACTCTTGCTACATTCAAACACATATTGCTCCCTGATGGCACTGCATTCCCCAAAGTGGAGACAGTGGCACAAAAACCTGAACTAGTTAAGAGTGCAACAAACACCAGTCTCACCTGCTCTTACAACCTCAGCCCCAGCAATGAATCAGTGGAATAGTTCCCTGCTCCCTGCCCCTCTGAGTCCTAAAGCTGATCTGCTGTCACACACAGCTCAGTTCCTACCTGTCACCTTTTCTCTTTCCTGAATCTTCTGGATAACTCCCAGCTGCCCCTGCCTGCCTATGCACAGGAACTTTGCTCTGCTTTCAAAGCTATATGCTTTCATGGAGCCATGGCAGAAAATGTAAGGCAGCTTTAACCAAAAAGTAGTATATGCTTTGTAGTCCTGTATTTTTTAACTAGTCTGTAAACTCAAAGATTAAAACTGGAAGATTAAAGTTTGCTTTGGTTTGCCCTCTGTGTATGAGACATCAAATCTCACTACACTGTATTAGCCACAGCTGCTATTCCTGGCTTTATTCCACCCTCAAAACGTTTTCTGTCTTGAGCCGTATGTTTCATATATAGTTATTTAAAGTGTTTCACTAGCTAAGCCTGTTGCGATGAATCATCCCTCCTGCAAAGGTGTTGTGGGATATGTGGCAGAGTAACAAGAACATTAACTTGGTTACATAGCATAAATAAAATCCTGTGTGTCAGCTGCACGTTGCTGTGAGAGAAAAAGTGACTCAGATTAAAAGAAATCCTAACTAAGGTGCAATGGGCTTTCCTAACCTAGATTACCTAAGAGGCAGGGAAGATAGATCTTTAAGCTATAATAGAATTTGCCTGGGTTTGTGAACATCCAGGAGATGTTTTCTAAACATCCAAGACCTTTCCTAAACAGTTTTGAAATGTGTACCTTTAATGCTACTTGTTCAAAGCAAAAATTCTTGTGGATTTCAAACATGGACAAACTAAAAATAATGTTTTGTTTGAAAAAAAATGTAGTTACTAAGGGAAAAAAAGAAGAAAATAAGATATGTCTCTGACTGAAAACAAATCTGCCAGATTTAACCATGTTCCAGCAAAATGGGTCCACTTTCAGTGAGCCACATAGATGAAAATTACACACACATGCCCTCCAATAAACTGTCATTCTTACCATGCTTTTCAGGGATTATTTTGCCCCACAGTAGCTAAGACAGACACTTTGTGATCCAGAATCTCTGATCCAGTCAAACCAGGTTCTAGGCAAGCCTGATGGGTAGGTTTGAACAACAGTCAAAGTCCTTAGGTGCTGCAAGTGCTCAGGATACAGGCCAGTCCCTGGATTTAAGAACAGCTGGCTCTCTCACTGATGCCTGTTTTCCCACAGTCCTGAATGCCAAACATTGAATTTGTCCCAGGGAAAAAAAATAAAGTGAGGGTTTTTTTCAGCTGAGATCTATGATAAATAATGGATTCTCCTGCAGCACAACTGGAATAGACCTCTCAATGCACAATGCCACATCTATTTTTGGAAAAGCACAGAAGGAGCCAGTTGAGTGATCTCACTGGCTAGTAATTTCTTTGAAATACTTTATCACATACATGAAAATACACTGCATTACATCACTTCAGAAGTCATCCTTGGTTTCTTTTTCTTTTTAATTAAGTTATCGTATATTTCTTGAAGTTTAAGCTTCAGTACACGTGACTTTGTGGCATTGTAGACACCATTGGAAATCAACTCTTTTTGTACCTACATACCTGTGTAGCTGTATGCAAATGCAGCACTGGAAAAGTTGTTTATATGTACGTAGTATTTAGAGGTTGATCCACAGGTATTTAAGAATGACAGGAGAATTTCAGCCTCTTCATCTCCAACACACATACAGACATTCACATGTGAAATCTCTATCACGTATGGGATAATAAAGTCTTCCACACTTAAATTAGTGGTACTTAAATAAGAAACCTACAAACCCAAATCAAGTATTAATGCAGATTGCTAGATTGTGAAGTGTTTCACAACAGATACAAATGTGGGAGATCTAACATTTTTGCAGTCCTCCTTCAGGTGCAGCTGAGGAATGTTCAATCTCAACCACAGCCATACTAGGATAGCGTCAGGTATGCACCTTCAGTGCAGAAACAGTTCTGTAAGTTAGAGGCTTAGACATATAACTCACAGGACTGATGCATTCTTGCATGCCGTCCATTCATTTAATACTGTACAGAATAAACACACATCTTGATTGTTCATGGAATTAGGGCTGGGGTGAGTTCTGATCGGTTGGATATCCCTCCTGCTTCCTTTTACACATTTCTATCATTTGATCCTCCCTTTTTTCACCTTTTCTGGAGCAGAACCTAAAATACATTGAGACACAATGGTGTTCCTAGACCACTAAAAAGGTGAGTAGCGGTAAGTTTATAGTCATCCTTATGAATCAAAGTTTGTGGGCTTCTATGTTTGTACCATTCCTTTCTGACCATCTGTCACCCATTGCAGAGGGTCCCATTAATAGGCCTATAGCCAGGTTTCATTGCCAATACAATTTTCAAGTTGCTTTTGGGTGATTTCAGGAATGCTGCCAAGGTACCCAAGTGCTATGTTTGACTTAGTCACTGGTTAACGTGAGGACCTACTGGTCCCCCTCTTACAGTTTTTGTTTAGTTTATTCAATTTCTTTCTAATGAGGACATTACTGCTGATCTCTGCTGCTGGGAGATCTGCTACTGAAATCTATTAAAGCTGAAACTGATTGCAAGTCAGAAGTTAATCTCACTGCAATTGTTTGCGCCACGGTTACGGTAGCCTGTCAAACAAGCAAACACTCCAGAAAATCCCCATCCTAAATGAGATAAGAAGGTATGGCATAATATAACACATCAGGTAAAATATGCTTGTACCTGCCATGTCTGATGATTCCCAGTGGCACTCTGAATAGGGAAGCGCAGGTGGTGTTCATCTGTTCTAAGCGTAGTTGTGCATCACTGGTGAACGGACTCTTCTTAGGTATCAGGTCTCTAGAACACAAAGAAAATGTGGGTAAGACAAATACTGTGAACTCCCCTTCACACAGGCAGTGTAAATTTCCAAGTTTCAGCTTGGAAGGATATAAATGTACAATGTCCTTTAATCTTTATGCACTTGGAATGTGCACATCTACACATAATCTCCTGGGCTGCTTATAGCTTATTTATAGCTACAGTGGGTACTTTCCAGTGAATCCATTACTTAGTTCTCTAGAAATGAGGAGAAATGGAGCAGGCTGAAAACTCAGCTTTAAAACAGTCAAAATTACTTAAAGGAGATTGACATAAGAAAAAAAAAAATCAATTTCTTCATTAAGCTTAGAAGGATTCAGAACAATGTGTTTGAAAATCTCTGAAGCCACATTTCAATTCTGGAAATATTAATAGACAGGGAATTGAAAGAGGCACAGATCTTACACAGAATTAGAAACCATGACTGTAAGGAAAACTCATACTCCTGTTCAGTGGCCTACATGAAGACAAAATTCGGTGAAAAATTGGGATTGGACCACTACAACCTATGAGTTCTTCTTGCCAGTCTGAAAAATAAAATGTAACTAGAACGCTGCTACTTATAATGTTGACGCTGATTATGTTCAGCTTCATCTCAGCTGCATTCAGCAGCTAGCATCCTATCATCCCAAGTGGGCATGATCCTTTGCAGACACTTGCTGGTGACAGGTGATGGGACAAGGGGAAATAGCACAAAGCTGCACCAGGGCAGGTTTAGATTAGATATTAGAAAAAAAATTTTTACTGAAAGAGTCGTCAGGGCCTGGAACAGGCTGCCCGGGGAGAGGGTTGAGTCACCATCCCTGGATGCGTTTAAAAAAAGGGTAGATGAGGTACTTAGGGATGTGGTTTAGCAGAGGATGGGAATGGTTGGACTTGATGATCTTAAAGGTCTTTTTCAACCTTGTCATTCTGTGATATACAGTCTTCAAGAAGAGATCCTGGAGAGTTTATTATGAAGTTTTTCAGAATGAGTTAAGAAGTTACAACTTATACACTGAGTTTATGCTCACTTCACATCTTTGCCAGACACTATTTAATTTGAAAATGAAATTTAGCCAGAAAATTTTACTAAGCTATTAACCAATCTATTCAGGGAAAGTTACTTTTATAGCAGGGCTGTAGTTTTTTCATGACTTCTTTTCCCATCTATGGTTTATATTTTCTGCTTTGCGGAAACACTGTTCACAGCTGTGGGCTGACATCCCCTCTTTCCTTGTCATCTCTCTTTAGACTAAACAATGCCAATTCCTTCCACCCTCCCTCATGCTCCCTCTAGACTGTTGCTCTTTTTTTCTACTCCTTTCTGGATTGCCTCCAGGGTGTCTACATTTTTCTTGAAGTATGGTGCCCAAAACAGTACTCCTTGACACTCTCCAGTGTCAAGGAGAGTGGAAGAATTACTTTACACACCTTGTGTAGAACATTTGTACTCCAGGATCACTTCATTTTGCTTAAATTTGGTAATACCTGCCAAGTGCAGGGAGCTTCTTTATTTATTAAACTGAAAACATATGTTCAGAGAGAATCTTTCCTCGTGAAAGCTGGATTCAGGTATAGTTTTGGATCAGGGTCTTAAGGCCAGGAAGTGGTAAACATTTGCTTTACTACATTACAGGACATGCTGGTAAACCAGAATTTAGCTCCGATTCACTGCATAAAATGGTCCTTTACTTACAGATCCTTTAGAAGGCACACATGGTTTTCAGAGACAGATGCTAAATGCTCCATTTTGTGTTTTAATAACACAGCAACAACAGTATCTAGCTTTCTAGACACAGGTAGGGAGTTGAATTTGAGAAGAGCTTTGCCTACAAGGAACACCAGAGCACCCACACCTTCTGAGATATGCACACTGCTACAAGGTATAAAGCCTTTTTACCTTTATGTGCTTCAAAGCTGAAACACCATTTCATTAAATTGCATTATTGTTAACTGGAATTTCACCATTAGCTCTAAGACCTTACAAGTAGTAATTTGTTTTTTTACTGTTAATAATTGGTCTACCAAAATAGTCTTACTTAATGCTCTATAGAGGATAATGTAATGTAAATATTTATTCTAATACTAAATTAGAATTATTCTAACCCCAAACACTCTACTATTGCTTCATTGTATTGCCTTAAAAATTGCATAATATTTTGGAAAGAAGATTTTGTGCAGATCTTAATGGCTTTAGGTACCAAAATTAAAGGATTATTTCCTGATGTGAGAGAAGATAGGAAGGATGTAGCACAGCAATTAGGAGCAAAGTCCTAATTGTAGATAACTTACTCATTCTTCCACAGATTTCTTGCATGCCATTATTAAAAGTGACTTCACTATCATGCATCCATCCCCTTGACTTTCATGAGCTATTTCAGAAAAATATTCTTATTTTTCTTCCAAAGCAAAGTTGTCTTTTTTTTCCTGTTTATTGTTGGACAATTTTTCTGTCTGATAAATAAAACCACATCCATTGGCAGTGCTTAGCTGAATCAATAAAAAACATACACATACCACCATATCTGTATCAGGGCAACTTTTTCATACTCTCAGTTTATTTTGTTAAACAATGGTTTAAAACACATACAAGCTTTCAGTAACAGAGAAGTTAGGGTGGTCAAAGTTTTAAGACAAGTATAGATAAATATTTCTATTTGGCTGCCATTCTGGTATTTCCTCACCAAAAATAACATGGAAGCATTCCCTTCTTTGCCATAGCTCCCATTTTGATGTTTTAATATATAAACAAATTAAAATGTCTTTTGCTTCTAATCTGGTTTTTAAGCCAGCAGCAACAAGTGGAGAAAAGGAATTTTGTGAATTTCCTGGAAAAAAAGTCACAGAAGTCTGCATTAGCAACTTCCATGAAATGAACAATGTCTAGGTATGTCTTCAATACAGTTCACTGAAGATTTCTGTAATTGCCAAGGATATAGATTATTATTCTAATCTTATTTACCCAACCTTGAAGTCCAGGTACTAACGTTATTGTTTGTCTTCAAGAAAAAGAAACCCAAAACACTTGCCCCTTGAACACAGCTATTTTGTTCTTTCTTTTCTTTCAAGTTGTAGGCTTGTTTAGTAGTGCTGGTACAAAAGTGGAACAATAATTTCACACATGCTTATTCTAACTTTCCTCTGCTACAGAGGAGAATAAGATTTGACCTGCAGTCCCACCTTTATTTTCCCATGTCTTGTCTTACAGCTGTAATAAGCACTAAGCAGCTGTGAGACTTGGTGCCAGAAAAATTCTATTTCACTGGAGAGTCACCAGCTTCAGTGAATCCACATAGGTGTTTAACACCAACATGCTGAATTTGTTTCATGTTTGACCAGTACCAAGCATAACAGATCTTTGTCCTCTGGTGATATTTGAGCAGCAGCAATAAATATCAACTATTCTGTGTTAAATGTGACATGCAACATTTCAAGAACGAAAAGTTAACAATAAATAGATAAACAATAACAGTTTTTATTCACATCTCTTTCCTTATTTGTATTTTAAACACTTCAGACTTTCCTATTAATACCATAGAGCTAGAAGCAATCACCGGAGGTCATTCAGAAAGTGTCATAGATACAGTCCTGTATCTACTAACAATTTCTGAAGAGGCTCACTGAGAAAGCCTGTGTGATTCTCAAACAACTTTTTCTATTGCTGTAAGGAACGGAGACATATTTGATAAGACTGGTCCAAGCAACGTGCCAAGAAGCAAGGGTTAAACAAAGAACATGGGAGTGCGAGTTGAGCAAGAATCTGGAACAGCAAAATATGCATGAATCTGGGAGTGAACGGGAACTTGGAGGAGACTGTTGAACACCAGCCTGGGAAAAGAGAAGCATTTAGCTTTGTGCTACTTAGAGGCCCAAGTCGAGTGACCATTGGGGGAACATGTGGAGCCCCCTTTAGAGGAAGGGATTTAAGCAGCAGTGTCTGTAACCAAGCTGATTCTGTGCTTGCATCTGCTGGAGTCCACATCTTCCACATGCCACATACAGCTTAATGCAAATTCTTCTTCTTGCAGTTTAAAACCACTGTTTTTTATTGTTTTGCCAATGGATATAAGCAATAGTCTATTTCCTACTTAGTTGCTGTCCTCTGTGCACCTGAATAGGATGAGTGATAAGGGGCCTTGGTCCTCAACAGCCAATGCTGGCCCTACAGGGGTTGCCTTTGCCTTTACTCCAACCCATGAGTTTTACCTTTTTCTTTTAGATTCTCTCTCCCCCCCATGTCACTATGAGGTAGGAATTGAAGTGAGCAAACAGCTGTATGCTTGTTTTAGCAGCCTGCTGGGTTAAGCCACAACATTTTCTCATCCTGATCATGCTCTACATTAAATTCAAAGGGATTGAAGATACAGAGACTGCAGCTCATTTGTCCTGAGACACAGAAAATAGAGAGACTACTTGAGCATTAGCACGAGTAAGTTGTATTAGCAAACAACATCCAACACAATTCACTGTGAACCACAATGAATTTGCTCAAACTACAATTGTATTTTGAACCTGAAACTGCTTAGACTCAGTACCAAAAAAGTACTGTTTCTCACAGAAATAGAAACCCTGTTTGTTGCATTTATAGCTTTTAATATAATTTTTATCTTTTTGTATCATGTAACCACTACTATTTTTGCTCCTTCACTACATAACAGCAGATTTCTACAAGAAAGAGGATCAGGGTTTGGGGTAGGGTGTGTACATGTGTGATATTAAGCCCCAAGATAGTATTGCACTCCTGAAAAAAAATAAAGTAGCTTTAGGAAAATTGAGACTGTCACTAAAGTTCATAAAAGTGGAACTAAACTCAAAAGAAACTCCAGATAATGAAGCTGCGACAGGGAGGTTTAGGTTGGATGTTAGGAAGAGGTTCTTTACTGAGAGGGTGGTCAGGCACTGGAACAGCCTCCCCAGGGAAGTGGTCACAGCACCGAGCTGGACTGAGGTCAAGAAGCATCTGGACAATGCATTCAGTCCCATGCTCTGACTTGTCTGGCCCTGAGCGGAGTCAGGATTTTGACCTGATGATCCTTATGGGTCCCTTCCAACTCAGCATATTCTATGGTTCTAAGTAATAAACCTTAGATAACATGAGGAGATTGTAGTGCTCTACAGATTTGCCACAGTTTTTGACAACCCTATTCAGTCACAGGGGGAAGTTAGTTTCAGATTCACAGACATCTGGTTTTCTAAAATTGTAGGTAGAACCTTTCCACTGCCTACCACAGAAGAGTTTGTTCACAATGGTGGCATTTGTTGCTTTCTTTCACTTATTTCTTAGCTATCCTGACTAGGTAAGAGCAGCCCAGAATAAATGAGTCATGATAGCATTGCCGGGATTGCATGGCTTCTTTTATTTAAATTAGCCCTGGCCCCCTCTCCCATCCCACACCTTGATTGTGCTTGAAACAGAGGAAAAACCTACTGAGTGGCTGGTGATAAGGTGGCTTGATCAGAAAGACTTAATACAAGAGTCTTAATAGAGGAGCCAGACTCAGGTCACCATCTACCTTCTTACGGTTAGAGAATATAAAACACTTTTTTAAAAAGCTTTTTCTTATTGTGGTCATTGTGAAAAGGATTTGGGGTAGGTGGGACAGTGATAGAATCAAATTGTGCCTCCCCTCTCAACACTCCCCAGTGGCAGGCAGCTCATAGCTCCTGAAAGGTAAAAGATCCAATTCTATGTACTTTTTTTAACGACACCCTGGTTTTATCTGTTATTATATCGAAACCAATGTGTTACTTAGTTGCAATGTACATTAATAGATATATACATACTTGTATATACATAATAGATATATACAAACTGCAATCCAAGAACCTGGAACATTCCCTTGCTGGCACCAAAAGTATCCTCTGTTCTTTACATTCCAATTTAATATAAGACTCTCTCTTCCTATTTTAAAAATGGAACTTGAAATCGTCCCACCAAGAACAAATTCTGCTCTCAATTCTGCAAGAAGTCTGTTGGAAAGTGGTAGAAGAAGACAGCATTCAGCTCCCTGTGAGCACACATCCTCCAGTGGTAAATTAAGGGTGATGCATTGGCAAAATGCATGCCAGACACAGGAAACCAAGAAAAATAAGACAAACCACAGAAGCCTCCAAAATTGTATCATTTTTATACTTTAGTGAGAAGATGGATGTTCTCACTGTGACTGACCTCCAAGAACAAGATTTATAAGCCAATACAAATATTAGCTTATTTTTTTAAGTCTCTGAACATTCATATAATATTAGACAGGGGATTATCCAGCTTAGTTTTGTTCAACCTTTTAGCCATTAACCAATCTCCATTTTGCTTAGCAACTCCGGATCAGAATAGGATTTTTTCTTTTTTTTATTTTTTTTTTAGTTATTACCTTGTATTAAAAAAAAAAAAAAAGGACAACAAACCCAAAAATGTTCAAAGGTTTCTTAGCAACAATAATCTCAGAAGTCAGTGTTCTCTATATTTACTCTAGAAACAACTTATAAATCAATACTCACGTTATTCAATTCTAGTTAACGTGTCCGTTGTAATTCAGGTGAGGTTTGAGGGTCACTGGGTTTCCTAAGAAAAAAAAAGTTGATCTACTAAAATTATTAAGTAATTTTAAATGATTTTGATTGGAGAAAAAAAGCTGAGAAGTGGACTAATTAAAACTGTATTTGGTTTAGCCAAACTAGCTTATTGTCACAAAAACTGATTGCTAATTTGCCTCTAAACATTCACATTGACATGCATTCACAGAATGCCTTGAATAAACAATTCTCTGCTGATTGTGTATTTGCCAACTATTCTGCTTAAAGCTATTTCTATTTGTGCCACAAGAATGGTTTCTGTGACAGGCATTTTTTCCGAGTTTGGTCATAAATTCTGAACAAGAGAATAATGAACAAGACACTGGTCTGGATTTTCAGTCACATTACTTTCTGTACTAAAATTTAATGCTATTTTTAGCTGGTGTTATTAGTCCCTATATAGTCACAGTTGTTTCAGCATCTTAAGGTGTGCCAACAATGCCAATTAACCAAATTAAGAAGTTGGTACTGTATTATTGATTTCCAGAATCAAGGCATTAACAAGTCTACACGCAGCAAGTGTATTTGTTTAGGTTGGAAAGAGCTCTCTCTTTGTCTGATGGGTATTAATAGGAGTTAAATGTCTTCCCCCCCCCCACGCCCCTTACTATAAAGAATCATGATCACTAATTAAATGGTCATTAGACAATATATGTATGTACTGTCTCCAACGGAATGAATTGTAGGGAATCAGTACTAGAGGATGCTGAACCTCCCTGAGATGCTGGCTCTTGCTTGAGTAGCAGTACTCCAAATGCCTTGTCTTTGAGCACCTACATGCAGAAATGAACAGAATTGTCAGTCTGAGCACAGCAGAGCAGCATCTTCCCTACCACTTGGCTCTACTCCAACAGGTTAAGTAGAAAATACTGCCATTAGTCTAAAGAAGCATTTAAGCAAGCCCTTAACTGTTGTTAAGGCTCCATTTATCAGCCTTTTTTCTTCTAAAGAAAAGAATAATCAGTTTCCTACAAGTGGGCTTTCAACTCATGGGTTGATGAGAAGAAAAAAAACAGTGAGAGAAGTAAATCACCCTCATCTTGAACCATAACAGAACCTCCTGAGGCATGAGCCTCTCTTAAGTGACCACAACGAGTTGCCTTGTATCCTATAAGAATTTATATGTATTAATTCTCTTAGCATATTTTAACATAGCTCACAGCAGCATATAATCATGCTTCTAAAAACATGAGGGTTTTTTTTTTCTTAGCATTAGTCTTGAATGGGTACTCTCCCAATTGCATGCTTGCATTTCAGTAAATTTCATATGTGTTTATCCTTATTATTGCAGCTTCTCCTTGAGCAAATGTATCAGAAAAAAAATCATGTGGACAAGAACAATTTAAATTCTGGTTTTTGCATCCCTTCAGCTCACCTAACAGAATAACACTTCACTGCAGTTTGAAACTGGGTCACTTTTGGATAACAAATTTATACTCCATATTAGGTACAAACATGTAACTAAGCAATCAGGCTAGGATTTGGAATGTGCCTCAAATCCTTTGTCTCTGTGTCTAGACACAGCCACTCTTTAAATCTCCGCAGACTTATCCTGAGAGAGCAGGACTGGAACATTTCTTATTCCCATTACACAAACTGCAAATTGAAGGGTGGGAAATTAAGTTTGCCCGAGGTGGCTTAGATGACTGCAGCAGCAGCAGGGGAATTCCAATGGACTTCTACAGACACATCAGTGACTTAAATGTTGGTAAACAAAACTGTTCCAATTAACCCAGCTTAAAGAGAAGCAGTAAACATCTGGAATAAATGTCTGAAAACTGCCCCAGCCAATGTTATTCTTACTAACTTGGTTAACTAACTATAAAATATTGTTACGGTATAATTTATTTTGGTTACTAATTGCAATTCTTCCACTTTAGTGCACAAGAAAAAGTTTTTGCCTACCTCCTTCTCTAAAACCATGATTAACCACAAAAGCTTTATCAAATACCGGGAATAAGAAGGGCAATTGTTTCTTAAAAACATATTACCATAATGCTGTAACAATTAACTGCAAGCACTGCAGGAATTCATTGGGATTTTCAAGTTTCTAAGAAGCACTCTTATTTGCCATAAGTTTATGAGCTCTGTTAAACAGAGTAACACATTGCATGCATTTTCAAGTGCAATCTACTTTGTTTTCCTCTCACTTGGCAGCATTTTAAAATTGTTTGGAGAGTGTTAATTAGTAAGAATGTGGTAGCAAAATATTTTTCATTGTTCAAAAGCTTAGTTTAAAAATGAGACAGTAGGAAACTTCTCTGCTGTTGACAGCCAAAATGTTTAGAGGTCTCTGTAAGATTAATGAATCGGTCTCATTTGAATTGGCATAAATATGTTTTCAGTGTGAGCAAGGGGCATACTCCACAGTATGTTTGTTAAGTGGTTTACTTTAAAGAAACAAATACCTGCCAATTAAAACAAACACACACCCACCCACCCCCAATTTACAGTAAAATCTAGGCGAGGTTTCTTTCCCTTGCTACTACGGAGGTACTGACACCTTCTGGCAGTGAGTGAGGTGGCCAGACAAGAGCTTCTGATCCATTTCCAGCTGCTCAGAACTACCAAAATTAAAATCCATTTGGCTTCAAAGTGTTAAACTCCACTATATTTCTGGAAGTTCTCTCACTCAGAATTTAATAGAGTACTAACAGAAACTGTTAATGAGGAAAGAGAACAATAATTTCAGAGAAATCAATAATAGAATTAAATCCATTAGTATGAGCTTAGAAGAAAGATTTAGCCACTCTTTTCATTTGTTTTCCTAAAATGAGGTAACAGATAAATATTGTTGAACTGACCTCCTTTAATACAGTGGACAAATATAACACAAGCTAACAGATGAAAGACAAGGTAAACTTAAACTAAAAAGCAAATCCATCCTTTGAGTACTTGTGCTATTACAAGTGTTGCAATGATTTCTCCTTCACTGCAAGTGCTTAAATTCCTAAAAAACAAACCCCGGTGCTCCCTGAGTTACTGGACTTGAAACAAGCTAAACAAAATCCTAAAATCCTGTTTGACACAGGCTGTGGAGTAGTTCATATTAACTCCTATTTTTTTTAAAGTAATGCAAAGACTAAAACTTCCCAAAGAATAAAATCTTCCCAAACGCAGTCTTGCTGCTCTTCTCAGTACACTCTCTATATACCCCAAACACTCAGAGTGCCTTGCTCCAGGTCACATGTACATCTGTAACACCAAGCACAGCTTCTTCCAAGCCATTAAACAATCCTTCACAAGACAGGACCTCACGCAGGTACACACTGTGGTCCAAGTCCAGAATTTTACAGCTGTTAAGATTTTGCTTGGAGCAGAGAGTCTGAGAAAGAATGAGAACTACTGGAACAGAAACCAATCCTTCACACAAGGCAAGTCTCCCCAACAAGCATTTTTACCCTGCTGACCTAATGTTTCCCAGACTCCTCGAGGAAGGAAGAAAACATGTAATGGCACTTTCCAGAGAGCTGGAGATCCACAGTACTCTCACAGGGTGCGCTCGGGGATGCCTGTCGTGGTTTCCCCCCGGCTGTGGGCCGAGATCCACGCAGCTGCCTGCTCCTTAAAGTAAAAGAGCAGGGGAAGAGGGAAAAGGGGGAAACAAGGGAAGGGAAAAGGAAGGGGCAAATAACTCCAAAACCAAGAAACTAAGAGGCCCGTGGGTTGGGATAAGGATAGTTTACTAAGAGAACAGAAGGATAAAATATAACAATGCTAACAGGACTTTAGAGCAAAAGAATATGAAACTATTGATCCCCAATGCAGTTTCTCCCCGAACCACACAACTCAGGCCGTACCACCCAGAGCTGTCCCGGAACCCGACCGTCCCCCCAAGAAGCACGCGTCCCGCCACCGCCCCTCTTCTTCCTCCCCTCAGCCCCCCGTTATCCTGGGCAGGACGTAATTGGCATAGAATACTCTCTTTGGCCCATCTGGGTCACCTGTCCTGGCTTCGCCCCTCCTTTCTCATGAATAGAGAAATACGAAGAAGCTGAGAAAGTCCTTGACTGTCTGACTGCAACTAAGAACATCAGGGTGTTCTCAGCACTGCTTTCATTTTAGCTCCCAAACACAGCATTCCATCAGCTGCTACAAGTGAAGTTAACTCTATCCTGACTGAAACCAGGACAATGCCGAAACCCAACTCGGCTTTGAGAACAGAGAGGAAGGGCCTACTCCAAATGGGGCAGTCATTCACATCCTGCACCACAGAACTTTACTCTTCAGCCTAGAGCGAAGGTGAAGATTCAGTTTTAAGCAGCAACCATTGATGATTAAAAACCACCCCAGAAGTAATTTCCATGCAGCATAAATCTAATGCTTTATATATTAAACAGAGGTCATGGCATATTTATATAAGCTATAGAGGGCACAGTAGAGGTGCCCCAATCTGTTTCTTATAAAAGTAATTAATTGTATGTCAAAAGTTTATGTTCTTGTAAAATCTGAAAATTCAGTCTATGCCTAGAATAAGCCTTCTGCAGACACAGAGTACGTAAACAGTTTTAAATATGTGCCTAAAGCATAGAACTTGTTATCTACTAGAATACTCCTGAATTGAGAAAACTGCTACATAGGATTTGTATTATTAAGAAAATTTCCTACATAATGCCTCTCCTACAGTATTACCAGAGGAACTCTTCCTATCCTTAATATCTTGCTGAGCAACCAGATCAGGAGAGGCAACCCTTTCTCAAGTCTGCCTTTCATTCAAAGCAAGTATTACCATGAGTCAAAAAGAATCATCTTAAACCTCTGAATACTTCCAGAAAAAAACCTAAATTTTTCTATCTGAGTTTGAAGAAGACAAATGTTAAAATATGCAGATATATATGTGCACATTTCTGCAGCAGCTCCCTCCTGCTGCAAGTATTCTCCACCTCTTCTGATTTCCAACACCCCCTCAATCCTGTTCCCTAGAATTTTTTGTTCTTAACTCTGCCTGCTATTTTTCCTTTTTACATTAAATTCTGTTATATCTTTTTTTCCTCACTTTTCCCCTGTCACCTTTCATCATCCAATACAACTTTTTCTTGTATGTAGGATTTATTCTATTTCTGACACAGTGCAGACAGGGTCTCTCTGTAGAGCTATAGTCCCTCTTGTCTTGTATTCTTTGTCCCCTCTATTCTACTTATTCAAAAGGCTCTATGATATGAGCTATCCTGCAGACACAGAAGCTGCTGTGACTAGCCAGATATGTTCAAGAAGGAAAAAAAGGCCTCATCCGACCCAGTTCCTCATCATCTAGAGCCCTTTCTAACATTCTCAATATGACTTAGTTTTGCCATCCTTAATTCCTAAGACATGTCATCAGTATTTTGTAACAGAGAAGTTTGAAGCCTGTACTTTTGAAGGTGGTACTTAAATCTAGCCAGAAATAGTTATTCAACAGTAGTTCATCCTGTAACTACACAGCATGTTTGAGCTAACAAATTCGGGATTTCCCTCCCCACCTTCTCTCTTCAGTCTCTTGCTGTCAGGTTAAAATTCTTCCTGAGTCTGCTCTTGAAACTACACTTCCAGGTTTCTGCATTACCTACCCAGCTGGCACAAATATTCAGACACCCTCTCATTTCACTGCCAAACACAAAGGTGTGTAATCACATGAGAAAGCCACAGAAGCAGCCAGTATATTCATTTCTAGACTGCTATAAGCAAATCCTGGGGTGCTGCAGCCAAATACAGGCCTGCTATCAGTATAAAATTACCTCTACTATCCAGAAAGGATGTCTCCCTTTTTCTTCTCTTGCAGATTGATAGTTTTAGTTTGGTTCCATGTCATTCCTAGACCTAGATGTTGTTGAAACAATCAGCTGGTAGTTGATCTTTGATGCAAGTAGTAAGAGGAAAGAGTTTTCTCTTAGCTTCACCACCTCAGAATTGTAACTTTTGTTATAACAAAAAGTTAGCAAATACTATTTAAAACAAAATCTGAATATGTGAGCTTCCAGTACTTCATAAAGTAACAGTCTGTCACCAGTATATAAAAAACACCATGGTATTGCAAATTCCATTAAAATACTATTATTTACATGTAGTGACTGATTTTACAATGTTTGCAAAGCTCTAAGGTCTTTCAGTGTTCTTCAGTCCTATAAAAATCACTACCTACTATATTGATTCATGAGAAAGACTTGGTTGAATATGGATAAGCCACTTACAGTTTCAAAACCATTACTTGATGTGGATGATCACAGACTTGCCTGTTAACTCTGTGCTACTCCATATTGGCAGTTCATATGATCATTCTGCTGAAGGAATGGCTAGTCAGCACTTTCTAAAGTGAAGCTTGATTAGGCCACCATTAATAAATTCAGTTTTTCTGGGCGAGTTTCACTCTTTTAATAAGATATAATATTGCCATGGACTTTGAAGGAAAACTTTAAATTCCTGCTGATAAAGTTAGAGAATGTTAATTATAAAGAACTAAAAAAGTAAAAAGAATATTTAAAAAAAACCCAAACCACCACACAAAGATGTATGCCTCCAAGCTGCCATCTGCTTTAATTTCTTCCTACTCATTTCTTGTTTTCCAACCACCTTCATATCCTCCAACTTTCAAATGCTTGCTTTTTAAACCAAGCAAACTCTCTCTTCTCAATTTTTATTTTCTTTTTCTTTCTGAGACATTTTATTTTATTTCCACCTCCCTTCATAACCTGTAACAGTTTCTCCTATTTTGATACTGAACAGTTTTTACTATGGAAGCATACCCTATTTCTGAGTTGAAATTGACTTGGAGTAAAATCTTGCACAAGTTCATTTGTATATATGTTATCATGTGTCTTTCATAAAACAACTACCCAGAACTCTACACTTAACTATAAAACTTAGATGCTATTCTATGCTCCCATAAATTATATACTTACAGGTAAATGAGGCCTCTAATAGCTGCTTTCTGAAAAGAATCTCCTAAAACATGAAGTTAGAACCCAAGACCTCCAAAGCACAAACCATAAATTATACATATTTTCAAGAAATCTACTCTAAGAACATACAATGTAATATAATCAAGGGGGACTTTTTAATGAATAATTACCTAATACATACCATCAAGATAACTTGGGAGTGCTATTACATGCCCTATGCCTTTTAAGGCATCATCAGTTAAGAGTTTTACTTTCTTGTCCATACAGAAGTATACAGGATAAAGCAACAGGACACCACCCATCTGTGACAAAATAGTATTGAAATGGATGTACACATAACATTTATTTCCTCCAACTGTCTCTTTGAAGGCAGAGTAAAACAAGTGATGGGATCTTCAATAAGCAAACTACAGGAACAGGTAAGGCAGTATTTGCAGGCAATTAAAAGGCAGTAGGGCTTTCACACCTGTAGTTTGCATGACAGATGTCCTTCCTATACTCCCTTAAAACTACCTGTCCTTGAAAACACAAACCCAAGCAGTTTGTCTCTTCTGATGATCCACTAGAACGAGTGGCTCCTTGATTGAAGAGGCAGGCAACAGACAAGGACAGAGTGTACAAAGTAACCTTGCAACTCCCACACTGCTAAATAAGCATTGGAGGAGCACAAATTATTTTCAGGTTTTCCATTAAAAAAAAAAATCATTCTGTCATTAACACCACATTTGTAGCAACAGGTAAAAATCCCTTCTAGGCAATAGCTCCATGACCAGACATAGAAACATTTATCCCTGGCCTTTATTTGTCACATCATACCAGAGAGAAAAATCCTCATTGAAGATCAACACCCAAAACCCAGCATTTCTGGAGTAGGGACTTTTGAGGAGTACATCTATGAGAGGAAGCTGTCTGTTCTAGAGCATCGTTGTTTCAATTCCTTACAACCTATACCTTCAGACAAGTGTGAAAATAAGAGGACTGTTCCCAAATGTTACAATCTACATTTGTAAGTAGCTTCATTATCATTTAATGCAACCAGTCACCTTAGATTCAGAGATGCAAGGTCTCTTTAAGCAAGAAGAGTACACTGCAATAACCACCCCACCAAACCCTGTTTCTCACAAAACTTTCAAACTTCAAGTCTTTTCAAAAAGCTCAAAGACAGAAGGAAAGTACACATCTCAGGAATGGAAAGAATACCTTTCACAGGTTAAGATATCCTTTCATTCCTTCATCTGCTGCAGAAAACAGATGCTGTCCTTTCAAAAAAGGAAAAGTTAGACCTATATCTTTATTCTGACTCAAATCCTGATTTTAAAAGGTAGAAATCTGAAATCCCATTACATTATTTCCTAACTAATTCATCCAAACAAAGACCCTAACCTCCTGGATTCCTTCCCTTTAGTTGATCAGATGTTGGAGACTAAAGCTTGGTTTGTTGAGAGGACTATGCTCTTTTGTAACACTTAGCTTTGAGAACTGACATCTTGTGTGTCTGTTGTTGGAGAAGAGTACAACACATTATATTTCTCTGGAGGTCATTCTATTCATATGAAGATTTGGGGACCAAATATTAGTGATATTTCTTTCTACAGTCCAAGTTATTCCTGCCAATAACAGCTGTTGAGAGCAGATCTTACCTTATAGGGAAAAGAAATACCTATCAGAGTGCCGAAGCATAGTGAAGGCTGTTATGAACACCAGACAGCACTTCCACTCATGTCTTGGAGCAAATGAGGTTCAAGAGAGAAGAAGGAAGAGGTTAAAGAAGTGATCAACTACTAAATCTTAAAAGACAGACTTGTTTTGCTGCTGTTGTAAAAGGCAAAGCCATAGCCATTGTAGAAGGTTGGACTGCATAGGAACACACATTGTGTAGAAACACCCACTGATAGGGTGTGACCTATGCAAAACGCCCAGGGACAGCTGAAAATAAAGGGTATGGACAATAAAATGTACCACGGGACTTTGAGTAAGACAACACAGGCATCTGAAGGATTTTATTCCAGTTAGTATAGAAATGTACCTTTCAATTCATGCTTCTATAAAAGAGAGAAATCACTGGTCAGACTAAAATACATAGATGGTTTTCAAAGCATCTTTTCTGTATCGATGAAATATCCAGAAGGCAAATTTTGACAATGATTAAAAATGCATCACGCTGCATACTGTTCATTGGAATATAGCTCTCTGAACATGACTACGTTCCAGATGATTGAAGATCTCTTCTTCTGTTTCTGGAGTGAGCTGTATATTATCTTTGATTGGAGACAGTGGATCTGACTTTTTACAAGAAGGAAGTTTTTCATACTCTCTGCACAAAAGAGCCAAAAGACAAAACCCAAGAATGTTACAATAATCTGTCTCTAACAACAGACCTATAAGAACATATGGGTTAAACCAAATCAAGATCCTCACCTAACTACACTCTTGTCCATGAGCAAGCCCAAAATAAAAGTCTGTGATAGAAAAATTCAATTTCAGTTTCACTACAACTGAATAACTTAACTGGAACAGATTAAATCACTTACAGTGATCATGACTGAATGATAACCATCAGCTTTACACCAGAAAGACTGTGGGTACCCCATCTTACTCTGGGTTGTAGATACCTCCTTAACATTTGAATCTTCAGAATAACAGTAATTTCATATTAATCCTGTTTGTCTTGACATTAGGACAGAACAGATTAGTTTCCCACATAATTTATTTGCCATCAGACAATATAATTCTTAAGACAGAAAGCTGAACAAGAAATATTTTGAAGTCTGAGAAAACATTAAACAGGATACTCAGGATACTTAGAGCTAAGTCCTTGCAGTAAGAAAAATGTTTTTGTGAAATAAATGAAGAAAAGAATCCCTAAAGATAATAAACAAATACTTAATTTACACCAAAGTAAGTAATATATACAAAAATATATATCCACAATACAAGGCATAGACCAATCAAAATTGGATGGATAAAATGTGAGTGTTGGGAGCTAAGCCTTGCAACCATCAGTAAAGCAAAGGAACAGAGTGCCATCTAGGCTCACTCTGGTCTAGCTACCTGTATTCTGATAAATCAAGACATATGATTTTTCTCCCTGTAAGCAATCCTACTCAGACATTCCCAATGAGGTTAAGCAATGCCTACACAAACACTTTCACTTCCCCATTGAAAAATGTTCTTAACCCACATCAAGAGGATAATAAAAAGATGTCTAAAATATTAATACCACAAGTAATATTTTTTAAACAGATCAGTTGTATAACAGCTTATCATAAGGCCCAAACTTACAAAAATATATTAACCTGACGTAACACATGCTCCTCATTCTCATAGCACTCAGTGCCAAAAGAATACCTTTGTCCTATTCACACTTGGTTTCAGGTTAATGAGAATAATGATTTTATTTAGATAAGACTTAATTATTCAAAGTTGAGATTGCTACTTAGAGCTAGGAAGGCTTTGCCAACAGGAGATTTTACCTGAACCCGTGGAAGTAGTGTAAAGTTAAAATACATACACTTTTAAAAGAATAATCATTCAAGTTCAAAATATGATGTTTACAGTTAACCATACTTCAGTTAGCCAAGTCATCTGCACAAGGGAAAACAATTCTGTAAAAAGGTCCCCTTAACCAGAGACATCAGCTAACAGAAATATTTCATCAAGTCACCATCATCTGTAAGACAGCTGATTGTCAGAATGGTTCTGCTTTCAAATGCAAAAGGGACTAAGTTAGTTAGGAACAGCATTCTATTCAATTAAATCTGGGGAATTTATGCAGCTTTTGCATTTAGACTAAGAAACACCTTTTGGTATTTGAAGTCAAACAGTGGTGGTAATTTTCATATAAATTATGTTAAACTAAAGGAACTATTTTGAGAAATGAATTTTAGCTGAGAGTTTTACCTGGTTAGAATGGAAAATGTAATTAGAAGAACATATTTACCACAAATCACCCTTCATGGTTACATAAATCTTAAGAAATAAAAAACTGTAAGTAGAAAATATTTAACTGAAGCTATTACTGAATTGATGGAGGAGACATGTTTAGAGCCTTCTTCGAAAATTGTTTCTTTGGAGAAAAGTATACCAAGTGCTAAGGAAAGGGTTAAAGCAACTCACCTTTTAAACTGGAAGTTTTTCCGGAGTTCACTAATGCTGGCCTGCAGTCCCAGCCTATTTTCAGCATCACAGTCATTTCTCTTCAGCACAGGTGACAGTTTCCTGCTTAATCCACTGACTTTGGCTGGTATCAATGGCTTGAGCTTTGTTACAATACGTGACCCTACGCAACTGGATTTATGTAAACCAGGAACCTGTGAGATTTTAATATTAAAGCACAAATGGTTAAAATGCAACAGATATTATGCTGCAGAGGTTATAATAAAAAATAAAGTACTTTACATTAAGATAATACAATCTGAATTCTACAAGGTATGTTCAGATAGCTTCTATAATCTAAAAAGCAGCTGCATTAAGTCTAACGCATTTGAGCTGCTGTAAGAACTGGCAAACCAGTTTCCATAGGTCTTTGCATTCTAAAAAGTTGCACATACATGTTGCTTCTGAATGCAGTTTTAAAGTCTCTTGAATATTTATTTTCACATCTGTTTACAGGAGAGCACAACGAAACCCCTTCAATGTCAACTTTCAGACTTTTAGGAGAATCTACTCCCTATAGTAGAGAGTACTCGCCGTGGGATTGATGAGCTCATTTTTCATGAGATCTACACTGACGCAGTGATTGCATCAGGGATCACCAGACCTGTAGCTGGACGTTACCCAATCTTCTGTACCTCAAGCCCAAAACAACTCTGCTTGGCCAAAATATCTCCCAAATGCAACCAGTCTTAAGTTGAAACATCAATTAAAAGAAAAATACATGGCTTCTTTATACAATTTATTCTAGCTATACACCACCCCTATTATTAATAAAGGCATGGCTCATTTTTAATTAACTTATCTTTTTAATTCACTTATCACCTGCTTTATCATATTTATAAGTACATTAAAATAATTTTGACCTGACCTAATTCCTATAATTACATGCCAGTCAGTGAGATTTTTATGTTTCAGGTTCTCATCCCTAACCATGAGCTGATATTTTCACCTTTTTTCTAGGACAAATTAGCAAGAGAACTGGCTGATAGCCACTGGCAGATAGACTTGTCTGACTGCTTCTAGCATACTTTGTAATACTGACACAACATTGTTGATTGTCTTTGCCTTCTTGAAGTTCATGCATAAAAAGAGCGAGTTTCTCAACAACAAAAGAAACATACTGAAGCCTGATCCAGTGTACTTTTCTTTTTCTTCTGAGTTTACCATATTTCATAAATTAAAAGTTATACCTATTGCTATTTAATCACTCTTCCCTACATGTGCATAATCCTACCACAATAATCAAATGCATATAATATACTTTCAGACAGTTAAAACTTCCTTTGCCAAATAAGTGGCCAAAGGCCACAAATGGCTTATTCATGTTTTCCATAATTTTCTTCCATATGCTTATTGTTTTCCCCATTTTTTGGGGGAAGTAGCCATTTGGAAGCTCTAGAAGAAGATTTGATTGTTTGAGCCATCCTGTCACTTCACTGGAGAACATGAACTACTCACAATTACCAGCTTCCAAGTGATCAGTAGCCTGCTATCTTAGCTTTTGCTGTCATTATGAGGACAAAACATAATAATGAAAATGCAATACCTGCAGAAGAGATGGTGACTGTCTACAGTTGAAACAAGTTCTTACATTACAGTTGGTTACATAAGACTAACACCTAGGTTGTAAATTATGCTAATATTCCCCATTTGGAGCATGTTAAGAATAAAGCATTTTGCTATAAATGAATCATCTTTTCTGTTTCGCTGGATCATCTTTAGAAGATGGCACAGCTCTGCCTGCTTCAGGTGCTTTGATTCATTAATGATAATAGCTCTTCCTCATCCAAGTATTTGCAATTGATCACCTAACACTTTTTCTTCTTTTTTTTTTTTTTAAAGATGCTGGCAACCTTTTCTTCAAAGAGAACTCATATCTCCATTCCTTCCAAAAATGGCACTATGTTTTGTCATTCACCCCTACATTTTGTATCTTTTTAAACTGAAATCACATTGTTTCTACTTGAAGAGAGTAAGCAGGTCTTGAAATCCAAAATAAGTTTCTTTGGGAAAATAAGTTTAGAATGTAGTCTAAAAATTGAAACAAGAGTACTACTACTACTAAAAAATTTAAAACTCCCTTCTTTATAGCAGTTTGCTGTTTATCATCTCAGCCTTTTTGCAATGTGTGAAGTCACCTATAATTTTACACTTCTTTGTGGTACTGAATTATATCAAAATTATGCCTTAATCTAACCCAAAAGTACGCAAAGCTGCAGGTTGAAGACCCAGTAAGAAACTTAAAACCAGAACAGACTGCTCTTTTCTTTTGCCAATATTAGCTTCTTTGTGATAGCATGACATCTGCTATTTTTTGCTACTATTAATTTTCCATAATTGCTATGACCTTAGTAAAGAAAAGTACAAGGTCCTAGCAAGCTCACTATCTTATCAGCACTATTAGAAAAAAGCTTCTATTGGCTTTGATATTAGAACTGACTAGCTAGGCACTTAGATTGGAAACATGGTAAGAATTGACAACTTCCCCCGACTCTCTCCCCCAGTTATTAAACTTCTCTGCATGTTGGCTATGCTATTCAGCTTATCAAAATCAGACTAATTTATGTTTTAGGTGACTGTCTGCTTCTTCCCTAAATCTGGAACACATGATTCCTTTCAGTATCTTTTACTGCACTCAACACCAGCAAAGATTTCCCTTGTTTTCCACCTGCAGTAAGCAATCCTAAGGGAAAACTGAGCCAAGAATGGTGCTTCTTTTCTCTACCTTCCCTGCTTCAATTCTGGCTACTTGTTCCAGAGGTCTCACTGGTACTACTACTCACAAGAGCCTGAGAGCCTGGCTGGGCCAGAGTTCCAATAGGATTGGCCTTTTGGTTGTTCCTGCCAAGTTAGTTTTCATTCAGGTCAGTTTTCTGGTCCAACTCATTAGAAGTGTTATTACCAGCACAGAAAGGAGGCAGAGGGAATACATGGTCAAGGAAATAAGTGGTAGAAAGCCTCTTATCAGCAGCTTGCTTTAAACCAACCCTACTGGTCCCTTGGACTTTCACCAGAACAGTTCCAAACATCCTGAAAATTTGTTTATATATGATGCTTATCTTATCTCAGTACTTCCATACTGTGCATTCCCCAATATACCTTTAATGTGAGCAAAACACATTAAATATATTCTTAAAAAGAACATATTAAAATTTTGAATCCCAGGATGATTTAGTTTAATTTTCTTGTCGACAAGAGGCTGGCAAAACATTAATCTGATGAAAAAGCATCAATTTTTGTTAATCAGGCATTCCCAGAATAAGAGGCAAATCCCAGCTTGACACAGAAGTTACTAACGATAACCACAAGATGTCACTGCCATACAAGGCACATACATTATTCCTTGGCAGAGAGAAGCTTGTGATTTTTGGTCTGCCTACAAGAAAGACGTTAGTAGGGGTGTATCTCAGAGGAAGAAAGCATCTTCTGGAACACAAATCTTTTGGCAAATTCTAATGATAAAGCCTCAAGGAGTTAGAGTACTTCTGGCTGTAAAGGTTTCAGAAGTCTTGTAAAGTAGACAAATGGGTAAAGCTCTTAAGAAATGGCTCAAAGACAGGGCAAGTAAGTTGATTCTTAGATATCTAGGAAACTACACACAAGTCAAACTACAGGTGACCAACCAACAAGAAATACAGGTTCTGACAGAAAATTGACTGTCCTTTCCATGATTTGTTAGTAACTAATAAGGCTTTTAACTAAAGCAATTAAACAAGAAAGGTTGACTAAAACCTCTCCAAATTTTGAAATTTAAACATGCTTTTTTCTAGTCAGAGAGGTGACTGCTAAACTAGCAGATTTATTGAGACAAGCAATGAAGTAAGGTTATAACTTGTGACTGTAACTGGATTACGGACACAACTGTAATTTGTATCATAAAACTTGTGTATTTAGCATGCCTGAGGAAAATTAAGAAGGCCTCTTTACTTTAGCTTGACTGTATAACAAGGGCTTTTAACATTACCAAACAAGTTACAACTGTGATATCAATCATATGTGTCCTGGTTATAGTCATCTCAACTCTGATATAGACAAACAAGAGCAGTTTTCTCTTGCCAAGAGTTACAGAATTAACTAGGAGACAGTTAAAACTGATTTTCAGTATTTTAGTGGAGCTTGTAGTGAAATTAAAAAATTCTTACCTTGGTCTTTATGGTCATAATTTTTCTGTCAGTTTGAACACCAGAAAATACTGGAGACCGAGGATGTTGACCATCAGCCAGTTTTGAATTGGAGTCAGATTCCTTCATCAAAAGAAAAATCATCTGGCTTTAAAAAGTTTGGTTTTTTCTTTGGGTGGGATTGTGCATTGGGTTTTTTTTTTTTGGGGGGGGGGGGGAGGGTGCAGGGGGAGGCATGTTTAAACACAATTTACTTTTGTATATCTACACATATATACTTTATAAGGAATAATGTTTTCAGCAATTCTAAGAACTTATACAAAAAAACGGGCTTAATTTCAGCAAGCAACACTATGGTCTGAGAGGAATTCTTTAGACCCTAACAGAAACAGAGAAGAAAATGTAGATTTCCAAATTCCTTTATGACCCAAAGTTACAGCAGTAGAAGGACTCAAAACAAACTAAAACCACAGACACACTTGATTTAAGCTAGTGAGTCAATCCATTCTACACAACTACATTAAGCATTGGCAAGGTTTGTTAGTAAAAGCCATGTTATCTGCAAGGTATTACTTTAAAGAGAAGACTTTGCTGCCTAATTAATTTCTTCCATAATTTAGTGAGAGCAAATGCTGAAACTATGTCTGGTTTTCTTACTTCTGCATCCAAACTGTTGCCAGACACTTGCAGTATGTCTGAAGACCCAAAACTGCTTTCTGATGGCTCAGAAGACTTTGGAGACTGTGATGACTGTTCCAGTCCCATTAAGGGGGAGGATTCCTCCTCTGATTCACCACACTCCGTCCCACTCTCTGGTTGTACCCCACTTATCTGATCTTCCTGGGATACAACACAGTTGCTTTTCTGCTGGTGAAGCTGCTGTGAAAATACAGTGTGAGATGGACCAGGATTTCTTGAATTATTTCCAAGGCTGCTAAGCCACTGGAAGCAACTTTTCTGTGTTTCTCCAGGAGGTGTAAGGACAGTCCTTGCTGTTTTTTCACTTTCTGAAAACTGAGAAACATCTTCTGCTACACATTTTACTTCCTGCTTCTGACAATCTTGCTCAGCATCTTGAGTCAGATCACTGTAATCCTTCTTTGCTCTATCATCAAACGTAATTGCATCACTGCAGAAAAACCTAGAGTAAAAAAAGGTGAAGGGAGAAAAAAAAACTTCTGTAAATGAGTATTTCCAAAATCCAGTAGTTATCACAATCCATTAATTTGATTTTTGAAGTGCACTTGCAGAGAGAAATTATTTTGACAACAGGTAAAGTTTTAGTCCCTCAGGGAAGCATTTAACAGTAAAAGAGTAGGTAAAGAAAACCATCTGTAAACCTGTGATTCATTGACTGCAATGGTTCTTAACCTGAAAAAGAATATATTCATTCATGACCATACAGCTAAACAGTAGATAAACACTTCAGTACTACTCAGCACTCTCAGCTCAGGAAGGTGTGTATTACAACTAAAACACATCATCAGTATTAAGACTGTCCTGTAAAATCACACTGCTCAAAAATATTCAAACTACGTAACATAAAATTTACACAATAAGACACAACTGTTACAATGCTTTTTAAAACCAATTCAAGCAAGTGTGGCCAAATATGGTCAAAAACCCCAGCTAAATAAAAACCCCAAAGTCTGAGTTCTCAAAGTGCAGGTGCAGATCAGGAGCATCAGCAGAATGAGATGGGATAAGAATAGGTATTTACCATACATCATGGCTACACTTGGCATAACTGAAACAAACAAGCCAACAGAAAACCAACCCTGTCAGCAGAAGTCATGTGGAAAGCACCTGGAAAAATAAGGTGATTGGTGACAACCAGCATGGCTTCACTAAGATCAAGTTGTGCCTGACAAATTTGGTGACCTTCTAACAAGAGGATTACGTCATTGGTGGATAAGGGAAGCACAACTGACATCATCTTCCTGGACTTGTGCAAAGCACTTGACACTGTCCTGCACAACACTCTTGCCTCTAAATTGGAGACATGGATTTGATGGATGGACCACTCAGTGGATAAGGAATTGGCTGGACAGTCACACTCAAAGACTTGCAGTCAATGGCTCAATGTCCAAGCAGAGCATATTTTCAGTATTCAGGAAATAGTATTTTGCTACTTATTAAAACATGTTATGCAAGCATACCTGCTTCTTGTTCCTGGAACAATAACAGCATCCTTCTCTTTGCTCTTCCTTTGCAGGAAGGAAGCAAATTTATTTCTAACTCTAGGCAGAGAGTTCGAGCTTTCTTTAGTGACAGAATTCCCTGAAGAATCAAGGCTTTGTATTGCTGAGACACTCTTCTGTGCTTCACCATCATCACTCTCCTTGAATTTTTTTGCTTTTGAAAATGAATATTGGCTCAACAGGTCTCCATCCGAGACGACTTCTACATCTAAAGAGAATAAGCATCACTGTAGAAGCATGTTCTAGAATTAACCAATTATGAGAATGAAACATGACATATTACTCTTACAGACTTTAAATATTAGTAAGGTCTGGTAGGAACATTCTTGACATTACAATTCAGAAGTCTTCAACGCAGCTTTTTAGTATGTAACCTTCTGTGGAAAGGTGGATAGAATGAAGGCAGAACAGCTGAAAAGAAATGTAGTTGTGTCTCTTTTTTAACCACCAAAAACAAAACTAAATTTGACTTAAAAGCAAGTAGCTAAATCAACTACAGATTTTGATAAACAAGGGAGTAGGAAGAAATTAGGCATAACAAAGTCAAAAGAAAAGCCCTAGTAGCATAAAATCAGAAAGCAGAGGAAGAGAAAAATACTTACTATATCAGATAAAGCACAATGGGAACAAAGAAAATGTCCCTTCTATTACACATCCACAGTTTATTTTAGCACATATAAAACTCCCATGGTATAGAAGACAAGATAGCACAGATTTACTAGATAAAGTTGGAGTAAAGAATAATCATAACAAGGGATTCAAGGCAGCACTGTGTTAGACGAGAACAGAAAGTGTTCTTCACATTTTCTGTTTGGTCAAACACCAGCTCCAGGGAAAACGGGCTATTTTCATGTCTTCAAAAGCCATTATAAAGATGACAATTAAACATGAAAACATCTAAAAATAGAATGGTTGGTTGGTATTAAAAGTGACAAAATTGGAAAAACTACGGAAAAAGTTAAAATCAAATGCTGCTGAAAGTTTGTTGCCACCTTTAATTGTTAGATAGACTTTAGTATTATGGCAGCTTGTTTATAACAATATAGGCAATAAGTTAGAGTTGGCAATAAGTTAAAGTTAGGCCTCTCAAATCTCACCTCATAAAGTCCAAGAAAATCTTTCCCCACAACGTTCTACTGCTATCTATATACTTATTAATAAAAAACATACCACTCCTTGGCCTTTTTGCCAAGAACTCTTTGCCTGGAAGTTTTAGCCCTTTAACACTAATTATCTTCTCCATGCCTCTGGTTGTTGTTTTCTCTGGCAAATGCATTTTATGAGGAACAGTATCTGCCTTAGGATCAAACTTGTAGTCTCTGCTCCAAATGCTATTTACATGATTAGCATGTCTGTCATTCCAGCCACGACTTCTCTGCTGCACAGGCTAAAAAGATATTAAAAACAAGTTTTATAATTTTGCCTTCTACTTAAAGATTTCCTGATTTAGCATGCAGGAACATTTTGACATTTGCACACCAACTGCTGACATACTCCACACAAATTCCTTCTTTTTGTTCTCACATTTCTCATACTTTCATTACAAATTGTTTCCTCCTTTGTGGTGCCATGACTTCTCATATCAGACAAAATTAACCACTTATGTCCTTAATACTGTGGATAAAATTTCAGAAGAGTTTGTAGGTAAAGCAAAGGTTAAAGCCAAATGCCTTGAAAAGTAAGATTCTACCTGCACCAAGAGTGACAACTATACTTTTGTGGGAGCATATACTTTCTGTAATAGTAGAATAGCTTTCATTTTCAAGTCAGTTGTGCCTAATAGTCAATCATATTTTTCCATCAATGTTCAGGCCCACATCAAAATCGTAGTGTATAAGTTTAGAACAAAGACATTACCTGTGCAGCATCAGGGTTATAGTTATCAATCTGTTCCATTGTATCAACATCAATATTGCCAATGGCAATTTGGAAAGCAGTACCATCACCAAGATGTCTGTCCCCATCACATTAAAGGAAAATATCTGAATATTACACTACATTTCAAGAACTATAGCATGGAGGTTAGGCTAGCTGTTTAACATTTTTTATGCAAAAAAAACATTGTGAGAATATGTCGTGGTTTCACCCCGGCTGTGGGCAGAGATCCACGCAGCTGCCTGCTTCTTAAAGTAAAAGAGCAGGGGAAGAGGGAAAAAGGGGAAACAAGGGAAGGGAAAAGGAAGGGGCAAATAACTCCAAAACCAAGAAACTAAGAGGCCCGTGGGTTGGGATAAGGATGGTTTACTAAGAGAACAGAAAGATAAAATATAACAATGCTAACAGGACTTTAGAGCAAAAGAATATGAAACTATTGATCCCCAATGCAGTTTCTCACCGAACCACGCAACTCAGGCCGTACCACCCAGAGCTGTCCCGGAACCCGACCGTCCCCCCAAGAAGCACGCGTCCCGCCACCGCCCCTCTTCTTCCTCCCCTCAGCCCCCTGTTATCCTGGGCAGGACGTCATTGGCATGGAATACTCTCTTTGGCCCATCTGGGTCACCTGTCCTGGCTTCGCCCCTCCTTTCTCATGAATAGAGAAATACGAAGAAGCTGAGAAAGTCCTTGACTGTCTGACTGCAACTAAGAACATCAGGGTGTTATCAGCACTGCTTTCATTTTAACTCCCAAACACAGCATTCCATCAGCTGCTACAAATGAAGTTAACTCTATCCTGACTGAAACCAGGACAGGATATTAACCTAAATCCTTAATACTAGTACTCATGGTTCAATCTGATGCAACAGCAGTTGCAGTACATCTGCAGTGCTTGGCAAACCATGGAAGTCAAAAGGAAAACCTTCAATAATCGCAAGGATTACCATCTTTCTCCTTTCTAATTTCTGTAAACGCCAAAGATTAGCTTGCTGAAAGAACATACAAGGTTAGTAACTAATTCAGTCCCCTCTATTTCTTCATCTTCCTAATCTTCCATGGTCAAATTTCAAGATACACAAATGTGGCAGAACGCTATTTGTTCTACAAGAAGAGATATATGATAAAAAAGGGAATGCTTAGATTAGGGAAAGAGTTACAAGAATTAAACTGTCAGAGATTATAATGCACTTAAATGCATGCACAAATCAAGCATGGTTGTTAAAAAGTGAAACAATAAAAACATAACTTCTGTCTAAAACATCACATTAATGATAGGTCACGATTATTTTTAGTAATTAAAAATTAGAGCAAATGAGAAAAAAGGAAAAAACCCAACTGTCTAAGACTGCAGAAAAGACAGTATTTAGTCAATAGCTGGGATGCCATGAAAAATTAGCATAAGGCACTGGACCTGTTCGCCCTTATTTCCCCAGCCTGTTATTTCAACATACAAAGGATACCGTCCTGCATAAATGAGTGTTTCTGGATCAATATCATCCCCATATGCATTCAGAGGAACAAGTTTTCTGTTGACAGGATCAAAAACTAACTGATAAAGGAATGTATTATTGGCTCGTGTAAACCCCTGTATGTATTCTTCAGGTACTGTGATATTCATTTTCAAGTACTGCCCCATTTTCTTAATAACCTGTCAAAAAAAAAAATTGCTTTAACTGTTTCATTGAAACAGGTCACACAAGTAATTAAATACATGTCAATTACTAAAGTATCATTGCTTTTCATTAAACATCAGATGTGTTACGAGTGGATTCAATGCAAGCTGAGGAAGAAAAAAAAAAAGGAGTGTCATACAATATTTTCCTACTCTCAAATTGTTTACTATGACATAAGTAACACAATTCAATTATCCAATAAATATAAAATCTGAATATAAGCATGGACCACCTCCTTAAGCTACATTCATTAAAACTAATGCATATCAAATTTTATCATCTATAGTAAAAGAGCATGTAAGCAACACATGAGAGGTTTTAGAGTATGAAAAAAACCTAAGCAGATTTCTTCTCCACCTTTTCCCATTACTGATCATGAAATGACTAGATATTGATCTGGTACCTCCTCCTATATATTGCTACTACATCACTCTAAAAGAAGTTCCTGTTAATGCATTGATTTCTGTTTTAGTTTCACAGAAGACAGACTATGTCCTTTTGAAGATCACGTCTGTCGTACTAAGAGAAGCAGAATCTCTCCTCCTCCTTAAATAAAACCTCAGCTCTATTTTGGCCATGCATCCTAAATACAGGCCAGTTTACTCATTAAGAAACAAGAGTTCAAGTGTGCACTGTTGCCCTAACTTGCTGTCTTTTGACTCACTCGTGACTTTCCAACATGGCTGGAAAAGAACCGTGGTGAATCACATAAATTATTAAGCAAAAAGTTTTTCAAATTATTAAATCCCATCATGTTGCTCAAAAAAGATAAATGAATGAAATGATTTGCATGGGTTAAGTTCAAACCTCCCTTTTAACTTCCACAAAAGCCAGCCGAACCAGTTGCTTTGATGCCTGCTTTACGTAATACAGAACATTGTAAAGCTAAAAATTCGTAGTTCTTTGTATACAGCCTATGATGAAAAAAACCTGACCACCACTAAGGCATACAAGACAGACTTGAGAAATACGATAACATTGCGAGTTAGACTGCAAATTTTAATGCTTCTCTGCATTAGATTTACCACCTCTGGGACACTCATATGACTTATTTTTCTTATCAGCTCTTAAAAATTCTCTTCTCTCTTACTATCTGCACAGAAGTTATTTCCAGTCCTTATTTCCGATTAGATTTGTTTTCATTTCATACATTGGATAAGAAAAGAAATCCTAAATTATTTTTTGTTTTCAAGTGCACTATACCAGATTTTTTTCTATCTTATTTTAAATATGCAAATGTCTGTATCTATACAAGCCAGAAATCAAAGATGATTCCAAATCCTCACCCCTGCTCCACATAGACAAAAGTGTACTTATGTCAAAGTAACAGAGTTAAATTAGCAGTTCTAATAACTAATCTGCAAAACAGGAAGTCAGGTAGTGAGGGGAAAAAAATAAATTCCATAGTCTTACAAAAAATATGAAGTATTTTCTCAAATAGAATATACCCTTGAAGAATATGAACAGTATTTACCTTTATGTTGGTTTAGTTCATTGAATATATAACAATTTCAACACTTCAGTAAGTTTAATTCAAGCATCTTTCTAAAGCACAGGTTAAAAAAAAGACTTCTTTTCAGAGTCTCCTAAAAATGCAGGAAGTCAAGAACACCTCATATATTTTCAATTCAGTGTAAGTTTCACATGTACAGCTGTAGACTCCCTAAAACCCAACATACAAAGCAGCACCAAGTTTACCTTTATGATATCAGGATTGTTGGATAATTTTAGCAGCTTGCATGCTTTAGCCAACCCAATTCCATGAATTGAGGGGAGGTAGTCACAACCAGACAGAATACACATGTAGCGGAACTTCTCTTCCGTAAATACATTTCCAAGCTGCTTGCAGTTTCCTAGTCGAGCTTGATCTATCTCAAGTCCATTTCCAAACTTGTCAATTTTCAGAAACACCTGGAAATTAAGAGGAAGTGAAAACAATAATTCCCACCCATATAAGCTTGGTTGTCACACTTTGTGGTAGCAACACATGGCAAGTGATAGTCTTATCTCTTCTGTTTCCTCTGGTCGTTGAAAAAGAGTAATTCCATACATCAAACACCTCTGGAAACTTTGAGCTCTACTTTTAAGATACCAGTGCGAGGGAAGGGCTATTAAATATTTTCTTCCATACCTTTTTACATCCAAAAGCTAAAAGATCAGAGTCTTCTGTAATGATAGCTTGAACCATGCCAGTCTTATTAAGATAAGCCAACTGAGCATCAGCTTCATACGGAGCAACAATACAATCAACTCCTCGCGCTCGGGCAGCCTGTGCATAAACAAGACATGTAAAAGTACTTTGCATTACTTTCTGCTAATTACCCTAAGACAACTGAAAGCCTTAGCAGCCCTACCTCAAAAACAGGAATGAACTTTTAACCATACCCTCTGCCCCCCATTAGAGCCTGATACTTCAAATTTGGTTTAGATCTATATAGACTAGTCTACAAAAACAGCCTTTCCTGCTGACTGAATCTGAAGCTGGCACCTTCAGTTAATCTCAAGCACATTACAAAAGAAAGGAAAAAAGCACTGGAGCAAATGTAATACTAGTCTGATAAAGATCCTCTCATTACAGTGGAAGTATAGCAAAAAGCTATTTGAAAGTGTTTTTTTTCTGTGAGACTGTTCTCATAAACTAAATAAGGGGAAAAAACAAATTAAGTTTATTCTTTGTGTGCAGACAAACGAGGTGCTATCAGAGGCAGTTTATAACATAAACAAGAGATGTGTTTCAATTGATATTGCAACACTGTTTATACAACTGGCCTTAATTAATTTGAAGCAAACTTCAATTTTGTTAACTATGCCTAACATGGTCCAATGTATGCAGGACAATTAGAGGCCAAGCAGGGGGGAAATATTTGTCTTGTCTACAGAGAAGAGGTAGTGATGTAGCTGTACAAAGGCAGAATAAGATACTACCTACTGCATAGGTTTTTGGTTTGGTTTTAAAATTGTTGGCATCAACAGCCTTGTCCACTTACTTTGATAACTTCATGAGCCATAACGTGGGTAACATTCACACTGCGCCCAAAACATTCCCTAGCTTCTGACAGTTTCCCTTCCTGCAACAATTGTTTCCCCTTCAGAAGACTGGCTTGACGCTTCCTGAAAGATGAAAATAACCACCAACCTCAGGCTGTTTTTCACTTAACAGGTAGCAGAAAGGAATAAGACACACATGTAGGATAGGGGGAAAACAATTGTTTTGCAGATGAACATTTCCAAGATGAGTTCTACTGCATAATTTTTTAAAACATAAGAATAACCGAAGCCATTGTATTAACAAGGATGCTTGGAAATTTCATCATCCCAGTGTAATGTTTTCTCAGAGAGCAGTGACAACTCAGGAACAGAAAACAGCAGCATAAAAGTAGAGATGCACCCACTCTCAGGTCACAGTAAAATAGATATAATGGAATTTGGAAATACCTGACATCAGATATTCCTTGGTTTAGAGGGCAGAAGGCATAATTTATTTCATAGAATGGCAATAGTTCATTCCATGCTGAAGGAAGCAAACATCCCATGAGAATTTATAAATAAAAACACTAGTGAAAAAGTCTCACTGCTTCAGTGAGACGCCCCATTAGGTAGGGGCCCAAATCCAAACCTGAAACAAGTTTACCTGATTATTTGTAGAGAAAGATGAGGAAGGTGCTATTAATTTTAAACAAAATTACACTGTGAAGAAATATTTTTGTCCAGAGATTATGAGGGTGGGCAAACTGAAAGCCTTTAATACATTACAGGAACTAATGTTCAGTGGTCTACTTCCTTCCTCTAGAAAAGTGCTTTCATTTATGAAATGCTTTTCTATTTTTGGAATAAAATCTCTAAGAAGATGTTTGTATGATTTTTTTAAATGTAAATTAAATGAAATAAACTGCAGGAAGGGTTTATCAGAGATTACTACCTAGCTGAGATTGAGATTTTTCAAATTTCAAAGTGTATTGTAGCTTTGTTCGCAAATGAATACAGTTCAGTACTTACTCTCGTCGGGCCTTTTCCACTTCCTTCTTAGAAGGTAAAGTGCATCCATCAAATACCAAAATTGGTTTAATTCCAAACAAGAGGAGCATATCAACAAGTTTCATACAGAAAACTACATAACTGTATGAATAAGAAAATAAAGATTAATGTTTTTTTAAGCAAAAGTTCATTGCATATTTTCTCTGCAGAAAAGGAAAACTCAAAGTTTAGTACTAGCTATTGTTCAAAGATCTTAATGGCTAAACATTTCCCTAACACCACAGGAAGAGCAAGAATTGCAATGAATTTTAAAGCATGCAAGGGCTCTCTACACAATTATAGTGCCAGTCCAAGATCACTGATCATATGTCCATTGAAACAAGATTTGGTCATTCACGTACCTAGAAAAACAGAATCACAGAATAGCTTGAGTTGGAAGGGACCTGTAAGGATCATCAAGTCCAACTCCTGTCTCCACACAGGGACTGAGCACATCATCCAGGTGCTTTTTGAACTCAACCTCAGTGCTGTGACCACTTCCCTGGGGAGCCTGTTCCAGTGCCCCACCACCCTCTCAGTAAAGAGCCTCTTCCTAACATCCAACCTAAACCTTCCCTCTCAGTTTCGTGCAGTTCCCTCGGGTTCTATCACTGGTCACCAAAGGGAGGACATTGGCACCTGCCCCTTCGCACCCCCTTGTCAGAAAGCCACAGACCTTAAGCCTCTTCTTCTCCATGCTGAACAAACCAAGGGACTTCAGCCCCTCCCCCCAAGACTTCCCCTCCAGACCCTTCACCATCCCAGTTTCCCTCCTCTGGAAACTCTCAAATAGCTTTGTGCCCCTCTTGTACTGTGGCACCCAAACCTGCACACAGCACTCGAGGTGAGGCCACACCAGCACAGTGCAGAGTGGGACAGTCATCTCCCAGGACGGGCTGGCCATGCTGTGCTTGATGCACCCCAGGACACAGTTGTCCCTCCTGGCTGACTGGGCAACACTGCTGGCTCCTGTTTAACTTGCTGTCGATCAAGACCCCCAACTCCCTCTCAGCATGGCTGGCCTCCAGCACCTGATCCCCCAGTCTGGATGCACAGCCAGGGTTGCCCTTTCCTGGGTGCAGAATCTGGCATGTGCCCTTGTTAAACTCAAGGGGTTGGTGATTGACCAGGTCTCTCAGAGAGACTGCTTAAATTCAACCTTTCCAAAGTTTCCTACAGCTATTATATGTTTCTCCTGTCAGTCAATTTCTCTCTCAGCTGAAATTTATCCTGTTCTCAGGAATCTGAGGGACCTCCACTACCTTCAAAGGTAGGTTGCAAAGTAGGATGAAATGCTACAGTTCTTTGTTTCAACAGAAACAGGACTTGAAGATTTGAACCATTTGCCAACCACCAACTCTTTTGATCAAACATTTGCTCAAAGTTTCATAAGTAAAGCTTGATCCAGACTAATTAGTGTAGTTTTATTTCTGAAAATACAGATTCATCTTCATTTAAAACTATTTGCAAATTAAATCAAGAGTTCAATCAGGTTTTCCCCGAGATGGGCAAGAACTCATGCAAGTCTGACCTAGGCTCCACAGCTGACCTTGAAATTTATCTTCACTTCCCTTAGGAGTATAACATGGTAAGTGAAAATCCATGTTACATTAGAAAAGCCACTCTTACTAAAAACATGGTAAGCAAAAAACCTTGCACCTTCTTCAGAGCACAAAACATCTACCAGAATTCCTCAGTACCGTTACAACTTTTGTCACAGCAGGTTTTACAAACTGTCACTTCACACAAACGGGATCCCTGAAAAGAATAATAAATTTGAAACACATGAATTGCATCTACAAAATCTCATCATAAAGATTAATTTGTAACCAAGACCAAGATGTGCTGGAAAACGAAAACTAACTCACGTAACCATTGATGTCTTAATGGAAAATATTTTAGAGTTTTTCCCACCCAATACATACTTCAGTATTTATTTTGCACAGGTGAAAAGCTTTTACTTACAGCCAATACTTCAACTTCCAAAATGTACAAGTGGGAGTGAGAATTCAGAAAGAACACTAACAAGTTCAACTGCTTTAACTTAGTTTCTAGCTCAAGTAACGCCAAGCTAACAAAACTTTACTTTGTAAGAAAGCTGAAACCAAAACACAACAAGGACTTACAGATCTGTTGGCTCTCCTCGGGCCAGCTTTTCAGCACAAGCATAAGCGCCCTTGTGCAGCCAACAGTAAGTGTCCACAGCTACTGCCTGCCCTTTGTATTTCTTCACGTGGGTAGGCTCCGCAGCTTCCTTGATGAACTGGAGAAGGCCGTGAATCCCCATGGTGGTGCTTTAACTGCAGCCGGGAAGACGAAGCGCGGGCAGGAGCGCAAGGCCTCGATCTCTGCACAGGGAACGGCAGATGAGGTGGCAGACCAGGTGCGGGGCTGAGCCAGAGGCAGGAGCAGCACCGGAGAGAGTAACGCCACCGGGCTCCCCGGGGCGCCTTCCCGCCGGCCGAGGAGATGCCGAACCTATGAGGCCGCGGTACCTGCAGCCCGCCGGGACAGGGCTCCCCGCTGCCACCAGGCCCCACGCGCGGTCCCCAGCTGAGAGAGGGGTCAAGAAGAGGCACAAAGGGCGCGGGCGCGGCTGCGTCCCCTCGCTCCAGTGCGGGGCCTCAGCGCCGCCCCCCGCCGCCCCCCTCACGACCCCCCGGAGGCACCTGGAACTCTGCCCGCCCTGGGGCGAAAGGGTCTAAGGCAGCTCTCTCGGCTCGGGGCCGCCTTCCCCATGGCGGTAGCGGCGGCGCCGCCGCCTCTACCTCGGCCCAGCCCGGCGAGGGGGACGAGGGGAGGACCGGGGGGAACACGGAACACGATCGCCAACCGCCGCGGAAAGCCACGCGCCAGTACCTCGTCGGAGGAAGAGGATGGGGAGGCCTGCGCGCCAGCCCCCCCGGCTCCGCTCGACCGTAGCGCGCAGCAGCCGCTCGGGGCTTTCAAGCAGCGCGCGCTCAGCTAACTGGCCCCGCCCCGGAGGGGACTACAAGTCCCGGCATGCTCCGCGAGGCACGCGTGCGAGCGGCACAGCGGTGAGGCGGCGCAGCATAACAGAATCACTGGGTTGGAAAAGACATTTAAGATCATCAAGTCCAACCGTTCCCGTCCTATGCTAAATCACATCCCTAAGTACCTGATCTACCTGTCTTTTAAACGCATCCAGGGATGGTGACTCAACCACCTCCCTGGGCAGCCTGTCCCAGGCCCTGATGAGAACTTCAGGGAAGAACTTTTCCCTAAAATCTAATCTGACCCTGCCCTGGCACAGCTTTGTGCCATTTCCCCTTGTCCTGACTTTTGTCACCTGTCTGAAGAGACCATCTCCCACCTCTGTACAACCTCCCTTCAGGTAGTTGTAGGAGGTGACAAGGTCTCCCCTCAGACTTCTCCAGGCTAAACATCCCCAGCTCCCTCAGCTGTTCCTCATAGGATTTGCCCTCCAGCCCCTTCACCAGCCTCATTGCCCTTCTCTGCACATGCACCAGGACCTCGCTGTCCCTCTTATGGTGAGGGGCCCTGAACTGGACACAGTACTCGAGGTGCGGCCTCACCAATGCTGAGTACAAGGGCACAATCACCTCCCTAGGCCTACTGGCCACACTATTTTTGATACAGGCCTGGATGCCATTGGCCTTCTTGGCCATGTGGGCACACTGCAGACTCATATTCATCCTGCAGTCAACCAACACCCCCAGGTCCTTCTCTGCCTGACAGCTCTCCAGCCAGTCTCCCCCAAGCCTGTAGTGCTGCATGGGGTTGTTATGTCCCAGGTGCAGGACTCTGCACTTGGCATTGTTAAACTTCATCCCATTGGTCTCAGCCCATCAGTCCAGTCTGTTCAGATCCCTCTGAAGAGCCTCCCTCCCCTCAGGCAGATCAACACTTCCTCACGGCTTAGTGTCAACCCAGCTTGGCTTGGCTTGGCGTGGTCGGGCATTTGTCCAGGATCATTTTGGAATTGCTGATGTGTCAGGTACCCAGGGGCTTTCCGAAACCTGCTCTTTCACTTGAAACCAGGCGTGGAAGGCAAGGACTTAAGGACAGAGTGTTCATGGGACAGCTGCAAGCACTGGGGAAAGGGGTTCTGTGGGGATGAGGCAGTACGGGGTGAACCGTGGCATTTGCCACAGGCCAAGGAAGTGCAGCTGCCTCAGGCATCTGCAGAAATACTCACACCTGGTTAGCACACTGGCATGCATCCAGTGCTGCAGCAGGTCTGCTGTCTCTCAGTATAGTTGAAAAATCGAGGGCTGGGGTGGGGGGGAACCAGTTCTTTGGGCCTAGCAGGTGAGTTGGGAAGGCTGGTGTTGGCAATACTTGCTAATCCAGTTCTATAAATGCTCTGTCACGAGTGGAGAAAATTACAGTCAGCATCATGGAAATACTGTGTTGTCATAGTATTTAGCACTTCTTTTCAGTTCTTTATCCTTGCTGGTACCCTGTTATATAGAAGTTTTTCAGGTAGTTATCAACTAAAAAAAGTCCCAAAACTATTATAACCAGTGGAGAAGCTGCCATAGGAGTAAGAATATATTTGTGCCCATTGCTTTCTTTCAACATTTATGCATAAAGAAGCTAAACACCAGTAAGTACGAGTTGGGTATAAGGAACCTGAGTACATCATCGGTTTTGTACTATTGCTGTAACCTGTATTCTGAATGAGTCATTTTGAGATGACAGTCATAGTGAATGATCCATTTCTGACATTACTCTTCACAGTGATTGCTCCGGAATGGTTCAGTTACAGCAAAGGATCCGTGATATGCAGCTGAGGACAGCACAGACATGACAACAATGAACATGAAAATTATAAACGTTAAGTATACCAGATTCAAAGGGCATCCCAGAATTTTGGCAGGGTCCTGCAGCTAACACAGTGAGTGGAAGGAGGTTTCCGACTGCAAAGGTAGAGGCAAGGGGCAGCTGTTACTGCAGTGAAACCCTGTGGTTAATGTAAGAATTGATGGTCAAAGTTAGAATTTTAAATCTGTATTTACATACAACTGTAACTACTTTCATTTAAAAAAGCCCTAAACGTCCGTATCACATACTGAAACTTGAAGTGGTTCACAGTAATCCAACGACACAGAAGGCATACCAATAACGTTGTTTCACAGGTCTCGTGAATGTTTTGGGACATCTCATGCACAGGATTGATTTCCTATTTAACCATCTGTTGCACAGTCTCATTCTGCCTATTTGACACATCAAACACAGTAAGCCATAGCTTGACAGCCAATGTGTGGCCTGCACATACTGCAGACTAGGACAACAAGGGACTCTACAGCTCCAACCTTAATTTCTTCCTACTGGTCACACACCGGCTGGAATCCAGAACTGTCTCAGGCTGATCTATGTCCTCAGAAATGTGTCTTCATATCTTGCTAAAGAGAACAAGCGCAGCCTAGAAACTCAGTAAAGAGTGGGGAGAGAACTAAAGAGGCACTATGCATGCAGTACTGTATTATGCAAATTTTCTCTGGACTTATAAATGTCTGCCTGCTTCATTTGTTGAGATACTGCTTGGAGAGGAGTGGAACAAACCCAAATATATGCACGTTGCCAGCTGCAAGTAATGAGATTGCCGGACCAGAAGTCTTGCCAACGATCTAGAATAAAAATAACCTCTGCTCTGGTTTTATTTACCGATTTTCTGAAATTAAAAAAGAAAGCATAGAAATAATTTGGCCACAGTGATAGCATAAGATGTTTTAAAGCTGAAAATACTGATAAAATTCCTCTTTACTGATTCTTTTTTCTCTTCATGATTCTGTCCATCTTTGACATGCTCCAGAAGTTGTAAATTCACTTGCAATTACAATTCCGTTTGGATTATGATTGCTTCTCTTAAGAATATGTTCTAATATCAATTCTGACATGGTTTTTTCCCCTCAAACTGATGAGTTCATGGGAAGCATAATAACCACGGCAGACAATATAATACAACCATACCATTCAAAATGTCATGTGCCATTTAATTAAATGTACTTTGGACTATTTTCTGCAGATTACATTAAAAGTAGTCATAAAGTGAACCTCAGAATCAGAAGCACTGGGGACAAGGAACTTGGGCTGAAGGAAGTTAGACCTCCAAAATTCTTGCCCAGCTGAGGTTTTCCTCTTGGATCCCTTAATCTGAAGGAGTGGATACCCTGGAGCTGAGGAGTTAACATGGTACGCATTAACATCTGGGTTGTTACAAATGTCTTCAGCCTGATTATCTATGCCTCACCTTCATTACATCTCCTAACTTCTATAAAATAACAGAAGTTTTATACAGTGAGTCAAAGGATTTGTTGGTTTCAGTAGAGATATCTTGACTTCAGGTGGCTAAAAGTACTGCTCTTTAAGCTCAATGAGGTCTCTTGGAAGGAACTATTCAGATGATAATACTTTGGTGAATGATTCATTTAAAGAATACTGTAATACTGCAGTTTTATTTCCAGTAGATACCAGATGAAACTGCAAAGTAGCATCGTGTTGTGATTAGGTACAAGGCTTATATACAATCCTTTCACCAGTAGCTCATCTATCTAGAGGGTTTGCTAAAACCAGAATTTATGATGCCAAATCCCTGTTATATGTTTTTAATTTCCTTTGGCAGTTTTGTACTAGTGACTGGCACACTGCAAATAGACCTGGAAATAGAAAGGGTAGCAGAAACATTTTGTTCCCTTTACAATGGCTTTGTATCATGTAACAAAAAAGAAGAGCTTTACAAGGTGTAGCCCTGTTGATGCCTAATGGACATTTCAGATAAGTGCCCAAGATAAGTGCTCAGAAGAACCCCTAGAACTGCTGCTTTCTCAACACTGACTATAGAGAAAGGAAATGGGATCACTAGGTCTGGTGTAGACAACTAACCTTTACACAGCCAAGGTAAAACACAATTAATTTTGTCCTCACTGTGCACAACAATGGACAAGGGTATCTTACTGATTCTTAGTGAACTTCCTTGCTTGCATTGTCTAGCACTGGTGGAATTGCATTCATGGAGTGGGTTAAAATACTCAGAAAGAAAGTGGGCACTTTGCTGAAGCTCACAGTCAGAGCACCAGCTATGGTGACTGGTTTATACTAGTTTTCCCAAAATTTCAGTGAATTCCTTATTATTGCTACTATACTGTCTTAACTGTTTAAGAATTTGATCACTTTATTTCAGAAATGCTGTCTTGGAGTTAGTTGGACCATTTAATCAATTTTTTAGAGAAGAAATTTGATTTCCCTCTGATAGCTAGCGATATTAGATTTACTGCACCTTTTACCTGCCTTTTATTAAAATTTGCATTTATGGACAGCTCATCACTGGATACTAGGGAGAAGAAATCAGCACCTCCTTCCCTCCATCCTCTCCTCAGGAAGCCACAGAGAAATGAGGTCATCCTTCAGTCTCCTTTTCTCCAAACTAGACAAGCACTAAGTCCTCAGCCACTCCTCACAGGACACTCCTTCCAGCACCTTCACCATTTTTGTTGTCCTCCTCTGGATGCATTGAAGGACCTTTGCAGCCCTTTTAAATCGTGGGGGCCAGACCTGCACACAGTACTCAAGGTACACTCACACTGAATACAGGGGGTAATCCCATCTTTTGACTGGTCATGCTGTGTTTGATGCACCCCAGGATGTGGTTTGGCCTCTCCCAGTTTATACTCGTGCCTGGTGATGCTCTGTGATAGCACACAGAGCCACGGAGTGCCTCAGGGCCTTGCTGCCCCAGTCATGCAGATGTACAAACCTTGCTTTACAAATCACCATCAGTGTGGGCTTTCCTTTGCATGAAAGCTACTGAATAGGCTGAGCCTGGGGAACTCTCTTGGTCTGTGCTAGATGTGATGCTGACATGTGGGCAGGGAAGATAACTAAACCTGAAAAACCTACATTTTGGAAGTAGATTGTTGTCTGTCTTTCCCTACAGGAGGTAATGTTTTTTCCTCATCTAGAAATCAGGAGGGTGGAGGAAGGCAGGAAATTCTCTGATTCTAAAAACAAGGCTTCATTAACTCTGCTGCTAACAGAACTACTTTTCTCCTGCCCCTACTTGCCTGTTGCATAAGCACATTTTTCTCTCTGGTGGTACTTCCTCTCTACAGCTGCAACCTGCAATGAAACCGAACTGTGCCCAGGAATGAACAGCTGTGCAGACCTCTAATGGAAATTCAGATGTGCTCAGATGCAGCAGGGGCAGCTCAGTAGGTGGCAGTCTGTCCATCTGCTTATTAATCAACCCATACATATCCTGAACCAAGAGAATGTGGTTCTCATGCCCAGGTAACAGATTTTTTTTTAAGGTGGAAGCATTACCTTGAGCAGATTCCAAATAGAGCAATGGCACTGTGACTAGTTATACTTTACCTAAGGCTTTTCTCTTCGGAGGAAATGCAAACTGTGGCAAGAGAAGAGGTTGTAGAATAAATCATATACTTCTATCTTGCACCTAATGAGTTCTTTTTCAGTAATCATAAAGACCATTTTCAGATGTTTCTGGTAATACATTTCATTTCTCCCTCCAGTACAACTGTAGCCTTTGAGGTACAGACCTGTGTATCTGCTCCTGCAGTTGCCATTTAACTTGCCATGTTTAGCAGTGTACTGCTTTTGCACGGGCTCCATCAAATTCACCAATCTTCCACTTACCCATTTATAAACAGAGATACTAGTGACTGGATGTAGGGTGGGTAAAAGGTTTGTGTTATCTGGATTCATAAGTGGTTCCATGAGAAATACACTGAGCAACATGCACTCTGATGTGTAAGAAATGACAGTAGCTCACAGAGTTACTTGCTGTCAGTTATTCAAAGTCTTTGTGAGGCTCAGCTTTATTAGCTGTACTTACCTAACAGCGTGTACTGAGTGTGTCCCTCCGTTCTTACTAGTTTGTAGCTTACCAAAACTCAAGTAGTCTGAACAGGGATCATAAATCTTATCAAAGAAGTTAAAGCAAAATGACCAACTGTAACAGCATGAAGCAAGCCATGTAAGCTCCAAATCAATATTATGGGTCACCAGAATTATTCAGTAACCTGATTCAGGGTATGTTACACATCCTGATAAGGGTTATGTTACACATCTGTTTTAGTTCTTGTTAGAAACCAGCAACTGATTCACCAGCCATGCTGTTCTCCTACAGAGAACAACAATTCCTGGGAAGGCGAAAAAGCAAATGCCTGAGGCAGTCACTGGTGTCCCAGTCTATTTTATTCGGTGCTTGTCAGCAGCCTCAGATCCTCACAGGGGCCCACTGCAGCGCCTTGTCTCATAGCTTGTGCTCAGTCAGAGAGGTCCTGAAGACAGGGAAAAATGCAGTCTTCCTTGGTCTTTACAGTACAGAAGATTTTATTTCAATTTTATTTACCACCACAGACAGCTTTTTGCACATGCTGTTGATATGAGGATGTATGGGCCATGGAGATCAAACACCACCCAGTCATTGGCTGTCTCTGAAACATTAAATGTTTCTCTAATTGCCCAGCACCCTGCGCATTCATTTTGAGCACCCATGAGAAACAATGTCTTCCCCCGGTTAAGGGTGTTCGGACACCATATTAGCATAATACCTTAATACTGTGAACTCTCCCGTGACAGTGAGGGTGAAGGATGTACGGGACAACGAAGCCAAGAAGGAGTGTTACTTGTAGTATAATCCCACACCCAAGTGAAGTCCCACTGAAGTTTGTGAGACTTTAGTCCAAGCAAGAAAAATTAGCTTGGGGAAAACACTTTGAGGTGATACACGTGGCAAACTTTGCAAGAAGTTTGCCACATGTGTATCGCCTCAAAGTGTTTTCCTCAGTTCACAGGCAAAGATCCAGGTATGAGCAGCAACAGCTTGAAGCTATAGCAACTACATGCTGACAAGTGTGTAGACATGAAGGAATATTATTTGTAACAGTCATAGAATCCTGTAGGTTTAGTATGTTTCCAGAATGCTGACCCCCCTGTCTGTGTGTAAGGTCCCAACATTGGGTTTGTTTTTTTTTTGCTCTGTGTGTGTGTGTGTGTGTGTGAAGGTTTTGATTTTTAGAAGGAATTTCCACTTACAAAAAAGCCCATAGAAATAATTATTTTTAATATTCTGCACAACTACCTGTAAAAGCTTAATAGGAACCTCATCCGTGATTTATTCTACAATAAGAAACCTGAAAGAAAGCGTGGAAAAGAAGTGTATTTTTTAAATCAGCTGAATCAATTTACAGTGATTATGCATTCCCTATTCAATCTTTAACATATTGAAAAGGACAGACAGTATATCAAATTATCACAGCCAACAGACAATGAGTCAGGTACCTGTTCTTCTGCAGTCCTTACTAAGAATAATGTGAAGCGATACATAATGAGAAGCAGAACAGGATCCTTACAGTCAGCAAAATGGAGCTGTGAGTTATTGCATATCAGTACCAAAGTAAGTCAAAACACCAGGAAGAGAGATAGTATCATGCATTCTTCAAGTTGAGATCCTCTACCTCCTTCATGTATTCCAAATGACAGCCCTGTCCCCACCCTACCAATCTGTCCTTTTATCTATATTTTTCGATTCAGACGTCTTTTCAGCCCACCACCACCCCCAGTTGTTTCAGTCCTTTTCTCTGCCAGGCATATGTTGGAATGATTCTGAGTAGAGAAAATGGATTTTCTCAGCCAGGAAGAGCTAATGGATGGCTTCAAATGCATAGGTAAGCGTGCATGCAAAGAGGCACATCTTATCCCCTTTCCTACAGTGAAATCTCAGAAAAATGATTCCCCCAGAAAACTCCAAACACCAAAACTAGCATTAGGGCACCACTTTGGCATGATACCTCAAAACCTTCTACATTACTAGTTTGCTGCCTTTCCTGAGTACATTAACTATTCTGAGCTTACCTCTGGTGTGGCCATGCTGCTTGTGGCAAGCTTTCTTTCCTCTCTAGAAACACACATCTGCACAGTGCATGCTATGCTTCTATGTACCAGTGTGCATTTTTCCCCTTTCTGTGACCCTCCATGGTGAAAGGCTACATCCAGGTGCGGAGGAAGCCTCTGTCATGGTTGGCTGCCTGGCTCAGCCTGGCCTCTAGAGACCTCTGGGACAGAGGAAGTCCCAGCAAAAGCCAAGTATAATAGTCAGTTCAGTTTCACTTTTGAAGGTGTGGAGGCAGGAACAACTCTCTTTCTTTATAGGTAAATCTTCCAACTGGTTATGTAGTAATTACCAGTTTGAAATTCTGTGGATTCGTTTTTTAACCTCCTGATAAAGCATGTTACCTGTGATCAACAGAGAGCTTGGAGCCTGTTACAGCTATTTTGCTCCTTATGCATGTGTCATTGTAGAGACAGACACGACACACCACTCAGTGATCACTGTGTTTCAGAATGCTCCAGAATGCTTTATACCAACTGCACAGGCCTTTTATAGTCTCAACCAAACACCACATAAGAACGCTATAGGCTGAAGGGTTGTTTTTCACTTTTCCCATTAATTGTCTTTCTCTGCCTTCTTCTTGGCTTTGCCCAGTCTGCACACCCTGTCTCCACGGTCACCATGGACTCCTTACAAAACCAGTGATTTCTCTATCTCAAGGGAATGCAGGAATGTTGTCAAGGTCAATCCCTTCTGCAATCAGAGCCAGGTTGCTGGCAGACCCGCTGCCTCCCCCAGCAATGCCACTCCTGCTCTTCAAGTCTGTTCTCCAATCTGGAGAAGGCATATGGACCTCACCTTTGTGATAAAGACAACAAACAGGTAAATTTTCTGGAATATTCCTTCTAGTTGCAGGTGCTTCCATGCTTCTCTGAACACCACCCCTGTGAGTTAAAATCCTTTGGATAGGTGTGTGTTTTGCTATGATGAAGTCCAGAATAGCAGTTCTAGCCTGTTCTACTGATACAGGGGGCTTGCTAACAAAATTCTTGCAAAGGGTTAACAGGCGCTTGCTAACAAAATGCTTGTTAAAGGGGGCTTACTAACAGGATGGTTTGAAGTGCCATAGTGGTTATGTCAGAGGTGACCTTGCATAAACAGTATCTCACTTGAACAACTCATAGTTCGTCTCGAGTGATTAGGTTTTTTGAGATAATTTAAAGTGGACACAGGACAGAAAATGAGGAAGCATCCCAAGGAAGGTGGTGCCTGGGATAGATAAGAAGGAAACATCCCAAGGATAACTGTGCCCATCTGGAACAATCACAACTATGCATGTACCAGGGGAAGGAGGTGAAAAGTTCAACCTGATGAAGACTTTGAGCCTTCATCGCTGAGACCTCCCCCCACCCCAAGGACCACCACCAGACAGTGCGCAGGTGCAACTGGGAGGAGTTTATGGAAATGACTTACTGAGAAGAATTTTAATACGAAATGGGACAGGTTATGCACATGTATAGGTGTATTGCAAAGTGCCATTAATATGTAACATTCCACTGGATATAGTTAGGGTGAATTGCCGTGTTTGGTTCGCACGCTTGTGGAGGAGCCATCCCCCGTGCACCCGGCGCTGAATAAACAAACTTCCTTTATACCTCTTTGTGAGTTGTGACGTCAATTTCTGCACACCACTACTGGGACTTTTTTTTCCACTGCACTCTCTGTATGTTCTCCAAGAAACTCTTTAAACCAGTCATAGAGTTCCTCTGGACTCACCAAGTCTGCCCAGAGCCTGAGCTGTGCCCGGGTGACCTTCTTCCAGGTCGGGAATTATCATAGACTCATAGAATCATAGAATTGTAGGGTTTGGAAGGGACCTCGAGAGATCATCGGGTCCAACCCCCTGCCAAAGCAGCTCCCTAGGACATTTCACTGAGATAGGCATCCAGACGGGTCTTGAATATCTCCAGAGAAGGAGACTCCACCACCTCCCTGGGCAGCCTGTCCCAGGGCTCTGTCACCCTCACTGTGTAAAAGTTCTTCTGCATGTTGGTGCGGAACTTCCTGTGCTCCAACTTGCAGCCATTGCCCCTTGTCCTGTCTCCACAGACCACTGAAAAGGGGCTGGCTGATTCCCCCTGCATCCCCTGCTTAAGATAACTGTAGACTTCAATTAGGTCCCCCCTTAGTCTTCTCTTCTCAAGGCTGAACAGTCCCAATCTTCTCAGCCTTTCCTCATAGGGGAGATGTTCCAGGCCCTTTATCATCTTCGTAGCCCTTCTTTGGACTCTCTCCAGGAGATCCCTGTCCTTTTTATACCAGGGAGCCCAGAACTGGACACAATACTCCAGGTGGGGCCTGACCAGGGCAGAGTAGAGGGGGAGGATCACCTCCTTTGACCTGCTGGCCACACTCCTCCTGATGCACCCCAGGATCCCATTGGCTCTCTTAGCGACCAAGGCACACTGCTGGTTCATGGCCAACCTGTCATCCACCAGGACCCCCAGGTCCTTCTCCACAGAGCTCTTCTCCAGCAGGTCATCCCCCAGCCTGTACTGATACAAACAGTGATTCCTTCCCAGATGCAAGACTCTACACTTGCTTTTGTTGAACTTCATTAGGTTTCTCCCTGCCCAGCTCTCCAGCCTGTCCAGGTCTCACTGGATGGCAGCGCAGTGTTCCTGCGTGTCAGCCACTCCTCCCAGCTTTGTATCATCGGTGTACTTGCTGAGGGTCGATGCTATTCCCTCATCAAGGTCGTCAATGAAGATACTAAACAGGACTGGACCCAACACCGAGCCCTGGGGAACGTGTGATCTCTCTCTCCGTATGCCTTTAAGGCGTGATGTAGCGTTAACAGCTCGATTCAATCATTAACAGAAATTGCGAAAAGACAAGCAGACTGCTGCAGATGACAGCAAACAGTTTGGCAGGTGGTGGGAAAGGAACAGACGTGTCATTGTATTTAAGGTGAGAGCCTGAGGCAGAGTTCTTCAGAGGCAGGTGAGCAGCACTGAGGAGTTGTTGCTGTTGATTTGGTGCTGGGCGCCGCTGCACCCCAGGTAAGCTATTCCCAGGCTTGTGCACTCCGCACGTGCAGCCTGGTTTTCTGAGAAAAGGGATTGTAAATAGTGCTTAAAAATATTCCTCTCCCCAACAGTTCTGGTAATGCAAAGAGTGAACTAGCAGGTGAAGGTCTGTCTCTCAGGGAAATCTAAGGAAGTGTGAACTACGGGAAGACTTGGATAAAAGCTTATTTTCAGCTAGTAGCTCGAGTAAAAGGACCCTTCAACTAGAAAGTTAAAGAGAAACTTAAAAAAGTGTCAATCATACTCTGCAGGAAACCTGTAGATTGGATTCCCAGGTATCTGATTCCAGCTGACAGTTTTATGGGGCTTCCAGCCCAGAAAGAAGAGAGAATGATAGCTGGTTGATTTCTGTGTACAGGCTTCTTGGTGTGGATCAGCTCAGCGGGCAGCAGAAGTTGGTTTCTAAAAAAACAGCAGGATTCCCTCAGAGCAGGAAAAGAATTTTTGCTGCATTGTTTGGGTGAAATTGCCCTCTCCTTTGCTTAGAGCAGGCAGCTGATGGAAGGGTTCTTTCACACTGTACCCTGTCCTCAGTATTAATTGCTGCTCTCATACAGGCTCTCAGGCCACATGTTCTTTCTTGCTGTCTCCCTTGTGTGCCCCTCATCCTCTGCATTCTGCAGGTGATGTAGTGATAGAGCTGGACAGACAGTAGGGCAGCCTGCCTCATCTGCGAATGAATCCATTCACATACTCCTCGTTTGTTCTACACTGAGGGAGTTGTTTTTTTTAGTCACAGAAGTGAAAAGTATCCTTTTTTATTCTGCTCTTCACTGACATTACTCACTCTTACATCCATCAAACACATTAGTTACATTCAATGCTCTGGTCTTTTTAGAGATGTCTTCAAATCACTGTCACCATCTTACTGAATTCCAGCTTTCCAAAAAATGATGGACTGACTTAGTGCTTAAAAATATCTTAGCTCCCCCAAGAGAATGGAGGCTTGAAAACTAAAGAGAATAAAGTCATTGCTTAATGCACCCACTGATACCTGTCTGTAATGCTATCAAAATTCAGCCTGGAGCATAGCAAGAGAGGGAGAGCTTGGCAGCACTCAATTTTTGTCAGCCTGCTTTTTTGAGACAAGCCCGGTGCCAGTCTGAGCTGAGGTAGCCTCTAATTTCTGTAACCATGTGGGTAATGGAAACATATTTCACACAGCCCAAAGAGTTACAGGTGTTCTATCAAATTTTGTTGGATTTTTCTTACATTTCAGAGGTGAAAAAAGGGAGGCTTTGCTAGGAAAAAAAAATCTATGTATTTTGCTAGTGATTCTCTGGGATCAGATAGGATGATCAAATACTGTTTGTGCTTTTTGGGCAAATGAAGGAGGCCCAGTAACTTACCATTTCCCTTGCCCTGTTATTCTGGGAGAATTCTCTCTTTAGTATCAGTTACATCTAGCCACACCAACTGCCCTGTTCATTTTTTTTTCTCATAATAAATACTCTTCTTTGTACTACATGGAATAAAATTAAAATAGGTTAATCAGTAACTAATTGTTTCAGCAGCAGCTGAACAGTCTCTCATGTGTTCCTAGCTGTAAGTAATCTAAAATCTCTTTTGCTTTTATGTAGACACCGATATATTCTATACTGCTGAGTCTTCCAGCAGCAAATGAAGAACATGTATCTGTTCCTCCTTTCCATGTTGTATTTGCTTTTGAAAGCCACTGGTACCAAAGAGGTTATATTTGGTCGTCATAATTTCACAGAATATCAAGTGGGCAACATGAACCTTATTCTCTCTGTCCCACACGGAGGGTCAATGGAACCCAAAGACATCCCTGATCGAGAGGTTGGCTGTTGGGATGCAAAGACATCCTCTTGTATTTTCTCGCATGAGTGTCCTCCTGGTGGTATTCAAAATTATAAGAAATGCAAAGTGTCCACCAACCAAGACAGGTATACTATAGATGTGGCTCTGGCTCTTGCTGAAGAAATCAACAAAATTACTGATGGCTTCTTCCCCCATATCATTATAAACCACCTACAGAGGTTCAAGATGGATGCTAACAGGGACAAGGAAGAAGCCTCCTTTGGAATTCCCCAAGCAGAACAGGCCTGGGAGGAGTATATGGGATTTTTGACCACCGCAAAATCACAGATGACAGGGGGCCTGATTCTGGATATCCATGGACAAGCACATCCTGAACAGTGGATAGAACTAGGTTACACACTTTCAAAAACTTCCCTTAACTCGGGCATCTATTCTGCATCGTGCTCCTCGATTAGCCATCTGGCCAGTCAGCTAGTCAGTGTGTCTTCTGAGACTTTGATTGCAGGGAACAGGAGTCTGGGTAAATATATCGAAGAACAAAGTAACAGCCTCGTGTGTGTGCCTTCTCCATCCAATCCGAGCCCCAATAATGGGAGCTATTATAGCGGTGGATACATAACAAAGACTTTTGGTTCCCGTAGTTCCGGCACCGTTGATGCCATTCAGCTTGAGCTACCCCAGTGGGTGAGGGCAGCTGAAGAACGCCCCAGATTTTGTAAGGCCCTAGCAAGGGCTGTAATGAAGTTCTGGCAAACTAACTACTGCAGCCAGTACAACCATCAGTTTCTGCCGTGCTGGAAGAGGCTGTATTGCTGAGATACCTTTCCATAATACAGCACTCATCTGGAACAACCAAACAGCTGATACACCTGGAACATTTAAGCCTGCAATGTAATTGTGGATGCTGATGGAAGGAAACTAACCTGCAAAGGATTGCAGAGACATGGACACACAGAAAATCCCTAGCTAATGCAAACAAGTTCCTTAACACACAGTTTTGTACTAGATCCAGCATATTAAAGACTGAAGACGAGTGGCTGTATTTGAAGTATCACTTGTCTAGTATGCTTTTCTGTGCTGAATCTCTGTGCTGAATTTCCTTCCAGTAACATCCTCTGTTCTCCAGCACACAATAAACAACTATTCTTCTTCCAACGAATGCTGTGCAGTGCCTTAGTAGATTTATCTGTTCAAAGAAATGAAGTGACTCTGCTTTTCTTGTGACCATAAGAAAGACAATTGGATAATACTATTGTGTAAAATTTTTGGGTCCAGGACCAGTTTCCATTTGGTATTTATAAAGCCCTCGGAGCTATATGTCTTCAAGTAAACAGTGATGCTGAGCAATGCCACCTGCTACTGCAGGTTGATTTTTTTTTTAATTTAATGAATTGTGGAAAAAAATGTCTCAGAGCACTATAGCACTGTAACTTTGTCACAGTTTAAGTAGCATCACAGTAAGGTAGGATGGAAGGCTGCTAAAGATAATACATAAAAACCACACGTTTTTGACACTTTTCCTTACAGCATGGTTCCCTCTTGAGAGCTGACCCATTGATTTAATTCAGTGCAGGATTAAACACATGATTGTTATACATTTCATTATGGATGGGCTCTTCTGCACAGTGAAGAATATAGTGACGTGAATAGACACGAGTACGAATCAGCTCTGGCAAAACACGAGCGGTTAGTAAGGAAAAGCAAAGGGAACAGGCAGCAAGTCCTAAAAGACTAACATTCAAAAATTAAGAGCCTGTGAAATCCTGGAAGTGATAAAGGTTTGGTAAAAAGAAAATAATGAGTAAATAATCAGTTTTGAGTAACTAGCCACTTCTGGGGAAGTAGTCAGTTAACAAACTGAAGTGGGATATCTTGCAACCACAGTAACATACTTTCATTCTAACTAGAAACAGAGATGATACCAGAAAGAAAATCTTACACATTTATAGCACATACCGGCATCAAAAGACAAGGGTAAGGAGCTCTCTGAACCTGAACTGTTCATTTTTAATAATATGTGAAGACCATGCCAATTTCAGGTAGCTAGAAGAGAGCTGATGTAGCTGTCTTTCAAAGGTAAATGGGACACGAGGAGCTGCAGGGGTGTTACCTTTCATACACTAACTGTTAAATCATGGGACAGGCAAAGGGAACACAAACAGTAAATGGTGGATTGCACTTTATCTGGTGCCACTTGGTTTGTCAGACAAACCTGATTATAGTTTTAACCACAATGTTGGTGAGTGTGGTGGATTGACCCTAAGCAGATGCTAAGAACCCATCCAGTTGCTTTCTTCTCCCAGTGGGATGGGGGAGAGATCTGGAAGAGCAAAACCAAGAAAACTCATGGATCAAAATACAGACAATTCAATAGGTGAAGCAAAGCTGCATGGGCAAGCAGAGCAAAACAAGGAATTAATCCACTGCTTCTCATCAGCAGGCAAATGTTTCGCCACTTCCTGGAAAGCAGGGCCTCCACATCCTTGGGAAGACTAAAACCATGACTACACCCATCTTGCTTTTTTCCTTCATTCTATGAGCTCTATTGCTCAGCAGTACATTATATGGTATGCCTTTTCACTTTGGTCAATTTGGGTCAGCTGTCCTGGTTGTTTCCCAGGTTCTTCTGCACCCCCAGGCTGCTCACTGTGGGTGGGAAAAAGCTGCCTTGATGCTGTGCAGGCATTGCTCAACATTTGCCAAAACACTTGCATGTTATCAACACTGTTCTAGTCACAAATCCAGAACACAGCACCATACAGCCTGCTATGAAAAAAACTGGGTTAATCCCAGCCAGACCTGGTAATAAAATTGATCATAACATTTTATAATATACTCCCACAGGATGTGTTGCTAGTCTGGCAGAAAAAAAGGCAGCATAATATGAAATATATTAAAGTCCAAACTGGACAAATTTGGAACAGTGAGGAAAACTGTGGTTTTGACATAGAGAATGGCTGGCAGCAAATGTGCACTGAGAACCCTAGGATACTCCCCTCTACTGGGAACCAGAAGAGCAGCACAAACAGGCATTTGGCCATAGAGGATAATCATGGCAGGTTCTCTGGCTTGTGCCATCCAGAAGGTTAGACTGGATAATAAAGCCATTCTCTTTTGGCACTAAAATTCATGTCTTTTCCTGTCAGGGTGTAAAATCAATTCTACCCATTTCTGATTACTGAAGTTCCTGCAGTATTTTCCCTAAGGAAGCAGATGTCTAGTCTGAGATCTCAGGCAAGTGAGCTTTCTTGTATATAGTCGTTACTGCAGTGGTTCTGGTTAAGGTCATTGTCTCTGGGCTGTGATGAATTCTTAAATGTCGAATGGGTTATCCACTGATTTTAACAGGAATGATTTTGACATAGGCCAAATAATCCCTTCCCCTTTCTCCATGTGGTTTCCCAAGAAGAAGGGCAGCTCATTATGCAGCACAGGATGAAAGACACTGTTCAATACGATACTGTTCTTACTTGTGCTAGTTAAGGATTTGGATTTCCTATTCAGATGAAAATACAAAATAAAGCATAAGAAGACATTACTGACATTACTGTGCCAAGGAAGAAGAAAAGGGACAAACCTGTTATTTTGTCTTCTTAAATGTTGGTGAGGAGATAAGTTTCCAACATCAGCCAGTTCTCTTCCAGTGCTATCAAAGGCTTAGTTCTAGATTAAGGGTTCAGGGTCCAATCATAAAAACAGGGAAGGTGTTAAATAGGTTTTAGCACATCCAGGAGGGGAATAGTTGAAGACTTTCAATTAACACAAAGTCCACCAGAATAACATTGTTACTAGCCTCTCATTAAGGAAACAGCCACTGGCAAGTGTTGAAAAGGAGTATGATGTCTTATCACCCTGCGTAAATTTTATACATTTTTATCTCATTTATAGCAATTCAGTGTAAAGAGTCCATATGGAATCACAATAAAGATAAAATAATACTGTTATGCTTTCACCTTCATCACCCCGAAATGATACACCATGTAATAAAAATGATAAATAATTGGGGTCAATTGAGTTGACCTACAGTGGTTTTTACTGTTTTAAATCTGCATAGTAAAATTTAATTTGGTGCAACAAGGGATCAAGAATTTTCCCATAAACCTGAAGTGACAGGCAGTAAGTTGGTCAGAAATACTAATTAAAAGAAATCTTATCAAAACATATTTTCCATACCATGACATGTTAGTGTGTTTTTAAAACAAAGTATCATAAACCAGAAGGAACCTGAGCTGCTGAAAATTAATTCTGGGGGTAATAAGTAATAACTGTCAATAGTTCTAGTCAAGGCACGTTCTGAACAAACAAAAATATGAGAGAAACATAAGAGAAGGTTAGAGCAGTACCTCTGGAATAGTGTTTCTTGTTCTTGTTTGTAAAGCTAGCAAAAGAAGAATTTTGAAGATTTGTGGCTCTGATTCTTTAAGCAGTTAATCATAATAAAGTGCTTTTCCTTCTTAAGCATCAAAGAGATGTGAGATGGGTTTTTCTGGGAGTATCTTTTTGTAATCATACACTGGTTTTATTCTCTGCTTGAAGGACTGGAATAGAAGTAAAGATTTGATTTCTATATGCTCTACTTCCTAATGAAATGGATTAAAATATAATAGAAAAAAAATTGAGAAAAAAAAATGAAATAAGGAACTTGCTAATTCACCTTCCTGAAGATGGACACGAAGTTTATTTGTCTTGACCCTGTCCTCCACTAAAACCTGTCTCAGTTATCCATCCAGTGGGACTGGACATCTCAGGTTTGTTCCAATGAAAGCCTTTGACAAATAAATTGGAAAATTTCAGTAAATTCTCAGGTGAACAGACCACTTTGACAGCATTTTCTAACAGCTCAAACAAAAAAATCATTTGTTGTGCATGCAGCTCCCAGAAAAAGTCTGATCTTGTTTTATTATAAATCCATTTCGGAGCAATTGGCTTCAGTTTAGTTGCTCCTAACTCACCAAGGCACATTACATTGTACTGTCTTCTTCTGGAAGAAAACAAAACATAGTCTTCCAAGGCACATTCACAGTCAGAAGGATAGCATATGTGCCAACTATTTTAAGAGTGTACTCCTGAGTTTTCTGAGATGCTCTGTAATGCTGCATGCACAACCATTAAGTCATACATATGCAGAGTACCCTATTCATCCCACCTAACTAGCCATCTAGATGTTAGGAGTCTCATCCAAGCTAGTTCTATAGGTATCCTCAATAGAGAGAGATCAGCACCTCTCCTAGTGTTGACTCTTTCCATCCTATGATAGGTGGGACAGATAAGGCTGTGGATATTTTGGTCTTTCTCCTGAGGAGGAACAACCTTGGAAGCCTTGGTAGACAGCTGGCAATAAATGGATAGCACCCCTAAAATACTATTAGCTTACAATAGCCAAAGCTTTATACAGATAAGAATCAACTGTTTTGGGGCTGGCTAAAAGAGCTGAGTCTGAACAAAAAGTTAATGACATGAGGTTGAACAGGAGACACAAATGTCTGGAATACTCACTTTCTAGTGCACTCTCTTCAACTGGCTTCTCAAGCTTCCACCAAACAGAGAATGAAGTTGGATAGGTAGCAATGCAAGCCATGTTAGAAAATGAAATTGAGAAGCAGAGAGTTAAAAATATAATATGATATGTCCGAGCATGTGGTTGTAATAATTTACTTGGGCTAATGGCTTCTGCTGGATGGATGCCACTGCCAGCCTTTTCACAGGTTGAAAAGAAGACACTTGTGCTTACCTCATAGATAGGAAGAAACCCATACATTGCACCAGCACCTCTGTTTCCAGACTCACAACTTTCCAAAGGTTGTGCCTGACCAAGAGAAGCCAAAGTCAGTACATTACTACCGGAAGGTAAAAGGAAATGAAACTTCTGCTACTGAATTGCATATTATTATTATTCATATTCTAAATAAATCTGTATCTTTACTACATAGAGAGATTATGGTTTATGCTCAGGTTGTCTTTGTATCATGTAAAGTCTGCCTTGAACGTTTTTTAAAATGAAGAGGGCGTCGTTCCTCTGCTATAGAAAATAAATAACCTGCAAAATTCCAGCTTCCCAAGGGACACAACATCAAGATTCTTAATGGGAAGAATTATTTTCTTAATTGCCTGTGTTAAAGGTAGTTTTTAAACTTAACTTAGTTCTCTCACCTATTAACATCTAGGATAAGCTCAACAAGTGAATAATTTTCAGGGTGCTTGTCAGGTTTGGTAGATGGATGCTATCAGAGGAGAGTGGAAGTCTAGCCAAGGAGTCATGGAATAAGAAATCCCACCCCAGAAAACAGCTTTATCACAGGACTGTCAGTCTGGCTATCCCTCTGTTGGGCTTTGCAAATCACAAACACTTCAGCAGTCAGTTGGGAAAGATGTAGATGAACAAGACATTTCTGCTGTCAACTGCTGAAAGCTCAGAATTTGCAAAAATACCTTGGGTATTTGACAGTTCATCTGTGCTCACATGAATCCTCTCACTACAAGAAAGACATTGAGGCCCTGGAGTGTGTCCAGAGAAGGGCAAAGAAACTGGTGAAGGGGCTGGAGAACAGTTCTTATGAGGAACGTCTGAGGGAACTGGGGTTGTTCAGCCTGGAGAAGAGGAGGCTGAGGGGAGACCTTATTACCACCTACAACTATCTGAAAGGAGGTTGTAGAGTGGAGGGTGTTGGTCTCTTTGCCCAAGTGACAGGTGATAGGACAAGGAGGAATGGCCTCAAGCTGTGCCAGGGCAGGTTCAGTTTAGACATTAGGAAAAAGTTCTTCACTGAAAGAGTTATCAAGTTTTGGAACAGGCTGCCCAGGGAGGTGGTTGAGTCACCATCCCTGGATATATTTAAAAGATGAGTAGATGAGGTGTTTAGGGATATGGCTTAGTAGTGGACAGGTACAGTTGAACTCAATAATATCAAAGGTCTTTTCCAACCTAGTGATTCTATGATTCTATGAATCCTGACACAACTTCAGCCTAAGAGGACAATTTATGGTCCTTCAGAAAGGAACAATGCACCTGCAGCTTGAAATGCTGCAAAGTACCCTTGTTTCCATCCAAACTGAAAACGTCAGTTTAATTTGAAAGGGTACATTACACAGAGATTTTCCACTTACATTTTTCCATAGTCTTGCTAATATATTACTGAGTGTGCTGCAGTAGTAACAGTTTAAGAGATGCCACATCTTAAACAATGGAAAATATTCCCAAAGGAATCTATTCCAGGGTGTGTCTGTTAATTCTAAGCATTACTTATGTGCATTAACTACTAGGCATTACCCATTTCAGAAAGACAGGACAAGTGAATCAGGGTGAGCTAACTGTATACTGTAGGTGTTTGCACAGTCACTGAATAGCACTCACCTTGGAAGGGTGAAACAACGACCATGAAAACCACAAAGGTTTCTTCAATCCCTCTGTTTATGCATTTGTGTTCTAGCTTGCCCATTGAATGAGAAGGATATGTAGGGTTATTTATGGCTAATTGCTAAATGAGAAATACAATTGCATTTCCTATATTTTGCACAGAACAGAAACAAATGTCATACACATTAGCTACCTTTAGAGAAGTCAGAGCTTTGAAAAACTTCAAGTCCTGAATTCTGTCCACATGTTTAGGCTTTTTTACAACTGGAGATGGTCTGGTCAGTGACTTCCACCTGTTCACACAAGAGAGAAAAAAATCTGATGCTCCTCTCAAAATGTCAGTTTTGAATGCAACATTATTCTTAGCTGGCTCCAAAATAAAATTATTCCACCTTCAAAATATAATTTATATTAGAACCTTTATAGGCATCATGTAGTAGTTCACTAATATTTTGTCAATCCAGATAATGGCTTATCATCTCTCAGAGGCTGGAAATGTTAATATGAAAAGCACTAGTTACCACACCTGGGTGCTAACTTGCTGACTGATAATGGCTTTTCAGCATTTCTGTCAGTTCTGACTACAATTCCTGCAAGCAACTTTCATAACAAAGAAGGTTTCCTCTCCTCACATATCTGGTTTCCAAAGAAAATCATGAGAAGAAATGATCTAGAGTGTCTGTTAGTGTATATTAACACAGTTTCACTTACAATCAAAAAATTAAGTCAGTTCACACAAACTAAGGTATTATAAACTTCACAGAGAAACTGAGACTATTGTATATGACTCTATCTACCTGCCAACATTTTTCAGTAGACCGCCTCAGCCACTTGTTTAAATTGTAAGCACCTCTGCTATTCAGCTGGGTTTGTACATTTTCAGGTATATATCATTTTGGAGAATATCTGTTAATAAGATTTATAACTCAATTTGTTAACTGAAATTCTAAAATATTATCTTAGTGACTTTTAAGACAGCTGTCCAGCATCATGAAGATACCGACTTGACCCAAGAGAAGCTCCTGTATCCTGTAAGGAACAAAACCTAGCATCAACAGGTAATACAGCCTTTTGGCTGACAGTTGGCTAGCTACCCATTACACTATGCGGTACAATTAATCCAGGGGAATCAAGTTACTCTTGAGGTGAGAGCACACAGAGTATACAGAATAAGACTGAAACTTTCTATTGCACAGCGTGTGGCAGCCTTTTCTCTTTTTTTCAGTTCTCTGCACAGCTAAGCAGGCTTCTCATTTGCTGCCAGTCTGTTTAATTAATGTGTTTTAAGTGTATGATAGCCATTCTCTTTTTACTGAAGTATTTCAAAGGTCCTCAAAATGTAGTCACAGTTTGACACAGGCAAAGTTTATTTAAGGTTAGCTGGCTTCATTTTAGTATCTTTGATTCCAGAACTTTCAAACTAGCTGGTGACTATACAAAAAGACTTCAGGGTTAGTTCTTCAAACACAGCCAAGCACTTCTCTTATGTTGATGAGTTACTGTTCTGACTTCAGTGGGACTACTCACATTGGTAAGAACTCTATGGAACAATTACTGTTAGCAGGATACTGACTTAAATGGGGTAACAGTAAAGCACCTCAGAGATTTACCATTGTCCCAAAGTACTTTGTTAAAAGGCAAACTAAGAATGCACATGGTATTTGAAACCTAACCACTAAAGCATGCATGGCTTTTTAAGTTGTGAAGGCATTTTTCCCCACATTCGGACTGCTCTGTTGCTAAAAGCAATATGCATGCTTCCAAGATTCCTGCTTCAGTATTTATATTAATTTGCTCATCCCGCTAATTAAGGTACCAGGGAGCTCTAGCACTAGAAACAGGGATTAAGCTAGAGCGCCAGGGCTCTCTGGCTTGACCTTGAGCCTTGAGAACTCTACCTAGAAGCAGAGAGGTCCAGCATTTCTATTGAACACATTACACTTAATGACAGTGCCACAGCATCATGACCAGAGGTACAGGAAAGTATCCATAACAACCCAGGAAATTTAAGAACATTTTTTAAAACTGAAAGATTAAATTTAGTTTATTCTTACAGTAAGATTTGGATTTAAGTTGAAACTATTCAAATTAAGTTGTTTTGAAACACTTATTGGGATTCCAGGAGTGTATCAGCTTGTGGAACTGGAAAGGATCAAGCTGTTAACCATATACATAACATGCAGACTTTATGCTGACATCTAAGACAATTATGTAGTCACCACTATTACTGAATTCAAATCTTGAACATCATCTTATCCTGTCATCTAGTGTGGTTAAATATCTAACAATTAAGAGATTCATCCATGCTATGTAAAAACATTTTAAAAAAGGAAATACTAATATATTTTCTGACCATCAGGTCAAAGGTGCTTGGTAAGTATATTTTCTAGACTGTTCCCCTAGTCATACATAATGTATGAGATCTTACTTGTCCCTGTCCAGAATTAGAGGATATTCAAACTTCTTCTCCTCTTCCATACGCTTGCTTTCCTCTTTAATCACAGTAGGAAAGTTATGAACGTCGCAAGGCAAAACCAACCGACTGACGTCTGAGAAGTCAAACTGCCTTGGCTGTCCAACGTAACCAAGGTAGCACCTGTTCGTGGCGTGCCAGAGCCTACAGACACAGAAGTGGTGCCCAAGGACAGAAAGGAAACACGGACACTGTCAGAGGTGGAATAAAAGTGACAAAATATCTGCCTACGTGAACAAGTCCTGCAGCACTGTCCTAGAGTTCGGTATGCTGGTCATAAAAAAATGATGAGATTGGAGTTCACTGTTTGCAATATAAACAACTTGAGAGAAAAAAAAATCTCAGAAGGATGTTGTAAAATCCAGAAAACAAGCAGTTCAGCTGTATGAGACTGGGGAGTAAAGGCACCAATACCCTGAATTGTGCCTACAGTAAGGTACTGCCACCCAGGCAGGATCTACACAAAATTCCCTCATCGATTCTCTCCAAACCACAAAAGAAACCCTTTCAAGTGTACTTCCTAGTCAAGAAAGAATTATGGTTTTCTATAAAGCATCTTCAGACTGCAATGTTTAATTGCATACTTAGGACCCATGTCAGTTGAACAAGTATCAAACAGAAAGTAATTTCTAAAATGATGGGGCATTCAGAAAATTAGTTCTTTCAGGTGCAGAGCAGAAAATGCACCCAATGTTGTATTTTATTTAAATTCTGGCTTATGTACAAGTTCTGCAAGAGGAGGAACTGTGGAGACAGTTCAAATGAGAGGCCATAGCAGTATGAAGTATTAGTCATTTTTATACCTGACTGAACCATCAATGGATGCTGTCACTATCACATTTTTCTCCTCTTCATGAAATAAGTCAACCACTTCATTAGAGTGTGCCCTCCAGCAGAGCTCCTCCTTTATTTGCTGAGGGGAAAAAAGCAACATAACCACATATCAGGGAGCTCTGTATACCACCATGGCTGTTAGCTTAGTGGATTTATCAGCATGGCTTTCTGAAAATTAAAAGCAGTGAAAAAGTAATCCCTCCATGACGGAGCCTCCAAATGGCATATGGCTGAGACATGACTCAGGGGTCATGGATATAATCGTTTTTAACAGAGCCTCTTTGAACACAATGGAATAATGCTAACAGCAGCTTACTTACGTTTTTCTTTTTTCCTCCACAGAACTGAGTTATTATTTGAAGCAAAAACCATGCCCTTTATGTGCAGGAAACATTTTTAGTCCCTATAGAGCTCTGAATTAATTTTTCTCTGTCTGTCTTCTCTTGGTATTCTGTTCAAGTTAAGAAAATCTGTGAGATTTTTTTCCTTACATTTTTACTATTTTGTGGATCTTCTAAGAATGAGGCAATGCTCCAGCACATAACATGTCCCTCTGTTTAAGAAAGGAAAAAACAGAACATCAATAAATGTAGTTACTAATAAACATTCACTAGTTGTTACCATCTGCTCTTGGTAAACACAGGCAGAATGAAGCAGGGATTATGGGTCAGTGAAAGCTTTCTAAGGTGAATGTCACTATCTCATTGTGAACTAAAAAATAATGGACCAGTCACTGACATGCAAAAAAATCTACATACTTTCTGTGAACAATGCATCATTAACTGTATAGGTTTGAAATGGAAAGAACAAAGTTTTTTCTTTAAATGACATGAGTAAAAAATAAGTCATATTGTTAAGACATTTATTGCATAAACTAGGTATGAAAGCTTCCTAGGGATTAAACTGTTTTTCAATCCTGGTAAAATGGGCAGTTTGATTAATTGCATACATAGTGAAGGCTTAATGTTTTACAACCTTTTAGCACATACATGAGAAGCTACAATCAATGAATCATTTTCCTTATGACCCATAACTGCTCAGTTTCCTGCCTAGGCTCCTTCTTATCTCTCGTTTCTACTGTGAGACAGAGGAATCTTTTCTGTAATTCCAACCTCCATACTGGTCACACCTGGTTTCTAGGGCTGTACGTTTGCAAGCCAGCAAAGAGGCTGACAAAGAGGTTGACCTCTTCCTAACATGGAAACAAATAATGGGAACAAGAAATTGGTGGGAGCACAGCAGTTAAGTGAGAAGGGTGAGGAAAGCATGAAAAGCAAATACACAATGGAACAAACACAAAAGGACAAAGGGACAGTATCAGACGAATAGGTAATAGAGTGAAAACCTTCCCAGAGCTAATTAAAAGCTTGTTCAGTGCATGATGACTTCCTGAACTCCTTTACTTATCTGAATCAATGGGGAGTGGAAAGTCTTTATTTTCAGCACTAACATTGAGCTACTGCTCAGTTTTGAAACATGGGAAAAAAACCCTTGCTGATTCCAACTTCTGACAGTGTAAGAGCAGGAAACTGTCAGGAACAGTTCTAATAGTTATTTTAAAAGAAAAGTGACACATTTAAGGACAAAAGTCTCATAGCACAGATGCAGACATGGAAAACTGCCAGGGTGATTCTAAAGATTTGGAGGAGAATCAGACAGCAGGGACTTTGGACTTTCTGCCAAATGAAAGCCAGATTTGGTGTGAAATTAAAAGTCTAACAATGAGCTGCTAGCACAGACCACAAGTGCTCTTTCCTTATATAGCAGTGTACTGCTGAAGCCATTTCTGTGCACTGTCCAAATCATGGCTCTTAGTACAGTCACAGCTGCTGGTTTTTCATGAAATTTTTGCTTGCTTTTAGCAGGAATCTTTGCTCTTGGTATTAATACAGTAATTAAAATGAAAAGTATGCTCAGGGCTTGTGAATACAGAAAATTGTAATGTCCTTTTATGAAAACAACTCCACTGATAATGGTATTAATGTAATGCTAAGCTTTATTACTGTTCTATAGCAGAAATACATTTTGCACTTATTTAATGATAACCTTGATGGAGAAAGCTTGGCAGCATTTGGACCTTCATTTACACATTTCTGGCACATTTACATGGTATTCTGTGGTCCTACAAAGTGTCGTGAACAGAATGACTAACAAGTTTACTCACCCTTACTGCCTGCCAGAAGCATTTTAGTGGATATGTCTGTATGTAGTGCTGTCAGAGGAACTGAAGGGTATTTTGAAAATGGCAAAAGTTCCTTCACTAAGTTTCCCTAAAATAAATAAACACATATTTGTCCTTATAATAGCTACAGGGGAAAAAAATAATAATAAATGCATCAGAAGTGCCACTGATTTCATCTACTCAGCTTTACTCAGCTTATATCTATTCAGACAGCAGCTAAAAAGGTAGTTTCCTACTCTATTAAAAGTCCAAGATAGCTTGGAATTATTCTTCTTCTGGTTGCAACATCTTCTATATCAAAAGAACGAGCTATTTTACTCTTCAGGCAATTCACAGCCTATCTGTGTTGAATATCATCAGCACAGATCACATTTGCTACTGAAATATAGTTTGGTGCTGCAAAAGGACCCACAATGTCTCCTTCAAGAAGTTGCTATATTTTTCAAGCAAGCTTTAGTAGACTTTATGCCTTAGTATCTCTTCAGGTTTGAGAGAAGGTGAAGGAGAAAATCTTGCCGATAAGGAGAATCTTGGCTGTGTGATCCATGTAATGATGATGACAATCATGTCAGTGATGACATCATCATAATTTGAACTTGGAGATTCCTAGAGGAATCTGAGCACACCAATATATCAACCATGAACACAAAAAACCCCAACTACCCCCACACCTTCCGTACTTGGGACATTTACCATCATACTCTATTTTTGCATAAAACATCTGCAAAGATACCTCACCATCTTCCTGAAAAATCCTTGCTCTGACTTGCCTTTGCTGGGATTCCTGTTAAAGCCTTACATGGCCGATGTATTGTGATCACTGTCTGCCACAATGACCAGGATTACTCAGTCAGGTCCTGGTGTTCCCCCTTCTTTCTGTATTTACTTTCTATCTCTTGTTTAGAGTAACATGTTTCCTGGAACAGAATCTCACAGGTCTGAGGTGATATGACAACTAAGCCATTGGTGTTCTGTTGTATGACTGGCTTTACAAGCTGATTGGAGCAGTAGACTCTATGAATTAGGACACTATGTATTAGGGTACTATTTCCTCCTGATTTGTAACCATGCTAGCTGTCTTGTGCAATGTTCCATACACATTCTGAGAGCAGGACACCCTGCCTTGCCTGTCATCCTTTCTTAGAAGGTAAATGATGTGGGTGAAAAACCAACTTCTAGACTTTCATATAATTATAATAAAAACTGACTGTAAAGTTATTACAAATCATGTTTCTTCATTTTCCACTTGCCATTACTCTCTGCTACAGTTATTAAAGCAGAGATAATTTGTGTCCATGGAAGAAACTATTAGCCAAAACATGCAATAAAACATCTGCTGCTGCAACTGCTAGCTGGAAAGCATGTTTGCAAACATTAGCAGAATTATCTTCTTATTGGTCCAGTCCCATCCCAAAGACATTCAGATAGTTACCTGAATACTCCAGAGGCAGATACAGCCATTTTCATGAGCAGAAGCCAATACTGGTGAGTGTCCTGCTACAGCTTTGGATAACGGTTCGTCCATCTGGATATCATCATACCAAGTTGCACCTTCTGCTTTGGAACACAAATGATCACACATTCTGCCCACATTTTTCAGAACCATTTTTGAATGTGCAGAAATTACATAACATTAGGAAAAAAAATGTAAGAGGAATTCTGTCATCAATATGACATTACTCTGAAAATGTTACAGTATGGATAAGAGACAACTGAGAAGAAATTAGAATGATCTTCATGATCTTATCTAAACCAGCCAGAAATATTGCTCCATGATGCAGGGGAACCTTATTCAGAGCACAGCAACAGATTGCACAGGAACTGCAGGTACCACTGAGAGCAGAAGAGGACTGTGCAACAGTGGTCAGCAGGACAGCTAAGAGGCAGTTCTGCAGCTTCTGCATGCACCTTCTAGACAGTACTATCAATTCAGCAATGAAATGAATTTTACTAATTAAATGACACTTAATTCTGGAATCTTGGATTTCTATACTTCTCAAGTTCAAAGCTTCTGCTAAATGTAAGGTGGTGGTCATGGAGAACCTATTCTGAATTGCAGATGGAGATGCTGGGGGGTCCCATGAAAGTCCTCAGTGAAATTGACATTCAGTGAATTCAGGAACTAATATGAGTGTTGATTTCATTGAGTAGCTACAAGGCTTAGGACTATTTGAGTTTCAGGGCATGTTTTCTTTGAAAAATAAATTCAGCTGAAATCCACATTTCAGATGATCAGATTTATTGTTATTTGGAAAGTCTCCTTTCCACTAGAGGATGTCTAAAGCATTCAGAAGAATCTAGAGGATTAGATTCTGGCAAATTAACTGACTCTGTTTGCACAGCTTTAACTCTTAAGCACTTGGCTCTCTCTTGGTTTTGCTATTTTAAGGATGCATTTGATAGGGAAGATTTTTCCCTCTAAAGTTCCATCTGCTTTGGAAGATTTTCTCTGTGAAGCCTTTCAGTAATACTTGACTCAATTTGCTACTTGCTATACCATTCCAATAATTCATCCCTTGAATATTTTTGTGGAAGAGATGTGTTTATATATGACATTCCAAAATTCTGCAAGGTTTTCAGCATCACCTCTCTTTAGGAAAGTCAGTCACTAAGCCCTTACATACCCTGCATCCAGGCCTGGATTTTGAGAAATAAACACAAATCACGGGTGAGCAAAAGATGTTGAGGTGTGCCATCCACATACCAATGGTATCCTGAGTATTCTAGATGCAGTTTGCCAGACAAACTGACAAACTCTGTTTCTATGATCATCTGGGCAGAATTTATGGTTCAACAACAAAGAGAATGGAAAACATCCTTCCATACCTGTTGTTATTTGAGTATTAATTTCACCACTGCTGATACTGTCCTAAAAGCAAGGAATGAAATGTAATGATTATAAAATGGAACCTGGGTGCAACAACAGAACAGGTCCCTAGTTGAAATTATTTTAAGAACCTAATTTTTTTAAATGGAAGGATTCGAATATTCCTCCAATTTCCATCCAATCCAGGACAGCACTGAGTGAAAACAAGAGACATTTCATCTGAGGAGAAATGAAATCACAGATGGACAAATCACAAATGAAATGAATGGAAATTTAGGGGCATGGAAAAATGGAAATTTGGCTGAATGGCATGAATTTATTGGGACAAGCAAAGCTGGTCCCTTACAGATACATGAATGTAACCTAGATCTTTTACTTGAGAGTTTAGTTAAGAACATGCATGTAATCTTGATACTGCCTTGAGCAAAGATTAACAAAGTGCATGAATAGCAGTAATGTATTCATCTGCATTTTCAATCTGGGAGCTGCTACAGTCCTTCATTTGTGCCTTATTACACAGGCTTCCAAGGATCCCCAAGGTTGTCAGAAATCAGTATAATTGCTTTCAAGCAAGGCAGGAAAAACTATGCAGGCACAAGAGTTTGAGGTATCTTAGAAGTGAAAAAAGCCTGTCTAATCTCATCTTACCTATTGATCAACACTTACAAATACCTGAAGGGTGGGTGTCTAGAGGAAGGGGCCAGACTCTTCTCAGTGGTACCCCATGACAGGACAAAGGGCAATGTGCACAAGGTAAAGCTCTTTTTAAGAGTTGTCAATTTTGTTATTCTAATGACTACAGAGCACAAGATATCATATACTTTAGTTTGCAGATGACAATTAGGCCTGTGTCTACTTGGGAATCTATGAAAGTGCCATGTTCTGCTGAAACAATATGCTGGAAAGAGGTCATTTTGTCTACTTGGTATTTGGTCCTCTGCAGATATGCCATGTTGTTCTGGCATAAAAGGACAAAAAGTGTCACAGAAATCATATTCATAGCAGAAATACACAGATTGAGACACTGGCATGTTGATGATAAATTAAAAAAAAAGGGTTTTGTACTGCTATTAGACAATAATGTATCCAAGCAAGTGTGGCTCCAAAATAGATATGGTTACACTTTTATTCAAGTACTTCATGATTTGAGGATTTTATTTTCCCCCTTGTGTTCTTCCATAACCCTGTTTGAAAGTCAGAACTGCCAGCAATAAGCATCTGATGCTTTGATAGTCAGCTATCCCATGTATCAACAGGACTAGCTACCTGACAGAATGTATTCACAATTCCCCACCTCATTCCCCTTAGGTGAGCAAAGTAATTCTTGATGTTCAGTTTTGTGCATGGCATTATGGAGGGAATTCAGTAAGCTATAGTATTTTAAAGCCTAAACCAATATGAAAACAGAAATTTGTTTTGAATGCTACCAAATCCATGAAGCCACTGTACCTACCTTACATAGGTCCAGAGAACTGCTCTCATCATTTCTCACATTAGCAGTGATAGAGGGTAGGGGACTAATTTGCCTGTGTGAAAGAAATTATTGGAGATCACTCACATTCTTGAAGATACTGTTTGCTCTCTGGGAATCAACTTAATCCAGGGTAGTAAAGCATAATAAAAATTATTAAATTGATTAGACTGATTAAACTTAGGGTTGTTGGTGTTTTAGAAATTCACCCAAATCACTAGGCAATATTTGCATAGTACACAGCCAAACTGTCCTGTCAAGGAGGTTTGAGCAAATTAAATCTGTAGTAAATCAAAACTGATACTGGCATCCATCCTTAAGAAGTGAAGGGGAAAAAAGCAGTGCACACAAAGGGCTTGTTTCCTTTCATTTTACACACCACTTTGCTCTGCAACTAGTTTTCAATTGTTTATGGAAACTTATTTTCAATCTGTTAAGATAATGATCACAAATAGGATCTGTGGAACAAAGTCAGGAAATAAATTTGGAGGTGGTCTTCCATGTTTGTGTTTCTGAGTCAAGAAAAGTTCTGACTGTGCTAATGAAAAGTTCTGGCCGAAGAACATACACCAATGTCACAGCTGCTCTGGTTTTGACCTGAATAACTGGGACAAGAGTGAAGTACATCTCAAAAGTATGCAGCTGGGGACAGCTGGACAGGTGGCTGTGACACTGAAAGTTCTCAGTGTTTTATTTTACAAACTTGTTACGTTGTGTGTGTATATATGATAATAATCAAATTCATCCAAATACCTTCCCAGTATGTACAAAACATCCTAAGCCAATATGATTCAAAGATGCTGTAAGATCCCCCTGCTTAAGCATAATCAGAACTTTTCTTGATTTATAAAATATTCCATTAGTGAATTGTAATCACTCTGCTTTAATTTAGCTAGGATTTATTATATTAATAGTTAAGCTATAATGCCAAAAAGCAAATTTATGTTGAATTAAGTGGCACTGGTACTTTGAGGGGTTTAGTAAATGCTTAGTAAATGCATAAGTTACTTGAAGGTTTTAAAGCAACCTAAGACCAGAAACCATTCCTGTGATTCAAAAAGGCTGCCTAATTGCATAAGACCTTAAAGCTGCCTAGGTGTTTAAAGCATACTGAGTGCTTCTGGCTACCATTGCCTTTGTGTATCTGTTGGAAGACAAGCATTTCTGAAGTTATGTACACATGCAACCCCCTTCTCTCAAAATGAGCCTATTTGACTAAAATTTTGTTCTCCATCTAACATTACCAACCTGTGTCAGCTTCCAGCTTGTTTTAAGATTTAACTTGAGGCTGCACACTTCAATGAGCTTGCCTCTGTCTTTGCTGAGAGCTATCTAATACCACGAGGATTGTATCAGGTTTAAAATAAAAACCTGCTGCCACACAGAGTTATCTCACAGAGGTAAGAGTCAAAGAAGGTACAGGGCACAGGAAAACTAACACTTGACAAAAACCAACTTCTGTTGAATTCTTCAACAGAATTGAGCCTTATGAGGTTAGTTAAGAGGAGAAAAGGATAGCTTAGTGGAGTGGTAAAAGAAGAACATACAATATGGATTGATAAGCGTTATACAAATTTAAGGATGGGAAAGCTAATTAACTGAGCTTGAATTGATTAAATGTAAAAAAAAATCTCAGTTTAAATCAGTTATCTTGGACAAACATTACATCAGTTTGCTAAAACAAAATTCCAAATGACTGCACTTCTCCTGGGGGAAGATAAAATAAATGTACATAGTTACCTGGAAGAGAAAGTGCTTCGAACAAGGAATAACATGGCATTGACTCCAGATGCTTGAAGAACCGAGTCCTGGCTGTCTTCATTTATTTTACACTTGAAAACAAAGAAGTTTGTACAGGATGTGTCAAATAGGTTGTGTCTTGTTCCCAGGAAAAGTTGCAGACATTTATTTGTAATCTAAAAAATTAAATGTTTCATTTCCCAGAATACACATCACCTAAAAGTTATAGACAGTTTTTCAGTGTCAATCAGTTTTGATGGATTAATGTCAGTGAAGAGTAGGTACAGAATGTGCCCATATCAGGACAAGAACCTGATGGTATGATGAACATTCCTTTCATCCAATTATTTTCTTGAGAATTAGTATTTAGGAGGTTTCCTGTCTTGCATGCACATGATTTGACTCCCTCATATATGGAGAGGGAAAAACAAAGGAAGGGACAGAGCCAGAACTGCAGGTAAGTTTTATTTCCCATGGTACAGAAAAGCTCAGCTCACTTTCTCACAAACATGAAGGATGCTGGGAAAATATTAGATATATTTATTGTCTTAAAAGGCATGTATTCCATCACCATAGAATCATAGAATGTGTTAGGTTGGAAAGGACCTTTAGAGGCCCTCTAGTCAGACACCCCCATGCAGTAAGCAGGGACATCTTTACTAGTACAGATTGCTCAGAGACCCATCAAGCCTGACCTTGAATATCTCCGGGGATGGGGCCTCCACTACCTCTCTGGGCAACCTGGTCCAGTGATCCACCACCCTCATATTGAAGAACTTTTTCCTAACACCCAACCTAAATCTCCCCTTTTGTAGTTTAAAACCATTACCCCTCATCCTATTGCTACATGTCTTCATGAACAGTTCTTCCCCAGTTTTCTTATAGATACCTTTCAGGTGTTGGAAGGCTGCTATAAGGTCCCCCCAGAGCCTTCTCTTCTCCAGGCTGAACAACCCTAACTCTCTCAGCCTGTCTTCATAGAAGTGCTCCAGCCCTTTGATCATTTTTGGGGCCCTCTCCTGGAAACACTCCAACAAGTCCAAGTCCAGCTCCAAAGCCAAATGCAACACAGAAATATTGCTGTGCTGCTCCACTCAGCCTAACCAGACATGTTTTGATGGTTCACTTTCCTATGTAGCAGCTCAATCTGCATGAGAATATCTGGAACCATCCTATACTCATTTTTTGTCGCTTCCTGTGAAAGATTTTTACTCCCAGACCTCCAAAATCACTTCAGATTTCCTCTTACTGAATGTGACTTCCAGTCTAGTCTTCTGGGTATAGACAGTGATACTGATAATGTAGAACACATGCCATTAGCATCTGAAGTAACATTATTTCCAGATGTCCTCCCAAAACGAAAACTTCCAAATTAGGATGTTTCTACAGCTCCATGAAAGCAATACTTACAGGCATCTCACTGAGGCAGATTCAAAATCCCATAAAATTATTGCACCGTTTGCACTTCCTGTAGCTATCAAACTGCATCCTTCTACTTTTAAAACATCAAAACATTTCATTTCCACAGAAGGTACAAAACTCTACAAAGAACATTGAGAAAAAAAAAAAAGGGTAGGAGCAATGTGTACACTGGAGAGGGAAATGTTTTAACTGCTAATTTAACGAGATGCCTAAATTGACAGTATCTACAAGAGCTGCATGTTCAATGCTATTCTAATACTACTGTATTTCAGCTACACAGAAGCACCAGAAGGAAGTAGGGACACCCTGCTGCAGAGGGCAGTGACTTTCATTTGCCAACCCGAGCTGCAGGCTATGGCACGGCTGCAATTAGAGCTTGTAAAATCAGCCGTAAGTACTGAAGTCTAATCAGAAGTAGGTATGTAAGGAGATACTCTAATCAGGTTAAAGGAGTAAATCCCTGGAAAGATACATAGTGACCTTTCCATAAACATCATCCAGATCTGAAAGAGGCATAATGAAATTATACAACACAAATCTTAAGCCTTGTGGACAAGTGAAGTTAAAGTGGTCAACAGATTTGACATCTTACTTTACTGAAACAAGAAGAAGAGAAAATGGGATCACTTTAACATCCAGACTGATCTTTATGCACCACTATAGCATCAGTCTAGCTATAGTAATGACCAGCATTTCATTTCTGGACTTTCTAAGAGAACCTCAACTTACTATTTTGTACAGGAATGTGAAGCCTATGTTCAGACCAGATGCTAAATCATGGAAACAGCCATGCAATGGGTTATTAGGCAGATATGTCCCTCAGAAACAATTACTTTCTGACATGATTTTAGACCTTCAGTGTACTGAAAAGTTTGATATCCTTATTTGGTTCCTATCCTGTTGCTAAAACATGACCAGTAAACATCTTACTTTCTAATCTTCTGTAAACGATATGGAACTTTGAAGCGTGTCTCACCTCTGCATCGTTCCTCAGGGAACTGGTGTCAGACAGCAGGTGAATATCTGGAAAAAAGTTACTTGTTTGTAAGGTGTCCGGCTTCAGTGACAGAGACACAACCGGATTCCTTCGTGGAAATGACACCGCTTCAGGAAGCACCCATGTGACATAGAGATAGGTCTGAGCTGCGTTACCCTATTAAAATAACCAACTTCATGAAACAGCCAGGAAAGGGTTTCTCTATTCGTAAGAAAATTATCAGCAAAATTGTGACAAAAGCTTGTTTTCTTTTCCAAACTACCAAAACTATTACAGATAGCACCTGGCATATGCCTACGCTGCAAACTGAAGTGTCAGCCTGATATATTCCACAGATTCATGGAATTTTGGGGGTTGGAAGGGGCCTCCAGAGATCATCAAGTCTAAACCCCCTGCCAAAGCAGGTTCCCTAGGACAGGGACAGCTCACTTTAAATTACCTGCTATAATATTAGAAGCTATCTGGCTGTGAAGTTAAGAGATTTTGATTCTATTCAGTTTAACTGCCCCCTTAAAGTAAATTGTCTCCACAGTTAATAGCTGCTTCTTTTATTAACACTGCCATCTCCAGTTCATACTGACCATATCAGCAAAACTGGTGGTTGTTCCAAGCATGTAAGAAGAAACAGCCACAGTTCAGCCATGGTCTGGAGCAATTGATTTCTCCCCACCATGCCTAGAGGCTACCAGGAGTTACCTTGATAGTTTTCCCAACTGTACCAAATTCGCTTCAGTATCTGCTTTAACTTTGATATTCCCATCCATTTTTGGAAGGGTTACTGAAATCAGCTTGTTAGGTTTCTACTGTTTTCATAGATGTCTTGAACTCCAGAATGAAGCAATGATGAAGATTTTAGTAAATCTATTAAGTGTATCAAACAAGAATGGTGGAAGGACTAAAAATTTAGCAATCTATAATGGATTTCTGCAAAGGATGAAGTGGTTGTGGGGTGCTACTCAAGTTTACCTTGCTAAAGGCTTCAGAGACTCTTTAACAGCTAATAATAACAATCCATATTTCACTGAAACAATTTTATAAAAATTGAATTCTTCCATTATGTGAAACAAAATTCATTTACTTAGATTCATAAGGACTTGGAGGAGAATCAACTCTTCACTTATCTGTTTGTCAAGGGATCTATTTACATTGCAGGAATCATTCAACAATTTCAGCAATAATACCAGGGGGCAACAGGTTTGATGTAGTATTTCAGAAATACCTGAATTTCAAAAGCAAACCCCACATAAAATGGCTTTATTAGCAGGAGGCTCAAAAGTAATAAATAATTGACCAAGATCATAGAATCATAGAATCATAGAATTGTAGGGGTTGGAAGGGACCTCAAGAGATCATCGGGTCCAACCCTCCTGCCAAAGCAGCTCCCTAGGGCATATCACTCAGCTAGGCGTCCAGACGGGTCTTGAATATCTCCAGAGAAGGAGACTCCACCACCTCCCTGGGCAGCCTGTCCCAGGGCTCTGTCACCCTCACTGTGATACAGTTCCTCCGCATGTTGGTGCGGAACTTCCTGTGCTCCAACTTGCAGCCATTGCCCCTTGTCCTGTCTCCACAGACCACTGAAAAGGGGCTGGCTGATTCCCCCTGCATCCCCTGCTTAAGATAACTGTAGACTTCAATTAGGTCCCCCCTTAGTCTTCTCTTCTCAAGGCTGAACAGTCCCAATCTTCTCAGCCTTTCCTCATAGGGGAGATGCTCCAGGCCCTTAATCATCTTCGTAGCCCTTCTCTGGACTCTCTCAAGGAGATCCCTGTCCTTTTTATACCAGGGAGCCCAGAACTGGACACAATACTCCAGGTGAGACCTGACCAGGGCAGAGTAGAGGGGAAGTATCACCTCCTTTGACCTGCTGGCCACACTCCTCCGGATGCACCCCAGGATCCCATTGGCTCTCTTAAAGATAAGAGCTTGTATGTGCAGTATTCTGCCCCCCTCCGCAAATGTACAATCTGTCTAGTAAAACTTACTACTTCTCCCCACAGTCTTTGTTTCTTTGCACATAGTGGATTTACAGTTCCAGAAGGAGACTTTTGTCCTGAGTAAAACATTCCAATTTGAGGAAGAAAATTCTACAAAAACATGGTTGGTCTGAGAAATGAAACCCCAATTATTGTGAGCTCCAAGGAGCAACCTGTTAATTTTAGCTGAAGGGAACACAGAGTAGACTCTCAAAATCAAGCCAAGCAAGTCAATCTGATTTATTCCTGTCTTGTTTCTTTGTATTGTTTCTTAAGCAGCCACTGTCTTATCATAGCCATTTTAGACCAAAACCAAGTAAGTATTTTAGCCAAAATCTGCTTTGATATTGAGGGGGTTTTGGCAGGTTAATATCATGGTCACCTACTGTCCATAGAGGGAAAATATACCAAGAAGGGTATGAGGCTATATTTGAAGAGTTTCCAAGTGACATAACTGTATGGGTGTGAGGCCTCTGAGGTCTGTGAAACTGAATCTTGAAACATGGGAGCTTCCTATCAGTAAATCTGAAATAGAGCCTCTATGGCCTGTGGATGACTGTGGTGGGTCAGCAGTGTCTGAGTCTGAGGGCTCAGCTGCAGAATTGGGAAAGCCATCTCCGCCACGGACAGGTCACCCAGACCCAAGTAGGCAATGCTGTGGCTTCCACTGCCTGAGGCGCCCACAAAGGAGGAAAAGGTACAGCTGCCTCATGAGAACATGGCCAGCCCTAGGCCTAGGTGCTGTCAAAAGTGGGGCTCTGGCCAGTGCAGTGAGTCCAAATACATGAATGGGATTTGCAGGAACAGTTCTAACCAGTCTCAGCTGTAGGTGAATTAGAAACTGGTAGATACTGTTTATAATCACAACAGCAGTATCTTAAAGCTTTTGCCTTAAAGGATCTATAACTACTGATTCCTTGAGGAGAGAAAATGCAAGGAATGTAATAAACAGAATGCTGAAAACCAGCAGTAGACAAAAGACTTAGACAAAAAGGCAGAAAGCTGATCTGATGACATGTAGGAAGAGGATTTTTCTTTGATATTTTCTAAAAGTTTATCTACTTATTAATGAAAAAGTCCTATTTTACCTCTAAAATTAGGAACTACCAAAAGAAATGAGGAAAAAAAAATGTATATTTTAACAACCTGAATAATTTTCATCTTCCCACTCTGCTCCAAAACAAGAAGTGCATGTTGATTTTCAGTAGCCTCCAGATAAACCATCTTCAGCAGACGACACTCATCTTTTCTGTGCTGGGCCAAAGGCAAGGCTTTAACTTCTCGCCCACTTTCAAACTCCCAAATTTTCACTGTTCCTACACACAGATAAGATATAAAAAAGGGAATTAATTTCCAGCAATAACCAAAGTCAGAAACTTGAACTGGATCAAACAGGGAAATGAGAAGAAAAAAGAAAATTCAAATGAATATTGAGAGCTAAGTCATTGGTCTTTCAAATGCTCTCATAGCATATGTGTGTCTTAGGAAAGCACCCTTAGGGACACAAAACTTAACAGAAAACATATTCACCATTAGCCCCACCATTTTTACATCTTTTTTCCATGTCTATTTTATGCTGCAGCCCAGGATAAAAGACACCTTCCTATCTTACTTCTGTTTCTGGACCAACACCATTGGAGAGCAAGTAGAGTGATGAGCTCTAATGGCAGAAGACTTCAGGTTCTGAGCTACAGCAAGGACCAGAGGGACCTGGTTGCTGGGTTTTTCCCACAGAACTAGAGGGAAGAAGGACCTAGAGCATTATCTTAAGCGAAGCAGTTATTGTGTATGACTTCTCTTTTGTAAGACTTGATAGCATTCACCTTCTGTCATGCTCTTAAGATCCATAAAGGGTACAGTCTCTGCTCCCAGGCATAAACATTAGCCAGCATGGTGTCTCCAAAAGGCCACCTCTTCTTCAAGTGAGACGGCTTTTATATGTTTCACATATTTTAACATTTCAGGTGTGTAGTCTTGAACATTTGAATGTGAGAAGAATTATTCAGCCATGTAAGCAGGTTAGAGAATCACTAAAATTTGCTGCAGAATTCAGTGCATCACTTGTGTATTGGAGAGATCTCTCAACATTACCTAAAACTGATGCACCCTAAATAGCACCTATGAAAAATTCAGGAAACATGTATATGTATGTGTGTGTATATAATATTTTCTAGTGTTCACTGCCTGAAAACACTATAAAATTTGGCTTAGATACAATCATAGAATCATAGAATTGTAGGGGTTGGAAGGGACCTCGAGAGATCATCGGGTCCAACCCCCTGCCAAAGCAGGCTCCCTAGGACATTTCACTGAGATAGGCATCCAGACAGGTCTTGAATATCTCCAGAGGAGACTCCACCACCTCCCTGGGCAGCCTATTCCAGTGCTCTGTCACCCTCACTGTGAAAAATTTTCTCCGCATGTTGGTGCGGAACTTCCTGTGCTCCAACTTGCAGCCATTGCCCCTTGTCCTGTCTCCACAGACCACTGAAAAGGGGCTGGCTGATTCCCCCGCATCCCTTGCTTAAGATAATTGTAAACATTAATTAGGTCCCCCCTCAGTCTTCTCTTCTCAAGGCTGAACAGTCCCAGTCTTCTCAGCCTTTCCTCATAGGGGAGATGTTCCAGGCCCTTTATCATCTTCGTAGCCCTTCTTTGGACTCTCTCCAGGAGATCCCTGTCCTTTTTATACCAGGGAGCCCAGAACTGGACACAATACTCCAGGTGGGGCCTGACCAGGGCAGAGTAGAGCGGGAGGATCACCTCCCTTGACCTGCTGGCCACACTCCTCCGGATGCACCCCAGGATCCCATTGGCTCTCTTAGCCACCGAGGCACACTGCTGGCTCATGGCCAACCTGTCATCCACCAGGACCCCCAGGTCCTTCTCCACTGAGCTCTTCTCCAGCAGGTCATCCCCCAGCCTGTACTGATAGAAACGGTTGTTCCTTCCCAGGTGCAAGACTTTACACTTGCTTTTGTTAAACCTCATCTGGTTTCTCCCTGCCCAGCTCTCCAGCCTGTCCAGGTCTCGCTGGATGGCAGCGCAGTGTTCCTGCGTGTCAGCCACTCCTCCCAGCTTTGTGTCATCGGCGTACTTGCTGAGGGTCGATGCTATTCCCTCATCAAGGTCGTCAATGAAGATGTTAAACAGGACTGGACCCAACACCGAGCCCTGGGGAACACCGCTAGTCACAGGCCTCCAGTCAGATTCCACTCCACGAATCACGACCCTCTGGGCTCGGTCCGACAGCCAATTCTCAACCCACCTCACTGTCCACTCATCAATCCCATGCTTTCTCAGCTTTGCTATCAGGATGTCATGGGAGACAGTATCAAAAGCCTTGCTGAAGTCAAGGTAGATGACATCTACTGCTCTCCCTCCATCTACCCAGCCGGTGATGAGATCGTAGAAGGCTATGAGATTGGTCGAGCACGATTTCCCCTTGGTGAATCCATGCTGACTACTCCTCATGACCTTCTTCTCTTCCAATTGCTTGGAGATGGCATCCAGAGCAAGCTGTTCCATTACCTTTCCGGGGACAGAGGTGAGGCTGACTGGCCTATAGTTGCTGGGATCCTCCTTCTTGCCCTTTTTAAAGACTGGAGTGACATTGGCTATCCTCCAGTCCTCAGGCACTTCTCCTGTTCTCCAGGACCTGTTGAAGATGATAGAGAGCGGCTCAGCAATCACCTCCGCCAGCTCCCTTAGCACACGTGGATGTATCCCATCCGGTCCCATGGATTTGTGTGCGTTTATCCCTTTGAGCCGCTCCTGGACCTCCCCTACCTCAACCAGATGGAAATTCTTCATATCCCAAACACTCCTATTTACATCCAGTGCCTGTGGGTCCCGGGGGGCCTTTGAGGTGAAGACCGGAGCAAAGAAGGCATTCAGTATCTCCACCTTCTCAGTATCCCCCGTTACCAGGACACCCTCCTCATTCATCAAGGGACCTACATTATCCCTGGTCATCCTTTTGCTATTCACGTATCTAAAAAAACCCTTTTTATTATCCTTTATGTCCCTTGCCAGCTTCGTTTCCAAGAGGGCTTTAGCCTTCCTAGTTGCGACCCTACAGGCCCTGACTACATTCCTGTATTCTCCCCATGTGCTCAGACCCTTCTTCCACAATTCATAGATCTTCCTCTTCTCTTTGAGTTTACTCAGCAGCTCCGTGTTCATCCACGCAGGTCTTCTGCCTCTCCTTCCTGATTTCCTGCACAAAGGGATGCATCGTTCCTGTGCTTGGAAGAAGTGCTGTTTGAATGCTAGCCAGCACTCACAGGCTCCCATTCCTTCAAACAGCGTAGCCCACGGGATAGCCCCTATTAAGTCACGGAGGAGATCAAAGTTAGCTTTTCCAAAATTCAGGGTAGCTATCCTACTTTTTGGCTTGCTTCTTCCACCCAGGATCTTGAACTCAACCATTTCATGGTCACTTAGACCTAAGCTGCCCCTGATCTTCACTTCCCTAACGAGTCCGTCCTTGTTAGTTAAAACAAGGTCCAGCACCCGCCCTCCCCTTGTAGGCTCCTGCACCATCTGTAGCAGGAAATTGTCTTCAACACACTGCAGAAATTGTCTGGACTGCATACGACTGGCCGTGTTGCTTGCCCAGCAAATATCTGGATAGTTGAAGTCCCCCATAAGGATCAGTGCCCGGGATCTTGAGGCTACTTCTAACTGCTTATAGAATGCACTATCAACCCGCTCCTCTTGATCAGGGGGCCTATAGCACACTCCCACAACAATGTCCCCCATACCAGTTTGCCCCTTGATTTTAACCCACAAGCACTCAACAGATGTTTCATCCTTCCCCAGGTGGAGCTCAATACAATCTAGGTGCTCTCTCACATAAAGAGCAACTCCTCCACCTCGCCTCCCTAGCCTGTCTTTCCTAAAAAGCACATAGCCATCCATGACAGCGTGCCAGTCGTCCAGGTTATCCCACCACGTCTCTGTGATTGCTATGAGATCGTGGCCCTGCGACCGCACAAAGATCTCTAATTCTTCTTGTTTGTTCCCCATGCTACGTGCATTTGTATAAAGGCATTTAAGTGGGGCAGCAGATGTAGGTATTCTCAACAGCCCACAGCGAGATTTCTGCCAGGGGACTGGCAAAAGTGGCTCCACTGAGGAGTGCTCAGGGCAATCCACAGAATTTTCCCTACTCACACATGGAAAACCGTCTCCAAGTCCACCACTGTGCTGTTGGAATTTACCTTTTTCCACCATCAACTCTCGTTGTGACTCCCGAAGCACTTGCCTAACCCCAGCAGCCTTCTTAATATCCCCTTCCCCCTTCCTAACTAGTTTAAAGCTCGGTCGATGAGCCCTGCCATCTCCTGGGCAAGGATCCTCTTTCCTTTATGGGACAGGTGAGCCCCATCAGCAGTACTCATGCCAGGAGCAGAGTACACCATCCCATGGTCAAAAAACCCAAAGTTCTTGCGCCGGCACCAGCCTTTCAGCCACACATTCAACTCGTGGGTTCGCCTGTCCTGCTCTGAGCCCCTCCTCCCATAAGTGGGGATAGACGAGAATATTATTTGGGCTCCCCCGCCCTCAACAAAGCGCCCCAGGTCCCGGAATTCCCTTTTGGTGGCTTGCAGGCTACACTTCGTGATTGCATCCCTGCCTGCTTGAACTATCAGTAATGGATAATAGTCAGTGGGTCTAACCAGCCCTGATAGCCTTCTTGTAATGTCCCTGACCCGGGCTCCAGGGAGGCAGCACACCTCCCTGTGTGTAGGGTCCGGTCTACATATAGGGCCTTCTGTCCCTCTGAGAAGGGAATCCCCTACTACAACAACCTTTCTCTCTTGCCTCACAGAGGCAGTCTCAAGGCATGCGGATGATCGCCTCACTCTAGGTTTCCGCTTCCTCTGAGGCAGAGGGGCTGCATTCATTTCCTCGCATACCTCCTCCTCAACTGCCAGGGCCCCAAACCTGTTGCTTAGGGAAACCTGGGGGAGTGGGGTAGGTAGGCAGGGGGGTGCCTACGACGGTGAGTAGGGACTGTCTTCCAGCCCTCCTCGGGGTTTGGGACACTCCCATTTACTTGTCTAGGGCAGAGAGGGGGGACCGTCTTCAGGTGCGAAGTGTCTTCCCCACTCTCTTCCTTCTGGGTTGCCAGGGAGCTACTCCACCAGTCAATCTCTCGCTCGCAATCCCTGATTGCTCTCAGTCTTTCGAGCTCTTCCTTCAGTTCTACAACTAGACAGAGCAGATCGTCGACCTGCTCACACCTCACACAGGTTAGGGGCTTGCCTCTTTTCCCTGGCAACTGCAGACTCTGGCATTCCCTGCAGCCCGAGACCTGAACCGCAGCATCCCGAGGCAGGCCCTCCGTCGGGGTTGCCTCAGATTTGTAGGGGGAACCTCTCCGCCTGGTGGAGACCATGGTTACCAGCCCACAGCAGACAGGGAACCCTCAGCTCACCCTTCGTGCTCTGTGAGCCCGTCCGCTGAATCTACCCTCTCAGCTAGCTAGGAGGGGCGGCTCGCCCTGCCTGCTTGCCCTGCCTGCGCAAACTGCCGCGCCACGCCCTTCTGACGCGCCACGCCCTGTTTGCCCGTCCTGGTCGCCGCGCTCCGGGTCGCCGCGCTCCCAGAGGCTGCTCTTGTATGGAGAGGGATAATTCCTGTCGCCCTTAGCTCCGCCCCCGATGAGTCACCGCTCCGGGCAGTGCAGGGGACGAGCAATGGCTGATGATGGGTGCTGATGGGTGCTGATGGCCGCTGCTGGCCGCACCTCTGCCTCTCTCCTTTTGATCTCTGTCGCCTTTTCTCCCTTGCCCTCGCGGATCTATGCCCGGGGCTTGTCGCTTGCAGAAAGGGGTCCCTCGACGGAGTCTCCCGCTTCAGAGCCCTTCTCCTCAGCAGCTCAACTGAAAAACCATACTCCATCTGCAGCCATTTAGTTACAGTGTTGTATACAGACCTCGGCCTCAAGTCTTATGAGGAAACATCTTTTTAGACCAAGATCCGTGATGATAATCTTCTAGAGAGAAGTAGGGTAACAAATTATGGAGGTCCAAGCAGCCAAAAATCACATTTTATGAATGAGCTATCAAATAAAACCCAACCAATACAACCCTACTCCTGCCACTTTTTTCCCCAGATTGACAGCTGTGCATCCCTTTCTTTTTAATGTCCTCCCATCTTGGAAGAAAGCCAAAACTCATTCGTCTGTCACTGAGACAGTCAAGGCAAAGAATTCTGTTTCCTCATTTCACATGCCATTTTAAATAAATATGGTAAAATGTAGTAATTACTTAATTGTTTTACCATCACATGCCCCTGTGGCAAGATAAACCCCGTTTATTTCAATGGCTGCACAGACCACTTCAGTATTCAGCCCATGAGCATCTTCAATCTGATATATTTGATATCCTGTTTCCAGGTCCCAGACCTGAAAAAAAGATGGTAATTATTTGTACTACATCCTCTAAAACTCATCACAATGTGTTCTAGTGTAATTGGAGAAAGACAAATACTTCCAGGAGCAGATTTTCACATCACATGAAATAGATTCTCACGCTACCACGTTCTTTTTCTGAAATACTAGTGTAATGTCCCTGAAAATGTCCCTCTCCCCAGAAACACCATTCTGGCAAAGGGAGGCTCTATTTAGTATACTATGAGAAAGACCCTTGTTAAGTCAGGGAGACTGTTGTTAAATATAGAGTTTTTGCAGTGCAAAAGCAAAGAAATCTAGCTAGAAAGAATGGCTAGAGCTATAATTTCTATGCTGAATATAAAAATAAGGCTTTTCATAAACATTTGGTCCAAAAATGTAGTAACAGTTATATTTGATCATTATCTAATTCTTTTGGGCATGTAAGGAATGTCTTACAATGAAGTACCAAAACAACATTTGGTGGCTGTATTAGAATAGCTCAGATTTAACTGGATTTAGAAGTAGCCACTCATATCACAGGCATTGTCTAGATCTGATTTGCTGCAGCACCATGTGCCTGAAACTGTCTTGTACTTCTAATGGTGTTGTAGCCACTATGCTCTAAGGAAGTAAGAAATAACATCTTTACTGAGTGTATAAAGCTAACAAACATTTGCCCAAACAAGCCTTTCCCCACAAGAATGGCATGTATCACCAGCTGGCCCAGTAAGAGAGGTTACCTATCCCTGCACATCTTGTCATCTAATCCCATCAACAGTTAATGAAAACTGCAGGTCCTTGGTACCTCTGATGATCATTGTCACACTGTTAATTACTCCAGTAATGATTTATTTTATTAATCTAAGGGTTTTCTGACACTATTTTCTGAACTATTTCTAACAGTTTGAATGCAAGTCGATGTGAAGTTATTAGGCAGGTGTAATCTTTTCATTAATGTTTCAACACAAAAAGAGCTGTGATTAAAAGGAATCACTGATCTCCATCTCTTTAGTTTTTTTGTTAACTGGCTATTATATTCAACAATTACCTCTCACTGTATGACTTGAAATTCCTAAGACTCAGAACAATATGTTCTAGGAAATTATGAGAGAATGATCTTTGGCAAGGTGGTAAATTTCCTCCAGAACCACTAGCCAAAGAGAAGCAGATCAGACAAAAGAATAAGCAGCAAACCAGGAGGATAAAAACTCAGGTCTTACAGTTGAGGCACACTGCATGTGCCAGTGAGTTTTCAGTTTTATTGAAGGAATTTTTTTATTTGAAAGCAGCATCCTTTACACAGTCCTGTTTTTACAAAGTGACTTTTTTCATGTTTTATACTGATCCACAGAATGTCTAAAGTACAAGTTTACATTCTACTAAGGTGAGTGGGACTCATGTAGTCCCTAAACTTGAAAGAGGTGCTCATGAGATATGTGTAGTTGTGCTTACTTGGTTACAGTTAAAATTTTCCTTTGCAGCTACTAATTAGCCAGTGAAGTTTCACAACTATTGCTGTAATTACAAGAAGGTACTGCAGGAACAGGTAAAGGAAATAAAATTTCAACTAAATCCAGTACAGCCAGAGCCTTGTCAATTCTGCCTGGTGCTTGCATTGCAATTATGTTAGCACAGGTCAGGGAAGTAGTTTTCTAATCAAAGTAATTCTGCTGAACCCAAGTAGCTTATTCATCACAGCTACCACTTCTATTGAAAATCTGAGCACAAACAGATCCTCAAAAGCAACACTCTGAGTAATAAACACTAATCATTTCTCTGATTGTCCAGTAACTTTTTTTGCAATCAAAAGAGCTGAGGCTTTTCCTGTTTAAATGGTGACAACTTACACTCACCTTTAGTATTGACTCAGAGCAGATAGTGAGAATTTGGTGAAGAGCCCTGTTGTAAACCAGAACATTGATGCTTTTCTCATGTGTCTGCGGCACCTGCCTTGCATCTTGTATTGTTTGAGTCAGGGGATAAATATCAATTACAGATGAACCTGCATTGGGTGACAGGAGTGAGAATATCTGCTTTGCGTATAGTACCAGTCACTTCACCTGGATATAAAAAGTTCTTATGTAAACCATAGGGTTCCTTAGAGTTCTTCTGAAGAGGATAATGCTGCCTGTTTCTTGAAGAAGTCTGTTCTGTAAGACAGAAAGCATTCACACATGCTCCCCACAAAGAAGCAGTATAAACAATGGCTGCGTATTTCCTTGCCTTAAAGAACTGCTTGTCTACCTTTGATGGGATTGATACCCTGACTCCAAATCATTAGAAGCCATAAATCCTCTAGTCCCTGATTGGGCTGGCACAGAATGAAACAAACACAAATGGATATAACTCTAATTGGCAGATATATCACTAAAATAAATGCTGGTATCTGCTTTCTTAGAGAAAAACAATTCTATCTACAGGCAATGATGAGGTCTTTCCAGCACCTTCCTTTATGGAGCACTGCAGGTCTGACTGTCTGAATAGTGTTTTCCAGACACTTTTCAATGCTCTTGGATCAGAAGGATTGCAAAGACAGAGAGGCAGATGGGGCAGACAACACTAAAGAAAGCACAAAGATTTTATAACACAGGATCAGAAGACAGACTACACGTGCAGCCTTATTTCTGTTCCAGTATTACTATGGTTCTACCAGCAGAGGACCACAAGTCAGCAGTGAGCATGCAGCAAGGGACAGAACTGCCTAATACCTGGCCTAAGTCCAGGCATAGAGGCCAACAGCTTGGAAAAAGGCACAGAAGGAAAGCTGTGGCAATATTCAAATGAAGCATGAAGGTGAGCCATGATTTATGGATGTTAACGAACTAATAATTGAAAATGTCCTCTGTAAAGTCAGGTGCATAGAAATGAGAATTAATTCACCCACAGATAATACTGGTCTCTCGTCCTCTTCATGGGCAAGCAGACCTTAACTTAGCCTTTAAATGGAATCATTAACAGAGTTCAGGACCAGATTTACCGATATTTAGGCACTGCCCCATTCATTGTTTATAAGGGCAAAGATACCTCATTCTGTCAAGGACTTAGCCATGCAAAATGCCTACATTACTCTGCCTTGAAAATCTCACCAAGCTAAATTTGAACTCAAGATTGCATCTATATCCTGTAGTGATTTGTTTTTTAAAAAAACTAGACTGATTAATATTCTGGGCATTTTAAAAATAAGACCTAGAAGCTGAAGTTTCTTGAGCTTTGCATTGCTTACCAAATGCTTGGTAAGCATTGGACTCTGATCTGCTGTATGTATTTAGGCTTCTAAACAGGTTTATTGGTACACAGACTCAGCACAAAATACCAGGTCACTGAAAACAAAATGTTTCACATTCATCTTCACAAGTTTGACAAGCCTTGGAATCTTTGAGCCTTTGGAAACAAAAAGTTGTCTCCAAAGGCAAAGACTTTATTTGCCTGGTATGTCTCAGACCTCTGTAGTCTCAGGACAGGTTCAAAGCTCTTTTGTTTTGGGTTTTTTTCAGTGACTGTGTCTCTGGGGCAGACAAATGGTACCGGCTTCCAGAGTCTCTGCCTGAGATACAGAAGGCTGACATCCTTACTGACACCTGCGAAGCTCTGGTCACCTGGAGATTCCAGACTCCCTGACACAGAGTCAGGAAACAGAGTTCAGAAACCTCGGAATGAGTTCCCACAATACTTCATTCCTGGTGAATCGGACAATGCATCTGTTGACATCACAGACTGTGGGGCTTTTTATAGCTACAGAGTTAAATAAGGAGTTTGAATACACTTGTGAGGGATCCACAGAGACTCTGCTGCCTAGATCTCCTAATGGAAGGAGGGTGCTAGAGGAATTAGGGGAAGATCAGTGGCTTAGTAGTTTTCAAGAAATGACAAAGCTACAGAACAATATCTTTAGTGTTTCTAAGGAAGGCTCACCTCGCCTTCAGGGAAGCCCTTCTCATTTTCTCTGGTTCCTGATGTTAATTCCCATGCTGCATGCTTTCATGCACATTTCTATATTTAAATTAGCAGCATATTTTTAAAAAAATACTTTAAAATGGTCTTAAGGTGTAAATATTCCTATCTCCCAGTATTGGTAGATCACATATACCTTATTCCTGTAGTCAGCTTCAGTTCTATACAACCATAAAGGAAATCACATTCTAGTAGAAGGGGGATGCTCTCACACGCCAACTGCTGTGACATACCAGTGATAAGTGTGCCGTGTTTGTTGTCAAATGCCATGGCAAAGGTCTCCATCTCTCGAGGACTCCCCTGACTGTCATGGAAGACCTGCAGCAGTGAAAGGGTCTGTATATCCCACACTCTAAAAATCTAGGAGAGAGAGAAGGAGGAAAAAATCTATTACTCCTCTATGACTAGGTTTGCAAGTACTTTTTGTTTCTGTAACAGTAATATTACAGCCTCCAGTAACAAGCACATTGTATATCTCAAAATAAGCAAGACAAATATCAAAGGTATATTTATACACATTTTTCTAAGGGTAAAAGGCACAGAAAAGATGTTTTGTGATCTTGAGCTGACAAGTCCACAGTGGAACCCAGCCTCCTGAGATTACAATAAGATGACTCCATTGTGTCATACTTTCAGTAATGTACAGGTAAACACCAATAGTATACAAGCTTGTATTTGAACTTGAAAAACAAATTGCATGTGACAGTACAAAGGTAATTTCAGTGTGTTCTGGATAAAGAAATCTTGAAAATCTTTGACTGGCAACAGATGCAATTTTATGCATGTATAGTCCTTGTGCTCTCCATAACTGAATGCTCCTGATCACAGTCAGGGTACTACCCTATAAGGAATGCTAAATATATTAGATATATTTGTTCCCACTTTCAGTTTCAACTGAAAACAAGGCACTTCCTTAAAGTCTTGACTTATTAATCAATAATTATAAGTTAGAAGCACTTACTGATCCTAGCTGATGAAAAACTGGTTTTAACTTACTGTTATCCATGAAAAATACTGTTAATCCTGCAAGAAATAATAATTTAATTTTTCAGATCCCATGGCTTTTACTGTGGCAAATTTCCCTGAAAGATAATCTTGCTGTGCTCTCAAAAGTTATTCTGTCATCACATCTGCCTTCAATTACCCAGCTGCCAAAACCATGGTGAATTTTATATACACACTTGTGGAACTTTTTGCATTCATTAAATTGTGTCATTAATGGTGGTCCTGCATTTTTAATTGGGATTTTAACACAAAAACATGTGTTGGTTCTGATTACATTTTAGGAATTTATTCAGATATGCAATTTCTAAAGCATACAGGGAGAAACAGGGAGTGAGAAGGCTTGAGAAAGGAAATCCAGTTGAATAGAAAACGATGAACCTGTTCATCCAGCTGACAATAGACCAGCAAAAATAGAAGAATTAGTGATGAATTCAAGAAAGTTAGGGCAGTCCTGCAGGTAGATCTCCAAGCTCAGTTCTGACAGAGTCACAATTAGAGCATGCAAAAACAGCCTTAAGAACTGAAGATTAATCAGAAGTAGGTACGTATGGAGCTACTCTAATCAGGTAAAAGGAATAGGTCATTAAACAGATATAATTACCTGTCCAAAACCACCATTCAGATCTGCTACAAAGTTAGTAAAATTATACAAAACACAACCAAAGAGAGGCAATTCCAATAATCTCATGGACTATTCAAGTTAAATTATTCAACAACTGAAACATAAATTTGACAGCTTCTTTCATCACAGCAATAAAGAGAGATGATTTTATAGCCCAAGTGAATATGAGTAAGAGCCTCTTGTACTATTTCTTGCTGCTTGTCCAGCTATTAATGCCTGTACCACATTAAAAAAATGCAGGCACTTAAAGTGACATCAAAAACGCAGACACACCACAGCATCCATAAATCTCTTCCTCCTTTCTCAGCCCAAGGGCAGGGAGATTACATAAAGCACTCTTCCACACGAGTAACTCCCACACAGGGCATTACCAGTGTGGCCACAAGATGTGGTGTCACTGCTGTTCATCTGCATCAACACACATGGCTGGGCATGAACTCATGCACAAAGAGGGGCAATGAAGGGCATGTTTATTTGGACATTAGGAGGTGACTAGGGGCAGTTGCCTTAGGAACATTTTGTTAATAGTAACTTTAGCATTCTGCTTATTTATTGAAAAACTTCCCACAGCAGCCTGACAAATGCCAGGAAACCCCCTGAAGCCCTCTGAAAACATATCCTTTATGGTAAAACTTTTCTAGGCTGTGTCTTCTGAAACCACAGAATACAGACTATATTCAAGCAAAAAAAAAACCCACCACTTTAGGAAGGAGTGTGGAGAGAAGGAGCTTCAACTCTTTTTGGCAACAACTAGCAAAAAGCCTAAATTGCCTTTTCCATCTGGTCTAAAAGCTATGTTTTACAAGCACATAAACCCAGCAACTTCCCTCTCTTCTGTTTTTCTTAATACACGCACAAAGAGCAAAAGATTCATCTTAGCAACTAAAATGGGAATAGCAGGGGGAGACAGAAAAAAAAGATAGGAGATAAAGCAAGACAGAATTGGTAAATAAATATTTTACATGCTCTTGGTACAATAAAGTTCAGTCTTGGGAACATTTATCTCCTGCTGGATTATTGAGGAGACCACCGTGGAAACATGCTTTGACTGTGGAAGAAATGAGTCCTCTTCTGCCCTTTCTGCCTGTAATTAACTGAGATCAAAAACTAAAGTCCAGGATTTGCTAACACTCCCCTCATCCCCCTCCTCCCACCAAAAGATAATCCCTTCAAATTACTGCTAGTTAAGAACAAGAAGGTAACCTTAAAACTGCTCTAAAGAAAATACGGCTAACTCTCAAGAGAAAACGGAAACTTCCTTTAAGCGCTTCCAAACTTTCACATCCTGCTGATGCTTTTGTAAGTTAGGGAGAATTTGGGTTTTGAAAAACACTACTTTCTTCAGTTTTAGAGAATGGTGATGCTGCCTGTCTTCAAAAGAATTTACGAAAAGCCACTTGTACAGGAAAATCCCTCTTGGGGCAGAGAGAAGTTGCACTAACCACAGCATTTGTTGTGGGCACAGATGGGACAAGTAAGCAACAATTAAAGCTGAATTTCTGCCTCCCCTGTTTGCTGTTTCAGGGGGTCACTGAAGGATTCATGGTCTAAGTAAAAAAATTACAAATTCATAAGGAACATTTGACACCTCAAAGACAAAAGTCACCAGGCACAAAGCAGAGATCAAAGTGCAGTTCTGTTTGCTGTGTTATTTAATAGAGTAAGTGATCTGCAGAGAATCGTCTGTCTTATGATCCCTGAAGGTGATTCTGCAAAGTCCCACAACTCCCTCTAGTTATTAGAAGACTTAGGAACAAATTGATGTCAATGGGATTACTCATGAGGCTAAGGCAAGGAGGATTTAGTTCTAAGCACATTAACACAACGTGGTGCAGCAGATGGTACTATAACTGGTGCCTGGTAATTCAGTGAAGTTCAAAATGATGAATGTTTCAAAACACTTCCTCAAATAGCATCATTAACCTGGAAATATATAAGGTTACTTTCCTTTTCCCAAACATGGAGGAATGCTGGAAAGAAATCAAATGGAGTTATATTCAATAGTGGGTCTAATTGTACAGTAATCTACCTGTGGGATATTTACTGGATGCTGTGCAACAACTGGGAGTGTGTAAAGGTTCTGTATGTCTGTCTCTGTGCTGTGTGCTCAGTGTGCTGACACTAGACCTACCTGACACCTACTGTAAAAATGAAATAACCCTCAACACTTCTGGAGAACAGGTTCAGTGGACATTTAGATGGTGTGTGAGTCAGAAGAAGGTGTAGGACAGAGGTGACTACCCATGGAAGCCTGAACCAAAGAGCTCAAAAAACAGCCAGTCTTAGAATGATGCTGTCACCTCAGAGATAGTGTTTGAAGTAATTTTCAGGTATACAACAATTCATTAACCTTTTGAATATCTCTTTTTTCTTCATAGAAAGCCAGAAAAATATAGGTCTGGAAATTTATTTTTAATATAGCTTAAACCCTAGATCTCAGTTTTCTGGTAGAACTATAGAAATCAGCACAGGCTAAACATAGATCTTGTTCTATTTCCAAGTGCACCCAATACAGATTATTTCATACTTTAGCCAGCAAACACTTGCCCAGAAACAGAACATCTAATGGATCATTTCCTTCACATATGCTGAGAATACACGAGGACAATCCATCCCTGAAGGAAAACTGCATTCTCAGATATACTGAGAAACAAACCATCCTTTTGAAAAGATACAACTGTAGGACACAAATTTCCTGAAACAGTCCAGCTGCATGCTGATTGCAAGCATGCATGTATGCTATACACCGTGTTAAGTCTCAAAACTAGAGAAGGAAAATATAGGTATGAGTCAAAAAATGACATTTAAAACTAATTCTAATCCCTTTTGGTTTTTTCACAGAATCACAGAACGGTTGAGGTGAGAAGGGGCCTCTGGAAGTCATCTTGTCTAGCCCCTCTGTTCAAGCAGGGCCACCTAGAGCCAGTTGCTCAGGACTATGTCCAGATGCCTTTTGACTATCTCCAAGGAGGGAGACTTCACAACCCCTCTGGGCACCTTGTGCCAGTGCTCAGTCTTGTTCCTCCCTCAAGTATTTCCTGATGTTCAAACAGAACATCTTGTGTTTCAGTTTTTATGGCATCTTGTCCTGTAAGGGGCAGCATTGAGAACACCCTGGCTCCACCTTCTTTATCCCCTCCCTTCTGGTAGTTACATACATTGATGAGCTTCCTCTTGAGTCTTCTCTTCTGTAGGCTGATTTTATAGCGGTTTTCTGCAGGCTACCTAAGAGATCAAGTAATTTGAATATTGGAAAATGGGACAGGAAATCACAGAAAATTGGGTAAATTACATGAAAAGTCCGAAGAAGACTGGTCAATGGTCTTGAAGGATTATGCAATATAAGAGAAGAAAAATCTTAATATCTGGGAGAAGCAAATAAACCAAAGAGAACTGGAGCATAGCAGCAAGGGAGGATTAACTTTGCATTTCAAAGCAGTATAGAAAAAATGTATCTGCTATAGATGTGGCCACATAATTTCAGTGAAGGATGACTGGAGAAGATCTTCTAAATGCCTCTTTTTCAAATTATCTCAATTAAATTTAATATTGTTGATATACAGTAGATTTCAGTAACAGCTGCGATTAGCAATGGTTGACATAAATTAAACATTGTGCTTCCAGCTCAGTGTCTCTCCTTTTCTGGGAAAACAAATGACTGTATTATAAGTATACCCTTAAAATAATGTCATGTTCATTCAAAATCAATTAGGAAAACATCCACACTAACCTAAACAGGCACTGATACCATCACCTGCTCAGTTCCAGACAGGCAAAAGACATTTATGACTTCCCACTGGGATATCACACAGCTAGTTTGCCATTAAGCATGTCTGGAGACAGAGGACTGGAGACAGATAGGATTAAGGTTTGAGTAAATTTGCAAAAGTTTAAAAAAAAAGCCCAACAAAACAACCACACCCCACACCCCCCACACTCCCCCAACCTCCCTATATCTTATACTTCCTTTTATTCCCCCTGAAATGCTAAAAATCTGCCTTTGGGTTCTGTGAGAATGAAACTAACCTATATATAACAGAGTTAATTTAGTCTTGGCATATCTCAGCATGGGAGTGTATATGTGCTTGCATGAAGTTAGCTGCATCAGACTTTGAAGAAATTGCAAATGGAATGAAATGCCCCAGAGGGGAGATGCAAGAAATCACCCTATTTATTGCACTACTCTCCTGCCATGTGTAAACATGTGCATTGCTCTTTTGGTATTAGCTGCCAAAAAATAGTATTACTTTTAAAAGTAAAAAGACCAAAAAACTTCCTTTCACTAATTAAAAAAAAAAAGGTTGGTGTTTTCAAGTGATACTGTAGAGCTGCATAAAGGCTGGGAATATACTTGTTACCCTCACACTACTGATCATCAAACAAAACAGCTTGGTTTTATGCCTGTAGGCTCAAACCTTGTTCACTTGACTCACTTAGGTGTCGGTGCTTTTGACCAAAGCCACCGCTGGAGGCATTCTAGGAAAATCGACAGAACAACTGGTGCAGCAAATTTTGTCTTACTGACTTCACTGACAACTCAAGTGGGCAAGATGTGAAGCTGCAGCCTCCACTGCTGTAGCAGTGAATCCCCACTTGGCACTAAGTGAGAGAGCGTGGTTGTCTCTGCTTCACACACAGCCTTTCAGTACAAGGGCTGCAGTACTTCCAGCCTTCCAGTACAAGGGCTGTGCAGTCTGGTCTCTGCCATTGGCCTTAATCTTGTTTCCCCAGAGCGTTAGGAGTGTAGCATCATCTTCTAGGTAATGACCCGCTTCCTGCCACATCTACAGGTTTAATTGCCCCTGCCTCTGTGCCTGCTTGTATTTTCCTCAGTGCTTCCTGAATGCCTTCAAAGAGTTCTGTAACATGAAAAAATTTAGTAATAAATACTTCAGACTTCAGGTACAAGAACAACAATGGGCAAACAAACTACTGTGTAGTCGTGATGAACATGGTTCCTGTCGGTCTGTGGTATGTAATTCAGCAGACAGAATAATTTGTGTTTGTGGGACATCTCAACACAAGATTTGGAACATGTTCCTATGATTAGGAACAAATAATTCACATCAATATTTCAGATCTCCTAGTAAATTCATTTAACTGAGGAGCTGAAGAAAAAGACATGGCTGTGGACTGCCACACTAATTGCACCGATTCACACTCTTACTTTTAAGGTCTTCACAACCTGGCAGATCAGAAACAGATTTATTTCCAGGAATGTTGTATTCTGAAGCAAATCCAGCAGCACAGAATTATGACAATCCCTGCCTATGCCTTTCTCTCTTTCTCAGTGTCATTACTATGGAAATGCTAATTCATATGACTAAAGGTCATACAGAAATTTTTTACAAATCTATGGCTCTGCCTAAATTGCAGATATTCTGATTTTATAAACCAAGAAAGTAAGTTTAACCTATGTGATAAAATAAATTTTTAATAGCTGCCTGGCAGCGGTTTACTAATAATCTCATCAAGAAATGCTGATGTGCTGGATTATTTTAAAAAATCATTTTTTTTTCTTAAATGGAACCATCATTTGAGTTCAAATTCCAAATACTTTCTTAACTGTTGTCATAATAAGAAGTTTGTTTTGTTATTACTAGCTCAGGGCAATCTGGTTTTAGTTAAATTGGATATCACAGAGAGATCTTCAATGTTTTCCAGAAATCTGTACTGCACACTGGCCAAAATGCTCGAGTGTAAATAAAGAAGTCTGCTCAAAACAATTCACTTGAATCCCAGGTTTCAGTGCAGTGTGTCCTGGGGTTGTCTGTCACCAAATATATTTAATTTTGACACCCAAGTGAGTGTGTTTTTTTCTGCAGATCTATTGAGGTCTACCACCAAAAAAACCACAAACCCAAAGTGCTGCAAGATGACAGGAGTGCTCAGACAGCACGTGTCCCATGCTGACAAGCAGAACTGATCTGGGGAAGAATAAGAAAAATAAGGAAAAAACTGTTATTTTTCTTTCACTGGATGTATTTGAGTGATACTTGGTTTATGTCATCTCATGATTCTAGAAAGATGTGAAAACTAGTGACTAATTCAGCACTGGTAGTGACAAATTTTCTCCTTGCAAACAAAAAATATGAAGTTCAGATTCTGGTACCACCTCTCCTTTTAGAAGAGATTGTAGAAAGATCTGGACTTACCTCCAGCTGTCTATGCACTCCATTGCGTAACACCACTTCGATTAAGAATGGAGGAGGCCCAAAGTGATCTTGTTTGTTGTTTATTGAAGACACCTCTATCAAGATCATCCAGATTAATTTTATTATAGTTGAGCTGTATTTATGATTCTTATACTTAGTAGTCTGCAGTACTAGCTAAATAATTACTATTTTCTTTAAGATTACCCTATATACTGGTGGACTGACAGAACCAAGGCTGATTTCAAATGCACAAGCCACAGATAGGGGTTTTTGTTTGTTTTATCACATGCTGAGAGCACAAATTCTATAACCTTGACCAGAGTACTCAGGTCAAGTGCCCTAATGGTAGATGTAAATGTTGCCATTATATCTCAACTGCAGAGTACACTTACTGTGCTGCAGTTCATCCCAGGGTCCTCACTCCCTGATAATCTGAGCGAGAACCTGGACAAAAAGCGCTGTGAATCTCTGCTTTTTTCATGCCTAGGTTCACTTCTGTGGAGGATAAGCGTGCTGGGATGTAGGGTGCAAGAGCATATTGGTGAGCATATTGGCCCTTATGCTCATGCTAGGTGGGGGTACAGCCAAGTTTTACACCAGGGTGAGAGCGCTGCTTAGAGTTCTCGAAATTCAGTTAGGACACAGCCTGAAATTACAAACTATCACAACAAAGACTGTGGTGCATAAGAATCTGATTTAAAGAAAATAATCCACATAGTACTTGCATTTTACTTTTCAGCAAAGTAATAAGAACATGCAGTGTAGCAAGGTCTGTGTTAGAACAATTGCCAGTCAAATTTTCAAGTTCATTCAGGAGGTGGATTGCACATTTGTCATAACAAATAAAGGCTAAACTACACTCTGCTGAAGGAAACTCATGCAGCTCCTGCAGTAGTTTTAAACCTTAAGAGATTACTAATTTACAGAATTAGAGACTTCCAGCTTGCATATCCTTTAGTTGCATTGTTTTAGTTGCAATCTCTATTGCAAACAGAGATTATTCTTCTACTTTTTTAAAGTAGGCTGTCCAAGACAGTAAGCCTCTTTATACTGGAGATCTGCATTTACTAAGGCCTGTGTAAACTGATGTTATAGCCCCCAACCCTATTAGAGCTCTGCTCTACCCTTTTCCTCCCTCCTCTACCACATAAACATGGCACTTCTCCATAGACACAAGTGACCTGCTGAGTAATCTGTACTTTGGGAATCATCTGCCTAGCTCACAAAGGTATGTGAACAGACTTGAGCAGTGTCAAAAGAGGTCAACTGAAACCCAGTCAGACCATCCAGAAACAGATGAAAAGCCAGCAGAAGAGTCCTATGAAATAAAGCACATGCATCTTAAAAATAACTTAAATAAAACAAGCAACATGTAGCTCTAATTGATCCTTGGCATATTCAACAACTTAACTAAAAAAATATAGGATCTCCTTATTTTGCTTCAGCAGCCTCCTATATAACAGCCCCTGAAAGATGAAAACAAAAGAGAGAAACTATTTTGACTTCCCTATGCTAAGCAGATCAGAAAGAAAACCGGTCTTTGCTTTTTTGGGTGGAAAAAAAAAATGTATTTAATGTAATGCTAAAAGTTCCCTGGGAAATTCCCTCGTCACTAATGCAAGTGAGCTCATCAGGGATGTCAAGACTGGAGGCAGACTAGGCTCCAGTGACACATACACAGGTGGAGTTCAGAGTCCTAAGGGGTATGTGTCAGGCAAAGAGCACAGTTGGGACCCTGAAATTTAGGAAAGCAAACTTGCAGGTGTTAGAAATCATAAAAATAAGGGAAGAGACCAGCACAGCTGAGTTGGGATCTGCTGGTCAAACTTAAAGGCAAGAAGGAACTGAACAGGCAGCTCAAGAAGGATCAGGTATCCTGGGAAAAGTATAGGGACACTGCCCAGTTATGATCAGGTGATCACTGCTGAATGAAGCATTCAGGTTATGTTATAATTCCGGCAGTTACCCCAGTAATAAGGAAATTACTAGAATGTTAATATCTAGCATTGTAGGTATGCTTTTGTCAAAATAGGTCAGAGAGTCCCATCCTAGTCTTGCTTCACACTATAAAATAATTCAGAAATTCAATACCCTACACCTTTTTATGAACATAAATTAACTGATAAGGAATAAGATTAGGACTAGATATTATCAGGCATACTGACTCAAAATCAGCTTCCTACTTGCACTTTCACAGCACTGATTTCCAAAAAGTTAAGAAAAGTCTTTTACCTTTGCAGAGGAAAGGCTGATGACATGTTGATCTTTTTCATTCGTCACAATTTCCACAATGCTATGTTGGTGTCCCGATAGCTTCCCTGTGGGCCTGCTATTAATAGCAGGGTGCCACAGACGAAGCAGTTTGTCACGACCTGGGATTAAAAATATTTGGTTTTATATATATGTACACACACACACACAGAGAAAGGCTGCACAGTCACTGGTATTATAAATCATTATTACAAATAATTAGTACAACAGGTTTTCATTTTGAGAGTTGGATTCCAGCTTATCCCCAAACTTGTATTAAAACCACACAATTGATTTGCTTTTCGAAGTCTTTTTACTTTGCTAGCAGAAGGTTTGGGACAGTGGATGTGATGACATGTGCTAGTCCCATAGGAGCAGAAATAGACCCAGGTCTCAGACATTTTTTCCTTCAAAGATCTAATTGACGAAAACATCAGAACAATATTTGTGTCTAATTAGCCAGGAAATGAAGTGATAACCAACTCTATGGAAGAGGATGGGCACGCAGAAGAAGGGGAACAGACATGAAAGTTGAGGGCAGGTAGGAAACAGTAACTGCTGAGGAGTGAATTTGTGTCTTGAAGTAAGTAATAATTAGGTCTTTCATTTTTATTTGTGTGCTCAAACATTTACTAAACCTATAATTTAGAGAATAATCCTTGATTGCATTATAGATTAATCTTTTGGTACTTTTTTCATCATAATTTTCATAAATATTTCAAAACACAAAGATATTAAAAATGTATTAGTAAAGTCCTGGGTTTACATACCGATGTAAACACAACTGTACCTACTGCTCTGTAATATTTCATATTTTTCATATGAGTTTCAAGAAAACATGAGTCCAGTTTAAATTTTACATTAATTTATTTGCATTTTAACTTTCAATTCCTGGCAAATATTGCCATTGTATGAATTTTATGCAATTAGCTGAACACTCTATTTTGACACACAGTAAAAGAAACAGCCACATTTTCTCCAGACTTCACTCTGAGTTTTAATTTTCTCTCAGCTTGAAGTGAAGTGCAGAAAGCAAAAACAAGTAGACTAGGAAGTACATGTTCTAAAAGAACAGTCACATAACTCTGAGATGGTGAAGCTCAACTGATTGTTGTTAACAAAAAGCAGAGTTAAAGTTCAGCTCTTGCAGTCTGTTCTCCAGGGATCATCCGTAAGCTCGCTCAGCCTACTGACAATGGTAGTCTCTCTCTACAGAGATCTATTCCTTTCCTTCTTCATACAGCAATATGTGATTAATTTTGAAGCACCCCACTTGCCTTTCCTCTGTTAAGCATTACCGTTCTCCCAGTTAAATTGATTTCACTGTTTAAGTAGCCTCTCTCTAAATGAGGGAGGCTCAGTGGAGAAGTGGTCTGCTCTTAAAGTAGCTACCACAGAAAGTCATTTTGGTTTATGCCAGATCATTTCACAAGTGTAACTGAGAAGGCAACCATGGAAAGAGTGGTACTGGCAGAGTCTGTGGACAGAGCCTGCACAGGAAAGGGGAGACATGGGTAAGTAGCCCACCAGCAGGAACTTCAATGGGAACCAGTTTATTTTCAGAAGCTCTTTCAAGCCAAACTATTCAAGCATGGCAGGAAGTAGCTTAAAGAGACTATAGATGTTCTTTAGTCTCATCAAAAAAGGAAAACTTTGCCCTACATTAGAATTTCTGTGTGCTTCTTATGTGAAATAGAGGATTAGTTTTTGTTCCTTTTACTGATGTTGAGACAATGGCAGATTTTGGTTATAGTAGACATGTTCTCTCCCCTCTTTCCGGACTAATACCAGACTGGCCCTAATATTTGCTGCTTCACTGGAACTTTGGCTGGAACATTTATTTTCTCTGTGCCCAAAACATGCCTCCAGGATTCAGTCCTGACACAGAAGGCATGGGTAGTAGGCACATTCAAGAAAAGCTTGAGGATGAAATATCTGTCTACATATCAGATGGAGGGTTTTTTAAGATTCTGTGAAATCAGGGATTTGAATCATATCGGGCTCAGCTTGGTGTTCTCCATTCCAAGACAGATAATTATGAAAGCATGTGCTTAGTATTTGGGGGTGTTTTGTTTTTATGACAACAGCTCTATTCTAGCTAGATGTTATGGATTCCAAAGCATTCTTTGAACATGTGCTCCTTTGTCAGACTGTCTCACTCACTAACAGCTTTGCAATTTGTGTGGTATTACAAATCTGCTGGGATGTCTGTTTTCCAGAGGTGTTGAAACCCCCTTGAGAACAATAGCATATTTGAATGTAAAATGAAAGCTAGGCATATCTTGGCATCCTATGATAAACTAGAAGAAGAAAATATAACTCCTGGTTCCTCTCTACGCTACTGTTCACACACAGGACCCCTTATTCTTTAAAATAACTTGTGATTCCTTCAAGCCTACCTTTGAAATAATCTTGGGTTAGCAATGCCTGCAAAACCTCTTCAGAACAGTTAGACATCTGGTAAATTAACATGAATTCACAGGTTCATCATATTGACCAGTATCTCTTCTTTTGTGCTGCCTTATCTGTCTCCATATATTCTTAAATATAGACTGCATCATAGAAAAGAGTCTTATGCTTATGCTTGTGAGAACTAGTATTAGTGTAGTCCTGGAATATGGTTTCTATAACAAGGATTCCTGGGAGTCTTGAAAGTGTCAATACCTGTGTATAGTGCCAGTAAATAGAAAAATCAAAAAACCCCCACCAGTTACTTCACTTGTTCCAGGAATACACAAAGGATACTGAGCAAGCACAGAGGACTTTCTTTAATCAGTATTAAGACGCTACTGCTAGATTTAAAAATCAACAATAGCTTTTCTTTTTTCTTCAACTCTATTGCTCATAGGAGAACAATAGCTGGATTTGGAGAAATAAATAGGGTTAGAAGTTGATGTATCATATGATTTAAAACTCATTGTCTCCAGCTTTTACATAATTTGGTTTTAACTGTAGCTGTTCCCTGAGGTGATGATTAAAAGATAGTTAGAATTGAAATGGATAGAGAATAAGAGGAAAATCACATCACTTTACCATTCAATATAACATTAGTGCAAAATGCTACACAGGAAAGTTATTCTAAATAACTACAGGCTCCATATTTTAGGCTGCTACCAGGCTTTTATTTAAGTTGTCTAGCTTTCAGCATGAAAAGTCAACTCTGTACGAGGTTTGCTTGTATCTTTCTTACTCATTATTACAAATGTCAAATATATGGGAAACAAAATTAGGTTGTGCCCCAGGACTGGTGAACTCACAACCATATTCACAAGTAAAATATGGAAGAGTAAGTGGTTTAAAATAGTATTTTTAACAGTAAGTTCTTAGTGGTATTTTACATACCATTTGTGCTATAAATCTGGCTAAGTAACAATACACTGGGGTTTAGTAAAATGGTTAGCAGATTGATCCCTGAATACTCTAGAAGCCAGCCTGCAATCAAAGGTTGTAGTTGTTGAGGGTTTTTTTCCTTTTAATTGCTGAATGTAACATATAAACATAGGGTTTTATAACAAATGCTTCCACATGTCTCCACAAAATGTCTATATTATGATCCTTGAATTAACTGCTCTGGTCTTTGATTTTTAGGGCATATTACAGGTAAAATTTCAGGCTTGCTAATCAACAAGTCTAGCCTATGCTCATTTGAAACCATTTCTCTCATTAACCCAATCATCAACATGCATTTCTCAGCCAGACAAAGGAGAGGGATGGCTTTTAACGTACAGAGGCAAACACTGTGCTCTAGTCGGATTGCTTTGCCATTGTGAGCAGTGTATTTTATTAATAAAGCACTGAACTCTAAAGCTTCACTTTTGAAGAATTTAGTAGATGGATCTCTCAAACACTGAATTTGTAATTTTGGGTGCAGCTTCACAGTAGCCCCTGACTGATCTAAATGTCACAGCAAAACTGAGAAGGATGATCCCACCCTGTCATTGTCTTTGGCCATGCATTCCCACTCTCTACTATGACTCTTAGTAATCCATTTCAGGAATAATTTCCTTTTGTGTTCAAGTGAAGCATCAGAGCTCAGCACTGAGAACGAGGGTGTGGCAGGAGGATGTATTTTAATATCAAGATGAAGGCCAGTGAATGAACAAGCAATCCACATCAAGGGAATGCAAATGTTACAACTCAAGAATAAATTAGAAGATTATTAGAAGTACAATTCCTGTATTTTTTTCAGAATTATCATTGCAGAATCCTTGAACACAATATTATTAACCTTTCATCATGTTGCCATACTTTGTGTATTTTTGTGCAGCGAAAGTCAAGACAAATTAAAAAAGCAGTGATATTAAATGATAAAAGCTCATCTCCTAAAATATTTTGATAATGCAGCTGTTTAGATAGGATAGGAAGTCCTGCATTCCAAGTGTGCTCTCCAACCATCACAGACAAATACGCAATCGGTCCTTTTCAAAAATGTCAAACTCCATTTTAAACTGAGGAAGATATTTCTTTCTGCAGCTGCCAATACTCAGAAGACTCTTCCAGAACATCACTGCTCTTATTTTTTCCTTTAAGAATTGTACACCTGATGGTTTTTATACATAGTAATGTTGTTCCCTGTTAATTGTTATTTTGCTATGATATAAAGAATATGCTTCTTCCTCTTTGTGGGACAGGTTTCACCCACCTTTTTTCCATATTCAACTAATCTCTCAAACATGGCTCATATCAACCATACAACGAATTATAGTACAACATGAGGTTTTACTAGTGTCAGATTTAGAGACATTAATGCTTTGCTAGCTATAGAAGAGATATTTCATTAGCACATGTACCTAGGGCAAGTATTGCTGCATAATTTCCCTATTCCTGTTCTCTGCCATAGGTGTTTATTGCTTGCCAACTGTCAGTGAAGGAATAGTGGGCCAGGCAAACCTTTGGTCTGGCCTACCATAGCTATTCTTATTTGCTTAGGAAGGTGATACAGATTTTTCTCCTGCTATAAGAAGAATTTCCAACATGTAACAAACTTTTACTAGTTGCCATGTAATTGACTTGCCCTATTCAGGTACTTCACCCTAGTTTTATTACTACAGTAAAATCCTGCAGTTCTACCTGCAAGAAATACTAACCACATTTTACAGGGTCTCCCTACTTCATGTCATCAGTAAACATCTGCAGAGTACTTTTTCTGGCAAGGTAATCAATGCAAATAAAATCTCACTGAAGGCTGAACTTCAGAATTATCACTAATAACTTTCCTATAGCCCTATTGCTTTCCCTTTAAATCTTGTAACTAGAAAATCGATACAACTGTCTGATATTTATTTTGATATCTGCCACGGTTTTCCCTTTAGCAAACTGCTGCAGTTCAACCTGAATTGCATTATTTTCCATGTCTAGGTCCTTTTTACCCCCTGCAATTTATTTTATTGTCTTCTATATTATCAAGGCTGCACAGCAGAGCCTTGGCCAATTTTTTTTTTAATGTTATTAAATGTAGACATAAGAATTGCCACATGATACCTTGTTCAAAACAATTTTAAACAAAGTTTTTAGCCAGATTCTCATGTTAAGACCTGGAGATAAGGCAGCATTGCTGTCACCGCAGGGCTCCACCCTGCCAGACACAATACACAAAGATGACTGCTGTCATACTCCAGTCACATTTCTGCAGCACAAAATATGACCACTGCAACTGAAAGGCTCATAAAATTATTGAGTAACAGGACGAAGAGTAAAGCTCTGGGGAAACATGTTGAGAAGGAAGAGCAGCAAAGATGTATTACGTTGGGCAAGTGTGATTAAGGCAGGAAAGGAAAGCCAAAGAGTTATAGGAAAGGATGGGAGCCCTGCTGATACTGCAAGGAGTAATTTGTATAATCTGGCTAGGACAGTAGCCACTGTTGCTTGGAAAAGGGCCTTAGAATAGTTCAACATACTGTTTGTCCGATTTTATTACATAAATAACATCACAATTGAATCAAATCCAGAATGACCCCTTGACAGACTCCTGTCAGGGCCCATATCTTTTCAGTGAGACACTCAACAATTAAAAGTAAGGCCTGTATTTCATATAATTTAAGACAGTAGCCATTATTTAAATTCTTGAGATATTAAATCAGTTTTTTGATCTCTGAGAAAAAATTTCACAACAGAACAATCTCTTGGAAAAAACTCCAATACATACCCCCAGTGACAATGACTTTCGCTTTTCTACAGTATGTGAAGGCATTGACCCCTCTAGGGACAGAAAATTCCTTTACAGGTCTGAAATCATTAATAAAACAGTTAATCAGATAAGAAACATTAGAAGAATACACATACAGTCATTCCAATTTTCTGTAGCATATAGAATAGCTGTTTGCATAATGTATACAGCCTCTTGTTAAAAGCAAACTGATTTATAACAGTGACTTAGATACTAGCATCAATAAAATGGGAAAAGGGTACCCTTTCCATTCAAGTAATAAATCTCTGATCTGAGAACCTGAATCCTTTATCAGTTGTACTCCAAACAGAATCCCAAAGTGGTAGCTGCTGCCAAAGCAAGCTTTCACAGATGTCTGCATGCTTAGAGCAGTTCATCGCTAAGGAGAAGAATCAGACCAACTGCCTTCGTTTCAGACAGAAAAGCCTATTGTGGCCTCTATTTGCACAAAGAAAGTGCAGTTACTTACCTACTGCTTACATATATATATATATTGTATAATGTATAGTCTCTATTTTATCTATTTTGTGTTGGGTATTAACAGGAAGAGACTGCAAGTTTCTGAAACTCAATGGAATTACTCTGTTCATTCACTGCAAAAGCACAGGAATACAAATAAACAACACAGGCTGAGACCAACTCAGTGTCCTTTCTAAACCCATCGTTTGAGCAACTTCTGCTTGTCTCTCATGTATTAAACATTGCTACTAATGGTAAGTATTTTCTTGATTTTTGGAGTGACTAATAGCATGGCTAACATCCATCTCTCCCAGGAAACAGTAGCTGTTACTATAATCGAGCTATACAGAATTAAATGAGCACACATTTAATTTTTTTTCTCTTTGAAATCTAGGCTAGTAAGTAGTTCATTTATTCTGGGCTAGAGAGTAACCATGGATTCCGAAAATGGTAGCTGGGGATGACAGTAAATTTGATAAAAGCCTCTGAAAACTTTGACAATTAATGAAAGAGCTTGTTCTTTCTAGGCAGGTGTTCACTCATTATTTAGAGGACAGCAAAGCTTTCTTTCCAGAGCTTTCACTCATTATTTAGAGGAGAGCAAAGCTTTCTTTCCAGAGCTTTAAGAGAGGAGTCTTCAATCCCTTGATGGTACAAATAGCTAGTGATATATTTAAACATGTAATTAGCAGTTTTCCTCAGGATTTCTCATATTTTTCCTTAATTTCATGTAACTGTCTATTGGTTCTTTAATAAATTTGTGTGAATAAGAGGTCTCAGCAGTGTGAAGTCCCTACTAAATCACAGCCTTGCAATAGAAGCACCCAGTGCAATCCCATCCACACTTCCCTTTTTTCAGATGCTTTACAGGAAAAGATTTAACTGCTTATCAGCTATTACAAGGAAACTTAATAGTCACATAATAGTCACATAGGAGACAAGATATATTGCATCCCTCTTCAAGCACAATAACAATTGCTGCAAAGTTAATTGGGGAAATTTATTTTGCTAGAATCAGTAAATCATATATTACAACCATAATTACTTACAGACTAGGAATTTCAAAATTATTTGATCCATAGCTATTTTTAGGTTACTAATTTCACTTTAATACCTGTATAATTTTTCAGTTGTCTAAATATAATTTCATTTAGCTGCTGCATGGAGCTGGTTAGAGAAATGTATTTATTCAAACTAGAGAAAGTCAGTGTTAAATGAAAATGACCTACCAAGATATTTACAGTTAATGTTCTGTATAACAGTGTATGGTGGTAGCATATACTCTTTTGACTATATTTTTGACTCTACAGTATTTTTTGTCCTTAAATTAATTCTATTTTTCCAAACTTCCAGAAAAATTAAATACATTTATTAGCTTTTCTCCTGCCACACTACCTGTCCTTAGACAAGCTGTATTTAGTCTTTTACTTTCCCCCACCTGCAACAGATATGCAATGCTCATAAAACCTAAAGTTAGAGTGATCCAAGAATTACTACATGAATATTTATGGCCTGTGTTATATAAGAGATAAAACAATTCACAACTGTTGCTAGTAACCTTGAAAATCTATTAATCTCCATATGTACCTCACAAAGGAATTTATAGATCTTTTTCACATTGAATTGTGTTTGTATTATTTGTTAACTCAGTTATAAACCATTATAAAATAGTGGACTAGTAAGGCTTGGAATAAGCTATAGTACTGACAGGCCATACACATGACACAGTACGTGTAAAGAGGCCACAATCCCTTTCCTACTGCATAGTAAATCCATTTCACAGCCCTCAGAATAAATTGCTTTCTTGGTTTAGGCTTATGTAACGAACTTAGGAAGCTGAAAACTGTAAGTGAAGATAAGCTGAATATGCATTTTGTGGATATAGATTTTAAATGAATGGATACATGCTATACATGTAACAAAGCAATCAATTTTCTAACTAAAAATTGCCTGCTGGGAAGTTGGAGCAGACAAGACTGTTTTTAAGGATTGTGAGGAAAGAACATATATGGACAGTCCTCTCCTACATCAAAAGCTAAAAATCAAAACATGTTCAAGTATTTAAGTGCTTGTATTTTTGTTTGTACTAACACTACTTATAGAAAAGATGGGAGAGCAACTTGCAAGGTGCCAATCTCATACAGAGTTGTATAGCAAAACGACTGCTTCTCCAGACGTCATATACTTACAAGTTGTCCTCCAGTCGCTTTACATTATCCAAAACAAATGAATGAATGCTGTCTGAAGAGCAGGATCCAAAACAATTTAGGTCAGAAATATACTTAACTTTCAGAACCCAGTCATCATGTAGCTTGCGTTTAACACTAGAAATACAAATTGAGATATTATTAGAACCACTGACTGCTTTGGGTTTGAAGGGACCTCAAAGACCATCTAGATTCACCCACCCTGCCATGGGCAGGGACACCCACCACTAGACCAGATTGTCCAAAGCCCCATCCAACCTGGCCTTGAAAACTGCCAGGGAGGGGGCAGCCAGAGCTTCTCTGGGCAGCCTGTGCCAGTGCTCACAACCCTCAAAGGAAAGAATTTCTTGCTTATATCTAATTTAAATCTACCTGCCTCCAGCTTAAAGCCATTACCTCATCCTGTCACTACATCCACTTGTAAAAACACCACATCCACTTGTAAAAACACTATTCTTTATAACCAATCTATAAGGTCTCCCCAGAGTCTTCTCTTCTCCAGGCTGAACAAGCGCAACTCTCTCAGCCTGTCTTCATAGGAGAGGTGTCCAGCTCTAGGATCATCTTCATGGCCCTCCTCTGGACTTGCTCCAATAGCTCCATGTCCTTCTTTTGTTGGGGGCCCAGAGCTGGACACAGTACTCCATGTGGGGTCTCACCAGAGCAGAGGAGCAGAATCACCTCCCTCAAGCTGCTGGGAAATTTCATCCTTACTGGGATGCAAGCAGACATTGCAGAGCATATCAAACTTCTCACCCGCCAACACCCCCAAACCCTTCTAAGGGCTACTCTCAATCCATTCTGTCCAACCTGCATTTGTGCTTGGCTCTGCCCCAATCCATGTGCAGGACCTTGAACTTGGCCTTGTTGAACTTCATGAGATTTGCAACAGCCTCAACTCTCAAGCCTGTCAAGATCTCTCTGGATGGCATCCCTTCCCTGTGGGTGTGTTGACTGCACCATACAGCTTGGTGTCATCAGCAAACCTGCTGAGGGTACACTTGATCCCACTGTCAAGATTACTATGATAATATGTCAATAGGTGGATAGGGATTTTGTCAGAGAGATTATACAAAAGAATGCCAGTGTTCAATATCCAGGGCAGATACAGAACCACTTTTCCTTCTCAAAAGCAAGCAGAGTTAGTTAGGCTTGAACCAAGCACTTCTCTAGCCGTGTATGATTCCATCTAATTATTGATTATGATTCCATCTAATTGGGCAAAATAAAGCTGTGCCTACATCAAGTTGGGTAACAGCAACTGTGAATTCTTCCCTGGAATCTTACTCTGCAGCATCTCTACTGTAAAATCTTCTGTGAGAAGTCCTACTGAAAACGATAGCATTTCCTTCATGTGACAACCAAATGCTTGTTGCAGTGTGAAATACTTACTGCAAGTTGAAAAAAATCTCTTTGTTAGGTGGGGTTAATTTATACACAAAATCTAACCCTCCTTTTAGGACAGAGAAAACAAATAAATTTTTAAAATTGCCATACTGATAATAAACAACTTACATGTTAAAAGTTTTGGAGTCCAGCACTTGAAGTTGTGATTCTTTTTTGCCTTTACACCGTTTCAGTCTGAAATGATCGCTGGTCACAGTAAGCAGATAAACATAACCCTTATCATCTCCCATTAGGATATTATCCTGAGCCAGGTCTTCTGACAAAGTCACCGTGCAAACACAGAGCAGACTGTTCTCCATTGGTTTGATGATAAAGTAATTACTCTGTGAAATATGGGAGACAGTTTATTAGATAAATAAGTTGACTGAGCACTTACTAAACTTATATATGTGCATCAGCATTCAATTCTTGAGTTTGTTTTTTCAAGCTCCCCCTGCAAGAGCTGTTTCCTGGTATTGGAGACTCGTGGAAGGCCATCGCCAGGTGAAGTTAAATGAAAACCATAAGAATTTCAGTGAGGCTTTATTTCAGAGGTAGTGAGGAAATATTAATTACAAATTTTAGGGAGGAGCTCACCACACTAAATGGGACAGTATGTTTTCTAAGACTATATATGTTTTGCCATTAAAAGATAAGATTCTATCTATAAGGAAATGGAAAATGGCCAAATTAAAGAATTATTCAAACCACAAAAAACCACAATAAGACACAGACAGAAATTACATCACAGTCTTAATTATTAATACAACCTGGGGGCACCAAGTGTACTTTTATTGACAGGTGTTTGAATTTTCAGGAATGGAGGCAGTGGGATGGAATGCAGCTGTAAGCCCTTGTGGTATTTTGCTAGACTGAGAAAGCCTGGAAATGGGATTTTGGGTCATTTGCATTACACAGTTTATTGGTTCTACTGCCTGACTCCATCTGTTATTTAATTAAAACATCCTTGCCAACCTAAACTACCAATCTTCACATACCATAGGAATTAACTGCTTCAACGCTGCCTGTGTAGCACAGGAACATTAAAAAGACATAACATATAGAACTGTCTACAAATTGTTCTATTGGTCTTGAAAGAGAACTACTTCTATTCAGCTATAGGAGATTGTAACACTTGGAGGAAGCCTGACAAATAATGACTAGAGAATACATTTTTGATCTTTCCTTCCAAGAAGTCCAACTGGATTGACAGAAAGACTTCTATTGATCTCTATGAGCTTGGGGAGAGGCCTTTTAATGTTGAGAAAAAAATCCTAAGGCTTGATGGATGGCTCAGTGTCCAGATGGAGAGGAATGACAAGTGGTGTTCCTCAAGGATCCGTATTGGGGCAGGTATTGTTTAATATCTTTATCAACAACATATACAGTGGGATCAAGGGCACCCTCAGCAACTTTGCAAATAACACCAAGCTGAGTGGTGCAATCAACACACCAGAGGGACAGGATGTCATCCAGAGGGACTTGTCCCTTGACCCTTAATACATTCTGAGATATACATATGCAAGTACACATTAGCTATATATGTGCATATATGCATTAGATATACATAGAAAATAAATGGAGGGGTGGGGTTTGCTCGCAAAAGTGTCCAAAATTTTCCACTTTCTTCCAAGTTTTTAAGAGAGCCTAATAATCTCATTTGGTATGGAAAAGGTATTCCTGCTTTAGCATAAATTCCACAGTTTCACAGAGATCCTACAAAGGAAAAAGTTAATACCTCTATCCTATTAGACAAAAGGAATGTGAACATGCATTGAAAACAAACTCTAATTTTTTCAGGCTTCCTTTTTTAACATTTGCCTGATCCAACATAGTACCTCTCTCCCTTTTGATTTATAGTCCCAGACAATGACTGTCCTTTCAGTTACAGCCACGACACATTTCAGCTGAGGTAGGAAATCGCATCCATTGACCCAAGCACTATCCTAATGAAAATAAAAAGGGTGGCTAAGGAAAGATTTTCTCTGTAAATTTATCACCTTGTCTTAAATATTTAATTGTCCCAATAAATAGATAAAATATTTACAAATATTTAGAGCACATCTGCCTGTATAACGTACAAAATCATCTTTAAACTATACATGCAATTATACACATCAATGTAGAATAATTTCTCTTGAAAGTCTAAGATTGGGAGCTCAAATTTGCTACTACACTGGCCAGAAATTATTTGGGGTTTTTTTAAACATTAATTTCTCATTTAAACATTTTTCTCCCCCAAAAAGCATAGTGGATCTTTCAAATGAGGGGGGATAGGGATGGAATATGCTCCATTTTCAGGTCGATAAGTTTGTTTTAAAAAATACCTTATTTCAGCAATCCTATTTCACAGTTTATTGCATAGGCTTTTATATTTATCTTCTGTATTAAGTTCATGTATCATTAAGTCTGCAACAGCACAACTATGCATTATTTTAATAATTCAGAAGATCTGTAAAATAACACTGACTGAAGCATCTTTTTTAGATTAAAATGGCAAAGAAACATTTAACAGACTTAAACAACACATTTTTTGTCAGTTCTTCAAATAAGCCATACCTATCTCTAGCTTCTAAGGGCCAGTTCCACTGGAAGTACTTGTAAACAGCTAACAGACAGACCAATGTTGCCAGACATACAGTTTACATCCACTAAGTGAGTTAAGCAAAAACACAAGACTCAAGGCAGCTGCTGATGCTTTACTTTTATTTCCATTGCTGTACAAAATATTGATTTTGCTCTTAGTGTAAAGGCTCCAAAATCCTGACAGAATTATGGCAACACTTTATCACAGGAGATAGCATCTCTCCTTCCTGAAGGCCCATGGGCAAGTGGTAATACATTTACAGGGATTTCTTGTGCTGCTTTCTACAATGAACACATGGAAAATGTCCATCCCACAAGGGTCTTATGGTTTGCTTGGGAATTCTAACAGAAGACCTTATAATCTGTGTTTTTTGGAGTCCTTACAATAGTGTCAGATAATATTGACTAAGTAGTATGGAAAAGCTGGTTTTACATTTGTAATTAAACTATTTTGTAGTGCTGTTTTGTGATGATGCAGTCAAAGTAACAGAGCTGCATCTTGCAAGAGTTTTGCAGACTATCACAGGTAATGAGATGGTAGGGAGGCAAAAGGAAAATCAAAAGCAAGTTGTAAAAAGTATCTTTGCACTTGACTACTTACAGATAAAAGTCAAAGGCATAGACATCCCTTTGGTTTTTTGTGTTTTAGTTGAATTTTAGGCACTAAAACAAACCCTGATAAAAACACTGATGCCAAAAAGTTGATTTCATGTATGTGCCTGGAAATGCAACCTAAATATTACTTTGAAACAACTAAATGGTGATCCAAGTGCACATAAATAGTGATCAATAGTGATCCAAGCATATGACTAGTGCTTGTTTACAGATTAAATTGCCCCCTCTCATTAAAAGTTCTATCCCCCATATATAAACTGTCCTGGTAGTTAAATCTTTCCAAGTCAGTCAGTAGATGCCTTGAGAGGGGACTTAGCCCTGTTCAGCACCAAGTATTTCTCACCTAGTTGGGAGAAACAACTCAGTTAATCTGTGAGGATGATCTTGGAAGACAGAAGTCAGATGTCTGATAACAGTTAAGGAGGAATGAGGAGGAAAACCTGGTCCTGCAGGTCCTACCTGGTACAGGACAATTTAGTAGAAGACCCAGCATTTATCTGAGGCTTCTTTTTATCACAGGAGAGAAATCAAGTTACCCATTTCTTTCCTATAACTGAAAGGAATAAGTTGAACCTGTGTGACCTATGGCACCCTGTGCCAAATTATGCAGAAGTCTAAAGGTTGGAAATAGCAGTGGAATAACACAATTATTAAAATAACTTCTGTTAAGAATGTATTGCTAGCCATCTCTACTTTCTATTGTTTAGTATCTGCCAATTTTTAATTCAAATTACTTAAAAGGAGGAGAAAAATTAACTTACTTCAACACTGGTGGTTGCAAGAATGCTCATCTGAAAAAGCAAAAAGCCACATCACCGCCACATCGCCACCACATCACCAATTTAAACCTACCTTGCTCTATTTTAAAACCATTGCCCCTCAACCTATCCTTACACACCATTTCAAACAGCCCTTCCCCAGCTTTCCTGTAGGTCCCCTTCAGGTACTGAAAGGCTGCTATAAGGTCTCCCCTCAGAGCCTTCTCTTCTTCAGCCTGGAGAAGCCCAACTCTCTCAGCCTGTCTAAGCAGGAGAGGTGCTCCAGCCCTCTCATCATCCTCATAGACCCACTTCAAGAAATCCATATCCTTGTGCTGAGGGGTTCAGAGTTGGAAACCAGACTCCAGGTTGGGTCTCTATAGGGCAAAGTAGAGGGGAGGAATCACCTCTCAACATGCTGACCATGCTTCTTCCAATGCAGCCCAGGGTACTATTGTTATGCAAGAGTTTAATATACACTTATCAGATTTGGCTTGATTTACAGTAACATGAACTAAACTATGCACTGAGAATTTTCCTTAAGGCTTCCTACTCCTACAGGTCATCTTTACTGATCATGGCAACATCCACATCTGAGATCCAGAGAAGGGTAACTCTATTTTCTAAAGTAGAAAAAGGAAAATAATGTAAAGCAACATAAAGGTTGAAGCATATATTAGGGCCACATTTGCTGCAGAAAGCAATGCTTAACCCACAAATAGAAAACCTAATGGTCTACAAATGACTATTTATGGCCTTATCAATATTCAATAGCTGCAGACAGGTAAGAAAACATAGCATTTCAATCACAGCAACCAAGGTTAACAAATCTCTCCATGTTGCATTTTAAACAATTTCATTCACTACCAATTTACATAGAATATGATGGAAGCCTGTCACTGGTGAAATAGATGATTTTGAAAGCTATCCTGATTATATAGTGACTAGATTAAGCAATCTTAACACAATATAATATGACTGACATTAGTTATTTGCTGATAAAAAAAAATTTTAAATTGAAATTCAACAGATGGACTACATGACTCCACAGCCTCACTGTTGCTGCCCAAGACCACAGACTCCCCATTGACTCACGATTGCTGTCCAACTGCACAGCCTCCCCCTACCACCGCCCAATTCTGCGGCCTCACCACAGACTGACCACTGCCCCTCAACACCGCAGCCTCCCCACTGCCACCCAGCTCCCCAGCCTGCCCGTTGGCTCACTGTAGGCTCGCTGTGGCTGCCCAGCTCCACAGCCTCACCCCCTCCCACAGCTGGAGCGATGCTTACTTGTGTGTTGAAAATAGCCAGCACTCCTTCCTGAGAGCATGTTACTGTGAGATCCAGGTGGGGAACACTCACTATATCCTTTATCACATCTTGTCTCTTGATAACTGGTAATGAGAATACAATGCCTTTAAGACACAGAAAATCTTAGGAGTACCATAATAGCTGTACACTTTCTCTTCCTTAAATGCATATTTCTACTAACCCCAAGGCATTAATGCATTATATCTTCAATTAGCCTATTCTTGATTTTAATAATCATGTTACATTTTTTATATAACATTAATGCATTTTGGATGTGGTAGTTCTTTATTATTTTACAAGCACAAAAAGGCAAAGAATAACTGCATAAATAGACTGAGTCAGACCAAATCACAATTTCAAAAATAATTTAGATAAAAGGACAACTGGGCAAGGCAGCATGGAGTGTTCAGATGCAGTGAATTCGGTATAAAAGCATATATTTCAAAACACAAATAATTAGGAAAGACAGGTGTGAGATTTTCTTACTGTGCTTTCAGTAACATGTGCAACACATGGTATTAAAAAAATGTTTGCATACAAGATGAAGTCTGTCACCTGTATGAGTAATCTGCTGTTTTTCAGAGACAAGGAAAACCATGTTTTCTTCTTTCAGCTGGGAAGAAATGGTTTTGCCTTCTCCTGGGAAATAGCCAAAAATCTAAACAAAAAGAGAACAAAAGAATCAACTGTCCAGAACCAGGGCAGCATGATATATTTACAAGTCTGAAATTAGCCAGAGATAGTCAGCACAGAATCCAGTACAGGGAATCCCTTAGGAAAAAGCTTGTAGAGACAATGCTGTCAATTGCAAAATGCTCATCTGTTTTCCCCATGTGAAAAAGTGGAGAAAGGCAGGGCTCAGCAAAGGTCTTCCATACTCAATTCACTGAATGAGTGCCTGAAATAACTAGTCATCAGTCTAGTGAAATGGGCTAGGAATGCTTCTAGGGATTATTTCCATATTTACAACTTCCCCTTACAGTACACACTGATCTTTTCTTATGCAAGCTTTACAGTCCAGGTTTTGGCACTAGGAGCTTAGGAACATACTTAAATTAAAATTATAATACCACAGGTCATGGAATAACACAAGCTAGAAAGAGCTACATTTTCCAATACAAACTCCTTCAGTTCTCAAGGCTCACACCAGAATGGGTATCAACACTCAAATTTCACGAGAGGAATTCCAAAGACAGATTTTACTCTCCTATCTTCCAATGTCTTTCCCAGAAACTTGCATTTAGTCACCAAATGGACATATGCAAGTTTCTGTATTGTTTGCTATCAGACTAAACATGCAGCCTCTTCCTTTCTCAACTTGGTAAAATTAAATGGCACTTCTTGGTTAGGGTAACGAGGCAACAAGTAAGGTACTCTAAGCAAAGTATTCAATTTAAATTTTGTCTAGATCAACCAAAACCACTACTTTTAATCTAACTTACTAGCATCAAAGGCATATCTGTTTTCCAAATAATAATTATTTTTGTTAGGAAATTAATGGTGGCTATGATAAATAACAACATGGCAGTGCCCAATTATGCTATGGAGCTCATGAAAACACATTATGAACACCTTAATACTGTCATATTTAAAGATTCAAATTAGTTGTTTGTATTTAATAAATTTTAGAAATCCTTACCTCACACCATTCTGTCCTTGTGTCAAGGTTGTTGCTAATCTTTCTGAAAAAAGCCTTAACATTATAATCCTTGACTTCTGGACCAAAAATCATCTTTGTGGTTTTATAGAACTTATCATAGTCTATCTCATCTGTATGGGAAAAGCATTATCCACAGAATTAAAAACTGGCAAGGTACAGCTTCCTTCCTTACCCCCTACCTCCTATTTTATTTCTCCTTCAATAGCAATAGCATACTAATTCCAGCTGTGCACCTCGTATTCACTACAGTATATTGGGAAAAAAAAATCAGTCTCAATGTTTAGTCTTTTCAAAATTCTTTTTTGATTTACAATACATGATAAGAAACAAGTATAAGAATAGGTGAGAAAAATCTCACCTCTTCTTTCTTCATTTATTTCAAACCACAATTTTGGGTTGTCAGTCTGAAGGGCATCCTAGGATAAAGTTTATCCATTCATGCAACAATAGCCACTTGCATTGAGAAAAGCAAAACTTTGCCCTGATTATTTACAATTAAGCAGCAGGATTTACGTAATTCATTTGGTTTATGCTTTTAAAGATCACTAGAAACATTGCATTGTGCCAACATATATATGGCAACTTCACCAATTATATCTTGTGAGTAATCACCACAGCATTATAATGTAACAAAAAGTCCTATTTGAAGGAGAACAGCACTCTCACAGCACAGCCTGCCTGTTTGCTGTCGCCATCAGGAAGCCACGGTTGGAACATTAATTTGAAGTCTTTCTTATATTCTCATCTCTATGACAACTTCTCTCAAAATTAACATTACACCATTCCATCAGAAAGTCTCTCGTACCATCACCTTCAATGTGTAAGCCTGATCTCTTCTTTCCCTGCTGTGTCACAGTGTTTTCCACTAGTTTCTGGAACTCCTTCAAAGCATTCTTGAAACCAGGCACTTGGAGAGCAGAGCCACTTTCCTCATGGCAACCCTCTGTTTCAGACATCCTTTATTAATAGAGAACAAGGTAAGAGGGGGAACTCTTACAGCCTGATCCAAGCCTGGGTTTGCCCCCTTGGTTTTAAAGTCACACATGAGTTCCTGTGAGATGCAGCTGCATGACACAAAAAGAGGGGACTCTAGCTTGGCATCTCAAGCTGGCAAACATACTGGTGAACTCTTGCTGCCACAAGCCCTCGTTACATCACAGAACCCTACTCGCTGAGAGGCTCCAGGTCATGACTCAGGATCACAAGTAACCTGGCACGTGAGATTTCAGTCGGGACCTTGAAGTCAGAATACTCCTGTACCGAGGTACCCCAAAGACCTTTCTGGTCTTTGTTCCTGGTGCCACCTTAAACGTTTGCAGGATGGGGCCATTCAGAAAGGAGAATCACAGCTACCTCTTTCTTTTGAAATTGGCACCCAGAGCACTCACTGACTAGCCAAAATTGTTTGAGATACTCCCCATTGTCTTAAGACAGAACATTTGCCTTGTAAGAGCACCAGTCCTTGTGTTCTATCTGTATTGTCTTTTTCTTACACCACATCTTCAATTCTTTACGCAATAGTAGAACCCTCGTATGTCTTACTGGAGCAGGGGAAAAGGGAATTTCTTTTCCCTCTAGCTGAAAGCACATTAACTAAGGAACAACACCCCAGCCCTGTATCAGTTCCTTTAAACCATTGCTAATGTCCATGTTTCATGGATGCAATACTCATGGTTCCTTTTGTACCACTATCGGGTGCTGATGCTAAAGTCTGATACCTTTCCATTTATCACCCTACTCCGAAGTCCATGGCACCTTTACATGAATATTCTCAGCATAATGAATATACCTGAGCTATAACTGAAGGTGAACAAAGCTGTTCGTGGTATTAGTTGTACTTCATCAATGTTTGCACACAGATCTTCCAGTTGGTGAACTCATTAATTTGCATTCTCTCGATCAGAATGAGGAGGAGAGGCTGGCAGAGAAAAACAGCTGATTCCTGGAAAGGGGAGGGACAGATTGAGAAAGCATTTTTGCTAGTTCCTGCAGTAATTCTCCAGGAAAATGTTGTTGTGTGTGTGAAGGTACTCAGACATTTTTTAATTTTTTTTACCATCTAAACCAAGAATAGATCCAAATGGAAAGTTTCACATGGGCACTTGAGGAGGCTGTCACACATCAGCACACGTGTGTGACAGCCTCACTTGCAGCTAGTAAAGCAAGCAACCTAGATTTCCTTCTGTAAGGAAGAATGGTGTTTTGTCTGGCAAAGTGGATAGCATACTGAGCAACACTCACTGCAGTATATTCAGGATAGGCTGGGTTTGGAGACAGACCCAGCACAGCTGGGGGTCAGTGCAACACCCTGAATAAAACCAACTAGAGCTGTGCACAGGCAGCTTGGGCAATGCTGTACCGTTTCCACACAACACACAGTGGAGACAAAGGTGTAAAAACAGGTGTGAGGTTTGGTATTGCTGCTCCGTGGTTGACAAAAATGCGTTTACTCACACCACAGGTTTGCGTGGCCTGTGATGCTGCTGGTTGCTCTGTGAGGATGCAACTACTTGAGCCACCTCTGAGCCCTGTGGGGAAGCACCTTAGAAGAAGCTATTGCCATAATAGGAGTTTTCATTGGTAGGTTATCTGGAGAAGCAGTCTAAGTTCAGCGGTTTCTACCTCCTCCCGGAGCAGGGCAGAGGTCTTGTGTGAAACGCGGCTCCCCGGGTGGAAGTGCTGCAGAAGGCAGCCGTACCGAGCCAAAAACGCACGGAGGGTTTGAAGAGGAGGGGACAGACACGTCCCGGCCGTGACCAGGCTGCTCGCCACAGCTTCTCAGAGGGCGAGGTGAGGTGAGGCGTTTGTTGAGAAGGAGCCGTGCGGCAGCCCACAGGGGTCGTGTGGCGGCCAGACCGCGTTCGCAGGGTTTATATCGCCGGGAGAAACGCCTTGAGCCCAGGGGCGGGGGCGGGGGCAGGGGCAGGGTCAGGGTCAGGGTCAGGGTCAGGGTCAGGGTCAGGGTCAGGGTCAGGGTCAGGGGCAGGGGCAGCGGCAGCGGCAGCGGCAGCGGCAGCGGGGGCCGGGCCCACCTTAGACCAGCCCAGAGCGGAGCCAGCCGAGGGCGCACCCTCCGTGGGCGGGAGGGCGAACGGGGTTCCTCCTTCTCCCGCCCGCATTAGCTGTCACGGATGGGGTTCGGAGCTGGTCGGGAGGTTTAGCCCCGCTGCGGCGGGCTGCGAGCGGCGAGCCATGCCCTCGGGCAACAGCACGGGGACGACGAGCCGCCCGGAGCCCGCGGCGGCGGGACGGGAGGTGCCGGGTGAGCGGCCTCTTTTCAGCGCCGGCACCTACGAGCTGCTGGCGCTGCTCGTCGCCGTCATCGGTATGGTGGGCTTGTGCAACAACTTGCTGGTGCTGGTGCTCTACTACAAGTTCAAGCGGCTCCGTACGCCCACTAACCTCTTCCTTGTAAACATCAGCCTCAGCGACCTGCTGATGTCTGTCTTCGGCGCCAGCCTCACCTTTCTGTCCTGCCTGAGGAGCCGCTGGGTGTGGGACGCCGCCGGCTGCGTCTGGGACGGCTTCAGCAACAGCCTCTTCGGTGGGTGACAGGGCCGCGTCCCCTCCCTGTCCCGCTGGGTCCCTTCTCTCGGCAGCGCTCTCCCTCCTTGCCCGCTTTCTCTGGGGCCCCGCGCCCTGTCCCCAACCGTCACGTAGCTCCGCTCCAACCGTCGCTCCCCTCCTCCCTCGAGCGACCGCCGCGTCCCTCACGGCTTCGCCCCGTTCCCTCCTTCCCTCTTTGCCGTGGTGCCCGGCGCCCTGGCGGGGCGGAAGAAGCCGCTTTCCCCGCCGCGGGAGCAGGGGCCCGACGGGGGTCCCCGGGGCAGGGCGTGCGAGGAGCCGGCGCTAGAGATCCCTCTCCCCTTTGCCCCTTCTCCCGGCGGCGCCGCGCGTCAGAATTCTGCTACGAAAGTCGACGCCGCTGAGCAAAGCGATCCGGAGCTCCCGGTAAATTCACTGTGGATCTTTCTCGGGTTCCCTCCCGGGGAGTTGCGGTGCTGGTCGAAGGGATCCCGGAGGTGCCCGCCTGCTGCGTAGCCCTGATGAGCATAAAAGACGGTGCTTTGTAGGAGGAAAGGCGGCGATCGGTCTGTGTGTGAGGAGCACGGACGGGTCCGGCTGCAGTGGGGGTAGTGTCCCGCCTGGGTGGGGCAGGCGGCAGCCTGGCCGCAGCCCTCGGGGCAGGGACGCCCTGCCGTAGGTCGCAGCCCCCTGGTGTGCCGACTGCCCGCCGATAAAGCTCTCGGCGTGTGGCAGTCACGGTCGTGGGTTTCTTTATACCTGTGTGGAGTGCAAGTGCTGCCTTCCAGCCGGTAGCAGTGTCACGGGCCGGTCGGGATTTGGGAAGCCACCGGTTCCCATGAAGTTGAGAGTTTTAGCGCAGCAGAAGGACTCGCTTCCCCGCTACTTCCACTTATAAAATCTGTGAGCTCGTTACCGTTTTCTTACTCAGAATTCCTGTCTAACCTTTAGAACAGTTCCTTGTGAAAGGAAGTGCTCAGCTAATAAGGAACCAGATTTAAAGCTCGTCTTTCCTGGCAGAGGTGTATAAATCAGAGGTAGATCACTGTGCAGGCACACACACACGGACAATGTGTGCACTGAGGTCTTCCATAAGCTCTGCAGCTTTCCTGATGAAATCTTTATTTCACGGGGTGCAGCCACATGCCTTTGGTGGGCTGCTGGGAGGAAGGTGCACGTTTCCCCATGATCTATTTGACTGCTGTTGCGCAGTACAGCAAAAATCTTGGGTCTCAGAAGCTGTGGTGGATGCGGGATGTAGTTAAACGTGTGCAATGTCTCACTAATGTATTGGATTATTTCTGTGGTGCACAATGCGCTTGAATACTTAGGAAACTCAAGCGTCTGCCAACTAGGTTCTGCTAGGCAGCTAAACTTCAGGCTTGCACAGTAGAAGTGAGGTGTATTTCCGTTCCTGTCTTGATCCCTTGCATATTACGGTTACTATTTTTGATCAAGGGATTTTGCATATACGGTCAAAAAATAAGAGGTGCAGTATGGGTAATATAAAACCCAGGCTATAATAATCTCTATCACCTTCCAAAGTGGAACAAGTAGAAAGAATGAGAGAGAAACTGGCAAGCAAAATGATGGATCACATGTGATTTTTTTTGCTTGTTTATTTTCCTTGAATTGTGATACATAATTGGTTGCTATAAATGTATCCAGTGTTGATGCTTTCCTGCATCCTTTTATTGAATAAATGTGTTCCTAATGAAATAGAGGCAGATATGTGGGACTTAGCTACAGTGGTTCAGCTAGCACTGCTGGCTTGCAAAATTTCATCTTCCTGTGCCTCGTGGTATTGCTTTCCTCTGCTACAGTGTGCTTCAATGGGAAGAATTTGTTTTAATCATGTACTGGAAAAGCGTGAGTTTGTGTGTATTCTGTCATATGGAAGTAGAGAGTAAATGCACAACTTAATGTTCAGGAAGGTCCAAAGCCTGAATTACTCTGTTCAGCTACCACGTAAAGTAATAGAAAGCATTTAACTAGGCATAATTAGGTTAGCATCCAATTATAATAGCCAGATCTTGAGATTTGAAATTATAACAGCATTTCCTTTTGTAAGTATTGTTTTCATAGTGTGCTCACTTCAGCTGCTGTACATCTGTCCTGGTCACACAAGTAACAATCGAAATTGTCTTTTACTCATTAGATTCAGAAGTGAATACCCGTATGCTTAGGTACAGATGTCCTCATGAGAAAGCCCATGGGAAGTGCTGCTCTCTGTCATGACAGAGCTATTCGCAGCACCACCCATACTAGTGTGGGGGAAACAATGCAGATCAGAGAACTGAGGAGTCTCAGTCAATGCTTGGATGCCGTGGTTGTCTGTTTTAGATGGTAATCCCTGTTTACTTTAGTTACACAGAGTTCCAGCAGTCCTTTTTCTAACCAGCGGTGTGTCCTAGCGGGGTAGGATAGCTACTTCAATTAAGTGCTGTGTTTAACCTGTGAGGGTCACCTTTTTACGAGGATGTGCAGTCAACCCTCTGCTGGTCCTGCTGAGCATGCCACCCTGTCCTCATGTAAAAGCTTCTAACTCTTTTGGTTGGTTGGTCGTCAACCAAGCTGCCAGGAGCAGAGATCTGCATAATCCCTTTATCCAATTGAGTAACACAACTCATACATGGAAGGGGTACTGCCTGTCACTGAGAGTGTAGGTTTTGGGGTGCAATTGCTAGAGAAGACACCTGACAAACATTGCCAAGTGTCTCCGTTAAGAGGCATGGATGTGCTGTAACCTGAAGCAAGAGTTTGTTTAGTTGTGGAACACAGGCTTGGGGCATAGTAATCTTTATGTGCATCTTCTGGCATTTCACAATGAGACAAAGGAGTTTTGTGATATACAGGACATGATATGTGCAAGAGAGGTTGGTATCCTGCCTGTCCAGAGGCAGTGGGTGTCTGCTGAAGATGGGATCAAGCCCTTCTGAAGATGGGATCAAGCCCTGAGGGTTCAGAAGCTGGTCCGAGTGTAAGCACGTGCCTCTCAAGCCTAAATTGCTTCGGCTACAAATAATGGCACCTGAGCCATCTGCCAGTAGTTGTTGCTCTAACACTTTCTGATATGTTTCATTAAGCAAGGGAGAAAAGCAGAGGAAAAATTGAACAGTATCAGGAACAGTCTTAAGGAAAAGGAACCAAAATTGTGTTGTGTAGCTGAGGCAGTCTCTTGGTGGAAGTTTGCATAGTCAGGGTGTACTCTGGGATAGGTTTTATGTAATTAAATCATACCTCTCTGTGACTGATGGGCTATCATTGCTAAAGTGTGATTGGAGACCTTTGGCTTTCCTAAGCGTAAGCTGATTTTGTAAGGGTAAAAAAACCCCAAGAAACAAACCAAAACCCAAACCCAGCCAGCTTTCAATGTCAGATGAATTCATCTGACAGTATTACAACATTTCTGGACCGTTTGCCACTGGTACACAGCAGCTAGATTTACAGCAAGTCAACGTTGAGATCTGGGTGCATCTTCCCATCCAGTGATGTGAACTGCAGGATGGGAAAGTTTGTAAGCAGTTGTACAGATTGTGTGTCCTTGTGCAAAGCTGCAGCGTGTTCAACTGAGGGAGAATCTGTTTGCAGAGAAAGAAAGGGTGAAATTAGGAAAGGTGATTGTATTTATGCACTTTAAAGCAAGCTGCTTTCCCCTCCCCCATAGCAATACTGAAGTAAGGATTAATTGCCCGAGACTCTCCTGTGGCCCTGGCTTTAGTTACGACCTATTTTAAACCATAGCCAAAACACTTATCAGGATATAATTGTTAGCTACTTCATCTCTCTTCTCTGCGCTCTGGAATAATGTGCCATCCTGTGCCATCCTCCTGCATTAACCGATATATGTTCTATGCACTGATTTAATTTCACTAAAAGCAGTTTTGATGGTTACTCAGCAGACAGTTTTAGGATCTCGTGTTTCAGACAGCTGGAGACTCAGTCAGCATGCTTTCAGCTTTAGCAATTTTGTTTGAAGTGAATTAATCACTTGCAGGATTGAATGTGGAAGAGGTGCTTAATTCCACTGTAGTTTTATAGGGGAGGTATATATAAAATATGCTAGAAGCCTGTTGTGTTCAGGAGAAATTATTTTCATCTATCTAAATTTGTTTGCAGGTGCTAAAGCGTGTTGAAAAATTAGGTGTGATACATAGCTGTCACCCAAAACATTGCAACGCCTAATTGCTGAATTCAGAGGTTAGTTACTATATTAAGCAATACAAAACTCCAGTGTGCAGGAGCACCTTGTCTTGTCACGGTCAAATGGTTGCTGCTACTGAACTGCTGCTGCTTAGCTCATTGATAGTCCCTCACCTGAAAGTTAAAAGGTGCTCACCCGCCCGTTTAAAAGCACGTTTACTTAGATGTGGTGCACGCTTGCTGGGTAGCTTCTATCAGGTGAACAAAAAATTTTGTTTTCTTATGAATCTCTGTCATGGAGAAGTAAAGAGAACAGCAAACCCAGAACTACTTTTAAACAGCACTGTCTCCAGAACCCTCCACAAGAATTAATGTAGGGTTTGCTGAGGAATGCCTTGATACAGAGGCTATGTGTTTGTTGAGATATTGTCAGTCTTGGTTGCCTTCCCAAATCCATGGTGCTGGTGTTTAAGCATCCTGTTGTTAATTTGTCTTCCTTAAAAGCTTATCCTTTTGTCCTGGTTTCAGCCAGGATAGAGTGAATTTTCTTTCTGGAAGTTGGTGTAGTGGTGCTTGGGAGTCAGCATGAGAGCAGTGCTGATCACACCCTGGTGTTTTTAGTTGCTGCTGAGCAGTCAGGGACTTCAGTTGTTCATATTGCCCTTCAAACCAGAAGGTGGGGAGTGCCCAGGAAGCTGTGAGGGGACAGAGCCAGGACAGGTGACCCAAACTGGCCAAAGGGGCTATTCCATACCAATTACACCATGCTTGGCATAGAGGGGGATTTCTGGGGGGAGGAGCGCACGGCTCTAGGACGCTCAGTTTTTGGGAATGGTCCAGCTCTGGGATGGCTCTGAGTTGTGCAGTTCGGTGAGAAACTGCATTGTGTGTCACCAGTTTCATATATTTTTTGCTATAAAAGTCCTATTATTGTTATTTCTCTCTCTGCTGTCCTAGTAAACTATCCTTATCCCAACCCTCAAGGTTTGCCCCCCTCCAGAGTGAGTGGCTGGGCGGTGCTCAGCTGCCAGCTGGGGGCACAACCATGACACCTTTTCTCAAAGCAAGGTGAGACATCTGCAGTATACAGCAGAAACCTCCAAAGGATAGAAGGGTTATTCTCTTTTTGGCAGTGAAATTTGCAGTTTTACCAGTCTCACCGCTGTATCAGTGCCTGCAATGCCAAATATGAATGTACTCGAGGAAATTAAATGCTGGATATATGTGTGACAAATTGCCTGTGCTTCTTACTAGGTCAAATTGTGATGGAAAGACACTCAGCTGCAGGGTTTCAAAATAAAAAATGGGAATAATTTATCGAAAACCCACGTGCAGATTCAATATGTCACTATTGCAAGTCGTACGGACACAATGGAGAGATGCACTAGTGCAGTTTAGAAGTAGGACTGAGCTTTTCACAACCGCAAGAGGTTCACAAAACTCACTCCTGCCAACACAGCAGTTAAAACATGCAGTATTAGGACCTGCAGCAGTCTCACTTCACTCACTGTTACTGCCCCTGGGCAAATCACAAGATTCAATATGCCAGCCACAGCAGATTCATGGAACACACTATCACACTAAATGCTACATGTGCGTTAGTCAATCACCCGAGACTACAAGCTTAAAGCATATCAAATGTTCACTTACCCATCTCTCCAGGGAAGGGCTCTCAGTCCATTACCTTAGCCAACATCCTGGCCAAGGGGAAAGAGTCTCCGCGCAGAGTTGAAGCAGCTCCCCCATCTCAGACCCAATCCCAGGGTTTGGTTTTATGTCTTTGATCTCCATGACAGTGGGCAGGACTGTGCCAGAGTGGACATGTTTGTCCCCCTTATCTTACGCCCTATCTGTTGCACACCTTTGCATTGTCTGTGCCCACTGAAGCCCTCTGGCTTGCCTTTATCTTACTGCTAGACAGCTGAATAGCAGCTTGATTGCTGCTTGGAATTCAAGGCTCAACACAGGTTCTGGGTTTCTTGATTTATGAAGCACTACCCTGTTTAGTCTCAGTTTACAGGACAACTCAAGTTTGAGCTATCTACATAGCTCCCCAAGAGTTCTCTCTGCAGAGATGGGGCCTCAAGGCAATCCAAGGCTGAGTTGCTTTAAAACACCCCTAGTGCACTAAACATTGTTCCCTGGTGCACTAGACATTGCAGAACCTGTTTGTGGAACTCTGATCCAGATGATCCTTACAAAAATAAATGCAAAAAATAAATATTTACAAAAATAAAATACACCCATATTTGCACACAGATATTTATATAACTTCAGAGTGCTGTGAAATACGTTTTTTTAGGAAAAACTATTACCTTCTTTTTTTCCTCCCCTTGTCCTATTTGGACATCCTACACCATGGGTCAGATTCCAGCACTGTGTTCCGAGTAGTTCTCAAGTTAGTGATACTGTTTGAGTTAGTAGTTAGTGAGTAGTAGGATGTTCACCAAAAAGCTTGTTGTATTAGATTCGTAATATGAGACAGCTAATTTTGAGTTAAGTGCTTCCTTTGTTATGAGGTTATTGAGAGGGTTTCAGTTCCATTGGCAATGTTTGTGAATTGTTTAATTGATTTTATTTTCTTTTTCTTACAGGAATTGTTTCAATTATGACTCTCACTGCTCTTGCCTATGAACGCTACATTCGTGTAGTCCATGCAAAAGTGATTGACTTCTCTTGGTCTTGGCGGGCTATAGCATACATCTGGCTCTATTCATTAGCCTGGACTGGAGCACCTCTTCTGGGCTGGAACAGATATACCCTGGAAATTCATGGACTAGGTTGCTCAGTGGACTGGAGGTCGAAAGATCCCAATGATACCTCCTTTGTGCTCCTTTTCTTCCTTAGCTGTCTAGTAGCACCTGTTGGAGTCATGGCCTATTGCTACGGCCATATTCTCTATGCATTAAGAATGGTAAGCCGAGTCAAATAGAAGACTCCTCTGAATATAATACTGTCAGGGAAAGTTGCTGATGCAAGTCTTGCTTCCTTTTCAAACTTTTGAATGTTTAATGTTCATCCACATCAGGGACCGCTGCCGCGACAAACGGAGAGATGGGACACAGCTTGATGCAAGCAAAAGTCAATTTATTGTTGTATAAAATCATGCTCAGAAGACTGCATGCTTTAAACAGATTGGTCCTTTCAAACATACACTGGTCGCAGGCTGCATCTGATTGGTCAACGACCTACTGTCATGCCAGTTTATCATGCTAATACCTTGCTAGACAGAAGAAATATCTTTTCTTTCAAGACATGATTCTTAAGGCCTCTTCTAGCGCTTGACCCAGCAGGGGGCCTGCAACAAGTTGCCACCTCTTGCTTAGTTTCCCCAAGGTTTATGGCATCATGTTATCTGTTAACCTGGCAGTGCTTGAGGCTTTGTTTTTCAAGCCATATGCGGGAGACCTCTAGATGTAAGGCTGGGGTAGAATTGACCCAGAGTTACCAGGACGGATTTGTTGTATAGTTTTACTGGGATGCAGGCTGGGGAACTGTTCATGTTCACAAATCCACCTCAGATTCTCCCTTGAAACAGGAAAGAGATGACATTGTAGTTCTCCTGATTAAGTAACTCCTTCTTTTCTCTTTGCAAGTCTTAATAAGATAACTGTACAACTCCTCCAAGTGGCGATTAAGTCCTGTTAAACCAGTTTTCTGTGTTAAGGCAACCCATTTTAATTCAGTTTTTTCATGTCAGAAAGTGTTTGTTTCATATCCTGTGGGTAATTATTCAGGGTCCATTCAAGTTCGTGGTCAGCAGTACTGGCACAGCTGATAACCCTTAGGAGGAACGCTCATGCACTCGTCCTGTCCCTTCCGCATTTTATGACTCGCTCAGATGACACTGGGAACCTGCTGCCTACTGCTCCGCTTTAAATAGAGGTTTCCTAATGCCAGGGTAACAAACTAAGTGTCAGAGCACTATAGAGAAACCTAATCATGGGATTTTCTTCTCTCTAACATTGCTGATGAGACAAATCTACAGGATTGTCTAACCAGTTAGACAAAGGACCACTAAATCCGAGGGGAACTGGCTTACGCCAGTGGGCGAGGGCAAGTTAGTTTTCTAAAATGCTTTTACTGATTAAGTGCTGCGTGGTTTGTAACATCAATGGATCGTTTGCTTTCCAGAAGATTTGCTAGTCTACTTCTTTTCAATCATATTTTTACACTTAATAGAAGCAGTAGAAGTCTGGGAAGCATGATGTAAGCTTCCTGAAGAATTACAGTTCACAAGATAAACTGTATAGTGACTGAGCCTAAACCTAAATTGGCAAATTACTTTAAATTGAGAACTTCAGTTTCAAGTGAAACAGAGCTTTTACATGTTGTCTTTTTCTTCTACAGCTTCGCTCTGTGGAAGATTTCCAGACTGTTCAAGTCATCAAACTTCTAAAGTACGAAAAGAAGGTGGCTAAAATGTGTTTCTTTATGATCTCCACATTCCTTATTTGCTGGATGCCCTATGCAGTGTTGTCCCTCCTGATAACGTATGGCTATAGCAACCTTGTAACTCCAGCAGTGTCTGTGGTCCCATCTTTCTTTGCCAAGTCAAGCACTGCTTACAATCCAGTCATCTATATCTTCATGAGTAGAAAGGTAGGCACCTTAAAGACTTTCTTCTTTGAATAATTTTAGATCTGATATACTTTAATCTGTAAACCCTATTTTTTTCAAAAATTTGAACAAGTAGGATAAATGGTAAATATCTACTAGAATTGAAATGTCTGATCACAGAATCATCAAGGTTGGAAAAGACCTTTGAGATTATCAAGTCCAACAGCCAGCCCTACACCAGGGTAACCACTAACCCATCCCTCAAAGCACCACACTTTGTTCTTTGAACACTGCCAGGGGGGTGATGATGATGCAAAAAGTACTACCCTGCCAGAAACTGGATTTTAAATATCAGAATTCCTGCATGAATACTTGCGTGAAAGGCAGGGAAGGAGTGCCAAAATCTAAGTGTCTGCTTCTGGCAATTTACCCATGAAGTGGATCACTGGAAAGCCTCATCTGAATCCATCCCTTCACCACAGCAGTACTCCACCAGGCAAAATTCAGCGTATCTGGTGTTTGTGTTTTAGGAAGAAAAAACTTTGCCTCTGACACTTCCACTATGGCAACGCAATAAGGATGATCACAAAAAACTCTGTAAGGGACAGCCTGTTTAGGATTTTAGACTATGTTTAGATAAGCAAATCTGTCAGCAAGATATTTCAATATTAGTAAAATAGCAGGGAGGGAAACAATTGCCCATAGTCCAGTTCTGGGAAAGAACCTCGGAAGGTTTCCCAATGTGTTCCTTCTCAGGAGCTCAACCATGAAAGACTACTGTTCTTCCCATATTCAAAGGGGACACACTAGTTCTGTGTTTCCAACCTTAGAAATGTTATATCTGTGACATTCAATGCTTTTCTTAACATTCCAGACCCTTGAGTTAGGTAGAAGGAAGAAAAGAGCACTTTTGATTCCCTTCCTCTCATTTTGCCTTCCCTCTGAGGACTCCCGTGAAGAGTTTCTGAGACTGTTCTTCCCCTGCTAGATGAATTCTGTGATTTGCTTGAATACCCAAAGATGGGACCAGTAGCCCCTTTGGAGCATAGTCCTCTTCCTGGCAGGTTACAGACTGCAGCTCTTACTGCTGGGAAAGTATTATATTGCATTTCAGTGCCCTTTGCTGGGTTGGTGGTCCTGTGCAGCTTTCTGGTGCAGGGAAAAAGCATCCACTGAAAAGCCACCGTGTTTCCTACAGCACCGAGAGGAACTCGGAAGAAGGTGGGGAGCTGCAGAAACCTGTTATCGGGAGTCTTTTCCTCTGCCCCTCTCTTCTTCACCGCATCACACCTGATGGGGAGCGCTTAGCAAGCTGTCACTTCATTGTATTTCATCTCTTGCAGTTCCGGCGATGCCTTTTGCAGCTCCTGTGCTTTCGCCTGATGAGGTTCCAGAGGACTGTGAGAGAGACACCAGCAACAGGAAATGACAAACGACTACGACCAATAGTTATGGCTCAGAAAACAGGGGACAGGCCAAAGAAGAAAGTGACGTTCAGTTCTTCCTCTATCATTTTTGTCATCGCCAGTGATGACGCTCAACAGGTTGATGACAACCATAAACACAGTGGGACAGCAAATGTCATCCAAGTAAAGCCACTGGAGGCATGAATGGCAGAGCCGTGAGGATGAGACGGGCTTCAGCCAGTAGCCAGCTTATGTTAGCCACTGGCTTCAGTGGTGGTGTCTGTGGGCTGCCAAAGGAAACCACATTCTAAAGCTGTGAAATACCCAAGGGATTCTGCATCTGAAGCTCTGCAGGCAGATCAGTTTTGGTTGCAGGACTGACATCTCTGCATCCGTGCCAATTGCTGACAGATGTCTCTCTGAATTTTATTAAATCATATTGTAGGGTTGTCATTTGGGGAACTTGGTCAGGCAGCAGCAATGTGCTGACAGAATCGTTAAAAACTTAAGCAAGAGCAGAGGTGCCGAATTCTGCACCTAGGAAGGGGCAACCCTGGCTACACATCCAGACTGGGGGATCAGGTGCTGGAGGCCAGCCATGCTGAGAGGGATTTGGGGGTCTTGGTTGACAGCAAGTTAAACATGAGGCAGCAGTGTGCCCAGGCAGCCAGGAGGGCCAACCGTATCCCGGGGGGCATGAAGCATCAAGCACAGCATGGCCAGCCAGTCCTGGGAGGTGATTGACCTGCTCTACGCTGTGCTGGTGCGGCCTCACCTCAAGTACTGTGTGTAGTTTTGGGTGCCACAGTAAAAGAGGGACACAAAACTATTGCAGAGTTTCCAGAGGAGGGCAACTGGGATGGTGAAGGGTCTGGAGGATGGTGAAGGGTCTTGTTTTGCAGTGCAGGAGCTGAAGTGTTGCCAATGATGCCTGGGGCTATGGTAACACTAGAATCCACCAGAAAGCTCCCTTGTGTGCTCAGCAAGCCCTCCTCTCAGGGCTCGTTCAGGGGACTCCCAAGCTACATACTGAAGAAAACCAAGAAATCTAATGCACCAATGAAAAATGTCCGTGCAAAGGGAGAACAGGACTTTTTTGTTGCAATTCCTGCTCTGTGCATGTTTATCTTGCATCTGGTCATTCTGTATGGGACTAGGAAAATCATCCTTTATGAAACACCAACCGTTCCTGGCCCCTTGGTGAAGGTCACGGAGAAGAGCCGTGTAGCTTCTGCCAAAGCTGCAGCATGCACAGTGATTCTCCTGCTTGGAGCCCAGTGAACGGGGCAGACAGGTCGCTCACCTCTGTCAGCGCTGCTGGCACACACAATGCCCAGGGGATTTTGTCCCAGACACTGGTGCCTGTCAGCACTGGCTGAATACCTCGGAGAACTAATCCTGATTCACCGCTGTCCGGTGGGAATGGCGCCACCAACGCTCCAAGTCAGGAATCAACATTTGCAAACGTGCTTGGAAGTAATACAGAGTTCCAGGGTGACAGAGCTGTAGGTAAAATCTAGCTATGCTTCAAACCAGTACAGCTACAGAAGTCAGTCATTTGCCTCACACTTGCATAAATGGGCACAATGGGAGAGAAATGCACTGGCCAGCCTACAGCTGGGTGTATTTAAGCTAAAACTGGTTGTGGAGTATCATGGAGTCCCACTTTCTCACCTGACTGTGGTGTGTCTTCCTGAGTAGAGAGAGATTCTGTGTCTGCTAAGAGATTTCGTGTCCCCTTCCTAGCACTTTTTCCTCTAGTCCTTTTGGAAGGAGCAGAAGAAATATTGCTACCTTCAGCAACAGGCATTTCCTCACTAGCCTCTCCCAAGAGTTCAGATGCAGCTTCCTTCGCTCTTCTCAATCCACTTCTTGGAGTCACGGCTACAGACTGCGTACTGACAGGCAGTGCTTGTCCATCTGCCACGACTGAGAGGCGGGACTAACTGTACATTCAGTGGTGATCTGAAAGAGAAAAGCAGCGTTTCGGTGTCCTCTGGTTCATCCAGCTCAGTCGGAAGAAGCAGAGGAAGGAAGCCTCTTGTTTCACAGTCTCAAGACCAACACAGTTATCAACTGTAGCAGAAGAAGTTAATGCTGCAAATGTGCATACAAGGGCAACATTCACCAGGAACATTTTGTCCAAAATTGGAGAAGTCTGTATGGGAAATGAGCAGAAAGCCCACGTCTCACAATGTGATAGGTAAGCAGCCTTCTAATAATGTTGGGTCTTGAGCTAGATGCTTGGAAAGAGAGGGAGGGGAAAAGTCACTATAAGTAATGTTGGAAGAGGGAGGATTTCTTCTATGGCAATTCTGCTTCTGCAAGCACGTATCTTTACGTGCTGTCAGAGTTTTAGATAGCTGAAAGCAAATGGACTGGATGATCTTTCGAGGTTCCTTCCAACCCGTAACACGCTGTGATTCCGTAAAGCTAAAGCTATGATTACCATCAACCCATTGGTGTAGGGGTTCTGATGGATGTGACTATGCCATCAAGTCGTAATCTTTTACCTCTTCCTGCCCAACTTTGGTCTCATTTCTTCCAGGTTTAGTTAAAAATGGTCAGAATTATACAGAATGGAAGAAAGCCTGGGAGTTATCCAAAGCTATGGTGAAATAAATGAGAATTCCAGTATTTTTGGGCTTCAGGGGAATGAAAGTCATTTTCACCTTCCTTGTAATTCCAGCCCTGGAGCTACCGAACCAGCAGTCAGAGCTGAGGAAGGAAGACCTGAACGCTCCCAGGTGAATCTGGGTGGGTACTTTGACAGCAGGGTCACTTACTTTCGTCTGGTGCACAGATGGGTCGATTGATTAGTAAAGGAATCGTCTCTGGCTGTTGCTGTGCTGGGTGGTGCTTCGCATGGCAGCGTGCTCAGTCACTGTATCTGGGCTACCATGTGAAGCTGTGTGCCTTCTAGAAGAGCAGCGTGGATATTGCAGAACTCATTGGGAGGGGAGATTCTGTTGCAGACAAGAAGATGCCATATCTGTGCTCCCTCGGGTAATCAGTTGGAAACACTTTATGTTGGCATTAAGAAAGAGGTGAGGAGAAACCTGAAATGCCTGGGGTTTGTCCTTCGGGATTTTCTACCTTTGGAAGAAGAGCAGCAAAACTAAGAAATTGTCATAATCTGATTTTATTATAACGTTTACTGCCTTTTATAGAGCTTCTGAATTACAACAGAAGGCCCCTCGCGTGCTCTCTCTCTCTGATGATTAGCTTAATTCATTTGTTCCATCCTTCAGGCATAGTAAATGTGACAATTCTTGTGGTAGTGCGTGCGAGCATCAGCAAAGAGATCTTGAGTTATGGTTCTGGGTATGCAAAGCCTCCCTTTCCTTGAAAACACAGTGGTGAACCCTATGTATAGCTTGATACCATAGTACAGGCAAGTACATGCAAGACCCACTTCACCTTACAGAGCTACCAGAAATGGAGCACGTGGGTTGCATACACTGAATGCTCTGTTCTCTGACCCTTAGATGCATGCATTTTGCTCTGTAGTAGGGAATGGATTGTACGTGTCTGACTGTACGTTCAGTGGTGATCTGAAAGAGAAAAGCAGCGTTTCGGTGTCCTCTGTTTCGTCCAGCTCAGTCGGAAGTTAATCCCCCTGGTAACTAATAAAGCATTAACAGTCACTTTTTAACTTCAGGTTCTTGAAGATGGTGCAGAGGAGGCACAAGAACCACCCGAAACATCACTGTACAGCGAACTACATGTTACTCCTAGGAGAGGAAGGAAGCCTAATGTAGAAAACGTAAAAAGCAGCCGTTCTGATGGACAAGACACAGCTTGATGGAAGCTAAATGTCAATTCATTGTATAAAATGACAAGTTCATATACTCTACAAAGCCCACCTGTGCCTTAGTTTCATTGGTGCGCTGAAGCCATTTTTACATTTACTATTTGCTGATTGGTTTAGAAACACGAACATTGTTAGAAAAAAGCAGCTAAAGCCTACTAACACAACCTTTGCATGCATTCTGCTTTTCATTCCTTACAGCTTATTTTGTTCCTTCTCTCAAGGGCGACTAGTTCCTTCTTTCTTATCTGTTGCCTGTATGTCTCGCCTCCAGTACTTTTTTCACTTATCAGCAAATGTCTGCTATCTCCAACTCTCCCAGGGTCTCCAGCCAACCAGCTTCAGCGTGTCTCTTTCTAACAGCTGCCCTGACTCTTTCAGGCCCTGTCCTACAGCTCCTTTTGTGGAGCCAAGAAAGAGAACTGATAACAAGCCTTAACAGGGCATTTGATTTACCTACTTGGGAAGCTATTGGAGCTCAGATCCTTGAAAAACCCTCAGTTGGGACGAAAGAAGCTAAATCATTAATAACTTTCTGGAAATTAAGTAAAAGGACTTTAACCGAAATGGAGGCAGAAATAATGCGCTGCTGCCGCTTCAGCCCTTGCAGCCTTTATGCCAGAACAGATTCAAAAAAAGGAAAAAATCTACTATGGAGAATATGGTTTTGTGTCTGGGTGCCCTTTCACCCACCCCAGTTACTATGCTAAGTAATAATGCTGTGTTATCCGAGCAATGTGGTAAATCTGTCAGAATTGAAAGGGAAGCAGTAGTGTGTATAAATCTGCTACCATGGCCTGCACCTCCCCCACTTTCATACCTTTGGAAGAAAAAAATGTGGAAAAAAAGTACAACCGACTGCCTTTAATATCTGTTCACCTCTAACTTTTACTGAGCCTAAAACACACCCCATGACACAGTCGAAAATGTTAACCGCCATAAAAAGTCTCAGGACCAACTGCCCCCCCCCCCCCCCCCCCAACCAACCGAAGACTATGGAGACAAAGACTACCAGTGTTGACTCCTCGGACAAGAAACCTAGGGACAGGCACCCCCTTCGTCTCAACACCCACCACTCCCGCCCACGCCTCCCCACGAACTCAACCATAAATCACTGTCTCCTGACGACCCAGGGACTCGCCCGAGCCTGGGCACGTAAGGTGGCGTCAGGATGCGAAAACCGGCTAAATCAGGTTATTTTGATTCGAACTGAAGGGGACTCAATTTCTGCTCAATCGCAGAAATTAGCCGGGAAAAGGTTCTGGGGGAACGAGTGGGTGCTTGGCAAAGTTTACGTGGGGCCGGAGTCGGGAGCGTGGAGTCGGTGCGGCGCCCAGTCCTAGCGCCCCTCCGGGTCTTCAGCGCACGCCCGCCTCCTGGCGCTCCGCCGGGGCTCAGACCCAGTGGCCGCCGGGATCGCGCTGTGTTTCCCGGTGGGGGCGGGGAAAAAGCGGCGCTGCGAGACGCAGCCGGGAGCCGCGGGAGCCTGCCGCGGCGCCGGGTGCCTTTGCAGAAGTGACGCGGAAGTCGGGGAACCACAGCCCCCCGCCCCATTCTCGGCCCTGCCGGGAGGGTGCCCGAGTCGCTCTGCGAGTGATATCAGCGAGATGGCGTCGCCGGTGTGACGTCATTTCAGCGTGACATCGCTGCACAGGCCCCCATCCACCACCCCGTCCGTATGGAGTGGGTATGGCAACCCACGTGAAATCAAAACGGACAACAGCCCAGAATATATAGCACAAACAAACAACACAAACCTTCTTCTTTTCCAATTATGGGACATTACCTATTGCCTATGACATTACCTATGTTACAGGGACACCACATTTGCCTGCAGGCCAGGCCATGGTGGAACGTATGAATCAAACTCTCAAGCGTTTGCTTCACAAACAAAAAGGGGAGAGAGGGATATCTCTCCAGCTGATCGATTAAAAAAAAAAAAGAGAGAAAAAAAAAGAGAAAAAGCTCAATGTCAGGTGTTAGTAAAAAATGAAATTACAGGTACTAACTTGGGGAAGAAGATCTCCCTGTGTCATTGCAGATGCCATGGATCCAGAAAAAAGCAAGCCTGCACGAACCAGGACAGGATCCTGGTTGCAGTAACTAACTGAAGTCAAGTGTTCCAACTGCAGCCATAATCGACTATCAATTTTGCTGTGGGACATACTGAACCATCTAACAGTCTTTGATATATGCATGTGTGTGTGGTAAACGGAAATAGTGATTTCTGCACAGCCTAAGAACACAGACTACAATGGGTGCCTGCACATAAATGTGAGGCTGATATTACCTGCACTCCTGATTGGCAAAACAAACAAATGCAATAGCAAAGGTATCAAGGCACTTAGCTACAGACTTGTGCAGCAATTCATTCTAGTTGCTGTCTCATGATGCATGCTGCAGGAGTCTGGCTGACCACTCAGCATTCAGAAATTAATAGATCAAACACAAAAGATACAACATGAAAAAATAATTCTTTGGATTGGACAAGTGGTTTTATGAATGGGAAATTTCAGGATGGATATTGTCAATGGTCAAATTTGGATTATTGAATTTGGTAATTATGGTACTTGTCTTACATTTACTGCCATGCTTATTGAGCTTTCTGCAAAGGGCCCTTGCAGAGACCTCTAACAAGCAGTTTTTGTAACACAGATACTAAAAGGGAAAAATTGTCAGGAAGTACAGCAGGCCTGCTAGCAGCCTGGCTCTCCTCACAAAGACATAGGCTCTGACAATATCCTTGAATTTCCCATGAAACAGGAAAAGTATTTGTGCTGAAAGGTATTTGGTAATCACATCTGCAAAACACAACAGCCTTGAAGGCAGGTGGGCAGACTGCCTTAAACCCCAAAAAAGTTGTGACAAGGTATTTGGAAATAAGCGAACAGGACATGAACTATCCATAATAAGAGGGTCAAAACACAGCAGGTGTGCAGATAACTTTTAGACATCAAAGGTAAACAAACAATGTGTAGCTATAAGAACTTGTTATAATTACAAATTAATTACTCACTGTGGTGTGAACAGTGTGTGTAGCTAATTAGCAGTTTTTAGCTTACCACGTTTTACAGTATGGCCTTTAGTTTATGGAATGGCTTTTACATTTAGTTAAATAAGGACTTATGGTTTTGTTAGTTATTTTTGCCTTAGTGTTATTTTTGCCATGCATGTCACAGTGTTTGTCTTGCAGGATGGATGATGCTTTTCACAAAAATCTGGCTGGTTCATAAACAAGAAGGGGAAATTGTAGCAATACCTTCCTTCTCCTGCTGTACCTGCAGTCCCTGACAGAAGTTCAAGGCTGGAGTGATCCACAACCAAAGCAGAACGTTTGGGTGACTTTGGCAAAAGCTATCAAACAAGATATTATGTGTCTATCTGTGGCCACTCCAGAAAATCCCTTTTCTATCTGTCTGGTAGGACCACCAGTAGATGACTGGCCTAATCCCACTTCCACGCCAGACCTATGTAATTCCCCTCGCTCGTGTGTCGATCATTGGGATGGTGTTTTTACACAGCTTCCTCGACAGACGCAGGAGCCTCAGGAATTGTCGCTGTTGGGCTCGGTGAAGATGGACACTTGTGTGTTCTTTAATTACTCTTACAATACTAACCGAAAAGGCCAGAATGTTAATGCTACTTTAGATGCTTACAGAAATGTTACTGCTTGGTGTGTTTATGTTTCTCCTAAAATCTCACATTCTACATCTCTTCCAGTAGCCCTCCCTACAGGTGTATTCTTAATATGCAGGGATCGTGCTTGGGGAGGGATTCCCTCACGTCTCAATGGCGGCCCCTGCAGCCTAGGACGCCTCACGCTCCTTGCACCCAACCTCACTATGATTCACTCGAAGCGACGTATACATCGAGACACGCATCAATTTAAGAGTGAATGTGATGATCAGGTCACCTTTTGGGAACCTGGGAAAATCATTGAGGCCCCAGGGGTAGCTGCTGCGGCTGCTCTGAAAAAATTAACAAAGTTGGGATGTTGTTTTGGTAAACAGACTAATGCCACATCTCTTGCTCTCAGTGAGCTACTCACTGGTGTTGATAGCATGAGACATGCTACCCTGCAAAACGGAACTGCTATTGATTTCTTACTTTTGGCACATGGTCATGGATGTAAGGATTTTGAGGGTATGTGCTGCATGAACTTATCAGATCACTCAGTATCAATTCATAAAAGCATAGATTTATTGCAACAACAAATGATGAAGTTGAAATATGAAAATAGTTGGCTAGATGGACGGTTTAATAACTTGGGAATTACTGGATGGTGTAGAGACATTATTAAGGGTGGACTTGTCATCTTATTGATAATATTGTCTATGCTCATAATAGTGCCTTGTTTGGTTCAATTGCTTAAGCAACTAATTAACAAAACTCTCACTTCGGCTGTCTTGCTTGCACAAAAAGAAAAAGGGAGAATTGGGGATGCCTGGCTAGTTGATCGAGGCCATTTTCCCTTGCAACAGCTTGAGCACTAGCTCTGAGCACTAGCTCTGATAAGAAGCTAACAGGCATGAGAAATAGGACTGCAACAGGAGCTCTTTACATTCCGAAGTGGTAACAGAAGCTTGATATCCTGCAGATGCTCTTCCTCCTCTCCCCCCGTCTCAGGCCCCTACCTATCTGTGTGAGAACTAACTATCTGTGTGAGCTTGCTATCTTCTGTGAAAATATGAAAGGCTTCAGCTTGCCTGAATAAAATGGAGTGATTGCTTTTAACCATATTGGTGTGCATTCATTACCCACGTGTGGGATCCTGCCCTTCCAGCCCTGGCTAAATTAATCTCTTCGCCGATCCTGGACTTTGGGACAAGACAGCTTACAACAATTCAGAATGGCAGAGGGAGTGTGGGCTTACAATAGCACAGGATCCCTTAGTATCAGCTTTAGAAAGAGATAAAAACAGTGAGAAAGAAGCAACTGAAGAGATGCTGCTCTCTGCCTGGTACTGTACAGGAGTGTTGTACACAGAAAGGGGCTTCTAGAATCAGGTGAAGAAACATCCAACTGCTCCAGCTCTGGTCCTGTTGGAAGTCAATCTAGAAGCAAAACTAATGAAGGCCCACAATTACTGGCCCCTTTATGAGAAACTCTGTGACTGGCTGGAGAAACACTTAAAGATTCCCTTTACGATCAGTGACTTGGACAATTGGAAGGAGGTAGCCAGAGGCTGCAGGGCTGACTCCTCTCAGATGGCAAAAAGTTTGAATGGATTATTAAGAATTTGGATCCAAGCTGGAAAGATACTGCTGTGAAACAACAGACTTGAAAAGCAGTGAATGTTGCAAGCTGCCCAGGCTCATGTGCAGGCACAGGTGAACAGAAACTTTGTACAACATGGATTGTTAGCAGAAAGTGAACCAGAATATCATACTCCTGTTTTACCAATTAAAAAGCCAGATCGATTGTATTGAGTAGGACAAGACCTCAGAGCAATAAATAATATTGTTAAAAATCTCCATCCAGTGGTAGCAAATCCCTATAGGCTGCTCATAAAGCTTAAGGATCCTCACATTTGATTTACAGCCCTAGATTGAAAAGATGCTGTCTTCTGCCTGCCCTTAGCCAAAGAAAATTAAGAGTTATTTGCATTTGAAGTCCTACCACCAGTAGGAGAGCCCATCTTACCTGGACAGTGTTACCCCAAGGCTTTTAAAAAAAATAGTCCAATAATCCTTGGGAATCAATTAGCGTGAGAGGTTGAAATTTGGGCCCCTCCCTCCAGACACAGAATCCTTCTGCAGCGTGTGAATGACTTATTAATAGTAACTGAAACCAAACCAGACAGTATTCCCTGGACAAGCTTGTTGCATTTTCTTGGACTAAGCAGATATCAAGTCTCTCAACAGTGAGCCAAGGGAAACACATTAAGCATGCAGGAGAAATACTTTGTGTATTAGAAGCAGTTCAACTGCCAACCAAGATCACCATCGTGCACTGTCGGGGACATACAAAAAGTGGCACTGACCCAGAAAAAGGCCATAGATTGGCTGGTAACGAGGCAAGCAGGCTCCAGAAAGGAGATCTGAAACCAAATTTTAACTCTGATTCTGACCAATAAAGACCATGAACTTAAATGATGGGATCAGGAAAACATTAACTGTTCTAAATCAGATCAGGATATAATGCTGGAACTTTAAAGTGCAAATCCCTTCTAAAGGATGGGCACATTCAGAGGATGGAAGGAGAATTTTACCCTCCACTTTGATTTGGAGTTTGGTTAAGAAAGAACATGATAAAACCCATCGAGGAGCAGATGCTTTAGACTAATGTTTAAGTCACAAGTGGATAGGAAGACATTTGTATACAGCTGTTCAACAGATCACATGGCAATGTGCAGTGTGCTTAAGAAATAGTCCCAATACAGGGAATCAGATAAAGTTGGGTACAAATGGAAAAGGAAATATTCCTGGAGCCAGTTGGCAAATTGATTTTTCTGAACTCCAGAGAAAAGGAGGTTATTGATACCTGTTGGTACTGACAGATGCTTTCACTGGCTGTCCAGAAGCTTTCCCTCACAGAACTAACAAAGCAAGAGAGGTAACTAAGGTACTGCTAAATGAAGTAACACCTTGGTTTGGGGTACGTGTGGTCATGTCATCAGATCACATTTTGTGCACAAGAAGTACAAGTGAGCAAGCTACTGGGAACTGACTGGCAGCTACACACTGCTTACAGGCCACAAGCAAGTGGACAGGGAAGAAGATGAACCATTTGATAAAACAAGAGAGTTGAAATTTGCCAAGAAGCAAACTGGTATCAAGCACTACCCCTAGCTTTGCTCAGGATACGTGTAAAGCCTAGGGCTAAAGAAAACCTCAGTCTTTTTGAAATACTATATGGAAGACCATATCAAACCAAATCTAAAGGAGAGGACTTAGATCAGTTGGGAGATTCTTACTTGCAGAAATAGGATATATCTAGGAAAGCAGTTGCAACAAATGATTAAGAGTGTTTTAGGGACCAGGGCCAAAGCTTTAGACTACCCTATATAGACTACCCTGGAGATTGGGTTTTTATTAACATTTTGTTCAGTGATCCTCTCTGGAAAAGTGAGATGGACCATACCAGGTGCTGTTAACAACTTTCACAGCCATTAAGATATGAGAGCAACTTGCCTGCATTCATTATTCCCAAGTAAAAAGAGCCCCAGGACCTCTGAACCCCAAGGATCTTTAAGGCTGAAACTGTGAAGACAGTAACATGAAAAATGACTGTACCTATTGAATAACAGGTTTCTTTCAAACCATTACTGCTTGGAAGGACCATGCTTATGCTGGGGGACAGCTACAATGATGTCAAACATCCTGACATCATGTGGTTGTAAGAACAGATTAAAGAATGGAACATATCCCAAGTGTGAGCTGCAAAGTTTGGGGAAGCCATAACTATAATGGAAAATGATACAGGTGTGCCTTAAAATTAGGACATTTTAGTGTAAATTGTACAGCTCAAGGGTGGAATCTGTGCTTTGACCTATGTAAAGGAAAAGCTTCTTCTCAAACCACTTCCATACCAAGTGGGTGTCCACTCCCTGTAATTCAGGGATGAAGATGAGACTTTTTGACTGTATTCCTAAAGGATTATGGTGGTGATGTGGTGATGGAAAGGTCCAGAAAGCGTTGCCACAGAAATGGAGCAGAACATGCACTGTAGGATACCTAATTCCTGGAGATGGACTATTGAATCGCTCACAACTTCCACCAGGAATTCCACAAACCCCATGGAGGAAAATACATATAAAGGGACTAAATCCTCTAGTAGCACAGCCAACTGCATTTCACAGATTTGCAAGATGGTTCCTCCTGGAGCTTGGAGTGAATTGGAAAAAGCTAGAGTTAACATACCTGCCACAATGGAGTTATTCCAAAAGTCCACAAGAGATGCTATCTGTAGACTGCACATAGAGGTTTCTTCTTGAACTAACGTAGATGGAATCAGAGAGCATGAGATCTGCTGCTTGCCAAAGGAGGAGCGTGCATGGTAATAAAACGAAGCTGTTGTGCTTTGATCAAGAAAAGGAAATGAAAACAGACTAGTGTCATTTGAGATTACAAAAGAATTTGTAAGGACAATAAAAAGGGGGGATGGATTCAATGATATGTAATAATACTGGATAGATTGACCTTTAGGACAAGGAGAATATGAAGTATTTGCATGTTCTGGATTTTAGTGAAGTATGGCTAGAGCCTGTTTGAGGCATTTTGTTAGAGCACCCTCACTTTTACACAGTGAGGGTGACAGAGCCCTGGCAGAGGCTGCCCAGGGGTGTTTGTGGAGTTTCCTTCTCTGGAGATATTCAAGACCCATCTGGATGCCTACCTGTGTGACCTGTCCTAGGAAACCTGCTTTGGCAGGGGCGTGAGCCCGATGATCTCTGGAGGTCCCTTCCAACGCCTACAGTTCTGTGATTTATGACCAATTACGAGACAAGCCAGGAAAGAATTTGCTGAACAGATAAGGACTTTGTTACACAGATGGGGCACTGGCACTCCTCAAAGAAACCATTTTATTTTCACAGAGCACGTAGTCCTTGAGTACATAACTTAGTTAAAATATGGCATAAGGCTCAAACTTATGTCTCAATTGATGTTTCTTCTTTATCAGCCCTGGGTTGGTTTTAAATTGCTAAAACCAAGCTGTTCAAACAAGACATTGTTTATGCAAGGCCATCCCCTGACACACCTACTGTGGCACTTCAAACCGTCCTCTTAGAAAGTCTTCCTTAACCCTTTACAAGCATCTTGTTAGCAAGTCCCCTTTATCACAAAATAGCAGTGATAGCAGGAGGTGCAATACTTCAGCAATGTTGCAACATACATCCGTGGGTACAGGCACCTGTTGGGGGACAGAGACCTTCAAACAACCAAAATTGGACAGGAAGAGGTAAAAGATTACGACTTGATAGCATAGTCACATCCATCAGTACCCCTACACCAATGGGTTGATGGTAATCATAGCTTTAGCTTTACGGAATCACAGTGTGTTACGGGTTGGAAGGAACCTCGAAAGATCATCCAGTCCATTTGCTTTCAGCTATCTAAAACTCTGACAGCACGTAAAGATACGTGCTTGCAGAAGCAGAATTGCCATAGAAGAAATCCTCCCTCTTCCAACATTACTTATAGTGACTTTTCCCCTCCCTCTCTTTCCAAGCATCTAGCTCAAGACCCAACATTATTAGAAGGCTGCTTACCTATCACATTGTGAGACGTGGGCTTTCTGCTCATTTCCCATACAGACTTCTCCAATTTTGGACAAAATGTTCCTGGTGAATGTTGCCCTTGTATGCACATTTGCAGCATTAACTTCTTCTGCTACAGTTGATAACTGTGTTGGTCTTGAGACTGTGAAACAAGAGGCTTCCTTCCTCTGCTTCTTCCGACTGAGCTGGATGAACCAGAGGACACCGAAACGCTGCTTTTCTCTTTCAGATCACCACTGAATGTACAGTTAGTCCCGCCTCTCAGTCGTGGCAGATGGACAAGCACTGCCTGTCAGTACGCAGTCTGTAGCCGTGACTCCAAGAAGTGGATATGATATATAGTGGAAATGATAGAGGAAGAACTGAACGTCACTTTCTTCTTTGGCCTGTCCCCTGTTGTACAGTTATCTGTCACGAGTTGTACAGTTATCTTCTAATGACAAACATGTCCACTCTGGCACAGTCCTGCCCACTCTCATGGAGATCAAAGACACAAAAACCCTGGGATTGGGTCTGAGATGGGGGAGCTGCTTCAACTCTGCGCGGAGACTCTTTCCCCTTGGCCAGGATGTTGGCTAAGGTAATGGACTGAGAGCCCTTCCCTGGAGAGATGGGTAAGTGAACATTTGATATGCTTTAAGCTTGTAGTCTCGGGTGATTGACTAACGCACATGTAGCATTTAGTGTGATAGTGTGTTCCATGAATCTGCTGTGGCTGGCATATTGAATCTTGTGATTTGCCCAGGGGCAGTAACAGTGAGTGAAGTGAGACTGCTGCAGGTCCTAATACTGCATGTTTTAACTGCTGTGTTGGCAGGAGTGAGTTTTGTGAACCTCTTGCGGTTGTGAAAAGCTCAGTCCTACTTCTAAACTGCACTAGTGCATCTCTCCATTGTGTCCGTACGACTTGCAATAGTGACATATTGAATCTGCACGTGGGTTTTCGATAAATTATTCCCATTTTTTATTTTGAAACCCTGCAGCTGAGTGTCTTTCCATCACAATTTGACCTAGTAAGAAGCACAGGCAATTTGTCACACATATATCCAGCATTTAATTTCCTCGAGTACATTCATATTTGGCATTGCAGGCATTGGGGGATGGTTTAGTGCTTACTGTGGTGTAGGGCTGACTGTTGGACTTGATAATCTTCATAACTGTGTTGGTCTTGAGACTGTGAAACAAGAGGGAACAAGTATCAGCCCTGTGTCATCCAAGTGAGTGATGGTTAGCAGCACATTTCCCTTCACCCTCCTAAAATTACCTTCTCTGATGACGGATGAAGGCACATGGTAAGGCTTGGCTCTCTCTCTAGCCAGCTTCCTCTGCACTCTGGGAAGGATCTTGCCACATTGATCTAATAGAGAATTTCTGGCGACTGCTCGCTCTCTCAGGTGAGGATCACGATCATTCTGGTGAAGGAAAGGTGTACAGCCAAAAGCCAGCTCGTTACAAGAAGTCTGCTGCACACACCAAGCTGTGCTATTTCTAAGTAGTGACTGAAAAGCAGCAAGTTCTACCCACCAGCACCCACCAGTTCCACCCAGTCCTTTTAGCCAAGGGGCAGCAAGACCAGGGCAGCTACAGAACCTGCCACTCAGAGGGAAAACAATTCGCACACCCTTGTCAGCACCTGCAATTTTCAATCTGCCCACAGAAAAGCAGGCTCTGCCCTTCTCCTCCTGCAACACCCATGTCTGAGATGACAGAATCCACAGCGCAATTGCTAATTCTCTTGGACAAACTGATGTGAATATTGCAAGGACTAAGGGAAAAGCTACCTGCAGGCACCTTCCAGCTGGCTGAAAGGTTTCAAATGTGGGACCTACAACGTCCAAAACCACCTGCTGAGTCTGACTCACTGTATAACTTTGGCTGTGGACAACAACAAGTGCATCACAGGCCCAGAACAGGAGCTCACAAAACAGAATCTTAATCTGGCTATTTTGGGAAATCGAATATTCCTAGTATTTCCAGGAAAGTTAAAAAAACAAAGGCAGGACTTTTAGGGAGTACTATGAAGAACTAGTGGTAACCCCTAACGGAAACAGGCCCACTGGCCAGAACGTTTATGTTTACCATATGATTAACCTGCAGTGACTGATTCAGCTGTAGTGCAGGGTTATAACTGGCACGCTGCAGTCGGTGGGCTAAAAGCAATTCATGACTCTGAACATCAGCATCGGTCTGTAAAAACTTCTCCAAATGCTCCTGTGAGAAATAACACCTGTCAGAAGTGTGCTGGGATTCCACCTCTTCTCTTCTTAAAGATCTGTTGTCCACACCTACTTGTTCAGTGACTGTAAAAGGTAGTTTCAGTAAGTCTTCCATTAGTCCCACCTCCCGACAGATCTCGTACATGTGTTTTAGCAGCTCCTCCATGTTCAACTTGGTGCTGTGTTGCTGCAACAGGCCCCAAGCCTCCACCAGGCACCTGCAATTAATTTCTTGGTTTATTTTCTTTTGGGACTATTACAAGGGTAAGAAAGTTTATTAACATTGTGCCCCAAAAGCTGCCCCAAGATATTATGCCCAACACTAGTGGAAGGCCAAAATGGTGGGATCTATTTCGTTACCTATTGGACAGCAACACACTGAGGAAAAGCTGCACTTCACTGCTGCTTGACATCGACGGCTTCATCATCTGTATGTATCGGAGGGCTTGCCTGTGCTCTCCTTGGCACATGAGGCACTGAAGAACTCTCTGATGTTGCCATGCCACAGGTCTCATTGTAGCTGGGTGAAAGAGCAGGGCCAGTGAGTTCTGTAGAAGTTAGAGGTCATGGTTATTAAGATGTGCACGCAAAGCAAAATGCTCCCAATTTCTTACCTAAGAGTGAATGTGGGTTAAACAAACTTCTGTGAGTAACCAAGGAAACGCTGCATACAGGACATGTTCACCTCAGTTCTTAAGTGCTTGCAGAGAAGAACTTCAGTTTGCCAGACAGAATTCAGGGTGCATTTTCAACTGTGTCATTCACAGTCTTGGAGGTTAACCAAACCTCCGGCTACAAACAGCCCTTTATGGAAATACCTTACAAAATAGGTACCTGTTCTCTCAGACACACGCCTTACACTAATATCAGGACAGGCAAAGAACGAGCTTCCACATCGGAAGCACAGGAATTTGGTTGAAAAGTGTCTCCTGCAGTCTTGTGACTCAAACCTCACCGCTCTGAGGCAGCGTCCGATTGCTCTGCTGAGCACAACCTACAGGGGTGGCTTTGAAAACTCAGATATCAAGCTCTACAAAAATTGATTTTGTCCTTCTTTCAATCAGCTGCCTTTCAATGCAGTTAAAACTCCAACCCATCTTTTAATGCTGAGGATGTCGTAGCGCTATTACAAAAATGGTCCCAAAGTTTTCTCACCCCTTATTAGCTAAGAAGCTGCTTTTAGCAGCATTTTCGAGATTACAGCCTTGTACTGCAATGTACACCAAAGAAAACCGTGAGCTACTTACTACATAATCCTTGTGGTCCAGAAGCCAAAACCCTTGGATCAGCTTAACCAGACCCCAAGGGATAGCAAAGGCTTTTTGGAAGGAGTTAATTGAAGTGTCTGTCCGGTTCAAAAAGGAATGCATGATGTCTAGCAGCAGGTAAATTGTCTGGTATTGAACATCTAATTAAGGCTCATAAATTTGCAAGACCAAAGATGGGTCACATGACATTCAGAAAAAACACCGTGAAAGGTAAACACATGGATGGGAGGAAGCTGAATCTGCTGAGGTATCAGTCTTGCATTTTGTTACCAGAAAGGAATGCTGGTTGGCTTCTGTCAGCCATTCAGAACGGTTACCTTCAGAACCTGAAGCACTCCCCTTACTCACTCAGGCTCCCTCTGCTCAGCAGAGCTGCCAGCTGGACATTCCAAACATCTCAGCATCTCAGAACATTTACATGCACATGCTGAAGGTGTCATACTGCTAACTAGAAAGGATACAATTGCATGCTTGTTGCTTTCCTCAACGCTTTCTAGCAAATAGAGATCCAGTAGTGCCTGGCATGAAATAGTAATGAAGAGTTTTCTTATAAACTGTCTTTCATAAATCCTTGGTGTATGGAGGGGAGGGGTGTTGTTTCAGAGAAATGACGCTCACGTGTAAACTAGCAGGGGGATATTTCCCAGTTCCTCCTTCATCTCTCCGCCACAACTTCTCAGCCTGGTCTCCTAACTGGGAAACCATTCCATCAATCATCAAGCAGTCAGAATCCCATTTTCCTCTGGAACAAGACGTAGCAAGGAGTTGCACAAAGTAAATGGCTCAGTTCGCACAGAGTAAATGGTTCAAGATCAAGGGCTTGAAAGTGGAATCAGCCTGAGCCTGTTTGTCATAGCAGCAGTGTCATAGCCAAATCTATGTTAGGCCTTTATTTCCTTTTCAGAACATTTTCCAAAGAAGAACCTGAGACCCCCTCATCCAAGGCCTGTCACTGAGACGCCAATCAGCCAGGCCAGGAAAGAGAGCTCCCACTGGGAACCGAGCTCTACCCAACAGCCAGCGAGTGCTGGGTCTGTCAACCGCAATATGTGCGTAAATGGCACAGAGGTACTTGTGAGTAGGGCATTCAGGCCAATACAATGGTTCCCAGAGATCACTAGTCAAGAAGAGAGAGCACTTTTTAAAAACAATGATGTTACCAAGAGATGCTGCAAAGTGGCATTAGGTACAAACATTCTAACAGAGGAAAGCAACCTCTGTGTTCAAAGGAACACACGCATCCCTGAAGCCAGGAGGACTGCTGGCAAATGCATTCAGTACAGCAGAGACAACTGTCGACACAACAGCCACTCCCCTCCGCTCCTGGATTTGCGGCGGAAGCCTTCCAGGGTTTCTCTGTAAGGCCTACCTTGACAAACACTCAAGTTGCTGTCGATGGCCGGTATAGTAGCTCTGCAGCAAAGGATAATTGTAGAAAGGTCGAGCCAAAGGCACATCATCATCTGCAGGCAAGAAAGTCAAAGCAAGTTAAAGATGGAACAGCACATTTTAAAAGCAAAACTTTGACTTAAAAAAGCAACGTATGAGCTCAGCACCGAGAAGCCAAGCCTCTTTCTGCCTTTGTGCCAGTATGACACAAGACTCAAGTCCTTCCTGTCTCAAGTGCTATTTTCAGTTTACAGCCTAGTGAGGTAGCCTTCAGAACTTGTCATGTAAGCTGAAGTTTGCTACCAAAAAAACCCCAAACCCCAGTTCTCAAAGGAAATGGGTTTTGAACATGCCAGTTGAGCTGGCAATAGAATTCATAATCCCTCAGGTAAGGAAGCAAGGAAGCATTTCCAAGGTCTATTTTTTCCTCAAACAATACATGAAACGTTCAAAACATGCAGACAATGCTTCTCCTGTAATAAAAGAGCATTCCAGTATTTGTTCCTTACTAGTTACTGGTTTCAAATCCAGAGGATTTCAAGCTGTGGCCACGAGTAGCTCCTGGAGATCAGAGGAATACTGTTGCTATTTCTAGAAGGGCACCCAGGAAAGAAACTGGGTGCATTATTCTACACCCTGTACTTGACAAAACAGGAACAGCTCCATTTCAACAAGAGAACTCCAGCATACGCTGTGGCCACAGAACCAACACAACTTGTTACTGATGAAACAACTTCTAAAGCACAGCTGAGGCTGTCTCCATAGGAATCGCTGAGTGGATGGTCTCCCTGTTGCAAATGTATTACAGTCCATGCTTACCTAAACCCTCTGGAAGGAGACTGGATCGACAGAACCAGGTGACCACTTGTGCATACAAAGAAACGAGGCTGGTTACCACCTGCTTCTTTTTCGAGTTGGCAAAACCTGAAACAAGGCATAAGATGATTTCTTTTCTGCTTCACTTTTACACAGTTCCCTTCATCCCACTTAATAGGAAGTATATAAATAACAGGGCAGAAATCTTTCTCCTTGCATTCTTCACTCTGTATGACTCTCTTCTCTGAAGAGAATCCCACACAGTCACAACCAAAACAAAAAGCAACCCCTGCAAAGAAACAGGTTCATTAAAGGTTTAAAATGCAACTAGTGCTTTTCATATAGCAGAGATTTTTACTATAGCAAAGGCACGTTCCTTTTTTTTTCCTCTGTATGCCAGGAGCAAGTAGACTAGAAAAAGCCAGAGGCACTCCAGAAACTTACAAGTTACTTGTTCATGCTTCAGCTTTTTTAGCAATTTGCAAGGCAGGATTTGCATGCCATTGTAACCTGCTAGCTAAGAATGAACAGAAGAGTTTTCAGTGCTACCACATTCACTTGCTGTCATCTCAACCCAGCTGCTGCCTGCGGAGCTTCCTGCTGAACATAACCTCCCCAGCCACTTGCACGATCCCCACAACAAACTATTTCCCTCAACTCCATGTGTATTACGTGGGAGCTACAACTTCTCAGATTTAAGCCCCTTCTCCCAGCTGCGTTTGACTGCCTTCCCATCACCACCACCAACAGAAGCTCCTTTTTCCACAATTACAACCCAAGCATCACTCCAAATCTTAACAGAATGTATGAGAGATTGAATGATACCGTTACAAACCTTGTTCGGTAAGCTCTCGTGCCTCTGTTAAAAAACAGTTTAAGACTCTGCTAAGGTTGGTCAAAAGCAATTGGCAGTGCTGAAGAGACTGCAACGTCTGTGGGTCAATGAAGTTGCAAGAGCCATCGAAGAGTGGAGCACCTTTTCAAGAAGAAACAGTCCATCATTAGCTTACAAAGCAGTTATGGAGTTTCAAGGTTTCCTTAGGGAACCACATGCAGCAGCAGGTGCCAGCAGACTTCTGAGCAAGCTCAACCAGAAGGAATGATTTTACGGGTGCAGAATGACTACATCAGTACTCACAGGTTTGGTCCAACTCATCTTTTGTACAGATCACCTTGTTCCACGTCCACGCAAGAACAAACTGCAAATTAGCAAAACTTGCTGCTAAAAGAAGAGAAAACAAAATCAAAAAGAAATGAATCAGCAACCATCAAATTCAAAGATAAAAAGTCTAACATAAAACCAGCCTCAGAAGTCAAGGATTACCTTCAGATGCCCAGTGTTTAATGCATCCCGTCAGAAAATTTAAAGAGCCTGTCTGGACAGCAGCTGACAGTATTGCTTCAAATTGCTCCTCCTAATCACAACAGACAAAATAAAATGAGATTGACATATTTTGATATCTGAACCCTCAACTCTAAGTGTTTGTTTCTAACTACCGACTCATTCAGAGATCACAGAGTCCGTTAGTCCCTATGTAACTAATGCCACAATCTTTTGCTTCGTTCTGGTCACAGGCTGGGCTCCTTGCTGGTCAGAGGAACACACTACCTTTTCCTCTGACGTGTAACTTACTGAAGGCTAACGCTGATCTTTATTTGCAAGCCTCTGCACCTCAGTCTTAAGGTACTGGCTTCCAGTTCCTTACTTCCAGCAACATCCTCCGCTAATGGCCGTGACGCTCTTTGTGCGTGTCGGTTTGCCATCAGGAACGCGTGCATGGGACAGAACAAAATACTCTGCAGCGCTGGCTTGCAAAGAGCGAAGCTAAGCTCAGGCACTTCTCAAGGCTGTGAAGGCGTGCAGCAGTTCTGACTCCCAAAACATTGTTACAGGTTTTGAAAATGATGGAAAGGCAGCAAAACGTTGCAATGATTATGGGTTTACATCTGAGGCCATTCAAAGGCTGCGTTCTAATGTAGTGGTAACCCCTGAGTGGAACCCCTAGGACAGAAGGGGGTGAAGTCACTATGGTGACACCTGTGCTTCAGAGCAACTTGCAAATATTAGGAAAATCAGACTGTCATGTCTCGGAGCCTCTACAGCCCTGGCAGACAAGAGGGATGGATCTCCCCCGTGATTCCCCGAAGTACACGCACCTGACTCAAACTGGATGGCGGGACATCAGCTAGTCTCGGAGACAGCAAGCCAGCTACAAGACACCTGTTGTAGCTGTCATGAATGGCTTCAATTGTTGAAGGACCAGATTTCTTTAGCAACTTCAACGTCTGAAACATCCATCACAAACTACAGGTTAAGACAGCATTGCTTTTCTTCTCAAACAGCCCAGTACTTTCTCCTGTTCTCCCTTCTGCCGCACTCCTTCAAGTTAATCAGGGATCAAAACCCTCAATCCAGGCCATGCCAGCAGTTCCATGGGTAAGGAACAAAGAAGTAATAATGGCTTTCCCTCCCCGACTTCCTTGCCGGTTTTGTTCTTGCTCCAGAACAACGCTGCATTCCTTTCTAGGCATTCAATCCCTGAGAGTGCTTTGATGGGTGGCAACTGAAGTGTTACAGTCCCAAGAGTCGCCCTAAAAGATTACCATGGGCCTAAAACTGGCAGGATGCAACTGGAATGATGCCTGTGGACGGGCAGGGTGAGCGTAAAGGGTCTCTGAGGCTGAAAGCAGGGCAAGAGAGAACACGGAAAAGTAAAGGTAGAAAAAAGATCACCTCCTTCTGGAAGCCGGTGCAAGTCATGTGAACCACTCCAGAGTTCAGCAAGCACGTACCATCTGCAGAAACAATGAGCATGTGACAGCCTCCTGTACTCTCATGGTTACACTCTGAGCACTTTACACTCGCATGTAGCAGTATCTGAGCAGATGTAACTGAGCACCCATTGTCTTCAGCAGAGCACTGACACACTTTGGGTTAGAAAACAATTCCTGTGTGTAGAAATTTTATCTCGAGTGCTATCCAGGTGTTGTGCTGTGAGCTTCCAGTTCAAGGTCCTTTCATTTTATAACCTTCAGTGTCTGCATTACAATAGCACCAAATGCTAAAACCCAGACAGCAGGCTCTCAGACATGTTTCAGAGTTGGCCTTGGGAGAGGCCTGGAGCTTATTCCTTGGGTATTGGAGTGACAAACAATGAACCAGAGAACCAATACATGGCCTCTGACCTCCATGGGAGCTTAGCACTATTCAAAGCAGTGGAATACCTACCAAAGTTGTAGGTGCTTGGATGAAAAAACTGCTCAGGTGGTGGATAAGACGGAGGAACTCTCTGACCTAGACTCCGCTCCTGTACCAGAATATCCAAAATGAGCTTTGGAGAAGTCACACTCGTTACAGCGTCCAGCGACCACAGTGCAAAGTAGGGGCAATCGTGAAGGAATTCTTCTGCCCTTAAAGAAAACCAGTGCATAAGCTCAACACTGACAGCTCAATGAATTCTTCCTAAGGGATATACTGAGAACAACCAAAGAAAAACCTACCTTAGTGAATCCGGCATCTGAGCGTGATACCAGCGATTAATGTCAAATACACACAGATAGGTCGATAGTGTTCCCTGACCGTAGGTATGCACTTGCCAGCTGAAGACTGAGACACTGGTGTCAGGAGAGATGACTGTAAAAGACATTGGTAGAAAATACAATTTGTCTGATATTTTGAAAACACTGCTTTCCATTTGACCCTAATTCTGTCACCAAGCACAACATGTACTGATTAGGATGAGGAAGAGCTTAGCAAAACCCAAAGCATGCTAGGAACCATCATTGCTGCTTTCAGAAAGCATGCAAATATGTCTCATATACACTTGTGTCACTCAGCTGGCAGTATTCTTTTCCAGATTGGACTCAATGGCAAGTTTAAAGAATAGCTCCTTTCCAGCGTATTCAGAAGGAAAGAACACAATTTTCACACAAAACAAATGAACTGCACCCCCCACCCCAACAAACAGGAGATGAGAATACGGATTTAAACAGGAAACAATCGTAACATTCTACTCCAGTTCTCTCCCTAAGTGAGTTGCAGGACTCAGCAGCAAATGTCATCTGCCTTGCGTTCACTACACTTCAGAAAAACATGGACATTGAGTCCAGTGAGAAACTATATACACAATGGATTTTCCCTCCAGAGTTATTTTGGAATAGAATCTTAGAATTGTTTTGGTTGGAAAAGACCTTTAAGATCATCAAGTCCAACCATTAACCTAGCACTGCCAAGTCCACCATTAACTTCTTTTTAGGGACCATGTCCCTAAGCACCACATCTCCATGCCTCTCAAATACCTCCCGGGATGTTTTGTTGTAAGCTTCTGTGCCATTTCTTTTGTTAGCTCCTGAAACTGCCTTTAGAGCAATTACAATGGAAGCCACTTGTTCCGTTAAGGAATCTCAGATAATCTAGGCACCCAATGTTTCCTTTTTCAGTAAGCCCAGCAAGCTAGTCTAATGAACAAACCTTCATTAAGGCTTTCCTCACTGCCATCATGGTGGCAAAATTTTTCAATGGTCTGACAGCTGAGTAGCTTAGTATTCCTGGTCTGCCCTTTCAAGGGAACGATTCCACCTGTGAGATCCAAACTGTAGCATTCGCCGCAGGATTTGAAACCCTGGGGAAAAAAGAAGCGACAAGCAAAAAGGGCATTTTGAGATCAAATCAGACATTATTCCTAAATCTGAAAAAATGTATGTCTGGCTAAAAAGAAAAATGCTGACTCTGTCTCTGAAGCACGCATGCTCCGTTCTCTTTCATCAAGTAACTTTGGAAATAACAGACAAGAGCAGCAGCTAAGAAAAATCAAAACCATCTCTTTGAGAAACTACCATGAAGCCTAAGCTGAGGCTCTCATTTTTATTATAGAATAAACAATCACTAAATACAATAGTATCAGGAGCCTGTCAGAGATTAATTTTAACCGCTGAATTTCCAACTTTTATTCCTGTGCAAAGGGGAGCCAATCCCACCACAGTTGGTGCAGAGCGGAACGGGAAAAAAAGATCAAGCAATTCCTGACTAAGACAATTGCTGCAGCAAAGCAGTCTATTTTAATTCTTCCTCACTCTGGCAAGCAAATTTAAGTTAAGAAACTCCATCATATGATATATTCTCTTCCCACATGCCATTCATTTGGTGTTTAAAACAAGAATCATTTTATTTGTGAAAGCTGCTGCTTCTTTGGGAATTGAATTTACAGGGGCCTTTTGCAGATGAATATGGTTGGATCAAATTCCATGACTTGTTTTCAAAAACTGTGGAGAAACACCATGCCCAAGAAGCACCAGCAAAAGACTTGCTATTTTTTTTCAGTCAGCTCTGAATTTTAAGGGTAAATATTGCACGGGCCAACTTAGGTGATAGTCCCATAGAGAAAATGGCTCTTTTCATCGTCTCACATACATGTACCTCTTACCTCATACATGACTTGTCCTGATGCCAAGCGTTTTCTGTCACCAAAAGCCAGCTGCAACAGATGTAAACTCACTACGTCCCCTCCACTGAAAAAGGTATCAATGATGGAATTTGGTTACAAAGCTGCTTTATAGTCCTCATTTCATTAGATCCCTTCCTTTCCCTTCCTTCCAAAGTGCCAGGCCCTCTCTTGCACACACTGCACCCTGACACATTCTGATCTGATTCCTTAGCCCAGCAGGAAACCAGTGACTTGTCTACTGAACAGTGGTCATTCTCTGCCGGGTGAGCTGAACTGGCTCACAAAGGCTCCAGAGACTGCTCCAGTTAGCAGAAGGGAATTGGCAATGCTGGCACGTCCCTCCTTCAGGGGCAGCGGCCTGGCAGATCTGACTTGCAGCTCAACTGGGCTCAATGGTGTTTTCATGTCACGCTGCAAATACCAAACATGTCAGAAGCAGTCATCAAGAAACAATGGAAATCATTCAATAATGCAAGCACAAACAATTAGCCACTGCTGCTTTGCCTTCATTCAGAAGGTGTGAACTAGTAGCTCCCTCTTCCCAACAGTGAAATCCTGTCGAAACTGCACTGTAAGCTCATTGTAAGCTCAGGTACCTTCCGTATCCAAGAGAATCTCCTGTGCAGCTCTAAAAACCAGAACAACCATACACCTATCAACTGCAGGTGAACACATACTGAACAAAAAATAAATTCCTTCAGTGGCTCGTGGTAAGTTGTTATTCACCTTTCTTGTGTAGACTGAACAGCCCAGAGGTAGCAAAAATTGTGAGGATCATTCCCAGGCTCTTGAAAAGTAACAGCATAGACAGGAATCTGTCTGCCTTCAAGCTGAGCATGGTGCCTACAGGATTAAAAAAAAACCAAACAGCAGCAACAACAATGAAATAAGAAAAGCTCTCTTTACATTAATATGCTTCCTTAAGCAAAAAGACTGCCACCCCAGGCATAGCCGAGTGTAAAGGCCTACTTACTCCCTCTTCAAAGTTTTCATGTTCCACAGTGACAGGCAGCCATACGAAAAGCCCGCCACCAGCTGATTGGTTCTGCTTATGTAGCACAGGGTTGATACTGATGGTCCTGAAGGTGCTCGTAATTGAAAACAGAGATGTCTCCCTTCCCTGGTCACAGTTGCTCTTCTTTGCGGACCTTCAGCAGGAATACTAAAGAAAACTTCTAGATCTGCACACGAAACCAGGCAATAAATGATTCCATGGAGGTGGCATTTTAAACACTGATGTGACAACACCTGTAATCCAGTTCTACCACCCCAGGCCAAATACCTATTTACGCAGCACGCTCTTTGCCATTGCCATTTTGTATGTATTCAAAGAACCAAAATCTCTCCCATCGGACAGGGGCTCCCACTCACCTTTCAAAACCAGTGGAAGTGTAACCTCCACAGACAAGTTCTTCTTGGACTCTGTAAACCAGGAGTTTGGGCCTTGCCACAAAGCTGTCATCTGAAGTGACAGCAACTCCTGAAGCCACTGTTGCAACAGGCAAAACAGCATATGAAAGCTACAGACACAAACTGGAGGTTTCACTCCTCCAAATCCCCAGCTTGTGAAAAGGCTCTGGAAGCCTGTTCGGGACTGTAGGATGTCAAACCACAGCCTGTAATCAGGAGTCACACATGTCTACACTCTAGTATCTTCAAAGTGGGATGCTCAGGGTTGAGGTAAAAGCCACAAGTTGCCTTATTTCTCAATTCCAGATTGAAAATGGAAATCTTACCTGATGCTTCTCTTTCGCTCTGATTGCCAGATAAATCATCCAAACAAAGGTCAACCAGAAGGACGTGACCAACATGCGTAGCCACTGCTGCCACTCCAAAGAGCCATTGCAGGCTCTGATGTAGATGCTGAGTGCTCACACTGGCTCCTTCACAATTACTTATGGCTTCTATAGCAGTTACCTATAGGAAAACTGAGAATTACTATTTCTGTGGTTTGGCAAGCTCAATAGAAATCATTTGAAAGGGAAGGCAGAATTAGCATATGGGAAACAAGGAGGTATATACAGGATCATGAGATTTAAAAACAAAGCCTTGCTTCTCATGACAATGAGGAAAAGAGAGAGGAAAAAACCCAAAAAAACCCTGGACAAAAACCTGTTAGTGCCTTCCATTTACTAGCAAACAGCCCAACCAGTAAGACTTGTGCCCTGTCCACATTGACCTCACTGATCTACTAGACAAAAAGACAGGAAGCAAAATGAAAGCAACAGTCCAAATGCGCTCGCAGTTGAGAGCATGCAGGGCAAAAATTCACATCAGCTTTGGCTTTCTTCCAGAATTCATAACCTCCGTCACACAACAGCCAAGCTTCCCCCTAAGGCATCTTCATATTCTCTCCTGAACTGCTTTGTGATTGTAAAGGAAACTCCTGAAGAAACCCCATAGCTAACACTCCATTTGATTTCAACTCACTGCTCTAGGCACAATTTTGATATGCAACATGACCCATCTGATACTTCCCTTTTCCTATTTCCAGCTTAATTAGACTTAAAACTTAACAAATCTACGCTCTCCTCTGCCAGCTAAAGCTCCAAGACTCACTAAAGGCACTTCTTTCCTACCCCGAGTCAAGGCAAAAATCATGTTCTGCTCTAAAGCACCTGCTTGCAAGTCGGACACTCGTGGGAACACGTCTAAGTCCTTGGCAGCATGCCTATGGAGGTTTGGGATATATTGAAGACAGTGTTCTGACAGGAGTTAAGCACTCAGCAGAAGTACGTTCTAGGGGGTTCATGGAGTGGGCTTGGGATTTTCTTTCTTTTTCACTCTGGCCAAAAATAGTAAAGGTTCTTTTCAGTGCCTTTTTGTGAAACGGGAGAATGAGGCAAGCATGTGCTCACCAGAAAACCAGAGACCTTGGGTTACCATCAGTAAACTCAAAAAATAGTGGTACCATTGAGCCCAGGGTATGACATCAAGACTCTTTTGACTGGATGCTCTCAAGCGACGGTATGGTAATGCAATAGAGAAGAAAGGCCTCCTGCAAGGAGGTACTCCAAAGCTTTTTCCTGACACAGGATTATGCAGCCTTCGTTTCTCCAAAGAAAAAGTACGTACCCGCCCCGGAAGAACAACAGCCTTAACCACTCTCGATATCCCAAGGTCGTACAGGCAGAGAACGCTTCCTTCGGCTTCTTCCAAGCCAACCAGCAGCCCAGTTCTCCTCTGCCAGGAAAACTCCTTTACCGCACGAACGGTGGGAAGCTCCTGATTTACTCCACTGAATCGGTACGCAGACAGACGCTCTCCGGTGACAGAGTTCACTACCTCAAGCTGAGGGCCACGTGCCAACCATGCTAGCGCGTTTCTCCCTGTAAGAGAAGAGAAGAGAAGAGAAGAGAAGAGAGAAGAGAAGAGAAGAGAAGAGAAGAGAAGAGAAGAAGAGAAGAGAAGAGAAGAGAAGAGAAGAGAAGAGAAGAGAAGAGAAAAGCCATCGTAACTCAATTACTGCATCCACAGTCTGGTAGATAGGGTCTGCCTGGCCGTAAAAGAAGCCTAGACATCCAGAGAGGCACCCAGCTCTACTTTCAGATCACATAGAAAGTCAGCTACCTAGCCTGCTCAGCCACTTGCAGCAGCTCTCTCTCTGATTACTCCTCTGCATCCTACTAAATACTCTGGGAGTGTGGCCACAGTGCTTAGCAGTGTTGTCCTCTCCCTTCTCTTTGCATACGGTCTGGAAAAGAAAAAGCAGGGCGTTTGCCTCTGTACCACTGTAGAACAACTACTTCTGCACGTCCTGTCACAACGGTCATAGCACTTGAGCTGGTGCAAGTAAATACGGCCCAAAACAGCACTAGTCCTTTTTTGGAAAATGCCTTTGATCAAACTAAGAAGTGAGGAGGCCTCACTGACTCACCACGTCCAAGGAAATTCTTTTAACAGCCCCGGACTGCTGCAGGTGGCTGTAATTTCAATGTTGAACTATACAAAGGTGTTCATATTAGCGTCTGTAATCCCTACAGCTTCCTTTTTCTTCTCTTGAAGCCTGATGCACCTGAACAGCACTAACCTGACACAGTAGATACCTTGACCCTGTGCTTCAGGTAACTTTCAGGCAAGAATAACTTGGCAAGGTGACTGAATGTAAAGGAAAACGCTCACCTCTAGAAAACTTCCCGCACAGCACGGAATCTGGGCTTTTCCCATCTTTCCCAAGTGCCTGAAGTGTCACCTCTGGAAACTGCAGCAGACTGCTTGTTACCTCAGCCTGTAGGTCTTGCATTCTTCACTGTAAATAAAGACAAAAAATGCAAAAATAGACTCATGTCAGCCCTAACTAGCTTGGAGATTGACAGAAGTGGCATCAGCATGCGGTGCAAAATCTCCTGTATGTCACTTGGCCTAAAACAATGGCACTTGGGACAGACTTTGATCTCACAGAAGAGCAAAAGGAGAAAACTTGCTCTTCTGTTGCCTATGATGTCACCAACAAAAAATGCCACAGAGGTACTGACAAGGTAAGTAACAGGAAAAAACCAATACACCAACTTCACGTCTAAAAACACAGGTCAGCGAGACAGTACTTGAGAAAGAAAGAATCCTGCTTTGGAAAGCTGCTCAGTAACAGGACAAGTTTCCTCATGATTTATCCCTTCCCTTGATTTCTATTTGATTCTTTATTGTCAGTGGCCTCCTAGTAGGTTTCATGCAGCGCTGATGGCTCCTTCCCTTTTCGCCTGTTTATTTCTAACATTTAGCAACACTTAAGTGCCTTCACTCTCAAATTCTTCCACAAAACATACTGCTGCTCTTTTCACACTACAAGCACCCCAGGCCTGCACCAATAACCTCTCTTCCTTACAGCATAGCAGGTCACATCTGGTGCCCAAGACTAGGCTCCGGGGGAGCAACAGCAAGTTACTGAAGGCAAGTGTTTGTGAATACATCCAGTTTCTAGGAATCCTTACTTTGGTGAAGAAAGGTTACACTCTAAAGCCTGGGCACGGGAATCGACTCAGTTTCAAGCCATAAGCTCTCTCCCTGCGAATACATCCCGGTACCTTCTGCCAGCACAAAACCCACAAGCGCATGAACACACAGCACGTCCAAGTCAGGACGTGCACTGAGCGCAACTCAAGGGTCTGAGAAGAAAATTAATGACTGGCTCAGGGGCGTTTTCCCCAGAAAATCAGGAAGCAACCCATGAGCACTGGAGGAGAAGCAGATGGAAAAGACACTTCCTGCACCTCAGGAGTCAAATTCAGTGAATTTCCAGTTTGCCATATTTAACCCCTGCAGACAGAGGATTTAGCAAGGCAGGTAGCAGGCCATTTAGCCCACACCACTGGGTCCTTCCTTTCCCACTCCAGCAGAAATCCTGACCTATGTTTCAGGCAAAAGCCCTACATTTAATGCAAAGCCTCGGTTTTAGTCTAAAAGCTAACAGCATAACAGAGAGATGGTCGGTATCAGAAATCTGCAATCAGGCTTATTTCGCTCCAGTGCAGCTTCCCAACTGCCTTGCAGAGCTTGTGCTCTGCAAGTTCTGCGAGAAGCACAAATCTACAGCAGAATGTGAGGAAATTTCAGCTCTCCATCCCAGCAACCCCAACAGCTAAGATCCTGCCGCCTCTGATGCAGACCGTAGCTTGGATTTCCTGTTGATTAGGAAAACAGAAAGCCCACGCAGATCAGAAGTTGATACTGTGGCCAGTTTGCCCAGCTACCTCCTGTGATCACTCTCCAACACAACTGTACTTTCATTCAAGAGTTGCCATACCTGTGTAACATGGTTCAGCTTGCAACAGTTCCTCATGTCAGCTCTTAAATTGTGCACTTTTTGACAGTACCAGACGTGGGTGCTAAGCGTCTCAGTGCTGAACACACACCAAAGCCTGCCTCCTCGAGGAGAGAGACAGTAGTTAACCAGACTCTGCCTGCACATTGCAACCATGTCCCATTGCACTGCATCACAATGCAGTCATCAAGGTCACCTAATCCACCCCACTGCTCAAGCAGGGTCACCTGGAGCAGGCTGCCCACAGCTACGTCCAGGCAGCTTTAGAGTACCTCATGAAACATGCCTTTACAAACCGCAACCTGACAAGCACCTGGCCCAGCCTTTTGGGGAGACTTTCCAACCAGTTGAAGTGCTCTCTCCACCACACAAGTAAACCCACGCCACACTAGCAAAGGTAGAAGACACTAAATTAATAGAAGCCTGTCAAAGTGCATTTTGCTGTCTTCAGAAAGCAAATGCCAGGCAAATCACTACAGGAAAACGAGCTGATGCCGTAAAAGAGCAAGGAGCTGTCCTCAGCAGGACAGCACACAGCATACACTTATTACAGCAGAAATGAAGCAACTGTACTGTCCCAGGCTGGCTTCATGCAACGGTCAAGAGACCCGCCACAAAACACGCTGGACTCCCGAACAGCCGTGCTCTCCCCATTAAACCCAGCCCTCACCCTGTGACTGCCGCTCTCCACAGATAACTCACTTCCCACCACCTCTGTTTAGCTGAATCCCCGCGTGGAAGCAAAGAAAAGGTTCATGAAGAGCAACCAGGAGGGGAGCAGTGTATGGCCTTTCAGGGAAGGTGATCCTTGAGTGATTTGTTAACCAAGTCACCATCATGCACGTGCACTTGTCACGCACGTGCCTGTGGCTCTGCATCCGCTGTCCGTTCCGAGCCAGCGAACACTGCACCTCTTCTGGACAGCTTTAACCAGATGTGGAAAACAGCAGACCCCGTGAGAGAGGAGAACTGGTGGCAAGGGAGCCATGCAGAGGGAGTTAGTCTGGCCTGCTACAGAGTAAGCCCTTCCTACCTGAACTTTCTAGGGACGATATGGCACCGAACAACATAAACCCACCCTGTCTCTGAGCAGCCAAGATGTTTGCTGCTACTGCCAGCATACCCAATTGGAAGGGAAAGCTGCAGTCTTCCTTGGCTTCTTCTAACCAGAAGACACTTCTTAAGGGCCTATTTAAAAAAGCTATCGATTGTATCAAACCATTGTTTCCTAATTTGGAGAGAGGATTATTTTTACAAATGAACTGAAGTTCTGTGACAAAGGGTGTGCTGCAATTAAACTACAACTTAACTTCCCCTCTTCCAGACCCGTCCCCACTGTGCTGCTTTCAAAAGGACTGCCTATACAATAACCACATGCAGACTGCAAATGCTCCACCTTTGGAACAAAACAGTTTGTGTGTTACCTACTGTGGGGGTTTCACCTTCAACCAAGTTCACAGGCTTTAGGGGTGGCCAGTTGTTCCTGGGTTTTGGCAGTACAGACCTTAACCACGAGTGGAGTCTCTAGTAAATTCAGCTCTGATGCTTGAGGAAAATTCACTGCTGAGGTGGAACCATGCAGATTGGGTTGCAGTGGGCTGGGTGCCATGAAGGAAGTAGAGGCTCTGCATACTGACTGCCAGCAACCACGCTGTGCTACAGGACAGGAAGGAACAGGACAAATCACTAAATCCAGCAATCTGTTGAGACACACAATTCAAAATCCATCAATTGATGAAAACCTTGATGCTGTGTTTAAGAAATCTGGGGTGAGACATAACAAACAAGAAATACAGGTGACCCCTCACTTCAGGGGTGCTGTATCAGGCCCATGGGCAATTTACACATATTTTCTTTTCAATTATTTCCTCACATTTCTGACAGAATTTCCTAAAGCCCTGCCTCTGAGGCCAGAGGGATCCAATTTTAAGATTCACAGGTGAGGCAAATCTCATGTCAGAAGAAAATTAATCTACATTTCAATGCTGGGGCCACTTTGAATTCTCCACTCTGTGTGTGTCCCCAGGCTGACCTATTCCGTAACAGATGGAACACTAAGTGCAAACAGAACACTCAGCAAACACAGAAAGTGCATACACATGCATATACACATGCACTGCCATGCTTACACTACTACAAACAGAGCAGAAGCAGCAACTTTTGGAAATACTCATCCTGGAGATCTAATTTAGGTGGAGGATTTTGGTACAAGTTTTGTAACTGGTGTCCCAACAAATGCATCAGGCAGCTCTGCATCCGGAATACGACATGCTCTGACTGCTGGTTCGGTAGCTCCAGGGCTGGAATTACAAGGAAGGTGTAAATGACTTTCATTCCCCTGAAGCCCAAACATACTGGAATTCACATTTATTTCACTATAGCTTCGGACCAGTACAAGCCTTTCTTCCAGTACACGTCTGGTTTCAGCTATCTGAAATTCTGTAAGCACATTTACTGTTATGTAAAGATATGTGTTTGCAGAAATGGGGTTGTCATAGCAGGAAACCTCTCTCTTTCAACATTACTCATGATGATTTTTCTCTCTCTTTCCAAGCATCTAGCTCAAGACCCAACATTATTAGAAGGCTGCTTACCTATCACATTGTGAGACGTGGGCTTTCTGCTCATTTCCCATACAGACTTCTCCAATTTTGGACAAAATGTTCCTGGTGAATGTTGCCCTTGTATGCACATTTGCAGCATTAACTTCTTCTGCTACAGTTGATAACTGTGTTGGTCTTGAGACTGTGAAACAAGAGGGAACAAGTATCAGCCCTGTGTCATCCAAGTGAGTGATGGTTAGCAGCACATTTCCCTTCACCCTCCTAAAATTACCTTCTCTGATGACGGATGAAGGCACATGGTAAGGCTTGGCTCTCTCTCCAGCTTCCTCTGCACTCTGGGAAGGATCTTGCCACATTGATCTAATAAAAAATTTCTTATGACTGCTTGCTCTCTCAGGTGAGGATCACGATCATTCTGGTGAAGGGAAGGTGTACAGCCAAAATCCTTTTTTTATATCAGGGAGCCCAGAACTGGACACAATACTCCAGGTGGGGACTGACCAGGGCAGAGTAGAGGGGGAGAATCACCTCCTTTGACCTGCTGGCCACACTTCTTTTGATGCACCCCAGAATGTCATAGATATGAAAAAAAATTTTTAAGGTTGGCAAGGCAGAACTAAGGTGTCCGTTTGAATATGGGAGGAACAGAAGTCTTTCAGTTAACTAAAAGCTGTTTCTAATACAGAAAGTCTGTTCTGCTTTGTGATTAAATAAGGCAAGGTGTTCAGTGCAAGGTGAGTGATTCAATAGTCAGTCTCCAGGAATTAGGTATCCTACAGTCCATGTTCTGCTCCATTTCTGTGGCAACGCTTTCTGGACCTTTCCATCACCACATCACCACCATAATCCTTTAGGAATACAGTCAAAAAGTCTCATCTTCATCCCTGAATTACAGGGAGTGGACACCACTTGGTATGGAAGTGGTTTGAGAAGAAGTTTTTCGTTTACATAGGTCAAAGCACAGATTCCACCTTTGAGCTGTACAATTAGTCTAAACCTTTGGCCCTGGTCCCTAAAACACTCTTAATCCTTTGTTGCAACAATGAAGGGGAGTGGTAGGTGGGCTGAGTACCACAATAGCCTCAGCCAGTTCATATATCTTAATGATGCTTCATTGATTTCATGCATTACAGGAAAAACCCATACAATGGTTTAGCCAGAATACCATTTGTAACCTGCAAATGCAGGAGCCTCGGGTAAATTGCTTCCCAGCGGCTGGTGTGTCAGGAGTCTGTTGGGAAGCATTTCCATATGTCCTTCATGCAGTGGAAAGGTTACCCTCTTACTCTGTGTTTTGAGGCAGTCACAAATCCTGTGACTGTAGGATGGGGGAGAGAAATGGAAGAGTGAAAGTGAACTTGTATGTTGAGATAAAAACAGGTTGACAGGATAAACAAAAAAAATTATAATAATATATAAAACCCAGGTGATGAGCAGCACAATTTCTCACCACCTAACGTTGATGCTGTGTGAGGGCCCCAACGACCCAGGCCCTCAGATGCCCCTCCTGTCCCCAGTCCTAAATTGGATTGTATGTCTTTTTTGTTGGTTTGGCTTAGCTGTTCTGGCTGTGTCTCCTCTCTGCTTCTTGGGTGCTCCCCACTTGCTGATTTTCAGGACAATAAATATTAGAAGCTCAAAAGTCCTTGACTTTTTAGCAACAACTAAAACATCAGTGTGTTATCAACAGGATTCTCACCCTAAATCCCAAACCCAGCTGCCAGAAAGAAAATTAACTCTGTCCTTGCCAAAACAGGACAGTGGTACAGATCTGTTCTGCAGCCTCTTTTTGCTCCCAGAATAAGCTAGATTTATGCTGAATATATCTGACATCATGCAGTTAGAGCTGGGTCTGACACTACTAAGACATTGTCTTTTATCATAATGATTACATCAGTCAGGAGATCAGTATTCACAAGCATTATCCTTTGTGCTTTTGTCCTTTGCATAACAGCAGTATCCTGCTGTGGTTTCCTGCTAGAGTACTGCAACAGCTAAGTGAAATGGATATTCAAGTGCTATATTGTGCTAAACCATCCAGGAAGAATAGCCTTTAAGAATACATTTATCCTAGGCTTATGTAAACAACCTTCAGCTCAAGAACAGAATTTGACTGTATAGTATTCAGAAGTAAGATTGAGAAAAAGCTGATGATGAAGGCAGAAGATTTCATAAACTTATGCTACACCTATATATGAACATCTCAGTTTGAAAATGCCTGTTGTTGACTATTTCCTTTGTTAGTCCATTTCACCATAGATAAGGGCTGTACACCACATTGTACAGCCCTAATTTTTCTCTGTTAAAGAAAAAGTGGAGGAGAGGGTGTCTGTCCCAGCAGTGGGGGATGCTTGTTCCTACTGCTATTAAAGGTTGGCAGTAAGTGTCTCTCTTGAGGTGCACATGCCCCTGTGTCTCCTGGGGTAGCAGCATGAAAAGCGTGAGGGAGATGTGTGAAAAGTGTGCAGCTGACTTGCCTTTCTTCTGCCACAGGCAAGTGCTGCAGCCTTTTAGTTTCCCTCCTCTAAACACCCAAGGCTGCTTTGTCCCCCTGCTCTGACCTAGCTCTGTACTTCATTTATCCAGTTCAAGCTGAACATTATGAATGCCTTCTCTCTCTCTCCCCCCTCCTTACCAGATTAGTATTGGAGAATTACTTGTAATGCATTAAAGCTGACTCGGAAATTAAATTGATTTTTGGTACAAATTAGAATGCAGGCTATTAGGAACAGACTGGGCATCAAATCTGGCCTGGCGTCTCACTGCCTTTCCAGCAGTGTGCGCGCTCCCTCGTGTGGCTCCTCGGCCCAGCGCCTGCTGACAGAATGGGCCTAGCCTCCTAAAATCCTCTTCTCCTCACGTTTCCCTTGTGTGTGGGAAGATTCACTGTTCTATGTCTATTAAATGTCGTTTATATCGCATATGATTCTGTCTTTGTTAAAAAATATGGGAAAGCAGGTATCTGTAAATATTTGGAAATCTGGCTTTTCACAGTGAGAATTTGAGGAGTTTGTCTTTGCATCTTCTGGAGAGTACAGACAGATAGAGGGCTGGTTATATAGATTGTGTAGGCATGGTGCTGGAGCAGTGTATTAAATTCATTTTTTGCCTTGCTGAAACCTTGAGGGAAGGTAAAGTTCCATCTGTAAGTTCTCAAAGCAGCCTGAGGTCTGCTCTGAGGAAGAATAAATATGTATGCATACTGGTTAGCCATGCTAGTTTTCACCAGTCTGTATAGATAGATGATTGAGAGGCCTGGATCTAGTGCAGAATTAATAAACCTTACTTAATAGGCTTGCTACCACCCTCTGCTTCATTTATAACTGATTATTACTGATGGGCTTTCAGGTGTAGCTAAAATGGGATTTTGTTTCTGTGATGCATGGATCTGAGACCAGAAATGAGAAAAGACTTGTCTTCATGTATCCTATTGTCTTCAAGGTTTATCTGATTGACTTGCATCGATACACTCTCAATACACTGTGCCTTTCATTTGTTTTACTCTGCTGGTGAGGTGTGTACTGAGTACCAGGGATGGGCCATGGCTGATATCTTGAACAGTGTCTGTGTGTCTATCTGTGATTACTTTTTTCTAAGGCATGCTGAAGCCTTCATAAAGGGGCACACAATCAGGCATATTTTTCATTGTCACATATACATTTATTTTAGCACCCTTTAGGTAATGTCTGCCAGTCCAGTCTTAAGTATGTTTGATGGGCTGTTGGACACAAATTCTAATTCAATCTGATGGAGATAAAATACAGAATCACAAGGTTGGAAAAGACCTTTAAGATCAAGTCCAACTGTTCCTGTCCTATGCTAAACCCTATCCCTGAGTACCTGATCTACACTTTTTTTAAACACATCCAGGGATGGAGACTACACAACCTCTCTGGGCAGCCTGTTCCAGGCCCTGACAACTCCTTCAGGGAAGAATTTTTTCCTAACATCTAATCTGAACTTGCCCTGGTGCAGCTTTGTGCCATTTCCCCTGTCACCTGGCTGAAGAGACCATTGCCCACCTCTCTACAACCTCCTTTCAGGTAATTGTAGGCAGTGATAATGTCTCCCCTCAGCCTCTTCTTCTCCAGACTAAACATCCCTAGCTCCCTGAGCTGAGCTGATTTACCCTCCAGCCCCTTCACCAGCCTGGCTGCTCTTCTCTGGACACACTCGAGGAATTTCTGTCCAATTCTGAATCTTCTTTCAGCACTGAGATTAAAAGATCTGGGTATATATGTACATCACAGAATACCAGTCTACACCTCCACTTCACACAATGGCTCCTACTAATCATGGCTCAAGGTTCTACAGAGATAGCTGTAAATCAAATGCTTTCTTTGAACCCTTTGCAAAACAATGGAACTTCACAACTCCCAGAACTATGTATAGCTTTCAGTTTTTCAGTTGCCTGAAAGCTTCTAAATGATGGGATAGTAAAACAGGAGGGGAAAGGTGTTGGAAGGCATTCTTTTCAAAAATACTATAGTAATACCTGATGCTACTTCTAGTGTGAGAAGATGCTGATAGCCACATGGCATTAAATGCTTAGGATGTTTAAGAGTATATAACAGTGCCTAGAGATGCTACCTAAATAGTTCAAGTAATATGGCTATTTATGGCTACACAGAATAGTCCAGCTCATTAATATTAGATGCATTTATAATTTAAAGTTAAAGCTTGAATATAGCTGTGTCTCTTCTGCCCTGAAGCTACATCTATTAAAGTTAATAGCAGATCTGGTTTCCAGAGAATTTCTGACATCTACTGCCAGTAGTGAGCACTTGCTTTAACAACTGTATTGAAATATCTTATTGCTTTGCTACCTATTGTTGCAATAATGTATGATAGACTAGTAATCATATTTGCTTTGAGTTTTCTCTATGTTTTGTACATCCAGATCAGGGTATTGTTGTAAAAAACACTTAAGTTTTTAAAAGAAATCTGGGAGATCATATGCTGCTAATTTCCAAGGTGAAATGGGAAATCAGTGAGTAGGAATGAACATGTTGCTGCCTGAAGCAGCAAAACATTTCCCAGGAACAGCATGTCTCAAACCTTACCTTTTGAACATCGTCTCCTGATAACTGGTCCTTGAAACATTACAAAGATGCATATAAGTGATCATGGCTTTTTGATAGATAATGAATAACAACAGAAAATATGTCTAGAATGTCAAATATAGGAGAATTCACTAGATATGTCTTCCTTTTTTATCTAGGCATTTATTTTTCTTGGAACGTTTAGATTAACAAAACATAGCCTTTTATGAGCGAAAGCTCTATGTTCCTATTTCTTTTATTTTTCAATTAGTTGTAACATTCTTTCATAAAGATCATGTTGATTTCCAGCAGAAAGGTCAAATGCATGGTTACCGGTGAGTGGAGAGGGAAGTGCAGCATACTTGAGATCTGCCATACTGCAAGGGGGTTTGGGAAGATAGCATCAATGTGGCAGTGGGGAACGGGACTGAAATGAAATCCACAGAAATTTTTAAGAGAAAGACGTAAAATGAGACAGCACTGGTGTGTGTTTTAAATCCAATATGTCCATACATTTATTTTTTCATGTAATACACGATTATGTCTGAACATAAAGGATTCATTGGTCCTAAGAATATGTCCACTTTCACTGTAAAGAGATTGATATGTGTGCATTGACTACATAGCAAGACTATTTTTAAATACAAATAAGGTGTCGCCCTGCAGAGGGTGCTGTTGGGTTAGCCAGCCAAACATGACTTGTATTTTTATTGCTGGAGCTTGACTTTTTGTGATACTGGGGTTTTTTGGCGTGTTTTGTGGTTCTGGTTTGGGTTTTGTTTCCTTTTATTGATAGTGAACCTGCATGAATGCTTACTGATTCAGTTTTCTTCAGGCTTTGCTACATTTTGCAGAAGCTCATCACTTAAGCTCTTTGTCCTTCCTTGAGGTGACAATTACATGCTTAGTGCTTTCTCTACAAATGAAACAAGATAGGAAAAGTGGTCTGTCCTGTTCCAGAGTACCAAGGACAATGCTTCATTTGTAAAATGCAGCACATCTCACAAGGGTACAAACTGTCCCAGCGTCGTATCTGGGTATAGAGTGCTCTGTGCAGATGGGAGCAACACTTCTGCTGTGACTGAGGAAAGAATTGAGTTACTTCCATGGCAAAGAAGACTTAGCACCAAAGACATTCTAAAGTATCACAGAGAAGAGACCCTACCTGCAGCCCATGGAGAGGCCCCATGCTGGAACAGGTGGAGACATACAGAAGATGCTGAGACCTATGTTGGAGCAAGTCCCTGCCAGCACTTGGAGCCCATGGAGAGAGACAGAAATGAGCAAGAGGGAGACCTACTCCAGAGTGGGTTTTCTGGGGGTGGTAGGGCTTGTGACTCTGTGGGGGACCAGGCTGGAGCAGTCCGGGCCTGAGAGACTGAGACATTCTATGATTCTATGACTGCACCCCATAGAAGTGACCCATGCTGGGGCAGTTGTTGAAGAGCAGAGGCCCAGTGGGAAAGGGCTCCTGTTGGAGAAGTTCCGTGAAGGACTGTCTCCTGTGGGTGGGACCCCACACTGGAGCAAGGGAAGGGTGTAAGAAATGCCCCCCTGGCTAAGAAGGAAAACAACTCATGAGGAACTGACCAAAACCCCCAGTCCCTGCCCCTCCCTGTGCCATGATGGGGGGTGGAGGGAGGGAAGAAGGGAGTAAAATCATGACTAAAGTGAAGTTTGCTAAGAAGGGAGGATTGGGTGGAGATGCTTTAAGATCTGGTAGCACTTCTCATTATGGTTTCACTTTATGTGTAGTGTAATAAACGCAGAGTTTTCTTTCCTTTATTCTGTGTTGAGTCTCTGTCCATGATGCTAATTGTAGAATGATCTCTCCCCATCCTTATCTCAACTCCTAAGCCTCTCAATATATATTTTCTTCCCTGTCCAGCTGAAAAAGGGAGTGATAGAGTGACTTTGGTGGGCAACTGGCCTCCAGCCAGGGTCAAACCATCACACACTGCTTTTCAGACAAACCTGTGTGGTACAGACAATGATTTTACTCAAACCACGCTTGCCCAAAGGGCTGGCAGCAAGAATTTGTGAAGTTCTTGTGCTGCTTACTTTCCCCCTGTGGAGTCAAGTGGTTACAAGTCTCTAAGGTTACATCCACCACAGTATCAGCACAATGGACTGCTGATGCCTCAGGTACAACTGAAGACAAGAGAGCTGGGATCCTGCTGTTGTTAGCAGCCTTCAGAGTTTCTGCTGGGCTAGCTGAAGGAGAAGCTCATGGATTTTGCCGAGTAAACTGGTCACTATCTCTAAAAGACAGGCACTGGCTATTACAGCTGGGATTCAAAGGTCCATTCTGCGCCATACTACAGAAAGATGGTTTAGTATTATGCTGCAGTGTGACTGTCCAAAATGCACCAATCAAACACTGAGTTCAGATTTTGCAGTGATCTTTATAGGCTCTTCTCTGGTCTTCCAGACAAATGAGTAAATATAGGTGATATAGATGCAGAAAACATTCATGCTACATTTCTCCCCGTATTCTCACTGTACCATAGATACTGCAGGATAAAATGATTAACGGCTTTTGGCTGGTCTTTATTCCTTTCTGCCTTGTTATCTGATTTTGTTGTTAGTGTGTATGTATATATATATTTATAAATACAAGTACCTTTTATAGTTACCCTTAGTCAATCACCTGTGAGAGCAATTTAAGTTGCAGAATTAAAGTCCACCCTTTTTGCTTAGCAAGTTAAAGCTGTGGGTTTGACATTGCACTGAAATGTAGACAGAGTGAAACAAAGTAAAAACCATGGGAATGACTGGAAGAAGCCAGCCTGCTGGTTAGGTAATGTCCTCCCAAGCCAGAGCTCCACAGTCACTGCAGAACAGCATGGAGAAGGCACAGCAGACATGAGACAGACAGTGTCTTTGCCAAAGGACAGTTGGGTTGGGTGTGGCAACCTTGGTGCAGTTTGCAAAGAAAAGTCATGAAGATGTGGGCTTGTGGGGCCGAGGAGCCAAGGGGACAGCTTGTTCTTTGTGAGTCATCTGTGAACAATGGATTAGTGCAGCTCAGTCCTGAAACACTGGCCCAGGAAAGTGAAAACCAGCGTCTGAACATCCCCTAGGGATGGCCTGTCTGGAGTAAGTGTCATTACTTGTAAGCTGGAAGAGGCATGTCTTTATGTGGTTACACGAAGCTGCTCACAGAAGGCAAGAGGGGAGAAGGAATCACTACTGCTTCCTACCCTTCGGTATCCCTGAAGGTCTGCATCTGAACACTGGTGTGTGGGATCTCTATGGTTACAAGTCTGGATTGTTTGTGCACAGCAGTATCCATGTATTTACATGTGAACTTGTAGAGGGCCTTCTGGATCTCATAATTTTTTGAGGTGTAAGAGTGAAAATAGACCTATCCTCAGTTTTTTCACCAAAATCAAGAACCATAACAGAGGGATTATGCAAAAAAGGAGCAATAGTGGGCCTATCTCAACACCATGCCTCAAAGATACTGGTTCCATAAAGTGGGTTAACAATATCTTTGTATCTTCAGGTCAGTGGTTGCTTAGCTCTTACACTTCATGGCAGAGAAGTCTGGTGAATGCTGAAAAAAGATGAGATTCAGAAGATCCTTGATAAAATGGACATCCATTCCAGTCTCACATGTGTAATGCTGAGCAAAGAGACCTGTAGATTTCTGAAAGGAATGCTTCTTAAAATCGCAACCAAGGTTGCTTTGACCATCCACAAGTTAATATCTACACGAATGCTTGGACCTACCCTAATTTAGAGGATGTGTCATGGGTTTTGCAGTCTAGAAAGTTATCCAGCTTATCTTGAAGCAGAAAGATGTGTTTGATCAAATGCCAAGTTCTGTGGATTCCACTGCCTGTATCGACAGAAAACTGTTGATGGTGATGCCTGCTCATCACAACTACATGGCCTTGGGTTGCTGCTCCACACAGTGCGGTCTTCTACTTGGTCCTATATCAAATTTTTTATCCACTTGTGAACACCTTGAATACCCTAGGATATCTTAGGTGCTGTCAGACACCTACCTCAGTGCGAAAGTGGGGAGACTCAGGCCTTCACGGATTACACAGAAGCCTGTACAGTTAATTAGATGCTTACCCAAGCATCTAAATTTGATACACCCAAGCATGGGTGACTGATTGTGGGCTTGAATCCTCCCCATCTTGGTTCACTGACACAATCTGTCACTCCTTAAATGACTTTTGTAGAGGACTTCTTTTTCTCCTTTCCTCCCTTTTCCCCTTCCCCTATTCTCTCTTTTTCCTTCCCTCCACCCCTTTTTCCCTATTTCCCCTTTCCCTTCATTTTTTCCCCCTTATTTCCTTTTTTTTTTCCTTTTTCCCATCAGGAGCAGAATACTATGAACTTTACCTGGACATCTTAGTTCCTTGGTAGCTAATCACCCGGCATCCAGGCTGTCAGATGTAATAATGCTTTATCCAGATGCATTATCTGGCTCTGGCCCAGTTTTTTATGGTTATGTCAGGTGGCTGGCAGTTGGAGGCAAGCTGTTGTCTGGACTGTACTCTGTGTGTGCATCATTGCTAATTTCTTGTATGAGATTGACACTAATGAATGTGATTCCACTAAACGGCGTAATTTCCTTGGAATAATGTTTTCTATCTGAAAAGCATTGCATTGAAATATTTTGGGCTAGCACTACTTGGGAAGAATGAGACAAACCAAAGTCTTTCACTCTCTTCCATAAATAAAAAAGTCTTTAAACATATTTATGCTATCCCAAGTCTGTAGGGTTTGTTTTTTTCTCATTTCAAAGTGAGCAGCTGCTGAAGTATTATGGACCTGAACCAGAGATAGTTAATGCTACTATAAAGTAGCAGAAGAGATGGAGGGAAACTGTTGAGAATATTACTCCTGAAAAACGTGCTGTAACTGAAATAGCTTTCCTTAGGAACAGATCATTAGTCTGAAAAAGACTATTTTGACTCTCCACAAAGGGTGAAGTACTGTCAATTCACAAATCTACTGTTCCTGAGAACCTTTCAAGTCCAGTGCCATTTGTTCCTTCAAACTTGTGGCAGTGATCTGAATCTAAAAGAGTTTTCAACTTGTATTTATCAGTTTGTTGGCAACCAGTGGAAAGGAGATGGAAAATGCTGCCAGATCAAGATTTCAGGGATTTACATGCATTTAGCATTCTGGGGAAACTAACTGCAAGGGATACAAGGCAAAAGAGATCCCAACGTAAAGATTCTGCAGTTGTGTCCTGGAACAGCGGGCATCTCCATATGGCTTATTTATCACTGTACTACCTGATCCCCCCAAATTAGCCTCACATTTCTCTACAGTGGGACAGCACTGTATCTCACACAAATAACCATGCTGAAGGCAGAACCCACAGGAAAGTCCGTGGCAGCAGGAGTGTTTTCCTGCCCCTTAGGGGTATGTGAACTCTCCTAGTCCTGTAATGGCAGCCCCTCCAACAGAGATTTGAATCACTTTTCCTGCTAGGTGAGAAGATATATTTACTGCTGCTAACAAGGAACCAGAAGAAAGCAGTTCCTGCACAGAGAGCCACAGGGGGGTGATTTTTCTGATGGAGAAAGTAATTGTCTTTCATTAAATAACTTGCAATCCCAAACTTCAACACTGCTTTCCTTAGCAGCTATTTTGGGATTCAAGAACATTTGAAAGTTACATTTAATTCCAGTGTCTAATTATTTTTTTAATCCTCATTTTAAAAGGTTGTTGAAATAAAGGTCACAAAATGCTAACTATAAATTTCCCAGGTCACTGCCTTTCAGTGGCTGTTGCTAGAATGAGCAAAATGTTACAGCTATACTATGGACTAAGTATCCTAAAATATGTGTTCACTCCTGCTATCCTAGCAAAGATGAAGATCACAAGGCAGAAGGATTTAGTAGACCTTTTTATCCTGGCTTGATCAACCACTGAGTTGATAGAAGAATCCCTTTCAAATACAGTTTTTAGCAGTAATAGCAGCGCTCAACATATTTTTTTGGTCAGCTAATGACTTAGTTCCAGGGGACACTGGCAGCCATCGTGGCTATCTTTTTTCATAGTGCAGCAGAAAAGAAGTCATTATCAGAAGTTCAATCCTTTAAAATTCTGAACAGATAAAAGCTTTCTTTGTCTATCTTGGACCCTTAATTTTGTGAAAACAGAGCACAGGGGTTGAGTGCCTTCCCAGCTTGTTGTCTTAGTCAGACTTCATCAGCTGTCAGATTTCCATATAGTCACTCTCACACTTGGCTCCTGATATAACACTGCATTCCTAACAGCAATAAGATTTGGAAAACTATTAGCAAGTGAACAAGTGCGAGTTCTTTGGGGATGAACTAAGTATTTGACAGCTTACATTACGAACCATGATGTCTCTTGTAGAAAGGAACAGTATGGAACAATATGGAACAATATTAATGCTCTCATTCATTATGCAAGAAATCCAGCTGAAGAAAATTTTGTTACATAGAGTCATAACTCTAAATGAACAAGACAGATGCCCATAGACACTGTTCAGGTGGCTGAAGACTGAACTTGGGTAATAAAATACCGTTTCGTGTTCATGGACATGAACCCATCATGGAATGCCGTGCTGGCAATGCTAGTGGATAAGCATGCATGAAGTTAAGCAGGAAAATAGGTGTAGCTTGAACCAACATGTTGCAAGCACTTGGATGAAGCAACACTCAGAGAAAACAGGATGAGGGGGCAAAATTTGCTTGTAGCTGTAAAAAGGGTTTTGGCCTGAACAAGCCCATTGGTTATCAGTGAATTATGAAGCATCATAGCTACGGCAGGGCAGAAGGCACGTGACAATAAAGGTGTTACCCAGTATTTGGGGAGACAAGTCTACAGGAGAGAGCTGGACTGGAGCTGAGAGCAGAGGAAGTTTGAAGAATGTGGCAGGAATCTGATACCCATAGAAATAGCTGTCTTCTCCCTCGGGCTATCCTTCTGAAAATAGGATAGCTGCTGATAGTGTAGCTCCTTTGTTGATGATACACAGAAGCTGTGTTTTAGCTGCTGATTTGCCAGAACTGTCACTCAGAAAACCCTGAAATCTGTACCAAAAATAAATAAGAAACCCTGTTTAACACGGGCTGAAAGACAATTAGTTGTTACAGTTAAGCTTGCTGAGTCAGAGGAGGCTACATCTGACGGGTCAGTTGGTCAGTATCAGCAGCGCTTGCTCACCAAGGAAGAGGTTCAAGTCAGTGGGAGATGGGTGTGGGCAGTGCTCTTCAGAGTTAAACACAATTGTTCAACAGATTATATCGCCTTGACTATCTGGGGATTATTTTTTTAAAATTAAGTTAGAACCTTCCTCCTCCCTCTCTTTGCATTGGTTTTGACAGCTGCTGTTGTTTACAGGAAGCATTAGGAGAGAAGCTAAGCTACAGACCCAGCAGAGTTCCTCAAGGTCAGCTATTATGTAGCTGTTGTCTATAAACAGCATTGTGCATATGCTGTCAAGGTCCATGGGCTTTTCATTCCCAGCAACTGCCATTTTCTGTTAGCGGTAATTGGGGGGTAAATCAGGGCCTTATGATATATCAAGCCACTGAATCAGAGCTTTGCTTCTCCTACTCCCTTTGGTTTGCATGAGCACTGAGAAGCAGTTAGTATGAATTTCATACTAATGCTTAAGGATGCTCAGATATCACAAAAGACCACTGGAATTCAGGAGCACAAAAACTACAGCACAAAGGAACATGCGTGTTTTGAGGCTTTAAACACAAGAGCAATGAAACCCAGTAAGAGACAGAGATATGAAATACTGTTGGGCTGCCTGGACTCTCTGTCCACTTCCAGGTCTCTATTTCTTTAAGTGACTTCTGTTGCATTTCCTATAGCTGTGGGGTCTCCAATGCCAGCCTAAGTCCTGCCTTTTCTCATCCCATGCCTACATTCCTCTACACTGCATCTGGTGTTTCTACTGCTAAATTCCTCTCCTGGCATATTATACCTGTAATTCTCTATCCTATATTATAATGTTAGAGACATAAATATTTCATTCTACGTAAAATGTTCTTTTTACTTGTAAATATTATCAATATAAAAACTTTGGTCACACCGTGCTAAGAAGAGCAGATGTGAACCAAATTAACCACAGCGATCTGGTAACTGGAGAAGTCCAAGTGAACCAAGAGAAAACAAAGGTATGTGCAGGTCAAGACCTGTTCAGACAGCACAAGCCTGACAATCCGCAGCGCTGAGGCCCTGCAAACTCACTATAAAGTGTGTGGCCTGTGACTAGCCGTGGCCACATTTTCCTGGCAGATGCTGTATGTAACACACAAGGAAAGATGGATGTTTGGGTAAACCTTTTGGGTGCAATGCCCCCAGCTCATTTCAGTCCCTTCAATTCCGTCTGCATTTATATTCATGTCAATGCTTTCTCCTTGGCACTACCAGAAGTGTATGTAGCCCCCTGGATTTCTTTCCCAAACTGCAAAATGTCAGGACAGACATTACTCTCAAGCCATAGTTACCTCGAGCAGAGACACAGCATGGAAGGTTAAAGCTGAAAAGGAATCTAATAAGTGAGGCATGTCTTCAGTTAGAAAACTTAAATAACTTTTTGGAATCTTGATTGCCTCTTTCTACCTGCAAAAGCCATAATGAAACATCTTGTCGTTAAAGCCTTCTGGGCTCATGTTAGCAGTTCAGCTTGTTATACATGAGAAGACATTCTTGTAAGTGGAATTTTGCAGAGGGGAAAATTGGGGCAGGCTCATACCGGATGTCATTATTTAAAGACACAGCAATGCTGAACTCAGTGTTAAAAAAAGTCTGCTGGTAGATTAATCAAAACATCTGATTCTTCAGGTCTGAGGGAATGATGCGTTCTTCTTCATGTCAGTGTTGACCTACACCCACGCCACATTGTGCTTTGTAGGGTCATCTTCAGCTACAAAGACTAATGAAGATGCCAACATTTAGTTAGGGGGATGCACCTTCTGTTTCAACGACAAAACAGCTGGAGATTTAACCTATTTCTTAGCTCTGAGCAGTAAAAGTAATCCATGGGGAGAAAGTGCTGCTTGACTTGGGGTTACAGTATTAAGAAATTGTGTTTTTTACACTTTTTAATGTCTTAAATCTGTGGTAGAGTGGTATTCCTTCAACTCTTTGCTGTCAAGCAGATGTGGCAGGTAACCAGGACGAATGGGCTGGCAGCTGTCAGTGGAGAGATGTTACAAAGCCTTCACAGGTAGCATTTTGCTGTCAGCTGCATCAGAGGTGTCATGAGCTGAAGTGGCCTGCAGAGAGAATTTTTCTCACTGAACTAACTTGGAGCTACTCAGCAGCATAGATAAAACCAAATTTTGAAATCTTAAGCATGAAGCAATGTAAGCAGAGACCTGATTGCTCATGTCGTGGGAAGTGAAGGTGGCAGAAGGGAAGAGGTAGGATCCAAAGCTGGGGGAAGGATGTGGAGAGACCATTTTGCCTCTCCTGCTGCTGCTGGACAATCAGGAGGTGAATCCATAGCAGCTGGTGGGTCTTGGTTTCCATCTCTTTCTGCTTCTCCACCCACTCCTTTCCCCATCCTCCCCCTGTCCCCTTCAACACCTTACATCCTACATTACTCTTCGGTAGCAAGTGGCACATGCCCTTGGTGGCTCTCTTGGACTTCTGTGAGGCAAAATAGGCACCGGGTCCACAGGCATTTCAGGACCTCCAAGCAATTCTGCCATTCTCCATGCCCCTTCTTGCCTAGACACCGAATGGTGCCATGGATGTGAGGGCCTTGCTCACCGTGCTCTGCAGCAGAAAGAACATGTTAGCACCTGTGTGCCACTTTCCCTGTGCTACATGCTTAAAAATGGACAGGTTTTCCAAAATGTCCAGTATCTTGCAGCCTGTCCCAGGGTAGCAACCTCCTCAGCAGCATTTGTGCATCAATTGGTGACTGCCTTGATGATACAAAGGTCTATTCAGAAAGGTCACCTTGGGAATAGAGTCACTAAGCTTATTACAATTAGATCCTAACTAATTTTGTCATTTTTGCAGCTGAGGAAACATAAACCTACCTGAGACCTGTAGTGAAAGGATCCTGCTTCATTCATGAATTCTCAGGTGAAAGAATTGGAAGTCCCTAACATCATCCTCAGGTTAATCGCATTTGCCAACATGCTTTAAAGTGTGGCTTCTCTGTTGCCTCCACACTTTGCCCTCTTCTTTCCTCTGAATCAGAGGGAAATTCTACAAAAACTGGTGTTATGGTCACTTTTGTGAGTGATCTTGGTGTCTTAGGAAAACACGTTTCAGTTATAGAGAGCTAGAAAGAGACAGAGAGGTTTTGGACTTAAATGTTTGTCCTCTGCAATTAAGTGTGGTGGGAGGAGCAGTGCTGCCAAGGAGATGAGAGGTAGTTTTCAGTGACAGTTTTTGAAAGGTTTGTCTTAGCCTAAAAACTTCCAGTGTAATTACCATAAAGGCCCCTCCTCTTAGAAATACTTGGAAATTCCACGGTAGCTGCAGAATTACAAGTGTAAGGGGAGGAGAGAAAATGTCACTCGAAGGTTTCATTAATATGCAGAGCTGTTTAATATATCAGTGCTTATATCTATTTATCAGCCTGACGGCTGCTTCCCTCTTCTTCATCCCACTGTTTGTTGACATCACGTTTACTTCTTCATTTCTGAGAATGGAACGTTAAGGCAATAAAAACTGGTGCAAAAAGTGACTGGCACGGGGAATAACGGAGCTAGTAAAAATGAAATCTTTCATTGATTTTTTCTTGAAAGAGAAGGTGACCCTACTCTGTATGAAGCTGTAACCATGGCAGCAAATCTAGTCACTGGGAAAAAATGATGCTGCTTTTACAGTAGGAGGGGGAAATGGACACTCTGAGCTGAGTATTTTCAAGCTTGGGATTGGGAGCTTGAGACATATTCATTTAGTAGGTTTTGACTTTGAGGATGGTTTGTGCTGGTGGATTTCTTGCAGAAAAGGTGTCAATGGGAAGAGGCTACATTTGGTAATTGGGCCACCCCAACACAGAGAACCTGAGGGATGCTTGCATTAGAAAAAAGCCAAATCCCTGATGAAGACTGTTTCCAATAACAGGTGTCAGGGATACAACAGAGTGTCCCAGGTACATGGAGACCAACTGTCATTTAGATAAAGGACCAGGATGTAACCACAAATTCAGGCCATAACCCTTATGGGGCACTTTTAAGTCTCTCAAGTGATTTACGAAGAGCTAATTCTTATTCCCACCTGGGAAAGAGAGCTGCACCAGTACTGAGCTAGCAAGGTCAGCTCACTTGCCTAAAGTCGGAGAGAAAAATCTGCAAAGCTAGTGCTGGAAAGCACAGTGTTCAACCCCATGCTCAGGGCATTCCTAGTCCTGCAATAGTTGCCCCCACAGCTCCCATAGTGCCTTCCCCCTAAGCTATGCAGGCACGGTCCCTTTCATCCTTGGTGCCTGTTGCCCTAAAACCCCTGCTGCTGCTTTTTAGTCGTTGGAGGGACTCCCACACATGGAGAGAGCTGAGGGGTGCTGAGCCAACAGCTACTTGTGCCACAGGCAAGCACAACGCAAGGTAGCCCTTGTGAGTACACTCTCTCCTTTGCACCTACAGTGGGAACTGGTTGAAAGTCAATACCCCTGAAAAACTCAGCTCCCATGTGTCTCCTCAGGCTTGCTTCAGTCAGGTTTCAAAGGCTTTGCTGAGCACCAGTGTACAAACAAAGATGGCTGGAATGCTCACTCTCTATTTTATAGGAAAGTACCCATACTTACAAGGTACAACTGGTTGCAATCTGCATAGTGCAACTGATCCCTCTCGTGTTTAAGATAAGTGGTCCCTAAGGCCATAGCTGTTCAGTATACAGAGACAGTTACTGGGAAACCACATTGAGCCACACTGTTATTTGGAATGGTTTTAATTAATACTAACATACCCCAAAGGGTTCAAGAACCGGTGTACAGTCCTGTGACCCAAAAGAAATGTCCATTGTTATATTAAAATATTAGATCTATCAGGCACTGTGTGCTTAATTGGGACCTCAGTCCCTATCTGTAATTGTATCAAGAGAAGTTGACTTGAATTCCAGAAGCTTGCTTCACAGTAGCACTCCGATTCTAAAAGTGTTCTATAACTGCTGCTGCATTGAGTAACTGCCATCAGATTAAAACCACTTATCCTTGCAGTGCCAGCTAAGGGAGTGGCGTCTGGACAAGCTCATGGTACTGTGTGGCTTGGACAGGGGCTGCCCTGCAGACATGATCTCTGCAGTAATGCATGCCCAAGAGGGGTTCGCTAACACGCAGCTCCAGGTGCAGCCTTCAGACCCTGGCAGTGCCAGGAATCCTGCTCGCTGCTGCAGCTGGGCATGCTGCTCGCTTTCCCCTGTGCAGTGCACGCTTTCTGCATGTAATATCAAAAGGGTCCCTTTTTTTAAAATCCAAGGGCCTGATCTCCATGTTCTTTGCTGGTTTTACAAAAGGCTGTGGCCTTGTTTGTGAATCCTGGAGTCAGGGCCTGCGTAAGACTTGCTGCAGAGAGGCCAATCACATTTCCAGTGGAGCCATTAAGAGATCTGTTCCTCAGCAGGCGACTCCTGTTGCTGCAATGGAGACATCCACTGGGGTTTGTATCTACAGCACTGTCCCCCAAGTGAAGTGGAAAAGGGACTTTCAGCCAGCAGCATGGGAAAAGGGAATTTGCTTCAGTAGGCAGTGAGGAATGAGAGAGTCTTGAAAAAGATTGGTTTGAGGATAATGATCAAAGGAGAGAAGCAGGGGTTAGAGAAAAAGGCAAGTGTGTAAGATACAGAACCAGAGGATGGGAGGAAAAAGAAATTAAAAAAAAAATTATGGCAAAGACTTTAATGATCTAACTTGTGGATTTCAAAGGAGGAGAAGGATAAGACTTCCTTTAGCACTGGGTCATTGCTGGAAGACTTCACTCAGATCCTCTGAAGATGCATTTTCCATCTTCACAAGTAACAAATGATTGTAAAGGCTGACTGGCAAACCTCTCTTTCAATATCCTAATCTACTATTGTTTTTTTTTTCTGGCACCATTGTCTTTTTGAGTAGAAATTGGAAGAGAAATGGAGAGAGGCAATAAAATCAGATCTTGCTGCTTCCCCACTTCCTTTCTATATGAAACCCTGCTTTTCTGACTTCATAACTAATGCTGGTGCTGTGTAAGGAATATATGTATATATACATAATAGTAAATGGGAACAGGGAAAGGGAGAACTGGCTGACGAAAGGCAGGAATAGAGAAAATAAGAGAACAGAACATTCAAAGGCAGAGGAGCGTTCAAGCAATAGAGGACATGAAAAAAATTAAAGCAATTTGATTTTTTAAGGGAAAATTCTGGTGCAGATGGACAGATTTAGGCCAGAAAAAAAGGGCGATAGAGATATAAACAGTTAGGGGATGCATAAGGTTAAGCAAGGTTTTTGTCTCAAACTTCTATTCAGGCAGCAGGTAATACTTCCAATACTGTTTCAGCATTAGCAAATTGCTTATGAAAGCCTTGCAACAAATAGCTTTCAAGTAAAAGCTTTAATAAACCAGTATTGGCTGTTTTTGCACAACCTAAGCAGAACTAGCAAGGCATATTTCTAAATGAGTAAAGAAGCTTGTTAAAAGCCTTTGGCAAGATTAAATTTGTGTGAGTCACATTAGCATATTGAAAAGCATTAATCCTAGTCCCAACTGGAGATGCAAATGTCCAATTTTGCAGAAATCTTTGATTTTTTGCTATATTGCAATCAGCTGCATATTGTAGCTACATTGTACTAGGAGTTTAGTAATCATGAAGCCAAATAATATCAAATACCTTCTAGTGGCATGTGTTACCTGCATATCATTCATAAAATCCTTGTTTTCCTTTGCAAAGGAAATACTAGTGGTGTGCTGAAGGAGTGTTTTTCTGCTGAGAGCTCAGACTAGCCTACAAAATGCTCTGACATGTGCTGGTCTGGATAGCCACGCTATTAAAAAGTTATTTGGGCTTTGACATGGCTCAGTTCCAAAGTGGATGGCAAATACCAGTGAGTCTGAGCATCAGAATGTGTGTGCATGTGCAGAACGGACAGAAAAACACAGGTACACATGCAGAGTGCAAAGGAAAACTGCTGGTGTAGAAGGTGGGCCTCAGTTAAGGAGTTTTGTCCGTTGAGTTCCTGCACTGTATTAGATGGTTTATATAAGAACTCATGTTTGGGATCCTGAAAATGCTAATCACTGCTTCTGATAACATATGCCTGTTCTTTAGATTGAAAGAGCATTACACTCCTAAAAGCTCTTAGGAGTTTTCAGTGCATCTCCCTCACTGACAGCTGTGTGGTCAGAGCCTGAGCCAATGGGGGATCAACAAACTAATGAGAAAGTCTTTTGATGGAGGTGACAGAGCTGAACGCCCACGTAGGCAGAAGCCTGAGGCAGGTGCCTGTTAGCCTGAGCGTACAGAAAGCACCTACTTCAAAAACAAGGCATACTTTGAGTGAGCTAAATCATGAATTGCTTCAAAACTGCCCTTCGTTAACAAACCTTTTCTCCTGGCCTCCTTTCTTCTTCCTGTCCCCACTTGCCCATGTGCTGTATTTATTTGGATAGAGGATTGATGTCAGTACTTCTTCACCCGTGGTTAATTTCACCCTATTGAAAAGGATGTTAGATCACAAAGGGAATGGTGAGGTTTTTTGCTTCTTTGAATTTTAATTAACAGGCTAACTGTTTCCCCACCTGTGTTTCATGCTGAAGATCTCAATTGCTAACTTAGAGTACAGAAAACCAAATCCTGCTCTGTACCGAGTAGGAGATGAGGAATGTCATCGGTATGGGTAGGAGCTTGAAGAGAGCTGTGGGTCCAGCCTTTCGGGGTTGTGAGCCACCTATTCACTGGTTAGGCTAAAGGAAGGAATTTAGAGGAATATTAAACTGTGACTGTCAGGATAACGAGTAACATTCCATATCAAAATAATGGAGATCACAGCTTTGCTTTCTTTTTAGATTATCTGCTTGTTCTTCTGTACAACTCAGCTAGCGTGCTCTTTGCCAAGGTTGTGTTGTATCAAACACTCTGTTGTACTCATCATTTTGGTTTATGAACAATAATTCCTCAGGGAAACCTTTTCCAGTCACTGCCTTGCTTGCACAAACATGTGGCTTGAATGCTGACCATCCTTTCTTGACATGTTACCTTTATTCTCGTTCAGAGTAGAAATGCAGGCAAATGTCAAAGATGTAAAAGCATTTCCAAATAAGAAGCTAAGCAGGGAGCATTGTTCAGGCTTTGCTGGTTTCCTCCAGCAATGCCCTTCACCCGGCAGCAAAGTCTTTCACAGACAGAGGGCTGCTCCTAGAGGTATCATGCAGAGAAAGAGGAAGTCTTCACTTCATTATGGGATGGAGATAAAAATACCCAGCTGCCATGCTGCAATGTGTATTTTTAAGATGGTGAGGGGGCCTAGTTCATGTTTTACTTACGCCCTATAGTTCCTGCCTGCTGACCTCTCTATTCCTTGCTGCGTGCTAAATATCACTCTGTCACTAGCAAACGGATCACACATTACATGGGGGCTAGCTCTGACAGTAACAATGCCCTTTTTTTTGTGTAACATTTTAAAGTGAATGGTGCTGTTTTTCAGTATCTCTATGCTGAGACCATGGTTCAGTTTCTTGCTTTCAGGCCTGTCACGATCCACAACCTAGACAAGATTTAGTTTGGCAGCGGTTAAACCCCCTTGCGTTCCAACCGAACCTCAGATCTGACTGGGAGGTTGGGGGCGGCTGGGCTTAACCCCTGAGTGACACCCAATTACTAGGTGTTTTACCGTGATCAGTTCTCAATTCAGTTCTCGGAGAACAGAATTACGACCCGAAACGGAGTCAAGGTTAAGGTTGCTTTATTTGGAACAAAAGTGCAGGAAAAAAAAATTGGGGGGGGGGGGGGGGGGGGTAGGAAGGGTGGAAAAGAGAGAGAGAGAGAGAGAGAGATGAAGGAGGGGAGGAGAGTATATCTACCACCACGAGGCTGCGGCGTTCCGTCCGATGGCAGCTCCGGGTCCGATGGAAGGGGGCAGCGTCCCTTCGTTTTTCCCTCCATGCCCTCCTCCTCCGTTGCTTCCCTTTTTATAGTCATCAGAAGCTTCCACCCTGCTCCTGGGCCTCAGGGTGGGAGACGGAATGTCCCGTGTGTGAATGGCTCCTGATGGTTTTTCCTGATGTGTGAATGGCTCCCAATGTTTCCTGATGTCTTCTCCTGATAGTGGAATGCTCTCCTGGTGTGTGAATGGCTCCTGATGTCTATCTTTTGGGTCTTTGGAAGACCAAGCCGGTGGTGGTGATGTAGTGTGTCAGGAATGAAGTTTGGTTAGGTGAGAGGAAAAAGTGTGTGTGTGTGTGTGGGGGGGGTGGAGGGGCACGGTTCTGTTGACAATTATTAAGGCATATTTCCAGTACCTTACAAGGCCCCATAACTAATTGTGTTGTATTGATTCATGGGGGCAAGAAGAAGGTGCAGTTGAATAAATACTCTCAGACTAAGATTTGTCTCCATTACCATGTCTGCGCCCCCTCCCCCTTCCTGCCCTTCTGGCTAGCTGTCACCATCCTGTCCAGCCACAGCCGGTGGGCCAGAGGACCACCTTGGAGCAAGGAATATGGAAAAGCTCAGGAAGACGACTGAAGCACACACACTGACATCGAATTCCTATTCTTGCATCTTCTTCACTAGCCTCATCAATTTACGTATACATGAGCTTACATTAAATTTCAGCCCTGGAGGAAGGAAGTTTGGGATTAGCCTATGTGAAGAAAGAGTTTCCCTGTGTCCAAGAGCTAAGTTGGTGGATGCCAGGCTCCCAGTGTAACCCTCCAGGATGTCACTTGTGCAGACTGGGCTCTTCCAGACAGTGACTCCTATAGTGCAACGTGCTGGCATTAGAAGCCACCTTCTCCTTCATGTAGCATCTAATTTAGGGTGCCTTGCTGCTCAAGCACAGAACCACTGCTCTTCTCCCTCCTGGGCTGAAAAAATGGCAAGACCATGTAGAAAGCCAGTGTCATTCAGAAATCTAAATTTCTCTAAATTCAGCTGTTCCCCTGAACCCCTGGGTGTGAAAGCCACCCAACACCCAAGTCCGGAGGGTTACTTACTCCTCTCTTTGAGAACATAGATACAGCTGAAAAATCTGTCCCCTCCTCCCTTAATCCTGCCTCCCCCTTTTTTTCCTGATTTAGTGTCAGGGAATCAAGCTGCCAGTAAGAATATTCAGCAGCTAATAGGTGGAAGGATCAGTGAAATAAAATAACTAGGATCAGTGGGAGTAAGCTAACCTTATTCTGTGAAGAAGCATGTGAGTAGATGCATTAGTAGACAAAATAATGTTTGGTTTTGGATTAGGTGTACTTCCCTGAACTCACTGCAGTCATTTAGGTGGAAAACAGTATAGAATTTAAAAAACAGGCAAGTGGCAGGAGGAGATTTTTGTTCTCTCCAAGGGCAAACTAGAAAATTCACATGCACTTTCCTATACACAACGTCCTTTCTGTGACTGGCGAAGTAGCCAAATGAAAATCTTTTCATGGCAAGTGGAATAAAAAAGTGGCAACTACCTCAGTTTCACCAGATGCCAGTGAGTACCAGTGGAAAAAAAAAATTACTTGTTAAAAAAAATAATCATAAATTAATTAGATAATTCTTCTTGTCATCCTCAATTAAAAGATGTCAAGAAGATGTCAGCTGCAGATGTCAAGGCTGAAAGGTGGGAGTCAGCCACACAAAAAGCCTTATTTCGTTATGTAACAAAATGCCTTGGGATCTGTTCTACAAGGTAAATAAAAAGGAAATGATCTCACGTGTCTCCTTTTGAAGTAAGTACGTATTTTAACACTAAATTGAAGAAATAAAAAAGTTGCATAGACTATTGCTAATATGACCAGTGAGAGAATGAAGGTCTGGGAGATGACAGGAGAACTGCTTTTCCCACAGATAAACATCTCTAGTTCTGTTGGCCCAGAAAGGCTGTTTTCTTTCAAAATGTTGTTCAGTGAGACAAATGTGGTGTTTGATAAAGAAAGGACATTGCTAGAGATGATTGTGCATCCAGTCTGAGCCTACTGAACCCCTCTGCTTTTCCCTTGGAAGGTGGAGTTACAGACTTTCTTGGCAAGGAGACTGAAGAGCTGAGAGTGAGAGTGAAGTGGGACACAGTCAGAGGGGAGGCATTGGCACGGGGTGGCACAGGGCCTCCAGGTTCATCAGCCTGCCATTTGAAGGTAAACAACGATAGCCATACCTTCTGCCTTGAGAGAGGAAGACCAAGAATAAGAGTCTAAACAGTTGTGTTTCTGCACAGCAGTGTGGTGTAGAAATACCCAAGTTAGTGCAAGAACCAAATGTCGTTAAGCTGTACGTAGGAGGGCCTACCTGCACCTGGCTGCCTACAGAAGGCCACAGTGTACAAGCTTTTCCTCCACTTGCAGTCTCTGAAACAGCTTGGGTTCGCTAGGCGGAGATGAGCATCTGGATGCAGTGGAGATGCTCAAGAGATGGCTTGGGAGACTTCTAGTCAGTCCTCAAAAGCAAATTAGGAACTGAGGTGGGACTTCAGTTTACTTGGGAAATGGGATTTTAAGTCTCCTGAGTTACCACACTGCTTCTAAATGTTTGCTTCAAACCTAGTTCTTCTGTCAAGGATATAGGAGGAACTAAAAGACATGAAGTTTAACTGTGCAGGTAGAGCACCATTTCTGTTTCGCACAGCTATTTGGTTTACCAGGGAAGGTGCTATATGTTTCAGTTTGCTTTGTACATATAGCTTATGGATCTGAAGCCAAATACAGCATTTTGAGGTCAGAGCTGCTGAACCAGATAAGCATAAGGACTCGCTAACAGATGAAGCCTGTAAAGACGTTGCAAAGCAAGCTAATTTGGCAAAGATATGGAGAGGTTTTAGGAAAAAAACTGTAGAAGTGGAGTTTTCAGGTCACTCCAAAAAAGTGTCACCTGGAGCTCAGATTTTATTTCCATGTACAAGGATAGGAACACCAGGCTACTGTAAGAGGACATTAAAAAGCAAACTCCAAGAATGGTGGGAGCCATCTGAAGCAATGTGAAACAGCAAACCAAAAAAGCTGACAGCAGTTAGATGTCTTTGAGCTGGAGACAAGGTAAATGCTAACCATGACTACTTGACAGAAGAAATCTCATAGAGATACACTTTAGAAAAGTATCTTTCTGTCTGAGAAAGTACGGGAAGAGATTTACCACTGAACTGGAACAGAGTCAGACTAATAACTCTGAAAAATTTCAGAACATACCTTAGTGGATAGATACACTAAAGAAGAACACACACAGGAGGAACAAAGCAATGGCAGCAACAAATGTTCACATACCACAGTCAAAAATTTCATCACAAAAATTCCATGAAAGAAAATGGTTGGGTTTTGAAGAGGCTCTTTTATAAGAGATGCTTCTATAACATGGGTTCATAAATGAGTGGGGCTCTAGGAAGAAGGCTGAGGACTGCCACTCCTAGTGAGGAGCAGCACCATGCCAGAGATGTCCACAGAAACATTCCCGAGGTCAGCACGCAGACAAACCTGCTTAGAAATGCCACAGGGGCATGAATATCCCACTGCTGTGCTGAACATCGCAGCCAGAGGAAAGATGCTGAGGACACACTGCTGGGGAGCTGCAGCTACTCCTAAGCAAGAGGAACAGGCAACTTGTGCTAGGCTGTTATTCTGGGGGTGTCTGAGGAAGTGCTGCCACTCCTGGGAATAGAGAGTGAGTCCTGAGTTCATGTGGCAGAGGCTGCACAGGGCAGGGATTGGATGGCTCCTCTGTGGCAATGACTGGCTTAGCTTCTCATCCTAGAAGGGAAGCGCTTTCATTTTGAGCAAAATTTGTGCCTACAGCACAGTCTTGTTTAGGTGTTGACCTCACATTAATAGAACGATGGTCTAAAGGACACAAAGATAGGCAGTCTGAAGTACTATCAGCAAGAACATTCCTTGAATGGCACTAAGCACATCACTCTGAAAATCATTAAGCATTAAAGAAACATAAACCCCTCACTTTGATCATCCATTTTTCCACTACTCTTCAACTAGGCGATAAAAATCAGTGTTAGGATTTTTCACTTCCCATCACTGCAGGTTATACTGTATCTGTTTGAAAACGGTGACGTCTGAGTCTAATTTACATCATCCCCGTGGCACAGTGTAGCCGGGCCTTAACAGGTGTAATTTACATTCACGCCCTTCAAGGTCTGTTGATATTGGCAGATTACCAAACAGAGCCATGAAAAGGGACATTGGGCATGGTTGCTCTAAAAACGAACTTCCTTTGGGCAGATCTGGATCCAGTTCCAGGAGGGGGAAGGACACCGGGACAGCTGAGAATGAGAAGAAGTCCTGCACAGAGCAGCGCCCATGAGGCTGTGTCCTTTACCACACACCTGTCCTCTCCTTCCCTCTTTCCTCACCGGCTCACACCTCTGCTGCAGCGCAGAGCTCTGGCCTCTAGACAACAGAAAGAGAGGAAGGAAAAGATTTCGTCGTGATTTCATGTGATTCCCTGGGTAGGTAAAAATAAAGCTGTTAAACAGGTGACCATGCATGAATCTCACAGAAGTGACAGGACCAACTCCTCTGTGCTTTTCTTATACAGCAGAGCTAAAAATAGCCTATGTGATGTTGGACTGAGATTTTATAACACTGTCTGTGTTCCCCTGATGACAAAGAAATGACTTTGCATCAGCCACGTCAGTGCCAGATCAGGATGTGACAGGGAAGAAATTACATCAGGAACAACTGGAAATGACAGGGAGCCTTTCAACAAGATTTTCTGAGGAGAAAATTTCACTGGTGGGAGTCAGACACTGATGGGTCTCAGTGTGGCTAGTGGGAGGCTAGGACCAGGAGGAGATGGTGTGTAACATGGTGAGAGCAGGCAAATCCCCTCCTTCCCTTCTATATGTAAAAGATATTTTTAAAAAATTATTTATTCTGAATTCTCAAGCTGATATCCAAGAGATGTCTCTGGTTTCAATATCAATGAATATTCTCAGATGGTCACTCTTACTACCTTGCCTTTCTTCCTTCTTGCTCCCCCACAGTACTGCAAACGTATCTCCATACCTTTCTTTTGGTTTTACTCTAGGATCAGAATCTCTGCATTTGTCATGAAACAGAATTATCACTCTCTGGCCAATGCTAGTAAGAATGAAAGCATGAAGAGATCTGTGTAACCTCCATGTAAAATTATTTTTCAAAGCACACTTCAGTAGATAAGGAGGTAGTAAAACCTGCTCACAGTCAAGAATGAAAGGTCTCCTCTCTGACCAGTATCAGAGCTCTGCACCCTTTTTGTCTTCAGAAGTGCTTCACAAGACTGGCTGGGAGAACACCTGACCCAAGCAGACTTTTAGTCAAGTGAAATCTGCTAACAGAAGTGTCTAATAGATTGATCATGCAAAAGTGCTTTTCGATTGCTATTGCTTTTCTAGCCCACAGTCATGAGTAAGCCCTAATTTCCTTCCTTCTTTCTTCCACAGGATATTACAAGACAGAGCAGATTGCCAAGAGAGCAAACGATGGGATGGCACCAAAAGCAGCTGTCAACTTTGGATTCCTTGGATGGGAACAGTGTGATCAGCAGCAAAGCCCAAAGAAATATTTGGCATCGAGTCATCTTCTCAAGCACCATGGGGAACAGAAAATGGGAGGGGGAGAGCGGTGAGAAAGCGCTATAGTTTATTTTGTCTGCCTGTTTAGTTCTTCTCTACATAGCTGTCTATTTAATTGTGGAGTCGAGTTTTTCCATGCCTGTCACATAAAGGAGATGCCCAATATGACAAACATAAATCAGACGTTTAACAAATGGTCAAAGGGTATCACTCACACTGAGAAGACCACTCATGAGAAAGCCATGATGATCTTCCATGGTTTGAATGCACAGCCAACTGAAAAGGAGAATTATTCCTGTGCCAGACAGAAGCAGGGGCATGTGGAGACTCCATCACCTTTTGCATTATAGAAATTTTGCCACTTGGTTTGGGACTGGACTTCCTAATTTATCGAGGCAAGCTTCACCTACATGATTTGTTCACACCTGTCAGTTTCCACCTTTGATGTCTGCTTTGTATTCCTAAAGGGTCTCAAGGGGTCAGCGTGGTCTCCATGTTGCATAAGGTCATGGTGGTCTTGTGCACAGTTAAAGACAGGCAGAAAAGACACTTGCAGTGATCTTTCCAACAGCAATACAAGTTGTTTCAACGCTTGTATGACACCAAGCATGCGGAGTGGCAGCCTTCCAGCTTTTGCAGGAGCTGGCAGCCAGTATAGCTCCTTAATAGAACAGCAACATATTTCTCTTTCAAATTTGCAGTTTCTAAATGTCACTCTTTTATTGTTGATTTATAGAGATCATTTCTTGCCAGACCCAACCAGAGCAATATATATACATGAAATAGATATAATATACTCCAAAAATAATGCTTTTTCCCTTGATTGAATCAAAAATTATGGTAAAGCATTGTAAATTATGTCTGCTTTAAACCATTTTATAAAGTAAATCAAATGGTTGGATCTCTCTGAAAGAAAAGTCTGATTTTATGCAGTAGATTGCAGAGTGCACTGAAGAATAAGGATGAATGGCTGCTAATTTACAGATACTTTGACCATGTATTTAATTTCTGTAAAAGATTGTCATCTCACTCTCTAATTTGATAAATTTGAATGAATGGCGGAAGTATGCTCTTTACTGATAAAGGTATTATTCAGAATCACCTTTTAACATTTTACCTGAACATGTTAATACCCAAAAAACCTATATAAAATGGAAAAATAATACATAGTAGTGTCATTCTGCAAATCAGATTTTAATTAGGGAGAGACAGGAAAGACAGCCAGTACCTCAACTGTCTTACCCTTGTTACATCTCCTGAAGAAAGAGACAGTATTCAGTGGTCACCCTGAAAATGTCACTATTTGAGGGGCAAAGGTAAAAATTTAGAGAAGCGTTTTCTCCACACTTAGCACAGAAGTGGGGGTTGGAGGAGCTGTGGTCTCTGAGGTTTGAGTAGCCTTGGGTCCTGTTGCGGGGGTGAGAGTAGCTGCAGTGCCTATGGATCTGTTTTCCTTCTCTAGATATTTGCTCATACCCTCCCATATGTCATGCCATTCCCCTGACCCTTCAAGCCCAGGGAAGATCTCATGGTAATATTCTTGTAAAATTTTTTTGTAGCACATAGGACTTGAAAAATATTCAGGAGAATGAGAAACAGGAGCATGCTGGCCTGAACACCCCAGGTATAGTCCAAGTTTTCAGATGCTGTTGTAATGAGCCTGAAGGTAAAAGGGGAGGCAAAAGCATCCCCCCCCGCCTCTCTTCCCGTTGTCCCCATAAATTGAGTGTGATTATCAAACAGTGCTGAGAGATGTTGCCCAATATATGGGAATGACAGAAATGCCCCGTACAAATACCATCTGAGGCTCCCAAACAGAAATGGTATCACAGGATCACACAGTACAACAGAATTAGAACCTCAACTCCCCATCCAGAGGTGATAAACAAGGGGACAGGGATTGCATAAAGGGGGTGTGGGCTCACATACCAGAGCCAGGTGACCAAACAGAACATCATTATTACCATCACCTCTCTGAATAACATGATAAATACTTATCAGAGCTTTTTTTAACATGATCGGATCAGGTCTACCGTTATCCCAACCCTTTGAGCCCCACATTGGGCTCCACAAAGGACTGTTGGGGCCCAGTGCCGGGCAGCAGCTGAGCACCCCATGACACTTGCTCACAAACAGAGCCCCATGGGGTGGGATGAGCACAGGTATGGACACCATGCCACGAGAGGGGAGCGACAACACAGGTTGGGGCAGAATTCTCACCCACACACACCCACACCCGCTGCATGACCACAAACCGCCCCCCCACACACACACCCCCGCTGCATGACCACATACCACCCACCCCCACTGCATGACCACATACCAACTGCCCCAGAGCCACATGCACCCACCCCTCCCCGACCAGCCCCTTTTATGGGGGCGTGTTGTCAGGTGGAGGGGAAACAACAGCAACTCAGCTCACCTGTGCTGGCTGCTTGGAGAAGGTAACTCTCCCCTGGCAGGAACCAGGACACCCACATAACACTGTTGAACACTTGCTGCTTTCTACAGAATGTCTATGTCAAAAGATGAGAGCATTGGCGAGGCTTTCATCAAGTAAGGGCTCGGTAAACACACAAAACATTTAGACAAAGCTTAAACATGGTGTATTAAATAGCTTTGTAAGGCCATTATTATTATTGTAAAGGCAAATATTATTATTTTCACACATTTTTAGCCACAATTCAGAGTACTGAACAATTCTTGGATAAAATTCTATTGGGTGGCATTGAAGTTTTGCTGCAATCTGAATTAAAGGAAGCAGAATGGCAGCTGAGAGGCCTGAAGATGGTTAATTGGGATGCAGAACGTAGTCTCAGTACAAGGTTGAATTTAAAGATGTAAACAGATTAATTGCCAATGTGACATAAGCCTATATATAATAACTGGATATGGTATTTTAAGATGTACTTTTGGATAATAAGTACATGTTCAGAAAAGCCGTGATACAGAACAGCAGTGAATGTCTTTCCACTGTAGTGCACCACAATGCTATTGTCGTTTCCTGCACATTTTTAATGAAGTTCAACTGCATTATCTACAGTAACCATTTATGTGCATTTGATTAAATATATAAATAGACCATAAGAAAATAAAATTACAGGAAATAATGGAGGATGCAGCAAAAATGAAGAGAGGAAGGATTTTTTAGGATGACTAAGGATATGTTGTAGTGGGTGAAGTAAAAATAAAAGTGAAAATGAGGAACTGCTAAAACTCTTTCTCAGAGGCACCTGATCAACATTTCTCTTTCTAAATGGTTGCTGACTGAAAGGTACAAGTATTGTTTTTGCCATATCACAGGGTGTGGGGGTTTTTTCTCTCTGTACTCTGGTTACTTGCAATACTTGCAACCCAATTTATTCTGTCAATAACTCTGCATTGTGTTTGTGAAGATTGTTTGCTTTTCTGTTTGATGATTTTTTTGTCTTGCATAACTTTTTCTTGTGTCAAGTGTCCAAACCAGGAAAGCCTAATCCAAAACTGAAAAGAAACTTCAGAGAACACACTTTGTTTCAGGAAGAAAAAGGAATTGAGATTTTGGACTGATGATTTTCAGGATTTTTTAATTGATGAAAACGTAGAGGACACCCTTTATTTTCTGTTTAATTCTTGCAGTGGTAAATATTCACCTGGAGACACAAAACTGGAAACAAAGATGTAACCACAGGAGTTTTCTTGTCTCAGTTGCCTTTGGTCTAGACTTGAAATGCTGTGCTCCCTGCTACTGGGATGAAGGAAGTTATCCTTCACATTGACACACAGCAAAAAAAAACATCTTGAAAAAGCTCTAATGTATTTGCTAAATCCTTCCCTCAATTACCCTTCTGTACCTGCACTGATTTCCACAGGACTTGGAAAGCCAGTGTTTCAAATGCTGAAATGTTGATGTAGATTTGTTGGTCAATTAAGAGGAATATATATATCCAAAGATTTTTCAAAAAGAAAGTGTTTACAGTCACTTCAGCTTACACCACTGTTAGTACAGTGCCAGAGCTGTGGTCACGAACAAGTTTTGGAGAGTTACTGCAGAGTAGATTTGGTTCTGTTCCCCTGTGCTATATTACAACACCTTCTATGTGGTAGAAGTTGTCCAAAGGGAAGCTGAAGAGACTGCCATCACCCACAGGAAGGGCAGCAGCTGGAAAGAGGGGGACAGTGAAAAATTGGAGGGTGAGACAAGCCCATTGAAAGAGTTCACCAGCACAGGGATAGGAATGGAGCAGAAAGACAGGCAAGATATATTGACAAAGGGATGCCTTGAGGGAATAAAGAACCATTCTCAAAGAGTCCAGGTCTGGTAGCTGACAGCAAGTGTGAAGGTGCTGATGGCTTTACATAGTGCAAGGAGGATTCAGGGTTATCACAAGATGTCTCAAGTTGGCTGAAGCATGCATGTTCCACATAAGCTGTAATATATCATATGGTGGTGCATTCGCCCTCTGGTTTGGAGCCACCTGTTCCCACGAGGTCTTGGTGTTCATTAGTTGGGCCACTGGTGCAGGTCTTCATCCAAAAGAAATTCATATTCTGTGTACTGACAGCACACTGCAATGCAAACCAACACAGGGTAAGTGGGGACAGCTGGGGGAGCTCCACTACTGCTCTGAACAAATGCAGACACACTTTAACACCTTAACTGGTACCTGGACACACTTTGTCAGGGAATTTCTGTGGGAGTTCTGGAGCCTTTATTAGGAGACAAATCACAAATACATCATTTATCATCTGGTTTAGGTGATATCCTCTGTCACTTTCAGTGTTTCCTCACCAGCACTAGCAACACAGAAGGTGTTTGTTTTAAGTAGATGTAATGCTTTTGGTAGGTGTTTGGTCATCAATGGTAGAGTCTGGGTTTTCCCACCTCTCAGGAAGATTTGCAGAATGCACACTTACTGATAAGTCCCTGTTGATGGAAGGATCACTTCTTGTGGAAAGGGATAATTCACTTTTCTGGTGCATCAATGTCAATAGTGCACAAGTATAACTTACTACAAGGATCTTACTCTCTCTATATATATTTCTGTCTGTTTGGGATATAAATGCACACATTATTTGTGTTTTATATAAACTACTGAAAAGCCATCATATCAAAATTACTTTCTGTCCCATACAACTGACTGCTACTGATGATCTAGGTGTGACAGCCTCTAGATACCAACCTCTGCCATCTGGTCTCTCAGAGGAGCAAATACCCTGCATTTGCTTTCAAAGCAGCTCTGCCATATGGCAGCATAGTACCTATTTAAATCCTCAAGGCTGAAGTACATCCTTTAGTTTTCATGAGTGTTCTTGAATCTGGCACCAGAATAACATCCGCATTGCCCGTCTCAGTGTGAGCCATGGGTTTGGGGTTTTTTCAATATTCTGATCCTTCTCTTCTCTAACAGATACTTTCTTCATATTCATCCACCAAACATACATAAGATTACATGTTCTCATGAATATATTTGACCTTTAAGTTGCTGAACACTATGCATGTTCAGTGACTAATACAGCAGGATTCCTTTGTAAACAGTGTTCCCATTTGGCCTGCAGTCACAGCACCTGAATTACTCCTAGCACTTTGGCTTGACAAGGAGATTTAATTATATTACTTTCTCTGTTTTTACAAATATGCTTTAATTTAGGTCCAAATAACGCTCAAATTCCAAGCAGATAAGTCCCCAGCTGAGACCTCCTATATTATCTTGAGGATTAATTTTAGAAAGAATGTCAGTTACTAATCAACACTAAAGATCGAATTACTTGTGATTTTTCCAGGCTGCTAAATTAATATGGCTTTAGCCTTGATGAATTGCTACAGAAATATATTTTATATGCCACTGTAAATTGCCTGTAATGCCACTGTAACAAAAGTTCACTTCTCTTTCTGCAGAAGCATAATCAAAGCCTAAAGCGTGTGAGTATGAAGAGACAAAGTGCAGAAAATGTCAGAGATGACTAGTGGCTTTAAAGAAGGCATCTTCTATTATCTTGCGAGCCACAGTGTTTACCTTTGATGTTTCTTGCTGGGTTTCTAACCTGCTGGTGCAGAACCTGGGAGAAGGCGCCTCTCAGAAGTGCAGAACAAGCTCTGCTCCCGTTGTGATGAAAGAGGGAAGCATGGCACCCATATGCCATCAGAGTTCGCTTGCCGGCGAGGAAACGCTGGAGAATGTGCTAGCGTGGAGATAATAAACAGCCAAATCTGGTTTGGACAAAAGCAGAAACTTTCCCAACACTAATTTGTTCCAGATTGCAAGGAAGCTTTTAATCGCTTTCACCTTCTCTGAATTCTCAGGGGACCGTCATAAAATCAGCACCAACCAACAACAGAGAAATACAGGACAGTCCTTCATACTGCATTAACATTAGCAGCCAAGTTCAAAGACCTCAGGACCAGAACTACATGGAGCCACTGTCTGCAAGACATGTCTATAGGTCTGCATAGGACCCAGTGGAGGGTGACTCTGCCCATGGGTTGGAAATCGATATCTTTGAGGTCCCTTCCAACCCAAACCCTTCTGTGCTTCTATGATATGAGGAGCTCTAACCTACACAATGTGTAGTGAGCTTTCTTTTAACTCTTACATTTAAAAGGCTGGCAACCCAAGGGAATTCCTTTTGTCCAAAGTCGCATTTCAGTGGCATGCTCAGCTGCTCTGACAGAGAAATGACAGGGAGAAGCCGGCCAAAATCAAACTGCCGCTTTCTCTCTGAGACAGCAGGTGCCATGCCACGGAGAGGGAACATAGTGAAGCCTGGAGGAAATGTCTCTTTGAGGGCAGCGTGGATCTACCAAAGACAGCTGCCATGAGCCCAGGTGTGACAAGACCTCCAGCCTCTCCAACACAACAGATGTTTTCAGCCTGTATTTCTAAGATAAAATCATTTCTCAGTACGGGTTAGTCCAGGTTGCTCATCACTGCCTATGCCTCAGATGCAGCCCATTCCTCTTTACTTACTTAAATAATGCTTCAGACGCAAAATCTGCCAAACTCTTTAACCCTGTGCCCTGCCAGCTGTAACAGTCTATAGAAAAGGTTCCTTCAGATAAAGGTAACAATTTTTCTGAAAGCTACCACTCTTTTTTCTTACCTGTGGACTAAGTTAGTCAACCTAAACAGCAGTACCTATCATTCCAGAGCTAAAAGTAAACTATTACCAAAACAGAAAACTTCAGTGAGGACAGGTTTGGCTAAGGGCTGGATCTTCATTTTATTTTGCAATGACACAAGCCATTATCAATACAGGTGACTGGAACTGTGCTGATTTATCCTTCTTTTCCCAATGCTTTCCCCCATCTCAATGAGAACCTGTGAAGTTCCTGTAAGAAAGCAGTGGTTTACTTTTGGGAGAGAAGGCAGCCAAGCTCTAGGGGCTTGGTATGCTTCAATGATCCATGCCTAACAAGCTGTCTGAATCTACCTGGCTTTTAATTGCCTGGCCAGCTACAAACATATCTCTTTGATCATGCAGATATATTTTGTCAGCTTAGGTTTCTCTTTTCTCCCCTTCTCACCTATCAATCTGTCATCTGCTGCTATATGTCATCTGTGAAATGCCAACGAAACCAGCTGCAGATGTGGTTTAGCAGCACAATCTGAGAGCATCTGCTCTGGGAAAAAGGAGCAAGCAGATGCAGAGCCATTGCCTGACATAAACCTTGAAGTGGTGTGAAAGGGGAAGTAATTGTCCCCCTGTACTAAGCACTAGTGAGGCCCCTCCATGAGTACTGTGTTCAGGTTTGTGCCCCTCACTACAGAAAAGACATTGAGGTGCTGGAGTGTGTCCAGAGAAGGGTGTTGAGGCTAGTGAGGGGACTGGAGAATAAACCTTCCAACCAAGGCAACTGTATGGTTCTATTCCATTCTATGAAAGGGCACAACCAAGTAACCAAGCGCACTCAGTTAAGAGAATGCTCTGCTGGGGACACTGGTGTGGTTAACAATCTAGGAACAAATGTCGTGGATTCGACCAGTATCCTTCTACAAATGTGGCCAGCAACAGATGCAGAGGTAAACTAGACCAACAGAGGGGAGGTTTATTCAGAAATATTTTTTTAGTTTGCTGTCTTTTTCAGCTTGGTGATTTCCCAACTCCAAAGAAGATCCTTTTGTATTTAACAGCCCTTGGATATTTTTTTTCCTATTATGCATTTTTCATAGCTACAGAACTTAACAACCTTGGTGTCCTGAGTCTCCAAAATGAAGAGACCATTCATTTTCCCTTTCCAACACTAAGGAATTTGCAAAAGCTCAGTTCATGGGAGAATCGGGGACTCTATTGCGTCCACCTAGAGGGAGTTCAAGCCCGTAACTCATGTAAAGACTATTACAAGTGAAATGAAATTCACAGAGTACTTTAAGTGTGAGCTTTTTCTCTGCACGTGTGTAACAAGGGCAGCCAGCTGGTACGAAACTTAGTTCTAACCAAATCAGAGAATCACAGAACCACAGAATATCTTGAGTTGGAAGGGACCCATAAGGATCATCCAGTACAACTCCACACAGGGACAGCCAAGTCAGAGCATGGGACTGAACGCATCGTCCAGATGCTTCTTGACCTCAGTCCAGCTTGGTGCTGTGACCACTTCCTTGAGCCCATTCCAGTGCCTGACCACCCCCTCAGTAAAGAACCTCTTCTTAACATCCAACCTAAACCTCCCCTGTCACAGCTTCATGCTGTTCCCTCTGGTTCTATCACTGGTCACTAAAGAGAGGAGATTGGTGCCTGCTCCTTCACTCCCCCTCATCAGGAAGCCACAGACCGTGACAAGGTCTCCCCTCAGCCTCCTTTTTTCCAGGCTGAACAAACCAAGACTTCCCCTCCAGACCCTTCACCATCCCAGTTGCCCTCCTCTGGACACTCTCCAATAGTTTTCTGTCCCTCTTGTACTGTGGCACCCAAACCTGCACACAGCACTCGAGGTGAGGCCGCACCAGCACAGTGCAGAGTGGGACAGTCACCTCCCTGGACTGGCTGGCCATGCCGTGCTTGATGCCCCCCAGGATACAGTTGGCCCCCCGGCTGCCTGGGCACACTGCTGGCTCCTGTTTAACTTGCTGTCAACCAAGATCCCCAAATCCCTCTCAGCATGGCTGGCCTCCAGCACCTGATCCCCCAGTCTGGATGTGTAGCCAGGGTTGCCCCTTCCTAGGTGCAGAATCCAGCACTTGCTCTAATTAAACTTCATTCTGTTGGTGATTTCCCAGCCTTCTGATCTGTCTGGGTCTCTCTGTAAGGCTTTTCTGCCCTCAACGGAGTCAATAGCTCCTCCTAATTTGGTGTCATCTGCAAATTTACTTTAGACACCCTCTAGTCCTGTGTCCAGGTCATTTATGAAATAAAGGATCAACTGTTGCTCAGTCTTCACATCAGTTTTCTGTACTGGTACTCAGTCCTAGACTTCTAACCTGACTAGACCTGGCTTTCAATATGAAATAAATATAATTAAATTATTTTTTTCTCTTAGTCGTATTTATTTGCATGCTCCTCCTTTTGCATATACAGCTATGCCTACCTCCACTGCTAAAAAGCAGACTTCCACATTATACAGTAACACATCAGCACCTGTCATCATCCATTTTACTAACTGGCAGATGTACCCCCTCTGCTCTCAGGCTATTGATGTGTCCTGGTAATGGGCCTGACACAGTCCTGTAACCCAACAGGGGCCTCTTCCTACAGCCTTAACAAATGCTTACCCCTTTGGGGTGGGCGTGAAGTCCCTAAATTTGCTGCGGTACTATTATGGATGAAGATATACATAGTTACATAGGATATATATGTATCTTTGAGATATGTACAGATATATGAGGATATATATATATATATATCCATTACAGTTGAGATTAAGGCAACATCTTGTTGGAAAAATCATGGAAAAATCTATTCTGGGCACGCTATGGGGAAGTTTGCATCTGCGTCGTCCCACAGCCTGCAGCCTCCAGCACTGAGCAGGCATTTGTCTGAAGAGCTTAGAAGGCTGACTCAAATTTAGAGCTCCCTGTAAGTGCTCCTGGCACAGCACATCTGGTCTGGGCTTCATCTTCATAGTCTGCGCATCTTTAAATGAAATCTTTGGAGAAAGACCAAGGTGCAAGGATTCATTGCTTCACCTGCATCTGAACACAGAATTATAATTTGCCTTCATAGCGTCACACAATGAGTAACTTTTTCTTGGAGAACCGCATAATGTACAGGATGTTTTAGGTATTCCCAGAAACAGTTCTTCAAAGGTTCTCTCTCACATCTGAGGCAACTATTTACACCAGCTGCAGAGCTGTTTGCGGTTTCATTTCCCTAATACATTTTCAATATGAACTTTCAATACAATCTAAGCAGACCACTACTAATAAAATCCTATTTACTTGTGGTATCAACTACACTATACATTTTCTAAATGATATTTCTCAATTGTCTGGGTTTTTTTACCATGAGTGCTGTTAATCTGTTTCCACATCTTCATTTAGCTTCAGCACTCTCATATAAACACAATGCTGGAATGCACCTGAAAATCTAATGTACTCTAGAGAAAAGGTGTAAATATGCACCAAAAAGAGGAAAAAAATATTTTGATTTATTTTCTTTTAATCAAAATGTCTCTAGTTAAGGGCTTATGGTTTAGTAACAATCAGGCTCTCAACTCTTTCAAACAGGACTGCAATCGCTTCCTGGCAGCACGTTACAGGGATGGATTAGGGGACACATCATGGCTTGAATCATTTAAATGGATCAAGCAATCAAAAGTGGCAGCAGCAAACAGCCCAGCAAGCTGAAATCATTTGTTAATGATAAATTAGTGGCAGAGGCAAGACAATAGCCAAGGTCTCCAGGGCCTCACACATTTGCCCTTGTTTCCTGATCACTTTGCTCCGTCCTGCACATGTAAATTTTGGCCCTAGCCACGCAGCATTTCTTTTCAGGGAACAAACAGCATTTGGTTCACTTCCAGCAACAAACTTTCTTATACTTAATCAACCAGTTTATTAGAGCATGAAGGAAAATTGGTCATGACTTCAGTTCCTGTACTGCTGGAATTAACAAGCTGGCTGTTGCCAGCACTAAACTTGGAAGTGCTAATGGTAATTAAAATCTATTTTCAAATGCATCTGACAGTTTTAAGGTGGAGAAGTACTTGTTACTCATGTGAATTTCCAGGCTCTGTAGAAAAAAATGAAGGTGCTACTTTCTTCGGGAAGATGTCAGCTGTGGGAAAGAAATAATTAATGAATTATTAATGCTGTGTGATATGGATTTTGTTCTCCCTTATTGAGTTAATGGGTACTCGTGTCCTCCAAACTCTTTGAGTTAGAGAAGTTTGAAACTAGGATTTACAAGTACTGCTATTTTTGGCTAGCTTTTTAGTCGTTCTGTTGTTATTATGACAGCAAGATATGGCCAAATAGGGCCAATATTGAAGATGACATAAACTACCAGTAGCTTTACTATCATTTGGCAGAAGTCCATGTAGCCCATTCAGTCAATTTTCCCTCAGGTGCACTTGGGTAAAATACCTTATATTAACAAAGTACTCTTAACACCTCGCTCAAATGGGACTGTGTTCCAAGAGGTAATCTTCTTAATTATTCAACATAGTCACACTATACAGTGAGGGAAATAAAGGAAGGATAATCATACTTTATTTTCCACTTCATTTTCTAAGCCCGCTTTTGGCTAATTCAATCTATTGGATCAGTGGGAGGGACATGGGATAGATTAAAAAAATGTTGACTGTCAGATCACCAGGGGATTTGAATTAATGTTCTTTTGCACAGAATGGAAGCATATGGGCCACAGAGTGCAGCTCTCCTTGGAAAATTACTGTCAAAACACTACCATCTCTATTAACACAGCTGCTGACTTGTGAAGCCGGAATCAAATTTTACTCGAGTTAACCTTCAAAAAGCAGTTTTCAGAGTGACTGCTCATGGAAACGCTCTCTTGCTACACCAACAATATTGCCTATTAACAACCTATTACAAGCCACACCTGTACAACTCTGCAAGTGCTACTGTAGGGTGTAACATCCTGTAGACCCCCTTATGATAATGTGAAGGGAGCAAAGTTACGTTCACCCAGCTTAACAATTGCTATCAAGATCCCATTTTCCCTGTAAAAAGGGAAAGCACACCTGATAGAATACCCTTCATGGGAATAACGTAGGTTTCAAAGTAAGGGCGTACTGCTCAGTTTGCCTGCGCTTCAGCTGATTTCCAAGGCTGAAGTTCTGACTGCACATATAATCGGATGCAGACATTTATGTCCTTTAAATATTTCCTCTACAGATGTTCTAGCTGGTTTCCCCACCATTTTCCACAGGAAATGCTAAGGATCTCTTATCTGTCATTTCTCTATGAGCCAGCTACGAAATATTTTATCTGAACAGAATGTTAAAGCCTCAAAGTTTAGCTCTAGGAATAAGAGAAGGCCAAGGCTAAAGCTTTATCTACTCATTAAGTAAGACTGCCTTCAATAAGCAACCTCTTGTTTCTGCAGAAGCCCAGGCCTGCCTCAGCACATGCCAGATGAGTTGACATGAGTAGTTCTGCTGATATAAGTTACTACTGACTTACATCATTAAAAAATGACAAATTTTGGTCTGCTTTGTATATACTGAACAGCACCCAATAAAAAAAAAGTCTTAAAAGGTATTAACAAACACATGGATTGCATGGATTTATTAAGGTCCTTACAGGAAAGTATTGTAATTAAAAACCAAAACAAACCAAAGGTGCTGTTTCATCAAGAGGCGTTTTACTCTTTGTGACACTTTTACTAATACAAAATGTAGGCATCTGACCTCATTCATCATGCAAAAAGACTGAAGCAAGGCTCTGGCACAAATAATGTGAGTGGTGCTGACTGTTGCTATGAAGAAATTGGGATACTGGAGAAATGCAAATACAGTCAGAATTAGCTGGTTCTTGAATGTGTCAGTTATAATGCAAGATCCCTGCTGTGTGTGCTTTTACCGTTCATGTGCATCAAAATGTAGGAGATTCATGTTTTAAAGTCACTATATAGATTTTGGGTGTTTCATACAGGAAACACTTAATCAACCCGCTTGACAGAGGGCGGCTCTGACAGTTCAGCTACTCAAAGGTGCTGTGACAGGGACTTTTCTTTACGTCTGGGCAGGTAGATGTTTAGATTTGAGCATACAGAACACATAAATACGTCCTAGAGCAAGCAAGTTGCATCAGTGGTTGGGTTTCAGTCTGAGTAAACAGATATTCAGGATAAACCTATTCCATAATGCTGCTGCCATTAGGTTCTGTGTTCTGCGGCTGCACTGGGGAAATATATGAAGAATATACATTTTTAGTGCCATGTGCTCACTATGCATTTCTGCAGCCCCTTTAAAACAGATGCCTCATTCTTCTCAGGTAAAAAAAGGGAACAATTTGCTCATGATTTCCTGTCCTTAATTAATTTGCTTTCTCTATAACATTTTAGGAAAAAATGTTGCGGGTTACCCTTTGTTGATAAATACAAAAGCCTCTGGATTTCTTTGAAAAAGAAAACTGATGAGCGCAGTTTAGAGCACGTAATTGCTGCCTTTCCTATTACAGGAGTCAACACAATGCTAGCAACATGGACGGGGTAGTTACCTGCTAAAGACCCAGTGCATAGTTACTGTGTCAGAGATGGTGATTTAGCATGTTGGTACTAAAACTTAATGAATCATTAATTACTTTACTTGTGTTTACCTTGCTCCTTGAGTAATTCCATTTATAAATGGTACAGCGAATCATTGCTAAATGCTGAAGCTTTGATTAAAATGACCTGTGAATTCAGCCATGAGCCGACTGTGGAGTAAAAAGCAAGGCAAAAATGTTATTTGCCTTGATACTTATTTTCTTCTTTTCATTTCATCTTTCACATCTTGCACTTGCACTTCAGAGCTGGTTTCAGTGCAAATGAGACACATTTCGCTGCACACTTCAACCCTTTTAAAAAACAAAAATTAGACAGCATTACAATTTTGCAACCCATGGCAGGGAATGAAAATGAGCATTCAGACACTTCAGTTCCTAATTACCAGGAGATAAATGGACATAAAATTATTAAGCAAAAGAATCTGAACACCATCAAAAGCAATAAATGTTCCATAGGAAATGAATTTGGTAAATTTTAAGGGCGTTATAATTAATCATCACGACTTGTTCATGAATTATAACTTGTTCTGTACTTGGCTACAATTATTTTGATTCAATGCTTTTTATCAGTGAATAAAGTTATTAAATTCCATTTAACTATCTAAAGCAATTTGCAAGATCTAAACACTCAAATATCTCTCCTGTTCATCTCTTTCAGTTCACTTCTCCCATCCAGCTTTTTATGAGTCACCGAATCTTTTCTAAATCCCAAACACATTTGGGTGACTAGCTTGCTTACAAAACAACAACTGTAAAAAGAGGGACTCATACTGGATTATTAAATTGATGACTGTAAACCTGAGTTTGTATAAAAAGCCTTTAAAAAACTTATTTATGCACGACTTTCTCAAGTCATCACCGAAGGGCTGGTATTGACCTGCAAAGGGAAGGCACTCTTCAGTCCCCATTGCCACAGAACTTGCCTTCTGAAGGCCTCAAAAAATGCTTTAGCTATTAGAGAATCCACAATGTCATAAGGAAATTACTTCTTACCTAAAAAACAGCATTACATTTCTGTCATGAGCACAGTAACTCAAAATGCTGTATTATTTTTAAAGGCTTTTGAAGTTGGAAATGCCTTTTGGCTTTCATCTGCTCTCTTCACTGACAGGAGGGAAAAAGTAGGGAAGTGGAAAGGTCTGGAAACAGCATAATTAGGTCTGTAAGAGATGTATCAAACATTGCTGTGGGGGAAAGAAAACATGGTATTTCCAACAGAAAAATGCATAACAGATACCAGAAGATCAGTTGATAGGGAAAATGTGTGATCACCTGATGTTGGGATGGGGTGAATAGAGCTATCAGCACAGAAGCGCCTTTCTGGTCCTCTGGTGGAACACGGGCATGTCAAACTCTGCCTTGGAAAATAAAGCCACATGGGATACTTTCTCTTCATGCACTCATAGCACACAGAAAATGTTTTGGTGATAAATAAAACTAAACTGTGTGCAAATGTGGCTTGTGCCACCAGTCTTTTGACTGAGAAACCTCTTCTGGAAGATGGAGGTAAGCTGGTACGGTAAGTCTTCCTTTCTTCAGGCCAGGCAAAGCCAGGGGAAGGAAATTGGTGCCACATCTGTACGACCTGATCAAAAACCCAAAACAGTTCATCAAAAGAGTATGCATTGCCTCATCCAATTTTAGATTTGCAAAGAAGAGACTGGCAGGATCTTCACCATGTGATGGCAAGTGGGAGCACAGACCGTTGGGGGAAACCAGACTCCCAGCTCGGGAGCAGAACCACCCCCATTGCTCTGAGCATGGAAATCATGCTCTTTCTCCTGACACAGCAGCAACACACCTGAACTGGGCCAGAGTGGTGTAAGGACATCATCACACCTCCTGATGACACACCCCTCAGCTCTGGGCCTCTGGGCCTGCTTTTCCTTTCACATAGCCACCTCCCTAGGACTAAGAAGCAACAGGAAATATTAACAGATCAAAGCTGCTGCAATTCACCCTCTAGTAAAAAGCCAGGGAGGCATGGCTGTTGTGGGGCAGAGGGCTGTCTTGGGAGATCACAAGATTCAGAGAGGCCGCACGGATGGCAAACATGAGGCTGGAAGGCAAACTCACCTGGCCACCCCCTTTCCCACTGACAGCATCGTAAATTCCACCAAGGGGTTCAAGTCTTGTTGCCCTGAAGCTCTGCTCCACGTTTCACACTAAGGGCTTCACTTTCCCACAGAATGTAACTAAAAGCTGAGGCAAATAAAGAAAGTCTAAAATTTGGAATATGACTATTTACACTCAAGATTTTATCTAAAAGTATACCATCAGTTTCCACCAGCCACCAAGGGCTGTACCCCAGACCTCACCAAAGTACATTCTTGAGAACATAGACTCTGAAATGGCTGTCACCTCCTCTCACCACCACCTGATACTCAAGTCCACTTCTTGTGTCTCATCTGGGAAGAAAAAGCCCCCCATTTGATACGTTGTAGAGCTCCCCATTTAAAACCTTTCCTTTTATTATGGCAACTGCTCCACTTCCTCAACTGCTTTCACTTTTTAAAAATTTTTTTATAGTGGAGATATTGAACTAAGAAATTATGTTTCAAATTACTTACTGGTATAAACTCTAGTGCTTTTGGGATACAGGTGCCACTTGCTGTACTTTGACTCTGCATTTGCTAGATTTAACACCCGCAATAACTGGGAGTTAAATGAAGTTTAAAGCAGTGGCCTCTCTTTCAGATTGCAGATATTTTTTAAGTAATACATCTCTGTGACCCAAGACAGGTATTTGGACAAATCTTTGTCTATGGCAAGGCAATAATGCAACCCTCGTCATCAATACAGGCTGGGAGATGATGTGCTAGAGAGCAGCCCTGCAGAGAAGGACTTTGGGGTGCTGGCGGAGGAGAAGCTTGACCTGAGCTGACAATGCGTGTTGCAACCCAGGCAGCCAACCGTACCCTGGGCTACCTCAAATGGAGCGTGGCCAGCAGGTCGAGGGAGGTGATTCTGCCCCTCTACTTCGCTCTCCAAGACCCCACCTCAAGTACTGTGTCCAGTTCTGCAATCCCCAATGTAAGAAGGACGTGGAGCTGCTGGAATGGGTTCAGGAGGGGCATGAAGATGATTAGAGGGCTGGAGCATCTCTCCTATGAAGACAGGCTGAGAGAGTTGGGCTTGTTCAGCCTGGAGGAGGCTCCAGGGAGATCTTATAGCTGCCTTCCAGTACCTGAAGGGGCCTACAGGAAAGCTGGAAAGGGACTTTTTAGAAGGGAATGTAGTGATAGTACAAGGGGAATGGTTTTAAAGTGGAAGGGGGTAGATTTAGATTGGATATTGGGAAGAAATTCTTCCCTGTGAGGGTGGGGAGGCTCTGGCACAGGTTGCCTGGGGAGGTGGTGAATACCTCCTTCCTGGCAGAGTTCAGTGCAGGTTGGATGGGGCCTTGAGCAGCCTGGTCTAGTGAGAGGTGTCCTTGCCCATGGCAGGGGGGTTGAAACTTGATGATCTTTAAGGTCCCTTCTAGCCCAAACCATTCTATGATAAGATTCTATGATAGTAAGTCTATTCAAACAGCACTGAAAATGCAAAACTAAGTATCTAAGCAGGCATATCTGAATTCTTAGTTTCAAGGAATTAATGACTCATATGAAATAACCACTTTCTTCATCCTTCACTGAAGAAAGACCAGGTACAGACCAGAAGCACTGTGTAACTGTCACTATAAAAACAAAAAAAAAATTAAAAACACGGTGTACATATTAAGCAATTGCCTTCTATTTATTCATTAGCTTAAACCTTGAAAAAGGCCCCACCCATTTACTGGAACATACAAGTCTAAGAAACTCCAACATCCTTTTATAATCTCCTGTGTTTTCCTAGGCAGAGACCACAGTTCTCAATGAACAAAGTGAAAAAAAGGGTGCCAGGGAGTAAGAAGATTGGAGCTGCACTGGAGAGGGCAGGGGGCCTTGTGCCCATCAACCAGTGTGCAGTGATGCTGTGTCTGGAGATGTCAGGTAGAAACAAGCACTGGTGAGAGTCTATCCCACAGCCCCAGACATTGTAAGAGTGGTCCAGGGTCCTTCCAGGGAGTCCCACCAGGAGCTGCAGGAGATGGATCCAGTGCTGGAGAGAAGGTCCATGTGGGTGACAGGAACGCCTGCAGAGCTGCTCAGGGCAGGACTGGGGCTGCTCAGGGTAATTAAGGCCAATCAGTGTCCTCATGTTCCTGACAAAGCATCATCTACATATAGTGTGCTTTAGTACAATGGACACGTATTCATACTAAAAGTGCTGGTGGTATGAAAAGCCTTATCAAAGACTGTAATGCTGTTGCTGGATTTTGGTCTCCTCATTACTGTTGTTTGAGTTTTTTGCAACTTGTGCTTCTTTTTGATAATGTGAAATAATCTGACTGAGTATGAAGCTATTGATAAAAAGGAACAGCAAGCCTGCCAACCATACAAGTAAAAAAGTGTTATATCCTTTGAACTCCAGGAAGTAGGCAGGAGTGAGCCACAGGCCTTGTCCAACAAACCACAGAAAGAGCAGCAGTACACCACGGCGCCGGGACATCTTAACACAAGGCATTACAAGGGGCAAAAGGCACAGATACCAGACAAAGTACTGAGATGTGCACACTTTGTTAAAGCTCACAAAAATGGCAGTGTGTAGGAAACAACAGAAGGCCAGGTCTCTGTAAAACGCCACAGATGCAACCAGCAGCAAAAGCAGTTGTGGCAGGAAAGCTGCAAGCCCAAGGAAAAAACTCCATTTGGTCTCTGCCGTTAAGTACAACATATAGAAATAGGGAGAGAAGTTGTGACGGATGTCCCTCCGGGTCAGGTGGTAGAGGTAGGCATGCTCCAAAAACTCCCAGCCGTAGAGGTGATAAAACGCACCGGTCAAAGCGGCCAGCACAGATCCAGCAACTGCTCCAAAGAGCAGCACGTCACGGTTCAGCATCTTTACAAAGAGCTGCCAAATGCACCCTACAAATGTAAACTTTTCTTTTTGGTGACACCCTGAAGCCACCGCCCCTTCCCCACCACACCGTCTGCTCTGCAGGTGGAGTGCGATGGGCAGCGCGTAGGTCAGCGGGTATATTTTCATGTGCACGGCCAGCCCGTAGCAGGCTGCGGCCTTCCCTACGCTCCCCACCTCCAAGAAGTACAGGGTGGTGAGCACCAGCAGCGCGACCAGGGCCTCTGCATTGCCCCGGCTGGAGACGGCCATTGGCAGAGGGTTGAGGAGCCAGGCCGCGGCACAGCACCAAGAGGCCTGTCCGGCGGTGGCCCCTCGGTGCCGCAGGGCCCAGTAGACGACGACGGCAACCGTCAGGTCCCCCGCCACGAAGAGCAGCTTCCCGAAGGCCTCGGCGAGGAGGACGTTGGGCGCTAGGAGCCAGGCCAGGAGCGGGGTGTAGCGGTAGGTGGCCCTCCGGTAGGGCGACCGCCCCTCGGTCACCAGCCGCGCTGCGTCGGTGAAGACCCGGTAGTCGACGTCGGTGTAACGCACCCGCATGGCCCTGTCCTGGTAGAGGCCGTACAGCACCAGGCCCAGCCGCGCCAGCAGCGCCGCCAGCAGCGCCGCGCCCAGCGCCGGCCGGCCGCCCGTCATGGCCCCGCGGCGCCCGCCCGCGCGGCGGGGAGAGGACGCGAGGGGACACAGGGGGACTGACGGGGGAACAGGCACTTAGCCGACCACGGTCCCGGCTTCCGCCTGTGCGCGAGGGGGCAAGGCAGCACCAGGCATGCGCGCAGCCGCGGCGGCTTGTCAGGCGGCGACGCGTGCGTACTGTAGATGCTGAAGCTATGGCCCTGCTCTGGGCGGCAGGGCGCCGCCACGGTTTCCACGGGCACGGCTGCTCGTGTCGCCGGGGCCGTTCTCCTCAGGGGCGCTCGCCCGTCGGGGCTCCGTATGCGGGCGCTTCCCCCCACGGGGGCTGAGGGATGTGGGCTAGAGTGCCTCACTCTGGCTCCTCCCCCGCCTCCCCTGCTACCACCCCCTCTTCCCCCGCCTCCCCGCTCTTCCTTGTACTGTCAGATAGCGCGGTCCCGCGGCGAGGGGTGTCCCCACCCGGGCCCTCAGCGGCCGGGAACGGCGCGCGGCGCTCGCCCGCGGGGCTCCTGCGCGCAGGGAGACGGCGTGTGCGGCAGTGGTTAAGTAAGGGAAGGAGGAAGCGTAACGTAGGTTACTTGCCTTCTGCAAACGGCTGTGTTTTGGCTGGGCGTACGCGCTCTCTCTAAAGCACTTAGGTAAGCTTGCCTCCTCGGTGAGCTGCTCCTTTGCTTAGCTCAGAGGCAGCGTCATGGCGATTCAAGCTTAGGAAGAGTTAGTTATAGCAGAGAAATTAATCCCACGGTACCTTGTGTGGGCGGTGTGTGTGTTCCGTGAGGTTTTCTAACACCCTTCCTGCCTGGGCAGTTGCTGCAGGGGGCATCTCAGGTTTGAATGGCGGCTGGCTGAAAACTGGGCATTTGCTGCCTGCCAGTATGACAGGCTTCAAGTTAGACCCGAGTAGAGTTTTGTTATTGAGGGTTTTTTGTTTTGTTTTTTTTTTTTTTTTTTAAAGAGACACTTTATTCATCACAAAGTGTGCATATGCTGGCTCACCCGTAGTTAATTGCAGCTGTGTTCTTTCTGCCGAACGGTTTCCTTTGGGAACGCTGTGAGAGCTGCAGCATCGCTGGCTGGCGTCACTTGGAGAAGGAACTGCTTTTCTCTGGGCACACATACCGGAGAGCAGGGAGCAGAATCCTTACCTTTGGCCCAGGGGTCTCGGAGGGTGGCCTAGCTGGTAGGCTGTCCTGGGGACAAAAGATGCTGCTGTTTGTGTGTACACAGCTATTCGGTTTTATCTGTGAAGGGTGTTTTACTTTGCCATAGCACAGCAGCATATAGACTGAGGAATCCAATGGGAGACACACTGTAACTAACTAACCTGGAGAATCAGTTTTTCCTTGGTCTGTATGGACCATCAGCAGGATGTCTGCAACAGGAAAGCTCGAGAGTCTTCTCCATTAACTCACCACATGACATCATTAAGTCCTAAAACTGATAGTTAGGATGTTTTCGGGATACAGCATGAGGACAGTTGTTGCTCCTTCGTAACAAATTGTTTGCTAACTACTGCTGTTCTACCTTAGAACAAAAAAGATTGGTAATGCCGTTTTTTCCCTCCTTTTATGTATCAGGTACTATAGCGGTTGGGATACTTTTACAGAGGGTTAGATCACCTTATCCTTTGTTGTGCCCAAAATATCCTCTGGAAATGCTAGGAGGCAGAAACTTAGTAAAATGACTGGGACTGAAATCACGTGATACTCCATGGACCCGCAAGTCTAAACAAAAGTACCTTTAAGTTTGTTGATTCAGGAAGGTTCTTGCTTACAAAGAACTGTTTGTGCCATCTGCCTGTTTCTCCCAGGATTGTTTGCAATTCTTCTGTTGCTTCCTTGGATGAAATGTTTTTATTATTTTGGATAGAATCATGTTGTCAGATCAGAATACATTGCAGTTTATTTTCTGAAGAGTTTAGTGATATTGGTTAAATAAATAAACTTAGGAGTTTGCAGGTCTCAAATGTTTTTTTTGTCTGTTTCTGACAGTCTGTTTTCAGACAAATCTTTTATTCCCATCTGAAGTTAATAGAAGCTGTGAAGCTGTCCGTAGTGACTGTTTATCTGGATTCTAAAGGGGAAAAGGTAGGTAATTTATTTCTAAAGGGTTGTGAAGTTAATAAAACAGAAAAGCTACCTTAGCTGTTGTTGTATATACTGTGACTGTATGACATTGCCTGAACTGGGAAAAGAATTGATTTTCCTTATCAATAATTTAACATCTTGAAAATAAGCTTGAAGCTCTTCAGAGAATTAAGGTTTGGCTCAAAAATGTGTTTGGCTTCAGATTTGATACCAGCTTGCTTAACCTGATTTGTCATTCCTGTAGACTTTAATGCAGGAAGGAGGGCAGTCTTATTAAAGTTATAAATCTGTTGTTCCTGTAAAACGCTGCTTTTATTTATACAAGCCACCAAGAGCCACTTTTAGAACATGCTGGGAGATAAAAAATAACAGAACTGCTGAGACTGAAGCTGATTGATTCCTGTGTGCATGAAGATACAACCACTATGAAGGAAAGGGTGGATAAAACGTTAACTGTGCATAAAATATTAACTAAATAGTTAATAACAATACATCTATATGGATGTGCACATGAGTATAAACATGTTTTTTTCTATTGCCTACCATGCATTTAGTTTACCTGGTCTGAAAGATGGTACTGTCAGATATTTTATAAACTGGGGTCACATCTACATATGTTTCTGTTGTGTGCTCATGAGAGGGGAAGGTAAACCTGTTAACTTCTCACACTTTCATATTCTGTAATAGAAATTGCTTCAGCAGCACTGAGATGTATATGCCAGCAACTACCTTATGCCCTGTCATTACTTAAGACTTACACAGAAGCAGTAGAAGTGCAGGTGACGACAGAAGTGGGGCCTTGTTCTGCAGAGTGCTCTGTGGCTTGATGGAAGGAAGATTTTGCCATCTACAAAGCAAGGTACAGCTGGAGGGTGACAGTTGGTCAGTGAGGGAGAGTGTAACAAGCTGGTTCCTGGCCAGTCAAGACCAGACATCACAGTTGGTCACGTACTTGCCTTTCAGGGGTTTGCTGTCTGTGCTATGGTAGGTGGAGGGTCGGTTTTGGGGAGGGATATGCTGAGGCTGCTTTCACTGAAGAGCAAAGATGAACGTATGGTTAAAAAACGTGGATACGGTGTGGCTGAAGGTTGAAGGGACTAACAGGTTGCATCTGAGAACTTGGAAGGCAAGAAGGAGGCTAGTGAAGGGATGTGAAGAAATTATCTGTGAATTGGAAGGTGATTCTGGTAGCAGTGCTTTGAAGCAACATAAGGGAGACTGGTAGCGGTGCAAGGAAAGAGAGTGCTAGGTTGAGGTGACAGCCTTACTAAGATTCAGGTGGCCTGAGGAGGCTAAATGGGTTTAAATATCTGAAAAGTTGTGGAAGAAATTGCAGAAAGATGCTTCATAGGAGGCAGTCAGTCAGAGGATCCTTTCACATGTCTTATTTTACCTCATTCCTCTGAGATCTCAGGGTGAGGCGCTTCTCATGCAAGTCTCTTCTGCAGTTACCTGATTGTTAATGGTTAGGTATACTTTCAGCTTTTGTTGTTAAGAGATAAAATTTGATCATCATGACTAAAAAAGGTTTTTAATAAATTGTCTAGTGGTATGTGTGCTGCAACACAGGTGTGTGTAAATGTAGAGGGAAAGCAGAGCATTCAAGATTTGTAGGATGGAAGACCTTGGGTGGTAGTTGGTATATAGTCTTCAGACGTTTGAAAGAGGAAGACTGCTGAGCTGTACTTTATTGGAGCTTGCTTTTCATTTTCTTGGGCTTTGAACCCAGAATGTTTCCTTACATGAGAAATACTCCTGCCTAATATTTATTTATGAACTGTCAGTAAATTTTTGAGAAGGTGATTAGTACAATCTGTTTCTTGCAGCACATGAAATTTGATAGAAAGAGTGACTAACACTTATGCTAGATATTTTGGGCTTGATAAATTGTTTTTGCAAATATGATTGATGCCTTTCAAATATTTGTAGAGTGTTGAACTGTAGATATTATTGGCAAAAGGGAAGTATGGTGAAGACTGTGTAATGAAGCGATCATTTCTGCTTTAATACTGGAATGAATAATACAGGAGGTTTTTCAAAAATAAGATGAAAAAACACGTTGGAACTCTTCACAGAAGAAAATCACTATTACAGATAGAAGGCCAGCACTATTCCCTTCAGCTTTTTCTGTTAATGTGTTTACTTAACACTGCTTGATAAATCTATACCCTTATTCACACATTATACTAAAAATGTGGCTATTCAGAGAATGTGATCTGGCTTGTAGAGGAATTTTTTTTTTTTCCTACTGCATTATGGTTTTGCACAATATGCTTTAAGTGGTGTTTGCAGAGTTCTGCTCACAGTGGTTATGCTGATTGTATGTCAGTGTGCTAGGCAAAACGCTGGCCCTTTGGGGAAAATAAGCACAGTCTGTAGGGAAAGCTGTTAAAAATGAACATTTCAGAAAGGAAGGCCGTGGCTGAGAAAACACATGTGGCAGGTTAGTCAGCCAGAAGAAGTCCGCTGAAGTATGATGCTGGCCTAGGGAGAGATTAAAAAAACCCGGCCTGTTTCAGTTTAGGGCAGAGGTGTATCTTAAGTGTGATGTGGTGAAAAGGAGCCACCTGCCTCTGAGTTGGGCAGCGCCCGGCTCTCTCACTGGCTGGCTTGAAATGCCAAACAGAAGCACCTTACCCCTTTTTTACATGACTGCTATCGCACTTGGTAATGGGGCAGGCCGCCCATTGGGCTAGGATTCCAGAAGTGGGATGTGCAATGAATAGGTTGAATTTCTTCAGCGCTTTTTGTCTGTTCCGCTAACAAAAGAATGCGTAGAGACAACTGCTGGGGGCCCAGGCAGGAGAGAAACTGGACCCAAATGGCAAATTATGGATTTAGGAGATTGATGGAAGATGCAGGGTTTCTGATGCAGGACTGCTGATTTTGAGCATTTTGCAGAGTCCAGAAACACACCCAGAAACTAAGAGTTCTAAGGCTAAATCAAATAGTGTTAGGCATAATTTGTTGCCAGTTTTTGAGAACTAGTGCAATCTCTGTTAGAAGATTGACACAACACAAGCTGACATTGGGACACAAACTTCTTCTGTGGGTAGCTAAACTATGGAAATGTGGAAATCTGGCCTCTTCCATCTTAGGTGACAGCTGGGTTCCATGGGATCTGAGAATATGAATAAGAGTTTTGACCAAAAACTTCTTTCCTGAGAAAGAAGCAGCCATAGCTTCTCTTAGTCTTTCTCATCCCCTTCCCTGGATTTCATTTTCTGGTTAAGATACTGTTTGTGCTGCTGCTTGTACTGTAGTAGGGAAATTCTATTTCATTTGAATGCCTAGATTCATAAAGTTGATGAGAATTTAATTTCTGACTGTTGCTCAGTATTGTGCTACTGCAGTAGCAGTAAGGAGACAAACCTGGGTTTTATGCACTTGCTGTACCCTAAGTCCAAGGAAACAGTTCTGATTAATGAGTCCTCTACTGTCTAGCAGAGGGCTGTGACCTGCCACAGCTCCATTTCCCACCACTTGAGTGTCTTTCCATGCCGTGCTCTCCTCTTGATATCCTAGTTAAGAGGATAAGAACTAGTGTTACCCCAACACATAGTAAATAAAAGACCTTAATGGAAGGCACAGGAATGAGAGATACAAAAGGCAAATAAAGTAGCATAATTGTCTCTAATAAGCTCTAGTTCCTGTGGGAAAAGTTGAGATGTGATTTCTTTGCTCTTGCAAATAAGTGTATAGCCATAATAATTTCTGTATGGCTTGATATGTTGTGCTTCAGTGCAACTGTAGTAACCACTAAGACTGAATATGTAAACTTGTTAAAAAACAGAGATTATTAGCAAGTTCAGGTATAATTTCTTAGAAGTTTCTGTTGGAAAAAATGTTGGTTAAACTAACCCTTTTTAGTGTCTCCGTAGCTGCTAAGAAAGCATCCTTTGGAGTGAATGTTAGGTGATAGTTACCTAAGATGTAGGCCACTTGTATTTGGAAAGATTTAAGAGTGTCTTCTTCATCCATGGAGGTACTGTGCAACATAATTTTGTAAACTGTGGAGGAAGAGGAGTGACAGGGTGGGGAAACTACCTCTCAACTTGTACTTTGATACAAATCTCTGTGGGTTTTTTGTTTGGTTTTTTTTTTTTGTCTTAGTTAAAAAAATACTTTAAAAGTTAGTGCAATTGAGTGGAGTAATTGTTTGGAATTCTTTTGGGATGTTTGCTAGAGGATTAGAGCTCTCAACCACTCCTGCAAGTTTTGGGAAAAAGGTAACTGACTCTAATAGAGATGCTGTTAGAGCTCCTGCAAGACGAAAGTCTGCAGCAGGAATCTGAGACACTGGGGAAGTCATGTTACCCTGAGCACTTCATTGTTGTGATCAGAAATTACCTCTTTGAGAAGGTGCAGTGGTCCAGCTCTGCTACACGGAACCGTTGTATGCTAGTCTGTTGTTCGTGTTTGCAAGTAACTACAGACATGGTCTCGAACTAAATCTCAGAGTTTGTCTGAGATGAACAGTAGGGTCTATCCTCATCTCCTGTTTCTTCTGCTTTTGGGCATCAGATGGATTTCCAAGGATGTGGTAGTGGGTTTTTTTTCCCCAGTAGATACAAAGATGAGTTCTAAGCTTCCACCACGGATAGGGTAGTTATATTGCACTAAGAGGTTTCTAAAATTACTTAATGAAATCAATGATGCACTTTCCTGCTTTGGTCTCCATGGTCAAAAGTAATCAATGGATCAGAGAAGTTAACAGTTTATTTTAGATTGTGTGACCAAATAAACTCTTTTGAAAAGCTGACTTTTCAACAGTAGACTTAATCCAAATTGCCTCTTTTTGGGGGAGTGATGTCAGGTGGTGTGGAAAACAGCCTGGGCTAACTCAGCTCACCTGTGCTGGCTGCTTGGGGAGGGTAACTCTGGCCTGGCTGGAACCAGGACACTTCTGTCAATAGTTGTGATGACTGTTGTAGATTTCTGTGGTTGAGTTCTGGGGGAGGAGGGGTGCTGCTGCAAGAAGTGGTTAGAAGCAGCTAGAAGCTCTCTGCAGGCCTGACAGAGCAAACGCCAGTTGGCTTAAAACCGGAGTCATTGCTGAACAAGGCCGAGCCCATCAGCGATGGTTACAGCGCCTCTGGGAATCACATTTAGGAGAAAAAACCCCACAAGCAGCTGCATTTTGCCACCAGAGAAGGGAGTGAGAAGATGTAGGAAACTGTGCAGACACCAAGGTCCCTGAAGAGAGGGAGGAGGAGGCGCCCCAAGTGCTGGAGAGAAAGATGCCCCTGCAGCCTGTGGAGAAACCTATGGTGGAGTGGGTGTCCCCCCGCAGCCCATGAAGAAGTACAAGACCCCACCTGCAGCCTGTGGAGAGGCCCCATGCTGGAGCGGGTGGAGACATACAGGAGATGCTGCAACCCACGTTGGAGCAAGCCCCTGACAGCACTTGCAGTCCATGGAGAGAGACAGAGACACAGAGATGAGTGAGAGAGGGCAGGTTTGCTGTGTGGGAAGGCTTGTGACTGTGGAGGACCAGGCTGGAGCAGTCTGGGCTTGAGAGACATTCTATGATTTATGACTGCAACCCATAGCAGTGACCCACGCTGGGGAAGCTGGTGAAGAGCTGAAGCCCTGTGGGAAAGGACTCATGTTGGAGATGTTCATGGAGGACTGTCTCCTGTGGGTGAGACCCCACACTGGTGCAGCAGGGAAGGAGTGTGAGGAATGTGGCGTTGTGTCCCCATACCCTCCCCACCCCTTCCCCACCCCTCCCCCCCCCCCCAAGAAGAAGAATATCTAATGAGGAATTGACTGAAGGGAGCAAAATCATGACTAAAGTGAAGTCTGCGAAGAGGGGAGGTGGGGGGAGGTGCTTTAAGATCTGGTCACATTTTTCATGGTTTCACTGTGTGTGTAGTGTAATAAATTAGAGTTTTCTTTCCTTTATTCTGTGTGGAGTCTGTTTTGCCCATGATGCTAATTGTGGAATGATCTCTCCTTGTCCTTATCTTGACTCCTAAGCCTCCCAATATATATTTTCTCACCTGTCCAGCTGAAAAGGGGAGTGATAGAGCGACTTCGGTGGGCGTCTGGCCTCCAGCCAGGGTCAAACCATCACAATGACATTGTCACACTTATTTTCAGGAATAAACATTGAAAACTCTGAAAAATCTCTTAACCTTCTCCTTTCTTTCGTCTTGATGGTGTTTTGATCTGTTCACAGCGAAAACAAAGAGAAGATAGGGCATGGCTCAGCATGGGGGCAGTGGGAGAACCTGTTTCCCTTTGATTATAGCTTGCTTTGGAGAATTCTTAACATAGTGGGGTGAGGGGTTCTTGTCCTACCACCTACTTTTTTGTGCTGACATAATGCCTCTGGGGGCTGTTCATGGAAACAAAAGGCTGAAGTGTTACCTTTTGAGAAATTCAGGCCTCTAAGAACTGTACTGGGCAATAAACATAACTAAAAGTAGATGAGTTTTGGAGTGTTGTGGGGCTTCATGTTACCCTGTGGTAATGTGGTGCAGCCTATTTTCTCAGCTGTGGCTGTGCAGCTGGTGAGAAGCAATTGCATAAAAGGCAGTGCCCAGCTGCTAGTGCTAACTGGGCTGGAAGCACCCCAGAGCTTTTATGCGAGGAGCTGCACAATCGCAGTGTGTGTAGAACTTAACATTTCTCTTGTGGGAGTGGTGAAAGAGGAGGGAGTCACTCTCTCTCTTCAGTTCCCTATTCCTGAACGAGGATGTCTAGAAGTGCTGCTGGAGCAACCTAATTTCCCTTGGAAAGAAGAAAAAGCCTGGAGAGGAGCAGCTGTTAAGGAGCTCTAATCTACAGGGAGACTGGTAATCCTGTGGACTTCTCAAAGCTGGTTTTGCATTTTGCTTCCAAGTGTGTCTAAACTCTGTCTACCTCAATAGAAAAGGTATGGGTTGAAAAAATAAATCATATGTTAGTTTTGCTCATAAAATGAATGCTCAGGATAATGGTTAGTGCTGCTAGTCAGCTGCTCGGTCTGTGTGAAAAAAAGCTGGGTGAAGATTAACCTGGGTTTTCATGTCCTCCAAAAGTTTTGCAAAAATATCTTGTTCTCCTGCGTAAAACTTTGAATACTCTCTCTGAAAAGGGAATGAAATATTCTTTTAGCTCCCTGTGGTGCTTTTGGCCTTAGGATGTGGAAGCCCTTTATTAGTTACTTCACAAACGCTTTAAAAGTGGTTAAATCTCTTCTGAAATTAGAAGGTGTGTTACTGTTGTTAAACTCTTTCCCTCTCTATTTTCTAGGGACAGCATGGTCTTAAAAATATTTTCTTGAGACAGAATCCTCAATTTTCCTAAAATGTTTTAAGTGAATTTGTAGGAAAATGAGCATCTATATTTTAAATGCTGTTGCCTACCTTTTTTTTTTTTTTAAATCAAAAAGCTTGTCAGGGAGATCTCCTTAAAAAGTGTCCCCAAGTAGTAATTCTACCTTATTATTCCTCTTATTATATCCTGTTCTTTGTGCATAGTGGCTAAGACACTATCGTACTTGGCACTGCAGAACTAAGCTGAAGAGACTCTCTTAGAGACTTAGCTGTAGAGGATCCTGTGCATGTTTAAATAGCTGTCTGTGGAAATGCACTATGTTGTTGTTGTTGCTGCTGAGTATTTTCTGTCTCCTAAATATTTATTTAGCTGCTCTTCATTCAAACTCAGACAGTTACTTGGCTGGAGTAGTTACTTATGCACGTTTTCCACTTGAGGTCTGCCTGTTGCTGTGTTAATGATCTCAGGTGGCAGTGCTTCTGCAGACTGTCATTACCTGGCTGCAAACTTCATGCTGGCTTTGGTGCATACTGGCTGTGGTCTTCAGCAGTTGCAGGTCTGTCCCTACTTCGCTCACCTCCTCATTATATATGATGATACTATCTGTTTCACAGAATCACAAGGTTGGAAACGACCTTTAAGATCATCAAGTCCAACTGTTCCCATCCTCTGCTAAACCACATCCCTAAGTACCTCATCTACCCTTTTTTAAACACATCCAAGGATGGTGACTCAACCCCCTCCCTGGGCAGCGTGTTCCAGGTCCCGACAACTCCTTCAGTAATTTTTTTTCCTAACATCTAATCTGACCCTGCCCTGGCACAGCTTTGTGCCATTTCCCCTTGTCCTATCACCTGGCTGAAGAGACCATTGCCCACCTCTCTGCAACCTCCTTTCAGGTAGTTGTAGGTGGTGATGAGGTCTCCCCTCAGCCTCCTCTTCTCCAGGGTAAACATCCCCAGCTCCCTCCAGCCCCTTCACCAGCCTGGTTGACCTTCTCTGGATGCACTGAAGGACCTCAATGTCCTCCTTACGGTGAGGAGCCCAGAACTGGACATAGTACTCAAGGTGCAGCCTCACCAATGCCAAGTATAGGGGCACAATCACCACACTAGACCTACTGGCCACACTATGTCTGATACAAGCCAGGATGCCTTTGGCTTTCCTGGCCACCTGGGCACACTGCTGACTCATACTCTGTCAGCAACCTTCTCCCAACCTTCTGTACACTTGTCTCAGTTGGATCTTGAGAACTCCTTCACTGTTGTTTCAAAGTGACAGCTGTGCCATCAATCTATTTGTCAGTTTTCCTCTGGTCCGCTCTCCTTCCCTCACGTGCTCAGGGATGCTGCCTGGCCTCATGCTCTGCAGGTCTGCTGCACCTGGATCAAAAGCTGCAGGTGGGCTCCACTGGCATGAGCGCCCAGGGTTTCAGTGATAGGAAAGCAAACCCCTGGTACAGAGGTTCAGGCAGGCTGTGTTTGTAGGCTAGGGACAATTCACGTGTGCTGTTCTGAATCTGCGGTGTAGCTGGCAACAGGCTTGTCACTTTGTTTGGCTTTCTTCATTCTGGCTACTGTTGAACTTCAATATTTACCCTTGCTGACAGCCACATTGCTGAGTTTAGCAGGTCGTTGCCAGAATTTGAGTCTGCTGACGCAAACTTTGCACGTGTGTTAAGCAGAGATTCAGCCAACGGTTATCCTGTATCAGAATAGATCCTGCTTTGTTTATGTATAGTAGAAGATGAGGAAAGGCTGCCTTTCAAGAGAAAGAGGACAGCTATATCTCATATTTATTTGATGGATCTTTCAAAGAGGTGATTGTGCCAAAAAATATAGCACAAAAGTACCCCTCTGGGTAAGGTGTATGCTAGGTTGAATTATTACTGCAATGAAAACTAACAGTGTTTTTCCTTATTTAGACTGCTTTGTATTTGTATAACCTGCAAGGTAATTACTTCTGTAAAAATAACAAGTCAGTCAGCACTTGATAGGTACTGAGGAGCCATGCTATTTAAGGATGATAAAAATCTTCAGATGTTTGAACAACCCAGACTGGAACTGTGCAAAATTAGCATTGTGTTGAGCTATGTGTCATGCTTCTGCAAAATGCATAAATTACTGGCAATGAATCTTACTATTTAAGTGCTTTCTGGTGTAACTGTGTATTTCCTGAGAAGTAGAAAGGAAAAAACTTTCTATTTCCAGTATAAATCGTGTTTTAGCAATTTTTAGCTAACAGAAACCAGACGCCTTTGAAATGTGCTGCATCAGTGAATCTGTGGGCTTCTTCAGGAGCACTGTTCTGTCAGGTTTTAGTTCCTGTTAAAATCATTAGTATCTTTAAAAGATGCAACAGTTCTTTAAATCAAATGGCTAGAGAAATCAAGAACAGTTTTTTGACTGTATTGGTTGAGTTGCTGCCTGCTTTCCAGTTGATAAATTGTAAGATAATTTCCCTTTCTGAGAGTCAGACTATCCATAGAATTGCATAGGAAAAAACTGATCAGAATTTGCCCAGGACATATTGTTGCAGTCCTCCTTTAGCACCATCAGTGCTAGAAAAACTAATTTATTTGGTATCCCTTTTGATGTTCTTCTGAATTTGAGTGCTCAATGAATTATGAGTATCTTGAGTGGAAAGAGATACTATGTAAAGGTTGGAGTTCCACATATCCTTAGATGACCTATGAAGTCATAGCTCCATGTGCATTTTCTGACAGAAATCAGTCTATCTACCTGATCCCTTGGAGAATTCCTAAGAACTTAAAAAAATGTATGATGGGAAATTAATCTTTAAGCCTAAATCTAAAATATTTCATCTGTTTCTTTTTATACCTCACAGACTTGCCATGTGGCTTTTGATGTAACACAGTAATCACAGGGGCATCGTCCATTTCTTTGTGAATGGCTTTAAAGCCAAAGAAAACTAAGTCTAAATTCTAATAGATAATTATAATTTAGGTTAGTGGTTTTAATTTATAAGCAAATACTAACACATACATTCTGTGTATGGTTTCTCCAACCCTAAAAAGTTAGGAACAAACGCTGATGAAACAAATGCTATAAAGAAATTTTATTGCCAGACTAATCAAAATTTGCAGTTTTATTTGTGAACCTTTAGTTTCTGGCCACGACTCTCCAGTTTTGGAGATCTATATCTAAAAACAAAGGAACACTTCTCTCACCCTCTTTGGAGGGGATGGAAAGAAAAGCAAGTTTTCTTGGATATTCTTCAAAACAGAACAAGTCTACTAATGTAATCCTGGCATCATTCTCTGTGGTTTGAACAGTACTCTGTCACTGAGGTTTTGATTTCTTTGGAGATATTTGAAAAATAATGGCTACCACCAGACTGGGAGCAGGCATAGTGGGTAAGTAGGAACCTTCAGTGTTTTGGGCACTGTTCTACTCTGCTCAGAAAACTCATTGTAGTGATGAAGTAATGATCCAGGTTCATTGCCTCCCTCCTGTAGACCTGAGACATGTGTCCTTGCTGTAGCTATCACTGTTGTGATAAGAGAGGTGGGTAGGAAATTGCTGCTGAGAAGAGCTACCTGCAGACGGTGAAGTCAAGGATTTTGCAGGTGTATGTTTCGTGCTAGTGACAGTGGTACCAAGAGGATCAGACACCATATGGATTTGCCAGGTTATCTAAGAAAAGCCATCACATCATGTTGTGTATGGATTTGCAACGTGCTTGCAGTAGCATCTGTAGTAACCTCAGAAATAGATTGGTGTATGTGTGTGTGTTCCCACTTGGGCCTCAGAATGCTGCTTTGGGATTACCAGAAAGTAAAGGGGAGGGTGACAGAATAAGCCATTTCCTGTAAAAGGGGGCATCAGGTTCAGAAATTGAATGTTTTCTGTTTCTTGAAATATGAAGGTTTTTGAACATAAATTAAGCCAGGTATGTTAATGTAGAGTGTGCTGTGCATGTGACAGATTTTCTCACTATAGTGTTTTTTGTCCACTTCTGGTTTTTTTTTTTTTTGCGTATGAGAAGTGAGGGGGCTAAGTGACAGGTTGGGGATGGTAGGTGCTAAGCCTGGCCTTGATGACGGTGTAATTCTTGTAGAGGAGGGGCTGTATGTTCAGAGCAAAACCTAAAGCAGAAGTGAAATGGCGTCAGTACATTTGTGTGAAGTGTTTACTTTGAGATAATATTTACTTATACAGTGGACCATGCACCTCTGTTACACAGCAAAAGCCCACTGAATAAGCCTGCTCTGAAGGGGTCTTTATTTTGTAAAGGTAAATATTTTGTTGTATGTGGAGGAAGGAGAAAAAGGAGTATCTAGGAGACAAATGTGAGGAACATCGCAAGGAAAAATTTTATCAGTGTTCCCAAAGGTTTCTGAATGCATTGATTTATTTTTTTAAACTATTCCATGTATGTCATAATGTATCTTTGATCACATATCAGCATATGTGGTGATGTTGCTGCTGTAATTCTCTGAAAGTCCAGTGAACAACAGGAATTACTCAGTTTTTCTATAGTGCTTTTTGCTGAAATGCAGAGGCATATAAAATTGAAGGAAATCCAGTTAAACTTGGCAGGCAGTTCAGTTGCTAGTTTAAAGTGGCTCAAACAATTGGAGAGAAGATTCAAAGAACAGTAATCAGTAAAGTCTTACCTTTTTTTTTTTACTTTTTTTTTTTTTTATCCTTTCTACAGTTGGCATAAAAGAGACTTTGGAGGCAGCATTAACAATTCCATGTGAGAGTCAGTTTGATTTGAATGTCATTGAAGATTGTCTCCAGCTTCTCTTCCCCAAAAGACCTAGGCCAATCTATTTGAAGGTGATACTGATTTAAAGGTTAATAGCAATAGAGAGAGAAATAGAGCAGGGGGTGTGATGGAGGAAGGGCTAACTTGAATGTCTTTGATTACTGGCTTTTGGATTTTAGTTTGTAACAAAGAATTTTATGAAGTATTGAAGTTCATAAACTGCTTAACTCTCTTCCCATGTAGATTTAAGGCTTCATTCTTTCAACCTCTGCGGAATACCTTTAAAAGTTTGAATTTGTATAGGTGAAGTGATGCTAAAACCAGTCTTTGGTTCATCAGCACAAAATATGATTTAGCATAATATGTTTTTCTTCTTGGAACAACATAATGCAGGATATCAAGTTTTGGGGTGTGTAGCCAGTCTGTAGTAAAATGTAAGTCCATAGTGCAGAACTGTACCAGCTGACCTTACGGAGATTTGAGAAGTGAGTGGCTTTTGGCATGCTGTTGCTCTAAGAAGGGCTGAGAAATACTTAGGCAGTACAGAACTGGATGAAAGTGGTCTGGGTTTACTTTACAGAATGTTTGCTTTCTAGAAGTTAAATCTCTAGCCTAGGCTAGGTCTCTAGCTTCCCTATGTAACTAATGAAAAGTAGTAGGTGTGTCCATAGAGCTGGAGTAGTGTGTCCACCAAAATGTGGCTGATGGAAAAAAGGTAGATAACAGAAATACCCTGTTTCTTTGTGTCTTTCATATATTCTTGCAGGGACTCGTTAGATGTGAAAAATTCATTAGGTGTGAAAATTTGCTTCCTTGGGTCTTGCAGGGCATGGCACTGTTAATTGTGTCCTATGAACTTTAGGATGATAGTGCCTATCACCTATCTTTCCTACTTAATTTAAACCATTTTTATAGATAATGTTATATCAGTACTGTGTAGAAATACCTGCAAACAAATAACCAGCTGAAAGTAAGTAAGGATTTCCTGAGGATCTTCTTTTCCATGATGTTTTCAAGTATCTATAGCATTCTAGTTATTAATGTGGTTCCTCTGTTACTAGTCAGCTTTCAGACTTTTTTCACATTGTACTTATTAATGTGGAATTCTTAAATAGGACCTATTGTGAATATTTTTTCCTAACAAAGCTCACTGAACTCAGGAACACTACTTCCTGAATTAGATCTTAGCTTGTGACCTGTGTCTTAGCTGAAATAAATTAATAAAGAAAAAAACCAAGCCTGATTTTTGTAGAAGGTCCCAGGTAGAATGAGAGGATTTTCTTCTGGAGCAGTAGGAGGAAGGCTGTGGGAATTGTCTTGGCTTTACCACAGAACCAGCAGACCAGACCGACAGTGTTCAGCACTTCAGTGTATGAGCTAATGATATAAGCTAAACTTACTCAATTGCAGTAAGTAAAAATGAAGGGCCCAAAAGTGTGAAAAAACTCTTTTGTTAGGTTCTGCTACAAAGTTTTGTTGACTGAAGGCCCTGTATTTAGGGGTTGTACTTAAAAGGGGAAAAAAGTTTTTGTGCTGTTCTAGTTCAGACTGGCAACTTAGACAGAAACCCCCATACTGCAGTAGTTCCCCCCATCCCCTCTTTAAAAAAGAAAACCCACCAAACACATAGCCAGTTCTGAATATATGTAGAAGATGAATAGATATGAGGAATCCCTAACCAGCAAATCATTTGGCACTAGATGCCAGCCAAAATTTTTGAATAGTGAAGTTTATCCAGTTTGTTTTGATTGTCCATGTAAGTAACTGAGACTTGTCAGTCTTTATATACCACAGCACTGAAGTAAAAATTAATAAAGCAACTTCGCCTCTTTAGAGGGGAAGACAGCTTTTAGACCTTGCCTTTTGTTTCCATGAATAAACTATTTTGTCTTCAGATAAATAGTTCTATTTATTTTAGTAAACTATTTTTTTCCCCTCTCCCAGCCTCTTTAGCTTGTGAGCTGCGAGCTCTCCGGGAAACCTGAGGTACTACTCCCTTCCACCAAAGTATGTAAGGGCTTGTAGGAGTCTGCAACAGGTTGAAGACTTAGCATCTTAACCCAGACAATCCAAGAATTTAGAAAGCCATCCTTCTGTCTTCCTTTTTCTTAGAATTGTCATATTTTATCCATATGCCTAAATTGATTGTACAGCTGAGAAAGGTACCTCTGTGGACAAGTGACTCCGGGATTACTCAGCAGTGTAAAACAGTATCTGTCCTCCTTCAGATCCATGCACAATCTGTGTCTCTGCCTACACACAAGTTCTCATTTTCCTTCTAGCTTCTTTCCCTGTTCCAGTATCTATTGCCTTGGATTTTCAGTTCATGTCCTTTTGTAAGGACCAGAGAGTCTAGTATCATTTGACCCTTAAAACTCCTTTGTGTTTTCCTCTGTTTCCCAGAGGAAAAGTCCTTCTTTGCTCTTCATCCAGATCCCTTAATCAATTAGGGCACAATCATATGAAATCCACAATTCCCTTCTCCCAAAAAGATAGTGCTTCAAAATGTAGGATCTCCGGCCTCCAGCTGAGCTCGTAATAGTCTGAACAGCAAATGCAAGGAAACGCCTCTTCATGGCAGCCTTCATCATCTTGGTGAAGACTTTAGAAAAATTCAGCCTAGGAGCAACACCTTTTGTAGGAATAAGTTAGCCCAACAGTTTTTGGTAAAGTTCTAAGTTGACTTTGACACTTTAAAGAGAAATGCAAGACAGCTTTAATAGATGTTACCAGCCTTTTGTATGCTTGTTTATTCATTCCCTTAGCATCGCATGTTTTATCTTGGGAAGAATTCTGGTACAATTCCATCATGCTGTAGAAGTCAGAAGGTTTGCTAGCACATTAGAATTTAATGGAAACAGAACTGGGCCTGGGCTCATTGAAAGGAGAAATTTTTGCAGCAAGAACAACTAAAAACTATTTTTATGAGACATTGAGCATGCACACTTCTTACAGACAAGGAATTTTCACCCTGACAGCACTTAACATAGAGCCAGCAGGAGGGTTACCTGCTTAAATTTGGAAATGAGAAAGAGTATTTGTACTGAGCTGAAAAGGTTATTTTAAGTGTGTGGCTCTTGCCTTTGTGATTTTTTTTCAGTACTAGATGTGTTATTTTCACAAACTATTCTAGTTCAGCTTCTTTCTCCCCCCATATTTTTTTAAAGGAGTGGGAAGGAGTGGCACATCTTTAATACATCTTTAATATGATAGTCTGAAAATAATTCTAAGTAGAATATTCACAGTAACTGTAATGAATAAAGAAGTTATCTTAAACCTTGTTACTTTTGTACTGCCACATCACAAGGCATGATATCACTCTCAGTAAGAGCTCAGAAATAGTAGAGAGTGAAGTCTTTTTTCAAAAGACCGTGATTACAGGACCACAGACAACACATGTGAAATGGTGTATTTCTCCTTGGCCGCTAACTGGAATAGGAATGGGGGATGAGCATAGGCCTTAAGACTGACTGTGTTAGGTAGGAAGCAGGGCTTGGGGTCATGTTCCAGCACTGTACAGTCATTCCATTTTTCTTGGGAATAGCACACCTAGTGTTTTTTGAAAGTTAATGTCTTCAGATAGAAATGCCTTTCTGCATGCTGAAGCTGTTTTCTCTTTCTCTTGCTGCTCCCCACCTCCCTTTTTGGCAATAAATACCTATTTCATGTCTTTTTGATCTGTTTTTGACCTAATTGTACTTAACTTACTGTGGGTCAGAAAGGTTTCTTTACTACTGTCTCTTTCCTGTAAGTTCTTGGTCCTAATTTTGTCACTAATTCTTCATCTGCTTAGTTCATACATTCAAGTTTCTTAGACATTTTTTTTTCCTATGCCTGAGGATCTGTCTTAGTGCTGTTCACCAAGTAGCACACTGTCTTTGCTCCCATTCATGACCCAGAGTTATTGCACTCTTCTCTCCCATAGTTATCTCCTATATTTGTGTTAAACATCTCTGTTGTGTTATGTGTCAGAAAAAGGCTCTCTGGGTTCTTAGAGTGCCCCCGGAATGAGGCTTCAAAGAATCCTTGTCAGGTGGGATTCTTCAGGTTCAGGAGACCAAAGCCTAATTGGCTTTGTACCTTAGGGTGCTGTGGTTTCTGAGGTCTTTGCCATGAAGATGGGATGTTGAAAGCTCTGGAATTACTAGGCCTTTCCTCACTTCTTAGGCATCCTGCTGTACAAGTCAGGAACATGGGGCTGTCCTGACAAAGGCCTCCGGATTTTCCTATGCTTTGGGAAGGTGCTTGGAGCCTTGCGCCAGTGCTCCCAGTGACCTGAGCTCTTGCCTAGCTGTGTGGCCTGGAGTCAGCTGGTCTGGCAGAGGGCCCTAGCTTGGACAGTGTTCCTGGTTAATTTGAATTAGTAGCTAAAAACATAAAACAGGTCAATGTGCTATAAACAGTTGTTGCTTTTTTTAAAACAAAACCCCCTGAGTTCATTGACAAGCACTTTGATTTTTCATTATTCAAAGGCAGAATATTTTTATGTATGGAACTGTAAATAAAACTGAGAAGAATGAGTGTAACTTTAAAGGTAATTTTTCTTTTCTTTCAGACATAATCATATCTTTGGCAAAGGAGGAGGCTACTTATCTAGCTTTCTTTTTTTCTTTGCCTATAAAAGTCACTAAAAATGTAGTGCTTAGACATGTTATGCACTGCTTATGGTATGTGATCCAGGACAAGTTTGGGAAGAGGATGAAAAAAATATGATAGATTGTCATGGAAATAAATATTTTATCCTTTAGCTTCTCTCTCAGCCCTCCTCCCTCCATGAGCTATAGTAAAGATAAATGACCGCATCTACTGAAAAGATGCGATTTTATTGCATGCCTTCTTTGTAATATTTATCTTTAAGTTAAGTTAGTATGCCTGCATGTAAAGTATTAAAAAATAATCCCCAAAAAGTGCAGGATTGAGAGGAGAACTAGACAGAGGAAGGAAAGGATTGTTGTTTCAGTGCTGGAACACTCTAGCTGAAGGGTGAAATTCGTGCCTCAGTGCTCAGGTTGGACTTTGAATTCACTACACAAGAAATGAGTTTTCCAGGTCAGTTAGCGTCTCGCTTTCTGAAGCCAGTGTGTTCCTAATGAGGGAAAACAACACAGGAAAGGAAGAAGGTGGTTTCTCGGCAACCCAGAACTGACTCATGCTGCCAGCATCATAACTAAGAGTTAGAGCCCTCCAAGGCTTTGTAATGGAGGTTTTTCACTGATAATCATGACTATTTTCAACTTTTCCCCCACCTCTTTGAGAAATAAATCAGGAAGATGCTATAGTTCATCTGCTTGTCCTGCATGTAACTTAGTTGTAGTACAGCAGGGCAAATAGAAAGGAATTCTTTCACTTTTTGCCTCCCTGAAAGGTTTTGCCATAGTCTCTGGCAATTCCAGAAAGTGAAATCCTTTGCTTAGAACTAGACACAGCCAGATACAACCTTGGACCCAAACCCTTGTATTACATATGTATTACCTTGTATTACTGGTATAGATGATAAGAACCATGTAAGATTGGTGCCTAAAGGTGAGTGCAGTACATTGTGTTTGCTTAGCAGTTGAATAGTAAAGGTGCTTGATTATTTTTTTCTGAGTCATCTCATTTAATTTACCTAGGTGAAATAGTAAAGCAGTACAGTTAAAACTGGTAATAATTACAAATCACAACCTGTTGGGTGAATAGAGTAACATTAACCTCCACAAGAGTAATATAAATATATTTCTTTTAATTAAATGCAATTAAAAAAAGTTAGATTGGAAGAAAACCCACAGCTCAAAACAAAAACATGCATTGTCCCACTTGTGATGCCCTAGAAAGCTCACTCTTCCATTCTCTTTTTTCCTGCTTCATATATTTATTTGTAAGATACTGTTCCAGAAAAATCTGAAAAAAAACCTGCACCAAAATTAAGTGAGGCCAGTTGTATTTCACCGTGTGCTCAGGTTCCCCTGTTGGTAGGGGTGCTGTATTGGGCCCAGACGTAAGTGTTGCATTTCTTTATGCAATTATTTACTTTTAAAGGGAAGAGGTACCACCTTTTGAATGGCAGGTTGGAACTTTTGAAGATCATACATGATATTTTGCCTCTTAATTATGGTGCTTTTTTTTCTGGGGATGGTTTCTGTAAGGCTGATTTAGAGATGTTTAGAGCTACTTGGCTGTGGCTGTGAAAATAAATTAATAATGTCTCTTCAGCAAGAGAGCTGGGCAGGGAAGGAATATTGCAGAAAAGATGGTATGTTGAAAAAGCAAAACTTCTCACTTCCTCCTGCTGATGGATGAAGCTATGAATATTTGATATCAGTAAATACTTTGACAGGTTTCTTACTTTTAGGATGTAGGATGGTTGTGGTTTGATGAGGAAGGAAGGACCTGTGAGGTGGACTCCTGTGTTACAGTTGGCAGCAAAAGCTTAGTAAACTATCTTATTTATTTGGAGTTGTAGGGTTTTTAGAGGATTGTTGTTCCAGAAAGACTATGGCAACATTAAGCTTGCTGGCTTTGACATATGTACTCATTGCTTCAAAGTAGTGTCCTCTCTGCATCTGCAGACTGCACTACTGAGTGGTAATTCTTCACGCTCCTGCAGACTGCAGGAAAGAAGAATTGGCATTAGGTACGAGAAGGAGGAAGTGTAGGGTCTGTCCTGGTCATTTCCCTCTGAATTGCTGGCATGGAGAGATTATCTGGGTAGTGTTCTCCAAGTTCTGGGTGGTAAAATGGAAAGAGGCCAGTGTGAATAGGACTGTTGTGGATATAGCACTGGTATCCTTTGATGATAGCATTATTACCTGGTAACATTTAGAATTTAAATATTTTCATGTTACTGTTAAATTGCTGCTGAAAAGTTCAAACTCATGACTTCATTGTCTTCTAATTAATGAATGCTGGCCTTCCATTGTCACGGGTGCCTGCAGATAGGTTGCTGGGTTGTTGCGTGTACCCTCAGGGATGGGGTTGGGAAGGATAAGTAATTGGAAGCTTCACTGTGACTGGCAAAGTAATGTAGGCATTTATGACATTAGCAACAACCAGAACATGCTTCACCAAACTAAAGTGACGTTTAGTTGGTGAAAAAAGTGGTTAGGCAGTGATGTGTACCTACAATTCCACATTTGCAGTTCGCTTCCTGGATGCGAGTCTCATGCTTGATCAATCTTGCTGTGAAAGTGATTAGTACTTTGATACTATCAGTATAGATTGCAGGGCTGGTTCCAGTTTTCAAGGTCCTTCCTCTTAAGGTGTTTGCAAAGTTGGTGATATTTTAGGTGAGTGAAAAGCACTTCCACTGACACGAACAGAAATGGTAACGGGGTCATAGGAACCATCTCCACTCAACTCAGAAATTAAATATGAGTTCAACTGGGAAGAGGTGGCTGAATCTGTGGCCTCACCATTGGTGACTTCTGAACATCTGCTGCATGCTAATGGACGTGTCTTAATTACTGCTTTTTGCTAGGTGAGCTTTTGGTATAAAGTGAACTAACTGAGCAAAAGCCAGATCTCACTTCTGCTTATTTTCCCACTTTCAAATTATTTGAAACAGTCTAAGCCAATATGAAGCCACTTCCTCTGATGAATGTGTGCTAGATATAACTGCATTATAATGACATAAAATTATCTGTTGCGTACATTACATAGCCGCAGTCACAAATGTAGAACAAGTAGAATCATGAGGCCAAACACATAAATTAGATAACCTTTGCATTAACATCCTGTAGCTCTATCAGATGAACAAATGCTGTGTAAGAGAGAATGTGAAAGAAACTATGAATGTTGCTGTGAATTCATGTCTGTAAATTTCAGTGCCCTCTGCCCCAGAAAAGCCATTTCCTTAGGCTTTTGTAGTCCCCGGTGTGGCTTTTTGTGCCTTTAGAGAAATCCCTGAAAACTATTGGGGCTTAGATTAATAAATTAGGTTTTGGTATTTTGCAAACAGCCTTGTTCCTTTGTAGCTAATCTTATTCCTAGACACAAAGCCATACTCTCCCAGTTTGAAACTTGCTCAGAACTCGTTCCCTCATTATTTGTAGTCAGGAAGTAGATGGTACCAATTAATCTTAAAGACTGGTTGTTCTTGTCCAGTAGGAGCCGACTCTTTTTACTCCGTTTCTCTGTACCTCTTTGCTTTTTTGTCCTGTCACCAAGTATTTTGGTTCCCTGTGACTCCCTGAACCTTACCTTCATTCTCTGTTCTTTGTTGATATGAAGTCAATGGCATTCTTCTTTCTTATAGTGCTCAGATTTTATTTTTTTTCTTGTATATCCTTGGCTTTAGTTTTCCTTCCATTAATTTTCTCCTGATAGTCTAACCAATTTGCAGAGAAAATGGGATCAGTCCTTGCTTTCTGAATTATTCCTGCTCGTGCTCTCTCATCCTAGTCCATTCTCTTCCTTTACCACTGGCAGCTGCACAAGTTTCATTTGGCATACAGTCATTGAGATTGTGGAGTCTGATTTCAGTCTGCTTCCTTATTAAATAAGTAGGACTGCACTCCCCCACTGTGGAACATTTTTCAGTCTGGATGTATTCATGCTACCTTCCTTCCCTGACTGTCATGACTTCTTTATTCACCTTGTCTCCATCTCTGTCTTCTGTTATCCAGAGGCCCGTGACTTTCTCTCCTCCCATGCAGAACAAGTCTTTGTTCTGCAGATCTCATCCTAGATGCTCGATTTCCTTACATAACATTTTAGTTCCCTATCTAGGCACAGCAAAGCTCTGCTTGTTTTAGCCCCAGTTTATTTTACTGCTTCTTTCTGTCCCCATTCTTTTGCAAAATAGAAGGTTTAAGTCATTTCTGTGTTAGGGGGAAACCAATTTTTTTCTTGCAAAGCATGTTATCTGTCAGATACATTATCAGGCTTTGCTGTCTGCTGCTAGTACTGAAGTAGAAGCTCATATTAAAGCCAACCATATACAATCCTTGTATTTAGCAGTTCTTTATGTTAGCTAGTGAATAATGCTGTGTACAGTAATGAGGATAAGAAATTTTAGAAAGAGAGTACACAGAATTAGATTTATTTCCTTATGTGCCTTGCATCTTTTAATTTCCATCTTATTTTACCTTACTGCCTGGGTATTTCAGACTGTGAGCTCTAGGTCAGAGTTACTCAGCTTTTCTTGCTTGCGAAGTGACTTATAGTATAGTTTAAATAATGATGTGTGGTTTTACTCACTAACTCGCAGATATTGGAAGCTGAGGCAAGCTTTACTATATTGAAGTTTTTGTTCAGAATTTTCTTGATTCTAAGTTGTTTTGGGTGACTGTTTTGAAGGTCTGGTTCTATTGTTGTTTCAACTGTTCTCCCTAACCTCTTGTTACGATTTTTAGAGAGAATAGAGCCAAGATTTTTATGTGTGGGTTTGTTTTTTTTTTTTTTTTTTGTTTTTAATATAGTTTGCTTTCTCAGACAGTTGTTTTGAACTATACATCTGCACTTTGGAGGTTTAAGGAAGCTTCCGTTAATGTTTGAGAAATTACATGGAAGTTGAATGTCTGCTAATAATTATGTAGTCTGAAGAGAAGGCCTTTCTGATAAGGGGTGAGTTCTGGGAAGGACTTGATTTTATACTGTGGTTTAGGGGGAAAAAAAAAGCGCCCACTCCCTTAGCTTATGCTTCTGTGTTGTTTTTTTTTTGTTTTTGGTTTTTTTAAATAGGAGCCTTTAGCCAACAAAGACACCTTATTTGCTTTTTGCAATTTTTAGTCCCTTGAGTTTCTGGAGAATTTAATTAAAAAAAAAAAAGCCCTCCTTTCAGTCTGAATGCTAGAGTTTTAAAAGAATGAAAATTCAAGTTATTCTCTTGCAGAAATAAATTTTATTTATTGTGTGTACTTGGATATAAATGGATGTGAATGGGTTCAGTTAGTGATGCACAATCAGTGGATTGATTCTGGCTGATTTAAACCTTTAGAAAAACAAAGTGACCTTGGGGGAAAAAAAAACCAACCCTGTTTGATTAGATTATCTGTGGATGTGAGGCAGGGAATTCGTGAATGATAGAGGGAACTTCAAAATGAACGGTGGGGGAAGGAAAGAAAAGTGATGAACGCAGCCTGTTAAACTGCTGAGCTCTCTTTTTCTCTGGTGCATTCAGGTCAGTGAATTAATTAGATTAAGTCACATCAACCCTGATTGCTGGAAGGGCTGAGCAAAGCGGGGGATTGCAGCAGTAGCTTGCACAGCCGAGTTTGGCGCCATGGGCTCCCTGTGGTGGTGCGGTGCCACTGTTCCAAGCTCTTTTCTGACTTAACAGTGACCACAGTTTTGATTATTTGTGTGGTGTGTGTAAATTCAACTTGCAGTTTAAAAAGGGGTGTGTGTGTATATATATATATATATAAAAGGGAAAAATCTTTTTTAATAAGAGGAAATACCTATGGTGACTGACAAAACCTACGAAATTCAGCATGTACTCTTATTTTGGAATTTACCTATTTGTCAGAAGTTTCTAGAAGTTCTATCTTTGTGCGAATAGGCGATCGCATACACAAAGGAACAACAACTGCTTTTCAAAATTTCTCAGTTTCTCCTCTTGGCCTCTTATGAACTTCTTAAATGCACCTGCTGCTTACCCAAAACCCATTTCAACTCACAAGAACTGTCCCATAACTGTGACCAAGCCCCATGTCTCATTCTCTGCTTCCTGCCATCTCTTCTGAGCCACTTCTTTTTTTTCTTTGTTTTCTTCTGCTGGGTTATTTTTATTTTTCATCTCAGTTCTTTGCCACAAAAATTAGTCCTTCAGCTAGTTCTTGGTGTCTCCTGTTAATTCTGTTATGATGTCTTTCAACAATTAATCTGTCCTGGTCTGTAACCATGGCATTCTCATACATGGTGCACTTTTCCCCCTCCCTTTATAGGGCTTCTGAGTCCTCCTTTCTCTAGTCCTTTCATGCCAAAGGGTTCTAAATCTGTGACTTATTCCTAATTAATCCTTAATAAGTGGCTTATTCTATTTTGATCTGAGCAAATGCAGTCCTATGAATCAGGCCCAAGAGATTTTCTTGAAGAATAAAGGGGAAGGGCCAGTTACTTGATTTGTTGGGAGTTGTTTGTTGTTTTAGCCACACACCAACATCCCAGTAATATGGGTAGCGCTGGGGTTTTTTTAACCTGAAATTGCTGTCAGGTTCAATTAAGCTAATAGCTTGGGCTAGAAGAATTGTAGCTAAATTTACAAAACCACAGTCATTGTGTTTTCTTTTCCTACTTCATATAAAATTGCTTGATAATTGTGACTCTATTGGTATGCAGCATCTGAAGATGTGGGTATTAAGCTATAAATGTCTGGCTTTTGCCTCTCAGGAGAGTGTCATAAGCACCAAGTAATAAGAGATATAGAGAGTGATACAACCTTACTCTGTTTTATCTGAAGCAGATACTAAGTGTCCCAGTCTCCAAACTCTAGGTTCATTTTGTGTCAATAAGATTTTTACACAAAATGGAAAAGCTCCCCAAGAGCTGTTCTGGGAGTTAAGAGACTGGGCTTCAGATCCTTGCTTGCATCTAGGATGATGGTATGGTGAAATCCAAATTTGACTCAAACCCCCATGGTGGTTTGTTGGGTTTTTTTCCCCCAAAGTCTCTATTTCTACATGTTTGGTTGATTTCTCTTGTTCGCAATTTAGATGCAACATCAGGAATAATTAATCTTGAGTCTTGCAGGCAGCTTTTAAGGAATCCAGTGTAATAGGGCTTGTTTCTGTAAGTACTCTCACTTTTTGAGGGCCTGAGGGTGCGTAGTTGGTTGTGGTAGCTCTTTTTGTGGAAAACAAAATTAATGTTGATCAATAGTTCTAGCGTATCAGATCGCTAATATAACCTCTCTCTCTTTCTCTTTGAGAAAGGCTGCCCTCTTTTGGATATAATTAGAACTGGCTTAATTGTCAGGACTGCAGCTCAACTAAATGAGGTTGCTCTGCTTTGTCTGTAGAAGCTGTTGAATGGCCATGGATAGCTGTGGTGGGCACCGTATTGGTACCAAATTCTAAGTAGCTGTGGGTTTTCTATGGCAGTATCAATCGACATTTTCAGTAGTGTATGAAATTAACTGAATTAAAGTTTTATATATGTGTACATTGTACTGCAATATGTACAGGAGGTGTGTGTGTGTATATATATATATATCATACTTTAAAAAAAAAAGTACAGAAATGTGGGCTTTCCTTATTTCTAATAATTTTCCATTCCTGTGAAATTATGTCTGTCCATGACTTTAGCTATTTTGTTGTTCAGAGTTTTTTCTTTTTAGATCTAGATTGCTTTTTAACATATCTCTTCCGTTTTAAAGGTCCTATTTTTCTTGGTTTTAAACTCTTGCTCTAACAAAATGAGTACCAATAGCTTTGATCCTTCACCATCGTGAACTGATGAAGGTAACTTCAGTTTCAGAAGGGTTGGCAGGTAGGTGAGAAAGCAGGGCCTAGCAGGGCTTTAAAAAAGTGCGGTTAATGAAGTAGTGAAGTTTGTCAGTTCTGCACTCAGTTCTAGTGAATACATACTGTTACCTGTGATCATCTGAATGACATTTGAAGCCCTACATTAAAAGGATTGATTGCAATTCACTCCTGAAGGAGCAGGTGTTCAGATCTCATCAGAAGGGCCGAGGACTGGCCCTGAAATCTCCGGCTACTGGTTCAGAGCCTGGCACTGAAACACTTGGTAGAGTCACAAATACATCTATGTTCAGTTAAAGTAGACAGTCAGTCTCTGTGCCTAACTAGGCTAGTGGAAAAAGGTCCAGGTTTTATACTTTAAGGCAGCGCAGTATTATCTAATCGAAGTGTTTAGAGTCTAGTTAACTAAGAATATTTGTGTTTAGTAATTTTGAATGCGATTGTTTGTAATGTGGTAATGTTTTTAAGTCTTGGTCGTGGAAGAAGATCATGCTGTGCTAAGAGTTTGCACAGCATGCCTTTACTCCAAGGAACATTCAGTCTACGCATAAGATGAGATAAATTGATGGATATAGAGAGCATGCTGACATAATGCTACTGCACTGGTCAGCAGGACAGAAAACAAAATTCCTGATTTCTTTCACAACCAGCTGGATTGTCATATGCATCCTGATATAATATTTTGACTTAAAAATACCTGTGTGTAATGTGTATCGTGTACATACGATGTCATTGGTATACTTGAATTGTATTGACAATGCAAACTAAACACAGAAAGTGTAGTCACCACCTTGCTAAATCATGTGTACTTTATTGCCTTGTTAGATAAAGCTGCCCCTTGGCAGCCTTTCCCATCATCTTTGTTTTATTAATGAGTAGTTTTGCCTTGCATTTTGAAACAGGCCATTCCTCTTCTGGCAGACCTTGCTTTCTGAGGATGCTGATGTTGGTTGTGTGAGAGATAAGGGATGATTCTCAACATGGGAAGGATGTGTAAGTAATTTATGAATTAAAGCCTTTTGTAGGCTATTGAACAAACACATCCAACTGCATTAGAATGAGATTATCCAGTTACATGTTTTTAAAGGAAACTATTTTGTATTTCCTTTTTAAAAAAAAAAAAATCTTTTCTATGACTTGAATTTTTGTAAGTAGTCCAGTCCAGGGTCTTTTTCACCACAAAACGTGACATAGACAAAATTTGTTAGGGTGTTTTTGTTTTTTCCCTTCTGGTTAACCCTTTCAGGGTTTAGAGCTTCTATTTTATGTTGATTGTGGACATGCTGGTGAAGTGGAAAAAATTTTTGGCATGCTTCAGTGTCGCAAGTCTGTAGTTAACAAGACACATCAGTAAGTTTAGTCACTCCCTTGGTTCTGAGGTAATATTAAAGACTGAAATACAGTTCCTTTTGATGTTATTGGATGAATAGCCCATTGCTCTGTCACATACTTGCTTTAGAACTTCATTTATAAAAATGAAACATAATTATTTTCAAAGAAAATACATGAAACTCATATGAACATTTTGTATTTTACTTTATTTGTAAAATTAATCAGAATGGTTAAAGCAAAGGCAATCTTAGAGGCAGCATAGACAAAATCTAACTTAGCTGTGGATACCTCTGCCTTTAAGTTTGAAGACATTCTCAGAAAATAAAAGCTTGGAAATTTTGTTGCCTAGATTAGTCAGCTTTGTTGGGGAATTTTTCAAAGACACATCTCTGCCAAAATCCATTTGCTGAATAGCTCGAAGTAAATAGGTAGATTGGAGTCATCTTGTAAACAACTTCATATGTGTAGTCCAAGAATTGCAGTATGAGAGAGTACTAAAAAATTGCAGTACATTTTCTGTATTGTTTTTGTGGTGTTTTGTTGTGGGTCTTTTTTTCACTTGGATTAGTAACAAGATGAGGAAGGGTAAGAAAACAAATGTATGACTTTATTGGAATCTTGCTAATGTTTGATATTTTTTTATGGCCTTTAATGCAATTACTGTGTTAAGTGTTGGCTGGCAGAACAAATGGAAGGAATATATGTATTTTTAAATTATTTTCTTTCCTCTCCCTCTTTCAGGGTAAAATTGTATTTGAAGCCTATTTTGTGCAGTTTCCATTTTTAGTCTCAAAAAGAAATTTAAACAGGAGTCTGATAAATTAAGATTTTGAATTTAGTTTTATGCCACAAGGGTGTAACTTCTTAACAGATCTTGGGTGGCATTTCCCTTTACTTCTCTGCCCACTATTTTCATCACTGATACTTCTCCACTTTCCTCTTGTGCTTTGGAATTCTTTCACTTGTGTTGATCTCTTCCATCTCGAAACTCCAGGTTTCTCTCTTGTTCACACCGTTTGTTTCCACATTGCCTTTTCCTTGTGACATACAAAGTTATTCTCTTCTGTAAATGTCAAGGCATACAGTGTCTCTTCTGCGTTGTGTTGCTTTACCTTTTATTACTTCTTTCTCTGAAGAACATTCCTATTTCTGTCGGAAATCATCTTTCAGTACTCTGGTGGTCATTCTAGGACATTATCAAACCTATGCCTTCCTTTTTCCCAAGAAGTTGGGACCAGGCCTGTCCTTCCTCCTTTATTTTGCTGTGGCTTCCTATTGTTGCCTTAGCTAGTTTATCACATCCTTCACTGAAGGATCTGAAGGCCTCCATAAAGTTTGAAAGAGTAAAAGTAGTTGCGGTAGTTGATAGTGCAAACTTCTGGCAGGGTAGTGTTGATTTTGAGTCTCTTGGGGGTTTGAGAAAGGTAGAAGGAGTGGAGATGACACAGTATGTGTGGAAACCTCTGTGCTTGAATTAGATGGTTTACCAGTGTGCACTCCACAAGGTGCAGTGTGCAGTAGATGACTTATTTTGCAAGGTCATTCCTATTATAACAAGAATTCCTGTTTCTAGAAAAGACACTTTTAAAGGGGAACATCCCAAAGCTTAACCATTTAAGTATCTTGTGTACTTGTGGGTATGGAGTTCTGGATAATCTTTTGGAAAATCAAAGCGTTCCTGTCCGTATGTGATGAGGAAGTATTTTTGTTTTATTGTGGTCAAACTCTAGGCCTTCCCAAATTAGGCAGTTGCCTGGGACATAGTAAAACAGCCCTGAGGGTGTCCTGAGGTGGCCTCAGGCCTCCTTCCTATCTGTCAGGAGCAGATTCCTCTTTGCTCTTCTTGGTTCTGCTGCTCAGAGAGGTCTGCAGTGCCAGCACAGCACAAGCTCTCCCAAGTTCTCACTGAAAAAAAACCCAGATGAAGCGTCCAGCACAAGGCAGAGGAACAGGCAGAATCTCCGTCGGTAACGGAGTAAGGAGAGGGAGACACGCTTTCCCCACCGGTGTGTTCCCCCACCAACTCCCCCTTTCCTCCCCTATCCCATTAGCCCACATTCTTTCCCTGCCCAGCCCTCCAGTGCTGCCTAATCTCATTTACAGGGGCTGCTGCCAGATCTGCTGTCAGCTGCAGTTTCTTGGCCGCTGTTTTCGGTGAGCGAGCCGAGAGCGCCCAGGAGGAGGAGGAGGAGGAGGAGGGCTGCTGTGTGGCGGAGCGGCAGCAACAGCAGCGGCAGCAGCAGCAGCACCTTTGACGTGCCCGTCCCCCACGTGACGGCCGCTCCATTGCGGGGAGGGAGCTGAGCTGCCGCCGCTCCGGCAGAGCAGGGGAGAGCCGCAGCCTCCGCGGCGGCGGTACCAGCAGCAGCAGCGCCTCCGCCCGCAGTGTGTGTGTGTGTGTGTGTGTGTGATGAGCGATCACCGCGTCCCTCCGCCCGCTGCCGGCTGACACCGACCGCGCGGGGCGCGCCAGGAGCAGCAGGAGGAGGCGAGGAGCCGCGGCCAACGCGCAGTGACCTTGGCCCAGGAGGTAAACGAGCCGGGCGGGGAGCAGCGCTCCGCGCCCCTTCCGCGCCCCCGCCCCGGGCCGCTCCGGACGGGGGAGGCCGAGGGAGCCTCCGTCAGCTGCCCCGGGCGGCGCCGCTGCCGCTGTCCACGGTGCTGAAACAGGCGGCTCGGTGCCGGGCTCCCTGCCGGGCTCGCCGGTTCTCCCGGCCATTTGCCGCCGAGAGGCGCGCACCCAGGGGCGGGCGCTGCGGGGGCAGGGCAGGGCGAGCCGGCGCCGGGGACGAGGTGCAGCGAAGCCCTCACTCCGAGAGGTCTGGGAGGCAGGGGAGGGCTCTGGAGGTAAGTGCTCGGAGTAGAGCTCAGCCGTCCGGGCTCTCCGCAGCCGCCGGTGTGGTCTGTAGATGGAGCACATTCTTACACCTGCGTGCAAAGCCGAAGCTACGGCATGATCTGAGCTCTTAGTGCGGCTCCCGTGTGACCGGGGGAGGGCGGGGAGGAGACGGGGCTGCCGGCGGAGCCCGTGTTTTGCAGGGAAGTACGGTGAAAGTAGGTGAAAGCAGCCGGAGAGATTTCGTGGCTTGTTTCTTCCACTCCCCCTCTCCCGTCAGCCGCTTCCCTCCGCCTGCATCTGTGTAAGAGCACACACGTGCCGCTGAATTAAGGAGAAGTTGAAAGTGTCTGGTTTGCTCTTGGTGCGTTTGCCGGTTTTGAGAGTTGCCTATGGCCCGGGCCGTGAGGAGAGGGCACTGCTGGATACGGAGTAGTGGGCCGAGTCAGTCCCAAAACAGTGGTCTGTAAGGTGCAGAGTATCCCTTGGTGAAGCCTGTGCAGGGGCGGAAGGAGGCGTCTGCATGGTATGGTGGTTAGTGGTATGTCAGGGAGCTATTCGGAGTGACAATTCATTAATGTCTAAATTAGATTAACATATTACATTCATTATTTACAGGCAAAAGAGAGTAATGACAGTAGGTGGTGAATTAGCAGCTTTGTTCCGATGTAAATATCTGTGTAGTAAGAGCATACGCTGGTCCCGATACACGTTGGTAGAAAGTCAGGTCCGTTAATCATCAGGGAAGGAGGGAGACCTGAGGCAATGTCTTACTGAAACCACTTTTACCCTTTACAGTGCAGCATTCAAAAGCGGATCAAATTTGTGGGACATGGCACAAGGAAATAATTATGGGCAAAGCAGCAACGGGGTGGCTGATGAATCCCCAAACATGCTGGTGTACAGAAAGGTAAGCCTTTGTGTTTTTCAAAAGCTGAGGAAGGGACTTGGGGAAATGGTGAAGTCTTGGACTCCTGCCTAGCAAGCGAGGCCATTATTTTTGCTGTTTCTCTTCAGTTTCACGAATAGATGCTGCTGCTGTGCTTTGCATCGAATGGAGCAGTCTGATTTCAGAACATAATCACCTGTCACTCATTTGGAATGTTTTGTGTCTGTTGACATTTGTGCTGCCTAATGCAGTGTAAATGGCATGTGCAGAGTAGATGCATATCCCAGGCACTACTAGCGACTCCTGTTTTAAGAAATGACCCAATCTGTCGTTTTAAATTGTAAGATACACACACATACTCAGAAAGAGTTGGTTCTTGATTTGAAATACTTGATATATTTCATTCACTTTCTGCATTGATGCATATGACATGTGGTGGTGATGTGCCAGGGACTGGAACGTGTTTTGAGTTCAAGTGCTCACTTGTAAAATCTGTTTGTAAAATGAATTCCTGTATTTCGAAGCTAAATAAACTGTATAGTACATTATTTTTTATTTCTGTCTTGGGACAAAGATTTTCAGAGTGTAGGGAGGTCAGAGCCATTAACTTATTTCATTTGAGGGGAAAAACTGATTAAAGATATCTTATCTGAATCACCACAACTTAAAAAAAACCCCAAACAACAAACAAGCAGCAAACCAAACACGCACACTCAGGGATTCTCTCTGGGAAGCATTTCTAATGTAGTTATTCTAATAGCATCAATATACAAATTTCCAGACATTGAACTCCAATAGTGGGGCTTATTTAGCCACTGTGCTTTAATGTAAGTGACAGTAAATGCTTGGGGATTTTGAGATGAGCTTATACAGTTAACTCTTTAAATAAACCTTTAATTGCATTTATCAAAAAAGAATAGCAAAATAAATTATAATAATAATGGAGAAAAATAACTTTGAAAGCTGAAATACATCACTATACAACTCCTTGTTTATTCCTAGAACACGGTGCTTTCTAACTAGTTTGTGGTTGTTTTTATCAGGTGAAAAAAAAATCAATATTTTGACTTTGTTAAAGTCATTGACTTTTCTGTTTGAAAGTTAACTGCAATAGAAAGCATCTGATGTATATTTAGTTTTGGTTTTGAGGTGAACTGAGGTATCATCAGTAACTGTTCTTTTCCCAGAAAGTAAACAATAGTTTGAAATTTGACTCCTGTTGTTTTTATTTTGCTATTTTCAAATAAGTTGTGGATTCCAGTTAGGTGATGGTACTTGCTATTTTGAAAATAATTAGGCTCTTTTTACATAAGTGACTGAATTTATGTACTTAACCTTAGTTATCCATCTATATAAGAAGGCACATTTAGAACAATATGAGATTACCTCGCCATTAACACCACAAGTGTTTTTCAAAATGCAATTGCATGCCTGAATGGGTATGTTAAAATATGCTGCATGTATAAAAGCAATATACCAAAGCTTATATTGTTCTTTAAAGAGTTTTTTGATCTTTCTAAACAGAATCTTTGCATATTTTTCATGTACTACCACACTGAGAAAGAAGTCTTTTCTCAGCTTATTTGATACATGGGGAAGGAACACAGAGGAACTGTTTCTCTTCTCCTGTGGTGACCTTGTCTGAGGAACTGGTCAAGCTTGTGACCCATTCTATTTAGTGTGATCTCATGCCCAAATTTAACATTGCCCCTGAGCAGCCCCCAGATTGAAATGGAACTGCTGAGGTAAGTGATGTGAATCTTGGTGATGCAAGGGAAGCTTGAAAATGGGGAGCAGGGGTAGGGCACGAAACCTCAGGTGTGGGCTTGACAAATCAAAGCATCAGATACCTTTTCAGTTCTCTATAAACGCACGGTGATGGAATGGTATCAGTCTGTGTCTTCCAGTGTAGCAGTGGTCCTTCCCTTCTTGTCACTCCAGTGCAAGTGGTGTACTGAGTATTAAACTTCGAAGAATGCTGACCACCTACAGCATTACTGGCAATATTTATTCTTGTACATGTCAACTTATTTTTGTAGCACGGTGAATCAAAAGATCATTTAAGATTGTGCACACTGGTGTTAGAGTACAGAGAGAAAGCCAAGTAGGCGTTCCTTTGGCAGTATTTAAGGAATAGGCAACAAAATAAGTGGTAACTTAAAAAAAGTCACCTGCCTTTTTCTGCAGTATGGTATTGCGGTAATAAAATGTGTTATAAATTCTGTGACTAGAACATAAGAGGAGGATATTTAGGTGGAAACCATTTCACTTCAGAATATATCATCTCTGAATATAATTCTTCAATAGCAACAACCAAATCACAGGATTCCTTGTAATACACTTGAAAACACAATACTTCTCTGTCTATCATTGTGTTGGAATTGAAAGCACTGTGCAGAGTGAACAAAGAACCAGATCTGCCAGCTTTATGAAGGACTTTTTTTTTTTTTTTTTTTTAATTCTCCCCCAACTGGAAAAGTATTAATAGTTGTTAGAAAACAATGTTGATGTGCTATTGGCTGGCTTGAAATAGCGCTGCTGAAATCCACAAATGCAAAAATGGTTTCTTCCAGTAGTTTATACATCACTGACCCACGAAGTAGCACACAGTCTGTGATGTGTGTACCTACAAGGAATAGATGGTGCAACTCCTTCTTTCTACTTGTGTTCAGAAAGAGCTAAAGTTTGCCCATGCTGAGTGAAGTCCATTACTTTGGCTATAAACGATTTTGCAAGATGGTAATTCTCCTAGTCTGCCTAACTATCAGACATAATCTGAACTAAGTGTGTTTTAAAGCACATGGAGTGGTTTAGCCCTGGGTTTCCTAAATCCCTGATTGTGGTAGGAGCATTTTATAGAAAATTCTATGCTGAATGCAGTTCTAGTGTTTTCAAATTCAGTATTTAAGGCTTGGATCGTTACAGAATCATTATTGTGCTTCAAGTATATTGCAAAGGCTGGTTTTCTATTTTTCTAAAAAGTATTTGTCTTGTGATTAGTTAGTTATTTGAAGGGTTGAAGAAAGATGGGTTATCAGTTTGTACTCTAGAGTAATATAGAGTGTAGATAGCCTGTTTTCATGGTAGCTTGTATAGACAAAGATGGGTTTCATTGCATTTTGCTTTCAGATGGGATGTTGTTTTGGTTTGTTTTTTAAAATCAGCATAGGATGAATAAGTATTCTCTGCATACATAACTTAGAATTGCTTATTTGACTCTCTGATGGAAGAGACAGCGGCACAGATATAAGGAAGTATTTATCTTTTTTACACTGCCTTTTAAGATGCTTGTGTCAGTGTTCTTATGCCTTGGGGATTACTTTTTATTTTAATAGAATGTCAGCCGCATTATTCTTTTTGGCTATCAGCCTAATTATAAAGTAATGATATGTGACACATCGTTGGTACTGACATACCTTAGAAAGTCCTGAATTTTTCTGCTAGTAGCCCGAGGCAAACATGAAAAATGTAAAACCCCTGCTTTTACTTCTTCTTCAGCAGAGTCCGTTCCAGTCAGCAATTATGAGATGAGACACTAGAATCCATAGTATTTTCACATCACAAGTTGGTCATAGAGAAATCTTGGATTTCAGCAAAACTACCTGACTGTTGTGAGCCAGGTCTTAAAGAAGAAATTTGAGATGCAATGTAAGGCCTATATCGTGCAGTTTTTCTGAGTTCCAGACCCTGACATGCCTTTTTTTTCTTTAATCTTATGCGTGGCACAAATAATTAATAGAGTAAGAGTTGTGTTTGAGGAACTTCCGTTTTAGACCTACTGCTGGTCCTGCTAAACCTTTATTTATCTTTCTGGTTTGTGCTTTGCTTACTTTAAGCCAAACATATACTGCAAGGGTTAGAAGTTCTAATTTCTAAGCTATTGTGTTTCTGACTGAGATAGCTTCATTTGAGACATGATGGCTTTATTTTGTAGCAATAAGATTAGTCTTGTCTGTATAGTAATATTCTTGTGACCGAGACTTTGATTCTCTATCTTCCTCACTGCCCCAAGTGCTAAAATAGTGTTTGCCAAAGCTGATTAGAATTACTTACAGTTGGGGCTTTCAGTGCTGTAATGAAGATAATGAGGTGTTTGTTCTGTTCTTGTGACAATTGTTGAAGGTCATATATGCCAGTACTCACGTACAGCAAGGGCTGAATTTGTAATCCAAAGCACTTCTTAGTGGTCAATATGATGATATTCTTCATAGAAACTATACCTCCAAAGTGTGATAGGTAGCAAATGTTGATAGCCATGCCGTGACACTGCTCGAGGAAACAGTGATCGCCATTTTCTAATAACCATTCTCCTCTCCTCCCCTTGTGCCAGCGTAGCGTGCAGATAATGCTGTGTTAACACGTGGCTTTTATTAGATGCTCCCTTAAAGATTGTTGGAGGAAAATGATATCACAGATAAATGTATTCCTTAGAGCCTGTGAGGCTAAGGAAGGACATGGTAGGTGGGATTTTTCTAAGTGCTGTCACTCACTTTGACAAGGGAAGAATTAGTCTTATGCTATGCATTTCTGAATATGCCATCACAGCCTGTGGAGGCATCTTGCTCCCAGTGTAAACTACTGAGCTTGTTACTACACTGCAAATTCAGGGGTACTCTTGAGGTACTAGAGAAAAACTTGTTTAGTTTTTTAAGTTTGATTACAATATACATCTACATCATGCAGTTTCTTCTTCTGAGGAGTGGTACTGTTGCAAGTCTTGGATACTAGTCTTGGTTTTATTCCAAAACCCATCATTATGGAATTGACAGATGAAGGTCCACATTTGAGGTCCTCAAGAATGCCAGCTGCAGGAAGAGCAGAATTTACCTCTCTATCCAGTATGAATGTTATGAGGATGTTGTCACAGTCCTTGAGTAGTTGGTTAATAGTGAACTATGCTGTTACATAGGTAATATTTAGAAGTCAGGAATTCAGTACTGAAAGACAGAATGCTGGAAGCTGTGGAGTGCCTTTTATGTGGTGAGACTGCATGTTTCCCTGTAATCTCTCACCTCATGTTTCGTATCTACCCCACATGCATTGATCCACTTTGATGTTGTATCCTCTCCTGGAATGGTTATTGTTAGTACTAGGTGTAGCATGTATGTCTTAGCGTCATTTGTGCTAAGAGCTGTATAGGAATTTGATTGTCTTCACAACTATACAGAACCACTGAAAATGCCAAGAAAACATGATAAAGTATTTCAGAGTCTGCAGGTGGTTAGCTCTGCAAGAGGGGCACCTGCCCTGGGTATTTGCTTTGGTGATTCCTGCTGGTATTTTCCATCCTTTCTGTTCTTTTCCTTCCACTAGGTGTAGAAATGCATCAAGTCATATTGCAGTGAGAGGTTTACTGCTGCTTGCTGTTCAGAGCTTGATGTGCTCGGATCACTGACATTACTGTCAAGTGCAAAAACCCCACAGAATTCTGTGCCACCATGTTACTTCCTTTCTCCATCCCACATGTGCTGTCTGAAAACTGTATGTGCCTGTTTTGATTGTGCATTGTCATTTTCAGTTTCTCTGCTTCTTTCCTTTGAAGCAGTCTACATTTGTAGCTATGGAAACAATGATGCTATTGATAGTGACGTGCAATACGGAGTCAGAAATTGTTTGTTTTGGAGTTTTGAGTTTTGTTTTCTTCTACTTCAGATTTACAATGTTCTTTGTGGTCTGCAGACATTTTTTATAACAACCTCTCTCATACCATAGGCAGATTCCAAACAAAGCTGATATGAACTATAATGAAGCCACATTAAAATACTTCATTCTGGTTTCAGCTGGGATAGAGTTAATTTTCTTCCTGGCAGCTGGTGCAGTGCTGTGTTTTGGATTTAGGATGAAAATAATGTCGATAACACATTGATGTTTTAGCTGTTGCCAAGGAGTCAAGCACCTTTCAGCTTCTCATACTGGCCTGACAATGAGAAGGTGAGAGGCACCCAAGAACCTGGGAGGGGACACAGCCAGGATAGCTGACCCAGACCAGGCAAAGGGATATTCCATACCATATGATGTCATGCCCAGCATATAGCTGGGGGGTTGACCAGGAGGCAGGATGGCTCAGGAAATAACTGAGCATTGCCTCTGAGAGGCAATTACACCATGTGTCACTTCTTTTGTATATTTTTACCATTATCAGTGATGTTGTTGTTATCTTCCTTGTCTGTCCTATTAAACTGTCTTTGTCTCAACTCATGAGTTTATCTCTTTCTACTGGAATCTTTCTTCCATCCCCTCATCCCATGGGAACGGAGTGAACAGCTGTGTGGTTGTTTTTGCTGCTGGCTGGGTTAAGCCATGACATACTTGCATGTAAATATAACTTGTTAAAATGTGGCTATTTTCCCAATTCAGGAATCACAAACCAATTAAAGCATAGTTGCAATTTTTAGTATAGGAAGCATTACACCAGCTTCTTCAAATCGTTCCGTAAAAGCTTCTAAAAGAGAAGAAGTTTGGCTTATGAAATCCATTTGCAAAGCTAAATCCCAGGTCAAGCCTAGAAAGAATAAAGTCACCAGCAGAGGGTTTCATTGATTTTTATGTGATATAAAAATTTTCGGACAAAACGTTGGGGAAAGGTAAAGACTGCAGATTGATAATATTATAAAGTGTGAACAAAAGTTGTTTTTCAACTCAATCCCTAAAAAAAGAAAACATTTACAAAAGAGTTGCATGAAATTATTCTTTGTGTTACAGATAGGTAAACTGAGGCACACCTGTGAGATGTTAGAGCAGTTGAAAAGATAAAAATACTTTTTATTTTTCTTTTTTTTTTTTGTAAAATAGAGGAAACAACTTTTTACAGAAGAGGGGGCTGTTAGGGCTGAGCTTGAAAAACACTGCCTGGCTTACATTAGTCCTTTTTCTCTCTCTTTTTTTTTTTTTTTTTTTAAATGGAAACAGATTGCAGTAGTTTTTCTTTTTTTTAAAAATGGAAACAGATTGCAGTAGCAAGGGGAAGAAACTGGAAATGTAGGAGGATACCTTTTGTTGAATTTGATCAAGGCAAGAAAAGTCTGGATTTTAATAGTGGTAATATGAACCTTACAAAAATTAATAAGGGAAGAAAGCTTAGAGGGTGGTGGAGGAGTAGGAGGTGGACCACCACAAAGAGAAAAAGTCTTCAAATAACACTTTGAGATGAGGGTGCAGTGGAGAAAAGGTACTTGTGCAATTCTCCTTGGCTAAAGGATCAGCTGAGAATTTTAATCTTTTTGGTCTTGATTGCCACTGGCTATAAAAAAAAATAAATTGGAGATAAAAAGGATGAGTTAGCTATTTAAGTATATGTTGGTTATAAGTAACTGGAATAGATGTAGCAGGAATGAGGTTGGCTGGGACGCCACAGGGGACGTTAATCCTTGGAGCTGAACTGCCTGAGAAGCAGATTTGGGAGCTGTAGGTTCGTCTGCAGAGTAAGAACTGCCTGGGGTTAGTGCAGGAGAGTGGTCTGGCCAAGAAATGGAGCTGTAAAAACAGGCAGAGAGCATCTCATAAAGCCACAGTAGCTGTCAGCAAATGTTTTTCTAGATAACACACAGACTTTGTAACTGACAGGGATGTGAGCTGGGCATTTGGGCTATTCAGCCTCCTAAAATTTGGGGCCTGTTTTGTCCTTGTGTATGTCTACATTTGAAAGCGTCCTTTGTCAGATGCTGCTATGGATCTCTGTTTGTAATGCTCTGTGTGTCTCTGAGAAGACAGCTTTATGGGCTGAGCTTCAGAGAAGCTGCTTTGTCTGTGAAGGTGATCAGGGCATCAAAATCCATAGACATCATTCCTGCTTTTTCTCCCTGTTGTTGCCTTCTCTTCCTTCAGATACGCTTCTGGCTAAAAGTTTATTTCTGATGAACGGGAGCTGGAGAGATGACACAATAATTGATATTTTTATTGGCATTTTTCCAATGAAGATGCCTATTTTTCAAGATTTTAATAATTTTGATAGTTCTACTCAAGGATATCCTTGGATGCCATTAAATGAGATTTGGAGTGTATCAGGTCAACAGTGTCATTCCAATGAGAAGCCCTTGCTGGGGGAGTGTCTGTGAATGCATCATGATGGATTCGTATCAAAGATGCACCGGTTTAATTCCTGAAAAACCTTAAGAGCTGAATATACCCCAAGGATCGTTGGGGTAGAAGTTTATCCATCACAGTGAAATTATCATTCTCCTGGCCATACTTGTACTGTTTTTACCGAAACTGGGTAGAATAGGAATTTTGAAGCTGTATTAACTCTTCTGCATCGTTTCTGCTGGAGTTACGTGTTTGCTTTCTTCATCCTTTGACCTGTGCTGAATCCTGTTTGACTAACACAGTGTGAAGTCGTAGGGAGGAAGGGTTGTGCCGCAGAGGAAGAGTTAGCAAACATAGGATATCTTCACCATGCCATTCAGATGTACAAGGACTATCCAGCTGAAAGTAAAAATTGCTCCCTGTAACACCAAAGGATTTTTCTCTCCTTTCTGTTCCAGTTATTCTTGATGACGTAGATGGTTGTATAATGTGAATGCACATGTATGGGTTTGCATATGTACTTAGAGCATTTCAGTAGCCTAATCTAGCAAACGGATTTCAGTTATGAAATCCTCTCAGCAGTGCAGACTCCCTGTTGCTGTGGGACAAGCAACGGGGTGGGTCTGCTCTGGTGATGGAGCCTGTGGGCTCAGGCATGTCACTTTTGTGGCCGTTATGCTTTTGGGACAGTTCTTTGTTGCTCATTAAATAGCAACTCACAATGTACCAACCAAACAAAAAAAAAAACCCCAAAAAAGAACGACAACAACAAAAAAGACCAGCCCCCCTGGAATTTATTTTGGAATAAATATGCCAGTCAGGCTCACTTTTATTGCAATCTGATTATTGATTTGTAATTCATCCTAATTGTATAGACATGAACAAAAAAGGGTATAGAGGGCATTTAAATGTATAACAGTTTTTGAAAATGTCAGGTATAGGAGGTATCACTATTGTACATTGTCTTCCATGTTGTAAAAATTATTTGTACTGAAGTATTTAGAATTGCTGTTATTTAAAAGTGCCCTAAATTCTTGTAGAAACCCACCATTTTTCTGATCTACTTTTATATCAGGATGAATAAGCAGTTTACTGAATGCCTTTTGAAAGAAAGACATATTAGTGCAGTTTAACACATACATTTCTCTGTACTACAGACTGTAGGAAGTGTTATTCTTTGAGCTAGATTTTGCCCTCACATGTAGATTCATGGCATCTCTTGGTATTAGCACAAGCCATACAGTTGCATTTGATGTAGAATCAATATCAACAAGAAGAATGACAAAGCTTTATAATAAACTCTCAAAATTACACAAACTTGAGGCAGGCATTTTACGATAAGAATTCTCTTTATGCTGTGCACCTTTGTCTATATGGAGGAGAAAATACAGAATGCTTTGTGGCTGTACCACAAAATCCCTGATGTTGGCATATGTAGTGCTGCAGGCATACGCGTGATCTGAAGAACAAGTTCAAATTTGTAAAACAGGATGGCTTCTTAGTAGCAAATGGAAAACTTAGTGTACGAGTAACGCTATCATACAGGGCTATACTGAGATTTATATACGGCTTGAGTAGTTTATTTTAGCTGTGTCATCTGTAAAATGGGTGGTCTGCAGTGTAATTAAATTCATCTTAGCAAAATTCTGTGAAGGCCAAATGTTTACTGTGTAGAGAGTACCTTAAATATATCGAAGTACTATGTTAGCTGATAAAGTACTGTGGTCATAGGAATGTAGTTTCAGACAACTGGAATACTATAAACAAGAAGAGTTCTATCCAGCTGCTCACAGTATTACTAGCTTTCAAATGTCTCAGCTTTTTTAAGAGTTACTAAGCAACGACAAATCTCATTCAAGTCACTAGGAGCTAAAGGGTTTTAGTACCTTTTCGTAAATCATGTCTATGACTCTGTGGAATCATCACACTACCTGAATGAAATATTTAGATTCTGGCTCCTGTGGTCTAGAGGAAGCACCAGTGTCCATCTGAGTAGAAGAGCCATACTAGTGCCCAGTAAAGTTAATGCATTGGCTTGGTTTTCAAGAGGGAGGAAAAAATACCTTTAGCTTGTTTAAAACAGGGAGAAATGTTATAGTGCTTTATATTTGCCCACTTTTTTAAAAACCCTTAGCATGAGAATAGTATCTCTACTATAGGAAAAGCTTGTCCTGTCTTGCTTTCTTTTTGCCTTCAACTCCGTTTCTATAGCATTACTTTTGGATGTTGAAGTTCATGTTTATCAAAGACACTGTCCTGTTCTTATATTGAGGCAATGTTTGTATCTCATTTTGAGGTAGATTCAGGAGAAAAGTGTGTGGATGTGTCCTGTTTGTGTAGTTGTGGTTATTTTTATCCGTAATGCATCTGTAGCTGTTGTGCCATTAACCTTTGCTACGTGGTTGGTCAGGCAGCCATAGCCAGGGCTGTGGCTTCTGGGATTCTTTTGGTTTATGTTTTTTCCTCTCTAGAATGTGAGGGATTTGACGGTTCTTTTTAGTTCTGTATGCCAGTGTTTAGGAGCAGTGGAAGATAGGGCATATTGTAGAGGTATAAACGTGTCACTGTGGGTTGCCTCTGAAGGTTCAACCTTTCCTTCCAACTCACTGATGCCTGTTACCTAAATGAAAGTGAACACGGATGCTGAGACATGAGTTTCTGTTGTCTGGAAGGGTGTTAGCACAGGACTTTGACTTGCCATCCTTTTTCAGTATTTTTATTATTTTAATTTGTTGAACTATGTTTCTTGTTTCTCATTTAAACAGGAATTCTACCCTTTGTGTCCTGTGAAATAGTTTCTTTATGTTGATCATTTTATGGGGCTTATTCGTAGTCACTCTGGGCAGTGTTAAAGGACATGGAATATGGGTTCAAGGGACAAAATGCTGCATGTGAAGTGCTGAAAGGAAAATATTCAGCATTACCTCAATCTGTTCACTTGCAGTACGCTTATCTTCACATGGGCAGTATTCACCAATTGCTCTGTCTGGCAAATATGGCGAGAAAAGCAGGGTCGAGCAAGACCACTAGGATTGTGCAGGTGCTTCTGGAGATGGTGGCGAGGTTCACTAGGTGGTGCTCTTCCCCATGGGTAGTGAACAAACGTCCCGTAGGGATGCTGGCAGCGATTCTCTTGAGGAGGGAACGAATGCTGGTCTTGTAAATGGTGTCTTACATGCTAGGTGTTGATGTTGGTGGCCTAGTCAAATTGCCGATTAAGTCTTTTGATGATGATTTTAATTCACTGATGCTCCTTCTGCTGTTTCCAGGGTGGACAGTGTCTATTGTTATCATTTGTTTATTGCCTAGCCCAAACACCAATCTTTGTTGCCTGCACTTGTGTTACATGCAGGAGGGTGTTTTGTTTTAGTGTCCTCTTGGCCGTCTGAAAAGATAAATTTACAACCTAAGCATAAAACAAGAGGTGGAAAAGTGATTTGAGGAAACTAGTTAGAAGAGGCCAAGACTGGGAGACTTCCATTTTTTTTTTCCCCTTCAGTGCATGCAATGGTATTTGCATCATCTCCAGAACAGTACCCGAGAATAGCCAAAATAGAAGTGAAGTTTGCTGCAGACTCAGTTGTTTGCATGATTTGGTCCAACTCTCAGTAAGTTTGTTCTTTGTTCTTATCTTGCCAGGCCTTAGCAAGAGGGACTATGTTTGTGTATGTTCTCACTTTTCTCCCTTATCCCACCTTTTTGACTTCATATAAACCATATAGACACAGTAAATAGATTTTAGCTGAGTAGTCCACAGTTGATGTGAATATGTTAGATTTCTGCCATGTTGTTGGTTACACTTAAAATATTTTTGTCCTATTCTTTTTGCAAGCTATCTTAAATAGGACTTACAAGATAGCCTACTTACCTGCGTATGTAGTAGCCAGCTAGACTTCAGCATGTTACTAGGAACATTCACTGTGCTGTATTACTGCATTGTTAGCTATCCTTGGGATGAATATTGTCTCAGACATTAGAAACATTTAGTTGAAACAGTTGAGGGGAAAACACCCCCCAATTTTTCTTTTTTTTTTAAATATTTTAGGTTCTTACCTAAAATAAATTTACCTTGTAGAAATGAATTTTTGTTTTATTTATGTGGTCCTAAGTGCAGAGTAACTGTTGCTCTCACTCAGGTTATTAAGATTCATTTCTGCTATGGTTTAGCCTAGATAGCAGCTAAACCAATGAGACAGCTCACTGGCCCCCTCCCAGTGGGAAGGGGAAAAGAATCAAAATGGTGAGGGGGAGGAGAAAGAAAACTTATGGATCAAGATAAAGGCAGTTTAATTGGGTAGAAAAGGAATATAATAACAAACTAATAAACCAAGTGATGCACAGCACAACTGCTCAGGACCCAAAATTGATGCTCAGTAAGACCCAGAGCCGCATCACATCCTGGCCAACCCCCCAGCTATATGTTGAGCATGATATCATATGGTATGGAACATCCCTTTGGCTGGTTTGGGTCAGCTGTCCTGGCTGTGTCCCCTCCCAGGTTCTTGGGTGTCCCTTGCCTTCTCGTTGGCAGGGCAGTATGAGAAGCTGAAAGGTCCTTGACTGCTTGTGTCGCAGATGGGATAGAGAAGAGGGATGCACTTCACTCTTAAGAGAGAGGCAATAATATGTTTATTGATATAAACCAAAAGGATGTAACGGTGTTTGGTAATAAACACGACAATGATTAAGATTCGATAGTAAGGTAATCTTGATTAGTTAGTGCATAGAGAACAGGGTCAGATGAGTTTATCAGGGAGACCCTCCTGTTGAGTCACGAGGTTCAGAAAGAATCCCCTTGCTTTCTAAACTCCTTCTCAGAGAGGAGCCTAGGTGCAGCTGGATTCAGTCTTAGTCCCAGACTTGGTCAACGGTTTATGTCTAAAGGATTATATATATATATTCAACCCTTTATATTTCTTAGCTAAGATCACAAATGTTAGTGCACTTATTCCCAACTCACTTACCAAGGATCTGTTGCAGATCTGTTGCGACAAGGATTCTCTCGACCTCGAGGAGTAACCTTGAAAGGCGTCCCTTTCAAGGGGAGATCCTGTCGTGCAGCCCGCTGTCGTCTCAGGAGAGCTCAAAGGGCTCTTGGACTGCTCACTATTTATGGAGTAAGATGATTGGCTCATAGTCATATTCACATACCACCCGTAGATGCCAGTGGACACTGACCAGTGTCCAGGTGGGCACATCAGCATAGATAACCCTTGGCTATTGTGGTGTTATCTGTCTTCCTGCACTCACTGTGAGACGGATGCAGATAATCACAATCAACACCAGTGGTTATCAATCAATCCTATTTACAGGAAAGTCAAGAAAACATGGGGGTAACGGGGGTAAGCATACCGTCACAGCTTGGCAACAGCTAAAACATCAATGTGTTATTGACATTATTTTCACTCTCAATCTAAAACCCAGTACTATACCCAGGAAAAATATTAACTCTGTCTCTGCCAAAACCAAGGCAAGTGCTTTAAAAGCAGTACAACACCACATGGTTTCTGTATTGATGAAATGCTACAGAAGTTCTTAAACAGTGGTGTCCTGGTGGTACCATGATAGAGGTGTGAGTTCCAGCTTTCTCCAACTGAAGTAGCTATATTATAGCATGAACCAGATGTAATCTTTTAATTTGTTTTCCATTTTTCCTTCAAATCAAAAATAACGATGAGTTTGCCCTTCTATAAGCTAAATATGTTTCCACACAGAATGTTAGGGCTTGGATCGTCTAGGCCAATCTCCCTGCCAGAGCACAATCACCTAGATTAAGTCACACAGGAATTTGTCCAGGCAGGTTTTTAATGTCTCCAGAGAAGGAGACTCCGCAACCTCTCTGGGCAGTCTGTTCCAGTGCTCTGCCACCCTCACAGTGAAAAAGTTTTTCCTTATGTTCACATGGAACCTCCTGTGGTCCAGCTTGCACCCATTGCCCCTTGTCCTATCATTGGACGTCACTGAGAAGAGCCTGGCTCCATCCTCCTGACACTTGCCCTTTACATATTTATAGATATGAATGAGGTCATCTCTCCGTCTCCTCTCCTCCAGGCTAGAGAGACCCAGTTATATTAGTCTCTCCTCATAAGGAAGATGTTCCACTCTCTGGACTCTTTCAAGTAGTTCCCTGTCCTTCTTGAACTGAAGGGCCCAGAGCTGGACATAATATTCAGGATATGGTCTCACCAGGGCATAGTAGAGGGGGATGAGAACTTCTCTTGTCCTACTATCCACACCCTTTCTAATACACCCCAGGATGCCATTGGCCCTCTTGGCCACCAGGGCACATTGCCAGCTCATGGTCATCCTGCCAAGGTCCCTTTCTCCTCTATTGCTCTCCAACAGATCTGTCCCCAGCCTATACTGATACTTAGGGCTGCTGTTCTCCAGATGCAAGACTCTACACACTTGCCCTTGTATTTCACTAAGTTTCTCCCTGCCCAACTCTCCAGCCAGTTTAGGTCTGAATTGCAGCACAGCCCTCTGGTGTGTCAGACACCCCTCCCAGTTTTGTGTGGTCAGCACATTTGCTGACCATGCACTCTGCCCCATCGTCCAGGTCACTGATGAATATATTGACTAGTACCAGTCCCAGCACTGACCCCTGAGGGACTCTGCTAGATACAGGCCTCCAGCTGGAGTCTATCCCATTGATCAAAACTCACTGGCTTCTTCCCTTCAACCAGTTCACAATCCGCCTCACTACTCAATCTTCCTCAGTTCAGCCACAAGGATGCTGTGGGAGATGGTGTCAAATGCTTTACTGAAATCAGGGTAAACCTCCTGGACTGCAATTGGCTGGCTGTGCCAGCCTTCCATGAAGTTCCTGGATAGTTAAGATCCCCCATCAGAACCAGGGTCTGTGACTTTGAGGCTGCTATCAGCTGCCTGTAGAAGGCCTCATCAAGTTCCACATCTGGATCAGGTGGCAGGTAATAGACATATAATCCATGACAGTATCACCCATAAATGACATGGGAATTGTAACATTAAATATTAAGGCAGCGAATGACTTCAGACAAGTGATAATAAATGACATTGAAGTCATTAGCCAGTGTAACGCCTTTTTCCTGAAGGAAGAGATGGGTGGTGTCTTGAGAACGTAATTTGTATTTGGACAGTGGGAAAGCGGTGGCGGATAGCAGCTTATACTGACATGCAGCAGTAGCCATACGTTTTGTTAATGCCAGGGTGATTTGTGATGAGTGGTCTGTTACATCAGTCTTCTAATCTGTCAGATCTCATCTGATTGCCTCCCTTTAAGGCTGAATGTGATCATGCAGACAAAGACTTTGAGTGTGGGGGAAGGAAGGTTAAATCTAGGTTGTGCTGCTGAATGGTTATTTTATATATCACTATGGTTATATATCACTCGATATCAAGCAAGAAGACAGACATACAGGCACTTTGTGCTTGACTATTTCAGATATAGATTAAAAACACATGAAACAGCATTTACTGGAAAAGTAAACAGCCCCTCCCCACTTTGAATAGGAAGGTTGAACCACAGAAACTCTTCATTTGTGCAGTGCTGTAAAAACTGTAATTTCCATGTGGCTGGTGAGCTCTTGTGACATTACCAGTTTGTGGTTTGCTTAAGGAGAGTATCTAAAAATCAAGTGTTTCATTTATGAAAAGTGGGAGTGGGAACATAGATATGATTCATACTTCTGCCGTGCTGTTTGGCAAAATGGTAGTAATTTTGTGCCTCTGTTTCCCATTTGCAATTTGGAGATAATTTGGATGCATTATGAAGAGGCACTGAGAATAAGATTAATTATATTTTGGGACAGTGTGTAGTATAATGATGGCATTATTGCAGTGACAAATATCTGGTTATTTTTTCTGATACACCTCTTTTTCCAGGTCGTTGTTTTTTTTTATTCACAATTCCACTGTGATTTGTGACAGATCTAACCTTTGAGTTTCAGACTAACAGATTTTTGAGTGAAGTTCCATCAGCCTGGAGAACTTTGACTCCCAGTGGAGAGTTAAGTGGTGGTACTGTTGCTAAATCTCCACCGTGGCGTGCTGATAGTACACTTCCTAGTGCCATTGCTTCTGCTTCTTTACCTGCTTGGAAATCTTCAGTGAGCGATGACAAGAGGGAAAGGAGATGTACATGACCTACAGTACAGGACCATCTGTGAAGACCAGATGGCATCTGTAACAATTTTTCCAATGATTTGGTTATTTTCCCTTCCATTTCCTGTAAATTGTCTAGGGGAAACTCATGTGCTGAAACAAGCAAGAATAATGGAAGTGCTGACCTTTTGACAGAATGGCATTTTGTGCTTTCTAACCACTGAGCCTAGTCTCCCTTCTGTAACGCCTAGAAATGTTTTGTTTGAAATAATATGTGATTTTGTGAAATCAAACACTTTTGGGTGGGGTGGGGTTTTTTTTTTTGGTGGGGTTTTTTTGTGGTTTGTTTTTTTTTTTTTTTAAATTTTTTTAATGCCACTAAAAGAGCAGGGGTATAGATACCCCCAGGTATTTGTAACTAACCCCCTGTTTGTGAGATTTTTCTTTGCAGCAATTTAAAACTAGTCACAACACTCAGTAAGTACTGTGGCAACTGTAACTAATGGGACATTAGTCTACGCTATTATTTCCCCTGAGCTTTAATTTTTTTAACAGACACTGTAAATGGATCTTTCAGCAATATAGCCTAACACTCCCTGTACCAAAGCAGAAAGTTCAGTCTTTCAGGGTAGTGTGAGTGCCAAACAGTGATGATTTGAAGGAAAGTATGCAGGTTTGTATGCAGTATTCCTGTGAAACATGAGTAGATCTGCAAAACAACTGGCTCATTTATTTCTTTTGCTTGGCAGTCATGTGGTTTAGTAATTTTTTTTGGTGATGTGTTTTTGTTTGTAGGTTGGTCATTTTTTCTCCAGTATGGCTAAAAATATTGGTATCCATGCTATCACCAGCAGGATATAATCCCCCAAACTGTGTGTGTACCCGTATTTGCAGCTGGTATTCTATCTATAACTGAGGTTTGCTACCCAGGTTAAATAGTTCCTTGCTTTATCAGTGTGCTCCTTTCTTTTATTATTACCTCTTATGTCCATACATAGAAGTGTTTTGCCTTTGAGCGAAGGAAGAGAATCATGTGGAGTAAAGACTACGCTACTAAAAGTGAATGTTCTTTATAGAGCTGCATCAGCAGGTTTGACCATTTAATAACTGTTATTACCTAGCTAGGACATTTTCTCATGTAATATTTTGTTGAAAAGATTGAAATATGTTCAAATCTTGGATAAATATTACTTCTGAACTAGCAGTTCCCATGTATCTCCTCTTTAAACTGTACAGTGTTTCTTTCTATGTCTTTTCATTTACCTCTTCTGATGACAGAACTGTGTGTTCTGGAATATTCTATTTTGCTAATGACAGAAAATACTTCCATAGAATGATTTGAGTTGGAATTGATCTTAAAGATATCCTGTTCCAGCCCCTCTGCCATGGGAAGGGACACCCTCCACTAGACCAGGGTGCCCAAAGCCCCATCCAGCCTGGCCAGGGAGGTAGCAGTCACAGTTTCTCTGGACAACCTGCTACAGTGCCTCACCACCCTCAAAGTCAAGACTTGCTTCCTTATATCTAATCTAAATCTACCCTCCAAGAGTTTCAATCCATTATCTCTTGTGCTATCCATACCTGCCCTTGTAAACAGTCCTTCTCCAGCTTTCCTATCAGTCCCCCTTTTACTGAAAGGCTTCTGTAAGCTCTCCCCAAAGCCTTCTCTTCTCCAGGCTGAGCAAGCCCAATTCTCTCAGCCTGTCTTCATAGTAGAGGTGCTCCAGCCCAAGGATCATCTTTGTGGCCCTCCTCTGGATTCACTTCAACAGCTCCATGTCCTTCTTATGTTGGGGACTCCAGAACTGGACACAGTACTCCTGGTGGTGTCTCACAAGAGTAGAGTGGAGGATGAGAACCACCTCCCTTGACCTGCTGGCCACCTGTCTTTGGGCATAACCTAGGATACAGTCTGGCAAGTAGTTCTGGGTCACGTTGAGTTTCTTGTCCACCAACAGCCTCAAGTTTTGGAGAGAAGTAGCCTCAGAGCTTGTCTCAATCCATTCTCCTACCAGCTTGTAGTCATGCTTGGCATTGCCCTGACCCATGTGCAGGGCCTTCCAGAACTTAATGAGGTTTACACAGGCCCACCTCTTGAACCTGTCAAAGTCCCTCTGGGTGGGATCCTTTCCCTCCAGTCTGTGACCACACCACACAGTGTCATCAGAAATCTTGCTGAGGGTCCACCCAATCCCACCGACCATGTTCCTGACAAGGATGTTAAACAGCACTGGCACCAATACCAACCCCTAAGGAACGCCACTCATCACTGGTCTCCACTTGGACATTGATCCATTGGCTACAAGTCTTTGAATGCTACCGTGCAGCCAATTTGTTATCCACCAAGTGGTCCATCCATCAAATCCATGTCTACAATTTAAAGGCAAGAGTATCCTGCAGGACAGTGTCAAATGCTTTTTGCCTGTCCAGGTAGATGATGTCAGTTGCTCTTCCCTTATCCACCAAGGCTGTAACCCCATCAGAGAAGGTCACCAAATTTGTCAGACGTGATTTGCTCTTAGAGAAGCCATGTTGAGTGTCAGTAATTTTGGCTTGATGTCCTTTTCCATTCCTTTTTCTTTCCCTTTTTATAAACATAATCAAGTAACATAAGAAGTGCTGTAGTATGTCGCATTTAAATTCTATGATACTAAACCAATGTATTTTTCAAAAATATTTTTACCTCTCAGAAGCTATGACTTTTTTTTGATTAAAAATAGCAACTTTAGTCTGGTAACACTAGAATCAATATCACTTTAAATTGTTTTGTTAGAATGTTGCTGTCTGCTAATGAGGTTAAGTCATGGTCCCAGACAGCGAATGATTTTAAGTCTGATACGATGCTGGGATGTTCTGTTTCTAGCTGTGTCTAGGAGAGGCATATGACAAAATACAATTTGAGACTGACCAAGCTTTTCCTTCTGCAATTACAAAAACATTTAATGAGGCATCATACACTTGGTTTTGCACCTTTAGTTCAATTTTCACTGCTTCAGTTCAGTATGGAAATCTAATAAAAACCTTTAATTAGCATAATTTTATTGCACTGAAAATTTAGCCAAGTTCCCTGAACAAGGAGCCAAATTAATCACCCCATGCAGTTTATGTGGACTAAAGAAATGCACCTTATATGCAGAGCCAAGATTTTTTTTTCTTAGTCTAATTAAAGTATTAGCAATCTAATCAGAGTTATTAGTCCAGTTAGAATACTCCACACAGATAGACACTCACATGTATATCCCTAATTATCCAATTATTGCTAATTCCAAATATTAGTGTGGTTAAAACTGATACACACAAGCTGTTTAGAATCTATTTCTTTCTCTGATGTTCGGCTCAACTTTCTGTTTGCTCTTTAGGGTCCTAGGGTTAATAGGGCTAAGTTTCCTTCTAGGAGGATGGTGAAGGATTACAACAATTCTCATGCATCCTGATGGAAAGAGGATGATGTTGATATTGAGTATTTCATCCTTCTTGTGCTTGGATCTGCTCATACTTATTGTGTTTCCTGACACAGTCATCTTGCCTGCTTTTTTTTTTTGTTGTTGTTCCCCAAATTCCATCTTATGTCTGAGTTTTACTATGTAACGTTTATGTTTTACCCAGCTCCCAAGGTTTCATTCCTTTACCAAGAATTTGATGATACACATTTTGTATTTTCAGCCCAAAAGCCCAGGTATCCTCCTCAGCCAGTACTGTCTCTGCTATCATGTGCTGCTTGAACTTTTCGGTGCTGCTGTTACAGATCCCTATTTTTCTTCAACAGCCTTTGAGCCTCTTTAACTTGAGCAATATTTTATTAGCACATTCTTGTTATCCCCTTGTACTAGGGTCATTGAATTGTTTACTGTACAAAAACAATGATTCAGTGTATCTATCTGTATATCTACACACACCATCTTTTTGTAATTACTTGCTGTTAATTTTGCTGGTATGTTACCAAAATTACCTTATAACAGTTTTCACAGTAAGAGACAAATTAATCTGGTTGTAGATATGAAGGACTTTATCTAAAGCTTCTGATTTTTACCTTTTCTAATGTAACGGGAGAGCCACAAGGTTTGTGTTACAGATAGCATACAATCTGTGGACCATGGCATACCAGTAAAATGGAGGTAAATATAACAGGTCAAATCTGCTGAAGAAGAAATTCTGCACGTGGCTGTTATCCAGAAATAGTCACTTGTACAGACTGAGGCTGTGGTGAGTGTAATCTAAGAGGCCCCATTAAAAACTGTGACCTTTAGCAAACAAGTGATTATTACCTCTGCCTTTCACTCTGGTCTTATAACTGATGCCTGACTTTGCAGCAGTTTGAACTTTGCAATCATCTTAAATGAATACAGGCGAAAGACCTTATTAAATAAAAACCAGAAGCAGAATCATTTTGGACATAATTTGAACATCCTCTTGGATTAATGACATCTACAGTATTAATCAGGGACTCTGAAAATCACAGTTGTTGGTGCCTGGAATAATTGAAGCATCTCAGCTGACAGTGTTGATGCTTTTGAGTTGTGATATACGTGAAAGGCTGTTTATTTGAACATAACTTTTCTTGTGTTTCCAAGAGCAGTCTGTCATCACTGACTTTTTAAAAAAAGGCTAAGAATTCCAATTCCATAGTGAGACTGCAAAAATAGGTATATTTTTTATTAATCAAACAATATTAATCATTAATATTGCATTAACCAAACAATATTGCTGTGAAAGCCACAATTCATAAATCAGCTAAGCATTGTTAGTGTTGTTTACAGAAACTCTATTGAAACCAAATATCTTCTTAACCTCTGTGACCAATGACTTTTGTTTGTTACTTTTAGGTAATAGAAATGTAAATTCTAAACAAGAAAAACTCTTTCAGCTTATTTTAATAATAATCTTCAAGGGCCTATTTTCAGTTTTGTCTGTCCCTATTTTTTCATATCTTGGAGTGCTTGCCAGACTTTGTAGTTCAGATGAACAGTGCCTTTGATAGTCAATGCTTTGCTAAGAAGTCAAGAGAAAATGCTTTTTAACTCACAGCCTGACAAATTGATTTTTTTTCTACAGACTGCTGTTGGATCTTACAGCTTAGAAGTGGTGTGGTAATGTCCCAGATCTATTTCCATCCCTGTTTCTCAAATGGAATTTGCAGTTTTTGAATTTTGTCTTTTTTGGAGTCTCTTTGACAGAAAGAGACTTTTAATGTTTTAATGTGTACAAATATAAGAATGATTGATACATTATTTCATGTCTGACTTCAGCCATACTTCCCCAGAGGAGGTGTGTTTGTTTTCTTGCACTTTTAAAGTACTTTTGAATTCCAGTTTTAAAATTGAGCTGCAGTATTACATGGAATTTTGAAATGGTTTGTATTATTTCAGTACATCTTTTTTTTTTTTTTCCCTGTGATTTTATTTTAGAGGAGATATGTGGGTGATTGAAAACTAAGCTGTACATCTTTTTGCTTTGAAATACATGCTCATACAGTGCAGGTGTCCTCAAAAACGATGTGATTTTTGAAAGTGCTAATCTGATGGATGAATTGATGGATTTCTGTGTTGCAGCTTAGAGCATGCCAAACAGATGAAAAAACTTTATTTAACAATATGATCATGTTATTTTATTATGTGAAATTATCTTGCTGGAGAAGAACATGTTTTGGGAAATAAATTAGCAAAAGAGCTTTGTCTTTTGTTACGCAGATTTAAGGGATCGAATATATAAACTGATTGTTATTCTTTGCAGTAGTCATAAAGGTCTTGACTATTGGGGTTTTTTTGGGGAAGCCCTTAAATTTCAAAATTGTATTCTTTCTTATATGCTTCTGTAACTATTTCTAATCACTGTTTTAACTTTTGGCCACCACAGGCCTTGAAATGCTGTAAAGATGACCTGCAGGTTCTTGTCAGAACAAGCCTTCCTGTAATTCTACAAGTGGCCGATCCCTGTAAATACACAGACCTGCGTATACATGAGAGGGATCTATTATTCAAGAGTATCTCAGTTACAGATTAAAATTAAAAAACCCAATAAATTTTGAATAATGGCAGCTCAAAAGCACAAGATCCTGAACACAGTGGTCAAGTCTTAAAACTGCTAGAAAATGATTTGGCACTCTCTGTAGGGAGTATTCTGAACTACAGTTAGTAGAAAAAAACACTTCTGACTGCCTAGCCATGGCTAACTGAATTTTTACAAATGTGAACTACATTATATATGTCTGAATAAGTTAGATGATGTTTAAAGGTCCCTTCTAACCCAAACCATTCTAGCATTTCCTGAAGTAATCTGAAGATGTTGGTTCTTTTGGTGTGGCGTTTATGGGTTTTTTTGAGTTAGTTTGGCTTTCGGTTTTGTGTTGTGGGGTTTTTGGGTGGTTTTTTTTTGTGCCTTATTTTGCTTTTTTTAACAAGGCTGGTTATCTACATCTTAGCAGAAGGCAGACTTTAGACTGTTGCAGAGCATTTATGATGCCAGAATGGTAAGGCGGATGCATTTATTAGTAGGGCTACGGGGCTACTTATTTTTAGAACCTTCCTGTAGTTCAATGAAGGCAAACTGTATGTAGTTTGTCTTTGATACAACAACTAGCAGAAATAATTTATCATGCTTCTGAGTTGACTTTTAGCATGATCTGGTTTTATACCTCCTTTTTCACTGCAGTTTAGGATGAAAACACATAGGGCAAAGTTTGTTTTAGTTGAAGAATACAGGCCTTTAGCTCATGGGTACAACAGCTAAGGGTGTGGATTTGGAGAGTCATTAGTTTCCTTTGGAAATAATTTCAGCACTCGAGGTGGTGAAATTGAATGCACCAGAGGCAGATTGGTTTTGGGTGTTTTGTGGTCTATGAAAATACAAAGCTGTTCATGACTCCTAGTTTTTTGTTGGTTTTGGGAGGGGTGTGTGTCTGTTTCCCCTGGAGGGTCCATTGTGCAACTGCCTAACTGTAATAAAACCTTTGTCTTTTTTCCATCAATTAATTGTCTGTGTTCTGTAAACTAACATAAATTTTACTCGGGATCAGTGTTTTAAAACTGGTGCTTAAAAATGTTTTTATTGAAATTTTACTTTGTTTATTGAATATAAACCAAATTTTGTTGATAGTAATTTCCATTAATGCTGCTTTGAGTGTGGCATTTTTGCTTGATGAATTTCTTGCAGGTGTACTCATTGACATTAAATTAGTGGTTGATACCGTTCTCATTTGTCAGAATACTGATCCCAGGCTGTGTTGTATTTTTATTTAACTGCCTGCTTTGCCACTGGTAAGTATCTATTGACTCGACTGCTTACCTGCACATTACTCTAGAGATCTCTCTTCTTATCTTGCATCTTGTACTCTTGTATTTGAGTCAATTTATTCCAAGGACACAGAGTACTTTTCAAGTCATTTAAACACACAGCAGGAAGATTATCCAGAAGATAGTTTTATCATCGATTTTTGTAAAAGTCTGTGAGGTACACAATTAAAATCTAGCTGCAGATAAAGAGATGCATTAAAGAGATGAGCTTTATGTTTAGAGGAACAATATGCAGTTTTTATCCTCTGTTTCTGAAGACAGTTTCTGGAGATGTCTCTAGGTGTGTTTTTTCGAGGGGGGTGTGTGTTTGGTTTTTTCTTTGTTTTTAAAGCAGCAAATGATGCTGAGAATTCTTTTTGGTACTCTTTTAAGGATATGGGAGAATGGCTAAGTTTTCTAGGTTTGCAGGCTCTTTCTATGTAGTCTATTTTGTGGCCTTTGATTATGAATGTGTGCTTTCCCTGCATGCATGTGCAGAACTGAGAAACAGGCCACCCTAAAACATGACAGTGGCTACAGCCACGAAGTGACTTGATGGTTGTGCTGTGAGATAAGGTGTACAATTGCAGCCATATCAGTTGAAAAGTGCCATTTGACATCAGTGCACTGATACAGGAATGGAAGATGTTAAAAACATCCAGAGTGTTCTCTAACTGTTTCTTTTGTGGTTGAAATCTGTTTGGAGACTGTTTAGAAGGGGAGGGAAAAAAAAGGAGATGGACTAGAAATAAAGGAAATATTATACTGAAAATGTCCTCTTCAGATGCAAACCTGGATTTGTATTTAAAATAACAAAATCACTGTTTGCTTGGGGGAAAAAAAGTGACCTTTTCAGTACAGTTTTATGAAATAGAATGCCTACACTTTCTGGATAAAGGAAAGGGATGTGGATTTCTGTAGTGCTCCTGCTGGAGCTCCATGATACCATCTTTTCAGTAGGTTGAAAATTACTCATTGTTGTTCACCGGGATGTTCAGTGACATGATTCTGAAAAGCAATAAACCAACTAGATAAACAAGCAAAGCTTCACTGCATATCTTAGTGTTGCTTGATGGGTTTTAAGACTTCTAAAACATTTTATTACAAGATTGATGTTTGCTATTTTTCCACAAATGACAGACTTTGCATTTCAGCACTTCCAATTGTGATCACAGGATCATGAAATTATTGCATGGAAAAACCCAAAAAGCTCTGGAGAACACTTAGTCCAGTCTCCAGCTCAAACTGACAGTTGCTGACAGAAATCAGTCCATCTGCATTAGCCACCAGTTCTTCCATGTTTGTGAGCAGCATGGGAGAATCACAGAGGAGTTAAGAATTGTAGAAATGGAAAGACAAGAGGAGTGGTGGGAACAGATTTGTATGAGGTTTCTTTGTTGAAATGTTTGGGTTGATAATACTTTTTAAATTCTGAGATCTTTTAAGACGAGGAGTTTTACAATTGCTTTTCTTCGTAATGTTTCAACTTTTAGATGCTTCAGCAGGTGACATTGGTTTATTCAATCAGTGGGTTGAAATTATATTTGGAGGAAAATCCAATAATATTAACTTTCAGTGAATGAAATGAGATTTATCAATCTAATTCAGGTAGATAAATATGTGTGTTAATACTGATTTTATGAAACAAGTTTTACTTCTGGCAAGGTCCTCTAAGAAAAGCTATTACAGTGCAGAGTAGAAATGTGTGTTTGTAGTAAAAACTATGAGAAACTTAGGGACAACTGCTTATACTGCAGCATCTTTCTGTTTGAGCTTGGGGAAGTCTGAACAGTCTGTCTTAGATCTCTTCCAGCCAAGTGAAAGTAACAGAGTGTTTACCATTTAACTGTCTTGTTACGCTGTAATTTTTTTTAGAAATGATTGTGATGGAAGAGCTATATTAATAAAAAGTATAATTTTTCTACTTAAAATATGATGTAAAAAAGAAGGAAAAGCAGCTAATAATTTTGCAATTCTAGGATGATTAGTTTGAAAAATTATTATGGCTACCTTTGTTATACACCCACCGGTACTATATCCCTCTTCAAATCATGTCTGTAAATCCAAATCTAATGTGAAAAGCCTGGTTTTAGCTATTATTGAAGACTTTATGTGCATGTGTGTCCACGTACTTGTGAATTATAACTTCAGTTGCAAATATGGACTGCTATTGGTGCAACTACAATTATTCTTTTTTTCCTGCTTAACTTTGCTCAAAGCAACCTGAAGCAGGCTCTGTTTAACAGCATCCTTTTTCTGATTATTGATGAGAGTGGATGAAACGACTGGTTAAGAATCTGTGCCCTGTGGGTCTGGTCTTCTAACAAATAGGTGTGATGGATTGTCTCATCCGCTTAGTAAAATGGGAAGCTCTAGCCAGTCTAAATTAATTTTGAGCCAACAGAGCTATGTCCATATAAACTACTGGAAGATTAAGAGCTGCTTTTTTACTAACTCTCTCTTCCTCAGTTCCTGGGTAATGCAAGAGTCTTTTAGAGCTTTACTGTAACTGGTTATCCACTGTCATAAAAAAGACTGCTAGGATAGAGCTTCCTCTTTTGTAAAAAAGAACAAATAAAGAAAGCTGCAGTTCAAGAAATTTGAAGTAGCATCCTGACTACAGTCTCTCCAAATATACATCATATATCAAAAAATGCTTAGATGAGGGAAGAAACTGTGGCTAGTTGCTTTTATTATAATGCAAACCTACCCTGTAGACAATTTTTCTGAAACTCTTAATCTATCTTTTTTTAGGAAAGGCAAACGTTAATTTATTGTCTATTTGATTAGGTAATATTCTCTTACAGAATGTCTCATGATTGTCCTTGGCATGTGGAGCCAGTTTAGGTCTGCTCCCGCTGATGGAATTGTTCCTTGTACACAGCCTGGGGAATACACCTCAGAGTGCTGCAGCACCACATGCAGATTGTCTGTGCCATCTTTTGGCACATTCTCTAATTCGCACTAAAGTGCAGACAAATCTGGTTGGCTTCTTCCCCTGGTGTTTTATACTGATAAAAGGGTCTTTGGGAAAATTAAAGTATTTCATAGGCTCAGAAACATTCTGCTGGATTCCCTAATTACAGCAGAACAAAGAAGTACCAGTACAAAGAAGTATGAGGCGGCAGCAGCCTCTCATGGTGCTTCCGACGAGTCAGTGTCCAGCATCACTGTTGGGCCCCATCTGCAGAAGTCAGGTGTACGGTGTGCCCGTCAATCCTCAGCAGTGCTCCACATTTGGCCATCTTTAAATGGGCTTTACCATCTGTGTGGATGCGATGGTAAAGCCCCTTCCCTTGGCCACACCACCTGTGCTTTCCCCTTATCTTATAATAGGGCAAAACACCCCATAATTGACAATTTTTTAAGTCCGGGCTTTCTATGTAGGAAATTTCTGGTATTGGAGTCCTTCTGTTACCGTAATACCTTTACTTTGGAGGTATCGTCGCTGTTTTCAGTTGATAATGAACACTCTTATTAGCTGGTAAGATTGAAACTATTTTTTCTAGTTAATATAGATATGCCATGGAGCATTGAATTAAAAAAAGAAGATAGATTCTATAAACAACTCTGAAATTTAATCTCTTGGCCAAGTCATATGCAGTATACTAAATACTTATTAAGGATAAGCTGTTTCTACATTTAGAACAAACATTAAATGGCAGATGCCCACAATTCTAATACCAGATGCCAGTGATGGAAAGGATTTGTGACCTAAATACTCCTGAGCAATTTGTTCTCTAAATGCACATTCACAGTGGCACATGATTTAACTGATCTAGGTAACTGGAGTGGTCATTGTTATCTGTGCTCATGTTAGGACAGATATATTGGCAAGGTGCCACTGATACCATTCTGTTTAACTGGAATATGCCTTGCCCTTTTGAGAGGAAAATGTGCAAGAGGTATGAGGTTACTCTGCTAAGTGAAATCAGCCAAAACCCTTTGGCTTCAGTGTGGAAGCCTGTGAATCGATCAGAAAGTACTGAAGAAAAGCATATTGCTCAGCTTCCGCAGCAGGGGAATTCTTGGGTATTTTGGGTTCCTAGTGTACCGTGAAAGGGGTCATACCAGTGCTGATATATATAGAAAGATTAGAATCTTTGTGAGTGAGAGAGGTTTGTGAAGACAGAATAGTTACAGGAGGGTTGTTTTGTTCCTTTCCAACCCAACTAGAAGTCCTATGCTTGCTGTAGAATTGGTTAGAGTCTGCTCTTTTGTAGTATGTTATGCATAAGGTCAGATTAGACTGCCCTAATGGTCTTTTGGAGCTTTGTATTAAAACAACCAAACAAAAATATGCTCTCCTGTGAAATTTTAAGACCCAGGTTACCCATGATAGAGAACATTCCTTTTGCTTCAGAATGACTTGGTTGCTTTGCCAGTACAACATCATTTTTTTTCCTTCTTATTTATTTATATTTTTATTTCTTATTTCTTTAAACTTAAGTATTTTACTAACAGTCCTTGCTTTTCCCTGGCTGGAGCTGTATGTGCCTACAAAAGGCACTTGAGACAGGAACCAAAAGTTCCTAATCTATGGTGGATTCTAGCATTGGTTTAAAGGCTAGTGGTAATCAGCTTTAGCTGGTGAGATGGCTGTGTACTTGTCAGTAGCCACTGTGCCCCACGTTTCGGGTGAAGTTGAACCTACCTACCTTCCACTCTTTGTTGCCCTTGCCTTAAGTGAACAAAGGCTGCTGTACAAATAACTCCAGCTTGATAAATGTTCATATCCACCTACTCATCTGGATCCTAGCTGACAGGGCAAGTTTTCTGTACCTCCATTGTGTCCTTTGAGGTAAAAGGGAAATGACTTCTCCCTTGTGAAAATGTTTCTCCTGGGTGGGTGGTTGAATGGCTTGTCACAGATACCATTCAGTCTAAAGTTTCAGGATTGAAAATCATTATAAATCTTCATATTCTCTTTTTTCCAGGAATATTATGCTTGTATTGTAAAAAAAAAACAACCCAAGTAAACCAACAAAAATATTAAAAAACCTGAGAGTAAGCAATGGCCTTGCTGTACAGTTAATGTCTGTATATTTTGAGGCTAAAATTGGTCCTTGAATCAAATGTCTTCTGTTGGAGACAACAGAAAAAGAGATATGTTTTTTTTTTTTAAATTTTTGTTACTAAATGATTGCTTTTTTGATTTGATGTTTCTGTTGCCTCCTTTAAAGTGTTTTCATCTCTTCTGTGTTTGCTGTCTCCTCTCCCATCAATTCTTTGTCCTGTCTATACTGGCAGGGCATTCACTAATGACGTGTGGTAATACTTTGTTGGAAATGTTCTGATTTTGCAGGTGGATTAACCTAGAAATATGAAACTGTGATGCTTTTGTTTAGGATAGTTTGCAGTGCCTTTCAACAGATAGAGTGGAGCTTTGATCTGCAATTATAATAAAACTTATTTCCTTTTTCTAGCTATTTGCCAGAAGTTTTTTATGTAAAATTGGCAGTAATAGAGGAGAGACATTACTGATATAGAACATGGAATCAGAGTTGTAATGGATGTTCTAACCAGAAGAAATCTTTTAAAGAATATGAACAGTAGAAGAAAATCATAATGAATCACTAGCTGCCTCCTTAAGAGCTGAGGTTATCACTAAATGTCTTCTGTACTCTTAAGTTAAATTATCTGATATTGGAATTTTTGTGTCGTACCTAGAGACTAGGAATGTGATGTAGATGAAAAAGTGGTTAGTGGAACTTGAGAAGAAACTTCTGCATTTGTTTCTTGGCAGCTAAACTAAATTACGTTCTGAAGATATCTGAATATAGAAAAGGTACACAAACACGATTGAAGCAAAGTAATTTGAAGCCTCACTTGATTTGTAGGAAGTGTTTTCTTCTTTTTGCCTTTCTCTGCTTAAATACTCCAAACAAAACAATGCCCATACACCAAAGTCAGTTTATATGGTGCAAGTGGAGGAAATAAAATACTGTAAAATGTCAATGTAAAACAACAGTAAACATGGTAGTCTGGTCTAGTGACAAGTTAAATGCACACCTTTCTCTTTGTAGATTCTAATGATACAAAAGTGGAAAAAATACTTTAAAGCTGTATTAAGTAGTAAAAATGGCCACAGCCTGTAATTTGGTCTGTAGCCAATAAAATAATTCTGCTACGAAAACTGTAAACTAACTTCTGTGTCTCAAGGCAATGGATGCCTCATGATGTGAAGAAAGAATTCCTCTTCATCTTTGATACTAGTGTATAGCAACAAATTTCGACAGCATTTCTTGGGGAATATTCTTTTGAAAGAAATGCAGTTAATGGGACAATAGGTGGTTGTTTTGTGGGTTGGGGTTTTTTTGCCTTTTAACCGGGGACAGGGATTTATAGGAAAGTGTGTTAGACTAATAGGAAAAGTTAATTTAGCTTATCCTAAACACATGTTTTAGGAAGGTCACTGTCCATGGGCAGTGGACACTTGCAGAGACAGTGAATCTCTGGAAAATCTGAATCAAGGTCAAGGGTTGGAGTTATCTTATTCCTCTCCAAGATCCTCACTAGTGCCAGAAATTTCCATTATGTTTGAGTTTTAGCCAAGTAATGGATAATAATGCATCCTCAGAAGCGTTGCAGTGTAGCTCTTAATTTAAATACCTTTTTAAAAAGGTCCGCATGAGAGCGCAGATAGGGATGGAATTATGGGATGCTGGCCTGCATGATGTTACACATGATCAGCACCTCCCTGTGAGTTCGAGTGTCCTTATTACACACTATGATATTCAGATTTTGTATCAACTGCCCATCGTAGTCTTGGAATATTCTAACATAGAGTAATACCTCTTTATTGTGAACTGTTTTTTCTCAAGTTGAGGGCATAACTTTAATAGAAAGATGGACGACCAACGCAAAATAGAGGTGTATAATGCATGCGTGCTTTCTGAGTGTGATAGAAATTGAAGAATTTTTTGTCTGCTGTCCTTCAGTGTATGACAGAACCGATACATGTAGTTCATACTGATTTATACCTGTTTCTCTAGTACTTGGAAATATTTAAAATAACAGCATTTTGCCTTGAAAGATAGTTTTGGCTTTCACAGTGTTTTAAAGGATGAGTTTATACAGTTCATTATTCGTACCAGCTTGTGAAAGTGGTAGAGGTGGGAAGATGAGAAATGTGGTTAGCTCTTTCATTGCATTTCTGGCTAACCCAGGAGATTATTGTCAAGACTATTCTAGACAATAGGGTTTTATTTTTAATGACACTTGTGCTACAGCAGGTGAGCAAACACTGATACGTCTGTTCTTGGAGTCATGTGTGCGCACACAAATATATTCTTTTTAAAAAATAAATAGAAGAGATTGAGTGATGTAATAGTAGATTTGAGAAGAACGCTTATGTTGTTGTTATTGCAAACAATCATGCCTTAAAAGAAACACAGAATATCTTTGACAGAATACATGATGACAAGCAGGCAAATGAGTCTCTACTGACTTTCATGGGTGTAGCTGCCATAACTGTGTGTAGGAACAAGTTCTGTTACTCGTTTATCTCTCTGAAGTACAGGTGATGGAATAAAAGCAAAGGCAGCATGCATATGGGAACTCAGCTTATGTCAGGGTAGTAAGAAAGGAAGAATTTAGAGTTAGGGTATGCTGTAATCGACACTGCTGGTAAGAAATTGAAAATTTCTTGTTCACTGTTGAAGTATTTGTGCTTATAACACATTTCTCTCATCTTTCCTATAATTCTCTTTTCCAGTAAGAATGAGGCTAGATTTTATATTTAAGGGGGGAAAAAAGAAAAAGTCTCTTTATTCCGTATGTTTGCTGTGGAATTTAGGCAGATTTTAGTCATTCAGATCCTTCTGATGTGATTTTATGCCAACCTATACAGTCACCTTGAGGTCAATGGGGTTGTAGGTAGTGAAAAAGTGCTTGCTTCACAAACAAGTTTTTCTCTTAAAAAAAAAATTCCCCTTGTAAATGATGATTGCAACACTTTGCTTGGCCTCCTAGAAGTTCCGTCTTTGAAGATGAGAAAGGTAGAAAAGTCTGTTCTGCATTCAATGGTAAGTTGTAGGGCTTTCTACATCATACAGATATTATTTGTTTATATAAATATTGTGTAGTGTGGCCTTCTAATTTTCTGCCATGCTAGCATGTTCTGGATTTGACCATGATAATAATATTTTCTTTAGAAATTTATTTTGTTCTAGTCTCCTGCTCTTAGTTAACAAGCTGGGAGTCTTGTTAACAAATTAAATAATTCTCCCCTCTTTCCTCCCTTTGGAAGCTAGTGTCTGTGCAGTCACCTAAGGTTCTTGAAAAGAATGTATGAATGAGAGAGAATCTTAACAGCTGGCAGCCTCCTAAAGAATAGAGGAGCCAGTGAATGGAAGTGCTCTGCTGGACCTCATTCTCAGAAATGAGGAGGGGCTCATTGAGAACATGAAAGTCTGAGGCAGCCTTGACTGCAGTGACTATGAGATGGTTGAGTGTGGGATCCTGAGAGGAGTATCCTAGCGCTGGACTTCAGGAGAACAGACTTAGTGGATAAACAAGGGGTTCCTGTCAAAACTGACACGTAAAGGAAGCATACAGAAGGCCTCCCACAAGATCCTCATTCTGATGCTGCTGAAGTATGACCTGGATGAGAAGAGCAAGGAGGACTGAATACTGATTGAATGGCCAGGACCAGAGGGTGGTGATCAAAGTACAGTGGTACAAAGGCTGTTAGGATGCCAGTTACTAACTAGTTGTGTTCCCCAGCAATTGTTAAAGAGTCGAATCATGTTTAACATCTTAATTAGTGATCTTCACGATGGAGCAGAGTGCACCCTCAGCAAATTTGCTGAAGACACGAAACTAGGAGGAGTGGCTGATACACCGGAGGGTTATGCTGTGATCCAGAGGGGGACCTTGCCGTGCTGGAGAGACAGGCTGACTAGACCTTCATAAAGTTGTAGCTGTGAAATTGTTTGTGAATGTTGGCTAATTTTATAACTTACAAAAGACCATAAAAGCACCAGCTGACTGTCTAAAGGTAGCCATTGATTTATACCAATCCCCATGTATTGATAAACAGATGGAAACATAGAATCTTATTTGTCAGTTAAAAGTTATAGACCCTGCATCTCTTCTTCCACTTCTCATCTTCCTGCCAACTCTGCTTTCTTTCATGAGAGACTGAATATGATGGGATATTCGCTTTAAATTATTTCCTAAATAACTCTGTTGCTATGGCAGCAGCTGCTGCTGCTGGAATTTATATGCAAAGCACTCCAGTGAGGAGATTTACAGAAAAGTCATTGAAAATGGTCAAGTTTGTCAGCATTTTTATAGCCCACCCACAAAGCAGTTCATTATTCATCTCTGCTAGAAACCAAAAGATCTGTTATGACTGGCACAGCTAGCGATGTAATAGAGGAGAAAGAAAGGCCCAAACTATCTTATGTAGGCTCTTGGTTAATTTGTTTAACCCTTGCAGGATGTGATTTGCTGCTGTACACAAACAGTTCCTCAGTTTGGTGTTTCTCACCATCAGATGATTAAGTGCAATGTCACTTTGTGATTTGCTTACAAAATCAAACTAAGTTTTTTTGGAACACAGATTATTTTAAAAAAAATATAATATGAAGTCTATGTTAGTATACTAATTTTAAAAAAGTTAACATTTGTTTTGAAAGAACTGTAAGACTTCTACACTTGTACCCTGGGACCTGCTAGCTTCAGAGGAAATCCAAGCAAGCATTGCCACGTTCACTTGGCTTCCAGGAGTGGTTTTGTATATAGGCTGAAGGGAATATAGATTAGCTGAGGGGGTTGGGTATGTTTTTCCTTTCCTGAGTAGCAATATTGAATGTGATAATTTTGACTATAAGAGAAGTGAACTTATACAACAGCCATTGGAAGTTCATGATGAAATGCAGTGAAGGATTTGAAAAACTACCCTACAAGTTAAAAGGCTTGTGTGGTCCCTCAGAGTTAAAATTTTCTTTGCCTTCTGCTTTTTCTTTGGTAATTCTTCACTTTTTGAGGTCTCCAATCAGTAATCAATTTAACCTCACAGTGTATCTGTGAAGCGGGTCTTTCTTTGTACTGAGGTTATGAAGTGATACGTCATGTGGTACAAATGGTAGGTACATACATTGAAGGGCTTTGCTGATATCTACACCAGAACAGGGAAGAAAGCCGAATTGTTTAGCCTATTCCCTGTAACCAGAAGCTTTTCCTGTTCTCTCCCCTCATACTGAGGCAGTATTGCCCATTCCAGTTGCTGGGAATAGCTTGTTGATCAGTGCAGAATTCTCTGTTCTTACAGTTCTTAGAGTTCCCATAGAAACACCATCTGTAATGATAGAGTCCAGTTTAGATGCTGTGTAGTACTGGTCAAGAAGGTGCCCATAGTGTGATGCTGCTTGATATATGGAAAAAATAAGCTTCACTCAGCAGCCAACTAAGGGAAAGGAGCTTCAAGGCACGTGCTTGTCCTGGCCAAGGCAAATGTTGATGGTCTGCATTGCACTAAAGCATGAGTTAACACCAGATACTTTTTTTTTTCCCTCTCCCTGGTTCAAGTGGTTTATTAGCCCTTTTTGTATGGATGAACAAAATGAAAATAAAGGTCATATTCTTCAGTGAAGAAGTAAACATTCTATTATTTCTTGCTGGGAGACAAGACTAGAGCAAATAAATCTAGATCGCATCTATCAATTTTATTTATCCCTTAATGAGACATTCTTTGAAAAAAAAGAAAATTTTAGCTAATTCACCAGCCTTGGCATAAACAGCCACTTTAAAAGCCAACTGACTTTCTCTTGAATTTTAATTACAGGTATTACATTGGGATGATTTGAAATTCAATTTTGATTGAAAACTAAAACCTGAAGGACATGTGGCAAACATCTCCTCAGTTTGTTGGCTTCTGAAAAAAACATAAAAATCACATAATTCAAATGGCTTTGGGAAATTGCATGGCATATAGTCATGCATGGTCCTGAAATGGTTCTAGTATTCTTACTTCCTGTCCTAATCCAATGATGTTTGTCCTGGTTCTGGCCAGGCCAGAGTTAACCTCCCCAAGCAGCCAGCACAGGTGAGCTGAGTTAGCCTGGGCTTTTTTCCACATGTGTGACATCACGTGTGACATCACTCCCCCATAAAAGGGGCAGGTTGGTTGTGGGGCTCCTGGGTGCCTTCAGGCCAGTCTGAGTGCAGAGACTTTTTTTTAATGTTTCCTTCTCCATGTTTTTTCCCTGTTCAGTTGCCATACCTTAAATAGAAACATATTGAAGAAAAGGAAAAAGTACTTCCAGTACAGCTTGCTCCTCAATCTATTTAGAATCTGGCTGCATCTGGAAGCATGGTTAACTTTTTGCAGCGAGGGAGGTAACACAATACTATACTTTGAAGAAGGGAATTAAGTTGTTACTGCATTTTATATGCTCCTGGAAATAAATGTGACCATTGACAACCCTGCATGGAGACTTGATAGCAAGACAGCTAGTTATGAATGTTTGTTATAACAGAACAATGTTCTTTAACCTTGGCATACCCAAAAATCGAGCACTACACAAATTATGTTGGCAGAAAAACAATACTAATTATATTCTTAGGTCCATGATATATAGTATGTAAAACAGGCCTATTAAAATACACTTGGAGTATATACAGCTTTAGTGGGAGACTGAAGCACAGTTTGAATCTTAAAAACTGCCTTTGTGGGTGAAGTAATTTGCAACAAGCAGCCCTATGTCTGTGGGGCTGGATGGAATGGACAGTTCCTGAATACTTGTGAGTCACCAATGCTTTTGGGTGCTCTACTGATGCTTTTGGGTGCTCTACTTACGCAGAGCTTGACTTTGCAAGCTCTACAATGAGCCTAAAAAGACGTGGTGTGAGGTCACTTTTCACCCTTCCTGCCCTTGAAGTACAGCTGTCAAATATGCTGTCTATCCCTTGTTTTTTTCTTTTGGTTCAGTCAATAGTAGTTTGAGTGCCATATACAGTAATAATAATGATCCCCTTGCTTTTCATAGGTGTTTGGTTTTGTTCCCAGTGTGTGACCTGTATACTTCTGACAAAGATTTCAAAACCCATTTGTGTGCCTCTAATGCTAGGCTGTTAGTCCAGATTGTCTTTAGAAAAGACTGTACTTTTCTCCCCTACTGAGGGAAGGAAAAAAATGTGAGAGAGATATTATAATTCTTAGTAAATTAAAAAAAAAAACAACCAACTAATTACAAAATAGGCTTTAAAACTAACTAGAAAATTGTGACCAGGTGCATAGGATGTAGCATTTTAAATACCTTTACATGGCAATACATGCTTTTATGAAGAAGCATTTTAATATATTTGCATTCTCTACTGATTTTGGAAAGAAAAGAATCCTAAAAGTCACATTTTCTGACAGTTATTTAATTAGGTAATTGAGAACATTGCAGAACTTTAGACTGTGAAAAGTCCAGTGTTGCTGGTATAGAGTTATGACAAAAAATTACGTTTCTGGGAACGATATATTCCTTTGAGCAGGGCACAGCTAGCATCCCTTTTATGTAATGAAATAATCTTGCACATTCCAATGAACTCTCAAGTTCCCTGCTATACCTTACTAAAAATACAATCCAGATGATAATAGTAATTGTTGGAGAAATTTCTTGCTGGTAGCTTACTAAGCAGAATTTTCCATTCACAGTTCAAGCCGTATACATAGTTCGATTCAAGGCACCGAATGCTAATGAAATATGCCCTTTATTGAAATAAGCTTGCTTTTTGTGTGCTGAAAATTAGAAGACCTCATACATTCAAAATGGCAACTTGCATCAGCATTCTCATAAAACCTTTTCAGCTGAATCTGGCTGACTTCAAAGGCAGCCGTTTCTGTTGATCTCTGAGAATTACGTATCCCGAACGCTGTAAGGCAGAACAGCTTTATGAGACAGAAGATTGGAACGAAGCCACAGCACACCAGAGCAAATAGGCTAAATACTAAATATTTTACTGAATAATCAGTGCTGTTCAGCTGCCTTGTCCTGAGACAAGTATTTCTCCTTCCACTGTAATCCATTAAGTTAATGGACATAGATGGCTTCTGTTTGTTCAGGTTTTTGGACACATTGTGTCCTTCTCATCATTAATCAGTTTAGAGTAAGCTTGCAGTGTACGAACCTTGCAGTGGTCCAAAATTGTACACTGTACTTCTGCAGTCATGGTCTGAGCAGCAACATAATGCCAATTTGTCCCGAGGTCATACAGCAGCCTAGGTAGGAAGTAGCTGATTAAAAAGAAAGACTTCTGACCTTGTCCAGAGGACGCCGTATTATGATACTTCATATCAAATCATAGTATTTTTAACAGCCCTCAATGTCTGTGAAGAATTTTTACATGGTAAAAGAGACATTAGGAAAAAAATGACTTGCAATTTCAGTACCATTGCACAAAATGCCCCAAAAAGCTTTTTTTCCTTTTCTTTTTAATAGATGGAAAAAGGAAAAGGGTGACCCTTTCCTAAATAGGACCATGGAGGTAGAAATTAGTTTCTTTTCTGAAATATGAATTTCCATGTTTGCCGTATGTAATGGTGTGTTGAGGGCAAGAAAAATGGTAAACTGTTCAAAATATAAAGATACCAGAAAAAGCTAAAGATAAGAAGTGATCCATTCCAGAAAATCCTACTTTTTATCCTAAAAGCAGGGAGAAGCTGTGATTAAACTCTTGCCTAAGCTATAGATGACCCAGTTAAGGCTTTGTTCATAACAGAAACTGTAACTTTAATCAAGCCTGACTATAAAAATCTAATTATGTTTCAATGTGTATTTAGGATTGAGAGTGTATTTTTTGCTTAGCTGGGGGCAACAAGTCGCAGCTTTCTGTATGCAACTGTATTTGTCCTTCAGAATAAAGGTAATTGTGTAGTTTGGTTAGGTTTATATCTTAATTGATTTAAAAATTCTTATGTAAGTCTTTATGTAAGTATTTCACCTTACTGATTTCTCTGAAGATATGCAACCTGTAGTTTTCTGCAACTTGTTTTGGCTTTGCGATAAGGATTTCTTATTGCAGGAAAATAAATAGGAGCAAAAGAAACTTCAAATCTAAATAATTTACCTGTAAGTAGTTTTATTATCCTTGTTTCAGCAGACAGTGGAACAGAGAAGGAGAATTAGTAGGTGTTAGAAACAAAATACTTAATGACTTTGAAAGATTTGATCTTTGTTGTTTATAGAACAATATATAAAAAAAAGAATTTTCAGAGTAAAGTGCACGAATATTGCCTTGGAGGAAAATTAGTAATGGAATGGAAATTACTGTCACCCTGGAAAAAAAGAAAAACATCTCACTTAGGTCATTAGACTCCTAGGCCATCTTCATCCACACTGCTGCTGTTAGCTTCATGGAGTAATCTCACATATTCCTTGCATTTGCCTTCCATGGAAAGAAATGTTATGTGTCAGATTAGACATGATGGGCAGAACAGCCATCTAATCTTTGGAGATGGATGTATGAAATGGTTAAATTTCTCAGCCAACCTGAAACTTCTATCAACTGGAGTTGCAAAGCAACAGGCAGAAAATACCCTTCCTTTACCTTTTCCTGCTTCTTGTGCTGGGATTGTATTTTGTTTAGTGAAGATTTTGTGTATCAATGAAAGAGTCAAGGACTAAAGAAGAGGCAGCTGGATATAGAGGAGTTGATGGAGAAGAATAGTGTTCCAGCTAAACAAGTGAGCGATGAGATGATCTTTTTTATGTGTGTGTCTCTTCCTGCATTCAGAACTGGATTCTGGAATTTTTATTAAGCAAGTCTAATAACTTTCCTACCTCCAACTATTTCTCCTTGTCTGCAATAAACTTAAAGAATCTTGACTTGAACTAAGCTGATTAGGTGAGATGTGAGAAATAGCACACTTGTCTTTTCAAGGAATTGGTAATCCTGGTGTAAACATATTACCTTCCATTTCTTTGTGTAAAAAAAAAAAACCTAGCTTGTTTGGCTGTTGGTGTTTTGAGTTTTTTTGTGAGGGAGAACCCTGCTATAAATGACTCTGTGCTGCTTGTGTGTTCTCCAAATGACACATGACTGGGAAAGGAATGGGTGATGAGAGTTCTCAGTGTGTGATGGCTACTGCAAATATCTCGGTTGCTTGATGATTGGCAAAATGAAGAGGGTGCTTAAATCTGTCCTGAATCATAAAAGAGTTTAAATTGTCCTGTAATACATCCACTGATTTGAGGAGAATAATAGGTGGCTCCCATCCACTGTTTTTCTCATCTGTAGCAGTCTGAACCAAGTATCTGACCTACATTATGCCACTGTTATCACATGGTTCAGACTTGCTTTGTTGCAGAGTGGAGAAGAGAGTTGTGCTAATCATGGGGACATTCTTTAAATTAGCTGCTACATTTATAAAAGTACTTTCATCTGTGATTGTGAGTGGAAAAAAAAATAATCTCCAAAGCAGTAGAGAGGAAACTAAAATTGATTTAATGTCTGTGGCCCTAGTGACTTTCCAGTCTAAATTTGATGTGCTCTTTTATTCTGATGTTCTTTGTTCTAATTGAATAATCTTAAAACTATATGAAATGCAACATCTGGAAAATCTGGAGATTTTATTGTGAAGTTATATTAGGTTTTCAAGGATTTTTATTTTGCTAGTTATAGATCATTGTCAGAAACAAGACTTCACTCTTTAGATAAATACCTTTTAGTTAGATAAGCACAATTAGGGAATTGTTTTTAACACCCACAGCAGTAGCTCCCTCCCATGACCAGCAGAAATAATAGAATTATATAATACATGCTGGGGGCAACTTGCTTGAGTGACAATTCAGAGCAGTCTGCCAGCCAGTAAAGATGCTCTCCACCTCTGAACACTTATTCACCTCACCCCAAAGGAGGAGCAGTATAGCTCTGCCTTTGGGAATACCTGGGCATGAAAGACCTCCAGGGACACCTGGGACCAAGCGTTCTCAGTTGGATCCAATGTGCTTCATACCCTACTCCTCCTGTCTGCTGATAACTATGTTAGTAATAACTGATAGAGGCAATAAACATCCAAACTCCTTCACAAAGATTCATTATTGCGGAGTAGGTAGCGTGTGTCCCTCATTGATCCCCACTTGGACCATGACTTATAACCTATATTCTGTCTGTTCCCTCTTCTCCTCCCTCCTTGTTTCCCTTGTCCTAATATATAATATTCAAATCTATAAGAATTGGTTTAATATTCTCATCTCTGGTTTCCAGAACTGTACGAGGTAGCAATTATTGCAAAATGGCAGACATGCTAGAGCTCCAACAACTCTTGCTCCAGCGGCTGGAAAATTACAAGGTGTCAGTGTGACGCTGTCTGGATAATTACATTGATATAGTAACTTAATTTTCATACTTTGAGTTTGCATTTTGAGTTTTCCAAGGATGGCTAAAAGTCAAGCATCAGAGTTACAATACTGAGGTTTTTTGTTGTTATTACAGCATTTTACTTTGTGTACCAAGGGCATGTCAAAACGGTGGGCTTTCAGCTTTACTTTTTTATTCTTTCCCTTCTAAAAGAAATAAAAAGTAATATGATAAACAAAAGATGCTTGCTGAATAAGCATTCATTATTCCTCTACTTATTTTCTCGTTCATATGAATATAGACCTAAAGACAGAAATGAGGTTTAAGAATTCACGTCCTTACTCAAATGCAGAATTTTCTAGTGTCTGTGAAATTTCAAGTTTTGGTAGTCTCAAAACAGATGTATGACAGAAATTGGTCCAATCTGCAGAGTGTAAATGTGAACAGAACTTTTGTCTAGCCTGGGGGGTAGACGTTCTGGTTTGAATTTGTAAGCATTCAGCTGCAGCTATGAACAGAACTTTCAGGGTAAAGCGGCCTCTGTAAGTGGCCAGGTTTCAGGCCTGTTCTCTAAAATGTTGTAGGATTTTAAAAAATATGGATAGAATATTTTTTTTCCTTCTGATTCTTGGTTTGTCTGAAATATTTTTAAAAAATTAGCACATCAGTCATTTGGTTCTCTTAGTTCATTGGTTTATTTTGTATTGTTTTATAAACAACTCAGACGAGCTCCTTATTATGAGAAACACTGTTTGGTCTTAACAAGCACTGCTCTCACCCTGTCTGCTGTGAGGCAGGTTTGATTGTTGACACTGTCAACTGCTGGACAGAATGGAAATACTATCTTTCCATTTCACTAAATACAGTTCCATCTCTTGTGAACCATCAAAGCTGTGGAAGTTCCTTTTGTCCTTGCTATGATACCACCAAACATACTTTTGTCACAGTAACCTTGGCAGACTTGGTAAGCAGTGGTCTCATCTTTTTTACTCTGTCAGGCAAGTTTTCCTGTAGGACACAACTTGCAAGAATGACAATTGTGTCCTGAGGTGATATTTTCTGGCATCTTAATTCATATTTTTTCTAATTTACTGGTAAGTGGATGTTGCTCTACAGGTGTAGAATTGATCTGTATATCTCCAGAGCTGTGTTGTCGCTGCCTCAGCACAGCTCTGGAGACAAACACTCTAGGTATACCATGATACTCTTTTGATTGCTTCTTCCAGTCATTCTCTCTTCCTCATCTCCTCTTTGGAGACAATCAACATTTATTCTTCCTTGAATGTCAGAATCCTTTAAATTCCCAACATAAGTGGATAATGCCTTGATAATAAGGCTGCAAATCACTGGAAATTCACTATAGTTTCACATTTTCTTGTTAATTAGGTGAAAATTTTCAGAACATTTGGATCTGCTTCAGGGTTCTTCTAGTACTTCTTCTGAACTTTCATCATAATGACATCTAAAGTCAAATTGTTATTTTTGATTATCAGCAGTTCTGCTAGTAGTTAAGCTACTTTATTTGTTTGCCCTCTGGCAACCAAATCTTTGAAAATATTGCCAACTCAAATCTCGCCATCACTACACCCCAAAGCTGTGCACTTGGCTTTGACACACCTTCTGTGATCAAATCTTATAAACTCTGAGAAGCAGTGTTTCTAGAACACTGCTGTAGCCCTGAAGCTGTTCTCTGTTGGTCAGGGGAAAGTAAAGTTCCATCTCTTATCCAAGTTGTTTGTCTCTGATTTGATACTACAGCAAATTCATCTTGTCATAAAAACCTGTGAACTCGAACCTGAGTTCAAGTCAAAACCTAGATCCCCTTAAAAACGTTCACCTTAGATCCTGCAGATCTTCCTCTGAAGAGTGCAAAATCACATATTTGGGCTTCCAGAAAAAATACTAGAACTACTGCAGGGATTAATTTCTCTAAGCTTCCATGATCCATAATGTGAATTCCATATTGTGTCTAGCTCATTTGTAACTTCAGTATAGATTTTCCTGTACCTACAAGTTGTCTACTCACAGCAACTGTTAATAAAAACCTTTCTAAATAACAAGGTTGTGACTATATAATTGATGACACCTTTAGTCTTTATGCTTGTTGAAGGCATATTTGACTAAATTCCACGTTCTTAATTATTTTTTTCAGTAGAGCTCTCATTCAGTTTTGAGAGAGCTTGCATGCATAAGAGATACAAAATTTGTGCCTATATCCCTAGATTGCTAGGAGAACACAAACTGGCATCTCTGTCTCCTAAACAGTTGTTCTTGTTGGCATGAGATCCAGAGACTGAGATTTTTTTTCCTTTAGATTTACACTGTATAGCAAGAGCCAAGTAAATAGAGAGGTATGAATGTTCCTGTTAATGTAGAGCTGAATTTAAAGCATATGTTCTGCTTTATAGATTTTTTTTATTTTTTTAAATTCCTTTTAGGAACTACTTTACTTTTTGGCATCACTGAAGCGTTTGAGCAAACATGGTATACCTCTACCTTGAGAGCCTTGGCGAATAATGGCCAGATCACTTTAAACTGTAATTCAGGTTCAGGTTTATGTTTGTTTGAAGATTAAATTCAAAGTGATTTGAAATGAGTACAAACGACCACTTCCTGCCAATTTTGCCTCAGTTCTCCAATCATTTTTAACACCAGCTCCAATATGATTTATAGTCAAAGTTATATTTGTTCTACAATCATACCAAGATTGCGATGGGGTATGTAAGGCTCTTCTGAATTTGGCCGAGACTGCTAAGTGGCTGCTGGCACCAGTTTGTCAGGGATTATGGCATGTTTTTTATAGTTGTTGTGAAAATTTCGAATTGCAGTTGGGAAACAAGAAGCTTTTTAAAATGATACATATCTGAAAAAATATACATTGTGAGAACATGCTGTGTTGAACACTGGGAACTTAAGTCTCATGTATTCCCTGGAAGACAGTGAGTTCTGCAGCTGGAGGTTTTTTCATTGATTTCAGACTAAAATGTGAAATTGAGTTCTGTACTGAAAGTTTTGAATATGAAAATGAATAGTGTGATGTCATGTCCTCCTCAGTGATGAAGTTTTCCAAGGCAAATCTTCGTTACGTCTCAGAGTTAGAAATAACTGAGGCTTGTTCTATGTAAGACGATGTAGGAGACAGATTGTTTGTCTGAAAAACATATGAGATAATTAATGGTGGTGCTGAAATGAAACTGCATAATTCAGAGCTCTTAGGTCAGGCTTTCTCCAAATTCAAGCAAACATGACTTCAACAGCTTAATTGCAGTTTATGTTTTTAGAGTTTTATTTCTTACTAGAAAGCTACACTAGAATCATATATATATGGAGACAGAACAAGGGGCAATGGTTTCAAGTTGGAGCACAGGAAGTTCCGCACCAACATGCGAAAGAACTTTTTCACAGTGAGGGTGACAGAGCCCTGGGACAGGCTGCCCACGGGGGTTGTGGAGTCTCCTTCTCTGGAGATATTCAAGATTCATTTGGATGCCTACCTGTGCAGTATGTCCTAGGGAACCTGCTTTTCCAACCCCTACAATTCTGTGAGAGATATATATATATATATATATTTAAATTATGCTGCAGAATTTTGATTTTCCACAGAGATTGTGTGGCAAACTCTGCAGCTGCAGAATTTGAAAACATACAGGCTTTGGCTTGCTTTGTTATTCAATTCCGGTAGTTTACTTAAATTCCACCTATGCTCTTTCATAAAAAGGATTTTTATTTACTTCAGGACAGTGTGCATATTTCTGTTAGCATTTTTTTTTTTTGGTAGATAACAAACCATCTTTTTTCCTTCTGTCATACTAATATGATTTTTTTAGCTGTTCTGTCCCTACCGGCAGGTGTAACCATGGAAGTCCTTGCGCGAGATGAGTTCTACCTCCATTACGTCCTGCCTCTCATGATGTTTGTATTTCATTGGGTCGGATAAAGTGAAGGCTGCACACAGCGTGACAGATCACTGGGTGTCTTAACACAGCATTAGCACAACTTTACCTGTGTCGAACTGTTCTTATGCCTTTGATCCTTTGATAATATGACATGGCCTATCTTCAGCAACAGATGAATGCCTGTAAGTGGGGAGGGATCTTTGAAATGGGTGAGCCTGTTCAGCAGAATGGTTTCATCTATGATTTGGCTCCAAGCATCTGGAGCAGAAAACGTCATATTCTTCCCACTAGGATTTGAAATTAATCCTGTGCATGTAGGTGCTGGTGAGTCAGAGTACATAGAAACATTAATTCAAGTTGATAATGGAACTGGCCTTGAAGACCTGTGAAGTATACTCAGTTTTAATTGAGATGTTGTAGGGACTGCCAGCTTCTGCTCCCAGATATCACTGCCAGGTGTGGCTGTCTGTACAGAGACAGCTAGAATTGAGCTGTAAGGATAGTGTTGGGGTTTTTTTTGGGGTTTTTTTGGTTTTTAAAAAGTTTTATCCTTAACAACACTGTGAGTGTAAAAGTAGAAGAATTCCTGGGTGAAATTGTCCCTGAAATAGAGATAGAATCAGGGATTTTACTTCAGGCTTTGTGCTCTCTGTGCAACACTATGCTGACTAACAGATAATGTGTTTCCTGGAAAATGTTTCTTGGCCTAGATGCCAGTGTTACGCATTATTTAGAGGTAGGAGGATTTGCTATGTCACTTTGGGGGGGTTAGCTGATCTGGGAGGTTTGCATCACCATGAATATTTGGCTTTGGTTTGAACACATTTTTAATTTTTACTGATGATGGGTTTAGACGTGATCATCCGAGTCATCACTGGGCCCTCTCCCACTTCTCAGAAGGTAACTTCATGACAGGTATCTAGTTCAGATGAGCTCATGAAGCAGTTCTTCCAGCACCACAAAACACATTCCAGCACTTCATAATAAACTGCATATGCTGCCAGATGGTAAAAATGCAAAGCTGCTTAAAATGTATAGTTTTAAATATATGCTGTCTCCTTTCTCCCTTATTTTTCTCCTCCCTTCAGGTTCTTGCTCACTTCTTTCCCACACCTTCCCCCATACTTTCGTGACTTCACTTTCCAGCACCGATTCTTCTTTTCCCACCCCTTCACCCAGCTGCTTCCATTGCTCCTCCAGCTCTTTAACTCCATTCTCTGCTTCTTTCTTTTTCTCTGGCTTTTTGCCACTCTCCTAATTTTAAAGCTTTAAATTCTTCCCTACATTTTTAATGTGACATTGGAACCTTTCTTCCAATTTGTCGCTGTAAGCTGCTTCATGAATTTTCAGTTTACAGAGAAACTAGAGGGGTGCAGTTAACTTGTGGACCCTCCTCAGTTTTGCATGTCCAGTGGCATTTAAATAACAGAAATTCATCAGGCTTTTTGCTTTCTGCTTTTGTATGATGATGTAACATACTCACAGCTAAAATCAGAGCAGTTCTGTACCTTAATATGGATCACAGATGCACTTTTCAGAAAAAGACCGCTCCTTTAAATGTACCTTTCACTGATAATTTGCTCAGCCCTGCTTTGTTTGTACTCTTTACCAACTAAGAGCAGTTCTAATGGTGGGTGGTACAGTTGCCTCCAAATTTCAAGAAACGTGAAATGCATTTGCTTTGTTTTGAACAAACTTCTTAAGCTTTGGTTTTCTCTCATTATATATTTGCAAAAAAAAGGCATCTTGCTCAGCCCTTGGGTTTTCTCATCTCCCACCAAATATCCTCTGGTTTTGTTCATTTGATGCAGTCTAAGTGCCCATCTCAGTGTCAGATTTGCAGATCTCCAGGGATTCTGGAGAATGTGAGTTACCCTTTAAAAGAGAGGAATATTTAGAGACACACGGGGGAAAACAGTCAATTCAGTAGGTATCCCATCCTGTCCCTCTCTCTCCCCATCTTTTTTTAAGGAATGATTGTGGTGTAATGAGGAATTAAATGCCTTGAAGATAATCACTATCCATGTTCTAGTGTTAGGTCAAGCAGCCACTGTTTCTTGCGAATATTTGTTTACAGTTTCATATTAATTGTCATATATCCATTTGTTCATTGATCTACCAGTTTAGAGCAGAACTTTCTTCCTCTGTCTGTACTCTGTTGTCTTCTCAGGCTCCTCACCCATGAAGACCATAAAGTAGCTCAACTGACAGAGGCTCACACTTCTGGACGAGCAAGCACATGACAAATGCTGGGAGCAGGAATCGTTCTGTATCTTTTCACCTCAACATGATGGTGAATTCAGCCCTCTGTCATGCAAAGGAGTAGATAACTGTAGCTGAAATCTAAAGTAGCTATAAATGCATCACTGGCCTTTGGAGTTGGATGAATGTGTTTCCAGACTCATATTCCTATGGAAAGTTTTAATCATCAGACATAAAGTGTGATGGGAAACACTGTTTCATTTCAGCTCATTCAAATAGTTCAAAATTGTTGAATAATCCAGAACAACACCTGTAAGTCTAGTTTGAAGTGATTTAATTTGGCTTTGAACTTCAATTATGATCTCAGTAAACCCTAAATACCTTAGACACTTACTCCAAAATGCATTTAGATTTCTGTGTAACAGATATATGAAGAGTGTTTCCTTCTGTTTTAGAAAATAAGTTTGAAATCTTCTCTCTTTCTTCATGAGACAGGCAAAGTCCTGATCTTAGTCTAACAGCAACTGCCTGGTTTTCTGTTTAATCTTACTGTTTGTGTAAGAGCTGGGGTTTGTGTGTAAACTTGAATAGGAGCTGCGGTCTTTTAGTGTGAATTTTAAGGAGTAGGTACCTGATTCTCCTTGTTTCTGTCTTCATGTCTAATGTTCCATCTTCCTTGGCCAAGTGAAGCCGTGCTACAAACAAAATGTTCTTTTGAGCATGTTACATGCTCCGGAATTCCTTAGGACTACTATATTTTTGCCTGAGGAAACCTAGGCAAACATGCAGGTGGACCTGCTGTAGAGTACTCATGGTGTAAAAAAATTTTCATGGGGATTCACCCACTATCTATACTTGGTGAATCCAGTGTTTGGACTGCACTCGGGCCAGAATTATCCTTGCTTTGCTTGAACGCTACAGATCATGGCAGGAGCTCTTCTCAAGCCATTGACTAGTTGATCTGATTTTCTCTGATTTTCTTTATGGTCAGTGAGAGTAAACAGATACTCTGTGGAATTTGATTTTTTTTCCAGCCAAATGTAGATGTTCTCTTTAGAATAAGGAAATCACACCCTGGAGACGACTGTTGGCCTCAGAGAAGCAAAACGAGAGCTCAGAAGGATTAGCTCGCAGGCAGATGTCGGCATTGCCTGATGAAGTCTATTCAGATGTCAGAAAATCCCAGATAAGCGAATTTCTTCGAGCAGCCCTCATAAGAGGGGGGCAAAAGCTTTGTTGTCTCTTCACCCCACAGCGTTTCCCAGGTCCAGCCTAAAATGTGTTTTGCCCTGTCACAGAACCTGTACTTACTAGAGGCACGAGACAGCAATAAGAGCCTTACACGAGGAGCCAGAGAATAAATCCGTTGTCAGACTGAAGTGTTTTTTATATGAGATGTATTTCAAGGCTTTGAGAAGCCCTTTGCACAGCCTGTTTATAGAATGAAATAAACCACATGCCCCGTGTCTTCAGTTACATGGCATCAGGAAACATGGGAAAACTGGGAGGAGTGGGGGATGAGCAGAGCCACTTGAGCACTGCTGGATAGATGGCCACCTTACAAAAGGAGCAAAGGGGAAGTGCCATCTCTGTTTTATAGAGGTGTTTTTAAAGGGCTGAAGAAAGTTAAATTTGTCGCAGTGATGGTCCTGAGAGTGTTAATGTTCTGCTAAAATAGCTCAAGGCTGATGATGGCAAGGACAGAATTTTCTCCCTTTGACAGCAGAAAACATTGTCCTTTTTTTAGACCTGTGGAATTATAACAAAACTAAATAATGTGATAAAATGGTAGACAGAAGAATTTTAAGCTGACAGTGGCTTTGGAAAGAGGAGTGGGTAATTTAACTCTTGATGAAAATCTCATTTTCCTACTGAATTTTAGCCCAGAGCTTGAAGAGGAGATTGTATCTCATAAAATACAAGACAAGTCCAGAATGGAGTTTTTTTATAGCCTTTTTTATAGTGTGAACTTTTAAAAAGGGCATTGCTGATGTTGTCAGCTGTGTAGTCCTTGTCAGAACCTAACAGGATCTGGGATGCTGCCTTTCCTGCTCTTGAGGAATGCCTCAATGCCCTACTTCACAAGCTTTGTCTTTTAAAGGTATGGAACTGTACAGATGGTGAAAATAATCTTTACTGGTGAGTTGGAGAAAGTAAATGTAAACAAGAACAGCTTATTTAAGCTTTTGGCAAGGCTGGGGTGGGAACATCACTCTGCAAATTTGAGAAAAGGTCTGGGAGGTCAGTGAAACTCAGGTAAGATGTGAACCCCAATCTCACGTGTAAAAAAACCCTGGTTTTAGGGTAGGATTATACCTGAAAGATGCTGTGCACTGTGCCTGCATGCTACCTCGCTTCTTTCTGTGCCACTTTACAGGGAAAAACACCCTGTTCTGTGCCTGGTTGTTATGAAGATGACCTGAACTGAAGCATTGGTTAAATCATGAACAACCAAATGTGACGCAACACACTGTAATTTGTGTGCAGTGGCATTCTAAAGGCTTTAAGCCACGCTCTGTTAACTTTAAGAAATGCAATTTATGCCATTTTCCTTTTGAGTGGAGAGGAATTTTTTTTTTAAATGCACTGATTAATCTTATGCAGGAGTTGAGGCTTTTTCTAATACTACTACACATATATGAACCATACAAAACCGCACGGCGTGCTGTTCTTAGAGCTTCTCAAATAAATGTTTTTCCTTGTGGTTGTTCATATCTGATGCTTTATTGGAGGAGCAGTTTGCCAGAAGGGTCAGTTTAATATTGCTACCTAAGAAAGATTCTAAAGGGTTTGTATTTTCTAGTTTCCATCTGAACTTTTCTTACAGGTAGCTTGCAGCTGGCAAAGATAATCTGTGTGGCTTGGTTCCTTCAGCCTCTTACTGGTTGCGCAGGGATGTGTAGGATACAAAGGTTGCCTGGGTTTGTATCTGGGAAAGGACACTAACTGTGTAGTAGTGGTCTACGATAGCCTTATTTTTCTGTGAGGAACAGTATCTTGTCAGATCAAATTTTATAAAGCTAAATAGGAGCATTATCATGGGAGTGGAGCTGAGACATTTTTGTAAGGCAATCTTATTTAAATATTATTCCAGGCAGCAGTGATGCCACGTTTTTATAACCAATAGGTCTATTCTAAACTATGTTATTCTTGCAATTGTAACAGTAAGAAGCCTCAAGACTCTCAAACTGCCAGTAAAAGCTGCATATATCTTCTGCTATTTGCTTGAAACAGCTAGGCTATATTGCAGTGCTGCCTTGACAGCCATCTAGTTGCCCAATAGTATTTATTTATTTAGTTATAATATATTTTATTGCCCTTCTGTGGCATTAAATGTTCATTGTCAAATTGCTTCTTTGAGTGTGAGCAAATCCTTGTGGCTTGTTTCTGCATGAATTTTGTCCTACTGGTTGCTTTTAGGTTGGTTGCTACATAGATACTGCTCAGAGAAAGATTTGGACTGTCTGGGAAGGTTTATTTTCTAGGGTAGACAGTACAGCTCACATGGCAGCACTCTCGAGGGGGTTCCTGTGTGTGTGGGGTGCCACTGAAACTTGATTCCATGAGGCAAAATGTTTCTCTTGGCCAAGGATGATAAAAACTTGGAGTGACTCAAGATCTCCACATAGGGAGCAGATCTGTGAAAGGAAATACACATCATGCACCTTTTAGGGGCATTATTTCAGCCTCCCTCTTGTCCAGTCCCATGGTACCATCAATGGTTAGGAACATATTTCCTGGTTTACATAGTTAGCATAGTGAAGTGGAAAATTTGCCTTGGAAGTGGATTCATCATCTGAACTGACATGCTAATGTAGATGAGTTCACAGAGAAACTAGTCATCCTGTTTGGAACAGCTACCACGTAGCACTTCACTACAGATAGCTAAGTCAAGTCTTGGGCATAGTATCTCAGAGTGTCTCTCTACAGCTATCAATTCCTTGGAGGCGTGAAAGGTCAGATTCCTGTCATCCTAGTGTTCTGTTCCAGTTTTGCTCCCACAAATTTTCATCTAACAAATAATACTAAGATGTGTTTTGTAGCTGAATGTAATTTATTTTCAGATTTTATGGAACATAAAATATTTATGTTAGTATTTTATTCTTCCAAAGAACAAAAATCTTTTTTGAGTCCCTAGCCTACTTGAGAACAGTACTTGGAATTATTAAAGTATGAAGAACCCCCAGATGTGAAACTATACCTTTTGAAACCATACTTAATAAGAAGCTTTTTGCCAAAAAAAAAAAAAAAAAAAGGAGATTTTACTTTAGGGCAGTGTTGATCTTTTAAGCATATCTGCTAAAGAAACCATCTGGCATCACTTTGGAAAGTAATAAAACCACATGAATAAATTTAATAATTGAGTAAATTATTAAATAAACAATTGTAAAAGGTTTTTTATTCAATGTGTTTTTGTAACTTTTTCTGATGAGCACTTTTACTGGACAGGAAGATTCTGTGAGCATTTGATTTTCTGTTGTCTTCATATTTTTTGGTATCTCTTTACTCCACAGTAAGGTATCTTTGGGTGATTGCAACTGTGAATCGTCTCGACAATTTTCATCCTGATATAAGAAAGAAATCTTCTACAGTGAGAACAATCAATCACTGGAATAACGTTCCCAGGGATGTGGTGGAGTCCCCATCACTGGGGGTGTTCAAGATGTGGCTGGACAGGGTGCTAGATAAATCTCGTAAGTTTGGACCTAATGATCTTTCAAAGTCCTAAGCTGGGCTGTTCTTTGATTCTGTAGTTGTAAAATTTACTGTCAGTTTATCTTGTACTTGGTTTAATGGAAACCATTATGTGTGTATGTGTGTCTCTTATCTTTAGTTACTCAAGTTTTAAATTTTCCATCAGATTTAGATATTAGGAACGGATGCACATAGAATTTATGTAGGCTTAGCCAGTTTTGTATTTAAAAAAACACTCTTTCATAGAGCAGTGGGAATATTTTTCTCAGTTGTGAAGCTTTATTTCTCTTTGCATCTGTTGAGTAATAGCTGTGTTCTCCCCTTGCCCCCGCCCCTCCGATACAGCTTTGTCATCCAGGATGTCTCCCTGAGCAATGTCTCCTTGCAAGGTGAAACTCTGAAAGAGCTGTTGGTGACTATTAATGGATTAGATGGATAATGCTGCTCTGAGAGGCCATAATTCGTAGTGGGATTTGACTGTCCTTTTTGGGGGTTGTTTTCTGTAATAGGTTCACCAGTCTTTCAAATATATCACATTTGGACAAAATGAGAAAGTCAAAAAGCCTTCTGTGGTGAGGGGGTTTTAGTGGAGAACAGATGTAATTTTTCTTAACTTCTACGTTACCTTCTTCCAGGTATTAATATTCCTTTATGGGAAGTCTCTCTCTCAGATGTCTAAAAATGCTTCCGTTGCTTAGAACTGGTTTGTGCTGTTTTAAATCATGCTGAGGTAATTAGGATATAAAAAACCTGTCCCACTGTCAGCCACAATAGGCAGTAAGAAAACTGTATTTACTTACCATTTGTTCTGGTAGGATAATTCATTTTTCCAGAAAGAAAGGGAATTTGAGAATGAGGAAGGGCTCAAACACGGCTACAAAAATAATTTTGGAGCTCTGTCTTCACTGCAAAACCAGCACGTCTTATTGTAGGAAAGTCTGGAAGCAACTTATAGGTGATGTTTAAAAGGTACATTTAGGATGTGTTCTTTTCCCCAACACATACTCATCTTAATGCACAGCTGATTATTGGTTTGTAACTGTTTTGGATATTGTGGCTGCCTTGTGGGAGAAAGTGGACAGACAGTCACTCCTTTTGCTTCTTTCTTCCACTATGGGAATGATTATCTGATCTAATGAAACGTTAGAAAACTCAGGACAAGATCTTTTCAGAAATTAAATCTTACTGTGGGTATAAGGTCAACCTGTTTGGGTTTCTGAGTTCCTGCCTTGAAATGCAATGAATGAAGGCTGATAGAAAGGACTGTCAAGCCAGCAGTGAATGCACAGGACAGACCTCTGGAAGGATAATGTTGCAAATGTTTGAAGCCTGTCTTTAAAACATGAAGCCTAAAGGTAGTTTTCTCAAACTTGCTTAAATATTGCTACTGGCGTCTTTGCTAGCCACTCTTTCCTCGCTCCAGTCATAGCTCGAATTGCTTGGAGTGGTACCTAAAACCTAGGCTTGAGTGCTGTCATTTGCAGCACAGTTCCTGCTGCTCAGCAAGAACACTTGGGTTAAGGTTACGGACCTTCTGGGCCCAATCTGCATCTAACCTGGTCACTAGTTTCTGGTAGTGGTGTGATTTATTTGATGCCTGTGTGAACACAGAGGTCTCTCACTCCTGAATATAAGTGGAGAGTACAGATGTCAAACCTGTAAGGTTTTTCATCCATGAGAAATTCTGGGGTTTTTCCTTATTTTTCTGGTGGGAATTGGTCATAAATGGCTAATGCTATTTTAATTACTTTCTTACCAGTGATTCTTCTTTCCTAGAAACACTTAAATGTAATGTTTCTAAATTTTAGCATTCCCCAGTGTGCTACAGTTGCTCAGTGACGTTATCAAGACAGCAGCCAAGGGTTCCTGAGGTTTTGAGTCAGAGATCTGCAATAGGGTGCCAAAATCCCTCCTAGATTTCCCTAGCATCCCTGATGGCAAGCTGAGGCTCCTAGGACTTCTAGACTGCCAGCTCTGTGACAGAAATTCTGGCATAACTTTCTTTCCAGTATTCTGGCAAACCAGGGGTGCTGGTGTCCTCTGTCAGACATGCCTGGCATGCTGTTCCACAACCCACAAATTTCAGTTTTGAGTATTGCATGGCATGAACAGTCTGCTTGGCACGTGCGCCCTACATCTGCAGGCTTTCACCTGCAACCTTTTGTGTTTGATGAGAGTTTTGCAGAGCCCAGGATGTGTTGGGGGAACATTTCTGGCAGGAGGCAACTCACTTCTCTGTCCTCATTCTTCTGCAGGAGACAATAGATATTATAAAGTACTCTTTTATTCAGTATGCCAGATACCTTCTGAATCTCATAGTTAGAAGCATAAAAATATTCCTGGAATTGCACAAAATCTTTTTTCACAGAAATGTCCTAAAAAATTGTAACCAAAATGTGGATTTTCAGAAACAAAAGCAGAAAAAAGTACTTGTGAATAGCAATTTTGTGCCTAACTACCTTTCGTCCTCTGAAAAATTCCCCCTAATAAAGCAATGGTATCTGACTAATATTGTGTTATTAAAATATCAAATGGTAAGAAGCAAATTTATACACCTGGAGAAACTCAGAAATCTGAATAAGAAAAGTTTTAAGAAAAATAAACAGGCAACTCTAGGAAAAAAATGAATTAATTTATATCACTCTGACAGTACTTGTTATTACATATCTAATATGATTATTGTGTCTTACAAGGCAGCTACAGTTTTGTGATGTGCCAGCAAGTTTTCTGAGAGCAATTAGTATTGCCTTAAGACTGATGATAAATGTTTTAGCATAACGAACACAGACCTTGAAGCAATGGCACAGAGTATTGGGGCAGTTCCTCCAGCAGGAAAGTAAAAAGCCTGGCTTTCATAATGGCGGATCAGTGACACGTGGTAGTTCAGGTAACGGAGATGTTTGGGTTTCATTTCTCAGTCAAGCTCATACAATTATGGAGCTGAATGGTTCGGGTCTAGCATCTGTCCTAGAAATTTTTCTGCCCATGGAAACAAGCAGTCAAAACGCACCGGCTCATCTGTGTGTAGTTGTGGGTGGAGAAAAGCTAGCAAAGGAAGTCTTCAAAGCAACGTCTGCGTTTGCTGTTTTGCTGCTGTTATATAAAAGGCCAAAATAATATTATGACATCATTTGAGAATCTTAAATATGCAAATCTAGGTTAGATGTTTATTACATAACAAGCTAATCGTTGTTTATTTTCCTGTGCTTACTTGTTAGGCTCAGGAGGGTTCTTTTTCATAGAAGGAAATCTAAGAAGCCCGATTCCCATGTGTTTGCTCTAAGCAGCGTATTTACGTTCTGTGTATTTCTAATAAAATAACAGAAGTGTGAGTTTGTGAGTTTCTGTAGCTCAGTGGACCTCATTACTCTTATTTTTACTTGATTAAATAAACATTGAGTTCTCCATAAATTTTGCTTTTACCCAGTGTTTCAGCTGGGTTTCTGGCATCAGAAGGCAGTCAGGTAGTTCATGCTGGTGATGTCAAAAGCCAGACAATAACATCCAGCTGCTGAATTTGATCCGTGTACTTTGTTGACTTGCTAATTTGAAATGTTTCATTGTATCTGACTGCTGTATGGCATCAAAATGCAGAACAGGAGGAGTCTTTCGGTATGGCTGTAGAGCACCTACTGCCTTGATAACAAACTACGTGGAACAGATGGTGTTCGTTCACCCAGGAGTGCTACAGGGACTCAAGGGGCAAATAGCTGTGTTACTACTGGCAACGTGTAACTTTTCATTTAAAATTGTCTTGGCACCTAGGATTAGAGGATGGGAAACCCGATACCAGATTTTAAAAACGGACTTGCTGTGAAGCGTAAAGGTTGTAGGTCTCTGTGCTGTAGTAGAAATTATTTTAGATTTAGAAATTATTTTAGACTTGGTGAACACGTGAATAAGCATGATACAGATATACTTGGGAATGGTAAGAATGGCTTCTGTGAAATGAAGTCTTGTGTAACGGTCCTTCTGGAGTTCTCTGAAGAACTTGGCACGTTTTCTTTTTGAGGGTGACCTGAAGGATGTGCTGTACTTGGACATCCCAACGTCAGTTGACAAAAAACCTTTCATAAAAAGGTTTTTATGAAAACAAGGCAGCCAAGACCAAAGAGGGAACATCGTTCCTTTGAAAAATAATTAGTGGAAGGACAAAACCTGAGGATAGTAGTAATTTATTTGGTTTTGTGATGGATGGAGGGAGTGAAGTCTCACAGGGTTTGTCTGGGTGCCGAACTCTTCAGTGTATTTTAAAGTGACCTGGAAAAGGGAATAGTGTAATGACAAAGAAAGTTTACTGATAACTGCAGGTTATTACAGGGAAACTGAGCTACGGCTGACTCTGAAGAAGGGCAGGGGGACCTTCTGACACTGCATTGGCAACAAAGTGGCAGGTGAAATTCTAGTAGGTAAATATTAGGATATTTTAGTTCCTTTACTTTGTATATTAAATAACAGCTTCTGAGTTAGACCCTACCACACAATAATGTATGGAAAAATATCAGTCTGTCATTAATGATACTGCTGATTTAATATTAAATAACGGTCAAAAAAGGTAATAAAATGCCAAGTGTTACTAGGAAGAGAATGGAGAGGAAAGCAGAACACAAGTGCTCCATTGCAGAAATCCATGGTTTGTCAACATTCTGAATACAGTCCATGTTTTTGCCCTTTTCTCCTCAAAAATGACAAGGGAGAGAGTAGTGATAACAAGAGAACAACTTTCTCATCATGAAGGTGTTGCCTATGTATTCCATAAGATGAAACCTTGATATATTCATCTGGTGTTTAATTTCTTACAGATAGGATTTAAACTACTGCTTCCAAAGTATGCAAAATCTTAAAGAAATTCCACTATGACTCCACTTAATGTTAGAATATTTTCCAAGGAGTTTTTCAAGATGCAGCTGAATCAAGAATTAATGACATTGGTTGGACACGTTCCCGTGAACTGCGGTAGACCTGGAATCAGGCATCCCAGAGAAAATGAAGAGCCTGCTGTTAGAATTTGGTGAACATAATTGTGTTGGAGCTGGATTGCGGGGCTGGAGCTGGATTTAATCTACCTCTTTCCAGATATATTCTATGTACAGTTTGTGAAACATGATGTTCAGTGATGCAGTATGTCATTTTGACTGGGCATGGGTTTGGGTTCTTACATAACAAAGCAGCAAAAAAGCAGCAGTGGGCAGTTTTGCTAAATGTCTGTTGAATTCTCTCTCCTCTAAAAACAGTTATTTATGCCTGCATCATGTTTCATAAGAGGAAAAAACAAAGCCTTTCCAGAAACTTTCGTCACTCTTCAGGTTGTTGTATTATTGCCAATGTCTGGATGAGTTACCATGCATAAAACAATGCAATGGTGAAATACGTAATAAAGAGTAAGATTGAAAGGAAATTCTCTAGCTCTTTCTCTATGTAAGAAAACTTGCAGCATCTTGAAACAGAGAAAGAAGAAATATTGAACATGAACGTTTCATTAAGCTAGTGTTAGCTGCAATAAATGCTTTTTGCAAATCTTACCAGCTCTGCAGGCTGCCATCTGTAAATAGGGTAGTTTCTCCATTTTTCTGTTATTTGCAATTTAAACTTGTATTTCAATCACTGGCAGGAGAGGTTATTTTTAATAAGTATAAGCAGATGCCTTCTCTTGCTTTTGGCAACTTTAACATGAAGGGGAAAAAAAATGATTTACTAATTAATGTTTTTGCCTGCTGAGACTCCTTACCTTAAGTAAGCCCTGTTTGTCACAGTTGCATGGCAAGCTTTTTGTCCTGAGGACTAATTGGCAGGCTAGATGGACTGTGACGTTCAAAAAATCTGGAATAGAATTCAAGAGAGTAGAATGCAACCATAATTTTAGGCACTTATGTACATTTAATGTGAGGTACTCTTCATGGTTATCCTACTGTTTACAGCTTCTTCTGGGTATTTTATATTACAATGAATTCTGCAGCATTTTTTTTTTCCTTTTTCTTTCTTTCCTTACCTGCTATCCTCACCCAGCTTTCCCCCAGAGTAAGCATCTGATTTAAACCCAGAACATTTCTTTTGGAAATTATGCCAGGGGTTTTTTGAGGTGGTGGTGTAATGATGGAAAATCAGCAAGCTTGCTGATGTTACACAACTGGAAGTGGTGGCTCACAGACCAGAAATCTGTGCTGCCATCCAGCAAGACCTGGACAGGCTGGAGAGTTGGGTGGAGAGGAACCAAATTAAATACTACAAGGGCAAGTGTAGAGTCCTGCACCAAGGGAAGAATAACCCCAGGCACCAGCACAGGTTAGGGGTTGACCTGCTGGGAAGCAGTGCTGCAGAAAAGGACCTGGGAGTCCTGGTGGGCAAGTTGAGCATGAGCCATGTGCTCTTGCAGCCAAGAAGGCCAATGGTGTCCTAGGTTCATTAAGAAGATTGTGGCCATCAGGTGGAGGGAGGTTCTCCTCCACTTCTGCTCTGCCCTTGTGAGGCCACATCTGCAGTACTGTGTCCAGTTCTGGGCTCCCCAGTTTAGAAAAGATAGGGAACTACTGGAGAAAGTCCAGTGTGGGGCTACAAAGATGATGAGGGGACTGGAACATCTCTCAGATGAGGTAAAGCTGAGAGAGCTGGGTCTGTTTAGCCTGGGGAAGAGAAGACTGAGAGGGGATCTGATCAAGGCTTATAAATATCTGAAGGGCAGGTGTCAGGAATGTGGAGCCAGACTCTTTTCACCAACACGACAAAGTGCAAAGGGCACAAACTGGAACACAGGAAGTTCCATCTCAATATGAGGAAAAACTTCTTCACTCTGAGGGTAGCAGAACACCGGAACAGCCTACCCAGAGAGGTTGTGGAATCTCCTTCTCTGAAGACATTCAAAACCCACCTGGATGTGATCCTGTGTTACCTGCTTTAGGTGATCCTGCTTCAGCACTGGGCTTGGACTAGATGATCTTCAGCGGCCCCTTCCAATCCAAACATTCTGTGGTTCTGTGAAAATCAGTTGAGGTTTCAACATCCTGATCCTTGAAGCCTGTAGCACATTTTCTTACCACCCCCACCCCCCTTCTTTAATTTACTAAGATGTTTTATCATTAACTGATAGAAAGCTGTATGACATTAAGAAGAGATGATTATTTGACGTGGTTTCCAGAGGAAGAGGATACGTTACGGGGATAGGTAAATTCTACAGATCATCCATGTGTTCCTGTCTAGTTTTGATTCTTAGATATGAAGCTGACTTTTTTATTAGTCCATCTAACTAAAGGCCATATGTTATTCGTATTACAAGAAGTCTGATCCCACCGAATCCATTGTGACTGCTGATGCCATTTGAAAGAATTGAAACTTATTTAATATTTACTAAAAACCATGCATTTATTTTGCTTTATCTATTCTTATCCTGGCTCGCTCCCTTTTCCTCTTCCTTCCAAGGCTTTGTATCTTTTCTTGTCTCCTGTGTACACTTCTTAGACTTAAAACTCATGGTTGCTTACATTGTGATGGTGCCTGTGAATCTCAGTCATAATCTGCACTGTTGTGCTGTATATAACAGAATATGATTCTGGTTTTTTCCTTTGGGAAACCTCTGGAAATTGCATCTTGGTCTACATCAGCAGCTGTAGGTTGGACAAACACTTGTCAGATTTCCTATATATGTTTTGTGGTAGTGACTAAGGAAACATGAGCCCAGAATGCTTTGGTTTTAATGGTGATACTGAGATCGAGTTCAATTCTTGGCACAATAATTTTGATATTGGAAGATAATTAATTTGGCATTCTTTGTCCTTTTCTAAAAATACCAAAAAAGCATCCAACCAACCTGTTGTGCTGAGCATCAGCAAGCAACAAATAGAGAAGTGACAGTCTGCTCGTTTTGGGCACGGACATTTAATCACTTCTGCTTTCTCTGAATTTGGGCCTGCTCGTTTCGGAACATTTCCTGTGAACACAAATGCAGAACGAAACGAATCTTCCTTTGCAGTGTGACTGCGAGTTGATGCAGTGATCGGCATGAAACTCGCTAGGGAAAGTATAGTGACGCTTCCTGCTTGCATTTTTCATAGTCTGTTAGCACATGTTGTTGAAGTATAATATTCCTTTTTTACACCCAGATGCTAGAGCATTCAGTATTTACAGAAATCAGAGCGCAATGCTTTACATTTGCCTCATCAGTGTCAAGTAAAATTGAGTACCTATTGAGCTTTTAACATTGTATCTGCAAAGCCAGCAACTGATATTTTTTAGCAAATAAATGGGTTTTACTGTGCTTCTAAAAATTTAGTAATTTTATCCTTGTTTAGAAGATCAGTTATGAAAGGCTATCCATGTTAAAATAATAGAAATCATCAATTGACCTGCCTCAGTTAAAACTGTTTGCTTGGGTTTTTGAAATAAAATATTTGCGCAACATTTGAACCCTCGGTGAGATGCTGACAGGAAGGGCAGCACTTGGTGCTTCGTAGAGTGACAGTTTTTCAGTTATTATTAATAAATGCAATGCTGGTATAGTTAACGCGTGCAAAATTTTATGTGTGGCACTGTTATTTAACTGGCTATTATGCCTTGTTGCTTTGAAAACTACCTTCATTAGCACAAATGGTATCAGCACACTTACTGAGACTGCCTTATTTATCAGGGGTAGCTCACGTCTTAATCCACATCTGTGTTTTCTTTAAAGAACAGGTACATTGCAGGAACTAGCTCACACTAGAAAGAAGTAAATAGGAGGTAGACCAGATTTAAGACACTTCCTTAAATTTATATTGTCTCAAAATAGTACTTTAAAATATTACATGGGGTCCTAGTATACCTAAAATGCCTGTGTGCTTCAGTGTCTGAAATATTGGTGATTCACCAAAGCATTTGATCCAGGCTTTGTCTTTGTGCACAGTGCTGTGCTTGTGTGGCTACAGATTGTGCATGTAGCTTTGTTTCTTAACTTCCTTTGGGTTTCTCTCTACAGCACTGTTTAGGTTACAAAATGTAACTGGGACCGTTACAGATTTGTTGGCATAGTTTTTTTCCTCAATTTTCTTGGCTATCTAAGGTAGGCTGTTTTCTAGGTTTTCCCGTCCTATATCATGTTTTCATTTTCACGTTTCTTCTTCAACCAATTTTTAGGCTGTTCTTGCAGCACTGTAATGAAAGGATTTTGAGACAGATTTTGTGAAATAATGTCAGTGCCTTTCAGGTTGACTTGAATGACAGATTTCTGTGCATTTGCAATAAATGAGTATGTTCCATGGGTAATGTTTGAATTTCCCTCATATCCATGGCCAATTTTTTCTTTTTGCATTCCTTCATGCATTATTTGGGAAATATGAAGAGGTATTTATCTAAGGTCCTAAGTTCTTCACAGATAATATTAAATTCAAAGTGTGTATGTTGAAACAAATTCAACCTCATTTTTCTCATCTGTGGACTTGGAATTGTACACATTTTAAAATGTAATGGAACTTAAGCAAAGTTGACCACAGTTCATGGAGACACCTCTTGACAGCCTCAGTGACTTTCTGGTCATTTGGCCCCTTAAACACTGTTTGTAAGGTCTGTGAATTTAAATACGATAAGCAGAAGTTGTTCATCCGACCTGTGACTGCGATGCATTTGGCTTTATTATCATCTCGAGTATCCACAGAAAGTATGCTGTCTAAAAGACTGAACAGACATGATGTCTGAGGCTTGATGTTAGTGTGTATTTAGACAGGAGTTAACCTAGCTGAAGGCTAGACAGCAGGGCTGTAGCTAGGATTATCAACGATGATGTATGTGTTAAAATTAATAAAAAAAATTTTAGGAATATCCACTTTGTTCATGTCCACTTTACTGGATTAATGTCAAAAAGCTTTGGTGGAGGAAAAAAAAATCTGGTTTTTTTTGGTGTTCTTTATTAACTTATAAAAATAGCCTTTGACTATGGAGTGTATTTTTATCCATAAGTTTAATTACAATTTTTAATTACTTGAAAGGAGGTGTAATATATTTGCTTATCTGTATTCGTGTTCTTGGTAGGAAATTTTGACACTGATCCTTTCCTTCTATTCTATCCCCTTCCTCTTTAACCCACAGTGTTCCCTTCAGATATGGAAGAGTTATTTTATTAATTCCTTCATTAACTGCTGAAGTTTAACAGGGCTGTCTTGGGTGAACTGAAAGTCCTTATCCCTCAGATACCTCCAGTTTCCTTGGGAAGTTCTGAAACTGTGATAGGCTTGTGCTGACCCAGAACAGGACACGGAAAAAAATAAATCCTCTTTTCAGTTTTATGGGAAGACTTTTTATAGAAGAACTAGAAGATTATGTGTCTTAAAAATTATTCCAAAGGCTGATGTAGCAAACTCTTATAGTCTCTTAGAGATTACCTTGAATGCTTCTGTACAGTTCCAGTATGTTCTAACTAGAAGTTATATTTAGCGCTTTAGCATTTTCAGTGTCATTTAGAACATTAATAAATTTGGAAACTGTACCAATTGCTTCCCAGAAATTGCAAAATTGCTCTTTCAGTTGAGAATTCAAGGTATATAATGTTCTGAGATTAAATACCAGTATTTACTGATAATAAATGTTGTAAGAGGCAACTTCAGTGGGAAAATGAGAGGACTAATGACATGATGGTGCTAAAGCTAAATGACTTAATGAAAAGAGTTTTTCAAGAACACCTTGATGCAATTTGGAAATTTGGATTACTTCAAATAATGACCAGAGATGGTATCAGACTTCTTTTTCTTTTTTTTTTTTTTTTTTTTGGCCACAGGTAGATGGCATCCAATGACCATGATGGGAAGACTGGCTGCTTTTGAGAAAGTTTCTTTGGAAATGATGTGGAATTTCATTTAGATTTTCTTTCACCTTGTTGCCAGAAAATCTGAACTTACACGAATTGTTGATTGTAATGACTTTTTGTTTTTAGACATTTCTCATCTGAGTTCTGTATTTACATGTTTTAAGGTTGTTTTTCCTCCTTGAAAAGGGTAGCATTTCATCATTGGATTCAGAGTGATGGATTTTAGTAGCTGGTTTTTTGGGTTTTTTTAAGACATATATATTTCTTGGTATAGCGGAGTTTTAATTCTGAACTTTGAAGGACTTGCTCTAAGTTTCAAGTAATCCACAGATGTTATGTATCTGTTTTCTCCATCATCCTTTAAATACTGAAAATAACATTAGCTTATATAGTAGAGTCCTCTGCAAGAAGATCCCAGGCAGACTTCCAGTTCGGCAAGGAATAACTCTTCCTTGAATGTTTAGCATAATTCCATAACTTTCCTTCAGTAATTTAAACTTGATTACCCTATTTGTTTATGGGATGCTATGATGTCCTAGAAATATAAATCAAAATGGACTTCAGAAGACCCTCTAGTTCCTCCCAAAGTGTGGACACAAGGTCAAACACAATCCTAAACCAACTCTGATAGATTTTGTTACTTAAACCTTCCTCTCAGAGAGCCTTTTCACACTCTCAACACTCTTGTTCCAGTGCTTAAGAGTTCTTAGTCTGTCGGCATGTTTCCGGGTAACTATTATTTCCCCCTTCTATGTTAAGTCACCTCATATAAAAGGAAACACAGAAACATGGATTAGTTTAATTTCATTTTTTTTTGGGGGGGAGAGGAGGAGGAGTCTCAAAAAAGCCCATACTGAACATCACCTTCTCTTGTAAGTACCTCTGTAGTTGTTTAAATTTCACCAGTATTTTTCTGAGTGCCAAAATCTGTCTAGCCTGTAAGTCTGTCTCTACATTGCTCTTTCTGACTTTAAAGGAACGTATTATGTCTGCATTTCACAAATCCTTCAGGATTTCATCAGTCTTCTTTCAAGTATCAAAGACATTGCTTTAGCTGACTCTCAAAATACTCTAGATGAATTAGTCAGTCCTGCTGACTTAAGTATATTTAGCCTCTCTAAATATATTTAGCTTCCTCATTCTGACCTGTGTTTCAGCAGACAAGAGTTCTTGTGTTTGTAGTCACGTGGAAGTGGGTACACGAAGTTAAACAAAGGGCTAGTGCAGCGTGGGAGCAGTGAAGTGCTTGCCCCTCGTCCTGCAACACAGAAGCAGTTGGTTTGAGTGATGTTCTTCACCCAAACTGCAGATTTGTGAGATGTAGCAGGATGGATCAAAATCTTACACTTCCACATTATGGATTTAGATTTAGTAATCTGTTTTGACTGTTTCTGGCATTGTTTAACTCCCTGTGCAATGCAGCAGTTATGTTTCACTGAAGTAAGAACAAATACATAGGATGAATTTTAATCCAGATTGACAGTGATGATAATTCTATCTTCTGAGTGGCCCTGTGCAATTATGAGGCCATAGTACCAATACATGAAAGCCCAAAATAAAGAAGTAGTTATGGGACTCAATTTCTGTCCTGAACACTGCTCCTGCTTCTAGTCCCAGAATCAGATGTTTTACTGAAGGTATCCACAGTCAGATAATTAATAAATAATTGGGTTTTATTTATTTCAGTACATTGTGACATCCAGATGTATCACATCTGCTTAGGGGAAAAGAATTTCACACTCCTCAAGATGTAGAATTGTGTTTACAGATAAAGCCTGAACCAATTTAGAGCCATACATGTAGGTTAAGGAGTGTAATTCTTGAGTTTATAGCTGCTTTCCTTTCTGGATGTTCATTTTGTGACTGTATGGGTAGCAACATCTGCTTGTGTTTTTGATAATATTAATTCTGTAGTCATTAAGATCTGAAACCTGAAACACATTCTAGGACTGAGACTAGCAGGTGATGGGAACTCTGACATTCTGCCTGTTCAGGTGTTACCTATTATATAGTCTAAATCGTTACACCTTGAGATAGATCCATGGTTAATCTAAAACATGAATATCTTCTTCTCTTTCGTTCCCTTCTGTCAAACAGGTTAACTTTAGAGGTAGCAAAGGTTCAAAGATGGCGAGTATGATTAAAGGTATGGAAAGAATTACTTGCTATCATCCCATTGCTAAATTCTTACAAAGCTGTTTTTCACTTCATCTTTGTCATGATGAGAATTTGTGCTCATGAATTACAAAATACTATAGCTTATTGCTTATAACACATACAAATCAAATGCTAGCATTTTGTTTCCATTGCTCAGACTGTGCTTACACAGTGTATGCTATTAGAAGCTGTAATCTTTCCCCTGGGATAAATCTTGACTTATCTTGGCCCCAGATGAATAGCGGCTCTTTCATTTCCTTGGGCTGTTCAGTGTGGTAACAAACTTAACTATGTAGCATTAAAAGTTCGATTTCTAGAACGCCAGCATTAAAATAAAGATCTACCACACCTACCTTACTAGAATGCATCTATTGCTTACTTTAGAATGAGAAAGAAATTCAGATAAGCACTCATCTACTCCAGTATCTTCTGCTGGATTTTTCACTTTTCTCTAAAAGCCCCGAACAGCCCAAACCCAAATGAACCAACCAACCAACCTACCCAACAAACAAAAAAATCTCTGCCTTTTTTTACAGGTTAGATTCAGGAAGCTTTTATTCATGGATTTTCTCAAAGAACTTTCCAAGTTAGCAGTGGTCAAGAGTAGAGAAGCACTTTTAAGTTTCCTTTATTAATGTAAAACTATACTAAATAATAGATGTGTATTTTATTTTAAAATTCTATAAGTGGCATCAGAGGTTTTTTTAAAAAAAAGAAAAGAGAGAAGTAAATTGCAGTGGAAATAATGATATTATAGACAAAATTTGAAGTAATGTACATTTTCATGCAGGAAATTCAAAGATTCAGTGGCAGTGACATGGTTCGTGAGACATTATGTAGGAGGAAAATCATGCCCTTAGAACTAAGAAAAGTGTGAAAATGCCTTGGGCTATGTTTATACTGGAGAAAATGCCACATTTAAAAATTGCTGTAGTAAGCATGTTTGATCATGTGTGAAAATTGTTCTCTACTTCCCACGTTATTCAAAAATACAGTTGATTCATTTAAGCTGCATCTGTACTAAACTGTTATTTGGATGCCAACCTGCACTCAGGCTTGGAGAGCTTTGGGGGTTGTGAAACAAGCTCTTAACCTAAGCCAAAGAAACATGCCTGTGAGAAGGCAATCAGGGTGAGCATATGAAGTGTGGCCCTGTACTTCCACATAGTCTATCAGGCCCTATGCCTTCTACAGCCAAGTCGCTGACTTGTCCTCTCAAGGTATAGCATGTTAGTACAGCATGTCTTTCTCTACCTAGATGCTTCAGTCTGTCATATTGCTCCAAGAAGACAATAAGTGTGTTTTGAGTCCATAGGCAAGTGTTTTCAGCTTGAATAAAACTGAAATAATTGTAGACTCGAGCGTGTCACTGGTACAGTGACCCCATCCTCATGACCTGAGTTTCTAGATTCCTCATGACAGTTCATAGATACAGCAAATAATTAATATTTGATTCTTAACAAGAATGTCTCCAAAGCATGCTTGCAGAATAGCCTGGAAGCCTAAGTGATGTAAACAAGCATGCTGGTCCTTGAGTATCAAGCCATCTAACTGCTTTGGTAGATCTTTCAATCTTTCCCTTCTAGCTTTCCATTTATTGATAACTCATTCCTCTAAAATGGAGACTCTAGAAAACGCAAAGGAATTGACTTTCCACCCCTCATTTACATTCTTAGGTTTGCAAAGCCACCAATGAAGCAGGGGGTTGTAATTCATGCTTATTGCAATTAAATGTCAATGAATGTGGGGTGACCAGGAAAAACAAGAATTTTGCGTCCTTCTGACCTTGCTGAAAGCCTGCTAGTCGTCTGTCATTATACTACCAGTCATCTCTGTGGCCTGAAGTATGTGAGAGGAAATTAAAAAAAAAAGAAAAAGAAAAAAAAATTAAGTGATTGGGTAAAAAGTTCTAAACCAGTCGATTGGTGTGATAGGAGATGTTGGAATAGGATAAGTGTGGAAAACATTTCCCCTACCTTTTAGTGGAAGCAGTGTTGTTTTGCTGGACTTAGTATACCTGCCCGTGTTAATTGTCAAAATTTGTTGATATTGAAAAACTGCTTGCTGCATACGTGCATCTGAAGTGCTGGAGGCTGTGTGCTGTAAGTTCACAGTACTTAAAAATAGAAGCCAGGCAGTGAGAATTGCGTGTCAGGTCCCTGAGTATATGCCTTGCAAATCCCTACCTAATATTTATTAAGGATTAGGTAAAACTTGGAAATAAAACTATGTTGGGTTTCAAATCATGTGGCAGAGTGAAGAATGCTCAAAAAATTTAGCATATATATGCTGTAATTTATTTTCACACTGGTGTTTGTACAATGAGCAAGTAAATACAGCAATTCATCAATAGAAAAGTAAAATAAATTCAATAATGTAGTTGACTTTAGGAATTGTAATGAGGAAAACAAAAATAAACCGCTCAGGATAGATTGAGAAAATATGTGAACTGCTTCTGTAAGAGTTTATATTGATAGTAACATACATTGTCTGATATGTATAACTGTTTTTGAAGTAAGTGCTATAGAAATGTTGGCTATTGGTAAACTGAACTCAGCCAATTTAATACCCATGTTGAATATAAGGATTTTATCTAATAACATAATCTTAAAAGATTTATGCTTGAAAGGGAATACAATTTACACACAAATTCTCAACTTTCCCAACAGATGTTCAGTGTAAGAAAAAGAGTACTGGCTCTGTGGCAGTATAATTTGTACAATACTAATTGGAGGCTTGATTTTGCCAAACAAAAGGATGATCAGAAAACTTGGAGAAAGTTGGATCTGAGAGACAGCTGTGCTCACATCTTGGAAGAATCTTCACAGATGTGGATTTATGAAACCCAGTTTTATGGCAGCAAACCAAAGATGCTATGACTCATAGAAATTGAAATCTGCTTTACTTATTCATCACTTTAACAGTTTTTTTGACATGTGCGTTAGTTAACAAAGACATGGACTATATCTGGTTACAGCACTGCATTTTTTCCTAAAAAAAATGCTGCCTATTTTTCCACAGAAATGCAATACTAGTGTGGTTTACTTAAATACATTTTAAAAATACACATTTCCAAACAGTTTGGATTAGATTGATTTTTCTTTCTTCCAGCTTTGAAGTCCCTTCTGCTTGCTTCCTTTAAAAGCAATTTTGAAATTTGGAGTCATAGTCTATGCAAATGGTGGAATTCTCTGAAAAACAGAATCTGAATTTATCTCTCTACACTAGATTCCTCCTATGTCAGCTTATGGCAGTTTCACAAAGGCTCAGACATTTTTTGAATGGGCAACTTCACTAGTGCTAGGAAAAATGAATGGCATCTCAGCTGTTGCTTCAGAACTTAAAGGCTGAGAGACATAAATGGAACAGGTGCCATTTCAGCTCCCAAGAGCAATTTAGTACAAGACCATAGATTGATTCACTTTAATGCCAGGGATACGGAGGTTATAACCTCTGCTGGAGCCAACCACATGGAACCAGAAGTTGTCCTGGTGAGAGAGTTCACCTTTTTGTACCCATTCACATAGCCTCCATGTTGGCCCTTGCTGCGCAGCCGTCTGCCAGATTTGTTGCTGTCAGCAAGCTGCTCGCCTGCCTTCCTTCTCCAACCCGCTCGGCAGCCTCTGTTGCCTTCTCTCTCCCTGACAAGGCTTCTGACTTCATGCTAATCAGTTTCTTTTAGTGGGCATGGTGGACATCAGCCGTCTTGTGGCAGAGGATTGATGCAGAACTTCCTAATAAGTGTCATTAAAAAAATACAATTTTTCATCAGTATATTGCTGCGTGCACGTGTTAATTAGAGGCCTGCACCAGGAATTTTAAATATAGCTGAGCATCATGAGTTGATTGTGCATCTAAGTTCCTTAGTCTTGGAATATATCCTATGAAAGTCCTGAATCCAAGTATCTTCTAACTCTAACGCAGTTAGGGTTTACATTTGATTGAGGTTCCAGTAAATTCCAAACAAACAGCTCCTATTTCATTTACATGTACTTGTATTTTAGGTAAAAGCTTAACAGTATCAGTTACTTCTATTTTTAAAATTATTAGAGGGTTTAACATATAATAATTTACTATCATCGCATTTTGACAAAAAGAAGCATATTTAAGAATAAAACTTATTTCAGTGGTTTCTCTTTGTATAGCTTTTTTCTACTAATTTTGAACTGAGACTTTTCTGACCTTCCCCTTGCCCATGCAAAAGGAACAGTTCTGTTTAGAGTGTTCTGATCAGCTGAAAGGGACTGAACTTGTGTGATTTCCTGGCAGTACATATGTTTATTAACACATTCTGTTCAAATTTAGGAGCCAGAGAACAAAACTGTAGGAACTGTCATCCTTCAGCCTTACACAACAGTGTCATCTCCATATATTAATCTTAATTTTCTTTAATGTCTGGAGCTTAGTGAGTACTGCGTGGCCAGCCCAGGTAATGAATGATAGCTAAGATAAGCCTTTTTCTCAAACGAGCAGCAATAGAACAAGAGGGGATGGCTGCAAGTTGTGCCAGGGGAGATCCAGGTTAGAAATTAGGAGACATTTCTTCTCAGAAAGAGTGGTTAGGCATTGGAAAGGGTTGCCCAGGGAGGTGGTGCAGTAACCGTCCCTCAGGGTGTTCAAGGAAAGATTGGATGAGGTACTTAGGGACATGGTATAGTTAATAATAGAGGTGGTAGGGGGATGGTTGGACTAGATGACCTTGGAGGTCTTTTCCAACCTTAATGATTCTGTGATTCCTTTAGCCACTGGTACTAAAGTCTGCAGAAATGTAATGTGTAGGAACTTTAGCATTAGGTAGAATGGGCTGAAGTTGGCCCTGGGATCTAGAAACTACTAAGGCTGGATGAAAGGGCACAAAACTGTCCAATACATAATCCTAACTTCATAAAGTTCATGCCTGTTGGAACCAGATACAGCCTATCTCCCTTGCTGTCAGAAGCAGTCTACAGTGGTTCCTCCCCTCTTTCCCCTGGACTCTAAAATGGCACTTCTGTTCTCTGCCACCAGAAAGTTGCTCATGGTTTCCCACTGGGCAAAGTGCAGAACTGGAACATACCTTGGGCTCTAAAGCTAGCATTCACTTAAAAAATTAAGCAACCTTCTTTGTAATAATTGCTGCTATTTATCTCCCATGACTCATCCTTCTTCCTTTAGATAATCTTCCTTCATCACTGTCTTCAGAGCTATAGGCTGCCATTCGTGGTTGTCTTCTTCAGTGATAGTCACAGAACTGTTTTATTTGCCATATGACTTCAGCTACAATTATTATGACAAATTGATAATCTCTGTTTTTCTGTATCAAACTAAATCATCTTCTTTTCAAACCAAACCTGTTTGTCTAACCTACATACTCAGCTGCAGGCTTAACTAGCAGACAGATTTGTCTCTGCCCTGGTTCTGGCTAGGACTGAGTTAATGTCCCCAAGCAGCCAGCACAAGTGAGCAGAGCTGGCCAAGGGTGTTTCCACACCAGGTGATGTCATGCCCCTATAAAAGGGGCTGGTTGGGGAGGGGTGGGTCCACACAGTTTTAGGCCAGTCTGAGTGCAGGCCTGTTGTGTTGGTTGTCATGTTGGTGCAGTGTTCAGTGTTATCACTGTGTGTGTATTCTGTCATGAATCCCATTGTCTTTATCCCCGCCTCGCTGCGCTGAGTCCATACCTGTCCTCATCCCACCCCGTGGGGCTGCTGTCTGTCTGTCCTCTGCGTCCTGCCAGGTAAAGGGGGAAGCAAATGGGACAGGGTGCCCAGCTGCCACCTGGAACTCAACTGCGACCGTCTCCTAAACCTTTTCCCTTTTCTTTGCTGCTGGAGTCTTCAGGCTGACAAGTACAAGTATCATCATTTCAAAATATGAGTGAATCTGGCCATGTCTTCCTGTGCAACATTTGTCTTGATGCATTTCTTTTCCAGCCATGCTGCATTAATCCCCACTTTTCCAAATTATTTCAGTTATTGAAATACTTTCCCCTCTGTTTTGGGAAAGTGCAAGCTAGTCTCACTCATACCTTTCAAATGGCTTCTTTATCCTGCCTGGCCCTTGCGCTATGGCTATTTCTTTCTTTACCTCTCACAGCATAAGTTCCTCAGATGCTTCACATTTGAAGACCCTCTTGTTCACGGGTTTTAAACCAGCTTATTCTGTGGTCCTTCATTCACAGCAAGGTGTTGCTTCATTCCTCTGGCTGGTTAATGATGATAGATCTTGGTCCCCATTTAATGAATTTCCAAATGGTCAGTTGAAAGGAAGAACTTGTTAAATGCTCAGTTAACATTTGGATATGCAGATTCTCAGCATCATCTTTACCTTTTTGTGTTGCTCTGGCAGTGCTCAAGCACTCCTCATTTAACAGCTGTAACACCTCTTTCCTTAATGCTGTATCATATTGGGTTTTTCTCTCACATAACATCCTAAAACTGCCATGGTTCTGTAAGCTTGCCTCACCTAGGCAGTTCAGTTTGAAGTATGCACTGAGTTTTTCTAAACAGTTTGTTTTCATCATTTTGTAGTCTTTATTCCAAATGCACTTTGAAAAGTAGACTTATGATTAATATTTCTATGAGAAAAATTCTAATTGAGAAAGAATGTCATATCACAGCCTTTCTTGGGTAGGAGATGTAATCATTTCACTAGAAACAGGAAGTATGACTCAAAGTATTTGAGAAAGTGCTCATCTCCATGTCACACAAGTGGGAGCACAGGTATATGATTATTTTCTTTCTGCAGTGATTTCTGTTGAAGCAGAAATTAAAAGCTTGGACAGGATTGGGGAAGAGGTGCATATCCACAGTGGTGGATACTGTGTTCTCAAGAATGCTAAATATAGCAGGTTTGCAGCTGTTGACTAGCAAGAAATGTATTTGCCAAGTCAACAGCTGTCATTAAGCATAGAGATAGCATTAGAAGTTCAGGTAAGTGTAATGAAAACATAAAGGTAATTTAGAGCAACTCGTGTTGGTTTCCCACGCTGCAGTAATCTAATTCCTGACTGTGGCTCTTTGTAGGCAGGTTTGAGCCCTGAAATGTTATTTAATTAAGGTAAGGTGAAACATAGCATTCTAGAAAGGAAATTGGACTTGAAGGGAAGGAAAAGCAAGAAAAGTAAGTTTATTTCTTGACAAGAAACTGAAATGTTCTGTAAGCACTGCAGTTCTTGATCCTCTTAACTGATGAGAAAAAGTGAATGGCTGTGTTTTTGTTCAAAGCACAATGCTACCATGCTGTAGCATAGAGTTCTGTCTTTTCAGGAGTCCCAGTTTTTTTTAAAGGCAACGAGCAGAATAGTGGCAAAGCTTCACATCAGGATCTACTAACTACAAAGTTGGTAAAGGTGTTTAATTAAGCCTAAAGCCATTGGCTGGCTTACTGTCTCCTTTTCTTAGGAATAAACTGGGTGTGAATGGAAAACACTGTTATGTTTGTATAAACCCAGCTTTTGTTCTTTGTGCAATACTTTCACATTCTTAGTAGCACATAAACTTCCTGGAGTTCTGTTTTCCATGGTCAATTTGCAGAATAGTTAAAAGGTTTTGTCATTGCAGCATGAATGAAAACAGTTTTAAGAAGTTAGTGTAGAAATTTCTCCATAATGACTGCGGGGAGCTTTTCTTGAGAATGACAATACGTGATAGAGAATAATTGCTAGCAGAAAAACTTTGTGCAGGGATACAGAAGGTATTGTGCACAACCCTGAATTAAGAGCTTCTGATTTGTTGCCAGAGCATGTAAATTACTTAACCTGGCTGCTTTGGCAGTGGGGTTGGACCCGATGATCTCTTGAAGTCCCTTCCAACCCCTGCATTTCTGTGATTGTGCAGCAATACAGAAATAATTTGCGTGCTTATTGTCAGACTGCAAGCATTGAAAAAGGTAATGTTTGCTGAATTCATAGGACTGCAGACTGGTTTGGTTTGGAAGGGACCTCAAAACCCATCTGGTTCCAACACTCCTGCCATGGGGACACCTTGCCAAGGGATACCCTCCACCAGACTGGGTTGCTCAAAGCCCCATATAAACTGCCCTTGAATATGCCCTTGTAAAGATTCCCTCTCCATCACAGTAGTTACCGGTTCACGCTGGATTTGCTTGTGGGATAAACCCTGCAAATTTATATAAGCTCTGGGTCTCATAGGAAGTGAAATTTAAGGTCTTAATTTTTTTTCTGGGGATACATCATCAGTGTGCTTTTCATAGTTGATCAATGCTTCCCCACCCTGCTCTCCCCAGGCTTCAGGGGATTGAAGAGAAAATGTGTGTAATTATCAAAGCAGCAAAGAGTTGCAGAGTCTCCAACAAATTGTAAGAAAGGAGACCAAGAGTCTTTATTAAATATGTAGAAAAAAGGAAACAACAGATAAATTAGCAAGGTTTTTTTTTTTACGCATTAGATTTTCCTAATTGCCTGGATTTCTTTTATGTGAAGTATTTATAAAACTGGGAGGTGAATGAATGAATGCATCTATTTTTTCCTCCCTGTGCTTTCCTGAAGTAAATTCCAGCTTGCCTGCCTCAAGGCATACTTCCTAACTGACATTTTGCAAACTTTCTACTTGAAGTCATTTTAGTCTAGTTAAGTTCCTGTTGTAACCTTCCCAGAGTCTTCAAATTTCTTCTTTTTATGATAAAGTGCTGAGCAACATGTAAAAAATATTTGTTTAAGTAAAAGTGTGATTTTGTTGGGGTTTTTTCCCAGAGCTCCAGCTCTGGCATGAAACCAAAACTCTCTTCCATTTGTTAACACCATTTAATATTTTGTTGCTCAGTTTTCATCAATAAATGTTGTTTTTCACTCTACTGTGTATTTTTAGAATGCTTCTCATTGTTTAATTAGATTATTCTTTCATCAGTGAAAAAGGTAGAGACTTAATGTGTTGTACTTATGGCATAGCTCATACTTCTCCCTGTAATTAAAATCAACTCTCATTTAAACCAAGCAAAACTATTTGTTGCTTATAAAATCCCTTAGCTTTTTCTACAGAAGCGTAACACTTTTAACTCTTAAGTTCATGATGCTCCAGTAGATAACAGCACAAACACTTGTGAGAATAAGGTGAGGATCTCAGCTATGAACTTAGTGCTCTAAAATTACTGAGTAGGCCAGTGAGGTTTTGCAGCTCTCTGAGCTGTTTGCATTCAGTTGCGATTTACTTGACCCTGTTTTGAGCAGGGCGTTGGACTACATGATTTCTGGGTATCCCTTCAGATCTCAGTGATGCTGATTCTGTGTCATCATACAAGCAAGTAACAATTTGAAGGAACCTCTAAAGATCTACTGGAAGTTGAGCAGATGTTGGCATGGGAAGAATCTGTTTCCACACTTCTTTCAAATCTCTTTGGAGGAGGAGGAGAAGTGATTTCCAGTGCCTTAGCTTATTGGTATAATATCCCCAAGGTAAACTCTTAGCCTCTTTTTTTTTTATTATTATTAAATCTATTCCTAAATAATGGTTTTCTGCTACTTCAATAAAGACTCTACCCAACTAACCAACTGACCAAGGAAAAATGAAGCAGGTATGAGCTGGACACAGAGCCAGCTCTAAGCCATAAGCTCTGTGATTGACACATTGCTGCATCACAGGATCTGAGGTAATACAGGCTGGCTGCACAGAGTTTCTTCTGTCTGCTAAAAGAAAGTACTAAACCCACAAAAACTTCCATGACAAGACAAATCACTTCCTACCCTTACATCACGGCTATGGAATGTATCTCAGTTAACAGCAATTTTATTAGTTTTTTGACCTACATTCTTTCCCTTAAGCCCAACCTTATGTTTAATAGTCACCACACTAGATCTAACCTGAGTCAGACCAACAGCTCATGGAGCAGAGACCTTACATCTGAATAGTACTGCTTACAAGTAAAAACTTTATCAAAGTTAATAGGTGCTTACTATGAATTAGGTTCAGAGTATTGGGTTAATCTCAGAAGTAATTAAGACTTTCTCTTTGAATTGGTAGTTTGCTTTACTACCTACATGTATTTCATCACATTCTTGGTTTATCTAAGGTTCTTGTGAAAACAGTATTATGCAAGTGTGGCAAGGTTTTAGAAGTATTTTCTAGTGAAAACTTAAAAGAACGTGAGCCTTTGCACTTTAAAGTATAAAGGAAAATCTTACGCATATATAACTGGCAAGAAATAGCGCATAGTTACTTTCTCCAAGAGAAAGTGAAAATCTGGTGTCAAGATGACAGACTGTTCAGTTGCCTGCTCCTGTTTGATCAGAATATAGCATGTGAGTTTATTTGGAATATAATCTTTCATTTTCTGTGCTGACGTGTTGAATGTGTGGAGCTATTTTTGTGTTTTGTGGGGTTTTTTTTTCTTTAAAAATCACCTAGCTTCTGTTCTTGGAGTTACCCGGCATGTGCTTTTGACCACAGTTAATAAACTAATACTTTCAGGAGACATGTATATTACATTTGGTTTTAAATCTGTTCATCTCACTGTAATTCCTTATACTGTACTGTATTTTTTCTTAAAATGACCATCGTTATTAGCATCTGAAAACGTCATTTATGGTGTGACACACACAGACAGAAAGCCATGAAGCCTCGGTGAGGGATTCACATTTCCTTTCTTTGTAGGTAAAACAATCAAATGCAATTAGAACTCTGTGTGGGTTTTTTATCTTTGATTTAAACATACTGTTTGTTTATGTTACTGAACTGCTACTGAAGAGAAAAAGGCAGGCAGTTCAGAGAATTTCTTCTCAGGCCTTTAAATTTCTCTGGCATTAGTGTTTTCTAACCCCCTCTACCCTCCTGCGCTGTCCTCTGTTGTTGTTTTTAACTTTGTTGTCGTGTTGCCTAGAATAGCTTGTAAGTAAGAGGCCAAAGAGTAGGAGAGAGAACTTCTTAATGAGCCTGAAGGATGGATCTCTTACCTTAATCTTCTGTGATTTTGTAATTATTTTTCTAATTTCATCACTTCCATTAGGTGACTGCAGCTGTTAAAATTCACAAGCCAGTGCCTTGTGCATAGCAAGTTTAGGAGGTGTTCCATGTAGCGCATTTGAAACACCTTTTTCAAGATATCCCATTCTTTCTTATGCTGTGTTATTTATTCCTATGCCTGGTATATCCTCCAAGATATGCCAGATACTTCTCTTGTTTCAAAATGTTCTTGAATATAACGTTTTCCTGACTTATTTTTGAGTTTTTCATTTGTTTGTTAAATAGAGGGGAAGATTTTGCTGTGACCCACTTTGGATGATCCTATATGATCATCTGGCTCCAGTTTCCTAGCTGCGTTGTGCCAAGGCAGGTGTTAGTAGAAAGCTTTGGCAGTCTGTTGCCTTCACCCCATGAAGGTCATCTGCAAAGGGGAGTGCTGGGAACAAGGTTTGCTTTTTTATGGAAAAGAGCAGGACCAGGAGGTTCTGTCAAGCAGGGGAAAGGAAAACCAAAACGCTACTCAGATCACTGCAGTAGAGTTGATGGTCCTGCAGGCATCCATGAGAAAGGTGATAATCAGATTTCTGAGGACAGTGAGGTGAGCTGGGTGAGTAGTCCACCTTCTTAGATGTACTGCTCTAGTCTACCTGCAGATTCAAGTCAGTACTCTTGTGTTGGTTACACTTTTGGGAAAAAACACCCCAACTTTCCAGCAGAACTAGGCGACCTTCTCTTGTTTGGGTTTTATTTAATGCAGATACTAGGGATGAGGAGCATGAACAGAAGTATAACTAGGTGGTGTCACCTCCTGATCACCAGTATTGATTACAGCTGCTTCTAGTGCTTCTGCTCCTTAGACAGCTGTGGTTATTATCGTGGATTTCAACTAAAAAGCAACACCCAAAATTCTGTCTCAACCATGCTGACATCTCAGAGTACAAATAGTAAATTGCACATGGTTATATATGACACTCTATATCAAGGTAATTTCATTCTACTGATTAAACATTGCATTTGCATTACTACTATAGAATCACAGTAGTCTCCAAGCGAGACCTCACAAGTGTCTCAAAGGATTTTGTGATGAAACAACTGTACTCTGTGAATGTGTCTGTATGACACTGAGCTATAATACATTTTAATTACCCACTCTATATACATTAGAAGTTTTTATGGCTTTATAGCCTCAGACCATACATTCTTTTGTACGTTAAAGGTAAGTCATTACATGTGCCATCATATTTTACTCCTTTACTACCAATTAATGAAACTCTTAATTAGGTAGGTCTCCAAGGAGCCCGCTTTGTTTCTATTTTTATGTTTACAGTGGCAAACAGGAGAGTTCCCTCAGTCTTTAATGAAGGCAGCACTCATTAGCAGCTGTCTGTGCATCCCCATCTCATGCCATTTCCGCTTTGGCAAGAGGATGTGTTAGGATAAGTGCTCTGGATGCTTTCCTAACTGAGGTAGCAGAAGTCACCTGTCTCTCCACAGGCCAAATACCTAAAAGCTTTTACTGGGCACATCTCGTACCATGTTTCTGTACTTGGAACAGATCTGCTTTAAGACAGCTACAGCAGGACAGCTACAATTGTTGCCTGCTTTTCTGTGCAGCCTTTTACCCCACCAATTCAGTGAGTAATCTGGAGTGACTGTTGTACTAAGTGCTGACCACTAGCCAGTGGAAGCTGCCAGCATGGCTTTTCTGATGTCTGTTAAAAGAGCAAACTTACCAACAGCAATCATTTGTTCTTTGGTGATGGAAGATGTCAAATCCACTCAGAGTTCTTTCTATTTAGTGTCATTTTGGTTGAGCTTTCATTTGGGTTTTCTTTGGGCAAATGACTAAGAGCTAGGTAGCCTGGTACATGTAACCATTTCAACTGAAATCATAAACGTAAGGAAATCAAACTGAACTTTCTTCCCCCTAATGCATTTTGCATTTCGTAATTTATAGTAGATATGAAGAAATGGGCTAGTTTCTTCATACGCAAAAGCTTCAAGAAACTTTCTTCAGGTCTTGAAACTTGCTAGATTTGTGGACAAGATTGGACAGACTTAATTACTTTTTCTGCAACCCAGACTTTCGTCTTTAGGAATCATGTAAGACTGTAAAACTGCATCTAAGAGTATTGCAGGTTTGTTTTTTTTAACAATAGGAGCAAAAAAGAAGCAGCAGAAATGTATTCATCCGTAGGTTTATGTACATAAACTATAATCTGTAAAAGTAGGGTTACACCATAGCTTTTCCCATCAAAAATCTTTTCCATTCTGATAATAGCCTAAGGTTATTTCATTTTGATTTTTTTAAATCTCTCCGCGTATGTTTGTGTTGTCTAAACTTCTGAACAGTTGCAGATGTCTTTTGAATTTAAAAGGCTATATTGACTTTGTTTTCAAAAGCTCTCTGAAATTCATTGTTGAAAAATGGTGTTTAACCTAGACTCCTAGATGTCTGGAGAGTGTTGGACAAAAACTCAATACAGCCAAAAGCAGTAGAGCCAAAGGCCGCAAAAAACCCGCTTATGGAGTTGTTAGCTACACACTCCATGTTTTCAGTTAGGCTTTCATCATTTGTGGTGAGGCAAAAATAGTGCTATCGCGTTTCTGTCTGAAACGGAGAGCATGAGGACAGCTAGGCAGTGCTACGCTGGCAGCCCTAATTTTGGCTTTTTCTGTGGTTTTTTGGTGATTGAGAATTTATGTTATTACTGCTTGCAGGTTTTTAATATATTTGCAAGTAGTAATACATACAGTTGTATGATGTAGTAATCAGAAGTAGATGAAAACCTAGTAATAATAATTAATAATACATCTCTTATTAGTGAAAGAAATGACAACCCTACTATAATTTTGCATACTTAGAATAGCCCAAAAGATTTTTTCTTAAATGTTCATTATTTGTATTTTAGAATTGTTCGTTATTTGTATTTTAGTATTCCTTCATCTTTTTGAGAGGTGAATGTAGTGTTTCTGCCTGAAAATGACATTAGAGTTCTTCCAAAGAAATTGAAAAATAAGTTGGACAATTTATAATCTCATATATAAATATCTGGCAGTATAATCTGGAAAAAAATATATGTCATTTATTTGTTTGAAATGCGTTGTGGTAAGTGACATTTAGTAAGAATTCACAAAGAACATTTGCTGAAGAAGGCTTTTTTCATAATTAAGATGAACATTATCAGAACGTTAAGATGAGAAAATCAAGCCCCCTAGAATTTAAAAAGGAACTTCCAACATAGCCTTTTCAGTTGCTATCACTTTGGTATCTACCTGAAAATAAAGTCTGCAGTGTTTTGAGCATAGTTTCTCACTAATGTACAATCCATAGAGTAGATGTGTTAAGCTTAAGGTATACTTAACACATAAGGTAAAAACTAGGTATCTGCTACTTTGTAGTGCTGAGAAGCAGTAACGTAAGTACAGCAGGAAAGCATTGCTTGTTGCTGACGTTTTCAGTCATGCATTTTGAGATTTTTTTTGAAAGCAGTTTCTGTGCTTATTTGGGGTCAGAAGCATGAAGTATTTACAGGTTTCACTTTTATGAATACCGCTACCGTTACAAATTTTGGCAGTACACCCTGCTGCTTGCACGGTACACATGCATACATGCATTTCATACCCAGGGATGAAAGGTGATGTAAAACTCAGTAGGGACACATTTTAAATTTTAAAAAAAAAAGAAATTGTATACTGAAATTGATTGAAATCCTTGAGATAACCCATTTAAAGGACCTAAATCATGACAAAGGCTTTCCTTCCTCAACTTACATCATCTTCAGCACCAAATCTGCCACTAATCCTTTCTGTTATGAGCACAGCGAATGCTGTGTTCTAGTGAAAACAACTGCTGGGTGCATTTGTTGCATAGCAGCCCTTGAATCTCTGATGATTTTCTTAGGCAAATCAAGCAGCGATTAAATCACTGGTACCATCCTCTCTCCCACAGCTACTGATACAAATGGAAACTTGTTGTGTCTTTTAAATATTTCATTTTGCGTTCTCTAAGATAATCTTGTATCAAAAATGTGATGATATTCTAAATTAGCTTAATTGGTGTGAGTTCAAAATAGTGAAGAAACTGGAGAGGCCAAACAATAGAAAGTAGTATAAATATCCAGAGATTTGTCACAATACTCAGAATACTTCAAATGGCATAATCTCTGCTTTGTCACTGAGATGATGGAATTAGTATGCAAATCACATTAAATCAAAATGCCTTCATGTATGTTTTTCAAAAGTCAAAGTGAGATTTCTGAGTCAGTTAAATATCAGCGCCTCTTTCTTGTGAGCATCAGGTACCACTCTGCTCTGACCTCTGACTAAACACTGTCTCAGTCTGAGTTTATCAAAAATCACCCTTGGGGAACAATTTCACCATAAAAGAGAAGGCAAGTCAAACTTGGTGGAGGAAGGGTTTTTCAAATGCAGTGCTCTGCTGCTGAGGCCTTTCATTGGAGGGGAATATTTTGCGTGGATGTGAATGTTTTTCTAGACTGTTCCATTGTGCAAGGGAAAGAAAGGACAGAGAAAAGGCTGTTTATCACCATTTCTCTGTTCCAAATTCCTCTTTCGAATTTTGATAGGAATAATTGTTTTTGTCCTGGGTCACCAACAAATCTGAGACAAACAGGGTAAGTAAGTATCACTGAAACTGGCACAATTAGAAACAAACAGTTTTGCATACGAGGTATTCTTCATCCTCTAAAAGACAATATTTTTCTCCTCCTTTGGCAGTTCTAGATGGATTAGCAATAAAATAACAACATTAGGTAATTTCAAGACAACTGAAGTGTCCCCAAACTGGTATTATTTCTTTTTTTTTTTTTTTTCTTTAAGGCAGTGTAAACACGCATTAATACATACTGGCTCTGGCTGGGGTCTTACATGGGCTGTGGGGAATCCCTGCTCTGAGACCTGCTCCTTCTCCCGGGCTGGCCTGGGTGTCACAGGGCTCTTCCTTACACTTCTTCCCCTCATTCCTCTTCACTCTTCCCATATTTTTTACCCTTTCTGGAAAACTCTTTCCCTGAGGTGCCCACCCATGGCTGTGGGGCTCAGCCATACTCTGTTGAGAGTGAGTTGGAGCTGACTGGATTCAGCTGTGCCAGGCACAGAGCAGCCCCAGCCTCTCCACACAAAGAGGGTGCCCTGCAGCTCCCTCCACACCAGCATCTGGACATAGGCACTCAAAGCAGAGTATTCTACCAGCAGCTGCAACATCATCTTATATTGCGTTCCGTGATTCTTCTGGAGAGAAAAAACCCAATAAAACAAAACAAAAAAACCCTGAAAAAGGAATCAGCCATTTCAGTCATGGCAACCAGTGGCAGACTGGTAATGATGGCATTGCCAGCTGTAGGTAAGGTACCTGCGCTCTCCGCATTGCCTGTGTTTGCTGTACCTGATGAGGTTCCCCTTGGCTATTGCAGCACCTGGCTTTGTAGCTGAGCGATACAGAAACACAGATATGTTCCAGACTTAAAACAGGCAGGATGAGGAGAACATGGGTACCAGTGCAGTGAGCAGAGGGAGGACATCCCTCTCCGGCTGCTGAAGACTGTAGGTGGTGGCCGGCCTGTTGTGCTGGGCCTTGGCACATCATGCTCAACCTTGGCTGAGTTTAGCCTGGGCATCTACCATGGTCAGCAGTTTTTAACATGTGCGTGGCTACAGTACCAGGTAATTGTTGAGCTTGAGACAGCTTTATAAAATGTGAATTAATTTTTCTAACAAAATGCTCCTTCTGTTTAATATTCCTATCTGACTGATCGCATGACCTTTGAAGGCCTTGTAAAAAGAGACTTCCATATCTACTGTTTTTTCTTTCTCATATATGACAGACTGATGGTTCATTCATCTGTCAGTCAAACTACAATGTCTTAAGGTTTTAAAATAAAATAAATCCATGTGAAGTGCGGTGCCTCGTTATGGCAGTTACTAAGAAGCTGGTAACGCCATAGAACAAGGAATGGTAAACATGTTTCCCAGATGTAATATTAGAGCAAAAGCTGTTATCAGTTATAATTTACAAAAGTGGTGAACGTTATGATCATGAAAGTTATGATCAGACTGAAGTAGAAAGCGTGGCCCAGTTTGAAATGGATGGGCAATGAATGGGACTGAAGTCTTGGCTGGAAGGGGTTCTGGTGGTGAGATAAAGACTTGGAAGGGTTTGAGAAATTGAAAGATGAGCATGTCCATGTGATTTGTTCTTATACATACAGCATTGGCTTTAGTTCAAGAGTTCTGGGTCTGGAAGGGCTGGATAAAGGTTGAGGAGAGAAAATAAGTTTTGTTAAACATAAGTCTCAGCAGGTCAGACTCAGCTCAGTCATTCTGTCACTTTTTAAAATAAAACAAAACAACACAAAACCAAAACAAACACACACACACACACACACACACACACCCCACCCCCCAGTTTTTCTACTGTTTAAAAGTAAGTGCAAAGGCATTACAAATTTTTCCCCTGGAATCTGGGTTCAGCCAAACCTTGAAAAGGTTGAAAAGCCCTCGTGTGCTACAATACCTGTGTAATTTCTTTATGCTGTCAGTATTGTTGCCTATAAATGAAGTTTCACACTTCCTTCAGGATTATCAATGGCTTAATTATTTTTCTAACTCTTTGCTTTGGGACCTTAATTTAACATTCTTGCTTTCAAACTACATGTGGCTACTGTTTGCATTTGGATGAGCAATTCATTCCTTTTTTAAAATGAGCCAGGAAAATTTTGTTTACTTGTTAAAATAACTTGAATTTGAATGACTATCAATAAACCCTGACATTTTTCAGAGAGATAGAGTGATTTTGAATACTCTTTTAGAGACTAAATAAAAAGAGATCATTGCTTATTAAAAATACTTTGAAAGCTTTCCTAACTTTTTATACTTAGACTTGTAAAAACAAACATGCAGTCTTTCAGGGATTCTGCCTTTGCTCTTGTATTGTATACATCTTTGGAAATCTGAAAGGGAGTGTCTGCCTAGTTTTTCTACTAATTAGTCACAGCAAAGACTCCAGGTATGTGATTTTAATGAAGCCAGTATTCCTACCACGTTGACAGCTTAGCAAAGAACTAACACTCCTATTGCCTTGCTTCTTGTGTTTAAAAAAAGTAGGAAGTTCTGTTCCTGGTGATAGGCTGCTATAATATTAAGTATATAAGAGGAAAAATCTCAAAACTCAAAACATTGCTAAGTTTCCCACGCAGTATGAACATACACATCATTACAGGGCCTGTGGTTTTGAGCTAATGTACACTTTTTCTCACAGCAGCCTGGCTCATTCAGAGCATATTAAGTGAAGACTATGTGGTGTAATTCAAGGCCTTGTGTACATAGATTTAGGATTTAATCTGGACGTATAATGTGGTTCAAAAAAACCAAAAAATCATATGCCATTTTTAAAACAAGTACTGTTTTTTACTTTACCTAATACTGAAGTAAAGCAATTACCTGTTCTTGGATTTTAGAAATATTACATTATTTGGTAGAAAGAAGCTAAGCAGTCTCTTCCTGTTTCAGTTCTTATGACTAAACTAGGTTTTAAAAGATTGCCATATTTCAGTTACTCCTATTAGTATTACAATAAATATTCTCTCATACATTAGTTATTTTTTTAATGGTGTCTATAACCGTGCATGCATAACATATATAACTCTGGCTAGGGCAAATAAACTGTGTCCACATAAATCTGAGTGTGTATGTAAATGAGAACAGTTCATTTTCAAATGTAAGAATAGCCAGATGACACAGTAGTGCCACTGACATACAGTCTCTATCACATTGTCTCTCCAACTGAACTTCTATTTATTTCAGTCTCATTTGCATTGAAAATGCAAGTTGTACTAGCAAAATGCTTGCTACTGAGGGGACAGAGTAGTGGCTGTGGGAATTCCAAGAAGCAGTTGTATTTAGTATATTTCTATTTTCATAGCCGTAGCGAAGTGTTCTCTATCACCACCTGTTCTTCCCAGAGTTTGACAAGAAGTTTTATCATACATCAGATTTCAAGTGACACCGTGTTTTGGGTTTTCTTTAGTAGACTATGAAAGGACTGACATCTAGATATAGCCCTCTCTCATTGAATCTGCTTTTACTTTTGAGATTTTTCCTGGGGATAGTAAATTGAAGATTAAAGCTGATAGTCTTCCGATGGAAGAAAAATGTGTTCTGGGTGTTTTAGATGAGTTAGAGAAATAGAGGCACTGAAACCCATTAAAACAGAATTCCAAACAAATGAGAATGAAATAATACCCCTAATCTTATTTCTGCTGACAGAGCCTCCTGATATCATCAAATAACTAGCTTGGATAGAATGAGTAGTTTTAATGAATCGGAAGCTACCACTCCGCACAATGTCTGTCTATTGAGAACACAGTGTTGAATGGGAGTGCAAGCTTTTGCCCCACCAATTTTTCCTGACCATCATCACTGACTGAGCTTTCTACCTCTATGTTAGCACATGCATAATCAAAGTAATCTATTTGGCACAGATAAGGATGTGAAAATCATCAGCAGCATAGAAAGGGTGGGATGAGAAAAAAGTGTCTGGTTTTAGAAACCTTCTAAATAGATAAAATAGTGAAAGAACAGCAGTGGTATTTCTACTATGTAGCTGATTTCTATACATTGGAGGTTTCCATCTCTTAGTTTAGCTACCTACCAATTCAGGTTCCTGGTTGGTGATTTTTCATGGTTTGGAAATCTTGGAATAAAGTCAAAAGTGAAATACTGTTTTTCAGTCGATATCAGTGGTACCTGAGTTGCTTACAGCCGCAACACTGAGAACCTTATTATTCTTTTAAAGCTCTGGAGTACCTGCAGTCACCTTGTGAGACAATGGGAGGAAGGCAGGATGTACTGGCTCCACCTCTATCTGACAGTGGACATTCAGGCTTCTTAAAATTTGGGTGGTGTCTGTTTGGAAAGATCATTAAAGAGAATTTGCAATAGTCGGGTTTCAGCATGCAGAATTATTCACAGAGCTTATTGTCTTGCTACAGTCTTTCACTTCCGTTGTGGAGACATTGTATTGCTGAAAAGAAGTTGTGAATGACCGTTGGCACCTTAATCAGTTGTAACTGGTTGATATTCAGAATTCCTTAATGCAATTTTACCATTACAAACTGAAATTAAACTTGAAATAAAATATTCTTCTCCCATCTCAGAAATTCTGAATTAAAGTAAGGGAAACATATATTTTGAGTTTGTAAAATATATAAAATATTTAATACTTAATATTTAAATTGGGATTTCCTTATTTACTTTAAACATAATTAAAAATTAAAAAAGCAAAATTTAAATTGAAGTTTAAAAAAAAAAACCAACCCCAAAAAGAAACCCTTTGTCAATGGAAGAAATAGGAAATGGGAAACTAGTAATAAAAGCATGTTCTCAGCTCTAGACAAGAGTGAAAATTTTCACAGAGAACCAAGTTTATGAAAATTTTGGATTTATTTGAGGTTATGCATCATGATGTATAATTTTCTTATGGTAGAGAAATATTAAATTGTAAAAGTACTAACTTGTCATTTTGCCTCCCTCTCCTTTCTGTCCTCTTTCTTTTAAAGCTAGTCTCCTTGATAATTTGGATAGAATAAGCTGACGGCATGGTTCAGTTGTGGAAGATGTGAGTTGCAACAACGTCTTCAGGTGTTTATAAAGGGGCCTGAATTAACACAAAGAAAGCGGAAAACTTCTAGCTTGAGGCCTGAACTGACATGATGGTTTCCTGAGGGGATTCATCATCGGTCCTAATTTAATGTATTTAGTGTGTTGAACTTGATTTGGGGGTATCAGTTATAGTCTATGCCTGAGCAATTGATGACTGGGGGGAGGGAGGGGGGCATTTGCTACGTGAGAGCCTAGCAATGTTGTGACCTGAATTCTGAATGACAGAGCTGAGTTGTGTTTGCTGTTACTTTGGCTTAAAAGCCCTTGGATTTTAGCTGGGTTCATGGATGTATACCAACAGCTAGAAGGCAGACAGGGAAGCGAGAGGCTGAAAGGACAGAATCATAGAATATCCCAAGTTGGAAGGGACCCACAAGGATCATCAAGTCCAACTTCTGGCTCCACACAGGGCCAGCCAAATCAGAGCATGAAAGAGTAGCTTACATCTGAGATAGAAAAGCAGAGAGGGACAGAGAGGAAAAAAAGGCAATGAAGTTGATGCTCAGACAGCAAGTGACACACTTTTGAATAGGCACTGTTGGGAAGACTAGATATAAATGGGATTAGGATTGAATTGTATTGGGCAAGAAGAAATTTCACAAGTGTCTAATAAACCTGTGGAACATCAAATCAACATCTTGCAAGAATTGCTAGGTATTATGTTAAGAATTGATTATCTCGTTTAACTTCCTAAATGAGCAATCATTCTCCTATTGCTTTCAGTCTTATCTATTGTTTGGTTCATTTACATGTAATTGATTAAGACAGTTGTTTATGAACCCAAATAAAATAAAAATAGAAATTTGCATATCATTAGGTGAGGAGCTCTGTTGTCACATTTCCAAGTATGTCACAATTTATGAATTTTATAAGTCCTTAACTGCCATGGTAATAATTCTTCATTATGACTAAAAAAAAAATCCATCATAAAGTGTGCTGCAGTATAAACAAAACATTTTGTAGTGGGGTTTATTTTATTCTTTGCATTGTTATGCAAGGCTCATTGTTCATATAACTTACTTAATGTGTGGAAGGGTGAAGCTCAAAATAAGAGGTATAAGCTTTTAATAATAACCTACAAGTGTTATATATGAATAAAAAGTAATTATGGCAGTATATGCAGGAAAAAACCAACCCAAAGTCAAATTTGCTGATTCAAAACCAGGACAAATGGTAGAAGACTTGAGCAGCAGTTACTCAAGGAGGTACAGAGGAGAGTTCATCATCTTGCAGCTTTAAACAAAAGTAAAGGATGTTTCGGAGCGTGGACAGATACTAGTAAAGTACAAATAATGTTGGTGGAGGTCATAGAAAGCTTCCTTATATACTTTTCAGGCAAGCTGTTCACAGGCATATTTTTGTCTCTCAAATACTGTTTTACAAATAGAGTTTTAACATAGAGCTTCAGATAAGAGTTGATATAAACAAAGGAAAAAACCAAAAAAATTAAATGAGAAATAGGCAAAAGAAAAATAAGCAATGGAAAATACCATGAAGGTCTGGGATTAACTTCAAGAGTAAGAGAAATAGAAATCAGGCTAAACATTTCAAATCTGGTTTTGATGTGTATTTAGTAATGTTCAATTCTCAACTAGAAAATTATTTCCCTTTAATGAGAAGATTTTTCATATGTCACTTTTTTCATATGTTTTGTTGTAATGACCTGGTCTTTTGTTTGCTTGTGTTACAGCTTGAGTGGGAATGGTTGGGTGGTTATGGGCAGCTGAACTTCGTATTACTCTCAATGTCTTATTTGCATTACAGGTGAAATGATCTTCATTATTCCTGAAAAGTGGTTGTAAGGGCTTAATCACAGCAGCACTGCAACCAGAATTCACAAATAAATGTGTATCAGAGGTATTTTTAAAATTGTGACATTTTTGTATTCCTTGGGGGAAGGATAATTAAATTTTAAAAAAGTTCTGTTGGCTTGAGAGATTGAGGCTGATTTTGAAGGTACCTCTTGTCCAGTTAGGAGTGGAAGAATGATGAAAAACATAAATAGCAGAGTTTATTTCTACATTTTATTTTATTTTGTATCTCTTCATGGCAGAACTTTCTGGAATTTAAATTGCTTACCTCAGTCTTTATGGACTGTGTGCCATAGGCCCAGCAATTACAGATTGCTTCAACATACAGTGTAAAATACTACAGATGCAAGTATTGACACCACAAGAAGGGAAAGATGGTTGACTTGCTCATAGTTTATCCTTGTGAAGTGTGGAATAAATTTATTGCCAGTTTTGTATTTATTTTATGACCTTTATTAAGTCACTGATAACATGAATGCATTGTCCTTTGTAGGTGACTGTGAGTTGTGCCCACACTGCCTGGGGGCTGCACAGACCTAATCATGCACTGAAAGAGCTGTGAGTCTGGCTGTGTCGGGTTGCTGCCTTGTGTGGCTCCTTGGCCTCTTATTGTGGAGCACAGGCAGGGCCTGCCTGTATTTGCATGGATAAGTTTGCATAGGTGCATTCCCGCTCTTCAGTGGCCTATGAGTAAAATCAATATATCATTTCTCCACAGAAGGTTACTGTGAGGAAAGATAAAGTCCTTGTTATGAGGTGATCAGGCATTCTTATGTTTGCCCCGCAAATACATGGGGGAGAGTATGAAAATTAACGGATTTACAGGGGGTTGGAGCTCTGTGATCCTTGGGGTCCCTTCCAACCCATGCCATTCTGTGATTCTGTGATTAATTAATATTACTGAAATATATCTTAGACCCGAGATCTGTACTGGAGAGATAGTGTCTTCACTGATTATGCTGCTTGTCAGAATACTGTCATTTTATATGTTGTCCACTCTCTTTTCAGCCTTAAAGTTAAATAAATGTGAACTTTGAATCAAAGAGGCTGAGTGGAAGGGAATTTTTTTCTTTTCATGGGGAAACTACTTTTTCTCAGGAAAAAATCCGAACTGATCAGTTAGAGATGAGCACAAAGTCAGCAGTAAAAATAAATGCATCACTGCACTGATGAAACCCATTGTATAGCTAAGATGTCAAAGCGTGAAATAAAATAGCAGTCTGAACAGATCTTTTCAGATATCATCTGACTGATTTTTATCATTCAATCAGATTGCCCTTTTATACTACTCCTTTTAAAAATGGAAGGAAAAAAGAAAGGAAGAAAGAATCATTATACTTGAGTTTTGAGACTACATAGATATGTTTCTTAATTTATGCCTGGTTTCACACTGACTTTGGTTTCTTGCTGCTTATTTGGGCTGAAAAAATAATACTTCTACCAGAAAGACCTTTTATTTTAGTCAAAACATTTTAAAATATTCATTAGATAAGTATTTTTTAAAAGCCTGTGCACAATGTCCAGGAAAACTATATACCTTATGTTTGTGTATGAAATATTTTCTTCCTGATTACACTAACAGAATAATCTGAATCAATTTTCCATTCCATGCATGAAAATAAAATCAAAATAATTTGTTAGTTGTTGAAAAGCCTTCCCCTGTCGGTTGCTTGAAAGCTTTCATTCTGTCAGTGGGAAACCAAGTAGTTAAATGCTGAGCACCTTTGTCACCTCAGGGGGACCATAAAAGACGACGGAACTCACCATTTTGTAGGATTTGGAGCTCACCTTTCATAAAAGCTTTTATCTAGAGCATGCTAAGCTTCTATGCAGGTATTGTTAATCCTTTAGCTCTCATTTTATTGCCATTCCTTGATGTGTATATATATTTCGTTCAGAAGTACCTGCTAGCAAGAAAGGGTATTGTATGCGATGCTTGAGAGTGTCATTCAACTTCCTGAACCACCAGGAAAGGTTGAATGGCAAAACTGGTTTGTGTGTAATATCTTTCTACTCCCCTATAAAAAACAATAAATAAGGTAGTGGCAGTTTCTCTGTTGTCTTCAGGAAAGAATGACTTTGTCATTTGATGAAAGCAAAAAAAAAAGTAAGCTAAAAATTGGAGCAGTTAAATCGAAATTTTACATTTGTCATTGAATCCCAGGTTGCTTCTTCGTGCTGGTGCATCAGATAACCACAGGATTATTATTAAGTAGTAGCCTAATCAAATGCCTAGTGAAATCAACAAACAGGGTAGGACGAGACCTCTGGAGATCATCTGTTTCAACCATACAGCTCAAAGCAGTGATAAAACAGATTTAACTAGAACACGCGGCTGAAGATTGTGCCCTGTCAGGCTTCGAGTACCTCCAAGGTTAGAGACTTTACAAGCTCCCTGAGCAACTTGTTCCAGTGCCTAATCCCACTTACATTAAACAAAGGTTTCTCTTTTTCTCTGGGGTTCCTTTCTGGTAAAGAGTGAGGCAAAGAAAGAATTGAATAGCTTGGGTTCTGCCACGTTGTTTGCCATCAAGTCCCTTGCCCTATCAGCAGCAGGCTCACATTTTTCCTTGTCTTCCTTTTGCTTCTGGAAACCTTTAGAAACCCTTGTTGCCCGTCATGGATTATAGGCTTTCTATCCCTGTCTATCTGTGCATGCTTTTGCATGATCTGAGTCTGCTTCTATGGCATTATCTGCTTCCTGATCACATGGTCTGTAGCAGACACACTTGTTCTGATTCTGTCTAGGAGTGAATTAACATTCCCAAGGAGCCAGTGTTGGTGAGCTGAGCTGGCCAAGGGTGTTTCCACTTCATGTGACATCACGCCCCCATAAGAGGGGCTGGCTGGGGAAGGGTGGGTCCATGCAGCTCTGGGCCAGGCTGAGTGGGCAGGACAGTTGGTCATTGGGTCGATAAGTGCTCAGTGTTATCACCGTGTGTGTATTCTGTCATGAGTCCTGTTCTTATTGTCCCCTCCTCTGTTGTGTTGTGTCAATGCCTGTCCTCATCCCACCCGGCAGGGGCTGTTGTCTGTCTGTCCTCTACATACTGACGGGGGAAGAGGGAGCAAGCAGTGTGGGGTGCTCAGCTGTCTCCTGGGGCTGAACCACAACACCACTGTAATGTCACCCATGTGTGTCTGCCCACTAATACTGACCCACATGTTCTCCACTGGCTTCACGGCCATCTAGAGTAGAGCCCCATGGGTTCCCACTGCTCTCCCATACGACAGGCAAGACCTCCTCCTCCCCTTCTAGCCTGTCCTTCCCAAAGAGCCTGTTCAGTCCATTGCAGTACTCCCACTGTGTGGCCTATCCCACCATGCTGGATCTTCCACACACCAGGAAGTTGTAGCCCTGAAACTGCAACCACATCTCCAATTCCTCCTGCTTGTTCCTCTTGCTGCATGTGTTGGTGTACAGGCACTTCAGAGAGGCAGGCACCCAGTTACACTCATTTCCCTGGAAAGGTAAGAGATTTCTGCATAACGTTGTCCCATAGGCACATTGTTATTTATATGCATATGCTTGAGATGAGCTCCTTTCAGTCCTGTGCTGTTCACAACAGGGACTCTTGGGTCTAATAGACCCTTCCCACCTTTTGCTTGCCAGTTGTGTCCACCCCTGTCTCACTTTGTTGCTCATCTTCTTTTCCCTGTTGGCCTTAGTTTAAAGCAAAGAAACTTTTGTGAGAAATAGCTTAAAATAATTATATTGCTATGTCTGGAAAATATGAATAGTGGATTTGCAACTAAAATGTTTTCAATTTTAAGAATTTAAAGTAGAATTTCTGGATAAAGACTTTAAAAATAAATAGTCTTACTTAAAATATCTTTTGAATATCAAGCAACAATTTGGTACTCAAAGATTTTGATGGGGGTAGGGAATGGATGGGTAACTGATAAACTTCTGAGAAACAGATAACGAAAACATGTTTTTGTGTCTGTGCACTTCTGTGTGTCGGCATGCATGCCTTTGTAGGTTCCTTGAGAAAAACTTTTCTCATTTTTTTTTCTGTTGATTGACTTCATTATGATTTGAATTCAGAATAAAGCCACTATTTTATTTTCTTCCTGCCTAAATTTCTTTCTTCTTCTATGTATGAACTGGTTTTGGTTGTGTGCAAAAAAGACACAATATATGTAAGACATCTCTGTCATATATCATCCTAACTGAGGCATTAAATGGATATCAAGGAGCTCAGAAGCAAACACTTCCATGCTGCTAACCTTTTTGCGGTGAAGTTTTGAAGATACCAAGGATGAGGGAACATGACCTAAATCTGAATAATGTATTTTAAATAGTATCTTGTTGCTTATACATCTTTAAAAACTGTGACCAGGGTTCTTGGAATAGCAGCGAATGCTGTGCTTTTCTCCTAGAATAACTAACATAGAGCTTAGTTATATTTTAAGAAGTCTCCCATGTGCTGCAGGAGCTTGAGTACCCGTTGATTTTATTTAGCTAAATTGAAGTTGTGTCTCACAATTTGTTTATATATAAATTTCTTTCTCTGAAGCCTTTAGCCCAATATAATTTAATTTTATGTCCTCACTTCATGTGAGAAATATTAATTCTCCCCTGTTTATAATTTCTACCTTTCATAGATCAGTAAAATCACAGAATGCTTTGGGTTGGAAGGGACCCTGCTCCATGGATATGTACATCTTTCACTAGATCACAGCCCTGGCCTTGTCTTTCACATCTGTCCTCCCCCTGTTTGGTCTCCTGGACTGATTTTTTTCACTCCAGATGTTTAACCTCTTCCTACATGAACTGCATCCCATACCTTTGTTCTTTCTTGACCACCCTTCACTTCCTCTTCAGAACATCTTCTCTAGTCATTAATAATAATTCTTTCTGTCTTCTATATAGTCAGAAGAGGGAATGCTACTCCTGATGTTAGTTCACCTTCTAGCAGATTAATTTAGAAATCTAGAGAAGTTAGATATTTTAAGTGCTGTTAGGTTTGTAGTAAATGTAACAGAACTACTGTGAATGTTTTGGGTCTATAAGCCTTGCTATATATTTGAAGTAAACTTCATGTTAAATCCCTGTTAATAATATTAACTTGATTTTTAATGCTGGAGACAGGGATTTGACAACTCCTGAAATGACATCCATTAGTGAAGTTGAGAACTAATTGTTACTTTATGCATATGCTTGGCAAGGATGCAAGAGAAAACTCAGTTCAATACATTGTTCATTAAATCTCTATATATTTAAGTAAAAATTTGTGTTTAATTCATCCCAAGTGGGACAATAACAATTCACCCACAAGAAGAATCCAGTTTAGATGGTTCACTTCCATGTCTTTGGTGTCAATGCGGTGTAGCCCTATATGCTGTGCACACAACATGCTTCTCTGGCTGCTGCTGGTCCTGCAGTAGGGGACAACAATCTGCTGGTAGCATGTTTAATGTGGAGTTTCTGGCTACTTACCCAGGTGATCAGGGGTAAGCAGTGTTTAGTCACATACGCAACAGCACAAGTGACAGGCTGGAGGATGTGTTTATGATATGCTGCAGGAAATACTGACTGAGAAGGTGTTCTCTCTCTCTGGGTTTGGATTTGGGTTTTGGGTTGTTGGGGTTTTTTTTGAGACCTATGGTCACTCAACTGTTACATACTGCAGAATTGTGAGGATCCCAGTTTGTTTGAAGTTATTAGAAGTTAGTCATGGTGCCTGTAACAAAGTAGAAAAGTAGAAGCTTAGAGGTGAAAAAATTGTATCAAACTGCAGACAAATAACAGGAAAAGATGGAAAGATTTTTTTAAACTATGTTTCAATATATTTTCATTTCAAGATTTTATATTTAAAGTATGCCTTCAAGAAATAAAATCTCAAAATGACAAAGAATGGTAGTTTTAATCCAAGAAGAAATTACGTAAATCATGTAACATCAGATGCAGTTAATTTATATTCTAATGTCAATAATGCACGTAAAATTTTTGAAATTATTTTTAAAGTAATATGGTACGGAATGACAATTTCAGAATTCTTGAGAAGCATCAGTGTTTTTCAGAATTTATTTTATGATCTGATCAGCTTTTAAGGAAAAATTACTTCAAGGAAAAGCTGCGGCGTTTTTCAAATGTGCTTTCTAACATTATATTCTCATTTCCATATCTGTTCCCTTCTATTCACAGTACATCTGCAGAAATTAACTGTTCGGTCTGCTTCAGTGATCTTCATGTCCTTTTTAAGTTTGCCCGCGTCCCTACTTAGGCACATTCATCTTCCACATATTTACTGAACCCACTCAAGCTATTTCACTATTGCCTCTATTTCCCCCACTCCTACGTGAAAGTGCCTGCCCATATGCATCACAACTGTTCCATGAGGCAGGAAAATCTCACTGCTGTTAAATACTGAATATTAATTTCTTTTGCCAGTTGAGGTATTTATCTGAGTGTACTTACATAACATGATGGCTTTTCAAGGCAGGGATTCCTTTATGGATTATATCACTTACGATGTTCACTTTTGTGTTGACTAGAATTTATCTTGCAGTACTCTGTTTTACCAGCATAAAGAACAATTTACCATGGATATGAGGTGTTTTGGTGCAGTAATCTTCTAGGACTATTGGTTTGAGGAGAACAATATTCAGTATCTCATGTCCTTCTATCAGTTGACACGTGGTTTACCTATTTAACTTTTTCATTTTGGTGGCTGCGATGGGCTGTCAAAGAACACGCAGTGTGGTGCTTCTAAGCTCGTGGTTAGCAATTACAGTTTTATGATCTGGTTTGGAACATTTAGTCATTGGAATGACTTGGTCCCTGGAGTAAAGTCTAGATTCTGAGATTGAAAACTCATTCTTGTTAGTTCCTCAGTAGTAGTAACTCATTTCACTATGTATGCTGTTGAACAAATTCTGATTCACACTTTCCAGTTGGCTGCTGCCACTCCTTCAGATCCTTCAGAGCGCACAGTGGGGATGCTCTGACAGAATAGTAAACCTAACTGGCATAACAAACAAAAGGAAATAAAGAAACTATCACTACCTCCCTTTTGGGGCAAGGTGCAAATTGATCTGTTTATTTCTAATGAGCCTTCTGTGTCCGGGCATTTCTTGCATGTATTTTGTTTGGAAAATACTGTTAAATATGCAAGTGATTACTGAATGAATTTGTAAATATAAATTAGATTCTAGAATGTAAAGCAGATGGTTTGATCAGAAGTCTAAACCAAATATTTCAACACCAAATTTTGCATCAAGTTTTTAAGGATTTTTATAACACAGAATGAAAATCACACTTAGATGCATCATGAACATATGTGTGTGTGTGTATCTGTACTGTATAAACACACTGGGATAAAGACCTATTCTACAAAAGTAGGGCCACAATTTGTTTGCATGTGGAAAGATCACACAAAATTGATGGTATGTAGAGAGCAGAATTCAGCATGAACTCCTGGGGTGCATCTGGAGGAGTGTGGCCAGCAGGTCAAGGGAGGTGATCCTCCCCCTCTACTCTGCCCTGGTCAGGCCCCACCTGGAGTATTGTGTCCAGTTCTGGGCTCCCTGTTATAAAAAGGACAGGGATCTCCTGGAGAGAGTCCAAAGAAGGGCTACGAAGATGATAAAGGGCCTGGAGCATCTCCCCTATGAGGAAAGGCTGAGAAGATTGGGACTGTTCAGCCTTGAGAAGAGAAGACTAAGGGGGACCTAATTAATGTTTATAATTATCTTAAGCAGGGGATGCAGGGGAATCAGCCAGCCCCTTTTCAGTGGTCTGTGGAGACAGGACAAGGGGCAATGGCTGCAAGTTGGAGCATAGGAAGTTCCGCACCAACATGTGGAAGAACTTTTTCACAGTGAGGGTGCCAGAGCCCTGGGACAGGCTGCCCAGGGAGGTGGTGGAGTCTCCTTCTCTGGAGATATTCAAGACACGTCTGGATGCCTATCTTAGTGAAATGTCCTAGGGAGCCTGCTTTGGCAGGGGGTTGGACCCGATGATCTCTCGAGGTCCCTTCCAACCCCTACAATTCTATGATTCTATGATTCTTCTGGGTGGAAAATTTCAAATATGCTGTCTGTACAGAAGACCTATTCCTAATGCTTCAAAAACCACAGTGCTTTGTGAACCCTAATGATAATACTCATTAGCACCTTAAAGACAGGTCCACAACTACGTGGGTATGGAGAATGGACTACTGCTTGAATGTCAGAGTTGAAGTACTGTAGGAATATATAATGTAAACTCGTAAAGAGGTGGTGTGTGACTGGTAAACAGTATGAAGCACATTCTTTTGGACAGAGACTGGTAGTTGTATAGGAAGGGTTAAAAGCAAACCTCCCACGAACGGGAAGTAATTTACAATTCATTTCAATTGGCCTTAAAGGTAATTTATGAAATGCCACTTGTTGAAGAGGTAAATTTAATTTTGATTTTATTAGTCTAGATCTCTCTTGTAGGGTGATCCCTCTGTAAATGGACATAAGGGGTTTTTCAGTAAATATCCCATTTCTCCTAGCAGTTATTCTTCTCTAATATATTTGGGGTGTGAGATGGGTCCTTCTGAATGCTGCCTAACACTTGTGCAGGACTATCCGAAGTGGTGCTTTGGTTGTTAAACCCTGTTGCCTTCCATGCTTTGAACTGGCAAACCAGATAAGTTGCTGTTGGAAAAAATTCTCTTAAACAAAAATGGGGATTTTTCAACTCAAAAATGGCTTTATTACAATCAAGTTGCTCTGTTCTGAAAGTAACTTTCTATGCAACTTGTGATCCTAGGTTTCTAAGACCACATTGAAGCTACCAGATTGATCTAAGTGGATTTAGTATGGAGATTCTGACTCCTCCAACTGTTCAAATTCACCAAGTACACATAAGTTGAGATTGAATTGTCAAAACCTGTGGCTAATAGAAAGATGTGTATGGCATACAGATTTGCATTATCTCATACATAACTAATACCTAGAACGAGTCTGTTCTTCTGGCAGAATAACATTTGACTGAAAAATACCATTTCTCACTTAATTCAGTGTTTTGCCTACATTTTTCCAGAGTAAAAATAGTTGCACAAATGAATTGATTTAATGCTTTAATGCTTTTTTTTTTTTTTTTTTAAATTCAAATCCATTTTCAGTTTTTGGTTCTAAATTACAGTGTGTCTAATTTTAGTATTATTCTTGTCTTGTTGTGTGCATATAATAGAATATGAATACCCAAACTAGTTTATAACATAATATCTCCTTTCCTAATTGTGTATCAGAAATGGTTTTATAGACATGATTTACAATTTTCAGAGCTCATGTATTTCAAATCTGTTAATGACTGCTGTTCTACTTCCTTTTGTGGCACAAACATGATTTGACAATAAAGACACAGAATATTTCTAGTAAAAAAGAATATGACTGCAAAGGAAAATAAAATGTAGATATAGTAAATGTCAAATTATGACTAAATTGGACAAGTACAGAACATTCAGACCTGAATTGCTTTAAAATGTCTAAATCATCAGAATTGAAAAGCCACTGTTTTGAAGGCGAAATAGCCTTTTTAATGAAATGGTTTTCTTTATCCCCAAAAGGAAATTGAAGTGTAGTTGAGTTGTCTGTAAAGATACAACATGTATTCATAAGAAAAATTCACATTTTTAAAAACAGAACAAAATTAAGTAAGAGAAGATAAGTGAGATAGGTTTTAATTTCACAAATTCCTACAGAACAAGTCCAGTGGAATGCTAGAGCTGATGTAATTGCTACATACAATTGAAGGGAATTATCACAAAATGTCTCTTCTACTTTTGATAATTATACTGCAACCAGCCAAAATAGAAATGAGGAAATGTCACATTGGAATGGGCTTCTGTTTCACAAAGCACTGGAACGTCCACGCTCTTCACTGTCACCTGCTGTGTTTTGATATGTCAGTCCCCTGGTTCTTAACATGAGTTAGGTATTTGTTTACTTTCATTTTCCTAGAAAATCTCATCTGTTGAAGTGCTTCGATGAGTAAGGTTTTCTTGCAGCAAAGGGGGAGTGAGAAAAAACGAAATCCATCAATTAATGGGGAAGGGCAGAGCTTCTGGAGCTCAGGTAACTTTAAGAGATGAAGCCAAAAAAATCAGTCTTTCTGTTTGCGTGCAGTAATGACGCACGATGGAATTAGATGTTCTAATGGAGTTTGATGGACTGACGCTACTGTACCATATCAGAGATTCCTTTTAAGAAAGCTCCAGGGAAACCTGCTTTGATAAAAAAGTATGGCTAAGTTAGCTTTCCTTTTTAAACAAGGAACTTTCATTTCTGTTTTGTCTGTTCGTCATGTAGAATCAAAACCCTTATCAAAATTCTAACTCATTTTCTTCTTCCAAATAACTGCTAAAAGAAGCATTGGGCTACATTGTGTTAATCAAGTCACTTTTGCTAGGATTCTAGTAATTTTTAGGAGAAGGCCAGGATTTTGTGACTACTATTACAACATTTACTCTGTCTCAAGAAAATAGGATTTTAAATTCATCTTTGCATCAGGGAGATATATCTTGTAATTACCCTTTTTTTCTTATTTATTCTCTTCAGTAACAGATGACAAAAATACCTATTTTTTAAATGAAGAAAAATGTTTGACCTGAAATATTTGTTTTCATAATTTTATTTTATGGCAAATACTCAAATTTGGGGATTTTTTCCCCTTTCAACTTAAAGTGCATTTCAAAACTGTAAAACCCATTGTAAGATAACAGTGCTTTTATGTTCCACATAGGTTGCCCCCTTTATTTGTTTGAAAAAAATGCATGTAGAAGGTTTTTTTAATCACTCCTTGCCAAATAAGAACACCTATGACCTACTTTTCTTAAATTTTGTCATGATCTGATGAGAAGCTTGACCAATTTGCATCGTTAATGAGAGATGAAAAACCCATTGCTTGACATGGAGAGATAACTCATTTTGCCATTGAAGAGCAGGCTAATATTTGTATTCTTTGCTTGTCTTATGTAAACCTATAGTTTGCACTGCAGTTCCTGTGCTGCTGCTAGCAAGAGCTCTACTTAAGTGCTGTTAGGTAGGTTTGCTTTTCAGCATAGTAAAAAGATGGGCAGGCCTGGAACATCTACTGACTTAAAGGAGGTAATGATCAAGTTTTTAAGGAGGAGGGAAAGCATACTGGTGTTTTTGGAATGCTGACAGATAGGTTTTTGTGGAAATTGTTTAAACACCTTTTCATTTATTTCACTACTCTTCTTGATATGTTTTTGTAATATAGGATGTACCATGATTGTACATGTTCTGTGGACATTATCTGTTCTTTTTTCTGTATTGTTCACTTGGCAGACAAGTACTTCACTAATGCATCTGTTTTCCTTTCTTTTACTTTGTTCTTAAAGTGAAAATGGGTGAATTAGACATGCTTTAAGAACTGACACAGCCAGAATATCCACGACTATCTAGTTTCTGTCAATTCAGATTAGGTAAAATAAAATATTTGTTTTCAAATAAGTTGTGTAACAGAGGGTGAACAGACTACTGTGAAACGAATCCATCTGTCATAAAATGCTGTATTACCGTATTACATCAGTGGCCCATTTTTTTTAAATGCCAAATTTAATTGATACTGAAAGCTTACCATGCTGTAGTACAATTATTAAGAGCAACTTTTTTACAGAAGCATAATTTAGAAGTTACTGGTAAAAATCTGTTTTGGTGGTAGCAGTTGTATTTCTGGAGTAAATGGATTTTAGTACCTCAGAGCAATTTAAAGGACCAAGAGAATAAGAAAATTATTTTTTATACAGTATCTTGGTTCCCTAAATGCTGAAGTATTAGCAGAAGACCAGCTTACCTCCTTCAGTCTTCCTCCACCATAGGGCAGAAAACAATGCAGAATTCACCAAACTACTTTGGTGTCATCTTTTTAATTTGCTGGTGGAAGAGGCTGTCCAGAGAAGAGGTAGATGCCCCATCCCTGGACACATTCAAGGTCATGTTGGATGGGGCTGTGAGCCACACGATCTGGTTGAAGATGTCCATGCTTGTTGAAGAGGGGTTGGACTAGATGACCTTCAGAGGTCCCTTCCAACCCAAACTGTCATATGGTTCAATGATACATCCCTGCATTTTCATTAGGAATAGAGAAGCAATCCTGTGCTTTGATTTGCTTCCTTATTGTCCAGAGCAGGTTAGAGAACATCAAAATATACGTAGGCTTATTTTCTAAATTCATATTCCATTTTCATATCATTATTTAGCCTAAATCTTAGTTCTGTCAATGAAATCTTAATCATTTCTTGTAATAAGTTCTTCCCCCTTCAGCATTTGAAGGATTATGATATTGCTTTCTTTTTTTTTTTTTTTTGTAAGACTCCTCTTTGCTCAACAATGTGCTGCTTTGTAATGTTCAGGATCATCTGACAAGCAAGGAAAAGAGATTCCAAGCAGAAAAATTTAGATTTAAAACCACTGTTAACATTTTCATCTCCTGCTTTTTATTCTTTAAAATCTTACCCTGTATACTGACCAGGGTACCAGAATGTGTACCTTTTTTTTTTCCTTTTCAGTTTCCTTTTCTCTTTCCTGTTCCGTTTCCTGTTCCGTTTCCTCTTCCCCCTTCCCCCTTCCCCCTTCCCCCTTCCCCCTTCCCCCTTCCCCCTTCCCCCTTCCCCCTTCCCCCTTCCCCCTTCCCCCTTCCCCCTTCCCCCTTCCCCCTTCCCCCTTCCCCCTTCCCCCCTTCCCCCCTTCCCCCCTTCCCCTCTTCCCCCTTCCCCCCTTCCCCTCTTCCCCCCTTCCCCCTTCCCCCCTTCCCCTCTTCCCCCCTTCCCCTCTTCCCCCCTTCCCCTCTTCCCCCTTCCCCTCTTCCCCCTTCCCCTCTTCCCCCCTTCCTTTTCTTTTTCCCCTCTCCTCTCCCTCTCCTCTCCCTCTTTTTCTTTATCTCTTTTCTTTTTCTTTTATTTTCATTCTCCTGTTGAATTCTGATCTTTTGATTTGTTCGTCTTTGGAAAAATAAAATCCAAATCTTTTGAACATTTTTGTAATGTTGTTTTGAAAAGTCCATCTGAGATCTCAGAGATCAGGTTTCCCGATGAGCTTGTCTGTTTCTGAAATATACAGGAGACCCATTCCTAATGTCAGAACCATCATACATCAAACAACCCATACGAATTGGAAAACACTTGGCTTTGAAAAAACATATTTTTAAAATATGTGTTTTCCTAAGAAATGTTCTTTCTATCTCTGGTAGTACAGTTTAGAACCTCAAGTCACAGTCTGACAAAGTAATAGATATTATTTATCAGTTTAGTCGCTATAAACAGATAAACAAACAAAATGCTTCTTGGCTTGGAAAGGCCAGAGTAAAAATACATTATGAAATATAAACAATATGAAACAACTTTAAAGAATGTTGAATTATTTTTCAAATAGTTAATTTAAAAAATAGAACCTTTCTCTTTAGTTGGTGGTGTGTTTGCTTTTTATGGAGGCCTAGGGAGCTGGAATAGGTAGCTACCAAATTTTTCATATAGTTAACATAGTCTGCTTCAGTCTGCTGTTTACTACTGTCCTGGTTTCAGTCAGGATAGAGTTGACTTCATTTGTAGCAGCTGATGGAATGCTGTGTTTGGGAGCTAAAATGAAAGCAGTGCTGAGAACACCCTGATGTTCTTAGTTGCAGTCAGACAGTCAAGGACTTTCTCAGCTTCTCCGTATTTCTCTATTCATGAGAAAGGAGGGGTGAAGCCAGGACAGGTGACCCAGATGGGCCAAAGAGAGTATTCCATGCCAATTACATCCTGCCCAGGATAACGGGGGGCTGAGGGGAGGAAGAAGAGGGACGGTTTCGGGATGCGTGCTTCTTGGGGGGACGGTCGGGTTCCGGGACAGCTCTGGGTAGTACGGCCTGAGTGGTGTGGTTCAGTGAGAAACTGCATTGGGTATCAATAGTTTCATATTCTTTTGCTCTAAAGTCCTGTTAGCATTGTTATATTTTATCTTCCTGTTATCTTAGTAAACTATCCTTATCCCAACCCACGGGCCTCTTAGTTTCTTGGTTTTGGAGTTATTTTCCCCTTCCTTTTCCCTTCCCTTGTTTCCCCCTTTTCCCTCTTCCCCTGCTCTTTTACTTTAAGAAGCAGGCAGCTGCGTGGATCTCGGCCCACAGCCGGGGTGAAACCACGACAACTACCCAGCTATATAGCATTAATAGTCATACAGTGAACTGGATGTATGTCATATATATTTAGATGTAGGACTCTTAGGTTAGAGAAAAATTAATACTATTGAGAAAAATGGAAGTAATATGGGTTTGTTGACATAGTTCTGACATGCTGAATTCTTCTCAAAAAATACAGTGCCAGTAGGAAAATTACGAATAATTTTTGTGAATTAGAATAAAGAAGCACTTTTTTTTTTTTTGGTGAAATGCAGTATTAATCGCACATTTTCAGTTCGATTTATCTGAAGAAGGGAGAGTAAGAAATAATTCAGGTGAAACTGTAGAGTGGTGGTGGAAATAGGTAAATCTCCAATTTACCCAGTGTATGAGGCAGTGTGACATGTTGGTGCATCAGACTACTAACTCAACATTAGCAGTGCCTGGGAGAAAAGAAAATAACTTACTGACTATAAATCGCTATCTACATAAAGTATCTACTATGTGATATCTTCAAGATTTTCCATTCAATATTTTACAGTTTTGTATGATGGGGATTAACCTTTATCCATACTTTATCTGGGGATCACTGACAGTTGTAGCTTCCAAGCAGACTGCATGATTACGGATTAATCACAGGAGTTCAAAGTATGCCTTTAAGTTATCCTTATTTCAGAAAGTATTAAAAAGAGGTCGACAGGTCTGTTTCAACAGACCATTTACTTTGGGTTTTTTTCAGCATTTTAAATTCTGAAATTCTATTTCTTCCCCAGATACCCTCTCTTCCAAATTAAACATTGTAAAGTAACTTTGTAGAAAATCCTTTGCTATGCAGGAGTTATAAATATCTGAGCTGCCAATAAATTAAAAGATTTTGCGTATTCTGTGTGATTTCAGAAAGCTTCACATGAAGCCTGCGCTTTTTGCCCCTTTGAAAGAAGGGGTTTATTTTCATCATCTTTATTATTAGCTAGTTCATCACTATTGTAAAGCGGATGCTGCTTCTTTCATAGTAGCTGTGACTTTGTGAGCATCATGTTCATTTGTTGTCCCCAGGACTCTCTGCTTCTCTGGGTATTGACACACTGCTCAAGGCATGCAAGGCGCAGGGATGAAAAGCAGAAGAACTACTTGCGTGATTTGTAATAAACAAAGCCTTTTAGATGTGTAGGTAACACTACAACATACTGAAAGTCATCTCTCCAAAAGCACAGTTCTAAACTAGGAAAGTGTGCAGTCTAGGGGTGATGCAAGTTCAGTGGTGAACATGCAGTGCTGATAGCAGGGACAGGCCCAGTGGGACCGTTCATCTGATTAGAAAAAACTCGGACCTTGATAATAATTGCACAGAACTGGCATCTGTTCTAAAATAAATTCAAAATACCCTAAATTATTCTTAACAGAAGACAAAAGCTTTCCCTGCACAGTCTTCCGTTACAACCAACTTGGAACATTACCAGTTTGCTGTATCTGACCCAGTACAGATCAATAGGGCAAATAAATTTGAATCTTAATCAGAAATTCATAAGTTGATTCATACAAATGCAGTGATGACAGATAATGCTTCAATACAGGGTTTTGTGCTATGTGCAAAACCCTGCACAACTTTAGCTCTCCACAAATATTCTGTTTGAGGACAGAGTATGAACTATTTACTTATACCCATGACTTTAAAGGTGGCAGTGCCATAGGCATATGTAGTAAATTGGGCTCTTCAAACTGTCTCCATCACATCCATTTGAGTGGAAAGTTTTGTGTGGATTTGTCATTGGATTTTATGGTGTCAAATAATTATTTTAGCAAACAGAGGTTCTGAAGATGAAACCAGGAATTTTTGTGTTCTTTTCATTGAGTAAATTATTCTCTAATTTAATGTTTATCAAGGAGTACTTAGGGCAGTTCCCTGTCTTGGCAGACTGGAGAAGCGATGTTGCTGATTTAGAGGACCTCCTGACTACCTGCTGTTTTTTTCAGCAAGAACTGATAGTTCATGCATGATTGTTACAAGCAGTTTGGCTAATTTTGTGTATTTTAAAACATCTTTTAGCATTATAATTTAGTCAAAAATGTAAATGTACTTTTCTGGACTTAATGTTTTATATTTTATTTTCATCTCAAGTAGGAATGAAGAGTTGCGATAACTCTATTCTGCATTAAATGGAAAATGCTAAGATCTTTGATACAGAGGTGTCAAACCATCTCATTTCTACACATTTGATTTAGAAAAAGAGTTGTCATGACTCCTGACCTGAGGTGATTTGCTGTACTTTGGTGAGCAACACTGAAATATTTTCTCTGCAATCAGTTTGCCTGTATCTGTGCTTGTCAGTGCAGCCTCACGGGATTTGTAGTTCCTATATTTAGTGCTCTTCTGTGTGATGCAGCCTGACTAACTGAGCAAAGCCCCCTGATTCACTAAGTTGGGCAGCTCTCAGATTGCACTGTGATGATTCAATTAAAGAAGGATTTTGCAGTGATTGCTGCCATGTGTAGTCCAGGCAAAGAGCAGCTCACATGGGAAGACAGAGAGTTTGAGGCTCCTGAAGTGCAACTCTGATGGGGTAGTTTAGCCATTCATGTAAAAGTGCATGTTTTTTGTCTCAGTGAACCACAACAAAATACTTTTCTTACAAATTTTCTGCATCCTGCAATTGCAGGTCTCAACAGAAAATTTGTAGTATAACTGGCAGCATGTGAGACAGGCCATATGTAGTACAGTGGAGTACTTCATTAACAACTTTGGACGAGGTTTGTAGTTAGCTCCACTGGGTTATTCCACCCCTGCCTATGGGGAAATGGAAGAAGATAAATTTTAGCAGAATTAACAAAGCTGTAGTGTGGATGGACCCCAGTACATACAACATAAGAGCTATCCCCTGTTTCGAGGTATGATAACTGCATACAAAATCATGCTTAATTTCATTCTAGTGTTTCTGGGTATACTTTTAATTCCCTGGCACCGAAATATGTCTAAGTAACATAAATCACAGCTGGGATATCTGTAAATGTGTAAGTAGGTCAAGGCTTCAAGCTTTTACCACAAATCTCTTGAACTTCAGTTAGTTCCAGGCCATTGCTTTCTTTTCCTAATCTTGGAACTCTTTTATCTAGACACCATCTTTATGTAGAATTGATTTAGGCTTGCTTTTGAGTGAAGAAAAGTCTCTTGCCCTGCAGTGACAAACTTGATCTTTTAGCTTTTGTTGTCTTTGAATTGAAGAAGCTTCTTAAGAAACAGTGATGTTGAATTTTGGTGTGAAGGGACAATTTTTGCAAGATGTGTGGATGATTAGCAATGAAATTGATATTTATATTTAGAATTTAAAGATTGGGTCTTGAAAAACCTTATGGCACTGAAGGGTAAGGAACCATAACAATTCTGGTCCTAAGAGTAGTATTCATGACACTTAGCTGTAAGTAGCTATGGATATTAGTTCTGTTTTGCTGTTAAGACTTCCAGTGCCAATAATGGAGGAAGACAGATACCTTTGCAGAGTGACTGATGGTTAAAGATAGAAAGGGTCAATCGTACTCCATATGAGAAGTCTCTTATGATCATATCCAAGAAGAAGAGAAGCCTCATAAGCATGGTCCTTCAACGGACTTTTATCAATACATATTTAGAACCATCACCTTCACTTCCATCTAGTAATTTTTAACCTCTCTTCCCCATGGTCAGGTACTGGTTTTGTGGGCTTGTTAGTTCTCTGTGGGTTCTGCCCCTGGGGTATATCTTGCATGTCTCCACGCCTAGCTCCCAGTACATTTGGGGCAGAGTCAGTGGTCATCATTAGGCAATGGTTCCTGTATCCTATAACCTTTCTATTACAGGATATTGCTATCTTTCTTTTTGCTTCATATATGATGCATTGTCACTGTTGTCATACAGTTAATCTTTGAAATAGATTTCCAGCTCCTTATGTGTCCAGATGAAGACTTCATGTTACCTTTACAAGGAGATGTTGTAAGTTTGGTCTGAGTTGCCTATGCATCAGAGAGTTAGTGAGGTTTTGTCAGGGTTAGAATTGCCTCACTGGTAAACAAATGGCATGGGGTTTTTTTGAAGTATACATTTATTTAGAAATGTTCCTGTAGAATCCTTCCTGCACTGTAAATTTCCTTCTAGCTACACTTTCCCTCTTAATTGTGTATAATGATGACTGAAAAGGTGAGAGATGTGCTTATATAACTTACTTAGGACTAAAAAGATCGCACTGCACAATCAGAGCCACTCAGGCTTAGCCAGGCAAGCACGGTAGAACAGAACCATAGAAACCTAATTCTGAGGTGAAGTGAAGGAGCTTAAATTTCGCGTTTGAGCCTTGGGTCAGGTGACTCAGAAGCAAACAATGATACATCAGGAAGGAAAATTATTATATCAGGCAGCAGCTTGTGTTTCCCAGATTAGGCTTCTTGAGCAAAATTAGAAGAAGATTTTCTGTCATCATTCTAATTAAACTATTCTGCCCTTTTCATTGTCTTAGGTCATTGTTGATGAATGACAGAGAAGTGCCTTGAATGCTGCTTCACAAATATAATTAAATGAGATGTTTTTCAATGGAAGGGGTTATACATTTGCGGAATTTAATGCAGCTAAAACAGAAATGGGGACTATGTATATTGAAAGTTAAACTGCACCTGCATGTGTTGGATTAGGTAGTTTTGAATCTTTGATTGAAGCAAGTTTGTATGTTTTAAGATTTAAGATGACCATGGAACACAAGTGATCTTTTAGATTCCTGCACAAAAAGGGACAAGACAAGTACGAGTTTTGTAAGTGCTGAGGAGTCTGCTGTTGTGTTGTATCGTGTTTCAGAACAATCCCACTCATTTATGCAGCAATCTTTGTACACTGAATTAACTAAGCAGTTCACAGTGATGCTGTCTGGAGTGTGAGCTGCCTTTTGACAGAGGGTGTTTGCTCCTGGCATGGAGCAATAATCTGAGCTAGACTTGCAGGGGGAGGTGTAATTTTGCAGTGCAGAAATCCTGAAGCTCACTTTGCTAATCAAAAGTAGAGAGCTCCCCCACAGCTACAATACCTACCAGAATTAGGTTTATACAGTTTAGATTAGATTTGGTCCATGAAACAAGTTTAGGAAAGCACATGTGAATATCAGTTAACAATTTATTTCATGTACCCTTGAAAGACTAATTATTGACCATATGGGGAATGCTGGGCATTAAACATTTGCACTGGTATGTTCCAGAGAAAAAGGTAACTGCATATCTCTACCCGTAATACTACATTCCAGGATTGTCCCCTGCAGTTGTAGTAATCCTTATTATAATACAAATATACCTTTATCATATTGCCTTATGTATGGAGTGTCTTCTGAACTTTGTACCGGAGTAACACATTGTTTTCCACTCTGCAGTTCTAGCAATGTTCTTCTAAGTTTACGATGCATGTGTGGAATTTATCATCAAATTTACTTCTGTCCATGTCCACAGAAGATCATGAACCTATGGTTACAATTTACTTTATTATTTGAAGCAAAGGTATTCACTTGTATTTGAGTGATTTATTATTTACTTAAGGCTTCAATAAGGGAGCTTACCAACTAAATTTAGAAGAGGTTGAAATAAGCCTTCACTTATATGGATAATAAATGTAGCGACTGATTCCATTTCATAGACAACAGTTTGTCTGCTTGACAGTTTCTTCAGAACATTATTAATAGCCTTTTCTAGTAAATTAATTGAATTCCATGTCAGATGAAAGTCATTACAATGAAAATGGTTCTTTTCTTCTGTTACATTTGTACATGCCTTAATTCTGAGCAATAGACTCACTCGGTCTTCCACATCTTGCTAACAATATCTACTTCTTGCATGTACTTACTGTTCTGGACTATGCCACCAGATTTGTATCCCTTGAGTTGTTCACATATGAACTATAAATACATGGAGCATGTGAATCTGCAGACATTCTTTGAAGAAACAGGTTTTTCACAACCAAATTAATTAATTTTGTTTTAATTTTTGGTATGGATTTTTGTTGTCCCTATGCACATCACCGGTGGCCCCAGGTCCCTTTCCCTCTCCTGGCTCTATACAAGTCCCTCCATTGGGCTAATTAATGCACAGGTGCAACTAATGCTGGTTTGCTGATTTGAGAAGTTATCTAATGTGTAAACTCAAATTATGCAATGTGCAAGAATAGAAACTGCTGTTGTCAGCCAATGACTCTATGTAAGTTTTCTTTGTGTTCTCCATTAGAAGGGTTTGGTTCTTACAGTTCACATGAAGGTGAACCTCTGAGCTGGGCATACATGACGAAATATATGGGCCAAATTAGCCTAAAAAATTGAGTTGGGGAAAAGTGACCTAATGCAATAACATAACACCCCCACAAACCCCCTGAAACAGCAAAGTGATTTTAAATATTTTTATGTGCATTCCATTACCTACAAAAATTTTTATGTTTCCGGCTCTGCTGTCTCCAGGGAGGCAAAATTGCATTGTTGCTTTTTTTTCCCCCTCCTCTCAAAAGAAAAGAAGGAATTTTTGCTTTGAACTTAAAAGCTCTATTTTTGGTTTGAAGAGCCTTTTTGACAACTGTATCAGCCCCCTAGAAGGCTGTATGAGTCTATTTTGCTTTTATATGTGGTACAATACCAGTAATACAATCAAAACATGAAGTTCCATATCCAGCAGTGTTTTTTATCTAGTTCTTTTAACAACTTTTAGCTACTTTAAATCTCTTTGTTCCGAGTTGGTATATTTCTTTCTCGAGAGACTTTGAGCACATGTGGATTTTTTTACCATCATTCACAAATAAGTTACTTGCAGTATTTTAACCTTTTCATTAACAATAAAGAATATAAATTGTAAGTTAAAAAGGAAATAGCAAGAGTGGACCTGTTATTCTGAGAGATTGCTCTAGGATTTCTAGAATTTTAGGAAATAATTCTGGATTTCTTTATTCTTTTTTTTTTGTTTTCTTTTTGTTTTCTTCTCTGTGTTCAGATGGAAGACGTCATAGCCCGCATGCAAGATGAGAAAAATGGGATTCCTATTCGTACAGTCAAAAGTTTTCTTTCCAAGATCCCCAGTGTCTTTTCTGGTAAGAGTCTAAGTGGATTTTGTGCTATTGAAAGTTTCCAGTCTACCTTATGTAAGGGGATGCTCAAGTGGAATACAATTTCAACTATGTGCAATGGGGAATTCACCTGGTCTGGAGGAGACATTACCTATCCTTTGAATACTTTAATTACAGGAAATTTTAATGTTCCTCTCACATTGGAGTAGGCTTCTACAGAGTTGTTTTTGTTCTGTAAATTAAGTGAGGAATGCTTAATTTACTACAAAAAGTCAATTATCTGAAGATGCATTTCAGATCTGGTGTTTAGCCTGTTTTCATGTCAAGTTTGAGATTAGTGTACAGGCCAGTACATGAAGATAAGAATTGTCAAAGCAGCAGCACAGAAGGAAAATCATCACTGCACTCTGCAGTGATATAGACACCAAATTGTGGCTATGGACATTTATTACAACGTAATGTGTAGCTGGCTCCTTGTGACCAAGAAGGTAAGACTGAGATGTCTGTGGTGATTTGCAAAACAGCTGCAAACTTTATACCTAATCCAAGTCAGTATTGTCACGTGCATAAAATATCTGTCCGGGTATTAATTAGTATAATATATTTATTAATTTATTGATGTACTTTTCTATATATTTAAGCAGTTGTTATGTGGATATGTATATTTTTGTGCTACCAGTGAGTATGGGGTTCCTTTCAAATAGACGCCATTGATGAAGCTGTTTTTTCTGTACTCTGCTAACAGTTGCAATTTTTATAATGGAAAAGGTAATCCATACATAGAAAGTCTTTATAGAAGGTTACACTGTTGAGAACAGCAAAATTTCTATACTTTAATTTTCAGCCTTGGAATGTTTCTGCTAGTGAATAATTCTGACACAAAGAAGGAAAGAGTCTTAAGAGTGAACAAAATGTCTTAATGATTTTAGAAACTATCTGCACAAAATTAGCTTCTGAAAAATGGACCTATTTTTCCCATCAGCTAGTGCAGCATGACATTCTATTAAATGACCCATGTTAGCTCTTATTCTCTGCCTTAACTTGTGTGTTACGGATTTCAAATGGACAGACTATGGTTATTTGTATAGTAGGAGACATTATTTACCAGAGTGTCGTTTTTTTTTACTGGGACAGACTTCATACTTTTTAAGGTGGTGTAGAAATATATATACAGTAGTACATAGCAGTCCCTGATCCAACAACTTTTATATTGAGGCATTAACTTTAGCAACACAGGGGGACATTGGAAGCATTAATTTTTTTACCTTTGCGGATTTGCTCCCGCAAGTACCAGTGCAGTAATTTTTGCTACACGGGACTGAAAACGCACCAGAACAGCACAAGTGTCATTTTAGTTTGTTTAAGCCACCTTCCTGTCAGTTCTTTATCCTGGATGGAATCCAAACTCTTCAAAGATTCATGTGGAGAGTAGTGGGTTTCTTTTAATGATCTAGGCGTTTGTATAAACATAGTGAACTAATCCCAGCTTGAACTCAAACAATTTGATTGCCAGGAAACATGGGAGTATTGCTGTCTAAGGATTGTGATGATAACAGTGAAAATTTATGTAATAACTGCTTATAGTACTGTTATTACCCACAGAAGCATCCATATGAAAATGATCAAATTAAGAGCAGATGCTCTCCTGTTAAAAAATACATATATATGTATATATGTGTATATATATGTGTGTGTGTGTCTATGCATAAACACATGTATTATACTCAGCCATCTGTCCAGGTTTATGTCCCATAAAAAATGGAACTTGGCAATTGCTTGTTTGTAAGGATAAGCAAAATGTTAGAATAAGACCTGCAAGATTTCTTTAAACAACATGAAAAATTAAGGATGTCCCTAATAGGAATAGGGTCTTACAGGCTAGTGTTGTAATTATGTTGTTATAAAAACAAGAGAGGTATATTTATTTTGTTTACTTTTATTTTGTAGAATTCCTTCATAAAGCTGCAAGTGAAAAAACAGTTGAGAGAGCAGTCACTTTTGAATGCAAAATTACTGACCTACCTATTTAAGGATGACTGCATTAGCAAAATAAGCTTGGGGAATGTTATCTGAGTTTAACCTTTTAATAGAATGTGGTCAGTCTAATAAATAGGATGATGTGATTATATTATCTCATTTTCTGAGTCATTCCTTAAATGTTTTTACAAGTAAAATACCTACACAGAGAAACATTTCAAATACAGATAATTCTCTATAGGCTGTACACATTGTTGTGTTTCAGAAAAACATGAAATTACTGCTAAGTTAAAGACTATTTCACCTTGTGAAAATGTGAAAAAATGATCAATTATGTTGCTTTATATTTCATATATTCATAGAGCAAATAAGTTACTTGATCTTGATATTTGTACTTTTTTTTTAATGAGCAAGCTACTTGAATTCACATTTTGGTTTATTTAATGAAATTGTTCAGAAGTAAATAATGTAGTTGTCTTTACCTGATTAAAAAATACTTTATAATGGTTTGCAAGCTATTTGATGAAAAAGAATAAGGCCCATAGGTTTGTGGGAACTACTATTCATATTTGCATCCACATTTAGGAATGTTTGACTTTATGCATCAAATTTATCTTGAATCGCAGACTAATTTGGATCATAGCATCTCAGTCACCTACAAGTAAGAGGTGAAATGGTTTGTGAGAAGAATCCAATCCCTGATCAAACTCCCCAGATAGAAATCTCTGAAAACAAGGTGGTAAAACCTTTAGCACTTATTTCATAGAGCCAAGATATTTTTCCTAGCTATGTAGCATTAATAATGTTAATGATACTCATTTGAGTTAATTAAATAAATAACCCTATAAAATGATAGTTATTTTATGCAAATAATGATGGTGAACATGTTACTGCATTACAAAGTCTTGAATAGAAATGATGGAGCTTATTCTACGTAGAAATAAACAGTTATAAAATACATCCTTGTCTAATTCCAAATGGGATTCAGCATAAAAGAATCAGTGGACGAACGGCATTGGGAGCTGGCTACTCTTTCACTTGTGCTGCCTGCAGATCTTCAACCGCGTGTGCTCATCAGTGAACATCGGTGGTGTATTTTAGTATGTCATGACAAGCAAGAATATATACCAAACACCCCAGAATTGTTCTGTACTCTAGCTTCTTGGGTCTGATGAACTAATGGTTTCCTTGCACTCAAAGCTTCTTCTACACTAAGGTCTGCATCATTCAGTGTTGCAGAGCAGATATTTAGATATCTACAGTCTATGTGTCCAGATTTTTCTTTTGGTTTGTTGTTTTGGGTTTTTTTTATTGTTGTTGCTGTTGTTTGGAGGGCAGGTTGTGGGTTTTTACATGACTTTTTCAGCATAATTCTCTACTGACTTATCCTGACACTAGCTTACTGCCTTCTGGGGCCATTGTAGCTGTATACTGTATGCTTGTTACTGTTTCACTGAAAAGCATTTTTGGTAAAAGACCCTAGCCTTTACAGAGTCTCACTGAATTATCTCATCAGGATAGTGCTGTGAGGGTAAGTACAATTAGGTCTTTGAATAGTGAGAACATACTGTGTGTTGTAGCAGATGGTCTTTGTAGTGATGGTTCACCTCAAGCTGAGTCACCCATAATCTTACTTGCAAGCAGGATGCAACAGACAGATGAATTTGCATGGGTAGCTTTACTAATGTATCCATGTACCTACTATGCTAATGCATGAAACCAGATTTTCTAGATCATGTTTTAGATCCTACAATCATCACTGTTAATGGAAATTCTGCTGTAAATTTTAGTATTGCATTAGTCTTGACTGCTTAAGCTTATAAGCAACACTATGGTGTAAACCATCATTGTTTGAGTAATAGCTTCCTAGTTTTGAGAATGGAACAATCTAATTTTATTATGAACAATATAGTCTGCTTGTGCCCATTCACATCTTGAGTGAGAAAACTACATCAGAGACTGTGTTTTAAAAATTGCATTGTTCTAAAAGTGTATTCTCTAGCAGAGCCTGAACTCTCTGTGAACTGATTATATGTCAGGTAACAGGAAGTGTCTTGAAGGAGGGATTGAATCAGGTTTCTCAGGTTGCTTTACTTGTAGTTAAACACCAGGGCATCTAAAGCTGGGCTTGAAGATGACACTGAAATAGCTTCCTGTGTGGTTCTTGGGAGATTTGAGTGTTTAATGGCAAAATTTTAGTTATTTGTGTCTGTGGATCTAAGTCACTTTCTGTGATTAATGCTGATGACCACAGCCATGGGCACTCAGTTTTCAGAAGGCACATGTTTAAAACAGTGATTGATGGCTGACTAGACTGCAGTAATGCAGGACCCCCTGTATGCCTGCAGTGTAGCCATTGTAATGTTATAAATCAGATACATACTTTGGCTTTGATTGGAAACTTTAAAGACTCCAATGAAAAAATAGGCAGAAGAGTTTGCTCTTTCTATGTGATTGTGCATTTCGATGAACCAAAAGAAGGGCTTGAGGTTGTTGTCTCCATGGTTTTAAAAAGTTTATGGAGGAGTGAAGGAGATTGCCAGTCAACAATAATCATTGCATGAAGGTTGTCATGCACTTTCTTTTCTAACACTCATTAGAGCACTGCGGATAAAAAGAAGGCATGGAACATGGTTCACCATTGGGCCTGGAAATGGATAAAACCCTTGCTTGAAATGATGAATGTAGGGAGTCTGACATATGAATCATAGGGATTAGAAAAAGCACTGAAATATCATTTTTATTTTTACTAAGGAGAGACAGCAAGTAAATGCCAAAGTTTGCTGTTGGCTTTCAAGCAGAAAGAAGCGTTCAGAGTTAACAGACAAAGCACTGACACAGCTGAGAATTTGTCTTTGTGGAGTGGTCAGTATTAGTACTGAAAGCTGCATAAGCAAATCATAACATGGATCCTTCATTAAGACAAATGTAGACATGCAGTGGTGTCTTATAGTCATTATGGAATACTGGATTTATAGAATTTAAAAGTATCTAATACTTGGGTATGCTTGTCGATGAATAAAATCTGTGGAGAATGTGCCAACTAAGTGGTGTGTAAGTGTGAATGAGGGACACTTCAGCCTTTTTATTGAAGGAGTAGGGAGCACTATGAGAAATGCAAGTTCAATTAAAGAATACATGCAGAGACAGAGGAAAAAGTATTCAAGGAAAGCATGTCCATACCAGTTTCTGATGTGTGGCTCAATAATTTTGGAAAGCAGTCACAGCTTGAGCCAACAAAAATAAGTAGAAAGGTGGCTTTTAACATCTCACCCACAAATCACAGGTGGGTGAGCCCAAGGAGTGAGTCACAGGAGCTACCTGCAAAAACAGCGTTACTTATTGTATAGAGGCAGGCAGCAAGAAAAAACAGAGCGGTGTGGTGGGAACTGGATGACTCAGGGGGCTAATAACAAGAAAGAGAGCATTTCATCTGTCATTAGTTTTGATCTTGCCCAGCTGAGTAATGAGTTGTCAGCATCTGATGACTGTTCAGTGCTGCATGTGAAATGAGTTGATAGGTTTATCCGCTTTAGTACTAGAGATTACCTACCTGAAATACCAGACAAAAGGGAAAGCTGTACTACTTGGATTGACAGAAAAAAGCATGAAAGCATAACGCCTCAATCATCTCGTACCTTTGAGGCAAAGTAACTTTACATTATGGGTATATACAAGAAGTTTTGAAATTCCATTATTTATACCTTTTTAAGGATAAATTATCCATGTGGGAGAAGCTAGGATTGCCATCTCCCAAGTCCCTAATTTTATGAACATTTTTTTTGGGGGGGGGACACGACAGGGGTGGTTGCTGTTCCTTTCAGTGTCTCCAGTGCTGGTTTCATCAAGGTCTCGACTTCCTTGTCTGAATTCCTTCTTCCTTCCCATTTTCCTGCATTTTCCTACAGTTATAATTTAGTAGTAGAATCATTGCTGGTTTCTTTATGCCAAATCAGCCCGTTGTTATTTGCAAGAAGAGCCTTTGTTGTTAAAACTGCAGTCTTGCTGCCTTGATGACGTTCCAGTAAAATACTGTGGTGAAAAGATCTCATCAGCACATGAAGGGCAGAAGCTGGCTCCTTCCCTCTCATGAGCAGGTTCAGAAGGACAAATATGAGCAGGGACCTGCCATCTTTACAGTTTTGCTTTTCAAAGCAGAACCTTTGAGAATGAAAAGTTAATAATCCTCCTTCCCCAAATGAATAGTTGGTTTGAAGTTAAAACACCAGTCTCTCTTGTGTGTCATTTCCATGCGTCGCTTTATGAGAGTGACTGGTCTGCATTCAACTTGTTTGTGGTCTTTCGGGAGTGGGTATTTTTAAGAAGGATGGTTCTCTTATTTATTGATATCGTGTTGATGATTTTTTGAGTCATGAGTAGGGTAAAAATAGTGAGGTAACTACCTGATTAATGGATGGAATGGTGATTTGTATGTGTGACAGAAAACCGAAGTGGATATTTCAGCGCTGTCTACGTACCTTCACCTCCTGTTCCCGTGTCTCTCTGTCTTGTCTGCATCACTGGGATTGTATCTGTGGCCAAAGAAGTGTGCTCTTAAGCTGCTTACCACTTGACAGAGCTTTTGTATTTTATGGAAAATAACGTTGGTGACAGTGTTGCAGTTGTAAAGCTCAGAATGGACGTGTGACAAGCTGTGGTGTGCTAGGATGAAGAGCTCAGTGTTCTTACTCACTTGAAATGTAAACTGAATGGAAGAAAAGAACTGTTTTGGATAACTCCAATATGACTGTGCTCTTCATTTTCATTTTAACGCATGTGTTAATATCAGACCTTTAATAAGACCCTGTCAGAATTAAAAGAGTTTCAAAATGTGAAAGTATTTTCACTTTTTATTAAGTAGAACAACAAATTCCCCTTTAACAGTTGTTGCTTCCTGCTAACCAAATAACAAAAAGTTGTATTCATATGTTTACCTTTCAGTTCAGTGGTGACTGCCATTGAGAGCATTAGTAAAAAGAAGGAGATGCAGTGAACAAAGTTTGAGGCAATTTTACAAAATTGTGCTAGGAAACTGAAATATACTGAAAACCCATTGAAAAGTCTTTTGAAGCAATCTGTGTGCAAAACAGTCATCATGAATGTCAGTACCCTGAGAGTCAGTAGATACGAAAAGCTTATTTTCACAGATATTTGCAAAAGCAGTAGGTCTAGAAAGTCATGCATTGATGGGCAAAAAAATCTTAATAATTGTTCTCTTGTCGTGAGACAGGAGATTGCTGGGAACGTTCATCTTATTTGTTGTTTGTCCACATGAAGTGCACAGTTTGAATCAGATGATCCCCTGTTTCCCACACGTTGTGTAAGGTTTTACAGCTCAGCATGTTTCCAGAGAAACAGCTCTGGGGCTTGTTCCTAACATTTGTTCCTAACTATTCCCATTATGTTGTTTTGTCATGAAAATTCTTCCGTCCCTTTCCTACACCACCTTCTTCCTAGCCTCCTGTATGTAAGATTTTGCCAGTGTTTTTTGTGGAACAGGACTGCACCTTTGAAGTGTGAGTACTTTTAAGAGGAGTATGGAAAAACCTACTGCCTTTAATATGGGCAAAAATGTACTCAGTTTGCCACCCTTACCACCCAGTCTCTGGACACTGGATGTGTAACATCCATGGAAAATGTTGAGGTGAAAAGGAAGCCCTCAGTCAGCCTCACATCAATCTGAGATTGGCAGGAATTCCATGGAGTGTGACAGCTTCACTTGAGGGACTTTGCTATTTTTTTCTGGTGTAACAGCAGTTAATAACTACTTTTTGGTAGGCTGTTTCTTTAACAGCTACAGTGAGTAGTACGTACAGAAAACAGAGAAAATAACCTACTACCAACACGTACAGGCAAACATACATAACATGCATCTTTATGCAATGTATTTGCCCATGGAGGCAGTGCATAAAACATCAGCTTAAGAAAAAAAATCCAATTTTAAGCTGATATAAGCAAAATCTGTGGTAGTGATTAATAACATATGTTCACTGGAATCTGTTAAAAGCATAATCCAAGTGTTGTAGGAACACAAGACTAAAATATGTCTAAGGAAAAGCCAATGTAGAGAAATATATGATGGATGTCTATGAAAATGCGGTTTTCCTTCCTGACTATCTCTTGAAAATACCTTTGAAAGAAGTACTATTGATGTTGCATACCAATTATTAGAAATAGTGAAATAAAGTTAGAATTTTCCAGGCACTTGTATTTTAAGTAATAGTTTTAATTAGGAAGCAGAGCAAAGTATACTACTTGACTCCATCATTGTGTGAAGTACTTCTGTGACAACAAAGTTGCTGATTTAAATCACACAAAGAGAAATACACAGAAGAAATAAGTTTTGTGAGAAGAAAGAGTTGTTACTCTGCTTGCTGTCGCTAATATTTGAGACAGAAGGGAAATTTGGTGCTCACGTTAAGAATAAGGCAAGAAAGTGTTTAGATAAAGACAAGAGAAATCACAGCATGAAGACCTTTCTGCGTGTTAGTAGTGGTCTTACCACAATGTGAAATATGTTTCATTATATGCTTGATATATTCTTTTCTGTAAAGTATCCCAGAAATGAGAATCCACTTAAAAATAAAGAGAAATCCAGTCTGAATCCTCTAAACACTCAGAACCCTTGAGTCCGAAAAGTATCTGTTGTCTTGCCAAAAATCCTACCTTTGCAAGAGTATGTAGGTTTTCTAAGTGTAATTTTGTATGTAAAGCTGGGAATATAAATTAGTACATTTGGGTCTTGAATTACATGGTCAAGAAGAATGGAACAGAATAATTACAGAGAGTATCTGTGTGCAAGGCTGTAGTTAGGCAGGTACTGGAGTTGTTTTATAAATAGAGACAATACTTGTTAATACAATTCTGTTGTGGTGTGTGCGTACAAAAATATCCAACTGTTAAATTTCTGTGGCATTGTACGCTGTTGTCTGGTGGTGGTTTTTTGCTTGCTAGTGATTATTTATTATATGTGTATAGGAAGCAACACAGACATGTGAAAAGTATTCCTGATGCAGCTATCTGTATTGTTGATACAGATACAAATAGTATATTGTTTAAAGGTACCCTGCTAGGTGTTATACAGTGTAAACATATACGTATCCTTTTCTTTTTAAGATGGTACAATTGCTTCTGGGATAGTAGTGGCCTGTTCCTCTTAAAGTACATCTAACATTTACCCATTTTGTGACTTTTCAAGCAACGTGATTTCTTCCTGCTATGGTTTTAACATTTTAGTACATGAAATTGTATCTTTTAATCTACCATTTTAAAGTTATTTGACATATGTAAAAGAACTACATGAAAAGAGAAAATTTATTTGTATTTGCAGATTTCAATCTGCTGTTTATACAGCCAGATTAATATTGCTGGCCAACAGGTAAAATGATAAAATCAATTCAAATAATTCCCTGGAGAATATGCCCCTTAAGCAAGACATCAAGTTAGCAGAGTTTGCAAAGTGACTTTGTGATTTAGCTCCTGATTCTGTTGGTTCCAGCTATGAGGAAGAAGACTTTCTCATTGCAGTTGTATCGGAACGTTGCAGACTTGCCTTTGCAAAAGTACAGATATAAATTCCAATAATTGTTATTGTTTGCATTTCTGTTGCTGCTGAAGTTTTCCACAGACTAGTTTTTCATGCTGCTGTTATCAAACAGTGTATGTACACTTTGCAGTAACAAATGTACCAACAGCATCAGGATTTTCTGCGTTAGAGGGATGCCATTTGATGACACCCACCTCACTACAGACAAGGTGCGCTCAGTCTAACTTCGCCTCACCTAGGAGCTAGGGTACATCGGGATTGTCTGAAACTTTTTTCCAGACCAGTTGCCTGGTATGGGTTTCTTTGAGTGTTTGTTTCAGCTTGGACAGGTTTATTGAAGTGGTTGATCATGGCACAGACAGCAGTCCATTCTCTCTGTGTAGTGTATCTGCATGCATGACATTTCTATTTGTCCAGGATGCTGAGTATTTGTGATGGTAAGTGAAGCAGAACAGCAAGATCTGAGTTTTCATTTCTTGGTTGCTACTGCATGTTGGGAGCTAGTTATCTGAAAAAAATCCCAGTTATTAAAGACTCTTGTTTTTTCTAGAGCTGGCAAGACATCCTGTGCCACAAATATCTGAAATACTAAAATAATTTCCCCTGACTTTGGACAAAAATCTAAGTTGTCAGCTTTCTATGAACTAGGTTTTAATTAAAACACAAAAGCAAAACTGAAAAGTATTCCAGAGCAGAATGGAAGATGGAAAGTTACTTTTTGGAAAACTTGGCAAATGGGACACAAGACTTATAAAAAATTTTAGCCACAACAAGTTTTCCAAAAAAGCTTACCCCTTTGATGTTGAAAAAGTCCTGAAGAAGTCCTGATATTGTTTTCTTCCAGCTGTGTTTCTGACAAAATGTAAGATACATAAATTAGAAAGTCACCCACACAGGAAGTAAAGGCAATTCCATGCAGCAATCTATTACTATGCAAATAAATGGACCACATTACTCATCCATTTCCACAAACTACCAAAATAATTCAAAATGGAATCATAGGATCAGGAACAATTTTTTAAGAGGAAATAGGAGTGCTCACATGTGTGATGAGTGTTACTTATACTACCTCATGCATTTGGCAGAGCCTGTTATAGAATGCTCCTGAGCTTTACAATAAAGGTTAGAAAATTAGTTTATTGTTTAAAAATCAGCTCTCTAGTCTTTGCAGTTTGAGAGTGAGCCTTGATGTTACAAAACAAGTATATAAGCTGGCAGGACTTCCTCTGTTTTCCATGATCCCATCCCCTCAGACTCAGCAGTCCCCAAGGCTGGAAGATGTTGGCAGCTTTGAAGGCACAAACCGCAGTGTTCCTGCTGTGCACCTTGCCATTTTGCTTCCCACACAGCATCCTTTTGCCACAGAGATGGAAGATCTTGGTGGGGATGCTCTGTCTTACTTGTTTCCCCTGTTACAGGAGATCACTGGATTACATGCTGCTTCCCCAGGCTGCTCCATGGAGCAAGGGTGTAGGCTCAAGTAGGAAATGGGCAAAGCTGTTGTTCTTCAGGAATCCAGGTAGATGGCACAAAGAAATTACTTGCAAGGTTCTCCCTTAGTGACAGGAAGGAGGACATAGACACTGACAAGACTTCGGGTAGTTGTTTCAAATGAACTGGAAAGCATTAAGAATATTTAAAAAAAAAAAAAGAAAAAAGAAGAGGGAAATGAAATTAGTATTAACCTCCCCATACACACATTTTGTAGGATAATATTTTTTATTATAAGGCCTACTACTGTTTGAACATGGGAGCAGGCAACTGGGACTGCAGGGTATGTGATGAGTGTTGCACTGTTAGAATAATGGAATGTCAAAGAAGGGTTTGAGTTGCTGTAGAGAATTTGGTTCCATTGTATCATACAGAAAAAACCAGACATGTCTGCAGCAGAGAATTCAACCACTTCATCCCTTCCTGAAATATTTACCTTTTAAAGAAGTTTGATGAAGTGCTTTGAAAATAAAAAAGCTGTTCTTAAAGTAGTTAAAATATAAATTCTTAAAATAAAAATATTTTTTACAGAATTACAGAAGAATCTGTAAGCTTTGTTGCTAAAACAACTCTATATGTAGTTTTGATATGACATGCAAATACCAGCAAGGTATATGTATTTCAGGTATTTCGGTATACCCATTGGGATTTCAGTATAGCCACCATTGCATGCAAATAGTCCTTTTTTACATTGAATTGTCACGAATTGTTTGGGAGTTAGCCATTTGAAAAGAGTTTTTTAACTTAGATTCTGAATATGTAAGAAGCTTGTGAAAAATACTGAGAAGGTGGTTGATGATTAGGTTGTAATTTTTTTTTTTTTCTCAGCAGAGTCTAATAGCAAATTAGTATGTCCATGCCTCATGGATACCAGCAGCCCATGTACTTGACTGGTGACAGAATTTTTGCCTTTTAAGCTTTTTTAATCAACTGTCAGGTAGCTAAAATGTGGAAATACTGTACAGACTTATAGACCTCTGCAGACTTCCTTGTAAGTTTTGGACTTCCTTGTAAAGGAAGGCAAGGCTTGCAGATCTTAAAAGAAAGAAGCATATAGTAAAATGCCCACTTGTTGGCTGAACTTCTTTATTTCTAGAACAGGGAATGTTTTATGAATAGAGAAAAGGCACTGGGCCAAACCTGCCCGTTAATGGTTTGTTTATGCAAATTCTACCTTCTGCTTTTCTTCCCACCCCTTTATCCTTTCCTATTTTTCTAATTGCTTTCATCAGTAGTCAAGTTGAATTCTCCTTGCTTTCATACACTTCAAGAAAACAACTTCTATCATTGTTGTCTATTTACTTGTTTTCTGAGTCGTAGTATTTTTGTGTTCCTACTATCTAAATTCTAGAAGTGGGTGTTTTTAAACAATTTTATCAACTTTCATTCTTAAAGGCATTTGTTCAATAGACAGATCAGAATTTCGTTGTAATGAAAGGTGGAGGTGGAGTGATTCATCTCTTTTGTTTTTGTGCCAGAGGTCAAATACAATTTTACAGAAATACTTAAGCCTTGCATGTTACCTATGTCTTTTCAGACTGCTGATATATCATCTAAAAAAATTTAATGAGGTCTAAAATGACAAGCCACAGAGACATAATGGTCAGCATGTGCTGATGGACGCCAGCTGCTCTGCTTGTGTTATGTGTTGGTTGCTCTGGAATGGAAGTAGGTAGAAAATATGGTTGTGCTACAAAGAACATCATGTGGTTCCAGCAGGATTTAGGAGGCTAACTGATTTTGTGTCATGCTTACATAGAAGCTTCTGGCAGACGCAATGTCCCCAAACTCCAGACCATTTAAAGCCTGGTAATTGAGTCTATTGTTCCAGAAAATGTGTGGAAAATTGGTCATAGTACAAACTCACTCTCCTAGGACATTTGCTGAAAGTGAATAGGAGAATGCAGCTTGTCTCACTTTTTTTTTTTCTCTTGCTCTTTAAAACATGTTTCTTCATGTTTAAAAACGAAAATAAACTCCCCCAAACCAACCCAAGTGGGATGTCCACCTTTCTCCGTGTTTTGGCAATAGCTCTTTTCTCCTTTGGGCAGCCATGCAAGGGACAGGGAACACAGATTAAGCAAGCAGTGCTATGCTGTTGAACTGCTGAGCAGGTACCACTCCGCAGTGGTTGTCCTGAAGTCTGTCGGACCAGCATGAGGGTAACATGCACGAGCTGTGTGGTCTGATAGATCATTTAATTTCATGTGATGTAGCTGAGATTTAGGACACTGTTTAGAAATTACCTCTGCAATTTGTTGAATGATTTCAATTAGCAAAACTGTCCTTTTATACAGAGAGATGTTGTGCCGTGTTTAATTGAACCAGTCACCTAACTGGTTTTGGATTTAGTCTGATATAACAACACAATTTGGATGATGTAAAAACCAGTTATTTCTTATCATTAAAGATGGCATATAAAATAAAAGTAAATTTAAAAAAAGGCATCTGAAGGACTCTACAGAGACAGGTATATTAAAGTGAAATTGTATTTTAGGCAGAAGATAACCTTATAGGGCAGTTAGTGAGCTATGAAACAGATGCTATTGTAGCAGTCTAGAGTTTACCAGCTTTAGACAAATACTAAAACCGAGAATGAAGTGGATATCAATTACCACTTGAAAATGTATTTTAATAGAGACAAGATAAATTGATAGAGTAGTAAATTTACGTTGGTGTGTTAACTGGAAAGTCCCAACTGAAACATTTTAGGAATGGAAAAGGGACTGTGAGCTCTCACGGGGAAGAACTGCAGCAGACTCCTGAGCAGAAAGTGTATGGGGAAGGTGGAAGGCAGAATTAAAGCTTTTTAAAGAGAAAGAGAGAAGTATTACTAGGCAGTACTAGTTTAAAGGCTTCAAATTGCTAGAAGATATTTGCTTTTTGATCAAAGGCATTGGATGTTTTTGGAAACAGCATCTGCTTAGATTATTGGAACAGTAGTTATTCATTTAGGGATCAGAAAATAGGAAAAACCTTCCTCAAAGAACATAAATTATTTAATGTGGAATGAGTGATGACTTCTTGTGGAAAAAGCAGAATTATATAGGGAAAGTTTGTCTTAACATCTCAGTGATGTGAATTTTGAGGGACTTCAATGTTATAAATTAGGCTATTGGAATTATGTCTATCTGCAGTAAGGTGAGTGTCTAAACATTGTCTTTGTTCTCTGTGGTAATCTTACTAGAGTGTAAGAATGGCCTCTCTCCTTAAATTGATTTGGAAAAGAATCCAACACATGCATGCTGTTACCCATTTATTCTTGTGTTTACTTAATTAATGTAATTAATTTCTGTTGTAAAGTCACTGCTTGATAGTTGAAAACTTCTAAACAGGAAGTAAAATAAATATTTAACTGAGAGAGTGAAATAGCAATTTAGTCCTATATATAACACATCTATTTTAAATCCAGTCATAATTGTTCTGAAGGGGTTTCTGTGAAATATTCTTAGATTCTTTGTTATAAAAGATGAGATAAAATCAGTGTTTGTGGAATGTTCCTCTGGCACACCTCTGGAGCCTGGCCATTCAGCCCCCACCATCAAACTTAGACAATATTTGCTGAGTCTCTGTGCTCAGTTTATTTCTAGTCAAGCAAAGATATAAACTGTCTGTACTATCTGTACTCACAAATGAACTCCTGATGTGCAGATAGATGTAGTGAGACATGTAAGAAGGCTAGGAATAAGAGGAGTAAGTAAAATATCATTTCATGAATGATAATTTATGACCTTTTATGGAAGATGCCAGGTACAGATACTGATTTGTTTTAAAAATTGAAGTGTCATTTGCAGTTTAGTAAGTGAATTGCTGAATTGAAATTATGCTTTCTATAATAAACTAGCTAAACAGGACATTTAATTGACAACTCCCCTCCCCAAAAAGCAAACAGAAATAGGAAGCCTGCACAGCTCACAAACCAGAGTTCTTAAGTTTTGCATTAGCTTCAGAGAGCATATAAAGAGGCAAAATATGTACCAAAAAGAAAAATGGAATATATTAGTTGTAATATTTGCAGTAGATGTCCTCAGTCAGCTGAAACTCTTCTCAAATCATCATATCTGTCAAATCAAAAGGAGATTATAGCCCTGTGTTACAGATCTAATAAGGATTTGGATCAGTATTGGAAACTGTGTTGGAAGTATCTTTTCTATTATTTTGGGAAGGAAAAAGTTCTTGCTGACATAATTTATGAAATAAAATATGCTTCTCCTGTGATTAGCATTGACTTGGGAAGAAAGAAGCAGAAAGAGAGAAATTCTAAATAACAAATTCTGCCTTAAATTAAAAGCGCTATTTTTTTTTCACTGGGCATTACATTTTCCAGTACTCTTTCTTTTTCTCCTGTGAAATGAATGCTGCAATTATAGTACTAGCAGAAGGAATGGAGGTGGATGGAGGGAGAGCAGTGGATGTCATCTACCTTGACTTCAGCAAGGCTTTCGATACTGTCTCCCATGACATCCTGATAGAAAAGCTGAGAGAGCACGGGATAGATGAGTGGACAGTGAGATGGGTTGAGAATTGGCTATCGGACTGAGCACAGAGGGTCGTGATCAGTGGAGCAGAATCTGAATGGAGGCCTGTGACTAGCGGTGTTCCCCAGGGCTCGGTGTTGGGTCCAGTCCTGTTTAATATCTTCATTGACTACCTTGATGAGGGAATAGCATCCACCCTCAGCAAGTACACCAATGATACAAAGCTGGGAGGAGTGGCTGACACGCAGGAACACTGCGCTGCCATCCAGCAAGACCTGGACAGGCTGGAGAGCTGGGCAGGGAGAAACCAGATGAGGTTCAACAAAATCAAGTGTAAAGTCTTGCACCTGGGAAGGAACAACCATTCCTTTCAGTACAGGCTGGGGGATGACCTGCTGGAGAAGAGCTCAGTGGAGAAGGACCTGGGGGTCCTGGCTGATGACAGGTTGGCTATGAGTCAGCAGTGTGCACTGGTGGCTAGGAGGGCCAATGGGATCCTGGGATGTGTCAGGAAGAGTGTGGTCAGCAGGTCTAAGGAGGTGATCCTTCCCCTCTACTCTGCCCTGGTTAGGCCCCACCTGGAGTATTGTGTCCAGTTCTGGGCTCCCTGGTATAAAAAAGACAGGGATCTCCTGGAGAGAGTCCAGAGAAGGGCTATGAAGATGATTAAGGGTCTGGAACATCTCCCCTACGAGGAAAAGCTGAGTGAGCTGGGGCTGTTCAGCCTGGAGAAAAGAAGACTGAGGGGGGACCTAATCAATGTTTATAAATATCTTAAGCATGGGATGCAGGGGGAATCAGCCAGCCCCTTTTCAGTGGTCTGTGGAGACAGGACAAGGGGCAATGGCTGCAAGTTGGAGCACATGAAGTTCCGCACCAACATGCGGAAGAACTTTTACACAGTGAGGGTGACAGAGCCCTGGGACAGGCTGCCCAGGGAGGTGGTGGAGTCTCCTTCTCTAGAGATATTCAAGACCCGTCTGGACACCTATCTGTGCAATAGGAGCTAGGGAGCTGCTTTGGCAGGGGGGTTGGACCCGATGATCTCGCGAGGTCCCTTCCAACCCCTACAATTCTGTGATTCTGTGATTCGACTCATTTCAAAGGTTTAGATGCAAAAAAACCCCAACAAAAACCAAACTTAATTGCCTTTTACAGGAAGAAAATCCATGTAAATCTAGTAAAATCCATGCAGATTTAACTAGATCTTTCTCTACTCATCTTTACTTATCTAACTAATTCACTGCCCTAAATATATGCCTCAGCACTGATATATGAAGTATGTGTCTCAGTAGCTATTAAAAACAAACCTAATTTTTATGATAATGGATAAATGGTCTGAAACTATTAATTGACTGCAGATGAGACAGCACCCAGCAGGATCAGAGAAAACTGAGAGAAAAAAGCCACCCACCCCTGTCATCAGGTCAGGCCTCATGCTGCCGTGTTGGACCAGATGCTGGTCCCGCACTTTTTCCTGCCAATATCAGGAGCTGGAGGCCTGCAACTGGGTATATAGTGGAGCTGCTAGAGCTTGGGGTCCCCAAACTACTCTCATCCAGAGCTGCACTGTGTGCCCTCCTATCAAGGAGACTCCCTTTGTGGCTTCATTAGAGACTTTCTTAATTGAGTCTGCAACATAACAAAATGTGGGTGCACCCACTAAGACCTGGGACTTCACCTTGGGTTTCCGTGGGTGTTTTCTCTTTATTTGCAGGATTCTTTGCTAAAGGTTCCAGTTGAGGGTGTTTAGTGACAATGTTAAGCCTGGTAGAAATTGTCCTTTAATAACCGTATGTATCTGCAAAAATAATCTTTGTTTTACAAACTGGTTTCTGTAGGATACAGCAGCCTGAGCGTATTTAGCAGTTTGAAAAGTGGAAAGGACATGATAGGAATTAAGGTACAAGGAAACAGTGATCAGTATTGTAACATGCTATGTTTTTCTCAAGACCTTTGTATCTGGCAGATACTTAGGGTGATAGATGGTTATAGCACAACTGAAAGAGAAAGCCTGAAGTTAAGCTATTTTCATTGCTCAAGTATTTAGTTTATAATCCCCCTCACTGGCTTAAGTAACATCACAAAAAGAAAAACCCAACAAAACGGTGCGATGACAGCAACTTTTGTGCAAAACTTTATGGATTAGGTCAGTACTTGACATCAGCATATTTAAAATTGACTACAGAAAATGAGGACTAGTGGGTGCAAAGTAGTCCTATTTCATCATCATGGGCTGTCTTTTGATTCAAAATAAGTCAAACATCACAATTCAAAGTGCTACCTTAAGGAAAAAAAATCCAGAAACATACATTTTTTAAAAAGTGATACAATTAAGCTGTAAGACACAGGAAAACATGTGTTAGTATGAGATAATATGTAGCTCAAGGGCATTGTTACCTAGGAAGCATGCTATCTTGCAATACCAAAACCTTTGGAGAGGCTTATTGTGGTTAACACAACCTGCCTAGAGAAAAGAATAAAGAATTAGCTACATGAGACAGCTACAAGCAGTCCTTAGCTGAAGTGCTTAACACAGTACCTATTAACCAGAGAGTACTAAATTTATAAGAAAATGAGTGATGGGAGAGCAGAACTTTAAATGGGTGCTATATAATATGCATATATATTAAGTCTCAAATGCATGTTAGCTCTAGAATGTTAGGTAAACAGTATTAAAGAAAAATATCTTTTAAGTTGCCCTAGCAGATACTGGCAGTCAGCAACATAGGATACATGTGTGTGTAGGCTGCAACAACCAACATCGTTACTTCGTGCTTTGTAGCGCAAATGAGCAACTTTACTTGCAAACACTTTCAAACTACTGTTTAAGAGGAAGGCAGCCTAACAAGAACCTTAAAATCTCTCTCCTTTAAGGAAGACATAGGATAAAACATGATGGATTAAAACCAAATACGGTTTTAATTTATCTTGTGCCCAGTCAGCTTTGCAAATTATATAAAGAGTGTCCATACAGAATAAAATCAAGAACAAGCCTGATACGCTTAGAAGCCCTGCCTGAATTCAGCATGTTGAACACTGACCTTTATCTGTACGTTTCCTGTGTCTTGCAGAGCTTTTATAAATAAATAGACTGAGACTGATTCATTATTAAAGAAGTACTTGTGATAGCAAACTCAGCACTCTAAAAATCAATAATTTATTATGATTAAATGTTGACCATTTGAAGTGACATGAAAATTTGTGTGTCATTCTTTAATTACATTTATTTAATATTTTGAATATGGTAATCCTATTGTAAATACACTGGGAAAAAAAGAAAAGCACCTTCAATCTTTTCTAGTGCTGTCTAAGGCATATTAGCATAACCTAAGGCTCATCTGTTGTGCCTGGAATTAAGTGCCTTGGATTTACATCACTGACTTGGTCACTGTCTCTTTGTGCAGGAGCCTGACTGTTTGGCCTCTCTGGTCACCACTCCCATAGCTATGAAGTAAACCATGTCTTCCTCAGGGTACTACTAGGGGGGTTAACATTGCTAAAGTTCTTTCACATACTGTTGTGGAAGTAATAAATCAAATAAGTTCTTTTCTGTATCTTTAGGAGATAACGCACACTTTAAAAGATGTCTTCTGGGACAAACTGAGCCTGTTTCCCTTTCTGAAAGGCTTTTCTGATTAGTGATCACTCTTCTGACAAACCATATCCATTGTGCCAAATATAGGTAACCAATCTTGGAACAGGTGACCACATCAGTCAAAACCAAGACAACCTCAGGTCCTTCAAATGTTATGTCCTTCAGTAGCCTGTGACCTAATTTTTTATACAAACCCAATTTCTTTTTGTCTCATTTTCAGCACAGTCACCTACCTTGTGTCAAATACACTCTCTGTCCGACGCCCCAGAGACTCATCCCCAGCCGGCTTCCCTGTGCAAAGGGAGTAGGGATCACAACTGCAAGATAGTCTTGGGTTTTACTACATGACTTCTGTTTGTCCACATTTCCTTGTGAAGGCATCAATTGTACTTCAAACAAAGGAGGCCCTTTTGATTGAGGGAGGGAATAACATCACATTTCTAATGCCTCTGGTAAAGCAAATGTCTTTCATGGCAAATTACGTTGCATGCTGCTGCTTTATATAGTGAGAGTTGTGATGATGTCCATTTTAGAGAATGGCTGTGTCAGTTTGCATAGCACAGAAAGATGCTTGAGAGACATTCAGGACATCTTCCAGAACAATACAAAGTTGGAGCCTTGGTTGTGTATATCCATTTCACCTGTCAGGAGTTGCAACAGTGCAATTAAGGATGAAAATGTACAGTACTGTATAGTGAAGTTTTTTTTGTGTTTGAAGTAAAATACCTCTAGTCTGTCAGGGTTTCAGTACAGTTTTGCATGCATACTGATCTTAAAATGAATAAAGAAATAAGTTTTAATTTTCTTAAGCATCTTCGAATCACAACATATTTGGTGTGAGTCTTAGGATATGCCATAGTTGAGAAGAACCGTGACCAAAACATTTCAATATTTTGGTCAACCGCTTCCTGAAACTGTGTTGATTAGAAACATTTGAAACATTTTTAGTGTGGGATTACTTTGGGTTTTTACATTGCAACTAAGAGAATTGTTTTATAATATTCCCTTTGATGTCACAGTCAATAAATAGAAATTACTTTGAAGCTTAGCAGCAGAATGAAAAATATACCTGAAATTAAAGCTTAAAAGGACGTAAGTCAAACTGCTAAAATAGTAAGTTGAGTCTACTCTTATTTTCAAAGGGAACATTTTTAAGAAACTAAATTTAAGAACACTCCCAAATGTTTTCATCCCCACTGTATATAACTCACTGTCTGGAAACTGATAGAGTAGTTACAGGAGTTGTGATTTTACAAATATATTTTCCAAACAGTATTTGCTATATAAAATTGCAAAGTGTTTGCTTTTCAAGGCTCATCCATTTTCTTTACTACATGGTAGGAGGAGAGATGACTCATCATCAGTAGAGAGCCATGATATGACCTAAGCAGAGCTAGCACTGCTATAGTTATAATGTTTATATTGCACAATATGAATCTATATCTTTGAATTTAGTTTAGGTTAAAAGGGAAGCAGCATGTTATTGAAGATATACAGTGGAATAAAAATTTAATAATTGACAAGCTACCAGCTTAAGAGAAAAAGGCAGATGAGATTGTCCTTTATTCCCTTTTTATTTTGTCTCTTGTGTCTAAAATTATGAATTGACTTTCCCTCAGTGCTCAGTGTAGCAGGTCCTGTGGCACTGTCCTCTGGTCTTGTTCAAAACAATGCAACGTCATGGCATAATGAAGCACATCCATCTTATTTCTGCTCAAGCCTACATCTGCTTAATGTAAAAGACTTATCCATTAAGAGCCTTTCTGATGCTTTAAGTGGCAAATCAGTTTTCTGCTGGGAAATGTTTTCACAGCTACTCTGTTCCATGAGAATTTTTTTGACGTTGTCATTATCTGGAAGTACTGAAATATTGCATTTTGGTGTTATTGTTTCATTATTATACTTTTGTTAGAATCTGGTTTATGAGTCAGAAAGATGAAGATGAAACATTCTATTTGTTTTATACTAAAAAAAAAATGCTTTGCCCCTGTTGAATTAAACATTTTGATAGCATTAAAAGAAAAAAAAAGCAAGAGTTACTTGTGGGTGCTTCATCTTAAGAACCTATATCCAGAGCTGTAATTTTTCTCTTTTCTCAGTGCATGTTTATTCTTGTTTAATGTAGAAGTTGTATATCTTTCTTAGGTCACTTGCTAGAAAAAAAGAAGAAACTAGCTAGAAATGACATCTCTCATAAGGCAAGCTAAGTGGTGATTTTAAACATGTGATAAGGATATATTACTGAAATCTAAAGGTGTATTGACAATGGTGGAATCTTGTTGCTTACTTTCTTTGAGTGATAGTGAGTTCTAGAAGACTAACTTGGGAGGGGAGCCTCATTACTTTTATTGGGAAATATGGAAATCAAAGTTTTAAAGTTGAATCTATAGATATTTTTTAATATAATAATCTAAATTAATTTTAAAAATCACCTTCTGTAAAAATATAGATATAAAATAATCAGTGCTATTTAAGTCTATTGTAACAGCAATTACTTACAAGCATGAAATATCTATTTCAGAAACAGTGATGGTCAAAGACATGCTCTTTGCAAGGTCAATAAAAGATGAGAGCTGGTGAATTTGAGATGAACAAAGTCTTCTGACTTTTTCTGTCTGGTTTTAATTGCTGCTGGTTGTGTGTGCTGCATGAAAAACAGACTGGTTATCTCTCATTTGAGCAGTGTGGTAATGTGGCTAGCAAAAAATATCCTGCTCCCTGAGGTACTGCTCTCTTGTGAGTGTATGGAAGAAACACTGCCTCCTTAAACTATCCTTATTTCCCTGTGCCATACAGCGATGGAAGCCACGCTGTGCAAGCAGGGTCATGCAGGCTAGGGTTGGACCCACTGCTCAAGTCTGGTGAGACCTCAGGAGGCACAAAGAGACGAGTGAAAGCATTTGCTAGTCCAAAAACTTTACAGAGGAGGATTCAGTCATTGCTGCTGTGAATGCTATGCCATCCACAGCACTGTGCTCCACTGAGCCTGTGGAAAGGATCGACAGTGCCAGTTTGGCAGCAGTGAAGGCAGCAACATGGCAGGTGTGAGGAAACAAAGGAGGTTATGTGTAAGCAGGAGCCTGAACTGCTCTCTTTGGACAGTATTTGTTGAAAACAGTGTTATGGAAGGCATTTATTTGTCTATTGGTTTTGATAGGAGCTCATTTCTGTACAGGGTCAAAGAGAATTGGCATAACAGAAAGGCAAACTGAAGCATAAATTGGAAGGGGATAATCTACTTAAGTCTTCCCTTCTAAGTGTCTGATATCCATTCTCTTTTGCATCAAGAAAATCTCTTACCAGTCATATCACCACCACTCCCTTTCCCTGCTATTTTGGAGAGGAGAGTGGCTCCATTCCCAGGCTATCAAGCTGTGGGAAGTGATCTGCCTACTGCCATTGTCAGGCTGCTTGCTAGTCCAGGCACAAGTACCCTTTGCAGCTCTCCTTCAATTTCTTATCTGTCAGTAGGGTGCTAATCACTGTTTCCAGATTGAACAGGGTATAATTATTTCATGGAAAACTACTTTACATTTTTAAATGTTGGGGTTTTCTTGTCTTTTATTTCCTGTTGCAGTAGAGGGCTACTAGCTGTAGCTTTTAATCTGTCAATAAGTTCATTTTAGCTCTCTTTGGGGTATAAGAAGATTCAGCAAGAACATGTTTTTCCCACATCTCTGCTTGCCCCCTTCTCTCCACCTTGGGACCATATTGCATTTAGACTGCACAACTCCTCAGCCGACTGACAAATCTTTATTCTGTTTAGGGCCTAAACACAGGAGTTATGTCTGCTTTCACCTTTGACTAGTAAACAGCAGTCCTGGTACCGGATAACTACCTGCTTTATTTTTCTTTACTGACCCTGCCTTTATTTTCCCAAGAGAGGATATACCATCCATTCCTGAGTCTGCAATCAATGGTTAAGAAAGAAATGGTGGCCCATCAACAATTTCTCATAAAATACATACCAGTCTTAAAATATTACATGGAGAGGCCAAAATCCAAATAAATTGTTATCTACAGAGGCTGTCAAGAAGAGGGGCGGAACTGGTTTGGATAAGTAGGTGAATGGTTGTGTATACGTGTTCCCTTGCTGAGGGTTTTTTTACATCTTGCTACTATTTATTCTTACTCTGACAATGTAAACAGCAAAGACGCAACAGGTACTAAAAGTAGTATTCATGTCACTGCTTACTCCTAGGCAACAGTATGAACTTAATTTTTCTCTGCATCTTGTGAAAAAGGGAAAAAAATAATGACTACAGCCTCATCCTCACAAAGAACTTCTGTACTCACCAGCTTAAGTTACAAAAGACCCATCCTGTGTTCACAGTAAGTCACCATCCGTTCTCAGCTGTTTCATCCAAATGATATAACACATTACAATGTGCAGTAAAATAACACGAGGAATAGAATCCAGATCACAGGACAGGTAGTATTATTTGCTGCACTAATACATATGGGTTGATCTTTTAAAAATGCCCTCTGTTCTCTATCCTCCAAAATCCACAGCACAGTATGGAGTACTATTATCTTTACAGTAGAGATAAATACAAGCCCTGTGACCTGTCAAAGATTGTATTATGGGCTAGTGGTCTAGCATTGTTCAGAAAAATGTATTTTTTGTTATTCTACCTGATAATGGATGGCTTAAAAATGATGCTTTCCCACATAACCTTCCAAATGCCTATGAGCCAATGGATTAGTGGATGAAATGGTAGCTCTGGACATCATGAATGTGAGGGTAGGGTTGGGAGAAAACAGAAAGTTTTTTGCAGAGCTTTTTGCCTTGTCCAGGTTCCAGCAGCTGTTCCTAAAATGGAGACATTAGTGATGGCTCTGTGGTCATTGCTGGAATCAGATACTGATGGAACACAAAATACTTTGCTTCTGAGATGCATTTGATTAATATGGTACCAAGTTACTTGAATTTCTATAAAAATGTCATAGAAAAAAAGCCAATGCTAGCTACAGGGCTGCAATTAATATCTCACAAATGCATATGTGAATGTATCTGAGCACACAGAGTAGCAAAGGAATGAACTCTAAAATGTAGAGAGATTTGTATTCTCTATGTTTTCCTTCTTGATTCACTATATTTACTGTGATTGGCAAGAACATAATTTATATGATAGTTGATATATCAATTGCATATATGACCATATACCATACTTTAAATTTCACTTTTAGACAGAAATCACTTATTATGGATGGTATGATCAAGTTTATTTTAAGTCCAAGAGCTGTTGATTGCATATTAAAATGGTAGTTCATATCTATTTAATTTTTTTATACGTCTCCATTGATGGTTAAATCGTATTAGAGAATTTCAATTGTCAGCACAACTTACATTTCTATGAATCTTTGGGAATTATCCTCAAGACCTAATAGGTTTACTGTGGCAAAGTTCACTTTACTGTGACAAAGTGCTTGAGGTGAGTATGCAAAGAGCTGCCATGAGAAGAACCATGAGATTTTTATTTCTTTCAGAACAGACCCAGTCATATCTGCTTCAGACAGTCATGCAGCACCATTATTGACATTTAGAATAAATTGAGAATCTCTGAATAGCAATGAAAGACTGCAAATGAAAAATGTGCTGAATTAGGTGGAAGTATCAAGTTGGAGCAAAGATCAGTATTATTTCTAACACGGTTCTTTCCATGCGGTATGATGTAACTGATTCTTATTACGCCAAGAAATTGAGCATAATAAAGTCTTGAAACAATCACATATTTTGGTAAAAGCTGAATGGGATTACAGTTTCAGTCAGACTAATGCTCCAAAGTATAGGTACTTACAATTTGAATAACTTCATTTCTTTTCCTTTTTGAAAATGTAGCCCTGCAGCAGATCTTTGAAGTGTAAACTCTGAGACATAGCAGTATTAAAATAATCATGGATCTGGAGGAAATAGCACAAAAACATTGAGCACAGCTTAATCAAAAATAGAAATTCATTTGAACTTTCTGTGGTCGATTGAATATTAAAACATTTCGTATTTCAAATAGAAAAAAAAAGAAGCCTTGAGCGAAGTTCTGATCATATTCAATGACATTTCTGGTGTAACACTTGAATATTAGGATTAAAGATGAAAGTTTCTACTCAGCTTCAGCAAACTTTCTTGTAGCTTATATTTTATATTTATTACTATTAGCTTAAAAATAGCTGGCCTGTGCTGAAGGTCATAGAATAGTAGGGCAATTGTACTCCACGGGAAGAACAGTGAAGCCCCTATAATCCATGAGGAGTTGGTTAGTGATCTGCTACATAACCTAGATATACACAAGTCTATGGGGCCAGATGGGATCCACACAAGCGTTCTGAGGGAGCTGGTGGAAGTGTTCACCAAGCCACTTTCCATCATCTATGACCAGTCCTGGTAATTGGGGAGGTCCCATTTGACTGGAGGCTTCTGAATGTGACACCCATCTATTAGAAGGGGCAGAAAGAGGACCTGGGGAACTACAGACCTGTCAGTCTGACCTCGGTGCCAGGGAAGGTTATGGAGCAGATCATCTTGAATGTCATCATGCAGCACATGTGGCACAACCAGGTCACCAGGCCCAGTCAGCGTTAGTTCAGGAAGGGCAGGTCCTGCTTAACTAACCTGATCTCCTTCTATGATCAGGTGACCTGCCCAGTGGATGAGGGAAAGGACACTGTCTACTTGGACTTTAGTAAAGCCTTTGACACTGTTTCCCACAGCATTCTCCTAGACAAGCTGTTGCCTCATGGCTTGGATAGGAATATGTTTCAGTGGGCGCAACACTGGCTGGACAACTGGGCACAAAGATTCTGGTAAATGCAGTTAAAATCAGCTAGAGACCAGTCACCAGTGGTGTTCCCCAGGGCTCAGTGCTGGGGCCAGTTCTGTTTAATGTCTTTATCAGTGACATGAACAAGGGAGTTGAGCATACCCTCAGAAAAATTGCAGATGATACTAAGATTGGTGGGAGTGTTGATCTGCCAGAGGGTAGGCAGGCTCTACAGAGTGACCTGGACAGGCTGGATCGATGAGCTGAGGCCAGTTGCATGAGGTTCAGCAAAGCCAAGTGCTGTGTCCTGCACTTGGGTCACAACAACTCCATACAAAGCTACAGATCAACAGCCAGCTGAATATGAGCCTGCAGTGTGCCCAGGTGGCCAATAAGGCCAATGGTGTACTGGCCTGTATCAGGAACAGTGTAGCCAGCAGGAGTAGGGTAGTGATCATTCCCCTGTACTCAGGGGCTTGTGACCCTGTGGAGGACAAGGCTGGAGCAGTCTGGACCTGAGAGACTGAGAGACATTCTATGATTCTATGATGGCACCCCATAGAAGTGACCCATGCTAGGGCAGTTGGTGAAGAGCTGAAGCCCCATGGGAAAGGGCTCACGTTGGAGAAGTTCATGGAGGACTGTCCCCCATGGGTGGGACCCCACGGTGCAGCAGGGGAAAGGTGTGAGGAATGCGCACACACACACATCCACCCACACACACACACCCACAACCCTCCCCCCGGCTAAGAAGGAAAACAGCTTGTGAGGAACTGACTGAAACCCCCACTCCCTGCCCCTCCCTGTGCCACAATGGGGGGAAGAAGGGAGCAAAATTATGACTAAAGTGAAGTCTGCTAAGAAGAGAGGGGTAAGGGGAGGTGCTTTAAGATCTGGTTGCACTTCTCATCCAACTCTGGTGTCACTGTGTGTTCAGTGTAGTGTAATAAATTGCTTTTCTTTCCTTTATTCTGTGTTGAGTCTGTTTTGCCTGTGACGCTGATTGCGGAATGATCTCTCCCTGTCCTTATCTTGACTCCTAAGCCTCTCAATATATATTTTCTCCCTTGTCCAGCTGAAAAGGGGAGTGATAGAGCACCTTTGGTTGGCATATTGCCTCCAGCCAGGGCCAAACCACCACAGGTGGTTGAGTTACTACCCCTGTAGGTGTTTAAAAGAAGAGTAGATGTTTTCTTGGTGACATGGTCTAGTGTTGTACCTAGTAGGGCTGGATAGATGGTTGGACTCAGTGATCTTGAAGGTCTTTTCCAACCGAAACCATTCTATGATTCTCTTTGTTAAAAAAGAAAAGCCCTAAAAAATTTGCATGACTACTTAGGCCAAAAAAAGAAATTTTATTCAGCAGTTCCTTGGCATTTTGTCATGAAATTCATATTTTTGGGCTTTCTGTTATAGCCTGTGCCCCCATGCCAAGTGGTACTCTGAAGACAAGTATTTTGTGCAACTTGATGTCCTAGAATTTCTTTTATTGAGATGAGGTTTCCTGCTGTAGATGTTTCTGTAGCTGTGAGAATGGCTGGCTAATGAGCAAATTCTAGGGGAACTTCTGGGTTCTTTATATCAGTCCTGCAACTCTTATCAGGAGTTTCTGCAGAGCATCATATTATACTGTTGTACTTAGAATCGCTAAATCTTTCTGAAGGATGTGTTTTAGTCAAAGTAACTAAATTAAATAGCTTGGGTTATTCTGGAAATCTCTGATGATCAAAAGGGTTTTTTTGGACATCAGTTTTCAGAATCTTAAGTGTAGAGAACAGTAAGAACATGAGTCACTGAAGGAGTGTTTTGAAATAGCAACGGTGGAAAAACCCATTTTCAAACCAGCTGTATAAATTAACTATTATTGTGTAGGATCACTTTGTGAGGAAGGAAGCACATTGACATTGTTGCTGGGCAAATGTCAAAACTGTAAGTCACTGTGTCTCCACTGACTTTCTTCCTGGAGTCAAAATCACAAGTCAAATCATATATCAAGTATATATTTATTCCTCTTACCCCTGAATTATGACTTCAGGATTTTCCCCAAAGAAAATCCTCTGTGAATGTGTGTGTGTACTGCCTAGCAAAAATTGCATTGCTGCCTCACTTCCTTCCATTGCCATCTGTGTGTGGGTGGTTTTGGGGAGCAGTATGGCAAGAATTAGAAGAATCATTTTGGAAGGAAAATATCATATTTCTTAGAGATATTGAAGTGGAAATATGAAAAAAAAATATACAGAATTGCCTAAAGCAATGGGGTGGTGAAGGCATTCACAAGGCCTTTTTGTTGAACTCAGTGGCTGTTTGTTTTTACATATAATTTTCAAACTGCTGTTATAAAAAAATAAGAAAGTAAAACTGTTTATTGTGGCAGAGGTAATCTCAGGCAGCTTTTACTGTGTTGCAAAGATATTATCAAAGCGCAACTTGCAGACACTTACTAATATGTGTGTGAGAGAAAAAACACATTTGACTAACAGTGTAAAAACTAAGAGGGCAGAAGCTGTATTATGTGATGACAACGCTACAGAAAGTTAATGAGGTTTCTTTGGATAGTACCACCTCTACTTTGATAAATATATTTTCTTTCCAGCTTGGCTTTTTTTTCAATATAGTGTAATTGTGAAATTACGGAAATGCTCTAAGTTGTATCTCCAGCCAGAAACAGTGTGTATTTGTATGTGTTCTTTAAAAAATCCAAAATTAAATAATCTATGTTTATGTTTTAAGCAGATAAAACTAAGGTGATCAAGGTTTTTGCAGTTCGTAAAATTAGGTGACTCAACAATTTATGATGGACACCTACTATAATTAAGTAAAAAATTATTTACAGTGATTGCTCCTATGTACAACTACTGCATGAAATCCCGTTGTCTGTTCCCCTCTGGCTTCACCCTGACGCCGTTTCTGCTGGGCAACCCTTTATCTCTGGGGTCTTAACTGTCCATGTTCTCCATGTAGTCTTAGCATATGGTCTCAGCAAAGTCCTGCCACAGGCTCACTGTTTCTACTTCTCTGGAGGTAGTAAGCCACTCAAATGACCTAGGAAACACCTTCATTTAAAATTTCAGTCACTGATGAGTTACTGGAAAAACTTAGTTTCAGTAATTGCTTACAAATACATAGGATAAAGAAATATAACCCCCCAAAAAACAATCTGTGCCTTAGTGATGCTCTCACCTGAGGAGCCCTCCATCAAGAAACTAGCAATCAATTTTTCTATTAATCTGTAACTTGCTGCTCATTAAGAGAAGACTTAAGATGTGAAATTTTGTGGTGTTTCCTTAGCAGTGAATTTAAAAAAAAAAAAAGTGTTTTCAGTCTACCTGCTTTCTATATCAGTTTGTCAGCAAGATACAGTGAAATGTCTAGTAGACTTTAAAAGGAAGCCAAATGAAGTACTTATGGTAAGTAGCAAATTTGTCCCTCAAATATGTTGTCAGTTTTCCTAAAGTAATCTTGGATGAATTTGCAGATGGAGTGTTCAAGATAGATTGGCAACAGTGATGTTATTGTTGCCCAGTTACATGGTATTTCAGGAACCAGAGGACAGGCTTGGGATAAGAGTCACATATCCATGTCTTTCTCAGCTTTTCTTGAAGGAATGTTTGTACACTGCTGTGTGCCACACCAGGATGCACTTGCTGATGCTGTTCTACTTTCCATAAACCAGCTTTTACTCTAGTAGGAGGGGCTCCAGGCAAATGGGTGCCCTACAGGGCATCAAATAATGTATTTTGTCCTGTTATGTCTAAAACTATTGAATACTGAGGTGTTACAACTCCAGCAAAAGGAATTAAAAGGGGTTCTGACCATAATGTGAAAGACTTAGGTGGAGGCAACTGGTCCAAATGCCTGAAACTGCTTGTGTTTGAGCAGAAATTTGGACTAAGCTGCCTCATGCTTTTGAGAATATGATCAGTAGGCTGCATAAAGAACTTTCATCATCACTGAGAGAGAAACAATGTTCTTTAGGCTGGTGACTAGTCACTCACAGATTTGGGCATCAGTGTTGTAGAACAGATTCATTACCTATTGTTTTATTCAGTACACAGCAGTGTTGGGAAGAGCATGGACACAGTTATGCTTGGTGTTCAGAGGGTTCCTGCTCTTCTCATGGAGGTTGATCCAAAACTATTTGGAGGATGGGATTTAGCTCGAGAGTTCCCCAAGGTAATGAGGGAAGGACGTGATGAGATGCTCAATTCTTGGGCTGTCTCTCATGTTTGAAGGATGAAGAGAGGAATTGATTGAGGGAAGAAGTGTGGGTCACAGTGATAAGGGAAACTGAAAGTCACTAGCTTGTAATCTTTTACCACTATCTAAGATTTCTAGTGTACAGGAAATCAAGTAAATCTCACTGATAAGACTCCCTTCCTCATGCCAGATTTTAGAAATTTTGTTTGGAGAATAAATACAGCACTTAAATATGAAGTGGGATGGCTTACTGGTTTTTTTTTTTGTTTGGGATTGTGCATTTTTTTCCTCATTTGGAGATGAAGACTTTTGATAAGCAAAATTTCTTCAGGGACACTTTACAGTGTTCAGAATTCTACTTATGCTTCCTGTATATTTTCCCCACAATACTTTTTACATAGAAGTTGTTAGATTTTTTTGGTGGGGGAATGTAAAAAATAGTCTTCTTTTTTAATCCATGTCACCTGAAGGCTGATATTTTATCATAGTCAAACAAGATCCCATGGCTTTACATCATTTTGAAGAAAGGCATAAAAAATCCTTTACAGTAGAAAGGCTGTGCTGGGTTTTCATACTACTTAGTTTTTCTAAACAGCATCACGCTTGTCTTGCAAATGTTTATCATGAAGCAATGTTCTTCAGCAAGATGCTAAACTCTACTGCTTATTATAATAGTCTTGGGATTACTGAGGTCCCATCTGTGGTTACTGGTATATTGCCAATTATGTACAGCTAGTGTCATCTGTAAAACAGTCACTAGTAGAGGATGTCTCAGAGATAAACTAGATAGTAGAGGATGTCTTTTGCTGGAGAAAAGAAGGGCCTTTGTAGATTGGCACTTATAGGGTAAAGAGTGGGCACAAATACACAGCCATAATTAATTACCATTTTGTCTTTATGAACTGGATTTCTGTTATAAAGCTTGGTTATGAGACCAGTGTGTGACTACCAGAATTTTTTGGTCAGCATCATTGAGTGATTTCTTGTATGTATGGAGGTGCAAGAGATTTTTCACATCCTGTTTTAGCTCTTTCACAGTAGAAAAGTAGCTGAACTTTTCTCTCTGAAGCAGAGATTCAGTAATTTAACAATATCAAGCAAAATTTTCTTCTTCACAGGGTTATGCTAGCCAAGAGAACAAATCCTTTCAGTACTTCTAGGCTTGAGTCTTGCTTACAGTGTAGAAGGAAAGGGTCCAACTAAAAAGCAGTAGGCTGATTTACTTGTCAGTTTTATTTCTGCAAATTCCTGTGTCCATTTTCACATGTAAGAAAAAAAATAATTGCATCTTATATTGTTTTGAAACTAGAAAATTGTTACAGTTTTTGTGCTTCAGTAGTTTCATTAAAATGTTGTATTTTCTCTACAGTTAGTATTATCCAGATGGGATTTTTAATTCTGCAACTGGGTAAAAACTTCCTTGAGGTATAAGGGTACTCAAACCAATTAGTGGTCCACCTCTAATTGTAAGAAGTGAAAAGAGTAAGTTTTTTCTTTTGTTTTCATCAATAATTTTAAAAAGCAAGTGGCAGAAATAAGCATGAGAAAGTTGCGATGCAGATTTCCTTAATAAAACTGCACTTTGGTAAATGACATCTTTCTTTTAAAAGTAAACCCATTTAAACAGTAAAAGCCAGTATGTTAAATATGAAAATGCAATCAGCAATGTGTTCAAAGTATCAGTTTCAGCTCTATTGCCACACATCACAGATAATTATAGCAGATTAGGCTTATAAATTTATTTTACATTAATCCAAAGTAATAGAAAAAAGAAAGAGAAAGCTGTTAAATAAAAACCCAAGGTGGTAAGCATTGAAATTTGTATGAAATAAATCCAGTTTTAATTATACAGCTGCTTTGTGTCATTTCCCTTATCTTCCCTTTTTACCACCTAGACGTTAGTTACCAGCTTACTTCTGAAACAAGAACCGGGCAAAGTGCCTCTAAATACATTTTTGTTAGACTGAAATCTAATGCAGTTTAGTACTGACTAGACCCATATTTTGTGGGAAAATAACTCCCTGTTCCTTCAAGCACCACTGCAACCCCGGCCTCAGAGAAGAATCCCTGCATCTTTCTGTGCACAGCACTGTCAAGTGATGCAAACCTTCTCTTTGCTCAGCTATAATAGGCATAGGGAGAAAAATAAGATGAACAATCCAGTATGGATTGAAGTAGGTTTTCCAAAAGATAATATAGCTATTGCTCTTCGTCCTTCTGCACTTCTGATCTGAAATATTTGGTACTGGATTTCTTTTAGATGTATGAATGCAAAATTCATACACAAACTGTGCTTCTCAGGGAAAGAAAAGAAAACAAATTGTAAAATATTGGTGCTGATATAACAGTGTGACAATACATGTTATAGTTTATGACCAGGAAAAGTTCAGGGAGAATGCAGGTCATCTTGTCCCGTTCACCAGTGAAACTTCTCCCTTTCTCGCAGAGTCCATATCTCTCTTAGAGAGCAGTTTTTATGAGAAAACAGCTAGCACTGAGATCCTGATAGGCCTCTGGACTTTACAGTCTCCTTGCTCATCTGGTCCATTTTCTCTGACTCCAGTAACTAAATCAGTGGTGAGAAATGAAATTGCACATTATATTTTTTCAGACGCTCATCACCAAGGATTTTGAAGTGTGTATCAGGAACCAAACTTAATTTGCTGATGTATCACCATGAAATGATGTTGTCAAAGCAATGGTGTTGAAAACCAGAGTCAAAACAACAAGTCCCTTCTCTCCCAGTGAAAAGAAAATGAAACAGTGGAAATGCAGTGTTCTCTCCTTACTAATCTAATAACAGTCTTGTCTTAAATTTAGAAATCGGTACTTTCTAGAGTAATGTTTATTAAGTTTCACCTACTATGAGTTGCCTTGCATAAAATTCACCAGGTTCTCAAGACCAGGTGGTGGTGAAGCGCTGAAGGTCACCCAGCTGACCAAGGGGCTCCCCCAAGGGATCTCCCAGATGATCTACTGCTGCTTTTCAGCAAACAAGCACCCACCCAACAGACCCAGCCTTCCAGCTTTCACAGCACAGGACAAACATCACAAAGGTTACAGTGCTTTTGAGAGTTCAGGTGGTAGAAGTCTTGATGAAGATAGAGTGTTTGCTGGATTGTCAATAGCAAAACTACCTTGAGAGAGAGGGTGCAGGGGAGCACCTTGTGTCCCTGTCTGTCTTCACCATCTCCATATATTATGAAGACTACAAGTAAAAAAAGAACATATTTTAGCCACTAAACCAAATTATTAGTAGTAAAAGATTACTTGTTTGCAATGTTGAACCTATCTCTTTATGAAATAAGAAATAATTGAGTTACGTTTATCAGTGGTGTCATGGTTTGTGATTCTGATTAAAATATGCTTTCTTGTAACTTGAGTCTTCTTCAAGTAAATATTTTTCTGAATTTTTAAAAAAGCATTTTTAATTCTTTTGCAGAATTACTATTATACCTTTTGTTGTCAGAGGTAGGCTTGCATGCCTCATTGCAGCTATGCATAGCAAAAAAAAGGATCCATGATTCCTGTGAAATTTCCTATAGTTCAGAATCAACATCTTTTTAAAATGCACTCTGTAAAGACTTGTGTAAAATAAGGGTTTTCTTGTTGAAAGCTAACCTTAGCATTGCCCTGACCTTCATGACTTTGACTTGGAAATTAGCATTGCAGAGTTCAGAGATCACACTTTCCTCAAAAATATTTCCCTAAAAGGCCATGATGGTTTCAGCAGCTGCTGATTTTGCACCATTTCATTTAAAAGTAATCATTTGTGGAGTTTTCAGCAAGCATATTTTACAAAGAACACACTTGAGTCTTTTTTTTTTTTTCTTGTATATGAATGCAGACATTTTTTTGTCATTTTCTTTAAAAAACTGGAAAGTCTCATATGTTTGGACTTGAGTAAGATCTTGTGAATTTTATTGCATTTATCTGGATAAGTGCAGGCATTTAAAGAATGAAAGAATCTCACTATTGGATCTCAGGCTCTTGTGTCTAAAACAAACCGTGTTTCAAATGTTTTCTGCTTGCTCTAGCTTTAATTTATTATTAAACGTGATCACTTTGCTTTGTACAGTTTTGTTTAGCATGGAAATTGGCATGACAATTGAGGGGTCCTTGTTGATTTCAGTTGGCAATTCAACTTCAGTCACCTGGACCTTACAGATCTAATAGCCAGCTTGCCTTTTAGCTGCTTCCTGGAAGTGATGCAGAAAGAACTGGAGAACTTAGCTCGAAAAACTATTTTGAAAATGCTATTTACTGGTGCTTTGTTGTCACACATTACTCACGACTGGTACATAAAGAGTATGCAAAACCCGAGTATCTCTCTGATATTGCATACATTTTATATTGGGATTGATAAAGTTTTCCTTTTCAGGAGAGTCAAATAGTAAGGCAGTGCCTCCTATCATCTGACCAGCGTGTCTTCTTTGAGAGATTCCCGGTGATAATTCAGATTTGGGTTTGAAGGTTAAAGATCTTTTATCCTATAATTATGAATTATTGTTTATAAATCATGAGGACAGTTATTTTTTTCATCCTAATTTGTGGATCATACTTCCTGTAGATGTGAACTATGGTTTCTGAAAAATGGCATGAACTTACTGGTCACCAGATTCTCAAAGCTAGGACTAGGAAATACTGGTTTCCTGTAGTCCATTCACCTGTTTTGCTGCATTATTATTTTCCTGAGATAGTATCATAGCAATGGTTTTAGAAACACATTTGCATACATAACAAATATTTAAAAAGGGCACAGGAGTGATTGAATGAAATAATTTTGTTGATTAAACATTAAAAGTAGCAGCTAAAAAGACACATGGCAAGCTACACAAGGTAATACCTTTATTATTCTTTTTAGGACTGGAGTTGGCCACAATATCTCCCAAAGGACTATGAACTGTTAAATTTCTCACTTGTAATATGACAAATTACTTGCAACATTGTTTTACTTGAATGGCCTTCACACCAGGGGGAAAGCGTTCGTGTTAATATTTATTTGTCTGGGCTTTTGTCATTGAAGTTGTGCAGCTGAAATCGTTGGAGTGTTCAAATGTGATAGTTGGCTTAAACTGCTGTTCAGGCGTTCGGGTACCAGGGGAATGGCTTCAGTGTAAAATGTGAATAGAGCAGTAATGATCTTTCAAAAACAGACGATACAATTGTCAAGAAATCCCATTGCCCAGTATTGTTTATAATAAGCCAGAAGACTGTAACATACGGAGGTGAAATTTCTGATGTGCTGACCATGTACACAAACGTGATGCCAGGAGCTGAGGACTGAGGAATATGGCATGTCACTGTAGAAAAGTTTTGGAAGAGGTAAAGAGGAAAGATGTATTTGAAAGTGAAATAAAAAAATGCAAGTATTCTACCTGTATGGTACCCGAGAGATTTGAAGGAATCCAAACTTAAGAATCAGTATTCAAAAAAGCTATGTTGCTTTTTCTAATTACTTTTTTCTCTGACCTTGATGGATTTAGGAAACTATTTAGGGCTGAATAAATTCTCTAGTCGGCTGACATAAATATAGCTAGGCTTGGAACTGTGTCATTGAAGTCTATGAAGTTTCATCTTATACTAAGCTAAACTTCTTCCTTCAGTGTCAGCCTGATTAAGTTCATGTGCATAAATAAAGGACAAAAATTGTATTTATAGAAATGCATAAAATTGAATATTATGGGGTAGGAATATATGTCTGAATCATTTTGAGCATATCCAACAGTATGTAAAGGTAAATTGCCTCATTTAAAGAATAATTCCATGTAAATGCTATGAGAAATTGTGCCACTGGAATTTAAAATCAATGAAAATTTAGCAATTAAAATCTCTGCCCTGGATGTGATTGTACAACCTCTGCAGTTTTCTTTGTTATGTAATCAATTTAGTTATGCATACATGCATAAAAAGTTATGATCTAATCAAGTAAGTTCTGTAAAATCCATTATAAAGGTATTCCTAATTATAATAAAATAAAAGCTACAAAATTCTTTAAAATTAAGACTTTAAGGAAAGATAAATTTTCTTTATTTATCTGAAATGCTTTTTAAAAAAATATTATGTTCATTTTGTTAAGAAGACCAAAGGAAATTATGCACTGTGGGAAGTACAGGAAGTTTGAATCTAGAGAATAAAAGGGGATATATCGTCCACATTCTGGTGTTATAAGATTTTATTGTTTTGATTTGGTTTATAATTGTGTACGTTTTGTAGATTTTTATTACCTTTTTAAAGTAAAGGTTTATGAAGTAATTATGTTAATACGCCTGCTGAAAAATGGATGAGCAACTTAAATATTGATTCTACAAGGAAATATTTTGTGAAGCATGATGCAGCCATCATAAACATGCACATAACCCCCCACATACTTTCCCCTTAAGCCAGTTTGGTTATTTAAAGTTACTTAAATCAGCAACATGTTTGTTTTTTTTTTTTTTTTTTTCCCCTGCAGAACTGCTTCATAATTTATTTTGTAATTCATGCTCACAGTGGCTGGAGCTCAACTGTAGCTTTCAGTCTGAAAAAACTGTCTTCAGCTTGTGACTTGACACATAGAGTGTGACTGGAAGTACATGGCCAAGAGGAGCAGAGGGAGCTATGAAGTTAGAAGTTGGGCTTGGAAGGATATTCAGTGTGAAAGACAGCAGGGAATCTGGTATGGAAGGTTTTAAGAGGCAAGCAGTAACATGGGGCTTGAAAATAAGGACAGGAAAGTAAATAGAAAGAAATGGATAGAAGGTACAGAGAAGAGGAGAGACCATAGTGATGAGGGAAGCAGACTGGCTTGCAAGTCACTACAGCGGAGGGGAGACTTAAAGATGATAAAGTCGGAAGGCAAAGTTGAACACAAACTGCAGCTCCTAATGGGAGCTCACACTGCCACGTATTAATCCCAAGGAGGTTTTTAAGCCTGCAGCATGGCCTGCAGCATGTACTCCGTATATTGCATAGTCACAGTCTGTGCTGCATTTACATTTTCTAGGCTTCATTTGGAAACTAATTTGAAAGGTGGAGAAAACTTAGCATTAACTTGATGAAGTGTTTGTTTTTCTGTGTAAATTTTGCAGTAATGTAATTTTTGAAATGCAGGCTGTTATCATACCCTTAATGGCTTTCTATCATATTTTTTGAGTCTTAGCCTAAATAAGTGAATGGCAAAAGAAAAATATCAAAAAACTAACCCAAGTTAAAACAGTCTAGTTTTTTCTAGACAAACTTTTTGAAAAATGTAGATCTCTTTTACATGGTAAAACAATATTTACTGACCTAGAGAACAGAAGAATAGGGAGACAAAAATGACTTAGCTAAAAATGCCTGTTGTTTTATTCCTAGGTTCAGACATTGTTCAATGGTTAACGAAGAATTTATCAATAGAAGATCCAGGTAATTTCTCTTTTTTTCTTGTCTGATAATACTAGTTTGTCTTTTTTAAGGATTTGACCTGACTTTGTCTTCTGTTGTGGTGTGGGTGGCCAGGTAGCATTTGACCAATATAATTTCACTAGCAAAACAAACAGCATCTTACTTCAGAAATCTTTACTAAGAATATGCGGATTTTGGTTATACATTTAATTGCAGCAAGTATGAGGAAACAAGTGGAGGGTCAAGAATGAAAATGATAGCTGCTTTAATTAGTAGAAAATTAGTTTAAATTCAACTCTATGGGTAATTTACTCAGTGTCATGCTAAATAGTTTTTTAAACACATGCTGTTTTCTCAACAGAATTTTTCAATATATTAAATCAAAAAACCAGAATTAATAAAATACACCCTTGTACTGGTACCAAGAGCTGCATTTCTCTTCTTAAGTTTGGACGTATTTATGGCGTATTAAACAGAAAGTGAACTGTAAATAAAATCTGTGTAGTGGGGCAGAATAGTTCATTGCTCTGCTCCATCAGCTGGGTTGGAATGTGGAAGTACAGCTTTGGTTCCAAACTCTGCCACAGATTTCTTGTGGCAGCAGCAAATGCAGTTTGGTGTGTATCTGATACTTATTTCCCTGATTTACAGGGATCTTTCTAGATGATCTAAGATTTTCTGGAAAGGAATGATTTCTAGTAGAAATTACATATTTTGGTTAGGGGAAAGAATATCTTCCTTCTTTAAAGCACGATCAGAAATGCTTATTTTTCTTCTCTCTGTTTCAAACTTTTGGTAATGGAATGTTTTATTTTTCTTTCAAATTTAAAAAATCTGTTTTCCTGTCATATTAGAAATGAAAGTATGATTATTGTGGAATTCCAGCTAAAAGTACAATCACTGTGCTTAAAATTGTGACCTGAATAATGAGGAACATTAAAATATGTGATTCAATATCTGGAAGTAAGTGGTTCACAAGTTATGCAATATGAAAGAGATCGCTAACTGCTTCCAGTTTTAGGTAGCTTTACACAACATCGTTTATGTCTGCTTCCTGAAGATAAAGTGGAGGTTGCAAGAGACCTACATGGGATATTGTATTTCTCAGTTGTCAGTTGCAAAGCACTCACCTATCTATATTTACCAGAATTTGAAGGATTGCCATTCGATGTTTATTTGGTATGGAAGTTTAACCTTTATTTCTCAAGCAAGAGCAGCACCACTCAGATAGGCTGTCATTCAGATTATCCGGTTGTTCCAAAATTTGAAATAGAAGAAACCTTAAACTAAATGGAAAACATGGTTCCCTGTTTTTATATAGAATTACAATTAAACAAACACACCAACTGCTAACATGTGTAACCAGAACACCACAGTAATTTAATTTATGCAGGGTTTTAGTCTCGTAGATTGCACGGGTGGTAAAAACTATCCACAGTGACAAAAATGTCTGATGTATTTCAGTCCTAGTCCAAAGTCAGCTATCTGGAGCTGGCTGGATGTGAATCTTCAGAAAATCAATTGCTCTAAATGCTGCCTTTGGGTAGTGTTCAGGATTGCCAGATAACAGTGACCCTGACAGAATGACAAAACTTGTGAAAATACTCTGTTTTGTAAAATGGCTTGAGTGTGTGACTTTCTGCTCCAGTTCTAGACAAGGTGACCTAGAATTTCTGGGGAAAAGCCCTAAATTTCTGTGAACTGGGATTTGGGTTCCCAGTATCTTCTGTCTATTTCTCACCAGTGTGTCAGGGTTCTCCTATGGCTGCCATTCCCACAGGATTCTGTAACAAAGCTCTCGTGAAGCTATGCAGTTTTGAGATGCGGAATTATGAATCCCTCTGTCTGCACGGACAGTTATTGTCTCCATCTAAGTCTGATATCTGCAACATACCTGTAAGAGCGAGATAAATTAGACCTTGGTTTGCATATTTTAAGAGTGTATTCTACTCTGTCCAGAAAAATGTAAGGACTGTTTGCATACCTCATCTACCAGGGTTGTGAACTACTTGTGTGAGGAAGGCATGCAAATCGTGAATTAAGGGGTAAGGAGACAGATTCACAGAATCATAGAACATCCCAGGTTGGAAGGAACCTCGAAAGATCATCTGCTCTAACCTTTGGTGGGAAAGGGAGCCTGGATAAGAATATCTAGCACCCCGTCCAGTTGCATCTTCAACACCCCCAGTGATAGGGACTCCACCACATCCCTGGAGAGATTGTTCCAGTGGTTGATTGTTCTCACTGTAAAACATTTTGTTCTTCTACCAAGGTGAAACCTCTCCCAGTGCAACTTGCAGCCATTGCCCCTTGTTCTCTCTGTGTGGGTCCTTATGAAGACAGAGACTCTGTCCTCTTTATAGATGCTCGTTAAGAACTTGAAAACTGTGACAGGGTTCCTCCTGAGCCTTCTGGTATGCGGGGTGAAAAGACCTTAACTGCTTCGGCCAACTTGTTCTTTAGTAAAACAAAGAACTAGTAAGAAGGGGTGGCACCACTGTACATAAAAAAAGAAAAGAAAAGTCATATATTGTAGTGTGATTTGTGGTTTTTTTTTCCTTTGTGGGAAGGCAGAAGGCTGTTTTCTGGATAGTGGGAGAGCAAAAGGTAGGAGAAAGTCTGGCAGCAACAACTGCTTTCATTGTGTTATTAAGTGTAAAGCTATTATCAAGTTAAAAAATAGTTACAAGTATAAATTGCCAATCAAAAAAACCCCAACCCTGCTCATTTTTCATAAATGGAAAATAATTTTCTCTGGAAGATTTGAAAGATTTTGGCTTGCTGCAGTAAATCTCCATCAAGAAAATAAACTGGAGAGGATGGGTGGATTCTGCTAAATTATACCAGATTTGAAGTTATTTCAGTGGAGCAGAGTGGAGCTTGTGCCCAGAATAGCTGTGTGCAACGTACAGTTGCTGTTATATTGTTTGCTTTTCAATATGTACTAAAAAAATGTTTGTGTTTCAGCCTACAACTCATCTGTAAAATTTTAAGGAACAGAAATCATCTAAGTTATTTTTAATGTGGAAGTTTAATTCAGTCATAAAAATAAGCCTGGTCTCAAACCGAAAAGAAGCAATTAACTGAGTTTACAGAATTGTAAGGGCTTGTGGTTTGGCACTTAGACATGTGTTTGTTGAATTGACCATTACAGGGTAAGTGCTGACTCTTCACTGATGGTGCCAATTACTCCTAATGCGGAAAATCTACTCTGTTTTTCTACATTGTGTTTTTCCTTTTTAAAGTGATAATTAGTGCTGTGAAATCTACTAGACTGACCACAGGAGAGACTGAAGTCCTTTTAATCCTTAGGGGAAAAAATAGAACAAAATGGCTAGATGAGCTGATTTAAAGGCGGCAGCTGAAGTTGCCAACAGACTAATTCTGTACTTGGTTCTTGCACGGATTTATTTTTTTTAATGCCCTTTGGGCAGACACTTGAATTCTGTCCTCCCCAGAATTCCAACATGTAATGGTAAATCATGGTGTTGTCTCTTTAAGGAGAAAAGCTGGGTTTGGTTTCCATGTATTTTCATTATGAAATGTGTATTATTCACAAACATAAATTTCATCCTTAAGTCAGTGCGTGAGTAATTCTATCTAGGTGGCTCAGAAGGAGCCATTAAACATTGATAATATGTGTAGCCATCATCCCTTTGTTCCTTTACTGTACCTTTACTCCTGTTCCTTATTTGATTTACTCGAAAATGTAAAGCCATTTCATTTCTTCAATATGAGTTCCTCAATATGAAGTTCTTAATAGTAGGGTGGTGGATCACTGGAACAGGTTGCTCAGAGACATAGTGCAGGCCCCATCCCTAGACATAATCAAGGTCAGGCTTGACAGGGCTGTAAGCGACCTGATCTAGTGAAGATGCCCCTGCTTACTGCAGGGGGTTGGACTAGATGACCTCTAAAGGTCCCTTCCAACCTTACACACTCTATGATTCTATGAATTTGGCTGAAACCATGTCATTACTGGATGGTTACCCTAACAGCTGCAGTACTGTGGCCACCTCCAGGATGCAAAGCCTTTGAACTCATATTGCCTTGGTCCAGCTCATTTTGGCAGTCTGTTGAAGGACTTTGCAACTGCTCGTGGACATCAAGAATTATGCTTAAGTAATATATATATATATATATGTGACTAAATCAAACCCTGTAAGTTATTCAATAAGACTGTACATTCAAACAGACACCCCTCTGTGATTTTTTAACTTCAGTTCTTGCCATTAATAGTCTTTTCACTTAACTGATGTAGCTAATTGGTAACTGGATGCCCACCAGCAGCCATGTAAATTCTGGTCCTTGATGCAGTGCAATAAAAAGGGAGGACTCAGTAGCACAACATCCTTTTTGTGTTTCTTCCACCTTTCCCTCCTTTGCTTTGTAGTAAAATCTCTCTCGAGCAGCTGCTGTAGTAATAATGACCTTGATAATATTCAGGACTTGGTCTAGAAGTCCTGAATATTATAGATTTAGAAGAAAAATATTAGGCTTTTTGAGTTATGAAAGTGTACTTGAAAAATTGGTCAGCTGTAAGTTATTTCTGCCCCTTTCCTCATGCATATGCAGTAAGGTAGCAGCAAAGAGCAGGAGCCAGATGAGATGTTCTAAGTGATTGCCATTTGGGAGACAGCACCAGACAGCTGCAAAGTGAAGGGGAGGTTCTTCCAGAGTTTGCTAATGGAGATAAGAGCCTCTTAGGAAAAGGGAGAAAGAAGGGAATGGAAAGGTCATGCTTATGTTTGCAGTCTTTGCATTAATCAAAACCAGTGGAAATAGAGCAAGACTAGAATCCATCCAATTTATCAGCTTAACAAAAAAAACCCCAACTGATAAAAGAGGGAATTTACATGGCCTGCACACATACCTTATGCTAGGAACTGAGGAATGCCAAGACACTCACTTTTTTTCTTATATCTAGCACAAACTTGGTTATATTTTGTTCTATGAAGAAATCCTCATGAACCTTTGTGAAGTCTACTGTAAATAACTTTCTAACCTTCTTCTACTGGGTGAAATTTGTTTGAGGTCATCAGGTCCTGTAACATTTAAATGGAGTAACAACTTTTTTTTCAGATTAACAGAAAGAAAGTGACACTCAAGTCCTGTTTGGCATATTATAAGATGCCATTATAGGCACTGGTTTAGTACCAAATTATTAATGTTGTGATACTCAAGCAAAATGAAATAGTGTGGGTCAGCTTTCCTTTAGTTATGTGTAGCACCCCTCCACACATTTACCTGTGTGTGGCTACTGGTGGGATTCTAGACGCTGCTGTGGTTTCAGGACTGCAGTGGTAAATGCTCATACGCTGAGGCTGTTTCATTTGCTCACACCCTTTAGATAGATTGCAGAGGTGGTGAAGAGAGGTGTATTCCCTGTAATTCAGTTGTGACAGGATAAATAAAATTTACTGGATTTCATGTTTTTCAATTAAAGCTTTTTCCAGTTTGGTGTAATCTGCTACCCTGTATAGATCATGTGTTACGAGTGTCTCCCAACGGCACAGAGAGTGGCAGGGCCAGCCTGGAGTGAGTTTTCACTCTGTGTATGTGTTGGTACTGTTTGAGCAGACTTGCCTCCATGCAGTCGCTCTTGGAGGTGAGTAACATCTTCCTAGGTTGGCCAGTTTTATTTTCTCACTTGCAGATAAGTGGTAGACTACATCAGTGGTCATTTCCAATTCCCTTTCAAGAAGCAGTCAGTTCTTCTGATATGTTTAGTAGTGTGACAGCTGGTTAAAAATGAACAGTTTTTTACACTAGCAGGGAAGAAATAGAGTTTGTGGCTGGTAGAGATGCCAGGAGTTCATGGCATCACTTCTTTTACATAGGCTGATAGGCCAAACTATGACAACCTGTTTCATAATGCTAAGTACATCCATGGTTGCTTTAAGGTGTCATTATTGTACAAAATGTTATATAAAATAGTTTAAGTTTTTTCATTCTATTAATACACACTGCTTGTAGATATCAGGGTTTCTATATAATACAGCATTGTAGACTTTGAAAATCCCTTCAGAAACCACTTTTAATAAATAAAGATATTATCTTAAGTATATTACATTAGCCAGGTACAAAATAAATGTACTCTAGATACCTAATCCTATTTATCAATAAAGTAATTTTATACATTTATTAATTACTTATGAAGTATTAATGATTTGTATCTCTTTAATTTATAAATCAGTGTCCATATTGGAGTAACTCGATCACAAGTATGGAATTTGCTACCTTCTAGCATAATTGCTGTATGACAGTAGGAATACAGTGATATTACTGCTCTTGATAAGACAAAATATGCGTGTTCTATAACACTGTTTCTATGACCAATATGTTTGCTATTGTCAATAGTGTACTAATTTAAAATAGATCTATTCTAGTTCTGATTAGGCTTTGAGGAACCTGAGTTGGAACTTGATGATCTCTAAGGTCCCTTCCAACCCAAACCAGTCTGTGATTCTATATGACTATAAGTTGTGTCATACATATTTCCTATATAAACCAGAACTCTGTTGATGTTTGCTTACTTTCAGTTAAAAAAACCCCTTCAACTGAGGTTTTAAATTTCATTTTTCTTAATGCTAGCCCTGATTCCATGGTGATATCTTTAAAGCTATTCATTTTTAATAAGAAATCATAGAATCATTAAGGTTGGAAAAGACCTCCAAGATCATCTAGTCCAACTGTCCCTCTACCACCTATATTACTTACTAAACCATGTCCTTAAGTACCTCATCCAACCTTCATGCCTTTAATATTAAAGTCTATACATTCTACTTAGAATTATTTTCAATAGTCAGTGTAATGCCTTCACATCACATTCATTCCTTCCTTCTTTGTTTTAATCACTAAAGGTGAAATTCCAACACTGCAGAAGGCTGGAGGTCTTCTCATTAACTCCAAAATAAATAAGTTTTAACTAGATGTTAAAATAAGATTAGGTTTTTTAAAATAAGATTAGTTTTAACATGGCCTTTAAGCAATATCTCAGGCTAAAATCTACAAGTTTATAAATAGTGTCTGATACCCGGTTAGACATTAAAAATGGAAGCAAACCAACAATAGAGATTTTCTTTAGAATTCAGTAGTCAGTATGGGCTTCATTTGAGTGATGTCTTTGAGAGTCTTGTTGAGTGAGGAGTAAGAAAGGACTACTGAATAGAACACAAAATACCAATTAGAAAAATAGGTCTGAAGAAGCCTACTACAATAAAAAGTTAATGCTTGAAATATTACCAGATCCAGGTGACAGAAGCTGAAAAATCAGTAAGCATTAATTTCAAGTCATTTCATTGGAAAGAGCTTCAGATGCTCTGTTGCACCAATTGAAGACATTCTGTCACAGAACAACTCAGGCTGTAAGAAATGTAAATGACACAATTGAAATCTTTCCCATTAAGTTACCTCAAAGTGCACAGCTTCATCAAAGCTAGATATAAGATGAGCTATTAAAAACTGGTAGCGGCTTCTTCACTGTGATATATAAAGTCTGGAAAGCTTTGTGGTCAGTTTTTAGAATCAGATCACAATTTGGGATGTTTTAGTTCCTTTGTTTTCACTGAAAATTCTCACAGGCTCACAGAATGGTAGCTGTTGGAAAGGACATCTGGAAATCATCCAGTCCAACCTCTGTGACAGAGCAAGATCACATAGAGCCAGGTTGCACAGGTCAGCATCTCCACATCGTTCTTCTAAGGAACTGCTGTTCCTAAACTGAATTTGTCCTTCCAGGTGTTGTATCAATCTCTTTTTTCTGTGATGCCATCAAAGAAAAATCTAGAACTGATATCTCAGCATAAGGAAAATTTATGTAAAGCAAATGTTAATTCCTTACTGATGCATCCAATTTTCAAAATAACAAGTTAGTGATACCAAATCCTGATGACTGAAAAATTATCTGTTCTCCATCTTGTCTGCTTGTGTTGTAACTCTCCATGCTAGTAGCTACGACTTTTTGATTATTCAGCATGGTCAGAGATGAACCACGGGAGAACTCATAACTATTATAAATAGATCCCATTAACTAATTGCATAATTTAAATCATAAGGACCTTCCTAATAAAATATTTGATCTCATTTTTACCTTTTAGCAAGAATCTTTGTGCTTTTCTTACTGTTTAAAAGCCTCCTCATGTACCTTTGGGGTTGTACCAAGTTTTGGACTTTTAAGAGGAAAAACATTTACTAATTCCCAATTAATAATGAAATAATTAATTAAAAGCAGCTAAATAATTGTCTAGAGACCTCATTAGCTTTCTGCTTCCTTGTTTCCCAGAGAGCTGTGTTATATACTAGTGGAAAACACAAGTAGGTGGAAGTGAGATTTTAAATTTGGACAACTTAATTGAATTAAAGTAGTTTAAATCCTGTTTCTTCTTGCCAACAGCTGCTGTAGCTATTTATAGTCAATTACTTACTTTAAAAAATATATATATTTACATGTTTTATCTATTATTTGATGACTGGAAGGTTAATGAAAGGCCTTTTCTTGGTTTTGTTACTAATTGTCCTGAAGAGGGTTTTCAGTTTTCCCATAGTATGTGTGGAGATACAGTGCTGACCGTACAGGAACATTGTGACGGTTTGAGATTAATTGACCTGCTGGGTGCTCTAGTTTAATGCATAAAGGACATTGCTTGCCATTTCATCTTTGGCAGATTATATTTCCTAGGCAGTCTCTCATTTTTCAATATTCCCTTCCCTTTTTCCCTCTCCCACCTCTCTGCTCTTCTTTTTTCTCCATAGTCCATTCCCCAATTTTACTGCATAGGATATCCTATGGTTTTCATTTCCTTACAGCTGCTGTTTGGATCTAATTCATGTGTTTTTCTCCATTCAGATCTTCAGTTCTCAATCTAATATTTTTCCTTACTTCTAATTTCACTGATTGCATCCAGTCAGGTAAAAGAATTTCACAAATTTTTAGGATTTTCCATTTGTATGACAGAATGGGTGGTAAGAACCATGTCTACAGTGATTTTATAGCTACGAGACCTCATTTGGCTTTTGAACACTTGGATTCACAAAGTATAAAGTATCTAGTGACAATAGAATCTAATTTTTATAGGTGCTAAAAAATTACTGTTCTCACTAAAGCTGGAGCTCAAATTAATTAAAAATAAATCCAAACCATAAAAAGCCAGAGAGAAAGTATAACAAGCAATTTACACTTGTTTTTGAAAGTTTGATTCTTAATTGCCTACTTTAAGGTAATACCTTTGATAAATTGGAAAAAAAGCTTTTCCTAGCTTTTACGCTTATTAGAAAGGTTACAAAAAACTATAATTGTGGAATATTTGCATCTTGAAATTGTGGAGTTATTTACATCTTCAGATGCAATCCCTAGCTTGAAGTAAACAAAGCAAAAATATAATAAGCAACCTGTATCATAGTAGCTGTGGGTTTAATAAAGTTTAAATGTTTTGGATAAGGTCTTATCTTAAGATAGTTTTATGTGTTTATCACCTAATTTGAGAATATTTTTACATAGGCTGGGTAACTTTGGGATAGATTTACAGTTTCACAACTAAACCTGGCATGAATTGCAGTAATAGTGACCACCACTATAACTACATGATAAAATTAAAAGTACAGACATCTACCTAGAGTGTTTCAACTGTAAAATCCTGGAGAGTAAAAAATCATGTTAATCTTGAACAGATGAAAATTTACAGCTACAAGTGATTCAACAATTGTCCATCATTACTTTTAGCAAATAATGATGGCTGACTAAGAATTAATTAGAAGTGAAAAAGTATTTCATTTTCCGCATGGTACATTTAGGAGATATTCTGCCAAGCTAAAACTATGTCCAGGAATAGTAATTAATAAATATATTAATGTTGAGACACTCTGCACACCAAGGACATTTATGCACAACAGTGGTTAGTTGTGTGATGTTTTGATTTTTTAGTTAGCAAGCCAAAAATCTGTGCAGCATGAAAAAAACATAGGTAGCAATGCAGATTAGTGCATGTTCCAAAATAGCAATTAAGTGCATTTTGTACAACCTCAGTAAGAATATAAGAGACGTGGTCAGACCATCTGGACCATGAGCTCTTTCTGGCAGTGTAAGGCACAAATGCTAAGGAAGAGATTTGCACCACAGGAGAAGGGTAGTGTAGTCATCCCTTGCTTCACCTGTTCAGCTCCTGAGAATTTGAACCTGAGGGAATACCCTGACCTGCAGGTGTTTCCGGTTTCTCATTGAATAGTTACTGAATGACTAGTCTTCCATTGCTTTCACACCACCTCATGGTAATATGTAACACAGGTTGATTAAGTATTATAGATGTATGTATTTGTTCTGAAGGGACTGCTTGACAGTCACATTAGTTGACTTCAGGTTCTTGGGCTCTGAAAAGTAGCAAATTTCTACTCCTTATTCATTCACCATTTCTTGGCTAGACATGAATTTATAGACTGCTATGTTGGCTGTCCTCCATGGTCCACTTTCCAATTTGTGAAATGTCTTGTATAGATGCCTTCAGTGATCTCTTACAATTCTTATTCTCCTTCTCCCCATGTTTTTCATGTGTGTATATACATACACATACATACACAAATATATATATTATGCACACAATATGATATATATACACATTACATATATATAGTTTGTGTGTATATACATATATAAAAACCTATACATGTATATAGTTTGAGATTAAATGAGAGAACATCAGTAATGACACACTTTCAGCAAATTTTGTCATCAGTCATACCCTTCGCTAGATAATTTAGAATGATACTGAACAGTTTGGGATATACAAAACACAGCTACAGTGGTTACCCCCTTTCAGTGTGATAACCAACCTACTGTGCCTGACCTTTATTCCAGTCTTTCTATTCTTCCATGTCTTTCTATCCCAGATCTGCTCAATTCCTTTAGAAAAACATTTGGGGCAATCATGCCAAGAGCCCTCTGGAAATCCAAGATAGTATTCTAACCAAATTTTCGTGGCTTTATATGTTTACTAATTTCACATAGGAACACTCATAGAGCTGTGAGACATTGCATTCACCAACAAAAGTAGTGCTAAATCTTTCTTTTCTGTTGCCATTTATCATTATTTTAATTAACTCTACTCTTTTTAATAGTTCCTATTATGTTATCTGTGTGGGCATCTGTTGTATTCATCTTTATCCCCAGGTTTCCCTTGAATGTCGTTCTAAATGGCGAGGATGCATTTTCCAGCTTTTTTTTCCTTTAGTGCTGAGAGTGAATTAAATGATAAATTGTCCGCTATGGCTAACAGTTCAGCAATTTAATATTTGACTTGCCTTTAAACACGGAGTGACCATTATGTTGACCCAGCTAGATGCTTTTCTTCATTTTTTCAATTTATTTTAAAGCCTTTGATAGTTCTGCTGCTGGTGGTGTCACCAGTGCTATCTCTTCCTTCTACATTTAGATTCTGCCACTCGAGAAGAAATAGGTCATTCACTGAGACTTCTCTTTTTGTTGGAAAAATAAGCCCTTATGAGAGGGTTTTCATTGAGCTGGTTTAGCTAGTTAGCAGTTCTCTGTATTTCTGTGTTTTTACTAGAGCTTATCTGGCTGAAATGATAGCTCTCTATCATTATCTGTGTAAATCCTGTGCAATGGGAAGTGTGCTGGGGAGGGCTGGTACGTCAATAGGAACATCAGATGGCATAACATGGAGTTTTGCAACAGTTGGAAAGTTTACTCTCTCATCCTACATTTTTATTTGGATAGTGAAGCAGATTTTACTTACCAGTCAAATAAATTAATTTGAAATAAGGGATTAAGAGAATTCTCTAAAAGTGATCTTGTTTGCAATAACTGCATTGGTTTTATATATATATTTATATACACATATCCCAGATAACTGTATCTGACCACATCAGGAATTGCATTCCCATGTTATCCTCTGGAAAGCTACTTCCACACTTTTTGTTGTTACCTTACCCAAGCTTTGATGATGTTTTTCCCTGATGTGTGTCCCAATGACACCTATTTACTTATAAATATTTTAACTCCTGCTGGGCTTTAAAAGCACAGCGTTCTTCCTATTGAAAGAAATACACTGTTATCAGCATTTTATGCTCTCAGTTTGCTGGAGATATGAAAATTGTTGTAAAGAAGATTGTATTCTTTCCTGTGTTGAGTGCGGCAAGAGAGGCAGTTATTTTTCTAGCTGCTGCTGTATGTTCTTTGTGTTTTCTGAACTGCCTGGTCATAAGTGGGTGTTCTGTGATTATGATAGCAGTGCATGACAATGATACAAAATTAGTGGTTGGTGTCGTGGCAATTGATATCAAAACAGACTTAGAGACTGAAAAAGTGTCATGATTCATCCTAACCAGCAGTAATCATGGCAAGAGTTTATTTAGTGTTACCGTTTATTGCTTACCCTCAACCAACTTCAGAAACACCATGTTAGATGACATCCCTCTGATTCAACAACATTATCTTCTGTAGCTCGTTCAGGAACAAATATTTTGTGCACTGAAGAGCCCACGCCTGCTCTTGCTATTTGCTGGCCACAAAGCCAAGCAGTGCATCAACCACACCAGTTAGTCACATGCCCTGGATCTGCAAATCCTTAAACCTGGGTCTCCTCCTTTGAAACACCCTGCTCCAGTCATACACCTGCCTGTGGCGGCGCCTATATGCACGGAGTGCACTATCAGAACTCCTCCTGACCTTCTGAAGTCCAATCACAGCTAACTGACAGGGGGATCGGGAGATGGCTGGACATGCCTCGCCTTGAGCTTGACAGGGGAAGGGGGAAGCATGGCATCATACAGGGCACTAGATCTGAAGGAACCACAGTGGAAAATACATTTCCTGGCTGACACAATCTTGCATGAGTTCTTGGGCGTCATGTGCTGTGGAGAATGTATCACATAGTTCCCTACTGAATGTTTGCAGCCAAATAATTCGATCACACGCCTGCAGGCCCAGAAACTGGTGGAGAAGAAAGTAGGAAGATCTGGTGTGTTAACAACGACTGGCAAGTGGTATATAAGAAAGCCTGAAAAAAAAGCATAATAATCCTACTACTGAGTAGAAGTTGTCTACACCCAGCATTCGGGGTCTTCTGTGAAAACTTTAAAATATGGAACAAAATTTAATCTGAGACAAGTTTCACAAGTATGGTATTTGCAGTGATTCCTTCTGGTAAATATATTTTTTTTCTTTTGTACGTAGTAGGTTTACTCAGAAGGGTACACATATGACTATATATTAGCACAGAGTTTCACACTGGAAGAGGGAATAAGTGAAGTGTTAGGAAATATCTTATGAAGACAAGTTCAGACTGTCATTTGGGAAAATGACACACGGGGTTTGATTTTCTGTATTTTGCCCTGAAGAAGCATGGGAATCAAAATGTTCCGGTTTCAGAGGAAGTGCCAGTGGGAAAAACAGGAGCCCTGTACTTCAAAGGACTCTGGATTTCATCCTTCTATCATCTTGATTTAAAGAGGCAAGATATATCAGTAACAAAATAGCAAAAAGTGTGGGACTTCTGCAAAATTGAAAATGGAAAAATGCAAGTATAGTAATAGTGAAATCAGAATAAATATTTTCTAAATGCTGACTTGGGTTTGTGGGTACAGAGCTAAATTCAACCAGTGGAAGGCCTGATTACTGGTGTGATACTGGTGGATTTTTCCACCCCTATCTCAGAGGTGAAGTTATAGCACTGCTCAATGCCAGCACCTCATTCCCCCATTTTTTTGCCTCATGAGACCCCAAACTGCATCTCCTTTAAAATTTTATTTTGTTGTCAACACAAAAGCTATGGTGCTTATCTCCGGTTATTACATTTTAAGGTCTCGGTGGTCTGCCTTTTGCAGTACAATTTTATTAAGAGAATAGAACCCAAGCTTTAGTTAGCATGCAAATCAGCTGAAATCTAGTGGAAACATTCACATAAAACATTTAACAGACAATACTTCAAAAGTTTCCAAGAGGAGGGTTTGTGAATTGCTAGCAGAGAGTTGCAACTTCTCTTTCAAGTACTTCTTTCTTTTTTTCTCCCATTTGAGAAGGACTTTACTCTTGTTTGTTTGTTTATTTGGGGTGGGGTTTTTTTGGCTTTGGGTTTGGTTTTTTTTAAAGAAATTGTAGGTCAGCTTCCCCTTTCAGTCTTTCATGGTGGCATGACTTCTGTTGATCCCGCCTGGATAAAATCTTTTGCCGGGTTATGTGAGCACATAAGACAAGACTGGTAGCGTGCGTCCAGTTTGCTGGATGCTTTTGTGAGCAAAACAGTCAATGTTTCAGATATACATCATTGCCTCTAGACTTGGAATATGCCTGTAAGTGACACCCTGTGCTGTAGATCAGTTCAGACTCTAAGGGTGGATGTTACTGTTCCTTGGGCAGATGAGGATTCGTGGCAAGTCTGTGGTGGGTTTTCCCCCTCCCCTGATGAGCAATGTTCCTATTGCTCCCTCTGGTCTGCTGGTGGCATCAGCAGCCACTGTCTAGCACGCAGGACAAGCAAAATCCTTCCTATTTAAGTTAGCTTCAGTGGTGACTAACCTGGTTTGTGATGGGTATCTTGGAATCAAGATAAATCTCATTTAAACTGTGTTTGGGTAAATAGTGCCTCTTTGTTCACTAACTCTTTTGCCTTACCTGAAATGACTCTCATTGAATGCTGCTCCCTTTATAAATTCAGTCCTTCAGATGGGACAAAAGAGAGAGGTTTACAGTGATGTGGGTGTTCAAGAACTTTTCTAGCCTTTTTATTTTCCCTTCTTTAAATGCCACAGTCAGGACCAGAGAGCAGGTCTCCTACGCTTTGTGTAAGCATGAGAATCAGGTTGTATTTTATTACTTTAGCTTAAAGTTAATCCTTTGCAGCTTGTGTTCATACTGGCAATGAAATGACAGCAGGAGTGAGGTTAGAGTAAGTGATAATGTCTTGCATTCGACACTTAAAATGAATGTGTGCTTCTGAAGTTCTGACTCATTAATTCCTTTTCCAGGCAGCCGTGCAGCTTAGTAATGCACTTCAGTACTGTGATGTATTTTCTATTAGACAAATAACCCAGAATAACAAATACTTTATTGTTTGATGGAAAGGGAGGTTTTAATTCATTTGACATTTTTGTATCAAAAAGTATCTGAAAAATTTGCAAGTTTGGGTTTTTCACTGTCACATCATACAGCAATCTTAAGGACACAAAATGCCCCAAGCCACATCCCATGTTGGAAATCATTCTCCAGGACGGAGCTGCATAAGAGAACGTAAAACAGACTTGGAAAAAGGCCATTTTAAAGTGGAGGAGAATTGGGAAAAACCCTATTTTCCTCAGAGATTACTGCAATCCACTTCAGATGGTGTGAAAAAGTAACTATAATGATATGATTCTATGAAGTGTTTTATGTAAACATAAATATAGATACTGGATCACCTGAAGCTCTGAGATGCATAAGGAAAAGTGGAATCAACACTAATCTCTGAAACAATATGCTTTAAGGGGTTTTAAAACATAGAAATACAATTATTCCAAAGGAAAAGAAGAAACATCTACATCTATCCTCTTTAATTCAGTCCTGTGTATGTTATCATAAAAAACAAGTTGCTCCAGTGAAATTACCATATCCTGCAATTTATGGTAAATGAAGTATCATCAAGCCATACAATAATTACTACAGTAAAGAGAATAAACTGCATCATGTTTAAAAAGAAAAGAAAACAAAAACTCAACAGGCAAGGGATATTTCTCATTCTTCATATTTCACCAGGTTTGCATTGTCCCAACGTATTGAAAATGTCTGACTCTTGTATAACAAAGTATATTAAAAGTGACCACTCTCCTTGCAATGGCACAGCAGATGGCTGGGCAGTATTACTTCTCACAAGAATGATTGGCAGTCAGTCTGTGTACATGTGTTGTTCACTTCACCCACTCAGCTAAATAAAGTTCAACAGCAGAGCGAACCATAGAATTTTAAACTTTTTTTCCTGAGCTTTTAGCCCAGCAAGAGCATACACATTAAGAATCAAAACTACACCCACAGCAACATTTTGAATTTATATAAAAAAATTCATATCCTGTTGAAATGTTACAGTCTCCTAAAGACACATTTCTGACTTTCACCTGAGGCATTCCTTTCCCTTCAGCTGTTAGAACTCGCAACACTGTCCACCTTTTAGCCATGAAAAATTAAAACGGTGGTTTGGGTAAATTAGTTTCTTGAATATGCCATTGCACTTTTCAGCAGTATCACTGCAAGCACGTGTTCCTGGAACTTTGGTTCAGGTAATCAATGTCTCCAAAACAAACAGTCAAGAACAGAGGAAGATGAAGTCTGGTCTGTTTTACCAGTTCCACCTCCATGAGCTTTGTCTCTGTCAGATTTTTTTGTGTGATGTCTCTGGCTGAAGTTTGTATTCATTGACAATTGACAGTGGTTTGAGAATGAGAATGCCTTCTCATTCAGACTATCTGGCTGTAACTGAGACTGTGGTTTACATTGCATCTTCTTACAAGAAGTAATAACAACTTGGGAAGTAATAGTTGTGTAGCTAGCACATTTCTATGTGTGTCTGTGTACACTTGCCATCCAAAACCTCAATATTTTCTTGCTTTTAGTCTATGTTACTCCAATTTTTAAAATTTGTATTCAGAAGAGATACAAATATTACTCTATTTTAGAACCTTTATATTTAAAATTATTTTTTCAAGCTTCTTTTTCCTTCTTAACCAATCAACTTCATAGAATTTTTGATGTTCCTAATCTCCATCTGCCATTCTTCCAGATGAAACACGTTTCTTTAAGTGAAAATCCCATAACTTCAGATGCAGGAATAGCTAGGGGATACAGAAGCTGTCTGAATTCAACTTCCAGGCATTTAGACAACTAGGTCTAGTCTGCTGCTGGCTGCATTTTCGTTTTCAATCTCATGGTTCTGTTTCTGAAAGCCTACTATTCTGCTTCATTGGCTTCTTCCAGTGTTCATTTTTCAGTCTGATTTTAGCAAACTGAGATGCATATCAAAGTGTTTCCTTTGTTGTGCCTGTAATACACTGGATAACTTCTTGGTTGGAGATTAGAAACCTCCTGAGGAGTGAGTTTTTTCTTCTGGCCGAAGTTCTGCTGCTTCTGTTTGGGTAGCAGGAGCATTACTGCCCTACCAGCCCTGTGTGAGGCAGAGTTACAGTTTTGTGGATGTTGCTCACCTGTTTGAGCTCTATTTGATTTATAGATTAATCAGTCTCTGTCCAATGATTATTGATAATGCTTTGGCTGTGCAGTTGCCCCGTTGTCAGATGATACCAGTGGAGAAGATTCTAGACTTTCAAGTAAATGTATTTATTCTTACACCATTTGTGGGTTTTGGTTTTTTAGATTGTTTGTTTGTTTTTTAAATAAACCAGATACGGCTCACATACCCAGTTGTTAGCTACAGTGGATCTTAGGTTGATAATAAAAAGATATATTTGTGTGTTTATATTTATGCAGTGCTGGAATAAGTTGCTGATTGATAGCCATTAAAAATGAAAATTAGTTTTCTATGAGCTGAAGGAAAAAAGAAGAGATGTGACAAGTGTATATGTCCCTGTTAACTCCTAATGGCTAAAGGGAAGGAGAGATACCTTAACATTGAATTACTGTAGATTATCCTAACCGAATGAGATTGCCTGACGTGTGAGTAAATCACCTTTGTCTCCATGCATGGCTGAAGAAGAGATAGAGTCTGCTATTCAGAATGATTCAGATCTTAAATAACCCTAATTGGCTTCTGTAGAAGGCCAGGTAGCTCTTTTAGATTTTTGCATAGAGAACTAGTAGTGTCTATGTACTTATAGATATGACTCAGTGTTCAATGAGAGAAATAGAAGCTCTTACTCCTACTGTAAACAACCTTGCCAGGATTATAGGCTGCTCTGGCAGGAGCTTTCAAATAAATTATTCTCCAATTGTTCCCATCCTTTTTTTCTGTTACTTGTTTCCCTTGTGCTTGACCAACCTAGAGTCACAAGAGTTGTAATATAATTCAGGTAGAGAGGGACCTCTGGAGGATTTGAGTCCAACCCCTTGCTCAAAGCAGGGTCTAAGATCAAACATATTGCGCGGGACTTTATCCATTCAGGTCTTTAAACCCTCGAAGGATGCAGACTGCATAGTCTCTCTGGTCAACCTCTTCTGCTGCTTGGCTGAAGTCAGAACCATCCCTGGTTTAGTTTATTGCCATTGTCTTTTGTTTTGTTTTATTTTTAAAATTTTATTCTCATGCAAGTCCATAAAGATCATGGCTCCCTCACCTGGTATTCTTATTTTAGGTATTTGAAGGATACTGCTAGATACCCCCCAAACCCTTCTCTTTTTTGGTCTGAGCAAGCCCACCTCCCCCAACCTCTCCTTACAGCCCCAACCGTCTTGGTGACTCTCCAATTGACTCACGGAAGTTTGTTGATTTCTTTCTTGTATTGGGGTGGATATATTATTCCCAACAGACATAACAGTCTGGATGTGGTCTCAAGCTTGTCAGGATCCTTGTGGTCTTGAAAAAAATTACAATTTAGAATCTAGGAAGAACATAAAAGGTATCTGGGGCCTATTTAGTTTCTGCTAAAACTGAAGAGAATGTCATCTCCTCTGCATCAGGGCTCCCTGGCAAGCCCTGTTATCCTTATCTAAAAAAATCCGTTCTCTAAAAAATGTCAGCACATCTCTTTCTTTGTTTTTCTCTCATTCCACAGGGATACATAATACCTGCAAAAAATTAAATTTTTGGAATAGGCAATAACTTGCAGTGTAAAAAACAGAGAGAACCGTAATAAAATTAAAAGGTAGATGGTGTGAAGCAAAATGAAAAGACCCTCAGCAACTGACTCACTACAAAAACAGTGACTCAAAATTTCTGATCCAAGGGATAATAAATAACAACAATAGATGGAATTATATTAACTACAATGTGCAGCTATTTTAGGGATATATACTGGAGTTGTTACAAGGCTGATAAAAAGTATGTTAAAGAGATAGCAGGACTTAAATACTGCAACAGGAGCATGACCCTAATGCTGTTCTCTTCCTACAGCATTGTGTTCTCATCAGCCAAATAATGGCCATGCTAATTAAGAGACTGCAAGGGCTGATACTGGACAGTGATTCACTACAGGAGTACATATAAACCTGACTGTTACATATTATGGTTTTGTTCATTGAAGTGAATTGAATTCATCTTGTGTATGTCCAACTCTGGATGCCTTACTGCAAGAGAGACATACACACACTGGAGAGGGCCACGAAGAAGATTAAGGGCCTGGAGCATCTCTCCTATGAGCAGAGATGCTCTTGAGTCTGGAGAAAAGAATGTTTAGGCGGGAGTTCATCTGTGAGTATAAATACCTGGTGGAAGGGTGTAAAGAAGTCAGAGCCAGGCTCTTCCCAATGGTGACCAGTGACAGGACAAGAGGCAATGGGCACAGACTGAAACACAGGAGGTTCCCCCTGAACATCAGGAAACACTTTTTTACTGTGAGGGGGACTGAGCACTGGCAGAGTTTGCCTAACGAGGCCTTAGGGTCTTCCCCTTGGAGATATTCAAAAGACACCTGGACATGGTCCTGGACAACTAGCTTTAGGTGTCCCTGCTTAAACAGGGGGTTGGACCAGATGACCTCCAGAGATTCCTTCCAACCTCAGCCATTCTGCGATTCTACAATCCTTTATTTTCCCAGGAATAAGAAACTTTTAAGGAAATCTATTCTTTGCTGTAGTTCAGATAAAGCTAGTGAGGAAGATACCATGCAATTGGAATCAGCTATTTTGACATTGTGTAATCTGAAACTGTTCTGAAGAGGAAAAGGAGGCTGCACCATCAGGGCAAAATGATAGCTGTTTTCAGCTTCAAATCAGGTGAGTGAACATTACAGTAGCTACCCGCTAATGCTGATTTAAATAGTGGAACTGCAGCTACAAATGGGACATATAATAGCTATTGGTTAAGGAGAGTAAAGGGTTTTTTCAGTTGCATCATTATATTACATAGAAAAGGATAGTGCTTTCATGATGGCAAGACCTTGACTGAAAGTCAAGTGCTTATCTGCAGGAGATAAGGTGAATTTGAACATGAAAAACTAAACTGCGGCAAAGAAGGCTTTTTGTTTTGGTTTTGGTTTTGGTTTTTTTAATCATCTTTGTTTTGTTCTTCAAACAGTGGAAGCTCTACATTTGGGAACACTGATGGCAGCACATGGCTATTTCTTTCCAATCTCAGATCATGTTCTAACACTAAAGGATGATGGCACCTTTTATCGGTTCCAGGTAAGTGTTTCCTTGCATATGTGTTCTTGACCTGCAGAAATGGAAGCTCATATTAAAGGTCTTACACAAAGTATTCATAGCATATTTTAATTATACTTTGTCTCTGGTTTAACCTAGTAAATAGTGGCAGTTCCCCCTTGAAAATGTGTGATAATGCTAAATGCAGAAGTAAGTCTCATGTAATAAATTAATGTTTTGGATTTACAGTAAGAGAAATTAAATTATATTATTCCAGATATAGTCTTAATTTGGAAAAGCAGAAATATTTATTGAGCCTATAGCAGAAAGTGATAAACAATGGAGGGTAAAATTTGTATTATTTCTTATGTGAGGATTTCCTTATTGGTAACAGAGTAGTATTGAAGTAGTGTATCAAGTGCAGAAACATTTCTACAGCAATCTGACAGTCCTATTGCAAACAAGAAACATGCAGGTGCTTCAGAACAAGATGTAAGGATGTATATGTATACCTATATCGATACCTACATGTATATTATTCAGAACAAAATACACACTTGTATTTTATTCGATTTCAAACTATGGGCTTGGGGAGCTGGGGTGTTGCTTTGCTAATACCAAATAGTAGGCTAAATGCCACCTATGACATTAAATAAATACAATTACACAGTATCTGGTTATGTATTCCAGGAAAGGAATTAACTTTTGTTGCCATATGCCACCTTTGACAATGGTAGTTGTGTTCTGTAGCGCTCTTCCTATTAGGTGGTCTTCCTGGTAGATATCACCAACAGCTGCTCCAAGATCTTCCCTAGGTATTTGTTGCTTTGAAATGCTATGACAACTATCATTATGAAGTTGATGATATGAATACAGTTCTTTGGTAATCCTACTCTGTTAGGTCTAACTAAGTGTAGGTCTAACTAACAGTGTTAAACACAGAAACATAATACCTAGTAGAACAAAATATATGGTCTTTAAGATCTTTAAGCTTTATCTTAAACATTGTTTTAATAAACCCTCAAGAATAAAATATAATTGAGTTTATGATCTTTAAACTTCAGAAGAAAACTGTGATAGTCTCCAGCATTGTATTAGAATAATTGCTGTACAATCCTTTCATCAGTATTTTGGCTTGAGTTCTATAGACCCACATAAGGGAAGAAAAAGGCTCATAATATTTGGTCTGAACCAAAATCTTAGATTGATTATAATTAAATACATACAGTACAGTCTGGCAAGAAAGAGAATGATTACTGCATACAGTATTACAATATTTTCATATTTAGATCCCATGGGTCATAGACTGCAAAACACTGCCCTTCAGCAGGACAGTAAGTTACATGTGCATATGAGTAATACAAAGAGTGGTCACATCAAGCCTACTCCCCCAGACCCACAGTTACCTTTGATCCCGGAGAGAGGATTCCAAGGAAAAAGTCTCCTTCTCATGGTGCTTCATCCTGTTTAGTGTTCAATATAAAGAAGAGAGGGATAGCACATGGAAGAAGGAGTTTGCTGCTGAGGGAAGGGCAGTGATAAGGCCGTGAGGTAAGCAAAAATTGGAAAGAAATAGTGGAGAGATCGACGGTCCAATACAGGCTTGTGTCTGCATAACCAGCAGTCAGAGGGACAAAATATGTGAGGACTTAATTTTGCAGAGAACAGGACCCATTTATTTGAGTGCTGATCATTGATTTCTGCTCAGCTGCTGGCCTGCTGCTCTCCCAAACTTGGGACAGGCACACCTCTGCAAGGCTGATAATTCAGCTGAAGGAAAGTATAGATTAGAGTTAGCTGCACTGTGAGTATCGAGAGTACTGTTGCTACCCTGCCATGGGCTTTCCTTGGAGACATCTATGGCCTACATGTTTGGACATGAAGTTTCCATGGCGGTTAGAGTGTAAAATGGTATCAGCTGATTTACGTAAGTGAAGGATTTGGCAGCTGTTTGACATATGAATATGAAATAAGATAATTTCTCAAGTGCTGCTTGTATATATCTGCAGCATTCTTGTTTGCTACTCTGTGGTACCTTTTGCATTGCCATTCCTGTGCTAAAAATGTTATAGCAATGCAATTTTAGATGTTAATGTATAGCAATAGAAAAAATTTATAGTGACATCACACTGTTAACTGGAGTTACATCAGAAAAATTTATGTTGTTACAATTCCATATTCCCTACCTAAATAAGGCTAGTATAAAATCTGTTACTGAAGCTGTTAAATTGAAAGACAAAGACAACATACTCAATGGGGAGGAAAGTTTGACGGGGGAAATGTGAATTTTGCACAGAATAGTTATTCGGGGGCTTTGGAAATAAGGCTCTTCTGAGTATTGCAGAGGATTCACAAATTTCTGGATATTTAAATACAAAGAGAAAACTCTGCATCTGCCAGCACCGAAAAGTTCAGAAGCCATCCCTGCAGAGAAATCTCTCTCTGCAGTACAAAGACCTGACCTACAAAAAAACTGGCAATGAAGTTCTCCATGTGCTTTATTTTTTGATTTCCAAAGGGTGATGCCTTCCCTCCTGACAGTAAAATGACTTCCAGTTTGTTTTAAACAACATTTTGTTATATAGAAATACTTAAAAGCAATGGAAATTGTACTTCATTTGTGTAAATGCCCATTTCAAGGCAAAATTCTACCTTTTCAGTTGCTACTCTTGCCATCAGGACGACTGTAAAATTGTAGTGATATCTGCTTTTTTAAATAATGTGGACTTAGAAATAAATTAAAAAAACCCATTCCAGATCATTCTTTGCTCTACTCAAGTGTAACTTAGTTCAAAGGGGATAGGTCTAGATATTAATTGCCTTATTTGGAGAGGAAATTCATTGGTCTCAACAAGGCAAAACAGGAAATTCAATGGTAGCGATACCTTCTGAGCCATCCTGAACCGCTGCCTTGCCTTTTCCTGATGACTTTAAGCTGGGGCCAAAGAAAGAGCTGAACACCTTCTAACCACCCTCCTCTACCTGAAAGCAAGGGGGCTTGAGGGGCCCAAAAAGAAGAGCAAGGTGCACCTTAGAAAGCAACTATTCCTGGGGCCAGGGGTTACTCACTGAGACCTTTTGTCTGTCTGCATCCAAGTGATAACATGTTCATTGTGGTGAGGAATGCCTGACTCTCTCTCTCAGGCCGTAAACTTCTGTGATAGTCTCCCAGGAAAAGACAGGTTGATTTTTTCTACAAGTTACACATCCCAGGATACTTGAGGCTAGTGATAAACGTGCTTCCATGTTTTGATGAGAGTAATTTATGATCTAACATAAATTAATTTTCAGAAATGAAGTTTAGGTTCTCCTGTTGTTTTGTAACTTTTAAGATGGAAGGCATAAATAGGTGGGAAGAAGCATAAAAATGGGAACAGTTTCTTGTGAAAGCAGGAGTCTGGTGAAGATAGCAGCAAGACTTGTGGACTTTGGCATGATGAAGAATTCACCTGTAATGTCTTCTGTTCTACCACTGGGAACATTTTCTTGTGTTCCCATGCCTAAGATGGGGATAAAACTACATAGCAATCACAGTAAGGATCTTGGAATGTCTTTGCTGCAAAAATGGTGCAGAGCATGAAGTGTTGTGGATCCTCGTGTGTCAGGTGGAATTACATTGCTTCCCTCATCTCCGAGTCAGCGCTGCTCAGCTGGCTGCCTCTTGGCTTGGTCCAGGGCCAGCCTCTGGCCATTCTGAATACTGAGGCTGTGACTGAACATAACAGCTCTACAGCCACTCAGCACAGCCTTGCTGGATCATCCACCGTGCCTTGTGGGAATGATTATATTGGAAGCCAGATTTTAGAAATAAAAAAGGAGGAAGTTATCTTATTCACCATTTGGCAGAATTTCTTTGGCCATTGCAGGTGCAAGGACTAATTCATTGTCTCTTCAGCTCAGTCTCTGCATATACAGATTCTGTTTAGGTTTCAATGAGAGAAAACCAGTCTCAAATCCATGTGCCTGACTGTTCTATCGGTGTTCCTTTTCTTTTTTAGCTCCCTACTCAGACTTCCCCCTCCCTGCTTTCTATGCTCATCCCTTTTCCAGGTTAGTAAAGAGGACAGAGACAAATCCTTATTGTTGCCAACTTCCTTAACCTCTTTTTTAATAATTCTGAGCTAACTGTTGAGCACTATTTACTGGCTTCCTTCTTCTATGGGCTTGACCGTGCTAGACCAGGAACCTTACCATTTTTCTTTACCAGGAGATCATTTGATTCAATTGTGGTGAATGTAAATTTGAATCTGCCTGTGAACTCTGCCATCCCTCATGCAAGGCATTTGAGAATGTGTATAACTATTTTTGGTTGATTTCTGCTGTTTATAAAGACTCTCTGGTGCCTCTGAGAAGAATAGCAGTAATATGCAAAGGAAAGTTTATGAGTGATTTGAATTCTCCTCCCCCATCCCAGTAATTAGATTTAAAAAGATTTCATGGAGTGGAGCAGCTTCAGAAACAACAGTTCTTACTACTATCAACAAGGGGTAGCTGAAAGATGTTTAATGATTTCCCTCCTCAGTAATGCAGTTTAATGCATAGAAATTAATCATGTTCTATAAAAGCTGACGGGCAACACTGTTTTTTACAAGTGAGTGTTTTATTAGCTCAGATATTATTATAGATTAATTTCATGATAGGGCCAAAGCGGATCTATTTGTTTTATCACAGAATTGCTCCCAATATATAGCGGCCACTGCTGCCAGTTTGTTTAGAGTGGAATATGTGCTATATCACAGGATTGTGTTGCATATGACTTTATTAACAGAAGGATTATGGATTTCTGTGGTTAGCTTTAGCTAATTATATTAGTCTAGAATGTAAGAGAACCAGTATGTGTTTGTGGGCAAACCCAGTTTTCTACCAATGGCATAAAGATCCATGTAACAGCCGGGTTTGTTCTGAGTGCTTACACGGCTCTATGATGGGGTGTGCAGTGCTAGGTAAGCCTTATTTCTGTAATGCTGACCTGTTCTGTCTGCTTATTCAAATTACAGATACAATAAAGCAAAGTGCCTTACAAGTGTACTGATACAAACTGGCAGCTTTATTTCTGCCTCGGCTGATGAACAGTACTTGACTCTCCCCAAACTGCTCCAGCACCCACCCTCCAGCACCCACCCTCCTACCAGCTATAAGTGGGATGTCATGGCAAAATGACAAATGTTCCCCATTTAATATTTGTTCATGACAAACTGCTTCACATTTCCTTCTGAAGAAAAGTAAAATTCTTAACTATGATAATTCCTTAATTCCCTTGAGTTTACTACATTTCACACACACCCCACCACCCAAAGAGACGATATTTCATAATCCTCTCTTTGAAAATGGTGGTGTTGAAGTACAACATGTTATACCACATCCACAACTCTCCTGGGGAAAATCTTCACTTCTGTAGGGTTTCTAGATCAAGAAACAAGACACATAGGTTGTATAATGTTTGTGCTATGGGGAGAGGTGATATTGCAAGGGATGTTATAATTATTCTACCAAATGTTTGGGATATGTGAGTTGTAACAAATAGTTGAACCAAGCTTTGTTTGTATAGTCCAGGTATAGAGAAGGTCGTTTATGTGGGCAGAGCCTCCTTGCATTGCTGTGGAAGTTTTTAAATAGATCAGATGAGAGCAGGCAGCTTTCTCCTTTCTACACACCTCCTTATTCTCATTCCTGATCTCATTTGGTGAGACCAAGGATCTTCTTTTTGGACTCTTTTCAGTTCCTAATCTTTCCTTGTTGAGCAAAGCAAATCCTTTTCCCCCAATCTCCACGGATAACCTAGCAAATTCTTCTGAGAGATTATTAAATATCTGAATTGTGAAATTGTGTGGAGACTTTTGAAACAGAAAGGTGTAAATTCAGCACATACATTATAGTCACATCTGATGTGATTATTTGATGTCTCTAACAAAGTAAACTTCAGCCTCTTTGTAGGAAAATTGGGTTTTTGGAGTCAAAGGCTCCAGGGGTTTCTGTTTGAGAACTTGTGCAAGTTCAGTGTTGACTTGCCTGATTGGAGATGTTGGGACAGTAAATCTGCCCATGAGATGTCAGGGCTGCGGAGGACTGATGTGAGGGTGGTGGGGATGCACTCAGAGCATGGCCCTGAAGGAGGGAGACAGGCAAGGGGATGTCTGGTGCACTCGAGGCCCAGCCTGAATGGGAGGCCTTGATACACATTTCCCCAGAATCAGCCAACTGAATTGTGCTGTTGTGGGAGCCTTGTGTTGAGGTTTCTTCCTACATCTCTTCTCAGCCAGGAGAGCATCTCAGCTGCTTGAGAGTTACTTTTATTGCTACAATTTATCAAGGGGTATTCCAGTTTATCCAGTGCCCACGGCACATGGCGAGGTACATTAAAAACAGAACAGTATGACTGTTAATACCAAACAATTAGGCAAGAAAATGTGCACTGCACCATTGAGAAAATGTCAGTCACTTTAACTACACACAGGGTTGTAGTCGATGGATTTTTCCCATATGCTCACAGCCTTCCAAAAATCCTTTAATCAGAAATGGATTTTTAAATCATGTTTCATTTTCTAGTTCTTTTTGAAGATTTTTTTTAACTTACTTTGTCTTTAAATCTTAATCATTTCCCTTACTACTATTTTTTGTGCCTGGTTTTAGGAGAATTTTCCTTGTTTCTGGACCCACAATGCCATTTCCTTTTTTGAAAATGAATACTAGCTATCTACTCTGTAACTACAACTTCATCAGTGGCTGTGGCTGCTTTTGAGCACATATGGTGATACCATAATTCTTTAATTGCTGGGAAGAAAGTAACATAGGACTTCGCTTTGGTTAAGATACATAACATCTACTGTTTATTTTTCATCTAGTAGGGGCTTTACACTGCTAGTGACCTAATATATTTTTAAAAAATCCAAATTTCAGTAACCTTTAGCTTTTGAGGATTCAGAAATGGGTAGTGGATTACAATTGCTCAATCTAGACACTAGGTCTGGAAAGATTAGAAAACGGAAAATTTCAGCTTTTGCTCTTTTCTGAAAAAAACAGATTTTCTGCTTGCTGTAGTTGTCTGAGGCTCCTCTACCCTATGTGATATTATTCAAAGCATATTATTCAACAGCTCGTGTTATAAAGGTTACTTGAATGAATGTTTTTTCCATGTATAACTTGCCCTTCAGGTGACTTGCACCCCTTTAAACATCTTGCAGAAATGCAGTACTTTTGGTAACTCTTGCCAACTGGATACTAGATACTATAGAAGAGAAAGAGAAGTACCAGAGCAAAAATATTGCCATAATATTATAATATTTATACATGCATATAACTGACCATGCTGAGAAATCATTTTTGAGTTTGGTGCAACTGTGTTGTTTTCTACAAATAAATGCAGTTTTCCCACATGAAAACACAGCAATTCTTTAAGCATTCTGTGCTGAATTTCTTCAGGCCTCAAACCTGAACTGTCTGACCCCATGTAAATATTTCTATATGTGTTTGTTTGGTTTTTTCCCCTGTACTTTGCCCTGTGGTCTTATCTTAGTGTCAAAATTAATTTTGGGTATGTTCACAGAGCTGATTGCAGGCAGACTTGAACTTTGTTCCCATGGGGAGCCAGCTGGCTGGAGGCCAGCTCTGGCCACACTGCAGTGCTTGAGCTGATGAGCCGTGCTTCTCAGCAGGTCCCATTAAATGCATCCCAGCACCATGCAGACAGGGTTATGGCTTCCAGTTCAGAGGCAGCTTGTGCCTGCCCAGCTCAGAGCATCAGCAAGGAGAGCTCACGCCTCCTTGTCATTCCCTGGGCAGAAATACTTTTGTCTGACCACAGTCTCCCTTCTCCTGGTGACTCAAACAAGGAAGGCATTTAATAATCTTCTGTACTTATCTGTACTAACTGTTATTTGAAGCCCTTTCTCATATCGTATTGTTTGCCTTTTGCTGGGGTTTTAACTTACAACACATTATTGAAACCTTTTATTATGACTTATTGTGTGCTTGGCTAATTAAAACTCATGTTCTGTTTTAACTTTTCTGCTTTTATCTCCAGAGGCACCGTGGCACCGGGAGGATTAAACTCACCCTTAGTAGCATAAGCATTAATTCGTGTTTTTCCTGTGATCTTTTTCATGTTTAGTTGATTAGAGATTGCCAGCGTGGCTACACTGGCCTGTCTCTAAAGGTACTCTGATGCTTAATATGGCCTCTTTCAATAATTGCCCTCTCCCTTCCATCCCTTTGTCCCTTGGTTTACTTTCCCAAGAAACCTCCTCTGCCTGCTCTCTCAGCCTGCTGGCACTCAGGCTGCCGTGCCGATCTTTGCAGAATCCCAGCCTCATCCTGCAATGGCTTTCACTCCAAGTATGACACACCTGCAAAGTCTTGGTCAGGTATTTGCTTATGGAACAGAATCTATTTTATCTGTTCCCTGGAAACTTTTGTTCAGGTTCGGGAAAGGGAAAAAGTGACCTTGGTGCATTTTCACATTCCTCTGGTTCATTGATCTGAACCAACAGTCCCTGCCCTTGGGACCCACCTTTGGTCCTTCAGAAAGCCAAAGCCTTGGCCTCCTCTGCCTCCTAGTGAGCTAAATTGACATTTCTCAACACTGAAGATCCTGCCCCCTTCCCATATTCTGTTTAGCTCCCACATGCCCTCCACCGTCGATGTGCAAGTCCCAATAAAAGTTTTATGTGTTATTTTAACTAAATACTGAAAACAGATTCATCTTTGAAGGGTATAATCAGAGACCCTCTCAGAACTGTTTTTTACTAAGTGTTCTTGCGTGGTCAGGGGTAGCTTTTCATTGATGTATGAAACAACAGAGTCCTCTTAGCATCACAAACATACAGTCCTGAATATACTGTATTTCTTCATAGTTTCATGTGAAATGAATGCTAAAAACGATTTGGGGATTGGCTCAAAGTCAGAAGACAAAATTTATTTTTTAATCTCAGTTTGGGTGGGAGAATATGTGCTTTGTCAAGAGAAATCTAATGTATGAGGAGTTTTAATATGGAATTTGCAGCAAGTAAACCCACAATTGGAAAAATCTATTTGTGAAAGGGCTCTTCTCCTGCCCCTTTCTCCAGCTATCCTGCACCAAAACTGCTACTCCCCACTAGACAAAATCTGAGCCCCAGCCAGTTTCAGCTCAGGAACTGCCTGAGCTGATATGGTTTCTATGGTTTCTCACGGCATCCTTTTTCCAGAAGCTCATCTTGAACCTGTAAACAGAGGTTAAAGCTAGTGTTAGCAGGAAAATGGAGTTGTGCTTTTCTTCACGGGCCTCTTCTGAGATATATTTATTGCTTCTTGGGGAGGGCTGCTCTCCCTCCCTGAGTTTGAAAACCGTGTATTAAATGATGGTGACTTCATGTTTTATATGGCTGACAGCATTAAATTACTTTTATAGGTTTTTCCTTCTCCAGTATTCACTGAGCTCTGCCATTCATTGTTTAGGGCTTCCTCTTTTGTACTTATACTGGTCACTTTGATTCCAGTGGCACTGGGAAGGAGTAGTTGATAGGAGAATGACTTACTGCCACTCTCTTAGAGAGCACAAAACAGCTTGCATGAAATAGACCTCAGCCATTAAAGTTAGCTTCTCTTCTAGTGATAGTTTGTCTTTTGCCTGTTAATTCATGGCAGTTGCTTGAAAAATAGCAAGTGCTAAACCACTCCTATTAAAGTTGATGGGTCATTGTTAAAACACAGGAATACTTTCCACAATATGTATTGAAGGTGTGAATGTGTCACCCTTCAGCCCTGCTGGGTTCCAGATTAGCATGAAAACAGCTTTGAGGGAAGTGAGCAACAAGAGAGGTTTCAGTTTTTGCAGCGCTGGGAGATGTTTGGGAAAAACGAGTAAGAAACAGAGGAAAGCACAAGCTTTTCCTAAGGAACCACCTGTGTTTTAAAATATCACTCAGACCAGTCCACATATTTAGTGAAATTAATTCAACTGCTCAAATAATAGATAGTTCTCTGTATGTGTGTGTATGTGTATATATACTAATGTATCATGTATAAAATACTATAATCCTTTACATTGTAATAAAAAGGCTACCATTAAAAAAAAATATTTGTATGAAAAATGCCTATATGGTGTGATATTCTTTATTTGGTAGAAGTGAATTATTTTTACAATACATTTAACAACACGTTTTTAATAAGTACATTATTGAACGAGTTATGGATACTTTTATTGGCTTTCAATAGACAAAAACCAGAACAATAAACAATTAGGAAAAAAATAGACTTCGACAGATGAACTTAGACAACTTTGTAAAAACAGCTTGTGTTTAGTGGCATTTTTAAGCAAGTAACTCCTAGGAAAGAATATTAAATATTAATATATGCTCATGAAAACTCTCCAAAATCAAGAACTGAATGTACCCCAAAGTATCTTCTGTCCTTTCACCTTTTAAAAGTGATTCTTCAGGCCATCTGAGTTTTATGTTGCTAGGTAAGATGAAAAAGACAACCTCGCTATCTAACCTTGTGGTTTTTGTTCCCTTAACTTTTAGAATAAAAAAAGAACACTTTGTTCTTTTTTGGATGACACTAGTGCAATAAACAAGCATGCAAAAGTCATTTTCTGTTTTGATGCCTATTTCAAAATTCTCAAGTTGACAGTATAATGGATCTACCAAAAATGTAAATTGAGTCTGAAAGCCAGTATCAATCCAAGGACTGTGTAATGCTTGTATTGTCTAACCTGAGTTCCCTACTTTTTTGTTTTGCCTATAGACACCCTATTTTTGGCCATCAAATTGTTGGGAGCCGGAAAACACAGACTATGGTCAGTGTAGAAATCTTTCCTATTTCTTTCGGGGGTTATGTGTTATATGAATGAACACATCATTGCGGTCTGTCTTGTTTAATCATCCCATTGTTAAAAACATACTTATATGTCATGTAATTCTGGTCTGAATATTTGCTGATATTGAAATGAATGTGTTGTTACCTTTTTCAAAGTTTATTAAAAAATAATTTAGATTAATCAGAACATACCTTGCCATTTACATCTTGTTTGCTCCAGGAAGTGTCATTATTTACAGTGACAAAGTCTCAGTGAAGCCGAGGTTGTGCTGCAGTTATTCTCAGATTCAGACATAAAGATGTGCCTAGTTTAGATCTCTTATTTCCAATATACACTGTGTGGTAAATTATTTAATATGGAAACTAATATGGTTCTAATGTGAACTGTATTAGAAAATGTCTTGTTTATTTGCTGGTTTATTGGGCTTTTATTCAAAAATTCCACATTGTAATCACGGATGTGTGCTTAGACAAGGGATTCTGAAGATAACAGATAGTAAAGTATTGCAAAATACTCATAAAGTTCATAACCAAAATTGGGTGCCTATATACACCAAATAGTGACCTATTTTTCAAAGAAAATTGATTATCTGTGAGTAGTCTCCTGTTTGTTCTAATCCAGACTGAAATACCTCAGCTCATCTGAAGAGCAAGTCATTTATTTTGGTGGCTAACTCAAACACTGGAAGTCTCTACTTACAGCTTTTCAGAAATTTAGATGCCTGTTAACTGGTAATATGGATTCAATCTCAGTCCTTGGGAGCTGACGACCGCAAGGATGGATGGTTCCAATAGATGCTTCCTTCCTTTCTGCAGTGGATACAGTTTAATTTCAATTACATTACTAAATAGAACAATTGCAAGTTGAGACTCTCAGCAGAGCTGAGTGCCTTCAAGGTAGAGTGTGAACATGGTGACAGTTTCCACATCCTATTAAAGGAGAAAAATGTTTCTCTTTCTTTAATATACTGAGAGTTAAAGGTGTCCAGCAAATAGGTATGGAAAGCTACAGAGGCAGAGTAATTCATACCTCATCGGAGTGATTTGCCACTCCGTATCAGGAAATTGGTCACTGAAGGAGAGCTGCTTGATTTACCACATATTACAATGTTTCTTCCTTTCCTTGAAAGTGTTACTTGCTTATCTCAGAGGGGCAATTGAGTACAGTTGCTAATATGGTAAAGATCGGAAAGTAATTTATTATGGTTTTAAGAGACATTGAATTGTTCAGCTGTAATGTGAATTACATTACCTGGGGGATTTTAATAAATAAATATATGCTCAACAAGTAAGAACTTGAGATCAGACTGAGAATGTTTCTATTAATATCCTTTAATCTAAATTAGGAGACAATTAGGAGAAACTAACTTTCTGGTCACAGCTGATCACCAGATTGGGCAATGAATTGCAAAGTGTAGTTAGTAATTAGAAATTTTACATAAGGTCTCCAGTTAGTGCATGGCAGAAATACAAAATTAAACTTGGGATCAGTTACTTCTTTGCAGGTTTGTTGAATGGTAAACATACTCGTCCGAGAGCATTTGAGGTTTAAATACAAGACATGTAAAATATGTTCCAGCAAGTGAATTTAAGCTGCTCTGTTGCCAAGGGGTGAAGAAAGAGAGACCCCCAACTCTGCCATCTCATTGCATGAGTCATGAGCCAAAAGTATCAGCCTGTAAGGAACTCACCTGCAGTTCCCCCGTCAAATTAGGTAGGTCTACCTAAGGTGGCCACTTGACACCAGAATTGACTAATGCTAGAAATATTCACTGGAAAATACAGTTCTAAGTCAAATTTTTAATAGTGTTCTTACTAGGTTAGTGTTTTCCCAGTCCCAGGCGTTTGCCTTGTGGCCTGATGATTTTTTTCTGATACCTTTCTATGAATATAAAGAGAGGGAAGAGAAGGGAGAACTGAATACGGGTTCTTGCAAAAAGGGTCACCTAGGAGTTGTAAACAATGGTCATTAGAGGAATACAGAAAAATCAGAGAATATTCAATAATCTAAACCAGGATTGAAGCAATTTTAAGATATTGAAGGATAATTTCCACCTCAAATACACTCCAAAGTGGTTCTACAGATTTTCACAGTAATTCTGTTACTTCCTAGAAAAAAATAACAATTTATGTTATTACAGATATGCAAATATATTTTGTACCTGTCATGACTTATGGTGCTGTGCAGTGCTTCCATTTTCAGATTTGTCCTGAACAAGCTTGAAACTGCACCTCCTAAAACTAATGACTGTGACAGGGATTGGGAGTCTCTCAAGGCCAGCAAGACGTAGGCTTTCTCTGTAATCTTCTTTTATCAAAGTTATTAAAAAAGCAAACCACTTTCTTTGGCACCGACCTAATTTTACAAGCCTTTGAAAACACTACAGTTTTATTTTAATTTAAAACTGACTCCCAATCATTTACCATTACTCAGCCATAGCTGGGCTACTATCCAGAATATAGCATACTGCCAGGAAAATAATTAAACTAGAAATTAAATGAGATTGAGATGCTGCATCTGTTAGTTTATTGCCAGAGCTAACTCAGAAACAAATAATCTTTACATCTTTGTATTATATGTTAATACATTCTCTAAAATATAATTTTGAGTTCCACATGAGCTTGTTATATCAAATATTTTAATTAAAAAGGATTTATCTAAAGAAAATGTGAATAAAAATGACATGAAAACAGATTCTTCCCAAACATCAAGAAACCGCAGACCCATTCTCATAATAAAGCGATAGTGCGGTGTTATCTGTGCCTTGGTGGCAAAAGGGCTTGAATTAATTTATTGTATGTCAAAGTGATATTGTGTAGCCTTTGGTTTTGGTTGTAAATATCAAGATATTGAGCATCTCATTGTTCTGAACTTAATAAGGAACTGTTAATTTTCATAGTGCTGAAATTCTCCCTCCCTTTTTTTGACAGTCATGCTATAAGAGAGCTGACGAGAGATGCCTGAAATTGCCAATCATTTTTTTAAAAGGCAGGTTCTTAGGTTCTGTTTGTTGAAGAAACCCATTTTAATGCCATGTGTCTTGGGCTCCACCCATATGGGACATGTTGTTTTGTGTAAAATACCCTTGGTTTCAGTGGGATTTTATTAATTAAAAGAAATAATAATAATAATAATGATAATAATGATAATAATAATTTGTAATTATATATTTTTAAGGCCAGTATAGTTCAAATCACTTTGAGCTTCCTGTGAGTTAAGTCATGTTCCTGAATTATGATTTGCTTTTGTGATGAGTAGAATTGGATCTCAGTTCAGGAAACTGGCTCTGGAAATGAACATGGCTAATGACTGAGCATGCAACCTACCTGTAATCTTCTTTTCTTTTCTTATAAATGTAATTTCCTTACTGACAATTTTTTTTCTCTTACAAATTCAAAGCAATTCTATGATTCTGTGTCATTAGAATTAATTAAATGGGGAAACTTAAGTCCATTGCATTTCAGAAATGGGAAATATAATTCTATATACGTAATTGTTATTCCACAGATATTTGTCCTCCATTTTTATGTGACCCATCAGGAACTCTTGGAGGTTTAGTGCCTCTCAGCTTTGCAAATTTCAGTTCCTTACTGTTCTTCTTTCCAATGAGATAAATAAGAAATAGGAATGGTTAAGGAAAAATTCCATTCACCAGAAAATAACAATATTTGGTTTTTTTTGCTTGAAAAGCTATACCTAAGCAAAAAAAAATAAATTAACATAGTTGTGACAATATAAAAAGTTCATAAGAATCTCAGCCATATGAAGTATAAAGAAGAATTAGTAACTTTTACTTATTTTCTCTAGTGCACTTGTGCTGATGGTTAGACTCAAAAGTTGCTGTGACATACAGACCTTTTCTTACAGTTTACTGCATATTGAAAAAGTAGTATGTTCAAAGGAGAGACAGAATAAAATTTTGGAAGTGCCACAGTCACAGTGTTAAGGAGGTTTGGACTAGAAGGCAAGTGTCAACTGCATGTATATAGTTGCAAGAGGATGCTATTTCAACCTTGTAAGTTTATGTGTGTGCACTTCTCCCACTGGAGTTAAAAATGGAGGAGGATTGCAGAATCTTGGTACAGAACACAGTAAATAATTGATAATGCAATATAATTTAAGAGCACCTGACCCTCTGATCCGAAAATCTTGCTAAACTAATCTAATTTTTCTGTATATTCAAAGCAAGTTCTTAGATTCTGCTGCTCTGAAGAATTATAGGTTTTGAAAATGTACGTATCTTCGAGTTAAGGTCATGTGCTATAAAGGCAATCATCTGGGAAATTAGAGTACTTACGGAAAATAAAGGAAAACCCCAAAAACTATTTAATGGATTGCTCCCTTTTAAGGTGTAAGCTCCCTGTCTGGATAAGTCCTGCCTCTAAACTTCAGTGGCAGTTCTGTAGATACTCATGGCTCTGCTGCCCAGTCTGACTTGCAGTTAAATAAAGAAACAATCCATTTTTGCTATGTGAAAGTTGTTGTCTCATAGCTGTTGTGCTCCAGTCTTTTTAGGAAAGTGAAAATCTGTCCTTTTTTAACTTTCTTGACAATCAGCTAACAAGTCTGTTCATACAAAGCTTCCTTCCTAATGATAACTTCTTAATCACTTAAGGGTAAGCTGTCAGGAGAGCAATCTGCATCCAGTCTCTGCAGCTCCATCCTGAACATGAGCCATCACACCTGGCTCATCTGCATCTCCTCTGTTGAACTTGCTGTCACACTGAAGAGAACATAGTGCACAAAAAGCAACTGCAATTGTGTAACATTTTTTCGCATACTGAAAAATTTAATATAATTTTGTCTCTGAAGTTTGTTGCCTACTTATTTTACATGCATAGCTTCAAATCTGTCTATGAAAATTCTATTATTTCAGGAATTTCCTCTCTCATATATCTTGCTGCACCCTTTTCTATGGCATAACTGGCTAGAAGAACTGTGCAGAGGATGCGTTATATACTTTCTTTGCCCAAATTCTCAGGCAGGATTCCTTCAGCAACTGCTTATTAGTAAGCAATTTCTGTTTGAGAAATATTAAGTGCTATTGCTTACCTGAACACTGCTGGAAAACTGTATGTGCTCAGCATCTCTGCAAATCAATCCATAAATATGAGTCAGTAGCTCGGGGCAAAACTGGTAACAGAGTAGCATTTTCTTCAATATGAATTGTCAGATATGAATAAAATTTATTTGTTAAAGTTTATGCCATGAGAATGAGGAGAAATTTACTGTCATAGTGTAAATAGTTTCTGGAGAGCTCTGCAGTTCTATAATCTTGAATCTTCATGCCCAGTTCCCATTTTTTCAACGGCTAGGTGTCGACCGGAGTACATCAGCAATGACTCCTACAAGCAATACTCTTAGGTCCTTAATAGAGATTCCCTCCTTTAAGGACCTGTCTCAAGGTATGTCAAAATTTGCTGGAGTTCTAGGAGTAGTAAGAAACACACTCCTTCCCCCAAACTCAAGAAAAGTACTAAATTGTTGCTAAGACTGGGTTGTGGCTCCTTCAGTGAGTGACTTTTATTTTGACAAACTACAGGTACAGAATGTATTGACTAAGATCTTGGTGGTAGGACTAAGTGTGGAGTACCATCCATCAAAGAGAATTAGACCCTCAAGAAAATGTGGCTGGGGCCAGGGCTAGCTATGTGTAAAGCATAACCTGGGCAGAACTGAATCAAATGAGCTTTAGGAAAGAGACTTGCCTTAGCAGAAAGATGGAAGAGGTGACCTACCAGGCTTTGTCCCCACTCTGAATTCGTATCCCATTGTATTTCTCTGCAGAGCTACATATTTGACTCATTAGGAGCTATTTCTGTCACAAAAAAGAAGAGAAGAAAACCAAGCTTAGACAAGCATGTCCTGAATTTTGTTCTGGTCCTTGCTAATTCTGATGCTGACAAACCACCACAGCCAGGTTTCTGTGAGCAGGAGGCCATTCCTGCTTGCTGCTTCAGAGTTTTATACTTACCTGAATTTTTCTATCCCATTACTGTGTAATTTGTTTCCCTAATACTTGGAATGTGGAAAATCTATTTGGCCAAAGCATCCGTATGCATGGCTATGAAAAGGAAACTGGCATAAATACATGTTTTCTACAGCATTATTTAAAAAACATTGCTTTAAAATAATTGATAATCTGCATCTAGGTCCCCTATAAATAGAGGTAAAATTTCTTATCAGAATAAGTTCTGAGATTAATAAACAGAACTCATAATTTTCAGAATTGCTTTCCAACTGCCATGTAGAGTACACTAAATAGACTTGCCTGTTTCGTCATCAATATGGAAATTGGATCTTTCAGGCCATGAAAGGGACCAGTGACCAGAAATGTTTTTTTCTGGAGCTATGCACTATCTTGCTTCTAACAGGCTGTTGCCAAGTGGGCACTGAGTTAGTTGCCCTCCTTGTCAAGTAATGGCCACCTTCTGATGCCATTCCTGGAGATGATTTTCGCAGTTTAGAAGAAAATCCTCTATCTTCTGACATTCTCAGCCTTGCCTTGCATCACACATGCCCCAAGTGGTTTTTATGCAAAATAAGTGTATTTAAATTTGTTGCACCTCCTCCTCTTAGCAGCCTTTTAGCAAAGTGCAGTTGAGTCCCCCATAAATCTGAGAACCTGAAGAGGAGGTAGAAAGCTCTGGGTTTGGTACCAAAGCAGGGTGTTAAATTCTTGTGTGCAAACTTAAAGCATTAAAAAGATGAAATAATTATGAAATCTGAAATAATTAAAGGGATGTAATTTTAAGTTAGATTTGACAACAGGATATTCTTTGTCTAAACCCATAATTTATGTAGCTTGGGTGACCTCTTATTCGTACCTCTGTTTTGCCATTGTTATCTGGGAACTTTTGTATATTGAAGATGATTTTGCCTTTTTCTAATTCTTGAGCTTTCTCATAGTTGGAAATGTGTTTTCTTTCTTGCCTTGGTTTATGTAAGAAAGTCCTCTGCCCTTCTAAATTCTATAATCAAATTGCATTCCAGAAATAGCATGATCACAGAGTAAAATGTAGAGGAAGGGAAGAGTGTCTCAGAAGTTATGTTTTTGACTGTTTGGCAATTTAATACACAGAAACTATCATGGTCTTCCTTCTAACTTAACGTTATTAGCATTTACTAAAGATTATAGTTCTTTTATAGGTACACAAAGCTGATGGGTGACCTGTTTGTCCACCCAGAAGTTTTCTAAGGCTAAGTAAAGCTCGAGAGCTGTTGCAAAGAAGAAGGTTTGTTTTTTTTAAATTAGTAAAAGCAAAGGTGACCTAAAGATGGTAGAAATAGCCCTAGAAATCCTGATGTTTAAAGAAGGCAGTTGATTTCATTTTCTCCATACTGCAGTCATGTTCTGTGCCAGTCGTCCCGTAATTCTGTATCTGACACAGGCACTTGCATATGGAGGGAGAACTTCCATCTGCCCACAGGGCATTTTGAAGCCCTTAGCCTTTGCCACACCTCCTGTTTTCCTTGCTCTTTAAATACCGGCTAGGCATGTGCACGCGGACTCTGCAACCAGAATTTTGACTCACAGAGTGGGTAAATGTAATCTGGGCTCAGTGGAGATAAATGAGCATGCTCTGAAAGTTACGCCCACCTTCCGGGGCTGCATCAAGATGTAACACCGCTGGCACTGGGACAATTATGTAAGGAGTTTATCTTTGTGTACATGGCAGTGAACGTGTAGGTGGCATTGTCCTTGGTCTTCAGAGGCCCTGTTGTACTTCCGTTGAATTTAGCTGAGGTTTTTTTGCTGTTGTGGTGAGCTTAAGTTCCCCACTTCAGCTTTTGGATGGAAGTTCTGTTTGTTGGATTGGGTTTTTTTTTCCCACTAAGTGTGTGTTATATAATATGTCCTCAGTCCAGTTTTTTGATTCTATAATGAAACCTGCCATTAGCACAATGATCTTATTTAAAGACAAAAATCTATAGAGGTTTCTTAGGAGCTTGCAAGTATAAGTGAACACTCAAGAACAGGAAACAAAGGTAGCTAACCAGGAAAATACGTTATTTTGAGTGTAAGAGTTTAAAAACTTATAGGAGGGAAAACCCAGGCAACCTGGCTACACAACTCTGGCTACACTTTGCAGAGTCCCTTTGGGGTCTCATGTTCCCTGTGTTTTGTGAATGCCTGAACAGAATTTGCAAGAGCGAGTAGTCTGTATTTACTGCACAGTTACCCACATGTGTTTTAGTACGAGTTTGTAGTTCAAGTGCCCATTTATAAACATTACTGACCATCTTTCATTATGAAGTTTTGTGTATTAATGTTGCCTTTAAGATTATTGGCAAATCTCTTTTCTCATGATAATTATTCACTTCTAAAGCACAAGCTATAGCTTCTAATATATAATTCACTTCAGCGGAGGCAATTATGTTGATTGCAAAATCCATCAGAATACACTGACTCTAAAAATAAGAGTGTATATAGCAGTCCATATTTAGCAAATTGAGGTTATTAATCAGACCCTGTTCCTTGCATATCATTCATCCAAATGTTAAGCATTTTTTAGCAGCCTTGTTGGAGCACGGCAAGAGTGGGCAGCTCTTCAAGGGAAGGCAAGCACTGAGGGTTACAACAGTAGCAGGCTAAAGCAGTGTCCTCACCAACAAAGTCTCAAGTAACTAGAAAGGCCCAAGGCTGAGCTAGGAAGCCAGGACAATGTTGGTAAGTTAGGGGGTGGGTTAGATGTGTTATCTATGGGGTAACTGAAGCAGAGGCCCTGGGAAGTAGCCATCCTTAAACGCAGTTCCTGTGTGCCTGGGGCCTTTGTGGAGACCCTGGATGGGTTTACTCAGAGTAATTACAGCTCCTTAATGTGCTGGGAGCCCTGAGCAGGACCTGAGGGGATAGATAAATAGAGAAATAGAGTAGTTTTTAGTTGGAGAACCTGTCTGCAGATTGCATTTCTGTATGAAGCTCTAAAAACACTGACGACTCATACAAACAATGGGATTAGAAAAGCAGACACTCTTTTTCTGAAAGACTCAGGGCTCATGATTTATTTGAGGGGGAAACAGGTGACTGACTGATATCCTCCCCAGATGCTCAGGGTCAGGCTACTGGATGCATGCAGTTACTTCACAGGTGTTTTGTGGCAGGAAAGGAGTGGTACCTGTAAAAGATGGGAGCATCCGTATTTCATATCTCGTTGCTTTAAAGTTCAGAAGAACAAAACCTCATTTCTCCATGTCTTCAAATGTTCAGGCTGAAAATGAGAGTGATTTTTTTGCAATATGCTGGTGAATTTTGTTACATGCAAGCCGAAGAATACGATAATGGGAGTGGGAACCAGTGAACTCAAATTCCTGAGCTGCTGCCAGTTTCTCACGTGATTACAAGTAGCTCTTAAATAGATCCTCAAACACACACTTCTGTAACAAGGATGTAATTGTTAGTACACAGCAATGGCAATAAATTGAGCCAAAGAGTAGGAATGTCCTTTAGGACTATTTTCTTTTATTCTAGCAAATATGTTGCATTTCCCAGATAAAATTTTTCTGGGGTATACTCTGCATATTCTACATGGGTACAAAGAAACATTTCTAACATAAAGAATCCAAGCCACAGGTATTGTAACCTTTAGACTCCTGAAAGGGAGGGATTTGGATCGTCCAGAGAGAAAAAGGTCTGAGATGAACATTGGAGCTCGACTCGATGATCCTTATGGGTCCCTTCCAACTCAGTATATTCTGTGATTCTGTGATTGTTTGGATCTTGGCTAAGATATGCTTATAATGGAAAATAAAATATTTGCTATGGAACTGGAGCAAAAAGGGTCTTTAATTGAACCCTGCAGGGAAGATACTGCAGTACAGACACATGGTGAGGACAAGGGGTTTGTTAGATACAATGCTAGATTAATAGTGTGGTCAGCTAATTCCTCTCTCGTACTCCTGGTGACCTGGTGGTTGTTTTGCCAGTGTTGAGAACCCTGCCATCTGAAGACATTTTTTTGTTAAAACCTATCCTGACAGAAAGATAGAGAGTTGTCTACCTCTGCAACAACAGGTTTTGTTGGAGGTAGCAGGAGATGATCAAATGCCCAAAATATACCCACAATGGGACTCTAGGAAGTTCCAGGCTGGCTTAAGGTGCAACCATGAGAATGTGGATTACAAGGGCTTAATCAAGTGTAGAGAACAGGGAGTCTGTTTTTTTTCTTTTTTTTCTGTTCAGAAGATGTTGGATTTGCTGATTAGACAAAATTTGAGCCCTGGAATTCTCAGAACTGTCTACACATTTCTATTAAATATTTATTTCATTGCTAATATTTTTAAGTGCTTTAGTGATTTTTTTCCCTGTTCAATGAAATAGCTGATTTTGAAAGAAAATAACTGAAAGTGCTTCAGTATAGAAGGAACTAAATGACAAAAAACATCTCTCTCCTCAGTATTTCCTTACCACTGTACTGATTGTGGATGCAACCTAGGTACAAAGGGTCCAGAATTCATCCCCTCATCTTTTTGTCACATTTCAGCATGCGTGCCAATGTATTAGTGTAAGTGTATACTCATTTCCAAATGGATGGAAACAGAGGCTATAGAAAGTGTTTGTCTGTTATACTTGGTGTGTGATGTTGATTTGTGCCTGTATTTGTGATTTTGTAGACACAGAAATGGCTTTGGAACCCGAGGGGGTATGGGAGTGAAGGGAATAAAGAGACCATGGCTTCTTATGGGAGTGGAAAGGGGAGAAGTCTGAAAGAAAATTGATCAGATAATACGTACAAAATGAGGGAAAAAATAGACAAAGCCCGCATTAAAATATATCTTCATTTTACATGAAGTAACACCTGTAACTGCAGCTGGAATTATTAAAAGTTCTTGTGAGTTCAACTGAAATAGCTTCCACTGGTGTGAGTTTGCATGCGTTTGCAGGTGACTTATCAGAAAAAAATGTTTCCATGTTGTTGTAAAATATGTAATTGATCCAACTACCTTAAAAAAATCAGAGCTAAATATAAGATCAGCACTTCCTTCTTCCTAGTGACTGCAAGAGTTAGGTTCTTATGTGAGCCTTTGCTCCTGCAGCGGACAAGCTGGTAGTTGGGAAGTGAGGTCATTCCTAACAACAACCAATATATATGGGCTCTTCTGGCTGATTGTGAAGACCCTGGATAAGTGAAGGTTTTCTTAGCTATACTGATCAAAAGAGTCCTCCATGCCACACATGGAAAGTGCTCTGAAGTAATGAAGTGGGTAAATATTGCACAATCAGGAATCGTGCTGCACTCCTTGTCTTACTGGTAGGAGAAGCTGTACAATACTCAAGAGTTGATGTGAAGTATTTTCTGCTAAATAAAGTCTTTTGGAAATGTACTTCATTCAAGGCTAATGGAGTGCATAAAGAATTCAGAATCAAGCAACATGATGCAAACCACAGTGCTGCTTTTGTAGCCTTAATTTTCGCTTTCATCCCTGTGTCCTTGCAGTATGTAGCTGTCAGTATTCCATTTCATTAGCTGAGATTCTGTTCTGTCTGAAGGAAGTAGAGGCAGAACAGCTGTGAAGGAATTTGGATATAGAACATAATTTTTTTTTCTCATTATATCTAATGCACAATCTACTTTTTTCCATTTTTTGGTCTCACATTATTTTCTCTTTTAAATATTGGTTACAGCTGACAATACTGTATGAGCCTTGAAATTTATCTGGAATTATGTTTTAGCTAAAATCTTCATAGGTTGAAATTTTGTGATTTCTAAATATAAACTAAAAATAAATAAAACGATGTATGCATGTTCTTTAAAACCTATTTGACTAATATAGCAGGAGGTCCTGAAAAAACTCTTATATATTATGATCTATACACACAGTTTTTCTTTAACGGGGTAGTTTCCTGGCCATTTAACAACCTCTCCCCAAGTATCTCATGCATTTTGTACATGATGTCTAGCATAATGCAAATTTTATAGTTATGTCGTGAATCTGTGTATCTGACCCATCATTTTAGTTATGATACTGCTAGCATTGTTCCTGTATTTAAAGCTTTTTAGCCTAGAAGGAGAAATCAAAACAAACAGGGAAAAAGCTAGCAGTAAATTAGAGATGGAGCCTCTACATTTATGGTCTGTGGCGTTTGTGAGATAGTAGCAAATTCTGTGTTATTTTATTCTGTTCCAGCTGTTTACCTCTGCAAGCGGACAATGCAAAACAAAGCAAGGCTAGAGCTAGCAGACTACGAAGCTGTAAGTACCTGGAGAAAAGAAAACTTCTCAGCTGGGCCTATTGAACATCTGAAATAACATTAAGCATAAGAACTAGAGGCATTATGTGTGAAAATGTGTTATTATTTGTCCTCTTTCGTCAGCGTGTGTGTCTGACAGTGCTCAGTAGTCACAAAAGCTGCTTGGGAGTCTGCAGTGAAGGTTAGCTGGGGAAAAGTTGAGACTTTTGTCCATCTCTAATCTTACTCTGCTCAGATCATTGTACCAGGATCAGAAACAACTGTTCACAAATCCCAGATACGACATGAGTGTTTGAGAGCAGTTGTACACCGTGCCGCGTAAGGTTTGAATGAAGGGTTGCTGGCAACGTTCTCAAAAGCACTTGGTAGCTGTAGAAATATCAATCTTATTCTTAAAAGCGATGCTGGTGCTTGAATCCTTGTCCCGACAGTTAGATGAGAGGCATAGAGAGTCAGACTAGAGGCACTTCCCACTCCTTGAAAGTTGTGCTGTGCCCCAGGCAAGGTAAGATAATTGGGGCCAGGAAAAGCTAGAAAGGGAGGGAGTTTGATTAGCTGTTGAGGATGGCACTCACTAAGGAGAAAGATGTCTTGAATTCCCCCAAAAAGTTCCTGAATTTTTCATGAAAATGTCAACATAAAATTCACGAACAGCCCTGGCTCTGCGCTGAAAGCTGTCCAGCTGTGCTACAGTGACATGATAGCAGGATAGTCAGCCAGGACTCTCAATATGCCAAATACTCCAGTCGCAGCACCATGCTGACACACTTATTGCTGCTTCTGGCACAAGCTTGCTTTTCAGTGTACTGCACTGTGGGGTGTGCATAATTTTATACTTACATGCCTTGGAAAATTCACCTCCAGTATGCAGTCCACAAGAGCCTTTACTGGTATTGACAAGATCTCTAGAAAGTCCTCTCTTCGCCCTCTGCAGTCTTTATTTTCAGTAAATATGTCACAGAGATACATTTGCAATGCATAGAAATATAGTTAAAGCAATACTTTTTCTTAAGAAATTTACAGACAATTTTTCACGGAGTAAATGCAGTGCCCAAAGGTAACTGGGATCTTTTTGGAGGAAGATAAAACCCTCTGCCTTCTCCACGTTAGAAGACTGCATACCGCTGATGTTTAAGCCGGAAGGAGATTGGAAAAGCTCTGTTGCAGACAGTGAAGTTGTTCCAGTATCACTGGAGCAAAGAATTTTGATAAGCTTTTACAGATCTTTTTCCTTTTATTATTAGGTGGCTGTAGGATATAAACTTTTCCTGTACAGTCATGAAGAACTTAAGGATAGCTGTGGAGGTCTTGGAAGATTCCTATACCACCAAAGTAGTGATAGCTTCTTATTATTGTAATTTAAATAAATTGACAGGCAACCAATATTGTTCACTGCAAAACATTTGTATAGCTGACTGATGGGACTTGTCATGTGGATCATCCAGTATGAAAAGTACTGATGTGGTCTTTCATCATTAGATACTTTCAAAACAAGAGGTTTCTCTATATTACTGCAAAATTACTCAGCCAGTGTTCAGTATGAGTGTGCTTCAGCAATCCCATGTTCTGCTGAAGGTTGCATCCACCCTTGCCCTCGGTTTCAAAACTGAAATATTTAGGATACTCAAAAGTGGATAGATCTAGTATTCCATCCTGCCTGATGTCAAGCAAAGACTTTGTATTGATAAGTAAGGTACATTATATACTGCCGCAGATGGCATGACTTGTATTACATCTTTGGGCGGGGAGGGAGGGAAGGAGGGAAAGATAAGCTAAAAGCTATTAAATAACAATAACTTACTACCTAACCCACTAAAATTGTGATGTATTTTCAGGAGAGTTTGGCCAGGCTACAGCGAGCATTTGCTCGGAAATGGGAGTTTATTTTTATGCAAGCTGAAGCACAAGCAAAGTAAGTTCCTTTGAGGAGTTTTGGTTTTGCATGCTTTGTGAAGGGAGACGGGGAGGGAGAAGTGATGAGAAGTTTCTTATGGCTAAAATTACTGTCATTAACACCATTTCTCCTAAATGTCCTGTAACATTGACAGAGTGGACAAGAAGAGGGACAAGATAGAGAGGAAGATTCTTGACAGCCAGGAGCGAGCGTTCTGGGATGTGCACCGGCCGGTGGTGAGTGCTGGTGGGGCCACTGATAAATGCCAGCCTCCATGGAGCATTGGGGTATCGTGGGAACAAGTAAAAGGGCTGGAGGGCTAGGGATTGGGGCCTACCTCTTTTTTGCAGGCTCTATACTATATCGTGTTACCACAGAAGACAGCAGATATGTGTACACTCAGTTTGGGGTTTTCAGTGAGTAGAGTTGTGTCTGATTTCTTGCATCAGAAGATACCTGTCTGACTATTACCATCTGAAAGATTTCCCAAGGTATGAGTCACACAACTAAAATTACCAGCATAGCTAAAAATACTTTTTTTTTTTTTTTTTAAATCTTCTTTTTACTTGCTAAGCCTTTCAACTTCACTCTGGTCATATTTCCAAGCTATTTTTAATGTACATAGAGTACAGAGGCTGTTGGCTTTGAGCTGTGGGAGTCATAAACTGTCTAAACAAGATTTGTCTGGGTTGCTTGTCAAAGTCCATCTCCAACAATTTTTTTCCAAAAGGGTGTTATGTAATCAACTATCTTTGAGAGCTAAAACTTTGAGAAATGTCACAAGACTCACGGTTAAACTGTGCAAGCTCAATAATCACACTTCTTTGCTTTACCATGGAAAGATATATTTTCTTACCTAAAGTTAATCTTTATTTTCTGTGTACAGAGCATGGTATCCTTATCAATGACACTGAATACAGACTATATCTTAGGCTGTGACACTGGGGAAAGATAGTTAACTAAACAAAATTCTTTTTGAGAAGTAAAATTAGATTGGTTATACTTGTAGAAGAGGTGGATGCAGTCAGAAAGTTTCAAATAAAAACCGATAAACTTGGACAGGGTCAGCTTTCTTTGTGACTGTGGAATTGAAAGAGCAGAAGAAGAAATGGATTTTCAGGTAGGACTTCGAATGTCAGGTGGAGAAAATCATTCGAAGTGAAACATTCAGATGACAGCCATTAGGTGCAAGAACACTGGGACATTATTGTCTAGTCACTGACATAAAATAAGAAAGGAGGACATCCATCTGATGTTGATGTGACCTACAAATAGAATAGATACAGAAAGTTTCTAGGACCTGAGAACTTCGAAGGTGCAGACAGACATCATATTAGCTGCAGAAATGGATCTAAGGGTTTTGAATCTGGGAATGAGATGCTATTTCCAGGTTTGGAAGAGAAGATGAATTGTTGAAGCTTCAAATTAAGATATAGGCAGACAATAAGGAGCGAATTAAAGGGACCAGGACAAGAGGAAATTGAATCTGATTAAGAGCTTTGGCTGAACTCTGGATAAATCTGCCTGGTCCACCAGATGTTTTTAATCTGGCTGTAGACATACCTAGGTATTATCAGATACGAAAGACTGGCTTGCAGTCAGCAATATAGGCTCCTGACTTTAAAAGATACAAATAGAATAACGGAGAGGCTGATACTTTGGCTAAACACTTCCTCTTGCTAGTTAGTGAAATACTAGTTTTTAAAACTTTATTATGAGTTTCCTGTCACAGCAGAAGTCATAAGCTTCTATTAAAAAGATTAAAAACTAAAAGAGGAACAGACTGAAAAGAGGAGGTGATACTAGATAGAACTTATTAAAATTTCTATTGCCTTTTCAAGCCCCTCAAAACCCCCCAAAAACCTCACAGAACTGTTGCTGCAACTCTGGAGAGCTAATTTTGGAAAATTAGCTAGTGTTTGGATAAGAATCTTGGGTTGATAACTGGTTTTGTTTACAGTTTTTCATTTTTTGATAAAAATTCAGAGGCTAGGGACAGTGATGATACTGTTGAAAATCCACCTCTAGTTGAGGACTAAATATTTCATTATTTTATTTTTTTGTTTAGGTGACTAAATAAATATTTTCCAGGGCTTTTTTTGTGGTGGTTTGTTTTGGGTTGGTTTTTTTTTTTTGCAGGTGTCCTGGTCCCCATTTGCTTTATTTCTTACCTTCCTGGCTAGAGTGCTGGTACAGAAATTTAGAAACATGTAGAATATAACCTATGAATATAAGATCTGGATTTTATTTCAAAGAAGAGATATTTTAAGGTGATGAAGGGAATAGAAGAGGGAAAAAAGCCACCTGTCCAAAAGGACAGCGCATCAGTGCACTATGGGAATGGGAGTCATGAAGAAAGAACAGCTCAATGACAGTGAAACCAGGAGAGTGTAGCTACAGAAGAGGAGAATGATTTGGGTATCAGAAATGATGCTGTGACTGATAAGTTTAAAATAAAGGAAATTATCCAACATTTGACATGTAAAGAGCATTTACCTCAAAAAGCACCTTTATTTCATAGGTCCCAAGTCAGTCCTGTAGATGGTTGCAGGGGCCCTAGAAGATTTATGTCATAGTCTAAGACAGACAAAGGCTTGAAAGTCATCATGGCTGTTACTTTTAATGAGCTGTCTAGCTTGTGGTCTCAACATTTTCCTAGGTTTTCAGACTGAGATGATGTTTGAACCAGAGAAAGTTGAAGAGTTTTTTTCAAATAGTCACCTGTTCTTCAATTTTCTTTTGAGAGGCAGTTTAGATAACAGCTTTCCTGTCTCACTGATCAATTTTCATTCCTTTATTTATTTAATTGAAGTTTTGCAATGTATTTTTTATCATTTTGCTGTGCATTTTATTGTAATTTGGAGTATAATCTGAGTCATCTCTGTAAATTCCGGTTGCTGCTTTATGCAGAAAGATTTTTAGCTTGCGGCTGGGAAGAGCATGAACTGAGGTCCTGAAGCCTCCAGAGACACTCCTGACCAACTTTTGATCTTACTAGTTCAGACACCAATCACAGTAAAAGCATATACTTGTCTTGCAAGGAAGTTTATACTTTTCTTGCAACAAAGTTTAAACTTCCTTGCAATCCTGAGCAGCAGACCTAGAATGAAGTCTGTGCCATTATTCCTCAGCTATAGCCAGTACCTAACATAGGTCCAAGAGTAACATTATTCATATGTAGTGACACATTTCTCTTTTTTATGGCAAAATAAACATACCTTAAAAGCCTTCCTTTTCTTTCCACCTGCCTAGAAAGAGTACAATTTTCATATTAAATTTTGAAACTTCTATCAATACCTGACTATGGGACTGAGCAAAAGTTGGTTAGGAGGATTAGGGTGCTAGTGAAAAGACAGTAATGAATCAACCTAAATGACAGAAGGCAGTTCCTTCCAGGCAAAAGAAATTAGGCCACTGCTCTTTTTTGAAAAGAAATATCATGCTCCTGATGAAAATCTTTATGAAAGATCTCATCACTTTCCTTAACTATGATCTCCATTTAAAACCCATCTTCTTGCACTTAGTAAAATGGACAAAAAGGTACTAAACCAGTAAATCTCGGGTTTATAAATAGAAACATTCTCAAACCTGAATCAAATACAGTAGGAACAGAGTAACTGCAGCTGTCTCTTTCAGGTAATGAGCAAGGACAGCTGATGACAATTCACTTTTTCTTCCTGAGTTACACATTAATGTATTTGCAATGAAATGCACAATGAAGCTCTATTGGGTGTTTGTTGAGATTTAGGTTAATTCAGAAGACAATGAGAGAAGTGCCCTTTTCTTCTGAAAGTCATCTGTATACCTCTTATCTACAGTAAGTTGGAAAAGGCTTTTTTATTTTTCTCCCACCTTCCCTCACCCCTCAAATATTTGTGTGATTTGGTACAGTAAGACAGATTATCCAAGGTGAGTTTGACTGGTAAGAATAGCACCAATGTTAAGGGTAAGTGTGGGATTAAGGTAATTGATTTATGATGTAAAATTCAGAAATATGTATGTTTTCTGTGTTTGGGGGTTTCATGCCATTGTTTCCTAGGAGCAAACTAGTAAGGAAGTAATCTTTAAATTTTTTTAATCTTTAGATGCATCTGACACCTCTTGCTTCTCTATTTAGTGTTTGTTTGGTTTTGTTTTTCAAGTTTTATTTTATTCTATTCTATATCCCTTAATCTAATTTCATTTGTCTGTATTTTAAAATTGTATTTGATGTTGTCTGATTATGACCCTCTGCATCTGAGCCACAATGGGTCTCGTGGCTGACACTTGCAGTTCTAGATTTTTCTTTCATTGCTTTGGTTTTTAATTACTTTTCCATCCTATTCTTCAAGATCAGCCTCAAAGACTCAGCAAAAGACTGAATTTAGCTTGGCTAACGTGGCACAGTCTTTCATTTCACACTTCACGTGCTACATGCCCTAGACTGTTCTGGGCCAGTCGCTTGTCTAGCCAGGGAACACTTCTGTCTGCTTTATCATAATATTTTCAGAAAGTTTTTAAACATTTCTAGGAAATGAATGTGAATCACACCATCCAACTTCTCTAGTGATGTACCCACATGCAATTTTCATTTCTTCTTTTGCACCTGTTTCACTGTGTATCCTCACAAGGGAGTTACCTCTCCAGCAGACAGAATGCAGCCAAAGCAGCAATTGGCAGTCTCAGATAAGCCTCATACTGTGTTTTACTTTCAGAAAGTTCTTATGATGTTTTGGATCCATCCTCACATCTTTTTGAAGCAGGTATTTATAGACCTTATAGCTAGCCAGCTACCTAAGACCTCTAAGGAAGAATTTGTACTCACGTTACATGGCGTTGTTACTTAGTCTTATACTTGACTTGGTGGGGTGAGATGGGGAGAAAGGAGCCAACTTGCTTGCAACAGTGCAACAAACTGAAAGTGCTCCAGTTAGAACTGAGGATTATGAAGAGCTCGGAAATTGTGAAGCAGCTGACTGATGAGATGGTGGAAGGACATGAAAATCTAAAGATGTTATGTTTTTGTAGTAAAACCTGGTTCTAGTAGCAACTAAAAAAATAAGCTGAAGTAGTGAGGATAAGGAATATTTATACATAGGTTTTTGTTTCTGTGTGAATTAAATTTGCTAATTTAATCGACAGCATTCCATCAAGGATCTTCTCATAAATCAAAAGGCAGATAATTTCTAAATGTCATCTATATTTGCCATCATTTTCAGAGACGTGTGGTCAGGCTTTCCTGTTGTCACTCTTCAGGTGAATAACTACTTCTATGTGGAATCCATAAACCAGCAGTTTCCTGCCTTTTGGTGTTTTTTGGTTGGTGCCTTTTACTTTGAGAAAGCAATAATGACTACAAGTATTTAGCATAGGTGCAACAAGCCTGATAAATTTAACAGGTTTCCTTATGCAACAGCATTGCAAGTACTGGAATCTTCACATACACAAAACCCACATGAATATGTCCTTAATTAAAATTAATATCAAATTAAGAGTCAGTAGAAATTAAAGTAACTTTCAAAAAAAAATGAAGCATGTAACTTCCATGTGGAAGTATATTCTTTAGCACAGCCTCTACTTTAGTTTCACGTGACCTGTCTGAAAAACTAAATTGCTACATCCTTTTCATATGCATTTTGCATATGATGTGTTTCTGAAACACAGACTGCTGAAAGAATTATTTTTTTAAACATTCTAAATAAAAACCCGTTCTCTCAGCTTTTCACTACATCTGTTCTTAAACAAGCAAGTACACAAGAACATGGGAATACCTGTCAAGATTCAAGATGCTCTATCTCCCACAGATTAATTTTATAGCTTAATTTATTAGCATTATATTTCCTGAATAGCTCTCTGTGTCTCTTTTTCTCAGTTCCAAGCAAGTCTTTGGTTTGCACAGCCAGTGGAATTCCTTTGTGTGTGATACTACTCAGGGAAAAGATCTGAACCCCAGTTTGAGGAGATAAATAGCTATAAACAGGAAACTGCTACAGGGCAGGTACCATTTTTTTGGAACAACACTGAAAATCTGTGAAGCTTTAAGTGATCTTTAATTCCATGCTAAGTCAGAGTTCCCATCCATCTTTTTGGAGTTTGAAAACCATCTGAGTTTTACTGTGCTGCAAACCTAATAAAGCTTGATCAAACTAATTGACCAAATGTCTCTCCTTTGTCTGAAGGTCTTTGAACCTCATTTTTCTTGTCCAAACAATTTACAGCTAAACTTTTATCCATTAATTGCACTCCTTGTCATGTTTTGGTTAAGTCCAATACACAACAACAGTAAAACTACTGCTATTTTGAGAAGGGGTCAGTGATCTTAAAAGAATTCCTTGATTGTTGATTTTACTAATTGATCCAAATGGCAAGTTTGCTGTCCTTCATGTGAGGCTGTCAATAGTCAGCTTAACTTTATGCTTCACTGCAGTTTATCAAGAATACATGACTTTTACATTGGCATATTTCTAGTGGAGGATGCAGTCAGGTTTATTGTTCATTCATTTCAATTTAATATGTAGGTCTGGAACTTTATTTATGAGTTCTTTAATGAGTCAAAATGAAATTAACTAATAAGGACATGTATTGAGCATTTAAATTCATTCTATGCTGCCTGCATAATTCTATGCTAAAACCTTCAACAGAAGAGAGCACTTAATCCTAACAAAGCTTTTATTAATTCTTACGAATTAAGACAATCCCTTCCTTTGAAGGTAGCCATTCAGTAAGATCTGATATTGAACATTCTATGGCCTGAAATACCAGTTTAATGAATGAATAATAAAAAATGAAAGATTATATTTACCTAATTAAAAGCCTACAGGTTGTACATCATTATCAGCTGATATAGACAGCTTTTAGCAGTTAAGCTCTGTATGACTAATTTGTTTCCATAATACTACTTGACTGTAGTCCACTTATGTTCAGGAGTACTCGCAGCATAATGTCAGATATATTGCATGTTTTAAAAATAGATTCCTATGAAGGAACCAAAGTTGAGGCTATTCCATGCAAGTCCAGTTCCAAGTTGTATTCACTTATTTCAGTGTCACACTGTATCCATACCCTCTAATTATTTACCTCATCTTGTGTTCCATAAAGATAGTATTTAATGGCACAACACAACTCTTTTAAGAGGCATAATAAAAAGGCTGAAGAAGCTGGGGAAAATATCTAATCCTTTAGTAGAACAAGCAGGTTTTAATAATTTTTCCCTGATTATCTGCCAAATTTATGAGGCTTCTGGGAATGAAATCTGAAACATGCTGCTAGAGAATCTGTAGTTGAGAACAATCTTGGGATTTGCTTCTTAATCATTAAATATGATTTATATGTGTTAATTGAAAATTGTACCTGTACTTCCCAGATGAGCTCATTTCAAATTGAAGAGAGAATCCATAGGAAAAACTAGAAAATTTACCAACTAATGTTAGAGAAGTTTGGTCTGGAGTTCTAAGGAGGTGAAAACTTCATAGAAGATGTATACAAAGTCATCATCAAACTTACATATTACCATTTATGTATGAAATTACTATGGCCATAGTGGACTGTAATTCAAATACTTGTCTTTCTGTGTTTCCTTCTTATTAGAACTGTAATGCCAGTGGGATGTCCGTAAAAGCACTGTAACTTAATGGCAGGTAGCAAAAGTCCAGTCACGGTGTTTGTCTGTCAGTTGCATGCACCTGAATTTTTCAAAAAGGTGTGTTTCCAGGGAGATAGTTGTGCTAAAATGAGTTGTCCAGAAGTTTGGAATATGATCCTATATTTTTAAAAAAAGTTGTTATGACATACTCTTGGAAATCCAAGTAGAGAGAAGAAAGGTTGGAAAGGAAAATACTATCTGGTTTCATCAGTTTCAACTGGGGAGCAAAGACTATAGTCATTAAATAGCTAGACCCTGTGGTGAGGATATCTACCTAGCTTCATTTAGAGTTTGTAATTTTTGCGTTATGCTGTGTTTGTGACAGGGCATAGGCTGTAAAATTTACAAAAAAATATCTATCACTTATGTCTTAATAATTAAACTCATTATTTTTTCTCTTTCTTCATACTTCTGCTAACGTAATGGGGATCTTGTGACTAGAGATGTTATCAAGACAATTCCCAATGCTTACACACTTGATTTCTCAGAATTATTTTCAAAGAACTGCTGAACCAACTGGCAATTGTAATTAAGCCATAGACTTTTGGAGAGGCTAATAAAGTCCATAAGAGTGTTTCAGATTAGGCACACCTAGTTGATTTGGTAAATTAAGCCCATGATTAACTGCTTCAGTTGTAAGTAACATTATTTTTTTCCAACCAAAGGGAAGTGGTTCCTGTAGCCCAGTCCTGTAATCATTAGTTTGGTTTCACTGCCTTGGGGGTATAATGGAGGGCAGTGAGGTCTCCCTGAGCAGCACTCTGAATACATGTCCCCATGTATTTGCAGGTTCTGGCAACTATGGCTACTGTGTTTATTTTTTCCTTTATGAGTTGAAGTTGTTTGATCTAATAGTTATAAAGGGAGCTACCTTTTAGAAAAAGCTTTCAGGTCCTATCAAATAACCACCAGGAAAACAGCTTTCTGAAATTTGTAAAGGGTGAGAAATGTACAGCCCTCCTTTGACTGGACCTTAAGATAACAGCTCTTTTTCTCCAAAGATCTGAGCACTTGTACTCAGCACGTTTGAAATGTTTTGCTGAGACTTTATATTGCACCAGCAAAGTCATTAGTAGTGCAGCTCTTCTACTGTGAAGCTTTTTTACTCATTGACCCCGAAGTGGGTAAAATGAGGTAAAACCCCAAAATATCCAAGCAATCTAAACCTCAGCCTTTCCTTATAAGCCTTAGCAGGTTCTGCACACTCCAGTAACTTCCATCGCTGCAAAATGAAAAATTGGTGCATTGCAGAATACAGCCTAAGCTTTTCTCTGTGTGAGCCTCAGCTTTAGCCATTACTGACAACTTACTCAATATAGGATTTTAATGTTTCCTTTGATGCTAGACTTTGTATGAGAAAAAAATAAACTTTCCCACATAACTAGAGTCCAACTGGGTATTCCTCCAGCTAGTAACTCCTTTGTTTTTATTTCCAGCTGAGTATCACTAGAATTTTTTTCTTTACCTCATTTCTGTTTTATAATTTTTCATGTCCTTACTCTGCCCTTGATTATTAACTATGCACAGTTCAGCTAGCTACACAGGTAAATGGGAATATAAAACCTACAAATAAAATCAAACTCTCATTCACCGTCTAATTAGCTTCCTTACCCTGCTTTAGAAGTGAGTGAGATAAATAGTGACTGCTGAGGGTTAGAAGACTCCTTTGCTAGAAAAATGACAAAAATAGCAACAACAACTGAAACAGCAGAAAAGATTATTGCAGACGGCAATGCTAACATTTGACACTCAGGAAATTTCAAATCTTAAGCTTACTGTATTAGTGATGCTCTGCTATTAAAAATAAGGTAAAAGACGGCTTCCAATCTATGCCTTGTCAGTATATTCCTGTGTCTGATTTTATCTTTTCCAAGTGGAAGCCAATATCTGTCATGTTTGTATCCATGTCCATGATTTAAATTTACAGTGTTTAAATTTTGAAAGCCTGGAGATCTTGAAATTTACTGTTTTGCATTTAAACTTACTAAGTTAGCTCATGCTTGCAAAACAAATAAAAAAGATCTGTTCCATAGTTTATTGTCACCAAAATGCAATGAAATTGTGTAAGCCAGTGTGATTCAATCTGCCTAAATATTTACTGCTTTAATGCACCTGAATTTATGGGTGTGCATATTGAAATGAGGTAATTATTTTAAATAGCACTTACATGTTTTTAGCTGAAGAGGCTGTCAAATTACATTTCCTTAAATTATCACTAGGTTGGTTTGTATGGGTTGAGTGCACACCAGAGGCTGCCAGAGACCAGAGGCAGCAGCACGGAAGCAAGTATCCGTCTTGTCTTTCCGTTCTGCTGTTGCGGGGACGGAAAGGCAGGGTGATGAATTTCACACTGCCATGAGTCCTTCACTGGAGTGTTCTGTAAGGTGAGTTATTTGAATTTCAGTTCCTGATGCTTCTGAAGATTGTAGGCTGTACCACAGAAATGTAGGCCGAGAGGGATCTCTGGAGGTCCTCTAGTTCAACCTTCTGTTCAAAGCAGTTCTGACTTTATAGTTGAATAAGGATTATCCAGGCCTTTGGTTTAACAAACTTTGAAAAGGGTGGAGATTCCACATCCTTTCTTAAGTAACTTCTGCCTTTCATTATGAAGAATAGCTGGAGTTTCCTTTACCACAATTTCTGGCTATTGCCTCCTGTCCTTTCATGGCACACCTGTGGAATGGGTCTAGCTCTGCAAGTCTCGTATAGACAGCAGAAGACAACCATTAGTTCTCTCCTTCGCAAGCAGTAAAAAGTCTGTTCCTCTACTGATTTTTTTCATTTTTAATATATCTATTATGTTGTTTGTGGGGCTCAAACTAGTTTTGGTATTCCAGATGCATCCTCATGATACCAAATGGAAAGAAACAGCCGCCTCCTTTGCCCGCTGGCTATGCTATTGCTAATGCAGCAGGGTACATGGTTTGTCTGCACTGCTGCAAGGACATGCTGCTGACTCACGTTCGGCTTCTCCCTCAGATCATTTTCTGTGGAGCAGCAATACAGACATACAATTCCCAGGCTATTGCAATGCAGGAGCTTATTCCCTCCCACATACATGAGTGTATTTGTCTCAGATACAAGTAAACTTCTGGTTATTTGGGCTTAAATAGACTCCTAGTTAAATTGCAAGATCCTTTAAGAAAGAAAAAAACGTAAAAACTGAAACAAAATGTTTAAATAGTTATTCATATAAGTATTATTTATTAATATTGTTATTATAAATAATTTTTTTTTTAATTGAGGATTTCACAGTTACTAGAATTAAAAGTTCATTACAGCAAAGAGATTTTAGACAAAAGAGTATTAATAAAAATTTATTTTTGGCTATGTGGCCAGGCAATAGAAAGGGCTCTGGGAGTGTGCAACTTTGTACAGCACAAAGACTATAAATTTTAGGTATTCTGCACAATTTGGATGGAAATGTACAACAACTAAAGCATCCCATAAGATGTAAACCAGAGATTCTTCCAAAGAGTTGCTACAGGTATCAAAAAATGAATTCACTGTTAGCACTGTTATAAAGGCTTAATTAATTAATTCACTGTTGCCACAGTTATTGGGGAAGATTATGAATATCAGATGGATTTTTTAAACTAAACATACTGTCAAGTGGTTGTTGTTTTCCAATCTTGGTTGTAGCCAGCTTCAAGCATGTAAGTTCTTGGACCTAGATTTCTTGGACCTCCTCTCCTTGCAGGCTTCCTCCCTCCGCTGTGTTTCTTGGCAGTATCCTATTATGCAGTCTCCTAGAGAGCATCAATAGAATGTTCTTGGAATTCATACTAATGGGATTATCCAATAATTGAAGTAGGGATTAAAAAATCTTCTATATATGAATTTTTTTATGTTACTTATCTGCATCCATTTATTTCAGCAGTGAATTTATCACAGCTGGACTGACATGTCCTTTGCTGTGAATTAATACAATGGCATTTGTACTTGGAGATAAGGGCATGCTAACAGATGGATGAAAGGAAACCAAATTTCCTTTGAATATATGACAGTTTTTCAGCTAGCTACTTAAAAACAGAGGAGGGCTAAATTTTGCCCTGGTTATGATTTTGCTATATGGTAATTTCATCAAGGTCACAAGGCTTTCCTCTCTGTCTGTGGAGGGGGAACTGTTTTCATACAGAATATTAGTCCTGAAAGAGCTAAGCATTCTATTTACACAGATAGAAGAGGTTTCAAGTCTTCCAGGAAATCTGTTTGAAAACTATTTACAGTATTAGTATGCAAATTATATACCACACACTAAATGGGAATCTTGCAGCAGAGCACTCTGACAGGCATCTTACTATTTGAACTATGGTAGTCCAGTTAAAAAAGCAACACAAAAAGAAAACACAGCTGGATGTAATTGTACCCAAACACATACTTATTATGTTAATGGGGGCATACAAATAAAATGAAATGTTGTCCAGCAAAGGTTTTCCCACAAAGACTGAGTTATTTTAGCAAAATGTGCAAATAATGCAAGCTTTTGTGTTTGTTTTAATTGAAAAGATGTTCAATATTTATTCCTAAAAATTGGTGAAATATGGCAGCACCAGAGAAATAATCAGCCCTATCTCATATCAACTATCATTTTAATAACTATTCCTCAGTTGAGAAGAAAACATGAATTTTTGCCCTGATTACATTAGGTGCTTCCAGTGTTATAATTTAAATCAAATTATGAGAACAATAGTGTATTGTGGTACTGATATAGGTCTCAAACTCCTGCTGTTAGCCCAGGTGGTCAGAGTAGTGATACACATCTTAGCTGCCCTCCCTTTTGCACTGAAACTTCCTGATGCTTCTCTGCCCACACCTTTTTCCTGCCGCTGATCTCATAGCGACCTCCCTCCAGCCACGCTTTGGCCTAGTTTCTGCCCTTGCAGCCTCTTCTGAGTGCCCCTGTTGCTGTATGCCACAGCGGCTTTACTCCAGCATCAGAGGTCTTAAACAGCCGGGTATGAATAAGAATCCACTAGATGCTGTGGAAGGTGAATATTGGGTTGCATTTCTTTCTAAGTAGCAAAAGCTTTGCCCTTGTTTCTTTCCTGAAAATCTCCCAGAATTTCTTGTTGCGTCCCTCGCATCAATTTACATGGCTCTGGAATGAAGTTATCCTGGGCGAGGCACTAAGACTGTTTACTGCTGGTGAAGTTGAAATCTTTGAATAAGAGGCTTTAGATAAGGTTTTTGACTTTTTCCTTTTGCTTGCTTTCTTTTTTTCTTTTTCCTTCTTCATTTTTTAGGACATGTTTTTAACAAACTATAGTTGAAAACTAAGCAGCCAGTTTGTGCCTCATGTAAGTGTGACTACTATTCAAATGGCTTCTTTCAGGGGCTGTAGATATTGTTAAAAGCCCATGTTTTCTTCACTGCCAGCTGCTGCCATAATCCTGAAGTAGATGTGCTGTTTTCTTTTTTAACTTTGTATCTCAGTATAGTCCCTGATGAAATTGCGTTCTGCCTTTAAACTGAATGTTATGAAGAATTTTGTAGTTATTGACCTATCACTGTCTTTGAGAGTTACAAGTAATTCTAGGTTAAAAAACTACCATTTTTGTCCACAAGCACAAAGTGCACCTTCCCAATTCTAGCTCAGTAGGCATGTCAGATGCAGCCTACAGAATATTACTGAACAGCCTATTTTCATTTTTAGCAATGAGGAACTGTTTATACTACAAATGTAATATGATCAAACAGACATTAATGTAGTAACTTAAAATAAAAATCAATTTAAAAGTCATACTGGATTAAAAAATACCCCAGCCTTATTAAAATATCTTCCAGATGCAAATTACTATCGGCCTGTTTAATGATATGTATTTGTTTCTTGGCTCCACCTGTATAAGAAATGTTTTAAAATTCTGTCTGTGAAGACTTACAAGCATATCAAGAATTCTACATTATGATAAGAAGACAAAGTTTGTGTCATTAGTGTAATAATAAGCCTAGCTTCGTTGTCTGGCAAGTAAATTCTAGCTATTCCCATAAAAAAAAGCCCAACCTACTTTCTCTAAAGATCTGTTCCCTCTAGAGAGGAGATTTTGTACTTCCCACACTGAGTGGCAAATGTAAGTCCTCTCAAATTGATGAGTAAAGCTCATCTGAGAGCATAACACTTCTTGGTTGTTTCCAGCATTGGGTAAAGAACAGATTTCTGCACAGAGTTTGTACTTAGAGGGAAGTGTCAAAGAAAGATGAATTAGGAGAAACTAGTCCTTTGGGATCCTGCAGAGTTTTGAGAATGAATCTTTGAAGACTAAATCAGACGTGTTGAGAGTGGTTCTCTTTAGATTGCCAGTCTTCTGGTTAGGCTACTAAAGCCTGGTTGATTTTTCTTCTCTGAAGAAAAAAACCACAGACATTTGGGTATTTTTTTTTTTAATTATCTTTTAAAAAGTCTCCTCAAACCGGATGATCCTGAAGCCTGGGGTTCATAGCTGAGGCTGGTATTGCACAAATCTATTTATTTGTCTCATTAAGTCAACCGTGCTTCTTAGCAGGACAGTTGGAATGCACATTGTATGGCTTCCTTGGAAAAACCAAAGAAGAAACATGAGAGTTTCTGTTATCTTGAGAATTTATTTTATTTCAAGATCACTCTGTCATGAGCTCTAAGCATGTGGTTTCAGTGCCTCACTCCAAAATTCCCAAATACCGCCCATAATTTCATTTTTCTGTGCCACAAGTGTGTATATTTTCTGCTCCTCTGTACTTTGCTTTCAGTACTTTCTGCATAAAAATATACAATAACACTCATCCTAAAAAAATCATTATAGGACCCAGCAAACAAGGCTGAATAGCTAAAGAAACTCTCTTAGAATAAACCAGACATATTGGTTCTTGAGATGCTTTCTTAGATTATGTTATTGAGGTTTTAGGGGCTCTTGCAGAAGGACATCAAGTTGTTATAAGCCTCTAGTTACTTAATTTCTCAGTCTTACAAGCTGAAGAGGAGTACCTCAATGAAAGTAGTATGGTACACAGATTTTATTCTTGTGCTTTCCTTTCTGTTTCTTTTAATAGCCTGGATGTGTAAACACTACTGAAGTGGATATAAAAAAATCTTCAAGAATGAGAAATCCACATAAAACAAGAAAGGTAAGTACTGTTTTATATCAAAACCAGGAAGTGGAAGTAATTTATAGCATTATGTTCTATAGTTTCTTAAAACAATTTTTTCTTACAGCTGCATTGAACAAATATGTGAACATATGCTATTATTTCATAAGTTCATACATTAATTAGTATTAAAAAGTTACTAATACTATGTAAATACTATCACATTTAAAAAGGCTTTGGGGAAATGTACAGTGAAAATAAAATTAATATTTACGTGCTTTATTAATGTTGCTTCATAGATTGAATAAACAGTGTTAAATTGTTACTGTTATCAATTGAGGAAAAATAAATTCAAAATGCAGTGTAAACTATAACATCAGTACTTCTTGTGTTGGTCCTAAGGTAAAGGGTGTCTCTAGTTTATAATTATGCTCCACATGTATGACCAGAAATTGTGGAGGAAATTAGCTTTGTCTAAATTAGGATCCAGGCGTGAACACTGCAATTTCTCTATGGATGTATAGATTGGTTGGAACAACACTTTCTTTCAAACCCTTTGTGTCATAATAATGTAGATTGACTCCAACTGTACAGTACTCCCTTTTTCCATGGAAAAATAAAAGGAAAGTGGATTTAGAGAAAGTTTTAGCTTATGTTATTTACAGTAGCAAAAGGTCCAGGTCAGCATAATTTGCCAAGCAGGAGTCATCTAAATAATCCACTGTGGTAGCCTACCTTTCAGGATACTGTTTCTTCTTTCCCTACCAGTTATCTCCATTTAATGTAATAGCTGCCTTTTGGTGTCATCCTCCATGTTCACTCTGCTGTTATCTTAGAGATGTAATAAAAAATGGATTCTATGTTCTACGGCATTATGAAATTGTGGGGTCTGGGGAGTCTTAATTTTGCACCATGGCATGGAAGTGCAGTTTTATGTGCGTGCATGGTTTATTTGCAATTTCTTTTGAAAAATATGATCTTGGCTAACTGCTTGAGCACACATCATAGTTACTATCAGTATGTGTAGAAAGCATTGTCTGAAAGCAACTATCACTGTTCCATGTTTTTTGCATAGTCTGTCTATGGCTTACAAAACGACATTCGAAGTCACAGCCCTACCCACACACCAGTACCAGAGACTAAGCCACCCACAGAAGATGAACTACACCAAGAGGTTTGAAAAATAGCTACAAACATGTACTTTTCAATGAACTTTTGGGGAAAGTAGGTATTAAACCAAAAATTACTGTAACTCAGAAGTGCATTCAGAATAGATCTAGCAAACAGTTAGTAAACCTTTTCTTTTGGAGATATATATATATATATATATATAAAATGGATTTAGGTATGTAACTTTCATTAAAACTAATGAGACAAGACCCTTAATGTTTTGTATCTTGCATTAAACAGTTAAAGACAGTTAGCAGCAGGCCAGGTAGTGGGCTCTTTGCACAGCTAATCCCATTAACCTCTTTAGCACTAGACAGCTTGCTCTTCGTTTCAGCACTGGTTTGAGGTTTGGGGGTATACTTACCTCTCCATGTATGAATGTATGCATTCATATATATTTACTGTTTCATTAATCTTTCCTAAGTGTTAGAATTGGGAGAAGGTAAATGTCTGAATTGGATTTCTGTTGACGAACCTTTAGGGAAAATGTTACATTAGGTTCTTTTTTTTTGCTTCTGTATAATCTTTTCTCTTTGACAGAAAATTCCATTTATTTTAGAACTACACTTGAGAAGTGTTGTTTTAACTCAGATATGTTTCTCTTTTGTGCCCTAGGATAAATTAAGGTTAAATTACATCCCTAATAAAAAAGTTATGGAAATATATTACTCATAACAGTCTTTGCCTTCCTTTCTTGCAGATTAAGCACTGGCAAATGCAATTAGACAGACATAGATTAAAAATGTCAAAAGTCGCAGAGAGGTAAGTATATTGTCCCATCTTCCATTTTTCAACCAGACTGGTAACTTTTGGGGAAATGTCAGTATGAAATAGCAAAATAGCTTCAAAGAACAAGAGACAAGGGAGTTCAGGTGTCAGAGGTAACTGGTTTGAGTTTAAAGTGGGAGGTATGAAGTTCTGTTACTGATAAAAGGTGACCCAGATAAATCCAAGAGCCACTGAATGAGTCTCTGACCAAGTGGTCACAAGTTTCACCTTGCGTTTGCACAGAGGCTAAATGGAATTAGGTGTGAGGTTCCTGCTTTGATATTTCAGAAGGGCAATCACTGACAAAGCAAGGGAACTGATGGGTGGAGCTGGCTGGGGAAGGAGCTGAGTGGTTGTGTCAGAGGATGTAAGACTAGTAGAATCTTTCTCCAAATAAGACCAGAACTTTTCAGGAAGGGGCTAGAAAGCAAATAATCCAAAAAGTGCTTTGGAAAGTCTAACTACAGCTTTGGTAGAGAAGAGAAGAGAAAGAAGGAATGGTCTGTCTTACACATCAAATACACACATTGTGAAAATTGCAGAAAACTGAAGTGTTTAAGACTTAATAAAGAAAATCAAGTCAAATGTTTCTTCATCCTCATATATGTATGCACATATGTGTCTATATGTGTCTACATGCATACACAAACACATATGTTTATATATTTGCCAAGAGAACAGGTTAAGAGTTTGTATTTCCTGAAGAGTAAAGATGAAATACATTAAATATAAGTAGGAATGAAAAGAAAGAATATATTCCTGATTTTTCAATAATTATGAGGAAAATGGAAACATGGAAAGTTGATTAAGGGCATGGGAGATGTAAATTACAAGCAGTTTTTAGTGTGTTCAACTGAATCACACCAAATAATGAATACCACAGAATTTGAGGGGGGAAAAAGGCTTATTTTTGGGAAGTAATAGACTTGGGAGTAGTGCCATTTGATAATAAAACTGTGTTTTAGAGAGGAAAAGAGGAGTCCCAGCAGCTGCAGGGCCAATAAATATGACCTGAATAGCACAGAGGGTTTTAGAACAGATTTTAAAGGAACTGATGATTAAAACCGTAGGGGTAAAAAACATGTTCCTTTATGAAAGCAAATGTGCATGGAAGACGTTGCTTGATTTAATTTCTTAGTGCCTAAAGGAGTTCTAAAAGGAGCTGTGTAGAAATAATAGGGAAGTTGGTAGTTTCTTTCATTTCAGCCCTTGATAACCTGAGCCACCCCTCCTTCTTCAGGAGTCCACTTTTAAAAGGCTTGAGCAAAGCTGATTTAGCCTGAGCTTCTAGCTGACTTCTGAGTGTGTGCACACCAGGTTACCATGGTTAGATGATGCGAGGTAACTAGTTAACAGGGATAACCTGATCAGATTTCCTCACCTCCTGACAACATTTGATGCTTTTGTTTTCCTAGTCTATTAGCTTATACAGAGCAGTATTTGGAATATGATCCTTTTCTTGTGCCCCCTGACCCCTCAAACCCTTGGATATCAGATGACACCACTTTCTGGGAACTGGAGGCAAGGTATATAATTTCATTTCTTCTTTTGGGATAAGGGAGTATAACAGGCTTTTCTTGAAACATGAAGTTTTCAGACGCATTGCAGAAAAATACTGAGTCAGAAGGACAATGCAGTATCCTTTTGGTCTTTCCAGCTTTACAGTTTCGTATGATAGGAAGAACTATCAGCTAATAAATCTGTGTAAAAAGTTACAGTAAAGAGTTTCCAGTGTTCCAGCATGGGGGAAGAGAGACACCTTTTAAAAACATTTCCTAGTGGAAAGTCCTTATTCTTCTGTGTAAATGCTTACGTATAACCTTCATCCTATGTAAGTACTAACTGTTGTGTCACTCATCTCTGAGCACTGCACAAGTATGACCAATCTGGAAAGTGAGAAATCTGTGGTTGAACATTAGGACTTAGTCTAAATTACGAACGCAGAGTATTAGAATACCGAAGTATTGCTGATTGTAAATTCAGTTGCTTTTTCTTCTGTAGCAAAGAGCCAGGACAGCAGAGGGTGAAACGATGGGGATTTGGCATGGATGAAGCTTTGAAAGATCCTGTGGGAAGAGAGCAGTTTCTCAAATTCCTGGAGTCAGAATTCAGTTCAGAAAACTTAAGGTAAATGAGAGGAACTTTTTAATAGCTTGCAAGATACATACATTTCTTTTCATTTTTTCATCCCTTCAAAAATCTTCCTGCACAACAGAAGTAGAGTGACAGCTAGATCTCCAGTTGCTCACTAATTGCAAAATGGAAAGGTGCTGCCAGTCTACGAAGCTTAAATAACATTTTTTAAACAACTATATATATGGAATTAATTCTAAGTGATACTTACTGACTTTAAATGATGATAGTTTTGTTGTCACTGTTTTATGGAATTCATACTGCGATAAGAATGACTTCCGCGGGATTAGTAACAGCCTTTCTACAGGTAAGTACATGGTATAAAAGCATGTAAACATATTTTTTTCTTTATTTCACCTTCTTGTTGGATGTCACCTGTATCAGTTCCCATTTGCCAGTAGCATAAGGAGTACAAAATCTGAGCTTCACACATTCCAGAACTCATAAAGATCCTAAACTTTTTTTTTCTATGCCAGTTCTCACTGCAAGGTATAGAATCATGGTGATGTAGCATTGCCATCCGTACTGGTGTTACATTTATGTAGCATCTTACAAGAGGCATTTAGCCTTTTGTGGTGTTGATTCATGAACGCTGAGTAATTGCACAGACCTTCTTGCTGTTAATTTTTCAGCAGAAGTATAGGAGATGGACTTCTCTAAGTTGCTGACTATGTTTATATTCAGGACATGGAACAGGCTGCCTGGGGACATAATTGAGTCACCATCCCTGGATGTATTTAAAAAAAGGGTAGATGAGGTACTTAGGGATATGTTTTAGCATAGAACAGGAACGGTTGGACTCGATGAACTTTAAAGGTCTTTTCCAACCTTGTGATTCTGATTGAATTTTGCACCACAAATGTATGTTAGATACTCTAGATCTGATGATAATTTTCAACTGATTTATTTGCCATTACCCCCCACCCCTGCCATGGAAACATGGCTTGACCTGTATGTGTAAATGGATAACTTAATTAGTGCTAGACACAGATTTTTTAATTAAAAAATACAAGTTGTAAAATGAAATTTAAAAAAATCAGAATAATACCAAGAAAAGGGAAGGTAATTTTTTAATTTAAAGAGCATCCTGGTAATTCCTTATGCAAAGCAGCTGTTCAAACATGAACCTATCCAGCCCAGTATGTGCGGCAGTTTCTATGCTTTTCTGTGATTAATTTGTCTCTCTGCCAACTAAACTGTTACCCACATAATCCCTAGCTCTTTCTTCTAATCCTATTTACAACACTAACCACAGGCAAACTGCAAGTGACTGATCCAGAAAAATTCCCTGGAGAAATTTGTTCAGAGCTGATTCCTTGACATGTCATGTATTCCTCTGTGTCTCTCTCTAGATCTTACCTTGGTATTATAAAATATAATATCCCAGCAATGGTGAATAGGAGCTTAAAGGCTCTCCCTCAGAAGGATGAGGCAGGAGATCAAACTTGGGCTGAAAAGGTGCTTTCTGCAATGATTAAGTAACTGAAGGAAAACTGTCTCTCAGACTCCGAATTACGTTTACGAATTCTGAAACTGTGGGGAATTAATCCCCCACTAGGCTCACACAGGTTAGAAAGCACGAATTTGTAAGGCTTGTTATGTATGGGAGTCAGAATGTTATAGATCTCAGTAATGGAAATCAAAAACTTGATGGTTTTAAGCATTACTGCTGAATAACCCTTAAATTAATAAGACCACCAATTTCTTTGCTCACCTGTTAGCCCTACTGTGGCAATTTGGGGTTTTAGGGTGGGTATTTTTGGATTTGACAGTTACTTTGAAGAAAAGATTTATTTCCATCTGCATCTTCCCACTGCAACAAAATCAACTCAAGTCAGTAGCTGGCTCTGGTCCTTTTACAGATGTAAGCATGATAAAATTTACAACAAGCACCATCAAACTTACAGTGGGATAGGCAGCTGGGATGGGCCCTGGATTCAAGCTGGCAAGTGCAGTACACGGGATACAGCAGGGGACTGTAGACTCTACAGGGAGATCCAGTATTAGTTGACTAGTATTCTTATACCTTGCTGTGGTGAAAAAAACACCCAAAAAGGTGAAATAAATCTGCCAGATATGCTGTTTCTATTCAGTGTGATTTTACAAGTGTGATTATCTTATGTAGCTAAAAGTCCCATTAGCTTTCATTAGCTTGGACTGAGAGTGTCTTAAGCTGGCTGAGAATCTCATTCTTAGTGGATATGGATCCTGTCTTAAGAAACAGAACAGGGATGAAGAATCCTGAGCCGTGAGTTAAAGCTAAGAACTCCGCAATGATTAGGAACGCAACCAGGTTTCACCTTCTTACTCTATATCTGTATGCTTTATTTCTTTGCCCATAAATTGGTATTAATAGCATGTCACTCTCTAAAAGGGTGCTGTAAAGCATAGCGAAGGAATAAGGCTGTCTAAGAGCTTCTGTCAGTGTGGTAGCTTCATTGCAGAGTGATTGCAGTTTGCCAACACCCAGGATGGGTTCTGCATTCACCTGGTGCAGGCCATGACTTGTAATCTCTTGATACCATGCAGGTTATTTGGAGGAATGGCTTTGCATTCTGCTCGCTACACAGAACAAGTAGCTAAAGCAACGTATGATTTGGATAATAGATTTATTAAATTCCCACAGTGCCTCTTACCAAACTGGTGAGCATTGTTTAAAATTCAGAAGACTTAAATTTGAAAACGATCCAGTGCTACTGATCTTTGTCACAAGGCTGTCCAAGCACTGAGGAAGGAATTTTCAAAGGGAGTGAGATAACGAAATGAATTTCACCGCAGTATGGCACCTGGAGACCTCCTTTCCTTTATCTCTGTAAAAATCCCCATTCCTCCCCATACCCTTCATTTGTCTGTAGTGCTGCAGAATTCTTTGGGCAGTTAATATTCATGTGCTGACTGTACATTTGCTCCCAAGTGGTTGTTTTGTAGGAACTGCAGCCTGTAGAGATCTAAATGCTTTCATGCCTGCCAGTCTGACCAGGTCGTTATGCAGTATGCACTAGGTGTGATCTCCAAGGAAGTGCTAAGGCTGCAAAAGCCTCCTAGGTTGGTGAAGGGAGGGTGGCAACAGGAAATCTTCCCTAGTGCACAGAAGTAAAAGCTGCTGGATCCCTTGCCACTTCCTCTGATACTCGGTTATTGGTTTCCAAAATGTGGGAGCAAATAGTGAAAAGAGTCTGAGTTCTGTTTGTCCAGTAAAAGAAGAGCGAGACTGAGGAGTTCTCTAGATTTAGATGTTTTCTCTCTGTAAATTTTCTCTGACTGTCCCCTTGCAAGCTGAGATTTTTGTAGCATATTTTAAGTTGTTGTAGAAATGTTCTGCACTAGAGATAGAGGCTTCAACTGTGTCCTGTAGAAAAATAAGTACAACCCCACTTATGCACTACTAAAAATTTATGGTCCTGCTTAAAACTGCTTCAGTCATGGTGCTTAATTTTGTGTTTAACTTACTTTGGTTCTGGTTATTCTTTTAATAACAGCATAACCGGGTTTTTACTAGAGAAGGTATAGAATGGTGCAAGAGGTGAAGTTTCCTTTTTAATCCAGCCCGTTTCACTTTTTTGCTCTTTATCATTGACCACTGCTCTTGATGACTTTAAATGCGAGACCATTCTGTCTTCACTGATGGTGGAGAAGAGAGTTCTGCATGTTACAGTGTATGAAGATTGATTAACTGTCCTTGATGTCTGAACAGAAGTGTTGGTAATGACACTTCTCCACGCAATATGGGCACTGGTAATATTTATCCTTCACACTGTTGATTATGAGACCTTGTTCTGAGTGCTAATAACTTGACCAAAATTTAATCCTCAAGGCTGAAATTGCCTCTGCTTTATTTCTCATTCAGACTCAAGCTTGAACTCTAAGTCCCAGCAATGTTGTCATTTCTGCAGGTTAGATGAGAAGGAACTAATTGCAAGTTCTAATGATTTCCTCTGTCATTTTCTTGAAGACCGTCAGCACTACTATTGTTTGAAACTTGATGTTGTACTTGGCCAGAAGGTGGACTCCAGGAATCAGAGAGTAGTCTTTCCCACCCCTAAAAAAATGTTTGCCCTTTTTCTGCATGGAGTTTGTTAAGGTTTTTGTTTGCTTTTGCTGTTGTGTCACTTGTACTGGGTGCAAAGCCTACATAGCTCCCACACCACTGTCTCCACACTTTGCCTAAACATCACACATTTGTTGATTTGTGGAGAATCCACAAATCTGCAGCCTTTCCCTCATTCTGTGTTCCTGTGTGCTAAATTTAACTGATTAGCTTGATCTGGGATCTGCTGATGGCAAGATCTGACATTTAGGTCAGTTAATGGGACAGAAACCATGTAGCAGCTGTGCTATTTATCTGGCAAGACCACCCTCACTTTGAAAGTAATCCAGCTGGAGGACCTAATCCCCAGATGTCTTGCCACATGTGCCTTAGCATGTCGTGTTGCTGGATCTATGGCTCTCATGTGCCTTACACTCTGTCAGCTTATGTTTGGCTTGTGACCCAGCTGGAACAGAAGACAGCAGCAAGGTTTCCACCCAGCTACTCGGGTTGCTGTTCGAACAGTACTGAGCATCTTCTAGAGAGGGTCTCCGTGGTAAAAGCACACCACCAACAGGAGATAGAGAGTTTCATTCAAGGGCAGACAGATTGAGCTCTAGTTTCTTCCATGGAGGAGCGCTAGTTTTGTTCGTATCACTGTCCAGAAAATGCAGTTGGGTCTCACATCTACTGCCCTTGCACATGTTTACCATTGCACACTGTGAGCTGTTTGCCACAGAAGTCTTCCCTTCCCTTGCTCTGGTCACAGCTCATGAGGCAGACAGCTGTAAAAGTGGGCAGGGAGCTCTCTTGATTTCAGGCCCTGTAGTCTTGCAGACTCCATTTCAACTTAATCTCTGCTATTGGTTGCCATGGGATATTTGGAAAAGTTATTTTTGAAAATGCAAGAGGCGGCAGCTTTATTTTGGCATTTCCCAACTTTGCACATTTGACTTTAACTCTCTGTAGGAGGAGGGTAAGCACTTTTTTCTTGAAAGATCAGTAAGTAGATTAAAATGTTAAAATGTGTGTTGGCTGTGAAGTAATCACCCTAGACATAACATACTACAGAGATCAGCATTTTCTTCCTACTTTTATGGAAGTTTCTAAATTTAGAACCTCACATTTTCAGTAGGATTTCTGAATGCTAATGTTAGAAGGAAAAATAAAATTAATCTATCAAAGAGCGGGTGTTCAGCCTGTAAGGATGCTTCTGCACAACCTGCCTATTCTGGAAGCTGAATGTTTCTTTGAAGAAGTTAAGTTTATCTCCCATCTATTTCCCCATAATTGAGTATAACCTACTATATGGAAACAGTTTACTTGCAAAAGAAAGTAGTATCCTAAGGCATGTTTGTGGTGACTTCCAGAAGTATTGGCAGTGATATAATGGAACAAACAAGAATGTGACAGCTTTAAGCTAGATCCTGCAGATGTCTGCAGGGTGATAGAAAATGTGTGTTTACAAAGAACATCCTTCCCTTTCATTTTTCTATTCTTTACCTAACTTCGATACACATGAGTAATCAGTCCGTCCCAGAAGATGCATTTGAAGGGGTTAGCACTGCAGGATATACACTTTTAAATGCAAATATCAAAAGCAGCTTAAGGAAACCAAAGTAGGTTGCCCAAATTTGACAGAGGGAACTGAATTAGAGTTTCTGAGCTGTGCAGTTTTTAAACTTGAGTTATGAGGCCTCTCTTCTTTGTGCATTGCCATCAGATTTCCAAAATACATCCCCAGACTCAATGCAGATCTATGTTCAATTCACAGTGCAGTTCATAGAGATAAGTGATGCTACCCAGAATTTTTGGAACTGAAGTTCTTTTGGCACAGACTCCCTTTGTGACCTTGGCAAAACCACTGTATGTTATTACATTATTAATATATTTGCAGAACTGGGGCTATGTTACTACTCTGACTCTTGGAAAACTTAAAGGATCAGTAGACAGGAAGATTGTGCTTAGATACTATGGAAATCAAAGAGTGTAGAAATACTTAAAATAGTCATCTCAGTAGTGAAGCTGACCATAATCATTCTGAGCAATGAGCACAGGCTCCTTCCGTCTGTGCTACAAGGGAGTTTCAAAACAGAACTACAAAGAACTACGTGCTTCCTGGTAGGTAAATCATCTTAAGTGCAGAATGCCTTATTGGAGGAATACCATAAGGTTTTCTTTGGTGTGCTTTACTGTCCTCTATTAAGAGTTGTTAGAATTTGTATTGAGGGTGGTATGATTTTGCATTTGCGTGCAGTTCCACTGTTGTCCCCTATCCCATCCCTGTTTAACTAATGTCACAATGTATCAGGGTGGAACCACATTTTAAAGGTGCGCCTAAATTATTTGTCAGCCTTGTAAAATCCAACTTATTTTACAGTTAACTCCCTTCAAGGTTTAGCTTATCTGTTTCATTGGATCAGCTGTGCCAAAGCAATAATGAATGGTTGTGGTGGTATATATTGCATACCTAGCAACGTAAAAGTTTAGTTAAGCAGTTGGGGTGCAGAGAACTAAGTGGTCTGCACCATGCCTAAGCATGGAATCCTGGCTGAATTTAGAATTATTTTATGCACTGAGAGAGTCTGAATACCCATAGAAGAAATAACATGACGATATAGAAGAAATAACATGATGATATTAGCCAATGCAAAGTGAATACCAAAGCTTATAGGTAGCTAGCTGTGAGCACAAAGTGCTCAAGACCTTTTTAATGATCCTGCTCTAGACTGAGTGAGGATGCAACGAACTGGCCTGCACTGCATGTGGCTACCCGATGTTGGTTTGCTCAGCAGCAGAAGAGAGGACAAGCACTTCAAGTCAGCATTTTAGAATAAAAATAAGCATAGAAATGCAATACAGAAGAAATAAATTAAGTTACAGAGGGAAAAACAAATGCTCTTCCAGTTTATGCAAGATCCGTGGAATAATGGTAACAAAATTGCAGTTACACAGTGTGTAGTTTAGCAGGACTTGGAGAGATTCATGTCGACAGCAAGACCATAAGTTCTTATTACCTTTGGAAGGAATATCAAAAAGCAATTGATTCATAAGCAATATAAAATCTTGTGGCTCAGGTGAAATGAAATGTCAGTTTAATTCCAGTTAAATGGAAACCCTCCCATAGGCAACTTACCCATACATAAGTAATGAAGGATTTCCCACCTGTCTCTTGAAGAGGCCTGTAATAATTTCTTCTTAAGGTGGATTGACTGCCTGAGAAAGTATACCAGAATGCTGATCCCAACATAAAATTTCATTAAAAGACTTTTCTTTTTCAAGCATGTTTAGATGAAAACTTTTATTACCTCATTTTTTTTTTTTAAGAGCAAAGAACATGAGCACTTCATTAATGACTATACTGAATTGGAAGTTAAGTTGCTATATCATGTCATAGGTTCTGGTTAGCAGTAGAAGACCTGAAGAAGAGGCCTATCCGCGAAGTTCCTGCTCGTGTCCAAGAAATCTGGCAAGAATTTCTTGCTCCAGGTGCACCCAGCGCTATCAATCTAGATTCAAAGAGTTATGACAAAACCACGCAGAATGTAAAGGACCCTGGAAGATACACGTTCGAAGATGCTCAGGTCAGTTTGTAGTCCTGTTTAGACCTATTTGAAATAGAGTATTAGTTAGTGAAATGTATTTACTACAAAAAAAAAAAAAAGAGTTTTTGTAATTAAATGGTAATGCTCTGTTTCCTAAAACACCATTTTGGCAAAGCAAACAGGTAACGCTTTCTCTCAACTACTGAAGCTCTTTATGAAACTTCTGTGCCTGGTATAGAGTCTTCAAGTGGGCTTCAAATTGAGCAAAGCATGTAGTTTATTGAAAATTATGTTTTCATGTTCCTGTTTCCTTAATTTTTGTATTCGGTCTCATCAAAAGAAAAACTTCCCCTACATACACATTGACTTACAGTTCTCAACATCTGTCTCAGAAAAATTTCCATTGATACAGGCTCAATTTCTGTTCTCTCAATGCATGTTTAAAAGTGTTGTGACCATTTGCAGGCGTCATAGCTCCCTGTAATGAAAAGACTATGCCCCACATGAGAAATAACATTTTGTAACAGTTTGTGCAGAAGTATCATATATCACGGATGCTGTATATTCTATACCTTATAAACTACTCTCTACAGAACATTGAGCAAAGATCCTAAAGATCTACTGTTCAATAGTCAGTATTACAGCAGTAAAGAACAGGCTGTAAATGTCTAATTTGGCTTTCTGATACTCACAATTTCAATACCATCATCAAAATATACTTTTGACCACAGCTAGATTTGTGAAAACACTTTTATGAGATTGGAAGTGAAAGTTAAAAACATAAAACAGTAAAATACAAATCTTGGTTTTCCTCAGAAGAAAAAACAAGTACTTCTGTATTAAATGTGACATTTCATATGACTTATAACTTAATATTTCATCTTTGCAGACTTCTGAGAAAAGCAATAGAAAAGAATTGTATTCACAGTAAAAGTAGTAGAACCAATAACATCCTCCCTTTTTCATCAGCAGCCCAGTGATGAAAATTTAATTATTAATGCAAAGCGAAATGGTGTCAAAAGGAGAGATTGAGATCGTGTCCCTGCAGAATTTCCTGCAGTTTGATTATTAGGTCATCATCTTGGGATTTGGGGGATGCTACAAATCCCACAAAGAAGGGAACTGAATGAAGGCTCTCTACTTTTTGGGAAAGTGCCTCTGTCCTAACTAGAAGATCGATTAATTCTACCAACTTTTCATTTTGCTATTGTAAGAATAGCAATTTAAGATGTAACAATGAAGTTTTCATTAGACATGGTATCGTACCCACTTTTTTGGAAGTACTCTGCCTTAAGTCAAAGACAGTTTTTGCTTGCATCTGCTGACCCCTGGAGAGTTAGGAATGCAGCATCTAGCAAAGGCATCAGTCAACAAATAAACAATCTAACAAAATTAAAGGTTTAAAAAAAAGTCTTTGCAGTTGAGTCAGTAAAGTACAATTAAATCGCTCGCCAGTGATTAATTCATTGTTTTAAATTTGTGTCAAATTTCAACAATGTTTTACTTCCAAATCTCTCTCTCCTTTTTTTCCCCCTTCATTTCTGAAAGACATGGAGTATTCAGTCTTTAGGCAAGCAGGACTTCTCCTCCTATCATGTATCTGGTTTTGTGATCCAGTTCAGCACCCAGCTTGAGCCTGGAAGCCTCCATGTATCTGGGAAGGGGGAAGACTGTAGCTGACCTGTTCTAACTTGAAGCTTCCAGACCTTTACAGAGTGGCAGGGTTCTGTCAGGAGTAGGACTCTGCCTCTGAAAGAGGCTCTCTGTGGACTGCCAGTTGGGAGAGACACTGCTTCCGAGTCACTCTGGCAGTTGCCAGGTCATTAATTTGTGGTCAAAAATGTTTTGAAAAGCATTTCTGGACTTGAAAGATGGCACCGTGGAGCTCCATGTCAAATGAGAGTGGTACATAATTAAAAATATACCTATTGTCCTAAATAGCATCCAGCCTCAATTCCTGATGAACATGCACATTAGTAATACTAATGCAGCCTAATCTATTCTTGCTTTTATGGGGTTGGGTTTTGCACAGAAATAACATTTTAATGCCCATCACCATTGATATGTTCAACAGGAGCAGAACCCTTTCTGTTCTCTATTGGCTGCTTTTGTAGAAAATGGATGCAATAAAAACTCCCCAGATGAGCCAGCCAAAGTAATATATGCCAGAATTTCTTTACTTGGTGCAGGAAATACAACAAAAGGTACTTAGATTCTAATACAACAGAAAATAAACATCAGCTTTAATTTTATCTTGCCATGAATTTCAAGCAAGGTTTGTGGTGTTTTTTTCTACTCACTAACTTTATGAAGTACCAAGCTGTGAGACAGTAAATAAACTGTAGTTTCCTGATTGTTGCGCTGCAGGTTTCCTATAGTAAAAGGTAGGTTTGAGTAAAAAATAGAACAGAAATAGTTAACACAATTCAGTGGAATTTCTTAAAATATTTTTGATAGTATTTCCTATTTTGATTACTTTTTCATTGAATGTTTTTCCTAGCATTGCAACTAGAACTATAGTGTGTCCCACGTCATAGATTCTTAGTTTTTCATATTTTACAAAAATGAAAAGGCTCCAAAAAGAAAAGATCTATAAACTTGCCTGGGCCACTTGTTTTCTGGATTAGAGTTTCCAAATGTTTGTACACCTCTGAAGAATACTTTTGAAATTAGATTAGCCTGTGTCCTGTTTTCAGCTGGGATACTGTTAATTTTCTTCCCAGCAGCTGATGTAGCGCTGGAGTTTAGATTTAGGATGAGAATAGTGTTGATAACACTCGGATGTTTTTAGCCGTTGCCAAGCAGTCAAGGACTTTTCAGCTTCTCATACTGGCCTGAGAAAGAGAGGGTGGGAGGGGACACAGCCAGGGTAGCTGACCTAAACTGGCCAAAGGGATATTCCATGCCGTATGACATAATGCTCTGTGTATAACTGGGGAGTTGGCTGGGATGTGGTGCAGCTCAGGAACTAGCTGAGCATTGGTTCCAGTGGTGAGAAATTGTGCTGAGCCTCACTTGATTCATGTGTTCTGTTATTATTGTTGTTGTCATTAATTTTTATCTTCTTCTGTCCTATTTAAACTGTCTATTTCAACTCACAAGGTTTTTCTTTTCAATTCTCTCCCCCATACCCCTGGGCGGGTGGAGTGAGCGCGTGGCTCTGTGGTTGTTCTAGCTGCCGGACAGGTTAAGCCACAACAGCCTGGAACTGTTTTTCAATTTGCATGTCTATTTTCCTTTTTATATTGTCAGGTGGATAGCAGAATGAACATCTGTCAATGGGTGGTTTCAAGAGTACCCAGGGGCCATCCTCCCTAACTTAAGACAGAAAGTACAATCTGATGACAAAGGATCCACAGATTCTGATTTAGTCACTTAGCTGAACTGAGTAGTGTTAGGGAGGTTTGAAACTAGGCTTTAAGCTAGGACTCAGTTGTAAATTCTTAGAAAAACAATTCAGCAGTGGAAGTAAGTACTATATATGAAAGAAATGTATGTTTTGTTCTTTATATGTAACGAATAGGCAGCATTTCTGCTTTAAGAATAGAGAGCAATTCAGCCTTAGCCTCAGAACAACAAGCTGCTACCCCATAAGACTTCCTATGCCAAATATTCCTAGCTAGTATACATTCCACAAGGAAAACATATAGGACTGCCTCCCATTTTATGTACGTGGTCTTTTAAGGGAGTAACAGTTCCTTCTTTCCCTTCCAGGAGCACATTTACAAACTGATGAAAAGTGATTCTTATCCTCGTTTTATACGATCCAGTGCCTACCAGGAGCTGCTACAGGCCAAGAAAAAGGTATTGGTCCATCTTGCCTTTGTCTTGCCACTGTGCAAAGCGGTGGTTATGTTTGCAACAATACTCAGTCTTCTCTCCCCTGTGCCAGTGCAACTGGATATCTGGTAGGTGACCAGCTTGGCGTATTTGGAGGGTCACATACACACAGGAGTTCAATATACATATTATATGTGTATATATCCTGCATGCGGGCATGTTTCAATAAGTTAATCTAGCAAAACTTATTTTTATTTTTACATCCCATATTGTACTGTTTTCTCTGTTATGAAGCACCTTAAATTGCAAAGTGCTTTACAAATACATTAAAAAAAATAAAATAAAATCCCAGAAGAATAGTCTTTCATGTTTGCAAGTTTGCTTATGTAATAATTGTTGTTCTCTTTATTCCACCTATAAAAGCTACAGAATGTGTTTTGAGACAATCTTATTCATAAGAATAACTTATAATTTCAACTATAAATATAGGGGCTTCTTAAATCTGCTTCTTTCCCTATTATTACACGAGTAGCTTTGAGTAGGCTAGGCAACTGACTTGAAAGACTGATCATGTCACACTTCAGCAAACAGAGGCTCATGTCTTGGTATGTAACATTTGCTTAGAAAAGTCCAGATTATGGATTGAGTTCTGAATAGACAAAGCCCAGAGTATGTGCAGCAGCCTGTGCAATGCAGATTTCTATAATGATAAATAATTTTATTATTGGGCTCTAAATAGCAACTTCCTAGTCAGCTTGGAGCCCTGTGCCTTGCAAATTCAGGGCCCCAGTTGTTACTGGAACGAGGTAGTTGTTAACACCATAGCATTCTACTGTTTATAATGACAACCTAAAATTATATGAAAGTACTGTGTGACTTTGTTTTTTGTTCAAACATTGATTTCTGAAGATCCAATATAGAAAGAGATGTTGAAAATACCAGAAAGCTACAACTGTCCGTGTGAAGTCCTTAAGTTTGTGAATGTCAGTTCATTAACACAAGATGTGCACTTCATTATTTCTTTTTATTTTCAGTTTTTCTTTTAAATCAAACCAGTTTGATCCCCATGTAAACTGATTTTTGTCGAATACTATATCTGCTTTGCCCACCCCCTGTTTTGCAGTCCCATTACAGCTTCACACCTCTGTTTGCTTCCTGATTTATACAAACTTTGTTTTGCAGTCCATTGTTTCATCGATCCTTCTTTTCTACTCCATTTTTTCTTGCTTTTCTTTTCCCCCTCCTTTTTCTTTTTGTTTCTTTTTTTTTTATTTTTTATTTTGAATTTAAGTTGGAAAACACACTGGATCGTCGAACATCTTTTGAGAAATTCACACGCAATGTGGTAAGTTTGTTGCCTCGGAAGACTAGTAAACCTGATGGGACATCCTTCTCCCCTCCCCCTCACTGATCCCTACTTACCCTTTTTGCTTCTCTAACCTGACAGTTAAAAGTGTATTTATCACAGTTTGTGAATTTTCCTAGGAATGACAGCTTTATAATGTGCTTTCATTACGACCCCTCCTCCCAAGTCCCTTTCCCACTAACCTCAGTAGTCTCACATGGAGAAATGGACCTTTGGGAGCCACACTTTTTGCATTAGGAAGCATGACATTAATAACTGTTTTTAAAAAAAAATCTTAAATATCTGTGAAAACCTGCTTGATGTTGTTCCTTTTTCTGATGCCTCCCAAAATACTAAGTCTGTCACAGTTTGAATGCATTGGATTTCCCTCCTGTCTCCTTTTTATTTTACTAAAAAAGAGTTTGTCCCATTTCAAAAAAAAAATTGGCACAGGGAGAAATGAAGAGTAATAATTTCCCCATCTTCCTTAATGTCTAGCACAGCTTCTTCAGGACCAAAGAATTCATGCTGATGATGCACAAGGGTTTGATTGGGATTTAATGTTGATGATGGACTACAGGAACTGATTTTTTTTTTTATATATATAATTTTCAAAAGCTATTTTACGAAGGTTAAAAAAATATATAGGCTGGTAATTTTGCTGAGGGAATTCTCTTACCACCTGCCAAAAGTTCCACTGATTTCCTGATATGTGGGATTCTTTTTGCTTATCCAGTTTCTTTGGATTATTTTTTAATATTTTTTTTAACATTGTGAAAGTTCAAACTAAAGCATTCAACGCATTTATTTTTGTAGGGCAGAAACATCCCTATTTTCCCATGCCATAAAAACTGTACACCAACACTGAGGGCGAGCACTAACCTGTTATGAAAAGAGGTAGAAAGATCTTGGATTATACTCGAGTTTGTCTGCATTGTCTGTTGAATTGTGCAGGTGACGCTGCTGTGTGTGCGTGTGCGTCCGTGGCTTTGTCTGTGACCTGGTTAATGGAGCTGTGTGCGTTGAAATGAAAAATATGAGAGCTTTCAGCAAAGATCATGGTTTTTGTTTTTTAGTCTCTAGGGAAGGAGCTGCAGTTCTCAGAAACTGTCTCCTGTACTATGAGGCACTAGAGTATTTCCTCAAGTTTTTACTATTTTTATATATGTATATTTATATACTTTCTAGTAATCCAAAAAAACCCAACAAAAACCAAACAAACAAATGCAGTGAAAGAACAAAGATTCATGAGGTTGTGGGGAGATATCCCATGTTAAAACAAAACTGTAATTCTTTTAACTACTTTCTTATAGGTAAAGGCTTCCTGTAATATGCTTTGAATCCACAGTAATCAGGAAGAAATTTGGATTCAATGGGACAAAGTCAGTAAAGGACACTAAAAAGTAAATAAACAGCCACAAAGGAAACTATCCCGATGTTTGAAACAAAAACCCCTCTATTTTGCATGGTGGTGTTGCCATAGCATGTTGCGGTGTGATTTGTGTGTTGTCTCAGCAGGTTGATCTATAAAACAATATTGTACATGATAACATTATACATGATAATTACGTGCTAATTCTGTAGAAAGTTCCGTGTCAGCAAAAGAGCCTGTGTTAATGCAGGAGGGTGAGGAGAGTAGGCCGTACATCTGGGACCTCCGAGAGCCAGTTTTTTTCCCAGTCACAGTGCCTGGCAACCTGCAATAACTGCGTTTATTCATGGGAGCTTAAACAGCCCACGGATCAGGAATTGTTTACGGTAAAGACTATGTTAATGGGTGGCTCTAAGGAGGGAAAGAGCAAGCTGCAGACAGATGTGAGGAGAATACAGCACAAAAAGGGAAGAACTGGAGGCAGGCTGGGAAGCACTCCCAGGACTCTTCGATAATCCCTCTCAGAGCACCGTTACCGATAAACCAGCAGTTCTGTGCACAAACACTGCAGGCGTGCCCAATTTTCATCGTGCTAATCTCAGGGCTGAGTGCCAGGGTAGCAGGATGCCAGAGATGCAAGGCAGGCCCAATAAACCAGCTGTGAGCTAGGTGGGAACAAGAAGTTCTGCACATGAAGCATTAGCACTTCTTCAGTAGAAGAGGGCAGTTCTTTCTTCACGGAGCAAGCTATAAAATAGAAACTGTGGTTTTGCTTTTCCTCAAGCTACTACCTGTGAATCCGGGTGGAGTCTGTCAAGTCAGTTCAGGTATGAAAGTAAAACATGTCACTGCTAGATCTATTACATTCTCTGTTACACTGGCAGGTCTGAGGCTTGCAAATTAATCCAAAATGTCAGGATGCTCAAGTGTAAGCCTTTTCTCCAAGGCAACTGAATTGACATCACCCACTGCCCTAGGACCGCTTGCCAACAGGCATCCTTGTTCTTCTGTTCTTGTTCTCAGTTATGATGAGTTTAATTTGTAGTTATCTACCTTGGTACAGTGGCTCCAACCAGCAGGGATGAGGAAAACATTTCTCAGAATATCCTACAGTGTACCTATTAACTTGTTCAACTGTGAAGCGAGGGACTGTGGTATAGATCTGTTCTTTTTTATTAATACAGAAAATAAGTGTGAAGCAAGCAGGTCTTCTACAAACTGGGTAAATGCTCTCATCTCTGAATGATTTAGTAAGATGAAAATTACAGTTTCTCTTCTCATCTTATGGTTTAGAAAAATTAGAGTAATCTTCACTCTTTTTTCCTCACTTATACCAAAGTGGGTTTGTATTGAACCAAATTAGACCTCAGTTTTTTCCATTTGAATTGTTAAAAAATACTCAGTAACCTTGGTTATGTCTAGGGACTGAACCTGAGATGATGACCTCATAATTCATAACCTGATTTGTGAAGACTGAGCATGTAAGAGGCTCCTGATTCATAATGACTGAAATTGGGTTATACTTGCTACAGAAAGCATTTGTTAAACTTCAGAGTTCAGAAACTTTGTAAGGACAATCCCTCTGTACCATTCCTTGAATGAAGTAGAAATAACCTAATAAGCCATTTTTCTAGTCTGAAAATACAGTGGGGAAAGTATAGAGCACATACACTCCAGCACTACTGGAATGATGCTGTTGGCTAAGTGCGTTGCCTTGACATAACAGTGGCAATCACAAGTATCACAGCTCTGACTCGAAGGCGTGGGCAGTGGTGGTGACCTGTCACCAGCTCAGCCCCTCTGGTTTCTCCTTGGGAATAATTAAGGTCTATTCACCTGTAGGTCCCCAAGGAGGTGAGCAGGGAAGCTAAAGGCATAAGTCAGGAAGTAGGAGCATCTCATTGCTTGCCACAGTAGTAGAGAGGGGGAAATCGGCTGTTTCTGTAACATTTTAAAAGTGATAATCTTTTGAAGAATTTACATGGGGAATGAAATACTTATTTTTTTAAATAATTTCTTAAAAAATACTAGGAAACTTCCTCTACCTCAAGTACTAACATCTACATTACAGAGAAAAAGACCAGGTGAATATGCACTGCTAATGTTAATGAGAGCAAGGAGGTCTGTTAAGGAAAACTTCTGTCTTTGACTTCTCATGTGATTTGTGACAGGGGTAAAGTGGCAGGCTGAGCAAGCCTGGTGGCTAGCTGTCTTTGCTGGTTTGGAAACCTGAAACTAAAATGATCTAATTTATAGCAGCCTGGAATCATTTTGTTTCTACCCCATGAAAATTGTCTTGTCTCCCCAGGAGACACAAAGTTAGTGGGGCAAGAAGATGCAGTTTCCCTCCTCAGAGCTGCATGAGGGGAGGTGTTCCATCACCACATGCTGGTGTCATGGGATACCACTGTCAATGTTAGAGCTTCATCTGTTGCTGCCCAATTATAGAGAGGGCATCAAATGTGCTTGTTACAAGTTTAGTATGTTTTATGGAAATACAGCCAGTACAAAGCAAACCAAACTCAGTTCATATATTAAGCTAGAGAGCCATCAGATGGTAATTATTTTCACTCATAACCTTATAAACAAGACCCCATGTAAATTTAAAACCATTATATCTTACATTACCCATTCCCTCTGTGCCTGCTTTCAGAGAGTCATGGAATGGGTTGGGTTGGGAGGAACCTTAAAAATCAATCTTCTTGCACTGCGCTGGAAGGATTAGCTTACCAGTGTGCTCTGATGTTTCTCCCTCCAAACCAATAAGATTAGACCATTTCATACATGAGATTTGAAATGTGAAGGCCATTGAATACAGTGCATTTTCACAGAGGCACAATCTCATGCCACTTAACATGACATAGCAAATTATAGTCTAGAGATGGAGATGAAAACCAATAAAAATAGCTTCCTCAGTTCTTATCAGTGGGGGATAGACTTTCTAGATGCTTGAAACAATGTAATCTTTTCATGTTAAAATCTGTGCCTTTACTGAGAAACAAGGCAGATAATTTATCAATTTCATCTGTTAAGAATTTTTTTCTATATGAAAAGGTAAAATTCCATGTACGCAAGGGCCCTGCTGTGCCAGACCAAAAGTCCATTGAGTCCTGAAATCCCACCAAGGGCTATATTTTTCTCAAACACAGCATTGTGAATGAGCTTCAGGCCAGTCTCAGCTGCGAGACTGCGTTCAATGTATAGTCATGGAAGAAATGTGAACTAGACTTTTGAGTTTACCTACAGGTTGATCCTAAAATGTAAACCAGAAGAAAAGCTATTGGAAAAATAGGGAAAAAAAAAAAAAGCCAACAAAAAAAATTCACAAAGCTTCTTATTTGACAAACACAAAGCAATAATAAAAATAGTAAGTCTTTGTAGAAATGAAGGCTTTTTCCATTTCAGGAAAGAGATGCCTTATTGGTGTTTGACTAAAAAGAACTGATGAAATAGTTGAAATGTTTACTTAAACCAATAATTAGTCAAAAACATCTAGGATTTTGTTAGGAACAATGCCCAGGCTAATGCGGAAAACCATTAAGTGCATCTGTAGGACAGGCTGGTGATGAGTGGCCTCCTTACCCTGTTCTGCAGTGACTGGAGCTAAGCTGTTGTGCTCTCTGCTAAAGGAGAAGATCTGGGAGCAGCAGCATTCACACAGCCAGGTTCACATCAGTGAGGTGCCGTCACATGTTGTTGAGGTATCAGGCCAGTGCCTGCCATTTCCCAGCTGACAAACATTTACCTGAGTCTTAAGCTGTTTGCAGGAATGAGAACTGCAGAGGCACCGAAACCCAAGGGGTCAGGCATAGGACAAACATGCTAAAAATATTTGTCTAGTGCATTGGTACCTTGGAAAAGATTATGCGCTACCCCACAGTTCAGACAGTTATTAAAGTTCAAACTCCCCCATCTGGCAAGAGTTTGTGGGTGAATCACAAAAGAGAGAAGCTCATCAGTAAATGTAAAGTTTAGTGCAAAAGGCAAAAGACAGGGGGAGTGTCACCTGCTTTGGAATGAGTCAAAATAGGAACTGTTGCTCAGCCGTTGCTTCCCATCTATGGATGGCTCTGGCAAACAGTACGGCCCCACTGAGAAATGAACAGAGTACTGACAACACCTGTGATGTATGCAGGATCTTCCCGCACATGCAGCCACTTAGCACTGCAGCTGTGCTGACAGCCTGAGCCCCAAATTCAGTAAACACATGTCTGCAAGAGAAATGCACCTGCTCCACGGGTGTCAGAGAGCAGCATCCTGTACTGCTGGGCAGGATCCTGACCTCTTGAGCAGTGCTAAAGCAGTTCCTCCCTGCTTGAGGAGCAAGGGATGCCTCATCTCAGAAAGGGACTTTTTCAGCTCCTGTGCCTCTCCAGATACCCTTCTGTCAGGGGCTGTTTACATACCTTCTCTGTGTGTGCCACACTGTGATAGCACTTGGGAGCTTTCCCTGCCGATGCTGGCTGAGCTAACGGTGTGCTGCAGGTGTGTCACATGTGAGCAGATGGGGAACAGTGAGAGCGAGGTGGGGGGTTGATTCTTGCTCTGCGTCTCATTTTGCTCACAGCAGGTTTCACAGTGTTTCTCTGTTACCCAGTCAGATGCATGGAGTTCTCATTTCTAGTCTGACCAGTATCAGTCCTGGGGAGCAGCATCTGCACTGGCAATAAAGAAATGTGAGAAAGGAGCTATTGAGGTTCCTTAGCAGAAAGGAAGAATTAAGCTAGGGCATTAATTAATAGGAAAAGACATGTTTGTCCTCTACCATACAGCCCCTATTTATAAATTTAATATCGATAACTTACAAGCCACATAGCTACAGAGGTTGTTGCCGACTTGTTTCCTGGATTATTTGAGGTGTTAGTGTCATGCTGCGTAAATAGGTCACTCAGCATGACAGCTCATGGTTTTGTAATTTTCCCCCTAAATTCTCTAAAAGTACAGGTGGAGAGACAGCTCTGTGCTAGACGCTTGATGTGCTAAGGTAGGGCCGGACCACTGAGGCAAATTGATTTCATATTCTTAGATGTACTTCATCCAACTGCTGTGCTGCCTCCTCATACTCCAACTCCCTTGTCAGGCTATGTCTGTGGGATTTTGTCTTGGTTTGTGCTAGTAAAATTGTTAAGTATTTTCAATTCCTACATCCAAAGCACACAATACAGCCAAAAATCCGAATCCTATTTAGAATTTGGCCATACCCTTCAAAATGTTGATGGCAAGAATATGTTGGAAATATTAAGGATCTTCTCATTCTTCTGACAAACATCTTCTTCCCCTTCCAATTTTTCTCCAGTTGTTCTTTAATATCATTAGCACAGTAAACTTTTTCCTATCTCTGATGACTCATATGCTGCACCTCTCAAAACTGGCCTAGTAGATGGAGTTTTCTAAATTGAAATTTGGCTTATGAAAATGCTATTAATGCTGAATCTGAAAGAAATAGCTAGGCTCAGCTCCTAAACTATGTCCCACAAGGGATGATCCTTACATCAGGCTGTAAATTAAATAATTCTGGAAATGTCCTAGGAGTGATAATTATGAAACCCTACTGTAAAGTAGAGCTAAAGTAAAAGTTTACCCTGGAACAGAGTTTGAAAGAAAAGTTCTGTAAATTGAAAAAGATCAGATCCCTGCAGATCTGCATAAGAAGGTGGAAATTACTCAGTGTGTGGGGCTGCTGTGGATTCTGCGTATTAAAAGCTTATTTTCCCAAGCAGAGGACTAAGTATGATTCAAAATATACATGGAAGATCTCTTAAAATGAGGGAATCTTCTAAGCTGTCACTTTTTCAACCGTAAGAGAAATTGGAACTACTAATGCCCTGAAAAAGATCATTGTTGTTCGGATAGGGACTTGGTAAGGAGTCTAATATTCTCTGAGGCGGGGAGGAGGAGGAGAGGACCATCCAGAGAAATCCCGATCCCAGTAGTGCTTAGGAGAAAAAGTATCCAAAGGCCAGCAAGATCCACAGAGCAAATGATGTAGAATACTGAAAAAAATTGTCATAGCAACTCACTGGTGTCTATTGGGGAAAATTCAAATAATACGTAGAATAAGATTATATACACTAGATCAACTAACTAACAGCCAGTTTTTAGTCTGCTTTTCCACCAAAACTTCCTAGTTTATGTGATCTCACAATTCATTCTTGCTAGAATTCGGTAATGTTTCATCTAAAAATTCCAGCGAACTTTCAACTTCTAAATAATCAAGGGTTGTAGATAAGTATAAAAAAAGTATTTCACAGATTTTATCCCACAGCAGGAGCTTTCCCAGCTTTTCAGCACAGTATTGAGAGATCTGCTGTAATAAATAATACAGAACTAGTTTAATTGTTGTAATTACAGCTGGTTTATGCAGTATGCAATTTTACAGGTCTACATGCCTGTAGACCTTTAAAATTAAGCGCAAATAACAACGAAAGGGAAAGATAAGCATATCCTCAGGATTTTCTGAGATAACTTCTGAGGCTGACAATCATGAATCATCTTACAAAACCATTTTGGACGTGCTGTTTTAAATTGCATTGCAGTGCCACACAGCTTTTTGAGATGTTCCTGACTATTTAAAAAGAAAAGCTGCCTTAATATAATAGCTTACCTGTTACATTAGCAGAAAACATAATGTAAGGCTTAGCAAGTATCAAGAAGCTGTGAATTTAATGTTGGTAGAAAGTTCAAGCTAGAGAAAGGGGAGAGAGTATGCCAGGAAGGACACTTTCCATCTTTTGAGGAAGTACTAGTGCTACCAAGTGATACAGTGAACCTGAAAGAGATGAGCAGTCTAACCCAACATTGCAGATCGCGAGTTCCCTTCAAAACTACACTGTAAGGGCAATAGTCATCCTAATTCGTTCAACTTGTATTTCAGAGAACAAAGACTAAAACAGTTATTCTTCATTTTGTGAAGACCCACTCTGATATATTGCATTTGAGCAAATGCTCAAGCCAACTTGCAGATGCCTGTGAGCATAAATTTAATTGATAATGACAACAGATATTAAACTGTGTAATTCCACTGAGTTATAATACAGCCGGTGCCTTAACAACTCATTGATATGTAGCATCGCTCTGTGGGTACAGTATTCCTTACTGTAGTCTCCTTGAAATCAGTTTGATTTTTCTGAGTTATGCACTTAAAATGAATGTAAGTATTAAATATCTAACTGGGGAGTTAGACAGAGCCACTTCCTATTTAATGTTTTATGATCTATTTGTGTTACATTGTCAGGGTATCCCTGTGATATTTTGAGGAGTGATATAAGCTTGCTGTGCCAGCTCTGTCTCTGTTGGATCAGAGCAGCGGTAGGATGGCCCTAGGAGAGCTAACTCCTTTTCTATGGCCTTGGGAGAGCAAATTTCTATTTTATGGCTTTTGTCTGTCTCAGCTAAAGTTCAAGTCTACCGGACATATACCACAGTGACATACCCTGCACCGTCCTCTTCCTGCTGGAGGCCTAATGCTTGTGGGACAGTCATTGTACCTTACTAAAAAAACTTGCTAAAAACCTGAAACTGTATCCTTGCAACAGGAGGAACGATCAAGGAAATAACAATGGGGAAATCCAAACACCTTCAAAGCAGGTTTATGCAGTAAGATGTAACATACCTGACTTCTTACGAATAGTAAATACAGGCTCAGCCAACGGATAGCTGTGTTCATGGAAAAGCTGCTTCCCTGCCTATATGCAATCTGCCTCTTACTTTTTCTCACCTGTGCTTTAAAGTAGCTTTTTGTCTTCCGTGACAGAGCTACTGCAGCTTGCACGTTCATCTTTGTAGCACAAGGCACTCTCGCTTGTAGTGGCCTTCTTCAAGTTCTGGGTGCTACCGACAGCAAAACCCTCAGCGTTAGTTTCTCCTTGGCCAAAACCAACCTCATGCAAAATCGGCCTTTAAATCTGCTGGCTTACTCTGCAAAACAGTCTGGCTGGTTGGCAGTGCAGGTGTTTGAGCGTAAGGGCTTCCTGTGGTTTAAGATTTGACAGACTCCAGTTGGTGTCCCTAGTTATTTGACAGTGATGTGGCAACACTGAGTGGTTGCTGATGAACAGGTTTGCGGTGATCATGCCTCTGTTTTCTGTTTTTGTTTTTTGTTTTTATCTTTTCCTCAGGGGAAATCGCTCACATCAAAGAGGTTAACCAGTCTAGTGCAGTCCTACTAAAAGGATCACCTTGTAGCATGGAAGCAGACTCAAATCATTATACATACTTTGTAGCTCACTGATTGCCTGACTCAGAGGACAGTAGAACAAGATGTTGCATGAGCAAGGACCTGACTTGTTTTCTTTTGTGTATACTAAGGCATTACAGACTCCGAGGGACTCTCTAGCCTTTCGATGCCTCCATTTCGAAAACTGTCTGCTCACTTCCTCCTTCATATCAAGCTGGATCTGTGTCTTTTTATTTTCTGCAAGCTCAAGTACAGTGAAAAAAAGCTTCTGCTAGGCACAGTTTATTAAAAAAAAAAAAAAGTCAGTCAAAAACTGGAAAAACTGTAAAAAATGCATATATTAATAAATATACATATGGCATCACATTTATTGCACAATAAATTAGCACAGAAGGTTTCATTTCACTGATGTATTCACATTGAGAAAGAAAGCCTGTGTCTTTGTCTGTTGTCTGTATATTCTCTGTTAATGTTTCTTGCATTTATTTTTATACCATATTTAAAAAAGAACACCTTTTACTCCAGATGTATTAAAGTTGATCCTTTCTCTGTAAATTTGTGTATGTTTATATTGTTGTTTTATCTTTCATTAAAAGATGCAGAATCTCTTTCCTTTGGGAAGTTTGAGATTTTAATATCGAATCTGAAGATTAGCCAAGAGCAAAATCACCCCCAAAAGCTACACACTTTGTGCTTTCTAAAAAGTGACATGAAATGGCATTTTCTTTCTCTCAGTGACACCTAATCAAACACACGTTTTTGATAATCATTTACTTTTTATTTTCTTTTTATCAAGCTAGCAGCAGAGAGACCTTTCCAGCTTGCTCATCATCACATAAGCAAACCTTGCATTAAGCTCAGACCCGTTCTGTAACCGCGCAGCCTGCGCAGTCCTTCGGTCGCTGCCTGAGACCGGATCGACTGAACTGCATCTCCTTAGGAACGGACATGAACAAAGCTGGCTGAGCACACTACTGTCTACTTGCTAAATAGGAAGGATGGTATTTCTTTCACCTTGCTGTCACTTGTGGTACAATGCAACATGTGAAGCTGAAAAGGTAGAGGCCCGGGTGTGCTAAGTGCACTGTTTGTAGAACAAACCTTGGGTAGTAACGCTGGAGAGGAGGCCATCCTCTCCTCTTAATTCAAGGGCTCTGTTTGGGTGTGTTGTATGTCTGCTGACGAGGTCACTCACCCAGGGATGTGTGAGAGTATGTAACCCCTGCCTGTGAGGCAGGGGATATGGAGCTTCTGAAGCCAAACTGGGCTGGAACCAGAAACTTCCCTGCTTGGCCTAAGGAATGGCACTTCTGACTGGGAGAGTTGGCACAAGGATAGCAGGCAGAACCTCCAAGCAGAAAAGTAGTGATGGGAACTATGTTGGACGGCAAAATGCTGGTACCTCCAGGGCATCGTAGGCTGCTTAGGAGAAACAAGCCTTTTCAGCGATCCGCAGGATGGACTCAGGACAGCCAGCTCCAGCACCATCTGTCGCACTGCCTTTGGTTTGATAGGGAGAACAGGGATCTTGTTTCAAAGGGACTACCAAAGCTGAAAACAGACACACACACCCCGCCCCCCCCACACACACACATGAAAAAGTGGGACAATCATAGACGCGATCCAGCAGTCGATTTGAATATATTAATGCCAGAGTCATCTCATTTAACATCAGATACCCACCTGAGCTGTTGGTGCTAGGAATGGGGCTCCAGCATGGAGCAGCTGCAGGCAGAAGGGAGCTGAGCTGCCTTCTGTGGGGAGCACTGGCTCTGGCAGCACCCTGGTGGCCTCGGCTGCAGCATCTCTAAAGAGGTAGTCTGAATAAACCCAAGACCAAGCACATTATAAATCACCATGAATGGTCCGTTCCCCTTGTTTTTGCTCAGTTGGGGTTTCTGGAGGTTTGGGAATTCTTTTGTTTGTTCTTTGTTTTCACATGGCACTGTGTTTCTGGTTGTTTCTGGCTAGGATGATAATCGCTGCTTCAAAGTGTCTCGGGTTTTGTTAGCACAGTTCTACTAAGCTTTTATCAGAAAACACTAGGAATGCCCCATGAGAGCTTGATTTTTTCAAGAGCTCCATCTAGGTCAACTCAAAATATTCACAGTCTAAGGAGACCAGATGAATGTTAATAAATAGCCACACTGAACCCCAGATCTTAAACTCTGAGATTCAATTTTCCTTTACCACAGAAATGTGAGCTCTGAGGCATGAACTTGGGGCCAGGCAATCCACAGAAATTTGAGCTCTGTTTCACTTCTCAGTGCCAAATAGAGATATTTATTTCCAAACTCCTGCTGCCACCGATTGCATCAGCTGGTATATTGCCTGCTTTGCCTTAGGAGTTAACCAGTTAGATACCAGCCTCTCCTTTGAAGAATCGCTGCCTTCTAATAGCGAATGTTTCAAATTAATACAGTAGGTTTTTCATGCAACTTTACCCAAGTAATTATTTTTTTCCCCAAAATCACTTTGCAACACCAAGTGGCTGATAAAAAGATGTGGAACATTTCTATTCCTGAACCCATGTTGTACTTGTTCTAGTTCTTTTCTTTCAATAAATATGAATCCTCTACTGAGCAGATGCCTTCTGTATTTGCACAGGATTTAGCACAATGTCTATAAAGCAAAGCTTTGCATTGCTAATAAGTATTTCAAAGCAGGCAGGGAGCTGTATCAAGGTTTCATTTGAGCGTAGTTCCAAGTGACCCATCTCCACTGTCTCACGCACAAGTGAATTTGGCCCAGACAGATCAAAAAAACCCCAAACAGCTGATTTTAAAAGGGCTTGTGATCTTTTGATACCTCACCTGATCATTGTCATCTGCCAGTACTGGGAATGGAAACTCCACATAGGCACAAATATCCTTTTACTCCTCCCCAGAGGAAAGAGAAATATTTGTTTCTAAGTTTGTATGAAGAACCACTTCCAAGAATTAACTAGGATTAAGGCATGTTTGTACAACCACCAAATGGCTGAAGTATGATTTTGGTTACACAATGATATACTCATTAGGAATTTCAATGAGGCCACGAGTCTGCTGAGGAAAAACGGACCGAGAGAGAAGCCCAGTCTGAAGGCACTACATTTCTTGTCTCCTGGGGAAGAGCTATCATCAGTGCCTCTGCCCAGGAAGCTGGAAGCACCCTCCTTTGAACGGTATGAATTGTAACATTAATTAAAATAACCACTTGGAGCTGGGAGCTTCAGTCTGAGAGTTGAGGTTTGTCAGTCTCTTTCCTCATGCATCCTTGGGCATAAAACAGCTCTTAAGCCTGCAGGAGAAAGAAGTGTTTTGTTGCACCCTTGAGACAAATCTGTGCTCCCAGGCCAGCCTGGGAAGGAAAATGGCCAGTGGGAGAGTCAGGAGCTTCCCTGGCACCTACCTGAGAACAGCAAAACATTCGCCCCTTCTTCTATAAGGTACAATTAAACCTACAAACCCAAAAGAGGGAGGACAAAGGCCTTAAGCAGTGATGAGAGAACCTGCAAAATGCTGAGCTGAAACAGCAGCCAAAAAATAATGAGCTGAAGGTGAATACCAGAGTAAGGAATGGAAATTAATTGTGCTGACCAGAACACAACCAACAAGGGAGGAGAACTGGGGAACTGAGTAATTAGGAGCAAGAGAGGCTGCATTCAGCTGGTGAATTGCCAGCCTGTTGGCCCTGCCATGCAGAGTTGGAATCAAAACCCAAAAAAATTAGAGGAGACCTACTGCGGCTGGCCCTTTAAAATCCAACAATGGCATTTTTTTTTCACCTAGAAAGCAATTAATATAGAGAACAGTCTTTTTCCAATTGCAGCCCTAACATTTTTTTGAAATCACAAGCCATAAATATTACATAGTCACCCACCCAAGAAATAAGGAGATCAAAACCCAGGTCCAGAAAATGAGACCCATAGGAGTGCACCTAGGATCTTTGTTTGTTTTAAAAAAGGATCAAAGCCAAAGCAGACAATCAAAGTGAGAGAAGACTACTTTCTTTAGGTAACTGGAATGAGGAGTTAAAAATCACCAGTGATTTGTTTATGGCTCTTCCGTTTATTTATCTTTCTGCCAAGTCATTCACAGCTATTTGAATTTAGATTTTTAACATTACCCTATTTTTATTTTCCCTTCCATCTAGAGATGTCATGGGCAGAACTAACACCACTGGACTTACTAACTTAAGTGCATAAAGCATAGGAATTCTGCTAAAAGAAAGTGATTAGCTATAGGGACCTATACAAAGTAAGGTTTTAATCCAAAGATGTCCAAGGTAGATTAGCAACAATTTCTTTAAACATATTCTGTGTCCAGAATTCATTTAAGCCAGTCACTAAGTGGCTGTGAGTCATACCAGTCTGCCTTTTGATCTGCCTGTGCTGAACACATTAACACTTTTGTCTCACATGAGTTGAAGACAGGCTGAAGGCCCAGTATCAAAGAGGCAGAGAGGACAATCTCTCCCTCTCCTCACGCTGTTCTGGACTGCAGAGTCCTCAAGTGACGTGTACAAATAAGCAGTTTTGTTTGCGAAGACATCAGTTTGAGGACTGCAGAGTCTCTCCAGAAAGTCATTGTCTTTGCCACTTCAAAGGGTTTTTTCTCATATCTAAACTAAATCTTCTTTGCTTCAATTTATCCCTTTATTTTTTGACCAGTCTGCTACAGTCACTATAATAAAATGTTCCCTCCCTTTTTACTGAAATAGGAGAATGGCCATTGCAACGTTTCAGCCTCCTTTGGTTGTCTTACTGGTGTTTTCTGAAGTGTTGAGTGACTTTAACGCTTTCCATCCGGTTGGGGGTGTTACAACTTTGTTGGAGGACAGCACCCAGAGCAGGCTGCAGGGATCCCACCCAGGTTTTACGGGAGGAGGGCAGAGGATTCACTGTTGTATGTCTGTCTGTTTACACAACTATGGGTCTTGCCCTCTTCTGACGTAAATGGCTTCTGCCGAATTGTGCCAGCTTATGTGGCACAGTGATGCCAGACTTGCAGGAAAGTGTGGCTGGCTGTTCCCCTTTGTGTGTTGCTGACTCTCCTGGGGTCAGCGAGGTGTCTTCAGCTGTCTGTTGAGTGGCATTTTCATTTTTCAGGCCATCTTTCTCTTTTATCAAGGTCAATTTTCTTTTGTGTTTGATTCTGCCCTGTGAAATACTTGTAGTCCTTTTACCTGCAGGTATCCTTTTATGTGTGAATGGGATCCAGGGATCTGCTGGCCTGACACTTTAACACAGACACATCAATGGGAGTACCAACATCAGGATTGCCAAATGGGCAAATCTGTATGTGTAAATTGTTAAAACAACATCACCGTGGCAATAAACTCTGAGAACCTGCTCAAATGCTAGATGGTAGTCCTTATTTACAAGTGTGGACACGGACAGTAAATATCAAACAATATTAAGACACGATTGTAAATGTTACCTTGTTAGTGGCATTTGCACAATTTTTATTGTATTTTTCCTTTGCTCCCAGAATATAATCTGCCATATTCATCATCACTGTCTTTTTTTTTGATTTGGCTAGATTTTGAAATCCATTAGATTCGTCACAGCTTCCAGCTTTCAGAAGAGATACCATTTACCACCCTTGCTCTTACCCTTGTGGCTGCTTCTTCCAATGTGTATCACATAAACGAAGCAATTCATTATTCGTGTAACTTTTCCATCCACCCCTTCTATCCTTTATCCCGTTTCCTTTTTGAAAGATGAGTGGCAATGGCATATTTAATGTAACTTACTTCCCCACCTTTTTGCAGAGAGAAATGTATAACCTGAAATCTATGACCTTTTTTGAGTTGATCTCTTCTGATGCACTGCTCTTTATACTGCTTGTCTTTTCTTTCAGACAGTCTTTCTTCTCTCCCCCTCCCCCTCAGTAACATCTTTTTTAGGACTCTCCATCTTTTATGGTTCTTTTCCTTTGTTCCTCTGATCCTTCCTCCATTGATTGCTTCTGCATGCTCCTACGGTGCTCACTAATGCTCTTTACACTTATCTCCTCTATTTTATATCTCTTGCAATTGAAAGAAATTATAGGGGACAAAAAAAGAAAACTAAAAAAAAAAAGAAAGGGAAAGCGTTAAAGGAAAAGCAGGCTAGTGCCAGGGCCAGGGCTGATGCAGAACATGCCTTGGACCATGACCTGATCTCTGGGGACTGTTCTGCACATGGGTGCCTTTCTTTTTCCCCACCCTGCTCCCTCCAGCTCCCCACTCCTCCTGCAGCCACTGCTGCCCCACACTCTCCTCTTCCCAAGATGTTGGTGGGGACTCAGACGTGACACACAAAGCTTTTTGTGGGACAGCGCATAAATGCAGGATTTCATCAGTGGCTAGATTTTATTTTCAAAGTTCTGGTGTTTTAAAAGGAGATGATAGCAGCAAGTAAACTGCTGAAGGTCAAGTGCAAGCAATTATGTAGATAATGAGCAAATAGCTTTCCAGAAATTTGTTTTTAGGGAAAAGTTAAATTTGTAATTCCTAAGTCAGTTTGGGTTGCTCCAATTCTCCTTCCTCCACCCCACCTGGACTACTTCAGCAGGCTTTCTGGGTTCCTGATGAGCAAGGCCTTGCCAAATCTCTCTTCTCTAGCATTCCTTTTCATTTTCTTCACCCTTTCCTGTTGCTGTTGCAAACCCCCAGCACGAGGGCGTAACTGCAGCCACTCTCCCACCAGCGCGTTTGTGCAAAAGGGGGGTTTGGCTTACTCATTGTTTCTCTTCCTGTAATGAGAACACTTGAAATGTCAGACTTGCATTTTCCACGTGTGCCAGGAATGCTCCTTTGGTCTCAAGAAAGGTTTTGAAGGCAACTTCTTTCCACCAGCGGCACAGACCAGAGAAAGTTACTTTGGAGTGTTTTTAGTGAGGAAAAAACCCAAAACCATAAGGGTTTGGAGGCCGCAAGACCTTGAGGAATAAAAGAGAACAAAAGAGAGGGGAAGGAGAAATAAGAATAAAAAAGAGCATAAAGTTACACCTGGAGTAATGACATCGCAGCCCACCACCAGCCTCTCATTATGGCTCTTACTTTCTGCATCCTGAGACGACTGATGGATGGCTGCCGACTTCCCGATCTGTGCATTTAATGCTGTGACCAGCAAAGCGTCAGGAGTAAGCAGAAGAGGAGTGAGAGTCAACGGAACATGTGTGCGTTTGGTGATTCCACCTAACCTGGGGTTCAGCACTGGGAAATAAAAGGCTGAGTGCTGAGAAGACAGGAGCACTGCGATCTATGTACCCTTCGAACCATGCAGAGTCTGCTGCTTTTGTTTTTCAGCTAAATAAAGTTTTTGAACGTGCTGCCCCAAATTGCCTTGGGGAAAAAAAGCCAAAAAAGATGGGCAAGAAGAAAAAGCCCAACATGGTGAAGAAGTCTAACATTGCCTGTAGACGCTGCACCCTTCCAGTTCTTGAAATCCCCTGTACGAGGACGGAGCTCATTACTGCTCCTTACTTGCTCATTACTGCTGCCTTCTTCTTGCTCTGTTGGAGCAGAGCACTCTGCAGCAGCCAGCATTGGTCCTCCGTGTGATACAGAAAGGGCTGCTTCTGACAACTCTCTCTCCTGGATACTATTACTTTATGGGTATTGATGTGGTAGTGCCAGTGTACCAGCGCTGGTCTGGTACAGTGCTGCCAAAATCTTAATCCTGCTAAGGAAAAGTGTGTGATGTGAATGGTATTACTTGTCTTGACTTGTGCAATGCTGAATATGGAAAATTATAGAAAATTACTGGCTGGGACGTTTCTGGTATTTATTATAGCCTATTATTTTGGCTATATCAAAAACAAAGGAAGGAAGATAAGTCAAAACATTTCTCTTTAGAATACTAAAGCAAACTAGTTTGATGTTGTCCAAAGCTGGATTTGTTGTTTTTTCTTTGCTTTATCCAATAGCTCTAAAGTGATAATATGCCACATCTTTCACTTTGATTTTTTGGGGTTTTGGTTTGTGGTTTTTTGGTGGTCTAGTCTTGCTGATTTATGTGCTGAGAACTGATATTCACAGGACATGTATAAACCGAATCTTATTTTTCTCCTCTGAGCCCCCAGCTAGGCTGACGGCAAAAGTCTCCGTGCAGCAGCTGCAAGCTGTGTTTCCAGCGTTAGCAACCAGAAAATTTGACAGATGGGTGTTGTACGGGTGCCCTTTAAAGCCGCTCCCTGGCTTGCTGGAGTGTGGGCAGGGACAGGGAGTGTGCTGGGGCCTTTTCCATTTCTTTTCCTTCCCCCTTCCCCTTCCCCTTCCCCTTCCCCTTCCCCTTCCCCTTCCCCTTCCCCTTCCCCTTCCCCTTCCCCTTCCCCTCCCCTCCCTCTCCCTCTCCCTCTCCCTCTCCCTCTCCCTCTCCCTCTCCCCCTCCCTCTCCCCCTCCCTTGCCCCCGGCTCCGCGACGTGGCAGGAGTGACACCTCGCGGGTGCGCCCAGGAACCGCGCCCGGCCGGGCGCCCCCTCTCCCCTCAGCTGCGGCGCTGAGCTGCGGGTTTCACCGGGGTGAGCCGCCCCCGCGTGTCCCGAGCGGGCAGCGCCCAGGTTCCCACCCCGTGCCGGGGGAGCGGCGGCGGGCCCCGGGCTGCGGCCGCGTGGCTGCGAGGGCCTGCTCCGGGCCCCTGCCACACCAACGCTCCCGGCCCCTCCCCTCCCCTTGTCGCTTTTTTCAGGTGAAAGTGAGGGCTCCCTAAAGGAAAAGACAGGATGGGGTAAATGGGGGGTGCCGGGATTGGAGATTACATCCGCGTGGTGGGTAGGAGACAATCTGCTCTGCATTGCCTCTTTATAAGTGGGTGAGATCAATGTGTATTTTACTGATCACCCCATCAACAGCTAAAACCAGAGACACAGGGCACAAGGGACTGTAGCTGTTAATTCAAAAAAAAAAAACCAAAACCCACCCCACCTTTCCACATATTGCAGTAAAAAAACGAGGAATATTTTTGTTGTGTTGCATCACAGGAGGGCATCTCTGTTCAAAGGGTCCCCAGGAACCGATGATGTTGCTGCAGTAGAAGAGACTCTTTCTAGGCCATTAGGATTGTATCAAGATGCATTCGTCTTGTCTTGAGTTGACTTCAGTAGCTATGGGCACTGATTTAAATACTGAAAATTCACAATGCTGTGCCTCTGAATATAAATGTAGCCCCAGACAAAGAAGAAACAACGGCAGCCACCAACCAAGCCAGTACGTCAAGGTCTGGTTTGACTCTGGAGACAGAGGGAGGCTAAGGAATGATGGAAGAAGTAGCTACACAGATTTGTCTTTGCATGCCTGGGGAAACCTGGGCATGTCCCTGGGAAGAAACCCCAGCAGACATATTTCTTCCAGCAGGCTGCCCATGGGGAAGGAGGGCTTTATAAGTCATGTGTAGGAGCAAAGCTCTCAGCTGTTCTGGTTGCACCCAGAACAATGGGATTTCCATCCTACAGTCTGTAAGCAAACAGGCTGGCTGGAAGGAAGGCTAAAACGTTGTTGGTTAATCACTGCTGATGTGCAATGGTGCAGTCTTTAAGGCTCTCCACGCTTCACTTACTACCTCTGTCTTGATGAGAAAGAGAAACCAAATCTAAAAACCGTTCTGGAATATTACAGGCTTCCACCTCCATAGCTAAGTTACACTTGTGAGTGCTGAAATACTGTATGCAAATACATGGATTTCATTTGCATTGGGTTTGGGCTGCCTTTTCCCTACAGAGCCCCAAGTCTATGTGATGGGATTGCTGGGGAATTCTGACTCTGTATTTCAGCCCTTGCCATCTCAATTTTTTTTTTTTTGCACATTCTGTCCAGCTTTACCAAAAACCTGCACTCAGGACAACAGGCAAACCAGGGCTCTGCATCCCAATGACCTCGGACACTGAACCCTTTTGGGGAGAGGGTTGTATAAAGGGAGCTACTCTTCAGCCTTCCAACTCAGAAGATGAAAGGAATAATTTTTTTCTCCATCCCTCCCATTAGTGATAGACAACCAACTTTCAAATCATAACGTTTAACGAAAAATATGTTAGGTATTTATATGTAATATTTTTTTAATGTCTGGAATGGATGCTATGGAAAGCGATTGTCCTTTAGGAGATGGAGAGAAAGTTTGTCTTTTTTTGGATATATAGCACTCCCCTTTGGGATGGTGTCATTTGATAATTCCTGCCACATGTTCTTATGAGTAGGATGTTTTTGTTTCCTTACTGTGTCTCCCCCCAAGTCCTGCTGCGTAATACTTCAGATGGTCACGGTCAAAAAAAAGCATGTGACAACTTCCAGATGTTCAAACAATCAAAGCGATCTGCAGATCTAAGGGAGCACACCAACAAACAAATGAAGGATAACTTGAAGGGCTGCAGTCTAGATGGGGGGTCACGTTCAGAGGTGGCAGGGCTGGCTGGAGGAAAGTCTTTTAATATCTGCAGCGTTCACTGATGTCTAAACCATTTGCTAAAAACCGAGACAGTCTGATGCTGTGGTTGGGCAGGCAGTAGAAAATGAAAACACAGGGTTTGGTTGTGGTTTTCCCGCAGCTTGGAGCAGCGTTGGCTTCCCAGAGGAGCACTGAGGGCTGTCACAGTGCAGCATAGCTCTGAGCTGAGCTGGCTGCTGGGCTCCAGCTGCATGATCCAGCTGAGACTAAGAAACCTAACCTTGCCCTGCTGCAGCACCATCACATTTGGGGCTGCTTCCTCTCTGAGCTGGTGGTGCCTGAGGCAGCACCACATCCAGCTGAAGAAGGAAAGGACACCCACTGGAGCCAGGAAACATGCCTGTTTGTGGCTTGTTCCTAGCTGGCTTGTGTAGGCACCTGTTCAGGTGTTAGTAACTAGTCCAGAGCTGGGTTTTGGGATCCTGTCATCAAAACCCTTCATTGTCCCATCCGGTTTTTGTTGGTCCATCTTCCCAGCTTTATAAAAACAGACATGACAATTGAAAATGTACAGTAGGGCGGTGTGTATTATGCTTTGAGATTGTAGAAACAATCATCATCAATCAATACAAAAAGCAGCTTGTATTAATCATGGGCAACCTGATCTTTGTCAAGGTGAATGAGCATGGAGCAGCAAGTGGGAACAGCAGGATGGAGACTGCACGTTGTTTACTGCCTGCTGCTCCTGCCTCTGCTCACAGGAGGGACAACTTTCCCACCCCCCAGGATCCTACAGCAGGTCTGCTGGTACCTTTTTGTAGGCTGGCACTTGATGTGGCAGTGTCTCCACTGCTGACAGCACGTCCTTTGAAACAGATGTGCTCTGCATCTGCTCGCTGTGTGCGCAACTGGCACAGCTCTGCCGGGAGGCTGTTGTACAAAGCCGCCCATGTGGAGCAGTGATGGGGAGCAGCAGGCACTATTACTGTTGTTGTTGCTATTATTATATAATTAAGTTACTGCTATAATTATGTTATGATAGCACATTATTATAGTTGTGTTTTTATGTAATAATTATATTATTATATACTATTATATAATTATTCTACTACTACTACTACTGCTGCTACTACTATTACTAATTTGTGGGTAAACATTGCTGGCTCAAAATCTGGCTCAGCTGCTGCTGGACAAAGGAAGATCTGATCACATCAAGGTAGCTGCTGGAGTTTTGAACATTGCTGTGGACAACTGTCACTAGTAGTGTCTTTCATGCTTTTGAACTGAGCTTGCTGAGCATGGCTACACCATCGTCTCCCACGTGGTAGTAAGGCTTTCCGTGAGGTTGCTTGAAATCCTATATGGAAGTCTTTTACTGCGTGGGAGGTGATGGTGTAGCCATGCTCAGCAAATTCAGTTCCACGCTAGGAAAAGAAACTGCTTTGTGACAGTTTGTCCACATCAAAGGCAGCTTTTGTCAGTCAAACTCTCCTTAACACTTTCCCCAAGAATTTGGAGAAATGATGGCAAGATTATTCCTTGGGTTTATTAAAAGAATCTCTTTGTACATACATGGAGGGGGAAAGACCAGAAGGCTGCTTGCCTGGAAAAATCAGACCATGATGCCGGTGTGCGAGGAGGAACCTGAGCCTAAGAAGGGCCTTGGTAGCAGAATAGGGGTCTTGGAGGAGGCACACCACAGCATGGGCAAACACCCAAAAGTGAGGAGGTTGCTGCAACTCAAAAGGATGCCGGTACCTGAATGTGCTGCAGAAAAGTGGTGGTCATGAAAAATCGGATCTGGCCATATAACAGGTATTTATTGCAACGGGTCATCTCTGTAAGACTGGGTCACCATGTTGTAAATCCTAAAAATCTTTGGAGACCCGTGTTCTTCTACTAGCTGGAGCATTGACAACATGTGCTTCCATCATTTATAATGTGGTTGTCAAGAGTGCCAGCTCTTTGCACTTGTCCACAGGGAAAATAACTATTACCTATGTATGCTTAATTAAAGACGGGAGCTATTCACTGTGCTGGAAGCTGACTCAAGAAGGACAGATAATTGGTGGGGAGACATGATAAGGAAAATCAAGCTACTACATCACAAACTATACATCTGTGGGAGAATAAAACCGAGTGGCCTCTATCTGCCTGTCTATTGGTTATCCACCCATCTCTCTACTAGCTAGATATGTGGATGTTTTGATTTAAAAACAGTCAAGGGAGGGGCACGGCGAGGTCTGGCTGGGGCAAAAGGAAAGCAGCTAATGGACCTTCTTCCTAGCTGCTGGTAAATCCATGCCTGGTCTCCCATCAAGGCTTCATATTTTAGAATTGCAGTTTGTTCTTCAGAAGATGTGTCAGTCTGTTATGGATTAAGAAGACAACATACCTTCTACATTTACTCTCCCCACAAGGACTGATTTTTGGAGGATTTGCTAGTCACTTTGTTTCAGACACATTTCTTAACTTGCTTGGATTTCTTTGTGGTTAAACTGAGATTCTGTTCTGCCTGAATCCCGTAAGGCTTGCTGTGGCTTCCCCTGCCTGTGCGGTGTTTGTCCTGTCACGGTCATTACTGATGCATACCCGCTGCACTCGTTGTGCCCTACTGAAATCCTGTTGTCAGGGTAAGGATTACAAATTAAAATAGTCTCTCAGAGGGAGGATCCCAAAAACCAATTTGGTTACAAAAATTCCTCATTCATTTCCAAACTGAACTTAATTTTAAATGAAAGACAAGTCTTTCCCTTTACTACTACCCAGATGTGATCTTCCCAAAGCTTCAGATAGGAATAATCTCTCCAGATTTCCCAGCTGTTTCAATATCCCAGACATACTGAACCCAGCCTGTCTGCAGATTTTCCTGAATGGGAAATTTCCATTCAGGAAAATCTGCTGGCAAGGCTGACGCCTGACATCTCCCTCCATTAAAATCAGTGGTCCTACATCTTTTACTTTACTTTCTCAGTTTTCATTCCCTTCTGTTGCTTGTTTGCAGCTGGACCTCCATTTTGCCCTTTTTGCATGGGAACTTTGGAAGTTTCCACTACTTCCCTATCTCTGCCTCCTCTTTCTTTTGAATCTCTAGTGTCTTTCCCTTATTTTAGTAGCTGTCATTCTTATCTGTTGGCTGCAGAGCTTGGCCAAAGCCTGATAAAGTCAACAGAAAGGTATTCCCTGGAATTTTAGATGCATTTCTGTTGTGTTTTTTCTTTTCCCTTCTTATTCTTGCTGCCTGGCTGGTTGATTTAAACAAATATTTTCAGAACAACTTGTCCTCAGTCGACTAAACTGGTAAATAATGGATAAATATAGTTTTGATTGGGAACAGCTTTCTGGAAAAGCACAGAGTGCAGCACTAAAGAAGATTTTTTTCTCACCTTGAGTCATGGGGTCTGATTGGTTAAATTAAAACCATTTACTTAACCTGCCTATACAACATACAAACATCAGAGATGTCCTTCAGCTGTACTGATACTTCGTGCTGCCTACACTACACCAGGTACACCCAAGCAGTCATTCTATTTCTTGAAACAGAAATAGCCTATTTTTTTTGGTGTCATTTATATATTTAAGCAAAGCCTCTGGCTTGTTTTTCCCAGGTTTTTGGTTTTTGTTGTTTTTTTTTTTTTTTGTTTTTTGGTTTTGTTTTTTTTTTTAACCATCTGGAAAGGAAATGTTGTTCTGTCATAAGCTTCAAGCTTCAACGTGTAACAACTGTATTATAAATTCCTTGGTGTCCTAAGGTTAGCTACCTACCCCCGCAACTCAGTCCTGCTGTGACAGTACCGTCTTCTCATAAAAATACACTTCACCAAGCCCACAAAAGGGATGCTGTGATATTTCCTAAGGTGAAACTTTTCATATTGCTCACGAAGCATACAAAGGAGTTTCATAAATGTTTTTCTATGCATTAATTCACATGGAGGGGTGAGAAATATAAGTATTGCAGTGTTCTGGATATACACACTAAAAATAAAATCCCAGCTCAGAACAGTAATATGAATATGTCATTGTATTTTGAATTTTTATTGTAAAAAATGATAGCAATAATTCATGCAACCCAGCTATTATCTCAGATTGACTCTCTGCAGAATCACAAAAACAATCTGAGTCATCCTGACTTGATTCATGTTCCATTCCTGTTTGGGAATGCTTCCCTTGCCATCAGACCGCCTGGTAACATTTTTTTTCTGTGAAAGCTCAGATTCTGTGCAACAGTCCCACAGTCTATGGTGGGTTCTGCAGCATGAATCATGGAAAATATGCATCCCTGCTTATTTGTAGCTGGTTATTTTTGCAGAAGTTGATGTGGAAGAAGAGCCATGAGATTTTTTCAGGGATACATGTGTCTTTTTTGGCACTCGTTTAATAGACACTTATCAAACATATCAAAGATGCTCAACGTAGGAAAGAGGGAAAAGAGGTGGAGTTGGCATGTAGAGCTGAGATGGAGTATGAACCAATTTCAAAAGGGAGAAAGTGTATTTGCCCTTATGAATAAAGCAAGGCACCAGAGAGTTGTTCCCCTGTTTCTCCCAGGGTCCTCTTTATGGTCTGTTACTAAATTCTTGTGAGACTTCTATTTTTTCTTCGTTGTGGCTTTCATTTCACTAATGTATAATATTCTATTTCAGTTAGTACATGTGGAGCATATTATTTCAATTAGTTCTTGGAGCTGTTTAAGTAATAAATAACTTTGGCACTCTCACCTGAAATGACAGGAACAGAGAAAAATAATTGCATTTGCCAACCTTCCTTACCTCACTTGAGAGAGACCTCTCTGAGCTGTGAATGCAGCCCAGTAACTCTATATACTTAGTCATGAAGTGAATAAAAAAGTGTGACTTTGGGAAATAATGGTGATGGTAGCTCACAATTCTGCAGTTGAACAGTTGAGCAGTGGGCAGCTTTGTATCTGATCACATTCTGAAAAAATACGTTACTCATTTTACTATCAGCACCAGTGGTAGTACTAAGGGTTAGTAGGAGAATAAAACCATTTCTTAGAACACCATCAGATGTTACAAAGATGAGGGCTGTCACATGTAATGAAGATTAAAAGAATTCTAGAGGCAAAACTCTGAAGTAGCACTTCATTGGATGGCAGCCAGCAAGCAAAAGTGGCATCAGATGCAGAGAAACAAGGTGTAGGGGCTGCGCATGCTGTTGGGAGCTTAAACAGGACATGCTGGGTCATCTCTAGGGCACCAGCTGGACTTGAACTCCAGGAATAAGACTGGTTGAAAACTGATGTGAATGGCAGGAATACGCATTTTTGACAGGGAGGCCTTGTTTCCTCCATCCGTGTGTCCAACACTGAAGCACAATGCTTGCTTCAGGCCCTACTAAAGACTGCCTGAAAACCAGAGAGGGTGTGTGCATTGGCTTTGGGAACAGCCAGAAGACTGGAAGCACCTTCTGGTGCAATTTTTGGGTACTCGGTATTTTAAGCTTATCAAGAAAAGGTTAAAGCATGACCAGTTAAAGGTGGTAAGTATTTACTTCAGGACTAACTCTCTACCTAGAAAATAAAGATATAAAAAGATCTGGTGGCTGGAGTTGAAATAAATGCAGAGGAAAAAAAGGCTACGCATTTCCACATTTCACCAGTGAAATACTTAGCTGCTGGCATGGATTGCAATAGGTTATTGTGGCTTTTCTACCATTAGTAATTTTTAAATCGAGAATAGATGTTGTTGGGTTTTCTTAATCTAAAAGATGTACTCAAGTTTAAACTGGATCAAATTCAAGGATGGTCTGTGTCCTAAATTATGTGGTTAGATGACCACAGGGTGACTCCTGGTTTTATAATCTGAAAATCCTTTTGCTCTGACAAAAAGGGCTGGAGGAGCTTTTACTGCACTTGAGAATTGGGATGCTCACTGTGTTTACTGGGGTTAGCACTCATCTTTCTTCCTCCTTCTGAACCAGCTTAGCACTGACTGGTCCCGGCTGCAGAGCTGCACTAGGCAGACCTGTCCTGCCTAGCCCCGGGATGCTTCTTTTTCACTTATTTCTCTCCTCCCAGGCTGGAACCTCACATTCATTTTTCCGAGGAGCCAGGAGCCACCTTGAACCGGGGAACTTCTGTAGCGCTTTGAGAGTAACCTTTCACAAAGACCTTACAGCTCTGAACTACAGCACGCACAAAGAACACTTTTTTTCTAGTGACTACAAAATGCTGCAATAAGCTCTGCTCAAATGAGACCTCTGTTAGTGGTAGTGGAGCTTTGTACGTTAGCCACCAAGGATTTGACTATCTGATCATTGTGATTACACATTCTCTTCAGAACAACCTGCATTATTTAAGAAGAAAATCAAACTCCAATCAAGCTGCTGAGAGGTTTTTTTGAAATATTCAGATGTAGAGTTCCCAGCTTCCCTGTTTTAGCCGTTGGGGTACAGTGCAAAATGCTGCTAAGCAGTCAGTAGCCTCAGGATTTATTGCAGTGTCTGAGCTTATAAACACAGAAAGTTCACAGAAAAGCCTGCTCTCGTGAACTTTCAACCAGCATTTGCAAACTAAGAACTAAGAAGCCATAGATTATTTATCTAATAAATGGATCTGTCTGAACATTTAATAAAGATAATATGTGAGAAGCACGAAACAAGTCATTTTCCTCCGCAGTAAAAATATATTTCTTCTACTGGATACAGGAGAGTGGCTATAACAGTTCAAACCTTTTGGAGCTTTTATGTTCAGAAATGATACTCTGACAAGAACTCTACCAAACACACAGGTCGTAGAATTGGAATTGTCAGGTCAGGTGAGACCAAAGACCAAAATTTGATAAAGTAATGATTGAATTGTAATGTTTGAATTCTCTTTAGTTTTATATATATATGTAAAAAATACACACCCCCCATTCAAACAAGATACTGATACCAAACACTAAACTGATCTGTGCAATGTGGACCAGCAAGATCTGTTTTTATAAATATTCTTTGTGCCTGGGAAGACATGGGGACAGTGATGCTTTTGATTTTAAAAGGTCAGATCACCTGTTTCTGACTGCTCTGGCTATTGGAGTGTGCCTGTCCTGAAAAGACAAATGCTTGCCTGGCCTACAGTTGCCATATACCCTTCAACTGCCTGGTCTCTGCACGTGCTCTCTCTTTCTACCCCTCAAAGTGCTAATCAAGGGTACATTAACATTACCAAGCAAATAACATGAATTATATCTACACCATCACAAATAACAGTGATTTTTATTTCCAGGGTGGTCTCAAGAGACTCGAACACAACCTCCAGCACAGTTAACCCTGAGAATATGAGTCCTCCATCCTCTCATGTACCAGTTGCAACTCAAATATATTGAATACATTTCCTCTCTTTGAATATATCTCCACATATCTGAATGTCAGATATCTATTATTGCCAGTTCATTTTACATTTTGCATCATGCCTAGTGTCTATGTTAACTATTGACATTTGGGCTCAACAGTAAGAATAGGAGAGAAGTGAGGAGAGAGACTAAAATGAAGTGTGAGTTTATTAGTAACATTTCTTAGCTCAGTTGTGGGTCTGCTGAGTCTTTGGTAGTACCTGTTCAATCTCAAAACTGGAGTGGTGGTTGCCTACCAACACTGGGGCTGGAGGTGCAGATCCCAGGACTGGAAACCATTTTCTCCCACCAGCACCATACCTGCAGCACAAGGTCTGCTGCTCTGTAACCACAGGCCTGTTCCTTTAGTTTGCTTGAGTTTTTCCATGTAGGCATGCACAGAGCACACACAGAGAAATGCTTCTTTTGAGTCTAGCTCCTTCATCTTGAAAGGATGCAAATATTCCCATGGCTCTTGCTACCGAAGGACTCCTGAAGATTTGCATTTTGGGAACAGGTAAGTGGCAAAGGAGATGGACCTGCAAAGGTGAGAAGGAGCATTCCTCAGAACTAGGAGTTACAGCATACCTCTGGTTAAGACTCCAAGCTCCAGCTTTATTGATTCCAGTAAAGAATCTCTGGTGACACTCTGGTGCTGCTTTACTGCTGCTATTAGTATCAGGGAAGGAGACACTATAGGTAGTAGGAAGCTGAAGATTCACCTCTGTAGGACTTATTAAAATAGCAGAAGGGTAAGGCAGCTTGATAGAAAACACATCTGTCAGGAGTTTGGTGTGACACATCCATTCCTGTGCAGTAGTATCTTCTTTACAGTCCATTCTTGTACCAGGTCTTCAAATGACTAGAGGAAGTGGTCAATCCTTTCAAATGTGATAGAACGATGCTGGCACTGATTTCGGTGGCTGTAGTCATGTGTCAAGAGATTGTTTGTGCAGTCATGATGAGTTCAATATATGTGTAGAATCTTGATACCTGAATCTCAAAAACTTCACTAACAGAGATGCCAGTAAGCGGTTATTGTCTCTAAGCACCTGTTTTCCATAGATGTAGTCATAGTAACAGGCATTACATTTGTGCTAACATTGGCCAACAAGGGCAGAAATCTTGGCTCTGTTGAAATCTTTGGTAAAGATTTGGCTGAGAAGTGCAAATAGGTTTGCACACAAAATAAAAAGACAGGGGGCAAATGGTTTTGTTTTACAACATTCTGGATGTCAATGTCCTGAGTTTGTCCTGAGTTTATAAAAGTTCAAGTTTGTTTATGCTAAAATGAAAAGAAAAAACCAAAATGTTCATACCTTATTTTGATGTCACCTTCCAATAAAGAAAATTTGGCAGGACTTTGTTTTAATGCAGATGC